>CM076575.1:1555706496-1556952966 GCA_034641835.2 Pinus albicaulis
TATGCTTGGTTTCCATCAATACAAATTTGATTTGGTTTTGTCCTTGTGAATGTTAGTTGCCAGTTAAAGTGAAGCGTCAAGTTTGATTCTCTTTACAGATTTGTTTACCCATTTGATGCTCTTTACAAATCTGTTTACCCAATTTCTTGAGCAGCATAATTTTTTGAGGGAAAGAAAAATATTCACAAATAGACAATATTTTTTCCACATTCTACAAGAAGGAAATTTGCCTTGCTGAAGATATCATCATTGTAACATTAAGTTGCTTAAATGAGTATGATTGATTTCTCACCCCAGATCCATATACCATAATAATGGTTTATAAAGTTGTCACGGAAAATATTGAGAAATCACTACATGCAGCCAACATATTGTAAGCATTTTATCACATTTGGAGATAGCTCACTTTAGTGTGCATTGATGGCCTATGGTTTGTTGAGTATTTTTCCATGAGCATTAAACCCTCAATGTAGTTTTTTATTGTTTTTTTTGGGGTTCAATTCTTAGGAGCATAATACCATAGTTTACAATTTGTCTTCTTTGTGTATTATTCTCAAATACACAAAGTATACTGAGATTCCAAGATTTAAAAATATTTCATTTCTTTCAACTGAATATACAGAGATATTTATGGCTTATAACCTTTTTATAGTTTGGTTTTTAAGAACTTTTGTACCTTTCCTTTTGTGGAGACATAAAAGCTTGTTCTTTTAAGCAATAGAATTTATTTTCCTACAACATGACATGTATGATTGATGAGTGCTCTTCAATTGAACAAGCTAACAAGTATATTATTGTTCTTGAACCTTGAGACTGTAAGCCATGCCACAATCATTCGCTCATGATATGGAAGCCCAAATCAAATACCTTTATCCACAAAAAGACTTGCTTCTCTACATTAGTAGGAAACTTGGGAGCATCTCTAAAATTTTAGTGATGGAAATATTCTATGAATGCATTGTTAAAAACTAGAAGAACATTTGCTGAAGTATAGATAAAATACTACTAAATTTGTGGTTCAACCATCTAATAGAATGGGTAACATCTATATTTTTGAAGTTTACTTCAAAGAATTATATAGTTAAAATATTTGAAACTATTGCTTTTGGTAATGCTTGACTAGTAGGTTTCTAGAAACAAATAATGATGGGAACATCTATAATATGTTGCAGATATTTAGTAGAAATTCCAAAACTATGGTCTCCCTACATATCCCTTGTTTTTGTAGGAAAAGGAAAATTGAAAGAAAGATTGTAGTATATTGTCTAGAATTTGTTCAACAGGTTTTCTCAACGCATAATATATAATATCTCAAGGGTTTTTTAAAGAGTCCTTCATGTTAAATTCGTTAGAACCACAAATATGTGGCATATAGTTTTTTATGTTTTTCTTACAATTTATATTTTCTATGTGACTGGGTGGGGGATGGGGGGTATATGGATTAATATCAAATTCTTTATTTTCAACTTAGATTTCTTTGTCTAATAAACTCATCATACTAATATATCTATTTAGGAGGTAGGTTCATGTTATCAGGTGCAGATCGGTAATAGACAACAAGAATTGTGATTACTTGAAATAAAGATGTCAATATTCCCTAATCCCCGAAGGAATTAATTGCTTCTGAAAGTTTCCAATAAAAGATCCAGTTCGGTCTCCTATGACCCTTCTAAAAAAATCATGTATCAACTTGGATAAGCTATCAAGTATCCCTAGGAAAATATATGACTTTAGTATGTTAATCATGTTGGAGGTCTTGGTTGAGGAGATATTATTTGCATGTATGCACATGCAAGAAAATTAATTGGAAAGTTCAGTGGAGTCCAGTTCAGTCTCCTATGACCCCTCTAAAAAATCTTGTATCAACTTGGATAAGATATCAAGTATCCCTAGGAAAATATATGACTTTAGTGTGTTAATCATGTTGGAGGTCTTGGTTGACGAGATATTATTTTCATGTATGCACATGCAAGAACATTAATTGGAAATTTCAATGGAGTGGCCTTTCCGCCTTATGTGATGGAATGATGAGATGCATATCTACCTCAAAAAGAGTTGTAAAAGGAAGATTTTTCTTTTAACATAAAGGGAAATGCATTTGCATCTTGGAATTTCAACTACAGGAGTATCTTAAATGAGTAAAATGGGGTTCCATGGTTCTTCAAGAATAATAGTCTTTTTATGCAGCACTAGTTTCCCCTTTATACCCCCAATGAGGTAGGTTCTTAAAAAATTCCTTGTATAATCATATTGGCTTATTTTCTTGATGATTTTAAGGTTCAAGAACTATTGGCAAAGATACATGGGTTGGATGAAGGAAATTCTTTAAGTTACTATATGATATATTTAATATAGTTAAATAAAAAAAATTGTGTATCCTCAATTGGTTGGTTATTTCCTCAAATATTGGGATAAGTGCAAGTGACCCACCACATGACAAAACTTGTATCTAAATGGACTCTCTAATGGTTAAGTTTTTGAGTATAGGCTTGGTTTCTACAAGGATGAATTTTTTCCAACCAAATACATATATCCTTGACTTATTTTTTCCAACCAACTATAGTTAGTGTATTAACAACATTTTATGAAAAAGGTTTATAAATTCATCGTTGCAGGTGATATGATTTTGTTTTTCCTTGATGAGAATTATCATGTAATTTTCTTGCATGTTTCTATCATTTCAATGGTTGGTACATTATACGTAATTTTTGATTTCTTATTTTCCTCCATTAAGGTATATTGGGCTTCTGGACTTTATGCTCACTTTTATGTCCAGATTTTGCAATTATATGCTAGAACTATGCATGGTTGTTAGTTAAATACAATGGTTACCAAGAAAAAATGTGAGATTTAAACATGATGCTCCATTAATGGGAAAATCTCCTATCACAGTTCATTAGATTGGTGGCACTATGGATAGTTGAAAATTGACCAATCCAAAAATTGACCAATATCACTTTAATGTACTATGGATGCCATATTTGTTTAATGTACTTTAAACATGTTAAAATTAGTAGATTTTAATTGTTGGTTATTTTTTTCTTATCATATTTATTTTTCTCACTCTAATCCTATTCTCTATGGATCTTTTTTTTATTCCCCTAGATCTATTCTATAAAGGTAGAGGGGGGATGAAATGTGTGTTTGTAATGTGTAGCTTTTTTTTCTTTGAGGTGATTGTCTTCACACCCCTTTGCTAGTTGAAGTACTTGTGGGAGGACATAGTTATCATTGAAAGGTAGAGAGTGCTTTCCTTGTATCTATACAATTACATCTTTGGATACTCATGCTTGGTGTGGATTTGGAAGCGTTTGAATGCCCCTTTGATATTTTGTTGGTGTAACATATATTAGCCAAACTTTGTACTTACAATTTTTAACATATGTTTAGTGGTTACGTTTCAGGATCATTGTTATTGATTATTTTATTTTGACATATTTAATTAATTAATAACGAGAACCACTCCCAATTAATTTTCTAGACCCCATAGTTAGTAGGATTCAAGCATGTAGCTCATTATTTATAATTTCATCATATATACTTCATTGTTTTTGGATTTTTTGCATGGAAATCAATCTTTTAGACGCATATTTTTATGTCGTCACATCATATTTACATGATTCACAAGGTGAGAAATCAATCTTTGGCGTAATTTCATATTTCAAATTTGATAATTGTAGGTCATTTATAGGCTATCAATTTATTTAAATTTTCACTTCTAATTGAGTATTTAACTAAAAATATTGAGTATCTTATACATGACTATTTTTCCCTCCACCTAATTTCCATAACTTCTATAACCATTAGGTACGAACTTCGATCCTATTTTGCTTGTTTACTAAAATATTTTCCAAGACTTTACAAAGTTTTATAATTTATTGAAAGTTGTAGAATTTACAATTTATAAAGTTTCAAGATATATATTTTCAAAATCTACTTCTTTAAAGGGTGTTAGCTCAATGGAACAGCACCTGCTTTACAAGCAGAAGGTTGGCAGTTTGATTCCATCATGCCTTGATATTTATATGGAATGGATACGATCAATATTTAGTGGCAGAGACTCTTTTGACCATTCCCAATGAGCCGATGGTGATATTTTTCGACCCTCACCAAAAATATGAAATGGTGACGGTAAATGAATGCCATCATATATATGCATCAATAGTGATGACCATGAAAGGTCCATCATCATAAATCGATGTTGTTCATATGAAATGGTGATAGTCACTATCTGTCATTATAATAATTATTCGTGACAGAACTTGAATGCCACCACAACACTTATACTTTTGGCGACGCCACATTTGGTGACGTTCACTTTTTTGGCGACAGAAGTTAAGTTCCATCACCATTTCTCATATGAAATGGTGATGGTTACTGTCCGTCATTATAAACCATTATTGGTGATGGACCTTGAATGTCACCACAGCACCTATAATTTTGGTGACGCCACCTTTTGTGATGTTCAATTTTTGGTGATGGAGGCTCTTTTCATTGTCACCAATGAGCTTATGGTGACATTTTTCGACCCTCACCAATGTCATTTTTTGTTGTAGTGTCATTGAGGATCAAACATTGGTGGTATTGTTGTAATACGTTAAATTATTGTTTGTATTGAATCAAGTATTTCCTGTAAAATATCAATAAATGTGTTATATATTGGAAATTACAAGTATGGTAAATATGGGAAATATATTGGTGCTTTGCATGTAAATCTACAAAACATATCAAAACTAATCTTATTTTATCTTTTCATTATAATGATCACTAATGTTTTGAGTTTGATTGATTGAGAATGGTCGTAGGTGTTCCCTCAAATTGGAAGTTTGGTGTTGGAATTCAGTGTGGATTTTCCATTCAAGAATCATATTGCAACTAGAATCTGAAATTTACATTCCAAAATAAACCTTTTGGGGGATTATTAGTGGTGATTGCTACATATTTCGATGTTGTAAATTTGCTCCAAATCATAGCTAATATATTATACCACAGGTGAGGAACATAATGGGAGGGGAATTTTCTTTGAAATTTATCCACTTATATTGTGATCCATAAATATAAGAGAAAAACTAATAATCTAATATATACTAGTTGGCGTATTCATATGTGATAATGGACCTAAATAGTAGTTCTTCTCTGAAGAAATGCTCATCATACTTGGGCATTCTTGACATCATTGACCTCTAGCCCAGGACTTATTCACTTAGCGTTCTACATTATCCGGTTATATACATGTATACGAGGCCATCCTATTATTGTATACTTTTTACTTCATTTGATTTTATTCTAGACTCAGCTTTGGCATTTTATAGGATTTTCTTTTGCACTCCCATATTGTATAAGTAATCTACAACTTGATATTTTTAGCATGTAACTTAGTTGGCATGTGTGCCTAATATTTCCTTAAATGTTGAAAACTAATTTTACTAAGGGGTTATTTTCTATGGTGATGTTTTATTTGCTTTTTTTAAACAGGTCATTTGGCCACATAGAAGCCATTTTTGCCCAACTGAAGAAAACTAGTTCGAGTTTCTTGCTTTTATGGAGGGAAATGGAATTGACAATATTGGTGATGTTGAGCTATATATATCGTATAAATCATTTATAGTCTACTTTATTTTATATTCCAGTGTTCATCATATTTCATGTCTTATACTCTGCATTGTATCTTCTTCTTTTTCAGAAAAGGAACTCAGTATTGATGGTAAGAAGTAGGAATTGAAGAAAGAGGAGAACAATAACATTGAAGCGACAAAATGAAAATTAAAGAGAGAGAGAGAAAAGAATTGGTCTAGTGGTACCTATAGAGTCAATATCCTGCATAAGAGACATACATAGAGATTGATGGTCAAGTCTTCAGAGTTAGTGAATTCACCTGCAATGTCTTGGCAACACAATGATAATGTTTTGAAGTGATGAAACTATATTTCATGTGTAAATTGTACTCCAACCAATATTAAGTTGGAAACTCATATTCTAATACTTGATATTTTATTAATATAATTTATGTGGTTGAAATTATTTATAGTTGCACTTGATATTATTTAGTATTGTAATTAACATATGTAACTTTGTGTTTTCAGATTAGATGAGCATGTACATTGTATGCCAATTTTTTTTAATTTAGTTTCAAAATCATACTAATTAATTTATGTTGATTTATAATGAACATATAAAATCAATCTAAAAATAATAAATTAGTAGTTTATGTTTATTAATTAACACAAATAAAATGAATATACGACTAAATTATTTGCTTATAATAATTGTTAATGAAAGTAAATGAAATGAATATAAACTACTAAAGTAATCATTAATATAATGAATATGAAACTGCAAAAAAAAAGATAAATGACTATTACAAATGATAAATTTTGTATTACAAATGACGACTAAATTTTACATATATACAACCATTAGTAGCTAATTTACATTATCTTATAACACGACCAAAATTTAGTCATATTTATTTGGTCATTAATTGGTTTCAAACGATGACTAAAATTTGCATGTATGTGACTATTAGTAGCTAATCTACAATATCTTATAACACGACCAAAATTTAGTCATATTTTTTTGGTTATTAATTGGTTTCAAACGATGACTAAACTTTGCATATATATGACTATTAGTAGCCAATTTACAACATCTTAAAACATGGCCAACATTTTGGTCATATTTCTTTGGTCATTAATTCGTTTTCTAGGGTGATCATTTAGTAATATATTTTGTTGTATATTTCATCATTAATTGTAACAATTAATGACTAAATCAATGACCAAATTTATGACTAAATATACTACTAGACATAAAGTTGAGACAACTAATTAATAACTAAGCTACTAAAATTTGGTCGCATTATAAGATACTGTAAATTAGCTACTATTGGTCATCAGTCGAAAAATAGTCGTTTATATGCAAATTTTAGTCATTTTTTTAGTAACTAATTAGCCATTTTGTACTAGTGAAGCTTTGTTGGAGTTGTGACACTTTTGTTTGTAATTGATGGTCAATGTTTTGTTTCTCTGTCAGCAACTCTTGTTCTTGCTGAAGGATTCTTTCATCATTTTATTTAACTAGTTGTTGGACCTCTGTAGCTTTCTCAATTCTAGCAGATGCATAAGCACCTGTGAATTGTGTCAACCTTGTCAGATCCTAAGATGGATCTGCTTGTGGATCCTTCCACACTACTTCCATGGGTATATCGCCAGGTACTAAAGTATGTGATTGCTCAATTATCCTCCTTTTTCTTTCTTTTCTCATTACAACCTTATGTTTGGGGTTGTAAAATATTTCTAAAGGAGGAATTTCTTCTATCTTTAACACAATTTCAGATATCGGGTAGGCCGGGATGAATTCAATGCCTTTTGTGTTGGTAGCCTTTTCAGTAGACCCAAGGATGAGCAGGCTTTGATTGTTGTATTTAGGCGTGTTGACTCTCTTGAGGATCAATGATTATTACCTCTTTCTATCCTTTAAGATGCTGATTAAATTGATCCCAAAATTTATACAAGTCACTGCTGACTACTGGCTTACAAGTCTGTTCTTGAGTTGATTTAACTTCCTTTATTCCCAATAGGACCTCAGTATCCTTGGGAGGTTGTTCCAACTTCTGCACTTTTTGAGAAATAGGTTGAGACACCTTTAAGATGTCGAGATGAATTCTCTCCAACCTTTTTTTCCTCTATCCTTTAAATTGGGCAAGTTGTTCAAGGTTGAGACGGATTTCTGCTAATATTTCAACCTATACATAGTTCTCAGCAGATTCAAATAAATCATCATAATCATCATTTTCATGAATGAATTTCCTAAACTTTACTTGAGCTGTATAATTTTGGGTTGTTTTATTAGGATCAAATTGTTTGTCGGGAACAATAGATAGATTTAACCATTGAATCTGATTGATTTCCAGTCCAACATGTTTGAAGTTGTCTAAAGCATAAACACCACAATGAATGGGGAAATTAGGCTGGGAAGCTTTCTTAGCCTCTTTCAAGGCTTTAATCAATCCATGCCCCAGTGGCTGGTAAGCAATTTCTCTTGCGAGGAGCTTGTTTGGTACATACAATGGGAGGACATGGGGTTTGGATAAGCTTCCATAAAATTTTGCGTAAGTAAATAGTTCTTCTCCAAACAATTTTCCTATTGGTGTGAAATCATCTCGGGCTTCTTTTGACACTATTAGGGCTTTATCACAAAAAACAACTTAATATAGTGGAAAAATGACTCCATGACAAATTTTGTATAAATGAGACTCATAGTTGGATTCCCAGAGAATACTATGGTAAACATGGATAGGTGTAGGGTCTTGAATGGTCCATTTCCATCCCATGTTCGAGAAATATGTAGTAAAACACAGTGCGCCCATAGTATAAGCACTCATAAAAAATTAGGGAACTGTCTTGGAGGTGAAAGAGTTGTTCTTTCTATAATCAAGGATTTTTGAGGCAACATTGTTTGACAAAATGGTGCCCCAATCCATAATATATGAGTTTGAAACAACTTCCATGAGAGGGACCCATTCAATTGAAATTTTATTTGTATTGGGGAACCAAAAATCCTACACATAATAACAACAACATAGCAGTAGGGACCAACTAGAGAGGCAGTAGAATACATACCCTTTTCATCATTCTTGTGTTTGTTAGGGTTATGCCTCCATTGCTTTATCGGGTCTGATTACAGCTTGTTCTACTTTGAAAATTTCTCGAGAAAATAATTTTCATATACTTTCTGCAATTTAGGTATATGATATGATACATTATCTTTAAATCTTCTACCCTTGGTGACCCTATCACTATACCTCTTGAGGACATAAATTTCTTGTCACCGATATTGAGATTATCAATTATCCATTTTACCATATCAGTATATGGTCGAATCTTTGGGCGCGTGGAAATTTTGTGAATGAAAGAGTTGGAAACTTCAGTGATAGTAGCTTCTGGGGCATCAGTTGTGAATACTCTCTAGATCACCTTGGGTTTCTCGTCTTTGAAAAGCATGGACATCCATTCCCATGAAGAAGAACCACTTTCCGTAGCGCATGTAGTATCTGAAAACAATGGCGACATCTATGTCACTTCTGAAGCGGGAGGTGCAGGATTTGGAGGAGCCATGGGTTTCTTTGCTTTATTTGTAGCCTTAGACATTTCAGAGGAATTTTTTTTCTTGTGGACTAGCCTGCAAATAAAGGAAAACATGGAATTAAGAACAATACCGAAGATGCAAGAACAATTAACAATAAAACCAAAGTGATGGAGAATAAAGTTTTTGAATGCAAACAAATCTAAAACATTAATTAACCAACCATCAAATCATTTTGGACGCTTGAAGTTGTCATACCGTTATAGCTAAGAAATTATGAAAAATGTGGGTTCATGTGCCTGACATGGACACTTAAGCTTTTTTGAATCAAAATCTCGCATCACAGTTTTTTATGGGATCCAAGTCTTTAAAACTTGTAATGCATTTGTTTCATAGATATGTGATCAAGCTTTACCTTTTAAATAATTCTTTTAAATCATTTACCGAGGTTTTAAACGGTATTGGAACATTGGTGAGGGGATGAGCGATGGCAGTTTTGCAATTGAATATTCATATCGCAATCGCAATCTCGGCAAGAATGAATGGCACAAGTAAGATGACGCTTGGTGGAAGTGCAATGCGATATATCGCATCGAGAGTTTGAAAGCAGGTGCACTGAACGGTTGTGACAAGAATTGTGATTTGAAATTATATGATAAATGATGTGGCAATGAGCGGGTCCCGCCAATGGCTCTTTCATGAAATATAACTCATCAAGATTATTTTCCTTTGTTATCATTTTTTCCTCTTTTGAAAGCCTTAGCGTGCTTTATGCCTTCGGCAATATCGCATCGCAATTTTTATATGAAGCGCTTTACATCTGCCTATTGCATTTGCAATTTACGATTTGTGATGAGGTTTTTTATATGAATTTTGCGCTTAAGCCTTTGACCAATAAGATACGACTTTAATTTTTCAAATACATATTCCTATCTTATAATTCAAAAAGTGTTTTATTGTCTTAATCTAAAAATTTTAAAAGGGTCCCCATTATTTTCTAAGAAATATATTCACAAATAATGGGAGGTTGTTGAATAGCACAACTTCATAGTTTCTAGGTACCAAATATAGAGCTTTCCCTCAATATCCTTCCTTCATACAGTTGAACTTGCCTCAACTGCCATCATATATTCCTGCAACATTCTTCCAACTAGAAAAATAATATGTTAACCATATAACCAATAATTAAAATCATACTTACATCATCATGATAACGTCGTCTCATCAACTTCCTCATGGTCCATCTGCATATGAATCTTCCTTCATGCATCAGAGTGCCCAAGGATCGAACTTGATTACAAAGTTACAACATTTATTCCGGAGACTATACTGGATGTTAATCATTATTATATATATTCTAGAGAAAGTCTTAAATTATTTATACATTCTTAAGTAAGTCAAATCCTATTCTTTTCAAGCATCATATATTCATATATCTAAGCATATTTTATGACCAAATTTTTCTTTCTCCGCGAGATTCTATACATATTAATCTTATCCAAAATTTTATATCCAACATGCATTCCTATGCTTTTATCGAATCATCTAGCTATTTATATATAATAAAAAAATGACCTGCATCCTGACCTATTGGATTCTTTCATCCCTTTATCAGTATTGATTCCACATTACATGGAATGTCTCATAACCTTTGTCATGATGCTTCTTCCAAGAACCTTTCATAATTATGGTTCTTCCAGGATCATGATGATATGCTTAAGAAAGATGACTTCTTCTAACATAATGTTAGATAATGCTGGGATGATCACTGTGAAAAATGGTCTATTTATCCATCTATCTAGATAATCTCTAAAAAGCAACTTAATTATGTAAATTCTAGACATGTTGTTATCATATGATTCTTTCTATGATGCTATGCAAAACACATTATCCTAAAAGAAAGATTAATCTTCATAAAGAACTTGATAGTCACTGAACCTTCTTTAGTAGTAAAGATCCTTCAATTCTTCCTTCTTTGCGTTCTTCTCAGGTTCTCCCATTGCTTCGGCTACATGAGCTTCACTCCTTTCCTTTCTCTTATTTCTTTGTTGGTTTGGACAATCCCTTTTAAATTGTTTAAACTCATTACACTTGAAGCATTGAACCTTTGACGTGTCTTTATTCTTGGACTTACCAAACTTTCCCTTCTTCAGCTTCTTGACTCAGGCTAGAAATGCTTGACATTGCTCATCTGATCCAATATAATCCTAGACCTTGATCCTTGATTCTTCCAATATGCACAACACCCAAAACTCATCAAAGGGATTTGAATCCTTGTTGGAGTAGATGCTTGTTGCAAAGATGTTCTATTCTAGGGGTAATGCATTTAGTGCATAGATGGTTACTTCAGAATCAGTAATCGGTTCCCCAAGTCCTTGTATATGGTCTCTTAGTTGAGAGACTCTCATGAGAAAGGATTCCACATCCTCATCCTTTGATTTCTTAATTGTGTACAACTTTTCCCTCAATGACATCTTTTTCCCTATTGTAATTATTGAGTACAAATTCACTAGCTTGTCATACATATCCTTGGAAGTCTTAAAATTTGCAATGAATGGAACAAGAGAATATTTAATGGATTCCACTATGATCCTTTGTGCCCTTACTTCCCATTTATTGTATTTTCCTTGTTCTAATGTTTTATATTTTCCATGTTCATAGATTTCCCTAGTACCATATCCGATTACCTCTTGTTCTGTGAGTATAAAGTCAATTCATTTCTTCCATGCTAGATAGTTTGATGCCCCAACGAGCTTATTTCTCTCCTTGAAAAAAGAACCCATATGACTTGAAGATTCAAACATGATGCAATAATATAATACTTACTCGAGACCAATATTATCTTTGATGATGTCTTAAATATTCTTGATGCCATCAGGATCTTTGAAGTCCTTTATAATAACTTCCAAAGTCCCTTGATGTTTCCTTCAATGATGCCTTCCAAATAGATATTCTTTTAGAGAGAGATTACCACTCTTTTTGAAGTCTTTTCCTTAGATCTTCCTTTGATGCGAGCTTGATGTAGACTTGATCTCCTTTAATGTAGAGACCCTCCTTCCTTGAGTCTTTTCTCAAATGATTCTTCTTGAAGAGATTCCTTTTTCCTTCCCCTTGACTAGTAATCACCTTATAGTGTCCTTCTAGCTTTCTTCCTTGTTCACCTTAGTTTTGATACCATGTTCGAAAATGGATAGTGGCAACTATTAATATTATTTTCCTTAACCTTGATATTTGCTTGTTGAGTCCCCATTTTTCCTAATTTTGACACCTTTTATAGACCTTATCTCTCCCATTTTCAACTCTCCTTAACCCCTAATATTCTTATTTCGATTATATCAGCTAGGTTTTTGGCCAAAAGGGTGTTGTAGTCTTGAGGTATGCAAATTAACATAAAAAGTACCATTTTACCTTTAATATTGAGTATTCCTTAACTAGTTGTTTCCTTATTGAAATTATCATGCCAACTGATCTAAGAATATTATGCAGATTTTATTTGATCCGAAACAACTCTAAAATTCTTGAAGACATCTCGTGTGGCCGCATTTCCTGCAGACGTTCTAGAAATCCTGTAGATGCAGATTTCCTGAAGTCACTCCAGTTTCCTACAACAGAGTTAGCGGTTAGCTATGTTCCACTCATTTCCAAATCAAACGAGAACATGGGTTTTGTGGGGTATTCATCGTATATGGATGATGTCCTATTGGTCGTGCCAAATCCGCCTTCAAAACCACCCATATCTACAGACCTCTTCTCGTTGGCCACATGAGGAGCATCTTTAGCCTTGTAAAAAAAGTTGTCTAATATGTGCTTTCATTCATGGATCAGACCCAACTTAGCTAATTTTGATGATATTGTACCTATATTGATATCTCCTAGCTCAGATTAGTGGTTTTCCTCATTCAAGCCAAATATGGGCTTTCGAACTTGTATAAATCAGACTATGTTTTATGATGTAAGGGGTTGGGTTGGGATTTGGCTGATAGCACATATCAAATTGTACTCGGCTGTAATATTTCTAGATTAATATAATATTTGATGTTCTATCCATTACACTGAGCAATCCTCTATAATTTTGTAGGGGTTGTGAGTGAGGGAGGGCCCCCTTTGCTCACAACTCCCTTAGTTATGTGTGTGTGCATTTTAATTTCTGTTATGTGGTAATAATTCTTTCACACAACTAATGTAATCTTTTTGAAGTTTTAGCAACAATTACCAATTAATTAAATGATTCAGTTTTTGTGTTGAATGTGTGGATTTCATTTGATCAAGTTCAATTTACATTGTTAAGTTGATTTCTTTCTTGGTGTAACTTTGATCTCCTATATTTTCTGATCACATTAGCAAGACTACGAGCTGTAGAGGGATGTTCATATCCACTCCAGAGCCTTTGCCACAAAATGTTGATTCAAAAAAGAGGCATTAGTTTTACGAGTGATTGACTGGTTTAATAGTGATTAGTAATCACTATTAATGGATTATGACCCTTCTTATAAATCTTCATTCCAAAATCCTGAAGATGGATCCCAGTGGGGATTCGAAACGTCGACAATTGTTTCAGAAAACTGTGGATAATCCGGCAAGCTCTCCAGTAATCACTTGAAGTATTAAGCCTGCATATATTTTTCACAACATCTCATAAGCCTACCTACCCTGGGTTGATAATTTATGATTGACAAATTATAAGTCTATAATTTGACTCAACATTTTGGCGTCGTTGTCAGGGAGGTGCTAAGGGATGATACTAAAAGTGTTTTTATGATTTTTGTTGTTTGAAATTTTGCAGGACTGGGGGAGCCCAAGTGGTAAGACATAGGGTAAGTCCTACGCACATGTAGAGATCAAAATTTCGCCAAAGACATGTCCTACTTGTTTGGTAAGTAGATTTTTTGAATTTTTTGTATAATAGATGAATAATGTCCAATATTTTCAATTATTTTTCATGGTGGTATGAGCACCACTTATTCACTAATAAACTAGCCAGAACAAGGAGGTCTGAAAGAAACAACGCAACAAAAGAAGGAGAATCTGAACAAAAATTTTGTAGTCCTGAAGAGAGTTTGGTTGTTGATTCCAAACAAGTCAATACCTCTACAATAGAATATTCTGTTGGGAAATCCTTTGTTGCTGCCCATTTAGAACCTCCCCTCCTAAGGAATTCAACATCGTTGCTAAGTGGTCAACCTGAAGAGGAATTATTCATTAATCCCATTCAAGGACTAGAGTTCCAAACCATTGATTCTGAAGAATCTATATTTTAGAAAGGCCCTGCTCTCTCTTGGTCTGATATGGCTCATGAAGAGGGTACTGGTAACAAAGATGGTATCTACACTAAGAAAGAAGAGGAATTAGATACCTTAGAATTCCCTATCAGGGAGAGTGGTGGAGCTACTCAGATGAAAAACATTCCTCCCTCAGCCTTGCCTAATTTTCGTGGGGCCTCTAGTGAAGATCCCGTGCCTTATTATTTGAGTTTGATCTGTTATGCAGGAGCTATGACTATTCTTCCAATGCTCAAAAGCTGAAATTGTTTCCTGCTACACTAAAGGATACAACTCTCAGGTGGTTTATGGGTTTGGGTCCAAAATTCATTTTAACTTGGGATGAAATGAAGAAAGTATTCATGAAGAAATACCAATATTATTGTAAATCAAGAGACCTCAGAGAAGAGATTTTTGGCATGACTCAGAAGGAAGGGGAGAGTCTAGAGAACTTGGTGGAAAGATTTCAATATAATCTACAAAGATCCAAGATGAATTCTCTAAGAAAAGAAACCAAAAGGGAAATTTTTCTTAGGGAAATTAGACCGGAATTTCTAGAGATTTTAAACTTAATGGGAGCAGGTGATGTATCAAAGTTGAGCTATGATGATGTGTGTGAGTTGTGTAGAAGATATTCAAGAGGAAATTCCAAAGTTGGAGGTGGGCCAAGAGCCACTTCTTCTAGGAGTGTCAAATCCATTTCCGTAACTGGAGTAACCAGATCTGAAATGGGTAATTTATTTGAAATTTTTAAAACTGATATTCTCAGCACTTTATCTTCACAACTAGATGTTTTGCAGGCTAAGAAGAATCAGGAGGAACTGGATAAAGCCATGGTTGTGTTCTGCCCCAAATGCAAGAAGAAACATTCTCTAAGGGAATTCCCTACTGACAACATAGAGGTATGTTGAATTTGTGAAGTTGACCATTCCACTAGTCAATGTCCTTCTCTTCCTGAAATTAAAGCAACATATATAGCAGATCAGGGAGTTTTCAATGCACTTTATGCAATGGCATCTCAAAGACCATGGCATCCATGTCCTACAGGTATGTCACAGTCACATTTTCAATTTCCTTATGCTCACAATTAGATGTGGAATGTTCCAATGCCCTGGCAGCCCTAGCCTCCTCAACAACCTTGGCAGGAAAACTTTTCTCACCCTGTTGCACAAAATTTTCCAGCTCAGAACTTTTATCCTCCACATCCCACACCACAAAAAATTGCTAAGAATATAGAGGGCTAGCGATTAAATCAAAATTATTTTCTTGATAATTACTTGTGAGATTACTTGAGTCACTTATGTCTTCTCTTTGTTAGCTTATTAAATCTTTCATCAAGTCAATTATCAAAAGACACGAGACACAAGAATTAGGCTCCTAGATCCAAGGAAAAACCTCTCCCTCTTAGAGAGGAAAACCCACGAGAAATTCTTCTTACATATTTCATATGACAAGTACCATGACCTAGACTTAGACCCTTGACCTATTTATGCACCCAAGACCTAGACTTTACTTCTTTGATGTCCTTCAATGTTGATCCTTCTTTTCTTCACCAAGTTGCATTGTTTTGTCGTAGTAATTCCTTGAATCTTTAGTTTCTTGAGTTATATATATAGGTTGTAGATAGGAAAACAAATCTTAGATTTACTTTCCTTCTTTCCTTTACTTTTCCACTGATTCTTATTTTTAAACCACTATCTCAACAACTTCACTACAAACTATGCTTCACTTTAGATCCGCACTACAAGAGATATAATTCTCATACTCACACAGTCATGCTCATGTGTTGATCCGCACTCTTGCTTTAGTATTTCACAACACTTATATAATGCATGAATATGTATGTATATACCATATCTGAAATCCGCACCAAAGTGCTGCACTTTATGATATACCGATATGTATATATGTAGATCAGTTCTTCTATCCTTCAAAAATTTCGCATTGTTATTCAAATATATGATCTGCACATTTTACTTCAGCAAATTATTATTATCTGCATGCTACTTCAGAGATGACCGAACAGAAGATCTGCACTACGGCACCGTTGTATGATCCGCACTGTTCTCAAACACTTCAAACTTCACACTGAAAGCCCATTAATATATCCACACTGAATCTTACCACATGAATACGCAATTTGTTTCATAGATGACTAAGTTCTTTCTTGTCAAAGGAGCCGCAGACCAAGTATATAAATATAGGCAGAATTATTGTCTTTTAGGCCAACCAACTCTTTGGCATGTAGGCCGACTTATCGCTTGATTGAAGTCCGACTTGTAACACAACATAATATCTTGATTTTAAATATTGATGTAGAGCTTAATTAAGCCATTGGTTCACATTTTCTTTGGCTAGGTCTTGGAGCATTTCTTAGACTAAATGCTTCATATACATATGACACATATTACATTTATACCTAGTTAGACATCAAGAAGAAGTCTACTAACCGATAATAATCTCTTGCTCATGAAACCCATGAGGCAAGTGCAAAATACATTTTATTATCTTTGTATTTTACATAAATTCATAATTACATAGTTAACATGAAGACTGACCTAGTTACATTTTTCAACACTCCCTCTTAACTAGGAAGGTATTCATGCAAGTACATGGGCACTTTCAAACTAAAAAATCTCATAAGAAGAATTGGATTGGTAATTGCATATGTATAGCATCATATCAACCAAAATTTTCCTAGTGAAAGGCTTTGACTAACAACCCCATCTCTCAATGAGACAATGGGCTACAATGCTGGTGAGACACATGACTAACAGACACCATAGTCATTGTCTCTCCAAGGTACATACTCCACCCAGTTGTTCCCAAAGTATGACCTCCTTGGACTATTCTTCTCTTGGGTAGCCAACCCTAAAAGAATATCGGTCCTCGACTACTCTTATCTTGAATGCCCTATCTCATTCTCAAAGAGTATCGAATGCCAGATGATTACCCAATCCTACATTTTGTCTTCCAGGTGAAGACTAGAATGATGTGTCTATCCATTCTCTCTACATGGCCTTCACTAATACTTACGGATGTTAGTCATGATCTAGTGCATGACACATGTATTAGAGAATCACATATGTCACTCACTCTTAACACAGGAAGGGCATACTTCAAGTTTCTTCCAAGTAAGAAACTTACCACCAGGCTCCCTCTCAACCAGGTTTTTGTAGCAACAATATAGCTACTCATGAAGAATTCCTCCCCTCGATGTCATGGATTTCAATATTGAGGAATCTTCAACCTTTGGCTTCATATGGCATAGATCATCCATCACTTTCAATCATGAGTCATGTCCATTATCAAAAAGTGATTCATCAGTTTTTCTCCTCTGGTTCGTCATTGTACCATGTTGCTTTCCTTCAAATCATCTCTAAGGATTATACATCCTTTCTCATGATTAGCAACCCTACGCAAATTCATCCAGATAAGCATATACATATGAAATTTTAAAACAAAAGTTACCTCAGTGATGATATTTCACCATGACATCTTCCTGTAGGCATCGACATCCTATATTCAGATTGACACATCTCCTAATGATATGTTTTTTCAAGGGTCTTCTTATTTACCAGACTTCTATCAGAGTCTACATATCCTCCCAGGAGATCTCATAGTCACATATTCTTCGATTCTGTATGATAACTGCCTCTTGACATGGTTGCATTTCATGATCTCTTCCTTTCTGCACATTCTTCATTCCCAGGAACTTACAAATTTTCCAGTTTCTCGTCCATAAAAAACCACCTCATATTCCATGAGGACATATTATGTTATTTCATTTGTCAATGCACCGAGGGATCCTTCTTCATAGATCATACTTCTAAATATGGAAGTTTATTTCCTGCAACCATATGACATGACTTCACAACATCCAGTGTCAGCATATAAATATATACATGCCTCGTACCTTTTTCCCTTGAGTCTGTAGAAATTTCTCTAGAATGAAGAGCTTCATTCCTTTAGGCCTGCTCCATCAATATGTCATCATATCCCAAAATTTTGTTTCCATGGTGACCCTTGATCTTGATGATTGATTTCCATTAGTAATGTTATTAGAGAGGTTTTCCTAGAGTTGATTCACCAAGAGCTCCTAACATGTCTTTTATCATGATGATATAATATACAATTCTTCCTATTGTACTATTTTAAAACCAACATAAATCACTTAAAGGAGCAGATGATCTAGTAGACATCCCTTGCTTCTTCTTTCTTAAATTTCTTCGCATCAGGTTTTTTCCTCGCTTCTGAGATATGGGCTTCTCCCCTTTTCCTCTTGTCCTTGTCAGATTTAGGACAATCTCTTTTATAATTCCCAAGTTCATTACATCCAAAGCATCATATGTTTTCCATAATCCTTCTTTTATTCTGAGGGCCAAATTTTCTGAATCTTCCTTTCTTCTTGTATGTGGATGCAATGGCTTGATTCCCTTCACTTGTTCATGTATCAACTTTGGCTTTTAGTCTTGTTTCCTCTATTTTACATAGAGACCATAAATCATGGAATGGAGTGGCTTCTTTCTTCCCGTATAAACTTGAAGTGAAGTTTCCCCATTCCTTTGGTAGAGCATTCAACACCACTATAGTCATCTCAGTGTCATACATTACTTCTCCTGGTTCTTACAGTTGATCTCTAATTTAAAAAATACTCATAATTTATGAAGTGATTCCTTCTTCCCTTGACAATTTCATTTTATATAGTTCTTGCCTCAAATAGATTTCTTCTCCTGCAGTACTCACTGAGAATATCTCCACCAGATTCTCATATATTTCTTTAGCAGACTTTAGTTTTGATACATAGGTAATGCGTGAGTCCTTGATGGATTCGATGAGAACCCTCTGGGCTCGGATTTCTCCCTTATTTATGTATTTGGTATGATCTAGAGCATCTTCTTTTGATGGTTGAATTGACGATCCATTAATGTAGTCCATAACTATGTCTTCAATTAGATTCAAATCTATCCTCTTCTTCCATGCACTAAAGTTTGATGACCCAACCAGCTTGTTGCTTTCTTTACAATAAGTCATCTTGACAGATTTAAGTAAGGTCATAGATACTTACTTGAATAGAGTGGCTTGCAACTTCCTTGATGATGTTTGAAGATGAAGTCAAGAGTTTCTTCTAAGATAGAAATCTGCAAAGTAGGTTTTCTTGAATCCTTGATGAAAGATATCTTTAGAAATTGAGGTCCTCCTTCTAACAAAGTCTTGAATGTGAATCTTTGATTGCAAATATTACTTTCTTGATTGAGTTGATCATTTAAATGAGATAGGAGATCTTTCTTGAAGTAACTAGAGAGTCTTCCTTTGCAAACTGATTTTATTTTTCAACCCAAACTTTGATATTCTCTTCCTGGAGTGTCTCCTTTGTCAAGCAACCCTTGAGATTAGCACCTTAGCTCTGATACCATGTTGAGAATATAGAGGTCTAGTGATTAAATCAAAATTATCTTCTTGATAATTACTTGTGAGATTACTTGAGTCACTTATGCCTTCTCTTTGTTAGCTTATTAAATATTTCATCAAGTCAATTATCAAAAGACACGAGACACAAGAATTAGGCTCCTAGAGCCAGGGAAAAACCTCCCCCTCTTGGAGAGGAAAACCCACGAGAAATTCTTCTTATAGATTTCAGATGACAAGTACCATGACCCAGACTTGGACCCTTGACCTATTTATGCATCCAAGACCTAGACTTTACTTCTTGGATGTCCTTCAAAGTTGGTCCTTCTTTTCTTCACCAAGTTGCATTGTTCTGCCCTAGTAATTCCTTGAACCTTCAGTTGAATCTTCAGTTGCTTGAGTTATATATATAAGTTGTAGATAGGAAAGTAAATCTCAGATTTACTTTCCTTCTTTCCTTTAATTTCCGTCTGCTTCTTATTTGTAAACCACTGTCTCAACAACTTCACTACAAGCTATGCTTCACTTTAGATCCTCACCACAGGAGTATCATTCTCATACTCACGCACTCATGCTCATGTACTGATCCTCACTCCAGCTTTAGTATGTCGCAACACTTATATAATACATGAATATGTATTTATATACCAGTTATGAAATCCACACCAAAGTGTTGCACTTTATGATATACCAATATGTATATATGTAGATCAGTTCTGTTATCCTTCAAAAATCCTGCACTATTATTCAAATATATCATTTGCACATTTTACTTTAGAAAATTATTATTATCCGTATGCTTGTTATCCACATGCTGCTTCAGAGATGACCAAACAGTAGATCCGCACTGCAACACTGTTTTATGATCCACATTGTTCTCAAACACTTCAAACTTCACACTGAAAGCCCATTAATATATCCGCACTGAATCTTACCACAGGAATTCGCAAGTTGTTTCATAGATGACCGAGTTCTTTCTTGTCAAATGAGTCACAGACCAAGTATATAAATATAGACAGAATTAATGTCTTTTAGGCTAACCAAATCTTTGGCATGTAGGCTGAATTGTCACTTGATTGAAGGCCGACTTGTAACACATCATAATAGCTTGATTTTCAACGTTGATGTAGAGCTGAATTAAGCCATTGGTTCACGTTTTCTTTGAGTAGGTCTAGGAGCATTTCTTAGACTAGATGCTTCATATACATATGACACAAATTACATTTATACCTAGTTATAAATCAAGAAGAAGTCTACTAACCTATAATAAGCTCTTTCTCATGAAACCCATGAGACAAGTGAAAAATACATTTTATTATCTTTGTCTTTTACATAAATTAATAATTACATAGTCAACATGAAGACCGACCTAGTTACACTTTTCAACACAAATGGTACAACCACAACAACAACTTCAGTTGCCTGCCCACCCAAATCAACCTCGTCCCACGCAACTCCCTGCTCAGCCAATGTCTAGCCCCAACAATAAAACCATCTAATCTACTCACAATATTGGATTGGTCACTTATCCCACTTTTCCTACCTATTATATTGCACCATAGTCGTTGTAGGATTGTTCCTGTGTTACAGGAATTTCCTATGTCGCTGCAGGAAATTAAACTTAGATTGGAAAAAAATGGTAACTTAGCCCGAAATAATTGAAGAGATTGTAGAGGAAGATACTCTGGAAATGCGTAAAGTTGAAACCACACCTGGACCAGTAGAACAACCTACTTTAAGGTGGCAAGAACCCTCCTCATCCCATATGGTCCATCCTCGTTTTCCGGAAAGGTTGGAAATGAAATTAAAACAACTCGAGTTTGATCTTGTGTCTAAACTGAGAAATTTGTGCATTAAGATCATGTTACTGCAAGAAATTAAGGACATCCCGATTTATGCCAAAACAGTGAGGGAGTTATGTGCCAAGAAACCAGGAAGACAGAAGAAAGAACCCTCCACAATTCAAGTAGGTGGAAAGCTTGCAAGTTTAATGTCCACTAGATTTGTTACTGAAAAATATGCAGATCCTAGAATCCCTATGGTCACCACCTTTATCAATGGGTATCCGATAAAGAACACTTTAATTGATTCAGGTTCATCCATTAATGTGATGACTATGGAGACTTTATCTGATATATGATCCTTTGAATTGATACCTACCCCTACCATGTTAGAATTAGCAGATAGGTCTAAGGTAAAGCAAGAGGGGGTATTAGAAGACATTGTCATCTCATTAGATTCTTGGGAGTACCCTGCAGACTTTTATGTTCTTCAACCTAAAACTAAATTGGGGAGGAATCCCTTGATCTTGGGGAGGTGGTGGTTAGCCACGACAGATGCCTACATAGGGTGTAGGTCTGGAAACATAACCATCACTCATGGCACTGAAACAAAGCACATTAATTTGTATCCCCCTGCTAAACCCCTCTTGAGATCAGAAAATACAAATTGGGTTGAAGAAGAGGAGCATGATTCAAAATTTACTCAGCTAGTTCTAACAATTTCCCAAGCCATGAGCCTTAAGAAAAATTCAGAAGAAAATTTGATAAATTGTTGTATTTCTATCCTGATTTTCCATAGCATTTAGAAGGGAAGTCTAGTCATAATTTAGATATAATTACTAATCCGTAGGATTTTTATGAACACAATACAACAGTTGAACTACATTCAACCCTCTTAATTGCATTTCTTTCATATTCCATAACTAAATGGGCGGGTAAGGTAGTTGAAATTTTTCCTGAAAAATCTTTAAACATTAATTCTGCCTTACCTCCTAAACAAGAAAAACAGTTAATTCAAACATTGAAAAAATTTTCGTATACATTTTCATGGGAATATATAGACATGAGGGGAATTCACCTAGATACATGAATTTGTCATATTTATATAGAATAAAATGCTAGGCCCGTGAGACAGCCAAACAGAAGGATGAACCCTACCTTAAGGGAAATTGTAAAAGATGAATTGCAAAAATTGTTAAATGTAGGGTTCATCTATCCTATCTCAGATAGCTAGTGGGTATCTCCACTAGTTATTTTCCAAAAAAATAATGGTAAATGGAGAGTGCGTGTAGATTACAGGGAACTAAACAAAGCTACATTAAAATACCATTTCCCTTTGCCTTCTATAGACCAAGTGCAGGAAACTTTAGCAGGGAAAAAATATTTTTCCTTCCTAGATGGGTTTAGCATATACAATCAAATTAGGATAGCTCTAGAGGACCATGAGAATACAACATTCACATGTCCCTAGGGTGCCTATGCATATAAGGTATTACCATTTGTTCTATGCAACGCACCAGCCACATTCGAGCAGGCGGTCCTTAGTATTTTCTCTTATCTTCTCTTATCTTTTGCATGATTGTGTGGAAGTTTATATGGATGATTTTACAGTAATGGGTGATACTTTTGAAGAGGCTTTACATAATCTTGAAATTTTTTTGTAGAGATGTAGAGAAACTAATATTTCATTAAGTAATGAAAAATGTTTTATGATTATGATTGAAGGTATTGTTTTGGGTCATCATGTTTTTGCTGCAAGAATTAAAGTTGATCTGGAAAAGATTGAAGTTATTGTAAAGCTGCCCCCAGCAACCAGTCAAAAGGGAGTTCGAATTTTTCTTGGACATGCAGGCTACTACAGAAGGTTTGTTGAAAATTTTACAAAGGTAGCCTCTCCATTGTTCAAATTATTGACTAAGGAATCTGAATTTCATTCAAATGATGAGTGTCAAGTTCCATTTGATACACTCAAGGACAAGCTTTATTCAACACCTGTCTTAGGAGGCCCATATTGGAAATTTCCCTTTCAAATTTTCATTGATGCCTCTGATTCAGCCATAAGAGTAGTATTAGGCCAAAAGGAGGATCTTGTAACCCATGCTATTTATTTTGTTAGTAAAAAGTTAACTCCTATAGAACTGAAGTAAATGGTAACTGAAAAATAATTCCTTGTGATATATGCTATTAACAAGTTTAGACATTACATCACAAGTTATGAAGTTTTTGTACACACTGATAATTTTTCTATTCAATATCTCATGAATAAACCAATCACTAATGGCAGGATTACTAGATGGTTTTTGCTACTACAGGAATTTGACATCACAGTATTGGATAGACCAGGAAAAGAAAATTAGGTAGATGATTTCTTATCTAAGCTCAACCATGTAGGTGAGGATGTTTCTGTTAATGATAAATTTCCTTGGTTTGCAGACATGGCCAACTACCTTGCTACAGGAAATTTTCCACCCTACTTTTCATCTAATAAGAAAAAGAGGATTATTAGGAAAAGTGATGATTACTCTTGGATTAGGGGAGATCTCTTTTTCACTAGACCTAATTTTATTATTTGCAGATGTGTCAGGGAGGATGAGATCTATGACATCTTGAGAGCCTCTCATGATGAACCTTGTGAAGGACACTTTGCAAAAAACCAAACAACCTATAAGATCCTCCGCTCAAGTTACTACTGGCCAAGTCTTTTTAAAGATGCAAAGGAGTATGTTCGAAAGTGTGATAGTTGCTAGAGAATGGGGTGGCTTGTACAATTAGACGAGATGCCTTTGCAGCCACATGTTCTCATAGAACCCTTCGAGAGGTAAGCTCTTGATTTTGTAGGTCCCATTAATGCCATTTCCAAAGGTAAAGAAGTATATTTTGGTTTGTATTGATTATGTTACAAAGTGGGTGGAGGCAAGAGCACTACCTAGAGCAACAAAGAAAGTAGTGGTAGATTTTATTTTCTTTGATATTTTTGTAGGATTTGGGATACCTAGGGAGATAGTTATTGATCAAGTTACTAAGTTTTTGTCAAATATTATTTAGGGAATTGTGCAAAAATATCAGATTATTCATCGGAAGTCCACCCCTTACCATCCACAAGTCAATGGGTAGGTGGAATCAATAAATAAGGTGTTGGAGACAATCCTTACCAAGACAATGAAATTACATAAGAAGGATTGGTCTGATTGACTTCTTGAGGCTTTGTGGGCTTACAGGATCACATGGATAAATACCACTGGCTTCTCTCCCTACGAATTGGTGTATGGAAAGTAATTCTTATTGCCCATTGAATTTCAGATTAGAACTTTCAAGATGGCAGAAGATTTGGGTATAGACCTTGATGAAGCTAAACAACAGAGAATCTTGCAGCTCAATGAGTTGGATGAAATTAGGCAAGATGCTTTTCAGCATACTGACTTGATCCAACAACAAAGGGATAAATGGCACGACATATACATTAAAAAGAGGCAATTCAAAGAGGAAGATTGGGCATTGTTGTATGATTCAAAATTTAATAACTTTAAAGGGAAATTCAACACACATTGGCTAAGCCCCTATGAAATTGAGAAAGTTTTTGATAATGGATTTGTTCAAGTTAAAACTATTGATGATGGGAATGTTACCTTCTTGGTGAATGGGCACAGACTCAGGCTATATAAAAAACCCCAATCTAAGGAGGAATTTGTGGAAGAAATTGTGAAGAAGAAAGAGATGGAGATGGTGAGAGAATGAGTCAGTCCTTCCACTACCTCTTCCTGATTTTCCTGCTAATACAATGAGGTCACTTTGTTCCTCCTTGTGCTTAGTAAACCATGAGAGGAATGTTTATTGGGTACAAGTTTATTCCTTTTTCTGGGCCCAATGGACTAGTTACAGAAAAGGAGCCCCCTTGGAGACTTCTTTTTCAGTATTTCAGACTCTCTAAAATTGAAATCTAGCGAGCATAGACTTCCACTAGGCTAGTTAAAAACACAGGTCAGTAGATCCTTTGGGATCCTCTCAATAAATTATGTTTTTCAGTTAATCTATGGATTTCTCGTGTTGGACTGATGTGGGATTCCTTAAGGCCCTCCTTCCAACAATCTTGGCCCATTGACATCAGCGAATTATATGGGTACAAGATTAGAGCCTTATGATGCCTTGAA
This sequence comes from Pinus albicaulis, assembly GCA_034641835.2. Taxonomy (NCBI): domain Eukaryota; kingdom Viridiplantae; phylum Streptophyta; class Pinopsida; order Pinales; family Pinaceae; genus Pinus; species Pinus albicaulis. The sequence continues at coordinate 1,555,732,177 of CM076575.1, forward strand.
GCTTGTATGCCCTAACCTTGAAGCTTGTATGCCCTAATGACAGGTTATCTCACAAAAAAAATGGGGAATCATTATGGCTCCTTGATTGATGGATCCTACAGGGGTTTTGACAACAGCTCATAAATTCACACCTGATAAGATGCATCAGGGTACCTTGGTCCTCACTCTCATTAACGGTGATGGGCCTCGCATTGGTTAAAATTTGGCCTCAATGACTAGTAATCCAATGAGATCATTGCACATTCGACATCAGCACCTTCATTCATGTGCAATGAACTGTACATAAATGGGGAGAAATGGTTTTTCCTGCAGAATATTCAGCAATCACGACTTCATTTCCTGTAGCAACGCCTTGGTTTCCTGAAGAAAAAAAACCATAGACAGGACATTAGTTTAAATCATTTCATAAAGTACTCACAATTTTATTATTGGTCGAGGTCATGAATTGTGTGATCATACATCTGATGTAACTTTTGAGTGGGTTATCATTTCAAGAAACAAGAAAACATCATCTGAGGACTGGACCGTTGGGAGGTAAGTTCGGTAAGGTACAGCCAATGACATGAAAATTGAGGTAAGAGGTAATGATGCTTAATTTTTAAAAATTTGTATACTTTAAGCTATGTGTAACCCTTGCGGAAAAACATGGTTGTAAACCATTGCATCATAAATTGAGCTCCATGCCCAATCATCATGACTCTGACATGCCAGTGGTTGTACTCCCGATATCCATTCCACAGGTCGAATCATGATGATAATCATGATCACAACCTGCTTTTTGAAATCTCTGTGCTCTTCGATATTCCTAGTTTAACCCTCCCTTGTTGAGTGATCCATTGCAAGTCTTGGCACCGCATTTCTGTGAGTCGTATTCACTCTATCTCTCCCGTCCTTCACTATGTCAAAATTTTGTGCCCTTATTCGGTTTGAGCTGCAAGGTCCTGCTCTGTTGGAAGCCGACCCTCGCAACAAAGCGAGACTAGAAAAATCGGGGTGATTACCCTTGTTTCAAAAATTCAGCAGCCACAATTCAGAAGTTACGAAGTCATTCACCCTGAATTTGAACGACGACAAGGCACAAGTTGGGAACGTCCAGTTCCGATTAACAAAGCATCTGGTGGCTCGGGTGTGTAGGATATTACAAGACAAAGAACGTTGGTTTAAGAACCAACACTTTAACAATGGAATTTGTGTGTCCTTTCTCAGGAAGGAGCATTCAAACCCTGACTGGAATAAAGGGATTCCATAGGAATTCCTGAGAAGTATCGACACCTTTTATTTTTCCTGCAGAATTATATAACATGCGAAGGTCGCTTTGGGCTTGTGTTTTTATTTCATATTCAGCTTCTCAGACATTTTCCATACAAGCCTTTAAATTTGCCATATTATTTGAAGAAGTCCCTAATGAAAATGTCTACGTCCGCTAAGGAAAGGGCAGCCCACTTAGATGAAAACCTCTATCACCATGGACTTGTAAAGATCATCTTAATGGAGGTTCTGCAGAAGAAGTAAAAGACGTGGGAGGATTTTCTAGCCGAGAATTAATTCGTGGAGGACGAAGACTCTAACCCTTCAATGCCCAAGGAAGAAGAGCCAATAGAAAAGCCAAGAAAGAAGCCACGAACTCGTGGTCCAAAGACAACGAAGGACGAAAAAGATGAAGAAGTGGTGGTAAATGGGGAGACTACACATAAAAACCCTAAGTTGAAGGGCACTTCGACCCCCTCTAAGAGATTCACAAGGAGCCAGGCTTCCAAGCTGGTTATGAAGGGCACTGTGGAAGGGGGGGTATTGCCCAAGAAATTTGATAAAAAGAAAGGAAAACCCCACGGCTCGCGTATAGGAAAGGAGAAGGTAGAGACAACTGCATTCATTGACGGAGAAATAATGTCCTTCCAGGGCACCCCGCTGCAAGAAAGAAGGAATGAAACAACAAAATAATAGGAGGACCTCGGTGTGCCCTAATCTTCCCAAGAACAACATGAGGGGGAAGTAACTCCCCATAAAAAAACAGTCTCTACAAGATTTAGAGGAGATTATCACTGAGCTCACGGTTTCAGAATGGGCTTTGAGGAAGGAGAATGAGGCTCTGAAATAGAACAACCTTTGCATGTAGAAAGTGCATGAGGAATTGCCCTAGAAGGCAGCCCAAATCATGAAAAAGAAGCAGGCTCAGGTTGACCATTTGAAGAAGAAAAATGAGGTTTACAGGGGTCAGGTTCAGGCAGAATCCAATAGGGCCCAGCTGGATCATTTGGCTGCAGTCGCTGCAGCCCAGGGCAAGGACAAATTTCCTGTTTTGGAGGGTCCAACATTTTTTCTTGCATAAGGGACATGCGAGAAAGCAAGTGTGGGGGAGATGTTGAGTCTCCATTTTGCCTAATTTTGACACCTTTCCTAGACCTTATCTCTCCCATTTTGAACTCTCCTTAACCCCTAATATGCTTATTTCGGTTATATCAGCTAGGTTTTTTGCCAAAAAGGTGTTGTAGGCTTGAGGTATGCAAATAAATATAAAAAGTATCATTTTTACCTTTAACCTTATTCCATAACTAGTTGTTTGCTTATTGAAAGTATCATGCCAACCGATCTAAGAATCTTATGCAAATTTCCTTTGATCCGAAACAACTCCGAAATTCCTGAAGACAGCTCGTGCGGCCACATTTCCTGCAGACGTTCCAGAAATCCTATAGATGCGGATTTCCTGCAGCCACTCTGATTTCCTGCAACAGAGTTAGCGGTTAGCTATGTTCCACTCATTGCCAAATCAAACGAGAACATGGGTTTTGTGGGGAATTCGTCGTACATGGACGTTGTCCTATTGATCGTGCCAAATGCTCCTTCGAAACCACCCAGATCCGTAGACCTCTTCTCGTTGGCTGCATGAGGAGCAACTTCAACCTTGTAACGAAAATTGTCTAATCGATGCTTTTAGTCATGGATTAGACCCAGCTTAGCTATTTTTGACGATATTGTACTTGTATTGATAGCTCCCAGCTCAGATTAGCAGTTTTCCTCATTCGAGCCAAATATGGGCTTTTGAACTTGTATAAATCGAACTGTGTTTTATGATGTAAGGGGTGGGTTGGATTTTGGCTGATAGCATATATCAGATTGTACTCGGCTGTAATATTTCCAGATTAATATAATATTTGATGTTCTATCCATTCTACTGAGCAAGCCTCTTTAATTTTGTAGGGGTTGTGAGTGAGGGAGGGCCCCCTTTGCTCACAACTCCCTTAGTTGTGTGTGTGTGCATTTTAATTTATGTTATGCAGTAACAATTCTTTCATGCAACTAATGTACACTTTCTAAAGTTTTAGCAAAAATTACCAATTGATTAAATGATTCAGTTTTTGTGTTGAATGTGTGGATTTCATTTGATCAAGTTCGATTTACGTTGTTAAGTTGATTTATTTCTTGTTGTAAGTTTGATCTCCTATCTTTTATGATCACATAGCTAGACTAGGAGTTGTAGAGGAGCGTTCAGATCCACTCCATAGCCTTTGTTGCAAAATGGTGATTCAGAAAAGAGGCATTAGTTTTATGAGTGATTGACTAGTTTGATTAGTAAGCACTTGAAGTATTAAGCATGCATTATTTTGCACAACATCTCATAAGCCGACCTGCCCTGGGTTGATAATTTATGATTGACAAATTACAAGTCTATAATTCGACTCAACATTGCTTGTGAATCTTATTTATCTTCTTTATGTTCTTTTGTTAGATCATTTCACCAAACTATATCAAGAACAATAATAACAATAATAGAGGACACAAATATTAGGCTCTCAGCCAGGGAAAAACCCCTCCAAGGGGAAAACACAAAAACTCTTCTTTTCTTATAATCTACTTCAAATGAAATACAAAGACCCAAACCCTAGACCAAGTCCTTCTCCTAGTACCAATTCAGCCCTTCCTTAAGTGCTTTCTTGATTCTGCATCAACCAAGTTCAATACTGCAACCTTGACCTGCCAGCTTCAATACTGCAACTAGTCCTACAACTGCGACCCTACAATTGCACAATTTGATGTTGGTTTCAAATACTCAAGTTTCCATTTAAAGGCTAATCTTTACCTTAAATGTGACTAGCACTGGTTAATTGCAAAGATAGGAACAAAGATAAATACTATGTGCAACCGATGGCTCTATCAAGAAGGAAAATTAGTACTACCTAAATTAATCCTTGAGGCCATCCCAATGTATTGGATGTTCCTCACTTGGGTTTTGAAATGTATCATAGTGGATTACACACTTATTTTACAACATCATTTGGTGGAGAGAGAGAGAGGAATGGTAGTGGTCTCTTGAAAAAAAATGCAATCCCAAAATCAAGAGTATGAGATCTCAAGAACATCACCTTGTTCTTGAAGGCACTAGTTGAAAAAAAAAATGTTTGGAGAGTTTTACAAGATTTAGGTCTATGGGTGCAAGTCATAAAAGATAAATATTTAGCCCCAAACTTAATCAAGGACTAGGTAACAATTCCTAGTAAAAAATCCGAGGATGCCTTAATCATTTGGGAAGAAACTACCTTAACATTCTTGTTGATTAATAACTAGTTGGTTGACATGTTGAGAAAGGTGAGAAATTACATGAAGATTAGATTAGTGGATTAGTAGTAGAGACTACAACAAGTACAACCTACCCTCAATCAAGACTTAAATAGCAAAGGCTACCACACCCTAAGGCATATTGTAAGAGGACTCATTGAAAGTAATCGACATAATCCATGGTTCACATGGAGAGAACTCGATCTCAAGGAAGAGTATGAAAATCAATAGAATGGCATATACTAATCACATTACAAAGTACTTGATGAAACTAAGTGATGAAGAAGAACAAATTGTGTCTTTGAACCCTCCCGGGTGGCTATGAAACTAAGGTTAGTTATGAAGTACTGACATCGAAGGTAATGAGAAACCACCAATTTGGTGCTGGAAGGAAATATGTAATTTTAAATGTCTAATTAAATCCAAAATCTTTATGTGGTTCATCTTGAACAACAAATTTCTAAAATGGGACTTTTTATAGAAAATAATCTTTGGAGGACCTAGTAGATGCTATCTTTATGAAGCAAACATTGAATCCAATTTCCATCTCATCGTGTCTTTTCCATACTCGAAGCAAGTCTAGAGAGAGTTAGAGGATGTAACAAGCCTTCATAACAAATGGAGATGGAACACTATTGAAGAAGCCTTTAGAAGATGGTGCTAGAACAAGTAGATAAAGGGGTACAAAGCCTTCTCTCTCACTTATGCTTGGGGAATCTAGCTGGTTAAGAATGTCAAACATTTAGAGGGTGTTTGAGGGAATAATAAATCTTTTCATAAATCATAGCATCTCCTTCAAAGCTAAAATTGGTTCTAAAATAAACAATTTTTGTGGTTATGGCTATCAAATCAATTCTAATGCTAGCCTAGGAAAGAAGAGTTATGCAAATACATATTTTTGGAGACTTCTAGTCATTGAATTAATGAAATGAGATTTAATTTCTAGAAACTTTGCTCTACAATCATTATTTCTTGACATCAAGAACTTGCAATCAATTTTCTCTCATCTCCCTATTGCTCATGTTTACAAAGATGGAAATAAGGAATGTGGACTAGCTATCAAAAGGACTAAAGCTGCAAGTATGCACATGGAAAATCCTTGGACTCACTCAACGACACCCTTCTTATTATCTTCATGAACCCTAGTTTAACCCATACAAAAATTACTTAACAATGAATTTTGAAACTAGATTTATTAAAATTTTATGAAACACTGCAAAATAATTTTGAGAAATATCAAAACTAAACTTTTTTATGAGTTTGATGTAAAAGAAAAATAGGCTAGTGTAATAAGTAGGATTTTCTTTCTGTAACCCTCCGTGAATGAAAATCCTTACACTATTTGTATTATAATCAAACAAAACAAACGTTTGACAAAGATTATTTAAGTCCTCTTTATGTAGCCATATGGGGTAGATTGTAATACTCCTTAGTATTTGATAATGTAATTTTGACATTTTTAATAAAATTACTTGACTTTTTTCCTTGCAATATATGTGTGTGAGTGGGGAAAACCTCAAACAATTCTTTTATTTTGAAGGAGGTATCTAAGGTAAACCTTATATGCTACAAGGAAAAGACCAAATCAACAATAGGGTTTCCAATCGTCACAAGAATATGCTTATCACGAGCTCAACATGTAACTTGCAAAAATAGAACTAGCATATGGAGGATAACACTTCATTGCACACTCAAGCTAAACCCTATATATATATATATATATATAGAATGTGAACTAGTTACCAGAAAATTCCCCTTAACAAATGAGGGCTATTCATGAAATATACATCACTAAAAGATTCTCTAAGAAAATTTCATGGAAAAATATCTTTATGTGTGTATTAACAAAACGATGAGTCTTTCCTTCAATGTACAATTTAGCTTATAATATATATCCATGTTGAAGATGATTTGCATTTAAAAAAAAAAAAATTAAGGAAAGATTCTACTAATATGGAAAGTACATTAGTTGTATGTCATTTAAGTATAAATAGACACAATTTTTTGTTTTTTTGGCAGCTAAATAATTTTTTTTGAGAAATTGTAAGTTTTTTATAGTTCTGACATTTGAACCACTTATAATTGTGAATAACACCAGATAAATTTCGCCATTATATGCTTAGTACTAGTCTCAATATCAAGATTAAAATTATAAGAAAGGAATTACCATTTCAATATAATGGTACAAATGAAGTTAACTACATTAAATGCAATGGTTTCATCCCTAAACATATGGATATTGGAACCACAATTTGTAAAATATCAGTAATAATTTTTGTTGAGCAATTGTAAGCTATTTATAGTTCCGACATTTGAACCACTTATAATTGTGAATAACACCAAATAAATTTAGCCATTATATGCTTACTACTAGTCTCAATATCATGATTAAACTTATATGGAAGGAAGAATCATTTCAATCTAATAGTAAAAATGAAGTTAACAACATTGAATGCAATGGTTGCATCCCTAAACATATGGAGATTGGAACCACAATTTGTAAAATATCATTAATATCATAATGATATAATATTTTACAGTTAGGCTCCATACTTGATAAACATTCAATCTAAGCTTTCACACATCAAATAACTTCGGGACCTATTCACACAAATTTTTACATCCTGTGAACTAATATAAACTTTAAAAATCAGCAATAAAATCAACGAACATATCGGAAAATCTAACTTCAGCGTCACCAACAAATCTTCCTCTTTGTTTGAGTTGGTGCCTCACAATTTCAAGGGGGTTTCCCTAGTCTTTGTACTTGTGGTTCTAACCTATAAATATGCAAGTAAACACTCACAAAAACACCAAGATAAAGGTAGTTTGACCAACAAGTTAGTGGGAAAACAAGTGTGAACAAATCCTAAAGTTTGAAGTGTAGAATAACCCTTCCCAAATCAACCCTTTATATGGAAAAATATTGTGAAAAAGGTGTATCTAAGTGGCTAATTGTCCAAATAAATAGTTGAAAACTCATAATAATTTGCACAAGATAATATTAAATCAAACAAACAAAAGTGAATGGATAAAAACTAAATTGTATTTCACAAGAGCCAAAAAGTTGGTTGCACCAAGATGCCTATAAAAAACTTGAATACAATGATATCCAAATACAATGTAATAAGAAATGGAATATAGAGAGAATACTAATGAAGAGAAGAAAGTATAGTTACTTGCTTTTGCTCAAAAAAATTCCAATTGAAAGGTTGGCCTTCCACCTGTATATGAGGTTTTTCCTCCCATTCATGGCCAAGGGAGGGATATGTTGAATTCTCCATTACTGGCCATTATAGTGCATGGTTGAATTAACCGACCTCTAACTAAAGAAGAAAATCTAGTTAATTGACCTTTGCTTAGATTGAATAGAAATAACTTTGAATTGACATGAGACAAAAATAACTACAAAATTAATTTAACCAATTCAATTTAAGTGCTTTTTCCTTAATTAATTGGATTTGGCATATTTTTCTCACTCAAACCATTTTTAGGGACTTCGACTTAGCTTAATTCTCTCCTTATTTATCTTTAGACAATTCAACCTAGATAATTTTAAAGGGTCAAATTAGATTTGTTTTCTGTGAGGGGAAAATGGGAAGAAAAATAGACAAGGTGAAAGGAAAAGGGAGAAGATTTAGGGAGACAAATAAGAGGAAAAATAAGAGACAAATTAGCAAGGAAAATGAACATAAAGAGAGAAAAATAGAATAAAGGAAAATAAAATTTCTCAATTGCCATGTCAACTCATCCCCTACCACCATCTTGCTATAAATAGACATGCAAAAATAACCATCCCCTAAAAGATAGGAAAGAGTAGAAAATACTTGGAATAGATAAGAGAAACCCTACCATATATATTATGCCTAAATTAGGCCTTGTTACAAATAGAAACATGTTCACATGTCCAAAACATTATATTTATTAGACTCAAAATATGATGGGGAAGCGGAATACACTGTCAATGTTCCCATGTAATGACAATTAAAAATAGAAAGCGCTTAGATTATGACAAAACCACGACCATTAAACTCAAAACTCAATGTGGATTTTGAATATGTAATCATTGTTGCAATGAACCAACTGCTAAAAATGGAATTGTCTCAGATTTGGACAAAATCGCCATTATCGCAATGAAAACATAGTGCAAAATTCAAAATGCGTTATCAGACTTGACATGTGACCACTACTAAAAACAGAAATTCCTCAGAATCTCATGAAATTATATTCACCGGATTCATCTTTCAGTAAAGAATACCAAATCCACAATTAAAATGGATGTGCTAGTATTGATAAAAATAGAAAATGCTCACATGTCGCCCACAAGTCACTCATTGGAATTAGAATCTCACAATGTTTCTAAATATACCATTATCTAACATTCAAGCCTCCAAATGAAACATAATAAAAATAGCAAGTGCCATGCAAGTCACCCAAACAAGTCTCTCGGGAATCTTTCATTTATAAGGACACAAATATGTGATTAATATTGTTATACCACCCCTGAAACTCCGTCTCCTACAAAGTAGGGGACCTGCTAGAAAATAATAACTCTCTCCAATCAGTGCAAAAATGTGTTGAAATCATCTCTAAATCAATATGTATCATTGTTGCCATGAACCAACTGCTAAAATTAGAATTGTCTCAGATTTGGACAAAACCACCACCAATGGAATTAGAACATAGTGCATAATTGGAATGTGTTATCAGACTTGACATGTAACCACTCCAAAAAATATAAAGTCCTCAGAATCTCATGAAATTATACTTACTGGATTCATCTTTCAGTAAAGAATACCAAATCCACAATCAAAATGGACATGCAAGTACTGATAAAAATAGAAAGTGCTTGCATGTTGCCCACAAGTCACTCATAGGAGTTGGAATCTCACAAGGTTTCTAAATATACCATTATTTAACATTTGAGTTTCCAAACAAAACCTGCTAAAAATAGTAATTGCCATGCAATTCACCCAAACAAGCCTCTCTATAATCTTAAATTCATAAGGACTCCAAATATGTGATCAATATTGTTGTACCATCCCTGAAACTCCATTTTCTACGAAGTAGGGGATCTTCTACAAAAAACATCTCTCCAATCAGTGCAAAAATGTGTTGAAATCATCTCTGAATCAATATTGGGACCAGTCTCTTTAAGGGCCAACCCCCAACCTATACCTATAACTGTCTCTATACCTCCAACTTGATAAAATGTTAAGGATTAACAAAACCATAGTTGTATAGAATTAATTTTCCAACATGTCAATAAGAGATAACATCTATTTAGTGATTGACTTCATTTTTACCAAGGGTATAATACTTGTGATCTCAGTAAGTGTTCACCCTAGAAACTCAACCCTAGAAGGAACATCACAAGATGAGAATCTAAAGGTTTTCTAGCAACAATGGACAACATTATTGTAAAACGAAAAAAATTGAGATAAAGACAAATATGATAATGATATTGTAGATTATAGCCCCTTGGAGGCAGTTCAATTGTGGACTGCATAATGAGGACAGAGTGGTTTACCTAGGGGTTATAGTGGCAGCAGTCGGAATCAACCGTGTCATACATCTCAACCCATCTCAGCCCAATTGCTGATTCCTCTAATATATTAGGAAACAATCATAATGATATTGTAGATCATATTGAATTTCCTATATTATCAAATAATTCCAGGCAAGAGTATGGTCTTAAAAATATTCTCTTATTTAAAATATTATAATTATTCTCCATGGAAAAAACCGTCATAACCACCATTGTCGCCAATTAAGTCACGCCGTTGTTAGTTTTCCTTTATTTTCTTGGAGTAAGTAGATGTATTTATGTTGCCAGGATTTTGTGATATTCTGTTATAATTTTTGTTAAGATGTATTATAGAACATGCTTTAGACACTATACTTTTCAGAAAAAATGTCGTTGATAACTGAATTTGAAGACAAAGACTCCATGCATACGAATAACTTCTCACTCCACCCTAGAGAAATTAGCAAAGACGTGCATCATATTTGATTGGCATTCCAGAAAAAAAAAGACAATTTTTAATAATAGGAGTTTAAAATAAAAAGAATCGTAATAGTCTGCATAAACGTGACTTTTCATTTCAAACAGTAAGGGAAACATAGTTTAGATTTGTTTCATGTAAAATAGTCAGTTCATGATAAAATGCCTAATTATCATTATTAGTTTGCCACTTATATTTATAAAGAAATCCACGTATGACATGGTGTATATTTTCACATAAGTACAAAATTTTGCAGCATCGCAAGAATATAAAAACGGGAGCCAAACTATTATAATCAGAATCGTTCATTTGACATTCATTTGTATAGAACCAAAGGATGACATGGTATATAATTTACAAAGGATATATGTAATTTAGCATCAATACTGAACCAAAGGATGACATGGTATATAATTTACAAAGGATATATGTAATTTAGCATCAATACACAAAAAAGCGAGGCAAAATGTCAAACTTGTGATCACAGATGATACAGCTGAGTCCTCAGTAAAAAGACGTGATTTTTCATTTTGGCCGGCAAATGAAAAATTAATTTCGTCGGTGAAATAGAATTGTCAGAGAATGTACAAGATCAACACGTGGCTAACCTCTATACAAAAAAGGTCATGTTACATACTTTCAGCAAAGCAACTGTACACAATTTACCATCTCATTATACAACAGGAGGCAGATATTTTTATGCCAGTATCACATTAGATACAGTTGAATCCCTTGTAAAATAGACAACACACTGAAAGATTCTACACATTGAATCTCAAGTACATGGAAAAAACACAGGCACAAATGCAGTTTGAAGAGGATGCATCCCACAAATATCTTCGATAAAGCTCCTCAGGATCCAAATCAGCATGTGCAGTCTGCCACAACCTTACATGACTATAGCTATGTTAAAACTATAATTGACCTATCTCATGAACATTTTCATGTTCAATTTATAACATCCACAGACCAAAGTAACAATAAATCGAAGTTTTAATTTATGGGTCATCTGTCATGTAGACAATACAAACATAGGATGCAAATAAATCATGAAATATTTCATCAGAGAAAAAATAGAAAATTTCACCTCTATTTCCATAGGAAAACATTTTGCATTCTGATGAATTTTCTGCACTTGACGACAACCACTAGACAAGCCGATATGACTTAGATCACCAGAAAGGACACCACCTGACAAATTCCACAGAAAATACATCAGGTATGGTAAAAGTTCCACATTAATAATTATGATGAGTTTAGAAATTCAGATACCTCCCATAAAGTGAAAGAACAAATTTTCATGGGGTTACTACTAATGTGAAATAATGTTTGTGGGCATTTTATTCTTAGTGGGGTGCTCTGGTTGGTTTGTTTCCTTGCAATGCACTTACAAGGGGCTCTAATGCAGTGATGGAAGAGTCAATTAACCTGAAGTGTCTAGATTCTATCTACATCCTTATGATATCAGCAACATTGACATCTCCAAAACTGATGTACTATGGGCTCTTGTCACAAAATTAGCTTTAACCAACCAAGAGCATTACTTTACTCTAATCATTAGTCCATTCATTATGGGTTAGTTATATATATTCTAGCATTGCTGCATCATTACTCAATATCAAGTTCTGGGAGGTGCTTGAAATACCACCTTCCTAGAATTCTAGAGCATGAATATTTGATCCATCCCAATACAACCCCAAAAACCATATTAAGTTCCCATCAATCTATTAATCAAAAGAATAAGAAGGAAGCAGCCAAAGCAACTATCCAAACTTGAAATTGCAGTTGGAGTTGCTAGATCGTCAAAAACCAGAGGTATATCCAAAATAGGGGTAAGTGTGAAAGACTCCATGAGTTCATCTTGCATAAGGACTTGTTATGAGAATCAATGTTATCAGAACTGGAGCAGTCATTGAACCAGTCAACCAAAAAATAAATAAAATATTGAATTTGAATTTAACATATATATACACTCATGTGCACCCATATAAATCTAAATCATCACACAGACAGGTGTTCTAGTCTTGAGAGGTGTCAATGAGGCTAGGAGCACAGAAGAATTAATTATCTCCAAGCTCATGTAATTTTTCCCAAGTTTCACTTAAGGAAAATATTTTAATTGTGTCAATCAATGATTTTTTAATATTTCCTAAGTTGAAACTTAGGAAAAATGAATTAATTGACGTTAATTGAGATGAGATCGATTTACCTCTAGAGGCTTGTAGAAAGTTTCTAAGTTTATCTTAGCCATCGATTGGACAAGTTAACTTCTAATTGCTGCCATTCATTTTTGAATGAGAGATTATAAAGGAAGATCGATGGGCAGCATTGGAGACAGATCAGATCACAGAGATCATTCAAGTTGGGTGAGTTTTCATTAAGACACCAGGAGGGTTTCAACAACAGTGATTGGGAAGAGATTTTCCAAAGTTGTACTTGATCCGAAATATTTCCAGCTTCCGAATTTCAGAGGGAGGTTTAGCTATCATTTTATTTTCTGCAGAGAGGGCCGAGTTAATTTTCTAGAGCAAGTACGAGTTCTTCAGGAGGCATTGCGAATAGCCCAGAAGACGGATCGAATTTGTAGGAAGGTTGATTGAGCTTTAGAAGGCCGCACATGTGAGCAGTGCGAGTTTGCCAAAGATCCAGTTCGAATTGCTAGAGTGCTAGTGTGAGTTGCTGGAGGCAATGCACATTGCAGGAAAGGGGTCGAAGGGCTATTTCCCTAGTTGATTTGATTAGCAGAGGTGGAGATCAATTATTTTGCCGGAGCTTTTCCAGTGAGAAGCAAACATTCGTATTTTCTTAATAGCAGTGTTTACTGAAGATAATAATAAATCCTTAACACTGAAAACTGGTTTTCCCCACATACATTGGGGTTGTTCCAGGTTCATTTGTCCAAAAGTACTTGTGTTAATCGTGTGATCGGTTTCTCACATTTTCTGCTACAATTTTTAATATTGTGAATGGTGTTGTTCATGCTTGAACTTTTATTTATTAATTTCAACTAAAGATTGAAATGTGTTGTGTACAAGTAATAGAGATAATAAAATGGCTTAATAGCACCATATAGGTAACAGGAAAATTTCACAAAAAAAATCTAATTTTTAATTTAACAATCTTAAAAAAAACATGTGCTCATGTGCATCCATATAAGTCCAAACCCAAGGTTACTTGGGAGCGGGAGCAGGAGTGACATTTTCAGAAGCTCCCGGTCCGGGGGAGAATTTTTATATAATATATATATTTTATATTTTGATGCATATATGTTAACAAAAGCATGTAGAATAATGAACTAGATATAAAACACATAAAAACATAGATTGAACCATATAACATCAATCATCTAGAAGTTATAATCTTCATCAACCACGTCCACAAGTTAGAAACATACAACATATTGAGTCTCATGAATCATCAATCTTAAAGTTTCAAGCTTTCAAAATTCTATGTAACATTTATCATTATTGATCACCAAAGTTGTACTTGTAAGCTAAGTGTAACCATTACAACAAAGAATATCTAACATGAAATGAATGTTATAAAATGAAATGAAATGAAACAACTTTCAACTTTCACGAAGCACCATATTCATAATTCATTACCAATGAGTTATAAACTTATAATTGCCAACTTCAAACTTCAAACATAAATTGTCATATATTGTTTACCAAAAATATCAAAATAAATATGAAAGAGTCAACAGTTATAAAAAGTTAAAAACTACTAGAAACTAGAAAAGACAAGTAAATATATTATGATTTATTTATTGCTTGGCCTTTTGCCACAATAAATGTCTAATTTTTTATCAGATCATGGTACTAGTGGTCTTCTAGTAGTCTCCTCTCGCATAGTCACACGACCAGAACTAGAAGGCACATGCCCTGCACGTGAAGATGTAGGTGGAGGCGGCGGCAACAAAGGAACAATAGTTGGAACTCGAACACTGGCACTGCTACTAGATGGTGGGGGTGGTGGTGGCATGCCTGTTGTTGCTTCATCATCATCTCTCAAAAGTTTTTCTTCCAATTATTCTAGATGTATAGTGCCATCCTCCAAATTATCCTCCTCTAGGTTGTTGTCCCGAAATTTATATAATAGATCTTCATAACTCCAATCACAATAATGACTCAACAACCTCAAGTTGTAGTGCACATAAACCAAGCTTTCTGCTCGATTTTCATTGAGTCTGTTTCTTCTCACATTATGGATGAAGTTATAGGTGCTCCAACACCTCTCTGCAGAAGAAGTATTTACAACTTGTGAGAGAACTTTTTTTTGTCAATTTTGGCAAAAGTCCCATGTTGCGATATGCTTCCCACCATGTGAGAGAATCAAATCTGTCTCTATCTTCCATTGCATGCAAAGAACAAACAAACAAGTGCAATTGAAGTATCTGCCTAATTCAAGACGTAGATTAGCACACTCCTCCTTGTCAGGGACCAACTTGTCTAATGCTTCCACATATCCTTTTGATACCTCTGGATTTGTATGGATTTTGATCCTAACCACACCCCACGTGCAGGCTGGCCCAACCAAGATGGAAAGTAGTATTTTGGCAGAAGGCTATACAGTGCAAGGCATGCAGTGGAACATTAAGTTTATTCCACTGTGCACACACACAATTGTGAATCATTGTATACAAGTTGGGATCATTTTCATGAACAATATCTTTTATTTGCCCCAACATGCTATCCATCAGCTCATACACCTCCCCAATCACTGGCTTATCTGTATCTGCAAAACGGATCATGCTATAAATGAGCTTGGTGAATTGCAAAACTTCCCTCACACATGCCCAAAACAGACCATCAAGAGCGGTCTCCTCCACCTGTTCAAAACCTTGCCTGTCAACTGTTGTTGGAACCTTGTCCTTTAATACTTGCCAGTGTGGACTTGATACCATGCTAGCCAAGGACTCTCTTACCTTTAAAAGGCGCCTGAAGGTGAGGTAATAGCTAGGAAATCTAGTCTTCGCAATCTTCAACAACTCCAATCTTGAGTGATTGTGGAAAATCCCATGGGTATTGCTGTGAGTTGTAACCAATTTTATCATTTTTTTTCCTCTCTTGTACAAATCACCAATCCATTCGTATTGAGGTTGTTTGTTTTTAGTTATATCATGCATCAAAAGGTTCATTGTGTGAATCAAACACCCATACCAAAATATGTTTGGGTATCTATCCTCAATAATTGTTCTCGTTGCCTTACAATTAGCAACATTATCAGTGATGACTTCGACGACATTGTATGGCCCAATACGTTCAATTGTTTCAAGTAATGGTTCTACAAGGTTGATGTCGGTCTTGAAATTTGCTGAGTAATAATATG
The DNA here is from genome assembly GCA_034641835.2 of Pinus albicaulis. NCBI lineage: Eukaryota > Viridiplantae > Streptophyta > Pinopsida > Pinales > Pinaceae > Pinus > Pinus albicaulis. The sequence goes on from CM076575.1 coordinate 1,555,748,067, forward strand.
TTGAAAGGAAGATTGCACCACTAACAGACACAACAAGAACACTTATCAATGGCTTTCCTTTTACATTTGTCCATCCATCAGATACAATGGACACCCCATGCTCATTCCAAGAATTTGTCATTTTACTCAAACAATGTGATATTTTTGCTTTTTCATGATCAAGTCCCATGATTCTAGCCTTGTCATACCCAGGGCTCTTATATCCTTTGGGGGCATCATTAATGGCAGAAACAATTTCATGGCAATAAGATGAGTGAAGAACATTGAATGGTATCCCACATGCATAGAGAAATCGATAAATTTTTGAATCCACATCATTCCTACACCCTTCGTCAAGGAAATATGATATGGTTCTACACTGCCTCCATATCCACATGCATGGGTGGAATTTGATGGACTTCTTTGTGCATGATGATGTGATTTTGAACTAGGTTCAAAAAAACCCTTTGATCTTTTAGATTTGTATTCAGCTTCCTCCTCTTCCCATCCCATGGCCTTTTCCCACAGAGGTGCCTTCTAGCACGGGTGTATGAACTTGTGTAAACGTTTTGAGGCATGTAAATTTAGTGGTTCCACCCCCTTTCACTGCTTCAGGCCTAGAAACATATTTCCACAATGGGGTTTGGTCTTGTTTAGTTTTTGTGCCCTCATCATCTCCACTCTCCTCTTCCTCCTCACCAAGCTACTCTTCCTTTGCAGGTTTTCATCATATCCACTATAACCCACTTCTTCATCCTCTTCATCTTGAACAAACCTCTTTCTTCTACTCTCCAACACCATAATAACAAAAAAAGGAACCAACAACAAGAGAATACCAAGCCATATAGCCATGATGTTTGAGGTTTTGAGCCTACAAAAAAAATGGAGGAATGGGTATGGGAAAGAGAGAAGACAACATTTTCATTTAGCAATGAACATATAAAAAAATGCTAGATTAGAGTGTAGATCCTACCACTTTGGCCTTCAATCCCAAGCTCCAATATCCCTTGAAATCTCCTCAATCTCCCTCCTCAACTCAAGCTCCAAGCTCTCTCTTCCTCTCTCTTGCTCTCTCCAACAAATGACAAATATAATGATGAATAATGAGGGGAGGAGGGCCTTTTATTCCCCCCCCCCCCACCCCCCTTCCCTTTCCTTCCCTTTCCCTCCCTTTCCTCATGTCGGTCGTCCTCCCTTTTCGCTGACGGCCTCACAGTCTTCACACCGAATGGGAGCGAAAATTTAGTGGTTAACTCCCGAATGGATAGGGAACGATTGCTCTCGGTTGCTCCCTGAAAACTAGGGAGCGAATCTTTTTTTTCAAGGAGCGCGCTCCCATAAATTTCTCCCGAAGAGAGCGAATTCGAGAGCGCATTCTCGAGGTCGCTCCCGAGGGGAGCGCAATTCGGGAGCGGGTTCAAGGGGGGGCTGGCACTCCCCCGCAACCCTGTCCAAACCATTATAACAAATATGCAAAGTTTCTCATATATATAGCAAGGAACGATGCATATAATCAAATACCACTGGGTGCATCCATCTCTGAACCAATAATACATCAACAAAGAGACACTAAATGGTCTCTAGATTCCAAAAGAAATCATGATACAATAAACAACTACATTTCACAAAATCATTGCTTATATTGAGATCTTCATCATCAATGTCACCCAAATCAATGATTTTTCTTGAGTGCAGTGTACATCAACAATCAATGGCACCGAATCTTGAAATTATGAAAATTGTAAAGTCTATTGAATTTTGAATAGGATCTAAAATTCTACTTTCTCCATATGAAATCCAATGAGGTTGGAACCATTCTCAAACATCCTAAAACAATTAATGATAATGTTATAAATTTAAGTAAAAGTGAATTTCACTTGTACTTTAAGAATTCAACATTATCATTAATTGCATAGCGTTAGTAGGGCCCTTAGGGTGAGTATTGGGTCGCTCCAATCATCATTTTATTTTACTTTATTTATTTGTTCATTTATTCGAATTCCATGAGTCCTTAGTCGTTTCATATGATGTCATACAGAACTAGCCACTTTGGGGCAACTATTGGACCAGTTTTGCCTCCAAACTGGTCAAACTACCAATTCCACTAGTTTCGAAAATATTGGTGAGAACAAGAAATGGGAGAGGACTTTCATCATATAAATGGTTAAAAAAACAGAAGTAGCATATTAGTTTGTGGGTAGGAGTTGACTATGGAGTGATATCCAATTTAGCATTGCCAAGAAAAAATTATTTTACCAAGCAATGTTTAAAGTTGTTGTTGTTGGCAGAACCCGTGGGCAGTCCCACCTTCTGAACCAAAAAAAGAAAATAAAAAGAGTGTTGTTGATGATGCAATGTGTAAGGATGCTAGCAACAAGGAGTTAAGGGCCAATCCATGTAAAAGAAAATGACAATATCATTACTATATTGTAGGAACTAAAACAATTATGTGATCCCACTCAATGCATGGTGTGTAGAAAAATTAGACGCTTCCTGTAGCCCTCCCTTGCTTTAGTTTCTTGAATTTGGTTTAACGCCCACTGTCCCACATGTTAAGTTGATATATAAACTTGAAGCAAATTTAAAAGAACATTACAAGACTACTCTACTTCTTTCAACTTTCTAGTTGATAGGAAAATAGACAAGCATTCATAGAAATTTTGACACACTTATTTTTGGTCAAATTGTGACCCTAGAAAAACCCACAAGGGGAAAACTAGCTTAGAAGGAGATTTTATTTGTTTTTCTAGAGAATTTACAAAGCATTAATTTCAAAATCAGAGGTACTTATCTCCCTATTGTTGTCTAGGAATTTGTGCCAAAGTTTGGACTACTGCACATGAAAATTGAACCATTGTCCAACAATTTTATTCTGAGAAACTCATGCAACAGGCTGAACAACATGTGCCACTGACAACTCTTTTCTTCCTCTAATATGATGCTACTGTGCTTAGAATTTCAGTCTCAAAATTCTAACTAGCAGCCAACAATCTCTGCTTTGATTTTAATGTAGTCAAACCCATTAGGGGAGTTTTGAGGTTTAAAATGGGCCTCTTAAGAAAAATGTACAACCAAAATATACTTTATAAGAACCAATAGGATTCAATATGATGATGTCAACCATGGGGCATGATTCACCATTTTTGAAGTAAAAAAGTAAAAAGATTAAAAAATAATAAAAACTACTTTTTCAACTCGTATTTTCAACTTATTTCCCTAAGGTTTTACTCAAATTTTGAGCGGGAGTACTCGTTGGATGCAAAATTTAATTTCTCATCCAAGGAGTACCCATGTTGCATACTTTCGATGGACCTTGCTACACGAAAAATGAGAAATACATGAAAAAACGTGATCTGTATTTCATGTATTTATCATTTTCTGTGTAGAGATCATGTTTTTTCATGTATTTCTCATTTTCCGTGTAGCAAGGTCCATCGAAAGTATGCAACATGGGTACTCCTTGGATGAGGAATCAAATTCTGCGTCCAACAAGTGTTTCCACTTGAAATTTGAGTAAACCCATAGGGAGATAAGTTCAAAATACCAGTTGAAAAACTAGCATTTTCTTTTTTCCCTCTAAAATTTGATGATGTAATCTAATCTTATTTTATTTTTTCTATTATTATTTTACAATTTCCTTAGGAGGCCCATTTTAAACCTCAAAACTCCCCTAATGCAGGAATTTCTCTTGGAAAAGATTCCGACAACCCAGATAGGACTGACCCCGAAATCTGCATTGCTCCTAAATTCTTGGGCCTAAAACTGACGCTGAAACTCCAACCTATAACTCGGTTTTCTCCTGCCTCCCTCTGCCTTAAAATCAACACTGGAAACTATAGAAAACCCTGCTCGATTTGCATGCCTAAGCTTCAGTCCCCCTTGAACTGTGTGCTTCTTCCTGCATGAGATTTGAGCCTGTAGTGAGGTCTCCTTATTGTGAGTTAGCTATCTCAACCTCCCTTTTGCTTCAACAATCTTTCCTCTTCTCCTTGCTCTCCTCCAACAAATGCTCATGAAGAATGAGAGCTTCAATTGTTTTCTCCCTTTTTAGATTCATTAAGATAAGAGAACCCTAACGCTCTTGATCAAGGGCTGAGATTAGATCTTGACTCTCTAGATCAATGGCAGTGATCTTTCCCTCACTTGACCCCCTTTTTCATGTGGCCCCCCTCATTAATGAACTCCTTAGTCACTTTAATGTTGTTTTTGTACCTTATACTTTTTTTTCTCCACAAAAGTCAACTTAAAAACATAACGTGTATTTAATATTAAAAAAAGTACATAGTACATAGTACCTCATAAAGTGACTTTATAACATGAATTTAATTTAACTAATAAAGTCAATAGCTAAAAAGGCGTTATAAAGTGTTTTCCTAGGAAAAAAGACAAATGCACTTGGAAACACCTCCTCGATACCCTTTTCTTCAAAATGGTGATGACTAATGGTTGGACAAATAGGACGGCCAAGAGCCTCCCAATTTCTTGGTACAAAAGGGAACAATGCTTATTAAATCTTTTGATGTATCTACACATATTAAAGACATGGTATTGTTATGTGAATTGTTGGATGAGTTCATCCAAGATATAGGTGGGTAACATGTCGTACAAGTCACAACAGATAATGTTGTTAATGATTCATATCTTGCGTAGAGAAAGGGTTTGAAATGATTTATTCCACTGAATACTATGTGCAAAAACTGTCAAGAAGACCTCTCACCAAGACGTTCAAGATGATTTCCAGGAATGCAACTAGGCTTTCAGTTTTCTCATAAACCAACTGTGGGAATTGCCTCAAATTTGGAGCCCTAGAAGAGACACCAACATAGTAGCCTGTCCAAGTGGATTTGCAAGAGCTCCTCTCTAATGAAATTTGCAAGGGGGCCTAGTTGGTCCTCCAGGGAAAGGGCGAAAAAATCTTGGAAGGTGAAAAAGGGTAGAGAAATGAGGGTGATCTCCAAATTTGCTTGGATTGGTGCCTTATCCTTGGGCTATGGACATAGTTTTAAAACTCAGACTCGGACTTGGAACTGGTTGAGGGTCAACTCGGACTCGGACTCTGACTCAGTATTGACTTGGCCTAGTTGATTTCAATGACTCGGTCTTTGTAAAAAATACATTAAATATTTTTTTTTTAATGAAAAAGCATATTTTTAAATATTTTCATTCATTTTTCCAAACTCAAAGCATTAGAATAATAGAGAGAAGACAACTTGGTCTAGATTTGGCTCTTGATGAGCTCACGTATTTTTAAATATTTTCATTCATGTTTCCAAACTCAAACCATTAGAATAATGGAGAGAAGACAACTTTGTCTAGATCTGGCTCCTGATGAGCTTTGGAATCTGGGCCTCAATAGTCTTCACAATCGGTCACTTGAAAAAAACATACCCAAGACTCTTTATTTCACAGAATTTCCACTGAATTCGCCCTTTGAACACACTAGAGACAGTCCTTGAAACAACCTCAAAGTTTTTCCTTAGAGTTAGGCTTACTCTCAATAAATTTGGTTTTCAATCTTCAGAGATCACCAATTCATTAAATATTCAACCCTTCTCAGTAGGCATGTTCTGATTTAAGGCACCAATTTGACAATCAAACAGACAGTCAAATAAACTTCTTTAGGCAACACACTACAAGAAAACCCTTGACAAGTGATAAATGACTATTAATGTAGGCATATGTACACTCCCATCATTTGTGATCAGGTTTTTACCCTTCAAACTTTGCTTAGCATTAATCACTCGAGGAGCCTTTGATTGCTTTCAAAATGGGCTTTACTTGTCCTCTATATGCAACCCAAAATGACTCAGAGATCAACCTCAGAATGTGTCAGCCAGTTTAAGTCGAGCTCGGCTGAGCCAGCTTGTCTGTTACTGAGCCAGCAGAGTTAGTGACCAACTCGGCTGGTTCAATAACGTATTGGCCACTGAATCAGTTAGATGGGAGAGTTGGCCTAGGCAAGGGTTTGCCTCAGTCAACCATGCTGAATGCGAGTCAAACCAACCTTTGGCTATGGAGTCTATGTGATTCGAAATCCAACTAAAATATGTCTTCAAGGAGGCTAAATTGTGATTCCCTAGCTATCACTCTTTAGCATTTACCCACCCAAGCTCAATGGACTTTCATGAAAGAAAACAAATTCTAATCCACTAAGAACCATAGTTTTAAAAACTGGAGCTGGTGACTGGACCGGTCCACCTAATAAACTGGGTTTCAAACCGGAATCAGTCAAACTGGGACTAGACAAATCTCAATGAATCGACTTCTAAAAAATACATGAAATAATTAATTTTTAGTGAAAAAAAATTATTTTTGAGATTTAAAACCATGATTCCAAACCAATAGAGACAAAATATGCAAAGTTTGCTCATCTATATATCATGTAAAGGTGAATATATCAAAATGGCACCGAGTGCAATAAATATCATCAACAAAATACACAAGCAATGAGGCTCTAAATGGGCTATAAATTCCAAAAGCAATGCTACAAGCTATGGGGTCATTGGCCTACTACAAGTCTACAAATGCATATCAGTGATCAACATGATCATTCATCATCATGATCAAACTCATCACCACTACTAGACACAGGATCATCAACATGAGCTACATAAACATCATCTGGATCAAAGTCTGAGGATGCCTCAACTTCATCTACAACCTCAATAGTAACATTGCCACCAATAACAATAGAAGTGGACCTAATGGAAGCACGAGTTGGCCGAGTTGCAAGACTAATGCCTTCCATCAGTTGTTTTCCTTTGCTTGATATGACTACTAATTATGGTTCTGATGGCGCTACCAAATCTGCTTCATCCCACCCTAATGCCATGTCAATATCAAAATCAACATCAAACTAAGGATCTTCAGTCTCCACCCATTCTGATATTGGAACAATAACATCCAACACAATGGGATCTAGATCAGATATTTTGTTCATCATTTGGTTGCACCTTAGTAGAAGGTCGTATTGCATGAAGACAAGCTCATTTAATTGTTTTTGTTCCAAGCAGTTTCTCTTCTCCGTGTGTATGCGCTCAAAAACAAACCAATTGCGCTCACAAATTGTAGCACTGCAAGTTTGGCTGATGACTCTAACAACAAACTTTTGCAATTGAGGACATTGGTCGTGTTGAAAAATGTGTAACTAGGTTTGGTCTTCACAAGTATGAAATGTACTATTGATACTTGTAAATTGCAAAATGAAAGAAAAATTATTATTATTATTTTTGGAGCATGGGATTCATGCTCAAGGTCTTTTATTTTATAGATCAAGCACCATTGAATGCTTCTAGGGTTTGTCCTGGGTCAAGAAGTCAAAAAAGTCATTGTCATAAGTTGACGACCCCATCAGGCACATTGTAACTTGTAAAGAAAATTACTTTTGTCTTTAGAAGTGTCGGAATACCCTCCAAGACCAAGTTTGTTTGGTCACTGGCAAGTTGTCCTATAGGAAGAACCACGTATACCCTTGAAAATCCTATAAATAGAAGGGAACTCGTCCTACATGAAGCACATTTACTCATCACTCATTCTAGCGAAGGAAGAGGAAGGAGGACGCAACGAAGAAGGAAGAGGACGAAGAAGATTTTTGTTTGGGCTATTGTCTCTCACACGCAATAAAAGAAGAATAGGGTTTCTGCAACCGACCTAGGGTTTCTATCTACAAGTTCGATCTTGGAGAAAATAAGACAAAGAGGTCAAGCGAAGGTCACGAAGAGTCATCCTCAAGCTCCAGAAGTAAGGGAAAGGCAAGCAAAGGTCAAGGGAAGGCTCTACAAGAAGATCGAAGCTCACACATGGGAAACTGCAACTGCAGAGATGCCGAAATTTCAAATCTGTAGTGGGAGGCCGAAAATATTGGAGCACGAGGTCAAAGAAGTGCTATTGGACGAGATTTGACTAGATTGAAGTCGACACATCATCCAAAGAGGTTGGTCTTGGTCTTGGAGGGTATTGGTCTCAGTCTTAAGGTTATGGAATTTACCAATCGAAGAATCTATAAGGAAGCAAAGAGAGTTACGGGTTTTCCTCTCAAGAGGAGAGGTTTTGGCCCTCGCTTGCAGCCTATATTTTGTGTTCTTGTTCTTCTTGTTTTGGTAGTTGTTTGATGATTCACACTCATAATAATAAGGAAAAAATCTAATTAGTAAAAGAAGATCATAAGCAGCTATCAATTAAAGAGAATTAATTATAATCATTGCCCTATAGAATTCTCAATAGGATGCCAAATGACTCCCACCAATGTGCTACAAAGAAAAATACATTAATTAGTAACTTAGTTCATTTCATTACTTATTTACAAGTATTTACAGACAATTTGAATTGTAAATTTGTAAACAATTGAACTTTAAAAGAAAAACAAATTAAAATTGCTTACCTGGTTGATCCACAACTCTTGCCATCTTTTCCAATTTTTTGCGAAAGGTACCAGCTACCATACTGAAAAGAGTAAGTTGTCTACGTATTTCCAACTAGTCTGCATGGTTAGGGACCATGTGCTCCAAGCAATCATACAATCCATCTCTGACCTCCCCAACCTGAAGATGGAAACCGAGCTTTATAATGATATTGTGGGTTCAAAAAATACCCCGCTGCATATATAGGAGGATGGAGTTGATTTTGCCATCTGTTATCAATAATCTCCCATATACGCCAATATTTAGCTAACTTATCCTTGTAAGATGTCCATGTCTTCTCCTTTCTCTGATCCATAGCCTCAAAAATGTAGCCCATGGCCAATTTTTCCCCATCCACTATCTGTAGCACCTTAGCAAGGGATTCAGTAATTTTCACAAGCTCTGCAGAACTTTTCCAAAATTAATTATCAAACACTTTATTATTGGTGTCTTTGCCATCTTGTATATGTGCCCACCAAGATGAAGTCCAATCATCAGAAGAAAGCATTTTATGTAAGTTTTTTTGTTGAGAATTGAGACATTGCAACATGAAGAAGTGAGTTGCAAATCTTGTAATTATAAGCATAACAAGCTCTTTGCCCCCAATGTTTTTCCTCATTAGGCTCAATACCCATGAGTGGTTGTAAGATGTATTTGTAATGCACTTGGCATGCTCTACAACGTTTTTTACCCACTCCGCTTTGCCTATGTCCTCAAGCATGAGGTCTATGCAATGTGCAACACATGATCTCCAAAATATGGTCTTATATTTGGACTCAAGCATCTTTCCAGCAAGAACATAGTTTAAGGCATTATCTGTGATGACCTACACAAAATTCTGCTCTCCCACTACCTGAATAATCTCATCCAAAAGCTCAAATAGAAGGGTTGCATCCTTCACCTTATCAGATGCATCAACTGATCTTAAAAACAGGGTTCCTTGAGGGCAAGAAACAAGGAAATTAATGATAGTGCAGTTCTTTCCATCGATCCATCCATCTGACATGATGGAACAACTTGTTTTGAGCCATGACTCTTTATACTCAGCCAAATACTCATCAATGGAAGAAATCTCTTTTTGCAAAATAAATCTCGTCAAGTCATGCATAGTAAGGCCTTTGAAGCCCTTTCTTGCAACTATAATAGTCCCACATAGCTTGGTAATAATGTCAGTGAACAACATTAAATGGGATATCTGCATCATACCACCATCTAGCAATGTATTAAAAACAAGATTCTTTGCATTGTCTTTTCCACTGTTCATCCAAAGTGGGTTGACGACTTCGCTGAGAGGAAGTGGGATTAGTAGACGCAGTGGTGGTAGAGGATGAGATAAATTTGGGAAAATGTTAATTTTAGTTAACAATGATATGTTCTATGCTTGGCACAATTACTTCAATGTTTCTTTAGCCCAATCACAATTTAGATTTCCAATAGGCCCAATGTGGAGAAAACCCTTTGATCAAATCTTCTTATTATTGTATCAAATGTTCAACAGAGAGAGAAAGAGTACAAAAAGTCAAAGATAACTTGCCAAATCAAAGTCAAAACAACCCTGTCAAATCTGCAGTCAGCTACAGTAAATTCAGCCCTAACTAGAAAGTCAAAGATGGTCAACGTAGTAGAAAATCTTCCTTTTTGGAGTTCGGCCATACTTAGTCAAACTCGACCTGATAAAGTGGTCAAAGTCAGCCCAAAAATGTGGTCAAACTTGGTCAACTATGCAGTCACGTCTACAGTCAACCCTATAGTCAGCCCTGCGGTCAAAGTGCTAAGAAATTCTTGGTTTCTATGCCAAATTGTATGGCCTGCAAAAAACAAAATTTTCCCACAAAAATTGCAATCAAAGGATGAGTCAAGTGCTCAGTCAATGCTGGTCAAACTCCTGCAACAATCCTGAAATTAGGCCAAGTAATTTTCCCAGAAAATTCGTCCTTCTGCCACACGTGTGAGAGACAGAAGATATGCCCAATAGCTATATGAACCAATGAAAGGAGAGAGAAGAAAATGTGTGTGATGATGATGCCAAATGAGGTGAGAGGGCACTTGTATTTATACAAGCTGTTGAGGGTGAAGAGTCACATCCATTGGGCTTCATGAGCCTACATGATGATGTGGCCGACCTGAACAATTTGCACGTGTGGGCATAAATTCAAAAACACATTTCTACTTGTCCAAATTTGATGATCTTTAGGTCGATTTTGGTCCTCTCGAAAAGAGGAATTCAATGCAATAATCGTCTCCATCAAATGAGTTGTCCAATAGTAGAATTTGGCCCTAGTTGCCAATTTCAACACTCCCTCTCAACTAGGGAGAATTCCACTTGCCACTCCATCTATAATCATAGATCATCATGCCATCCTATCGTCATGTACCATCTCTGAATCTCGTCTCAACTCTGTTAAACAATGAGGTAAAACTAAAGAAGAATTGATCGAGAGTGAGTCACAAGACCTTGCCACTCTCCACTGACAAAAGTCAGTCTAGGCGTAGAACCCCAATCAGATTTGATCCTAAATGATCAATATGTTGAACACCATGCATCGTAGACATAGGTAGTACGACAGTACATTGTAGTGCCTGTGGTCTCTATCCACTTTTCCCAACTCATTAGCGAGATCAGAGGTACTTTCCATGAGCCCTAGACTACATGGGTAGGATGTACATTGGGGCATCAGTAGGACAAGGTGAACCACTCATCCTATGCATATGTCAATTGTAGGGGAAGGTGAGCCACTCACCCTATACACATGCAATCATCATGGGGTATCATAGGGTAAGGTGAACCACTCACATATACATAGCGCACCAATAGGGGAAGGTGAACCACTCACCCTATGGTTGCTCATAGTTGCAAGTACCCCAAGCCCCCAAGAGCTCCCAAAGCTCAATGTTCAACTCAAGCGGGACCCTTATGGGAGGGTCTTTCCATGACTCCAAGTCTCTCTCGAAAGGCTGAGAATTTAACCTTCCCTAAGGGCTTTGTAAAGATGTCTGCGACCTGCTCATTAGTCCTAATGTGTCGGAGCCTTATTGCTCCTTGTTGTACCATATCCGGATAAAATGGTACCTGATATCAATGTGCTTGGAGCGGTTGTGGAACATGGGATTCTCTAAAAGGTGAATCCCACTCTGGTTGTCGTAGAAGATCACGATGGTATCCATCATGTGCTCAAATAGCTCACTGGAGAGCTTCCTCAACCAAACAACTTCACAACAGGCCATACTAGTTGCTATGTATTCGACTTCAGCGGTGCTTAAAGCAACCAATTTCTGCTTCCTGCTCATCCATGAAATCGAAGCAGACCCCAATGAGAAGAAACATCCTGATGTGCTCTTTCGATCCACCACACTACCAGCCCAATCAACATCAGTATATCCATGTAGTCTCAGATTCTCGACAGTGTATCTCAGTCCATAGTTAATTGTGTCACGAAGATATTTCAGGAGATTCTTAGCAGCGATCCAATGTGTGTGGTGAGGATTGACCATAAATTGACTCAATGTATTCACAACGAAGAATATGTCCGGTCGGGAGTTTACCAGGAACATCAAGGCCTCCACAAGTTGTCTATATTCAGAAGGGTTTGCCAATTCGGGCCCAACAACACCTCCACATAGCTTCTTAATGTTGAGTTCCATCGGAGTAGACACAGACTTGCAATCCACCATCCCACATCTCTTGAGCAATTTCACAATGTATTTCCATTGAGAAAGGAAAATATAACCTGCCTTTTGCTAGACCTCCAAGCCTAGGAAGTAATACATCAGACCTAGGTCCTTCATTTCAAATTCGGAGTCCAACTCCCTCTTGTATTGATAAATGAGAGGGTCTGCACCTATCAGAAAAAGATCACCTACATAAAGGACCAAAATGAGAGCCATGGCCTTTTCAACCTTGAAGTATAGGTTAGGATCGGCATCGCTCCTTGTAAATCCAGCTTCATAAGATAGCTATCAATCCTCTTACACCAAGCCCTAGGGGCTTGCTTCAACCCATAAAGAGCTTTCTTCAACCTACATACATGTGTCCTTTGATCTTGTACTTCAAACCAGTGTTTTAAAAATCGGACTCGGGCTCCGATTTGGCCGAGGGTCGATTCCGACTCAGCATCGACTCAACTGATTCAGTTTCAATGACTTGGTTTTTGTAAAAAATACATTAAATATTAAATTTTGTAAAAAAACATAATTTTAAAGATTTTCATTCATGTTTCCAAACACAAAGCATTACAATATAGGAAAAAGACAACATATGATCAAAGTAGGCTCATGAATATATCCATTATATCAAAATTGCACCCAGTACACTGTCCAATACATGATGATGATATAGAGATCAAAACAAAAAACATAACCAAGGAGGCTCTAAATGGCCTCTACAACAAAACATGAATAATCACTACTGCTAGAGATCTGACAAGCCAATGTCCTCTTCCTCAAACTTTGAACCAGAGGGGGAAATCGCTCGCTCCTCCTCTGAATCAACATCCTCAACTGGAACTATGGCCCTACCACCCTGAGATAGACGAGTTATGCGCCTCCGTCGTGGCTGACTAGAGGAAGTGCCTGCATCTGCAACTGGAGGGCTTGGGACTGCGCCTGTTACTAGTGGATCTGCATTGAACATAGCCTCTACCTATGTATCGAAGTCCATCCCCACACCAATATCCTCATCAGAGTCAAACTCTGGTGGACAAGTCTCCACTACCCAATCTGATGTTGGATCAATATCCTCCAACACAATGGCATCTGAATCAGGTCTTTTGTTCAGCGATTGGTTGCGTCTTAGTCAGAGGTTGTATTGGACATACACTAGATCACTTAACCGTTTTTGCTCCAAACGGTTTCTCTTCTTTGTGTGAATCCTCTCAAAGACAGAGCAATTGCGCTCACACCCAGAAGCACTACACGTTTGACTCAAAATGCGGATTGCAAACCTCTGCAATTCAGGACAATGGCTACCAAATGCCTCCCACCATTGTGCTGCAAAAAATGAGTTTCACTTAGCTCAACAATTTATATCCAACTTTGAAATTGAAATTATAAACACTTACACAAAATAATAAAATATGAATTTGAAAATTGAAATTCTTTGTTTACCTGACTCATCTGATTCCCTTGCAATCCTTGCAAGGTTCTTGCTAAAGGTACCTGTGGCTTGGCTGAACACGGTGATCTGATTGTGTATCTGCGACTAGCCACTCTCTATGGGGATAATGCGATCAATGCAGTCAATTAATCCATCTCTAACCTCCCCAGTCAAAGCTCTTGCTTCTTGAGATTTATAATGATACCTTTGGTTCAGAAAATACCTAGCTGCATGTATAGGGCGATGGAGTTGCTTGTTCCATCTCTGATCAATGATTGCCCAAATGGGCCCATACTTACCCGCTCTGTCCTTGTATGCTTCCCTTATTTGCTCCTTTGCTTAAACCATAGCCTCATAAATGAAGCCCATAGCCAATCTTTCCCCATCCACCAAGCGCAACACCTTAACTAGTGGCTCAGCAAGTTTCACAATCTCTGTTGCCTTTTTTCCAAAATACTTATTCATTAACTTTCCTTTTCACATCTTTGCCATCCTGTTTGCAAGCCCACTGACATTCATTCCATTCATCACTAGAAAACAACTTTTGCAAGTTTCTATCTTAGGAATGTAAATTTATGTAGATGTTCTATGCTTGATGCAACTTTACTTTCTCTTCAATCAGACAGCAATCACATAAACAATAAAGTAAAATACTAATAGAACATACCAGTAGATCGACAGAAGACAAGCCAAAAATATATATTTTTGTTGGTGCGTTACGGCGGTCAACGAGATGCTTCAACCAGCAAAGTCTCAATATGGTCAGCCAACCAGCAATGCCACACAACCCTCTAGGACAACAAAACAGTGAACCCAAAAGTCAACACGGTCAGTCAACAGTCAACGCAAACATCGGCAACAGCTAGGTCAACGCTAAAAAGTCAAAGTCAACATTTTTCTTCGAAAATAGTGCCAGAAAATGCGGCGTAGGGAAATCGAGATTTTGGGAGAGTTTCGGGTCGATTTGACCTTGTGTTGACCAAAGTCAACACTGGTCAAAGTTTGTTGCAGAAACCCTAGACCGAAAAACAGAAAAGTGCTGCTGCCAAATTTCCCATGTGTAGAGAGAGAAGAGACTCCAAGTGATCGAACCAATCAAATCAGGAGAGAGAATGTGTGAGGATGAGATGAGTGAAATGTCCTCCAACATTGCCCTTATTTATATCCATCAGCGAGGGTGTGTGACACATCTGCTGGGGTACAAAACCTTAAAGCCGACCTACACATATTTTGAATAGATTAAAAATAAATTCAAAATAAATGTTCTTCTCATCTAATCAGGATGATCTTTAGATCGATCTTGCACCTCTCCGAAAGAGGAACCCAATAAAAATATTGGTATCTTCATCTGAGCATCACAACATGGAGTTTGGACCTAGTTGTCCAAAATTAACACACCCTCTCAACTAGGGAGAACTCCATCCACTTATGCAATCCAAACATCGTGCGTCATCACGTCGTAACTTGCTTTGCTGGCTTCTTTATTTCAAAACAGAAGTGGGTCAGTCACAAAGACATCATTCTCGGCTGACAGATTCAGCCCAGAGATCCGAAACCTCTATAGGACTCACAAAGAGTTTCATACCAACCCGAAGTTGGTTTACTTGACCCGAAGTCAGTAGGAGGTTCGAAACCTCACTTGGACTCAAGAGAGTCATATACTAACCTGAAGTTAGTTTCACTGACCCAAAGTCAGTTGGAGGTCCGAAACCTCTCTAGACTTGATCCCAGATCAAGTGGTTCGACCGTGCCATCCTAGATAGAGAGTACGGCAATCTCTGATGTGTCCATCAGTCTTTGCTACTAGTCTCTAGCTTTTCCCAAGTCACTGGCCAAATGAGAGGTACTTCCCATGAGTCCGGAACTCAAATGGGTAGGATGCATACGGGGCACAGATAATGAGAGGTGAACCAACTCAATCATCACAACGTCGGGGCAGAAGCACACCAACAAGGTTCGGAAAGCCTAGCCCTGTGGTTGCTTATAGCTCCAAGAAGCTATCCCCAAAGCCCCCCAGAGCTCCAAGAGCTCATCGTCCAACATGACCCTCAGAATAGGGTCGTTCCAATATTCCAAGATTCTCACAGAAGGTTAGGAACATGACCTTCCCCAAGGGCATTGTGAGAATATCCGCGACCTGCTCATTAGTTCCTATATGATCGAGACTTACGGCGCCTCACTGTACCATATCCCGGATAAGGTGGTACCAGCCATCATCATGCTTGGATCGATCGTGGAACACGGGATTCTCTAACAAACGAATCTCCCTCTGGTTATCACAAAGGATAACAGTGGCATCTAGCACATGCTTGAACAGCTCACTGAAGAGCTTTCGCAACCAAATGACTTCACAACGGGCCATACATGTTGCAATGTATTCGACCTCAGCGGTGCTCAAGGCTACCAACTTTCGTTTCCTACTCAAAGCATATCTACGTGTGAACCAGCATCCAGATGTGCTCTTGTGATTCACCACACTGCCAGCCCAATCGACATCAGTATATCCAAGGAGTGTCATGCTCCCGACAGTGTATCTTAGCCCATGGTCTATCGTGCCACAGAGATATCTCAAGAGTTTCTTGGCACCAACCCAATGAATGTTATGATCAACCATGTGTTGACTCAAAGTGTTCATCGCACAACATACGTCCAGACGGGTGTTCACTAAGAACATCAGGGCCCCTACGAGTTGATGATACTCAGTAGGATTTGCTAACATGGGCTGAGCAGCGCTGCCACTCAACTTCTTAAAGTTGAGCTCCATCGGTGTCGACACGAACTTATATTCCACCATACCAAATCTTTCCAGAAGCTTCACAATCTATTTTCCTTGAGAAATGAAAATCTCGCCAAGTCTCTGCCAGACCTCCAGGCCTAGGAAGTAGTGCATCAGTCCTAGGTCTTTCATCTCGAACTCAGCAGCGAGCTCCCTCTTGCACTGATGAATGAGAGGGTCAACACTTGTCAAGAAGAGGTCTTTCACATACAGCACCAGAATGAGAGGCTTCTCCCTATCAACCTTGAAGTAAAGGTTCGGATCAGCATTACTACGAGTGAAGCCCAGCTTCATCAGGTAGCTATCTATCCTCTCATACCAAGCTCTGGGTGCTTGCTTCAGCCCATAGAGGGCTTTCTTCAACCTGCAGACATGGGTGTCTCGATCCTGGACTTCGAATCCCAGAGGTTGCTCTACATACACCATGCAGAAATGCGGTCTTCACATCCATCTGATGAAGACTCCATCCTTGCGTAGCAGAAAGGGCTATGATAGATCGGATGGTGGTATATCAGGCCATAGGTGCAAATATGTCATCATAGTCTATACCTTTCTTTTGAGAAAAGCCATAGGCAACAAATCTTTCCTTGAACTTTTCAGCACTTCCATCAGAACCATGCTTGATCTTGTAGAGCCATTTCGAGGTGACAACTTCTTTGTCCTCCAATCTTGGAACCACATCCCAGACATCATTCTTCATTACGGACTCATACTCTTCGTGCATAGCATCCTTCCAAACTTGATGCTTTACGGCTTCCTCAAAAGATCCAAGCTCAGATTGTACGATAGTACTTATGGCTGCTAAATACCCTTGGTATCTACTCGGCTTCTTGCTTTCACAGAATGTCACCCTTGTGGCCATATGTCCCTCGGCATCCTCGAGAGTGTCCCTGAGCGATGATGGTGTCTTCCCCAGTGAAGGAGGTGGATCAATCGAGTCCATCGGTCTTTCAGCATCAGGCATCGTCTCATCCTTCAATTCTTTTTTATTTCCAAGCCTTGCTTCATGATCTTCCTCAGATCTCGAAAGATTGACTACTTTCCTTAGGGAAGCATCTTCATCAAAAGTGACATCGTGACATATCTCCACTTCCCTTTGACCAAGCACATAGACTCTATAGGCCTTGGAAGTTTCGTTGTAGCCCACAAAAATTCCCTTCTTCCCAGAAGCATCTAGCTTGCTCCTCTTCTCTTTTGGCACATGAAAATAAACAGGACATCCAAAAACTATAAAATGTGAGACATCAGGTTTCTTACCAGTGAAAACCTCTTCAGGAGTTTTGGAGTCCAGAGCAGAATGTGGGCATCGATTTTGTGTGTACACAACAGTGTTCGCAGCTTCTCCCCATAGAAACTTCAGTAGACCCTGGTCACATAGCATGGCACGGGCAGCTTCCACAATGGTCCTGTTCTTTCGTTCAGCAACGCCATTCTGCTCAGGAGTGTAGATAGTTGTGGTCTCCCTCTTAATGCCAGCTTCTCTACAAAAGTTCTTGAACTCGTTCGTCTCATATTCAATGCCATTATCGATCCTCAATATCTTGATCTTCTTCCCTGTCAGATTTTCCACCAAGGCTTTGAAGGTACGGAACCACATGAAAGCCTCATCCTTCTTCTTCAAGAAGTATATCCAGGTTTTGCGAGAGAAGTCATCTATGAACGTCATATAATAAGAACATCCACCCAAGGATGTCATGAGCAACATACCAGACAGATCAGAATGTACTAATTGCAAGACATCAGATGTCTTTGTGACGCTTGAGGGGAAAGGTCCCCTTATATGCTTTCCCTCGGCACAACCCTGACATACACCTTCATGATTACTTAAGAACTCAGGCATCCTCGTCACCACCTTCCTTGCTTCGGAAAGGGCCTTGTAGTGAAGGTGTCTAAACCTCCGGTGCCATAGTTTAGTTTGTTGGGTAGTATCACATGTCATCGCTCCCAGTGGACTTCCTCCAACCTTGTAGAGTGTATCAACTCTAAACCCAATCGTGATAGCTTCCTTTAAGCTCTTCTTCCACATATGCACCTTTCCATCAGTGAATGCTACATTGAAACCTTTGTTTTCCATGGCCGATAGAGACACAAGGTTCTTCTTCAAATTAGGTACATAGAGTACATCCTGCA
Organism: Pinus albicaulis; assembly: GCA_034641835.2. Taxonomy (NCBI): domain Eukaryota; kingdom Viridiplantae; phylum Streptophyta; class Pinopsida; order Pinales; family Pinaceae; genus Pinus; species Pinus albicaulis. The sequence goes on from CM076575.1 coordinate 1,555,766,443, forward strand.
AGCGAAGGACTTGACCTTGAGACAAGTGGAGGGTCACAGTCCCTGTCCCGTTCACGGGATATGTGGCATTATCTCCAAGGATAATTTCCAGATTAGTATCCTTCTCAACTATATTAGAGAGTGCTTCCTTGAACCCAGTGATGTGCCCTGAGGCACCACTATCTATCAACTAGACATCCATAATGTCAGGTGGAGATGCAGCAGAGAGGGCAGATACAAGAATGAATTCATTTCTTTTATCAACAAAATTTGATTCCTCATACTTGGAGTTTCTCGACCTTTTGAAAGGTTGACCATTTCCGTCGGAGGGAGCCTTCCTCTTCCCCTTGAACCTGTTGTTCCTTTGATTTCCATTCCTCCGGTTGTTGTTGTTGTCATCACCATCGGGAGAATCCTTCTTGAAAGGGCATTATCTAGCATAGTGACCTAGCCTATGACAAGTGTAACACTCGCCCTTCCTTCCTTGGGCCCGTGCTCTTCCTTTGTTCTTTGGACCACCAAAGTTCTTCTTTCTAGAATGAGCGGCGTAGGCTGCATTTCCTTCATTCTTGTTTCTTCTTGTACGCAACTCGATAGTACTTCGTCAAAGTCAAGTATCACATTGTTATTGAGAATGGTAGTGTTGAACACATGCCATTCGGATGAGAGCCCTCCAAGTGCGGTGAGTACCATCTCTCGATCAACTATTGTCTCCCCAATAGCCAGCAGATTGTTCCTGATCTCGATCAACTTCAGAAAATATGATTGAATAGACTCATCCCTGCCTTTCTTCAGATTCTTCAATTCTTTCTTGAAGAATAGGACTTGATTCGCATTGTTGGCCTTGAACATGTGGACCAACTTATCATACATCTCTTTAGATGTGCCCAGCTCAAAGATGTAGGCAACCAGACTCTTGTGAATTGAGTCCTTGATCAGCAGCTTTGCTTTGATCTCCCCTTTCTTATACTTTGTTTTGGCAGTAGCAGTAACAATGGATGGAGGCTCTTGGATTTTGCCGTGCACATAGTCCATGACATCTTGGTCTTACAAGTTAAGATCCAATGTCATCTTCCAAGCACGGAAGTCATCCTTCCCAGTCAATTTGTCAACAACCTTGAAGCCATTGTAGTTTGAGGAACCCATCCTCTTCTTCGGTGATTGCTACAAACTAGGGCTTTGTCTTCACCTCAGCTCTGATACCATGTAAATTTATGCACATGTTCTATGCTTGATGCAACTTTACTTTCTCTTCAATCAGATAGTAATCACGTAAACAATATAGTAAAATGCTGACAGAACATACCAGTAGATCGACAGAAGACAAGCCAGAAATATATATTTGTGTTGGTGCGTTACGGTAGTCAACAAGATGCTTCAACCAACAAAGTCTCAATATGGTCAGCCAACCAGCAATGTCACACAACCCTCTAGGACAGTCAAACAGTCAACTCAAAAGTCAACCCAAAAGTCAAAGTTGTCAATCAACGATCAACGCAAACAGCGACAGCAACTAGGTCAATGCTAAAAAGTCAAAGTCAACATTTTTCTTCGCAAATAGTGCTAGAAAATGCAGATTAGGGAAATCGAGATTTTGGGAGAGTTTCGGGTCGATTTTACCTAGTGTTGACCAAAGTCAACGTTGGTCAAAGTTTGCTGCAGAAACCCTAAACCAAAAAACAGAAAAATGTTGCTGCCAGATTTCCCACGTGTGGAGAGAGAAGAGACTCCAAGTGATCGAACCAATCAGATGAGGAGAGAGAATGTGTGAGGATGAGATGAGTGAAATGTCCTCCAACATTGACCTTATTTATATCCATCAGTGAGGGTGTGTGACACATCTGCTGAGGTACAAAACCTTTAAGCCGACCTGCACATAATTTGAATAGATTAAAAATAAATTCAAAATAAATGTTCTACTCATCGGATCAAGATGATCTTTAGATCCATCTTGCACCTCTCCGAAAGAGGAACCCAATAAAAATATTGGTATCTTCCTTTGAGCATCACAACATGGAGTTTGGACCTAGTTGTCCAAAATTAACAGGCAAGCATGGATTGCAATGTCAAAAAATGTGTTGCAAATCTAGTGATGGCAGGCCTAATAATTTCCTTGCCCCCTATGTGTTTTCTCATCAGATTCAGAATCCATGAGTGATTGTAAATATATTTTATGATGCTTTTGGCATGCTCTATAGTGTTCTTGATCCAGTCTATTTTTCCAATATCCTCAAGCATGAGGTCTATGCAATGTGCAGCACATGGGGTCCAAAAGATGGTTGGGTGTTTTTCCTCTAACAATTTACTAGCAAGAACATAGTTAGAGGCATTATTTGTGATGATTTGAACAACATTTTCCACCCCCACCTCTTCAACAACCTCATTCAAAAGCTGAAACAATAAATGTGCGTCTTTCATCCTATCAGATGCATCAACTGATCATAGAAACATGGTTCCCCGTGGGCAAAAGACAAGAAAGTTTATGATGGTACGGTTCCTCTGATTAGTCCATCCATCTAACATGATGGTACATCCTGTATGTGCCCATGAGTTTTTGAACTCTTTCAAATAATCATCAATGGAGACAATCTCTTTTTGCAAAAGAGCTCCTCTTAACTCATGCATAATAGGGCCTATGACGCCCTTTCCAGCAGCATATATGGCATCAAACATAGGTTCATAATATGGTGAATGAGTAGCATTGAAAAGAATATCAACATCATACCACCATCTAGCAATGTAATCACAAGCAGCATCTCTCAATTCTTTTTTCCAATGGCCATCTAGAGTGGGTTGCACTTGACCTCTACTTGGAGGACTAGGACCATGTGCACTATCAGAGGGAGAAGAGGGCATGAAAAAACTTTTGATAGTGCCCCTATTTCTCATTGCACCCTTACCCTTTTCAGAAATAGACTCCATAGAGGGAGGAACATAGCTAAAGGGGTTTGATGCATTAGTGCAAGGGATAGATGAAGAACCCTCATAATCAAAAGTTGGGTTGGCAGCCGTCATGTATTGTATATTTCTCTTCCTCCCAATTTCAGCCTTTATTTCTTTTTGCCTAACATTGTCTTCCTCAAACTTCTGAAATTGCTCTTTCAACTCCTTCCTAATTTCCCCAATGTTTTCTGCTTCACATGGAGTAATTTGGCCTTTTTCTCTTACAAAATTTGCAATGCATTTGATCATCAATCATTTTAGCATATGCCCAAGCAACATCTTTCATTCTAGGGGCCATTTTGGACTGAGTTTTTGACTTGGAAATAAAAGGTTTAAATCTGAAAATGAAAACAAAAAAAGACTATTCATTCTATGTTCATTTCTTTCACCAATAACGATGTATAGCATTTACCATTTTCAGATTTGCAAAAAAAACAAAACAAGCAAAGGCAAATTTTAGAAGAGAAAAAAAATACCTCTAGGCACTAGTCTCCTCAATGTAACTCCAACAAACCAACTCCTCAATGCTGTTCCAAAGCTTGCCCAATAAGCTCCTCACTGCCGCTCCAAAGCTTGCCCAAAAGACTCTTCAAAGCTGCTCCAAAACCAACTCCACAACTCTTCACAAATTCCTCACAAATGCTCACTAAAATTCAATGAGATAGATGTGAGGTATTGAAAGGGGTTGGGTAGCTTAAATAGGATGGGGAGGGGTTAGAGCTAAGTTGCACGAAACGGGGAGACGAAAACGAGTTTCCGAAACGGGAAGCGAAGCGAAACGTGACCTCCCCAAATTTTGGAAACGAGGAAACGCGGTATATATATATATATATATATATATATATATATATATATATATATAATAATTTAAATTTATATTAGAATTTCGGACATTTAGGAAATGTTATGTGAAATCATAATAGTTTAAAACATACATGATACATGATAAATTCAAAGCATAAACTATTACAAGTTAGAACACATTTACTCATGAATGATAACAGACATAATGAAAATAGCAATATCGGAATATCGGATTGGTGCTCTTGATTAAATACGAGTTCCATATCCTAATACATGACAAAATACGATGAAAACATTGCAATCACCCAATCCTGAAATCCTGAAAAACTGATAAGTCTGCTGGATTTTGAATGAGATCTAAAATTCTACTTTCTCCATATGAAATCCAATGAGGTTGGAACTACTCTCAAACATCCTGAGGAGAATGTCACTTTTACTTTAAGAATTTAACATTACCTTGAATCGCATATAAATACTAGGGCCATAGGCTTTAAAAAGCCATCTAGAAGCATCCATAAACGATTAGAATAATATTAAAAAGCAGGAAAATTGAAGAAAAAAATAGAAAAAACCAAGTTAAATCGCTTTAAAGGGAAGGAAATGTGGCTGTACGGCATGGAAACGCGTACAGTACGCATTTCCGCATTTCCGTTTCGTTTTTTGCCAAAAACGGGGGTGGGGAGGACATTTCCTGCAACATAGGGTTAGAGACATGCACAAAACCCTAACAACAGGGAAACATCCGGTTTGAAGTCTGTTTTTTTGCTTTTTGGGGGCTCGCAGCCGGCTTGGAGCTGCTCGGCCAGTTTAGCTCTGGATCGGCCGAGCCAGTCGGTTTGTCATTGAGTTGGACGAGTCAATGTACGGCTCAGCCGGCTCGGTCACAAACGGCCGCCAGACCGTTTTTTCTGCCGAGTCGAACTGACCGGGAGTATGGATCGATCAACTCAACCAATTCCAAGCCGGTTTGGCCATTTTTTAAAACTATGCTTCGAACCCCTGAGGTTGTTCCAAGTAGGCTTCCTCCTTATGCGAGCCATGTAAGAAAGTAGTCTTAATGTCGATTTGATGTAGGGTCCATCCTTGAGAGGCATCAAGAGCAATAATCAATCGGATAGTGGTATATCGGGCGACCAGTGCAAATATCTCGTCATAGTCCACTCCTTCCTTTTAAGAGAAGCCTCCAGCAAGGAACCTAGTCTTATATTTTTCAGCACTCCCATCAACTCCATATTTAATTTTGTATAACCATTTTGAGGTGACTACGGATTTGTCTTTGGGTCTAGGCACCACTTCCTAGACATTATTCTTCATGATAGATTCATATTCCTCATTCATCGCATCCTTCCAAACTTGGTGCTTTATGATTTCTTCGAACGTACATGGGTCAGTTTGAACAATAGTACTCATAGCAGCTAAGTACTCTTGATACATGTAAGTCTTCTTAGTTTCACGGAATGTCCCTCTTGGAGCAATATGTGTTTCAGCATCTTCGAGAGTATCTCTTAGCCACAAAGGTCTTTTCCTTGAGGTAGAGGGATCACCGAGACGTGGATCAATGGGATCCATCAGGCATCGGCTCATTTGTTTAAGGTTCATCCTGCTTTCCTGCAACATCATCATTATCCTTCCTTGGGATAGGGAGATCTATGGCTTTCCCAAGAGAAGAATCTTCATCGAAAGTAACATAATGGCTTATTTACACTTCTCTTTGGCTAGGCACATAGATTCTATTTGCCTTTGAATTTTCATTGTAGCCCACCAATGTACCTTTCTTCAGAGATGCTTCCAACTTGTTTCTTTTCTCTTTAGGAACATGAAAATACACAAGACAACCAAATATTCTAAAATGAGAAACATCAAGTTTCTTACCAGTGAAAACTTCTTCAGTTGTCTTGAAATCCAATGCTTCATGTGGGATCCTATTTTGAACATACACAATAATTTTGGCAGCTTCTCCCCATAAGAACTTTGGTAGGCCTTGATCATGGAGCATGGCATGGGTGTCTTCCATGATTGTTCGATTATTCCTTTCAGCAACTCCATTTTGCTCAGGAGTGTATGGAACGGTTGTCTCCCTCTTAATGCCAACCTCTCTGCCAAAGTCATTGAATTCATTTGATTCATATTTGGTTCCATTGTTGGTCCTCAATATTTTGATCTTCTTCCCAGTTTTATTTTCCTCCAAGGCTTTGAAAGAACAGGATCATTTGAACACTTCATCTTTCTTCATTAAGAAATAGATCAGTGTATTGCGAGAGAAGTCATCCACAAAAATTTCTTGTATAAGTATCCTCATAAAAGATGTTACGGGCAACATTCCAGATAGGTTAGAATGGACCAATTGAAGAATATTGATAGTTTGGCTTTCACTAGAAGGGAATGGTCCCCTTGTAAGTTTCCCAGATTCACAACCCTGAAAAACTCCTTCATGATTCATGTTGAACTCCAGCATACTTGTGACCACTTGAAGGTGGGCAAATCTTCGGTGCCATAATTCAAATTGAAGAGAAGTATCATAGGTCAAGGCTCCCAAAGGACTTCCTCCAACTGGATAAAGACTATCAACCCTAAATCCAAGTGTGAATGCATCTTTAGGGTTTATTTTCCAAATACGTACCTTTCCATCAATGAATGCTACCTTGAAGCCTTTGTCTTCTATCGCAAAAATAGACACCAAGTTCTTCTTCAAATCAGGCACATACAACACTTCTTGTAGATCAACGGTTTGACCTTGATTCAGGAGAAGAGTGACAGTGCCTATTGCTTTCATGAGGTGGGTGGCATTATCTCCAAGTATGATCTCCAAATTAGTCTTCTTTTCAATCAAATTTGAGAGGGCCTCCTTATACCCAGTGAAGTGCCTTGACACTCCATTATCAATCAACCAATGATCCAAAGTATCCAGAGAAGAGGTAGTAGATAGAGCATATTAGTGATATTTGCATCCTGCCATCAGTGATCAAAAATCCTTTTCCATATCATATTAGGGCCTCATCCAAAAATTTTGGCATTTCACTAGGTCATCATTCCAAAATGAACTCACTGATGGTAGCCCTAAAATAAAAAAATTTCACTTTTCCTATGTTTCCATTACTTGCTGGCTCATTTTCATACTTTAGTGAATGTACATCTATCATGAGATCATAACACTTGTTTAGTCATGTCACCATAAATTTCATTCAGTCAAGGCTCTCATTAGGTCTTTAGGGTTTTTCAAGGTTTCATTAGGTTTCTAGGGTTTTTCAAGGTCCAATAATAAACCATTTCCATTGCATAAGAGCAGTAAGCAAGTGATCAAATAACCTCTCTTTACAATGTAAAGATGATTTGTAAGGAGTAATTCTTATTCCAAGATGTAATTTTTATTTCAAAATGTAATTTTTATTTTCCATTATATAATTTCATTTCTCTCAATTTGTAATAAGCTCATGGTTCCCAAGCTACCAACTCAAGGTTCCACATGCCAACAAAGCATCAAAAGTCAAAATGTAAAAAGTTCTCAATCATCAAATGATCAATGCGTAAATAATGAAGTCAAAAAGAGAAAAGATATAGTTTCAAAATGTAAAGCGAAAGAGAATAAAAGAGAAAGTGGGTCCCAAGGCCTAAAACATCAAATTCATCAAGTATAAAGACCACCATAAGACAAAGAAGAAGCTCATTTTCTATTGCAACCATCGAGCTCGCACTCCCTCGCTCAAAAAACCAATTTTCAAGATCAAAATTTGAGTTTTTGGGTGGTGCTGCGTTTTTTGAACAGGCGCTACGCTTTTGGACAACAGCGTTGCATTTTTCGCTGAAGGGCTTTGCGCTTCTGGGTAAGGCGTTGTGTTTTTGCCTAGTTTGCACAATAAGCACCAAAACTCTTCCAACTACCTCTAATCCTCCAGCAAATGCTCTTATCAACTTTTATAAAGTAAGTAAGACCATTTTATCACCTCCTCGCATTCCTAAATATCAATTTCATGGTGTTTTGTTTTCATAAAAAATTGCTAGTTTGTCTAGGTCAAAACCCTAATCCCATCTCCTCATTCCCAATTTGATGCCCATAAACCCTGCATTCCCTTCCTACATCACAGTAAACCCTATTCCTACCCCTACAACACTATATCCCTTTCCCTAAATTTGTTTTCCCCTAAACCCTAAGTCCTAGGTATTTCAAATTTTCTAGGCACCAATACCCAAAACTTGTAATAAAATTATCATTTCTAATTCCCTAAGCATTTTAACCCTCCATCACCTCCCAAAGTTCAATAACCCCTTCCCCCATCTCCCTAATTCTTCCTAGACCTATCCTCACTCTCTTAACCTATCTCCACTACCATTTCCTCATCCCTAGGGTTTCGAGACTAAAAACATCATGGAGAAGGAAGATAGAGATTTCATGGAGGAGGAAGACAGAGAAGAAAAAAGGCCACACAAGGGAGGAAAAAGTCTGAGGCTTGAGCCTACCCACACCATAAAATTAATGGCCTCACCCATGGCAGTCACTTGCTTCAAACATGTGGGCTGCTCTGATTTCTGTGAATTGGTTCAGAACTACAAAACCTAATCAAACAGAAAGAAAAGGGTAAGTTGGATTTGCTCATTGATGCATCCATGATAGCGTACCATACCATATTAGGTCTCCATGAAGTAAGTCTGAAGCAATTTTGAGAAAATTTGGGAAAAATTGAAAAAATCTTCAAAGGCACATTTTCCAAAAATGTCCCTATTTGGCCACCTTTTTGCAAAGAATATTGTGGCCAAACAAAAATGAATTTTGGGAAACTGAAGGAGGTTTTTGCCCTAAGATATCAAGGTACAAAAACCTATCTCACTTTTTACACGGGTATAACAGAATGAGAGATCCATTCACATCTTCACAGCCTATTTTTCTGCCTATCCAAAATCCGGTTTGAGACATCTTCTTGCAGAGAAGATTGTGGCCAAACAAAAATGAATTTTGAGAAACTGGAGGAGGTTTTTGTTCACAACATGCCAAAGAACAAAAACCTCTCTTAGTTTTGCAAAAAACCTCATGGTTAGTGAGATATCGCTCTATCTTGGAGGCCAATTTTTCCCAAATATTCAAAAATTTTGCACAGTTGCACTGTCAAAAGCGCAGCGCCTAGGGACCTCCAATGACAAAACTAAAGGCACCATTGGATTGAGAAGGCCAAATACAGTCGCCCTAACAACTTTGCTAAGATTTTTTGGGCCAGCTGGTCAGTCAAAAAGTCAAAAAACACCTCAAAACATATTTCTGCCCTGTTTCTTAGGCTAGCGCTTCTGACCAGTCTTGGGAGATTGACTTTTTGGAGGGTCACATCAAGTCATTTTGGAAAACCAAGGACAGTTTTGGAAACTAGACAGGACAGGCTTTCCAATGAGCTATCCTGAGCTCAATTTGGACACTGGGAACCCCTTCAAAAGTGGAGCTGAAGTTGGCGCTGCACTTTTTACACTGGCACTGTGCTTTTTACCAATTCCCTGTGTTTCCTGAAATTTGCAAATTTTCTCAGTTTTCTCAATTTCACCTTGGCAAATGATGTTTTTACCAATGTAATTCAAGGATATAAATGTAATAATCATGTTTTTAAGTTACCTAGGGGTAAATGAATTAGGTAAAAACTCTTGATGAGATGTAATGAATCAGTTTCCAAAAAGTGAGGGATGAGTCAATTTGACCTCTCTACACTCTAGGTATGCAGTTCAGTTTTTGGTGGATTAGCTCCTCAACTTAGGGATTCGACCCCTGAGGTTAGGAGAATTTGTTTGATGGCTATATCTTTCACTTTTTGACTCATTTCAGAGGGGGGATGTTGTTGCATTAATCAGAGACTCTAGTGTATTCAGTATTTGGCAGGAATTTAATGAAAGAGTTGCAAATATTTCTTTGGTATGGAAATTGAACATTGTTTCTTCTTTTGCTGCATATGTATGAATGTTTTGTACTCTCCATGATCCATTTCATTTTTGTTATATGTTGGTTTTCAACTTGATAAGCATAATACATCTTCTATCCTTTGTTTTGGGAAAATCTTTATAGTTTGTCTCATTTCCTCAGCTTAGAAAGAATACATGCATTGTCTTGCTCTTTCTAGCACCTCATCTGTCTGATCCATCCCACTCAAAAACCCTAAAGTGTTAGCCTTCCTACCTACCTTGCCCCATTGAATGGACTGCAATCCTAATCTTATTTTCCCTAACCTAACCTCTTTGACCTAATTCACCCATCCAGCAAACCAATTCAAACAAACAAACCCCTGTACTCATACCTGGCCTAAAACCCTAATTCATCCAGCCCTCTTGGTTGTGATTTTGTGGAGAGAGCCCTCTCTGGTTTGGTAGGGCTAGCTACCAAGCTAAAAGATTGGTCTATGGTTAACTCTGTTTGGACTCTTTCTCATCCGTAGAGATCCAGTGGAGTGATAACATACTGGCGTCGTTGCCGGCGAAGAACTGATTTATTTTCCCTAGGAAAGAGCGACAAAGATCAAATCTGATTGTTGATGGTGAACAGCAATTAGGCACAAAAAGGTTGTGCATTATTCACTTGGCGACTCCAGTGTCGAAGAATCCAAAGGTTCAGAATTTTCATAGCGACTCCACTTATCAAGAACTGGTAATTTGAATAGACTTCTTGGTGACTTCATTGTTGCCAAGATGAGTTCTACTGCAAGAAAAAATCCCAGGTATGCTCCTAAGGATCGATCTCAAATCCCTGGAATTCCAAATCCTATGCCTTATGTTTATTGGTTTACACATCTTCCCATATTCAAAGATGAAGAGAAAGATGATGCTGATCTGCATTTAGTAAAGTGTCATGTACATGGATGTAGACTGAGAGTTGAGTTTCCTGAAGACTGTCTCATGAAGGTTTTTATGTCTACTCTTGAAGATAAAGCTAGGGTATGGTATGAAGGGTTACCAGAAGGAAGTCTATGTTCTCTTAAAGATTTCCATAAGATGTTCTCCAAACATTATGTGAAGTCTTATCTTTCTTTATCTCTCTTACAAAGCTGTTGTGATTATAGTGAAGGTTTTATTGCATATATTGAGAGTATTGATGACATTGAAGGAATGAATGATGAAGAGATCATTGAAGCCTTCTATGATTTCTCCCTTCAACAACAATTTGAAGAAGCTAGGTACTTTGATACACAAGATCATATTCAACATAGAGTAGCTTCCCCTTTGCTTGAAGATGAAATTTTTTTTCATCTTGATAGTCAAATGAAACCACATGAAGTAAATCAACAGTCTGATGAAAATTTATATGCTCCTTTTCTTGAGATTAAAGAAGATATTCAGCATCCTTGTGAATCTTTAGGAGGGAAAGAAGACAATTACTACTTCATCCAAAGAAAACAAATAGTACTTCCTCCTTTGACTGAAGATGAGATAGATCAGCTCCTGAAAAGTCATGTTACAGCCCAAGCTAATGCAGGTTTGGAGTGTTCAAATAGTCAAGAATGTGTTAGTGAAACTTCTTCCATCATTGAAAATGAAATCTGAGTTTAAATGATGACAGTCATGAGACTTATGAAACTATACATGAAGTTGTTGAGAGAAAGCCAATTTGTAATAATGATTTCCTACATGGAGATCAGCTAACAGAGACATCTATCTTTCATGAAGAAGATAGGGTTGTCATGTTTGACAATCTTGAAGAATGTTGTCTGTTGAAGGATGATTTAGACTATGAATTTGAAGAGTATGGGCCTAAGAGAGACAATATGCTAGAGATAGAATCAAAGTTGCCCATGCTTGAGGAATTTACAACCAAAAATCAGATAGTAGAAAGTCATACTCCCCTATGCCTTCCTATCAATCAACAACCAAGTGTTCTTTCAGATCAAAATGAAGGGTGTGCTTGTGTTTTTGCTGGATCTCAAGACAATGTAACATTTCAGATTTTTGAAGATCCTTTTACTGATTTGCTATAGTTAGAAGGGAAGATGTATTTTCTTATTTTCATGGACCAGAAGCACATGTTTAGTAGACACTTCGAGTGGCCTAGTTTTTGTTTTTTCTGCCTACAAGAGGAAAGTGAGAGCATAATTCAAGTAAGTAGCCATTTGCTGGATTGGTTACACTGGAAGGATCACTTCACATGATTGTACATATGTCTTCAGCGGGCAGGTGGTTGTCATCAGGATTTGAAGCCCTCAAGTCTCTGTGATATGCTGCCATCAATAAGTTTAGTAAGTTTTTATTTCAGTCAGTCCAGTATTAAGTCAATTTTCAGTCAATTTTGAGTTTGTCTTGAGTCAGTGTATTTCATCTGAGTTATCAATTTTCAGTCATGTTTATTTGTTGAATTTTTGACCGTATTGGCCCAATGGATAAGGCTTGCTGGTCTACGGTGTTCTTGACACCTCTTTCAGAGTTTTCATCCCCAATGAGGCCAATGTTAGTGTTAGTATTTGCATCTTGCCATCAGTGATAAAAAATTCTCTTTCCATATCATATTAGGGTCTCATTCAAAAATTTTGTCATTTCACTAGGTCATCATTCAAAATTTTACTCACCAATGGTAGGCCTAAAATAAAAAAATTTCACTTTTCCTAAGTTTCCATTACTTGCTGGCTCATTTTCATACTTTACTGAATGTACATTGGTCATGAGATCATACCACTTGTTTAGTCATGTCACCATGAATTTCATTCAGTCAAGGCTCTCATTAGGTCTTTAGGGTTTTTCAAGGTTTCATTAGGTTTCTAGGGTTTTTCAAGGTCCGATAATAAACCATTTCCATTGCATAAGAGCAGCAAGTAAGAAAGTGATCAAATAACCTCTTTACCATGACAAGATGATTTGTAAGGAGTAATTCTTATTCCAAGATGTAATTTTTATTTCAAAATGTAAGTTTTATTTTCCATTATGTAATTTCATGTCACTCAATTTGTAATAAGTTCATGGTTCCCAAGCTACCAACTCAGAGTTCTACATGCCAAGAAAGCATGAAAAGTCAAAATGTAAAGAGTTCTCAATCATCAAATGATCAATGTGTAAATAATGAAGTAAAAAAGAGAAAAGGTATAGTTTCAAAGTGTAAAGAGAAAGAGAAGAAAAGAGAAAGTGGGTCCCAAGGTCCAAAACATCATATTCATCAAGTATAAAGACCACCATAAGACAAAGAAGAAGCTCATTTTCTATTGCAACCATCGAGCTCGCACTCCCTCAACTCAAAAACCAATTTGTAGGATCAAAATTTGAGTTTTTGGGTGGCACTGTGTTTCCAGAGGGTGGTGTTGCGTTTCTGGAGGGTGGCGCTGCATTTATGGAGGGTGGCGCTTTTGCACAACAGCGTTGTGTTTTTTGCTGAAGGGCGTTGCGCTTTTGGGTAAGGCGCTACGCTTTTGCCCAGTTTGTCCAATAAGCACCAAAACTCTTCCAACTACCTCTAATCTTCCAGCAAATGCTCTTATCATCTTTTATAAAGTAAGACAGACCATTTTATCGCATCCTTGCATTCCTAAATATCAATTTCATGGCGTTTTTGTTTACATGAAAATTCGGCAGTTTGTCTAGTTGAAAACCCTAATCCCATCTCCTCATTTCAAATTTGATGCCCATAAACCCTGCATTCCCTTCCTACATCACTGTAAACCCTATTCCTACACCTATAACACTATATCCCTTTCCCTAAATCCCTTTTCCCCTAATCCCTAAAACCTAGGTATTTCAAATTTCCTAGGCACCCATACCCAAAACCTATAATAAAATTATCATTTCTAATTCCCTAAGCAGTTTAACCCTCTATCACCACCCAAAGTTCAATAACCCCTTCCCCCATATCCCTAATTTTTCGTAGACCTATCCTCACTCCCTTAACCTATCTCCCACTCCCATTTCCTCATCCCTAGGGTTTCAAGACTAAAAACATCATGGAGGAAGATAGAGATTTCATGGAGGAGGAAGACATAGAAGAAAGAAGGCCACACAAGGGAGGAAGAATTATGAGGTTTGAGCCTACCGACACTAGAGAATTAATGGCCTCACCCATGGCAGTCACTTGCTTCAAACATGTGGGCTGCTTTGATTTCTGTGAACTGGTCTAGAACTACAAACCCTAATCAAGCAGAAAGAGAACAGTAAGTTGGATTTGCTCATTGATGCATCCATGATAGCATAGCATACCATATCAGGTCTCCATGAAGTAAGTCTGAACCAATTTTGAGGAAATTTGAAGAAAATTTGGGAAAATTTGAAAAACTCTTCATAGGCACATTTTCCAAAAATGTTTCCAAAAATGTCCTGTTTTGTAACCTTTTTGAAGAGAATATTGTGGCCAAACAAAAATGAATTTTGGGAATCTGGGGGAGGTTTTTTTCCCTAAGATATCAAAGTACAAAAACCTATCTCACTTTTTACACAGGTATTACAAAATGAGAGATCCATTCACATCTTCACAGCCAATTTTTCTGCATGTGCAAAATCCGGTTTGAGACACCTTTTTGCAGAGAAGATTGTGGCCAAACAAAAATGAATTTTGAAAAACTGGAGGAGGTTTTTGTTCACAACATGCCAAAGAACAAAAAAGTCTCTCAGTTTTGCAAAAAACCTCATGGTTAGTGAGATATCGCTCCATCTTGGAGGCCAATTTTTCCAGAAAATTTAGAATTTTTGCACAGTTGCACTATCAAAAGTGCAATGCCTAGGGACCTCCAATGACAAAACTAAAGTCACCATTGGATTCAAAAGGTCTAATACAGTCAGCCTAGTAACTTTTCTAAGCTTTTTTGGGCCAACTGGTCATTCAAAAAGTCAAAAAACACATCAAAAAAATATTTTTGCCCTGTTTTTGAGGTTGGCGTTGTGCTTTTGACCAGTCTTGGGAGATTGACCTTTTGGAGGGTCACATCAAGTCATTTTTGAAAACCAAGGACAATTTTGGAAACTAGACAGGACAGGATTTCCAATGAGCTCTCCTGAGCTCAATTTGGACACTGGGAACCCCTTCAAAAGTGGAGCTAAACTTGGCACTGCACTTTTTACACTGGCGCTGTGCTTTTTACCAATTTCCTGTGTTTCATGAAATTTGCATATTTTCTCAGTGTTCTTAGTTTCACCTTGGCAAATGATGTTTTTACCAATGTAATTCAAGGATGTAAATGTAATAATCATGCTTTTAAGTTACCTACGGGTAAATACATTAGGCTAAAACTCTTGATAAGATGTAATGAATCAATTTCCAAAAAGTGAGGGATGAGTCAGTTTGACCTCCTTACACTCTATGTATGCAGTTCATTTTTTGGTGGAACAGCTCCTCAAGTTAGGGATTCGACCCCTGATGTTGGGAGAAGTTTTTTGATGGCTAGATCTTTCACTTCTTGACTCATTTCACAGGGGGGATGTTGTTGCATTGATCAGAGACTCTAGTGTATTCAGTGTTTGGCAGGAATTTAAGGAAAGAGTTGCAGCTATTTCTTTCGAATACCTGTGGTATGGAAATTTAACATTGTTTCTTCTTCTATTGCATATGTATGAATGTTTTGTACTCTCCATGATCCATTTCATTTCTGTTATATGTTGATTTCCAAGTTGATAAGCAGAATACATCTTCTATGCTCTGTTTTGGGAAAATCTTCATAGTTTGTCTTATTTCTTCAGTTTAGAAAGAACACATGCATTATCTTGCTCTTTTTAGCACCTCGTCTGTCTGATCCATCAAACTCAAAAACCCTAAAGTGTTAGCCTTCCTACCTACCTTGCCCCATTGAATGGACTGCAATCCTAATCTTATTTTCCCTGACCTAG
The DNA here is from genome assembly GCA_034641835.2 of Pinus albicaulis. Lineage (NCBI taxonomy): Eukaryota > Viridiplantae > Streptophyta > Pinopsida > Pinales > Pinaceae > Pinus > Pinus albicaulis. The sequence goes on from CM076575.1 coordinate 1,555,781,920, forward strand.
CCTCTTTGACCTAATTCACCCATCCAGCAAACCAATTCAAACAAACAAACCCCTGTACTCATACCTGGCCTAAAACCCTAATTCATCCAGCCCTCTTGGTTGTGATTTTGTGGAGAGAGCCCTCTCCGGTTTGGTAGGACTTGCTACCAAGCTAAAAGATTGGTCTATGATTACCTCTGTTGGACTCTTTCTCAGAAAGGGTGGAGTTATAATAGAGTAGAAATAAGATAAAACTCTTTTTCTTTCCTACAACATTAATTTCCTCATACCTCAAATTCTCATTCTTTTTGGAGGTTGACCATTTCCATATCAAGCTGCGGGAGCATTCCTATTTCCTTTATTGTTGAACCCGTTGTTTTTTATTTCCATTGCCTTTATAATTATTGTTATTGTTGTCGTCATCCCCTAGAGAATCCTTCTTGTGAGGACACTCTCCAGCATAGTGGCTGAAATTGTTACAATTGTAGCACCTTCCTTTCCTTCGTTCTTTGAATCCTTGCTTGAACCCTTGAACCAGTTTTTCTTCTTTGCGTGAGCGGAGAAAGTAGTAGGATCATTTCCATTTGAGGGCTTGTCTCTATCCATCATCCTCGTCTCCTCTTGAGTGCATCTAGTCAATAATTCATCGAAACTAGGAATCATGTCATTGTTGAGAATGGTGGTGTTAAATACATCCCATGCTCTTGAAAGGCCTCCGAGTGCAATGAGAGTGAGCTCCCTGTCAACAATAACTTCTCCAATAGATAGTAGATCATTCTTAATTTGTGTTATTCTTATGAAGTAGGATTGGATAAACTCCCCTTTGTCCATCTTGATGTCCTTCAACTAGGTTTTGAGAAAGACGATTTGATTTGCGTTGTTTACTTTGAACATCCCAATCAAATTATCATACATCTCCATAGATGTTCCAAATCAAAAATATAAGAAACCAAATGTTTTTGAATGGAGTCTATGATAATTCTCCTAGATTTGACCTCACCTTTCTTATATTTTGTCTTTGCAGCATCAGGTGCATTTGAAGGACACTACACCACTTTTCCCTGCACGTAGTCCATTGCATCATGCACTTCCAAAGTCAAGTCCAAAGTCACCTTCCATGCATGATAGTCAGATTTGTCCTTGAGCTTATCCTCAGATTTGAAGATGTATTAGCCATTGAGGCTAGTGTGAAAATTTCAATACCAGAATCCTATTGCATCAACTGGAAACTATGTTGCATGGGTTCGCAAACCCGAGGGTGGGGTTCTCAAACCCATCCCGGGTTCTCGTCCCCAAGGACCTGATTTCGGTACGGGTTTTTCTGAAAAGAACCCATAAGAACCAAGTTCGGCTACCAAGAACCAAGTTCTTCGTAAAAAAAATTGGGTGTGTTTGACGTTTAGGGTACTTCGAACCCCGATAATGAGTACTTGGAACCCCAAAATCGAGTTCTTTAGGGTTCTTTGTTGAACAATTTTTGAAAAAAAAAAACGTGAAAAATCATAAGGTGAATACATAACCTGTAAAACCTAAAATCAATTCACTCTTCGACAACGACATTCGGTTTGACATAATAGGCATTTAGTTTGACTATTGAGACGGCGAGCATTCCTTGGAGTGTTTGGGGCATTCGCTGGTGTGTTTGCATGTGACTAGAGGTTCCCATAAGGGCACAATCCATAGAGATGCAATCCCTGCCTGAAGATTCATAGGTAGCTCTTGAAGATTCACTGTACAACATGAATTAATTCTAATTTCTGTGTCCAAACTTTGTTGCTTGCATAACAAAATTAGTAAATTAAAATTTCTAAATAGTAAATCAACCCATGATATCAAAGATGGGAAAGCTTTCTTATGACAAGTATTAGAATCTTGAAGTAACCAAAATAAACAATCTACTGCCATATACTGTGATTCCAAACTCTAGATTTTTTATTGTAATCTCCACATTCTCTCATGGCCAACCGACATCACTTGCTTTTCTAATCACTCTTTTAACTGTTTTTTTTACATTTTTTGCCAAGAATGTGACTTTTGACCTTCTCTTTCCCTACTAGAGTTTTGGGGGAAATTGGCTTGGGGCCACATTTATAAGTATGTGTAAACTCCAATTGCACTTGATATCAAAGTTCAAACTAGAAATTTTGAAAGTTCAATGTGAATGTTCAGTGTTCAATGATGAGCATGTTTAAATCTTTAAAATTTAAATCATAAATATTTTAGTTTTCTTGTTTAAAGTTGGAAAATATACAAATTCATACATATATATATATGCATTGCGAACCCACGCACCCTGTTTCAAAAAATGACGCGCTCGTCCCCATCCCCGTCCTCATCCCCACCTTTCTTGGCAACATAGACTGGAAATTATTCTTCTAATTGTTAATTTAATTCAACAATTTATTTTCTTGATCTTCGACTTTTGTGATCCATATTGATTATGAAATCTCTTTCGGATTAATCACATCATAAAGTTATGGTCGATGTTTCGAACCATCTAATGTGGTTCATCCTCAAGACAAAGGTTAAAAAATTTAAATAGTAAACATGCATCCGCTTCCAGAGTTAGCCGTTGAGAAATAGTCGTTAGGAAATAGTCAATAGGAGTTGGTTGATGAATTAATTAATTATGGAATAAGAGATATATAATAATTTAATATTATTTAATTATTAATCAATTTTTTTTAAATACTATTGAAATTATAGAACAATTATTTATAAATATTTTTATATTAAAATATCAGAGAACCACATTAGATGGTTTGAAACGTCGACCAATTTATTTGTTGTTTGCTATGGCAAATACTGAATAAATTGCACTACAATCTACACAAATAAAACTGCGAAAGAAATAAAACATTCGAAGTTGCGAAATGCTAGTGCAAAAAAAAAATTTAGCACAATTACTTTTGGACAAAAAGTCCTCGGAAAAAACCAATTAAGAAAAACCGGTGCAACAACTGAGGGTTTTATTATTATGCAGCAATGAGAAATTATGAGTAGAACTGGATGCCGAAATATAGAAATCCTACAGAGAAAAATACTGGAAAAAATCTAGTGAGGAATTTCCTCACCCCACTGGGAAAACCCCGACACAACTTGCCTTAAGAAACTAAGCCCTCTGACCCTCTGCAACAACCTCTGCGTTGCACTGCTCAGCCTGTTTGACGTCAAGCCTCTGACTGGTCTATGATGAAGTCGTTCTGCCCTTTGCTGGCTGGAAAGATTCTTCTTCGGTACTCTAGGACTCCTTCCTAATCTCTGGAACTGAAGGCGTCTATCCCTCTCAGCAAATCGAACTTGCCTCTACAAGCTACTGCACAATCCCGCGCGTCAATCTCTCTGTGGCTCTTCTGCCTCTCTATAAATGCACTCGTTGCATCTAGAATCTCACTTCCTCTAGCCTCACTATCTCTGCCCCTCTCTCACTGCTTCGATCTCTGGCTCTCTCCGACAACTGACTACTGCTACTCTAGAAATCGATCTTCCAAGAAATCAAACTGCTCAAGTTTCTTCTCCATCGCCACATCGACCTCCTCTTATAATCCTCTATTCGAACACCAACGACCAAGATTAAAACATAATCGATGGCTAGGATCATCTCTAGATCGATCTATGTAAGTTTCTAGACTATTCTCACCTTGACTTAATTAATACTGATTAATTAACCTGTTTTCCTAAATTTAGACTGAGGAAACATTAAAAAATTGTTAATAATCTAATTAAGTCACTTCCAGGCGAAATTTCCAGAAACGATTGCTGGGTTCTGGAGATCTCGTGTATTCTTGCCTCTCCACAAAGTTTCGTGGCTAGAATATATTCAATGCTACAAAAACTAATACTCCCCCTTAGCGATGAATGTGTTCTAACTTCTAATGTTGTTGCATACCCTATAGCAACACCATGTCTCTGCATTATCTACACTCATGTTTTCGATGTTTGGCTGCTACTTCCCACCAACTACTGCGCAACTCTGAAATATGTTGCATTTGTGTTGCTGCTAACCCTGCCGAACTACTACCAACGCTGCATCTGCATTGCAACTCTGTTGCCGCTGCTACTGCAACATCTGCAACTGAAAAACATCCAAAATACAGAATCAATTGTGTTCAATATGATGCTTATGTCTCCTAAGTCCTGACTGCTACTAGCTACTGCACTGTCCCCACTAAAGAATCTGCATTGCAGCTGACTCTGCTACTGAGCCTCCTACTCTTGCTGTCAAACCTGCACTGTGCTCCTCAACACCTGATTGCTACTCGTCTGCAACTGTCACTCTGGAATCTGCCTACATCAACTACCACTGATCCATCCTACTATTGAATACTGTGGGCCCCTGTAGCCAGGTAATGATCCATGAGGTGGACTCCTCAAGGACCCTGTCCAAACTCTACAGTTGTGGACTACAGCTCCATATCGCCCCACCTCTCTCCTGGAGATATGTCTGCAAACATGGCTAAATCTGATCTACTCATATTGTTGCTTCTACTACTCTGTTGATGCTTCTGCACTGCTATTGTAATTACTGCAATAATGAGCCTTATCTACCAGAATCCTGAAGTACTAGTTTCCATAGGGCTACTCCCTCTGAGTCTCAATCTCCCTATGGGAAATCGCTCTGCTCCCTTCTGGCAACTCGCATTGTCCTCTTGCATTGGAAACCGAATTGCATAGCTCTGCGTTGGGAATCTCCTGGCTGAAACTGCACCTGCATATGCAACTGGGCAATTCACAATGCTTGTGTCACTACATCTAGCTCTGCAACTGTCTCACGGGTACTGACTGGAACTAGATTTGCAACTTTCTAGTGACAAATTGCGTCTGCTGACACTAAACCTACGACTATGATATTGTGGGCTCCTGTAGCAAAGGTGATGGTCCCACTGCAACAATCTGGAACTAACCTGACTGATCTCCTTGTTGCAACTGTGTTGGGCCCTTAACCTACGACTATGATATTGTGGGCTCCTGTAGCAAAGGTGATGGTCCCACTGCAACAATCTGGAACTAACCTGACTGATCTCCTTGTTGCAACTGTGTTGGGCCCTTGCCGAATAAACCACATTGGAGTCTCATACTCCTCCTCTTGGACCTGGTGCCCCACTATCTCCTTTCAAGCCTAGTCCCTGGCTGGGACCCTTCCTTTCTTTGCAACTCACACTAGACAACTCGCACTTCCACCGGCATCTACCTCTGGCCACACTTCCTCGAGCCTCACTGTCTCTGCCCCTCTCTCACTGCTTCGATCTCTAGCTCTCTCCGGCAACTGACTACTGCTACTCCAGAAATCGATATGCCAAGAAATCAAATTGCTCAAGTGTCTTCTCCAACACCACATCAACATCCTCTTATAATCCTCTGTTCGAACACCAATGACCAAGATTAACACATAATCGATGGCTAGGATCATCTCTAGATCAATCCGTGTGAATTTCTAGATTATTCTCACCTTGACTTAATTAATACTGATTAATTAACCTGTTTTCCTAAATTTCCAGAAACGATATTTTGGGTTCTGGAGATCTTGTGTATTCTAGCCTCTCCACAATGTTTCATGGCTAGAAGACATCTGATGCTACAAAAAATAATAGCTAGTCCAATCTTGACTAACAGATCTCCCTTACTGATTGCTTTTCTCTCTCTTGCTTAGGCTTTCTCTTAAACTGGCTCTAATTCCATGTTAATTTTAGTTAACAATGTTATGTTCTATCCTCAACATAATTACTTTAATGTTTCTTTATCCCAATTGCAATTTAGATTTCCAATGGCAATCACATTAACCATCAATCACATTGACAATAACTGTAGATAGAACATAAAATAAAATGCAGAAGACAAGCCAAGACAAGAGGACACCAGATTTGGCGGATGCCAAGGAAAAACCCTAATGTGGGGAAAACCCTTTGATCAAATCTTCTTATTATTATATCTAATGTTTAGCAGAGAGAGAGTACAAAAAGTCAAATTTGACTTGCCAAACCAAAGTCAAAACCATGGTTGCTTAGGAGCGGGGAGCAGGAGCGGGAGCGCCATTTTCAAAAGCTCCCGGTCCGGAGCGTTTCGTGGAGCGTTTATATATATATATATTGATGCATATATGTCAACAAAAGCATGTAGAATGATCAATTAGACATAAAAAACATAAAAGCATAGATTTAATCATATAACATCAATCATCTAGAAGTTATAATCTTCATCAACCACGCCCACAAGTTGGAAGCATACAACATATTGACTCTTGAGTCTCACGAATCATTAATCTTAAGGTTTCAAGCTTTCAAAATTCAATATATAACATTTATCATCATTGATATATATCATAATTCATTTATCATCATTGATTCATTGATCACCATATAACTTTCATGAAGCATCATATTCATAATTCATAATGACTTGTAAACTTATAAATGCCAACTTCAAAGTTTCACCTTTCAAATTCAAACTTCAAACTTAAATTGTCATTAAATATATGAAAGAGTCAAGTTTCAACTGTTCAAATGTCAACAGTTATAAAAGATTAAAACTACTAGAAAATAGAAAAGACTAGTAAACAACAAATCTATTTTATCTATTGGCTAGCCCCTTGCCACGCCCACGAGAGATGACTAATTTGTGCGAGCCACGAGGAAATGATGGTCTTCTAGTACTCTCAGGAGTACCACGTCCACGACCATGACTAGAAGGTGGAGGCTGAATCTGCAAAGGAACAATAGTTGGATATCGAGAACTGGCACTGGCACTCGCACTGCTACTGGATGGTGGGACTGGCCTTGTGTGTGGCAGTGCTGCTAATGCTTCATCATCATCCCTAAAAAGTTTTGCTTCCAATTCTTCCATATGTACTATGTCGTCCTCCAAATTATCATCCTCTAGGTTGTTGTCCCAGACTTTGTATGATTGATCCTCATATGCCCGATCACAGTAATGGCTTAACAACCTCAAGTTGTAATGCACATAAACAAAGCTTTCAGCTCGTTTCTTCTCACATTATGTATGAAGCTGTAAGTGCTCCAACACCTCTCTGCAGAAGAAGTATTCACAACCTGTGAGAGAACATTTTTTGCCAACTTTGGCAAAAGTCCCATGCCGCCATATGCTTCCCACCATGTGAGAGCATCAAATCTATCTCTATGTTCCATTGCATGGAAAGAACCAAAGTTAGTAGTGCAACTGAAGTATTTGCCTAATTCAAGGCGCAATCTAGCACACTCCTCCCTGTTGGGTACCAACTTGTCTAATGCCTTCATGTACCCCTCTTGTACCTCTAGATCTGTGTGAGGTTTGATCCTAACCCCACCTCCAGGTGCAGGTTGGCCCAACCAAGATGGAGAGTAGTATTTTGCATAAGAATATATGCCAAGGCATGTAGTTGAACATTGAGTTTATTCCACCGTGCACACACACAGTCATGAATCATAGCATACAAGTTGGGATCATTATCCTTAACAACATCTTTTATTTGGCCCAACATGCTGTCCATCTGCTCATAAACCTCCCCAATCACTGGTTTATCTGTATCTGCAAACCGAATCATGTGATAAATGGGCTTGGTGAAATTAAAAATTTCCCTCACACGTGCCCAAAACAAAGGGTCAAGGGTGGTCTCCTCCACATGTTCAAAACCTTGCCTCTCAACTATTATCGCTGCCCTGTCCTTTAATACTTGCCAGTGTGGGCTTGATACCATTGCAGCCAATGACTCTCTTACCTTCAAAAGGCGCCTGAAGGTGAGGTAATAGCTAGCAAATCTAGTCTTTGCTATCTTCAAAAACTCCAATTTGGAGTGAGTACAGAAAAGGCCATGGGTATTGCTATGATTTGTAATAAATTTTATCATTTTTTTACCTCTCTTGTACAAATCACTAAGCCATTTGAATTGAGGTTGTTTGTTTTTAATGATATCATGCATCAAAAGGTTCATTGTGTGAACCAAACACCCAGACCAAAATATGTTGGGGTATTTATCCTCAATAATTGCTCTTGCTGCCTTACAGTTAGCAGCATTATCAGTGATGACTTGTATGACATTGTATGGCCCAGTCTTTTCAATTATTGCAAGTAATGGTTCTGCAATGTTAATGCCGGTCTTGAATTTGTCTGAATAATCATATGCTGACAGGAAGATTGCACCACTAACCGACACAGCCAAAACACTTATCAATGGCTTTCCTTTTACATTGGTCCATCCATCAAAGACAATGGACACCCCATGCTCATTCCACGAATTTGTCATTCTAGCCAAAGAATGGTTTATTTTAGCTTTTTCATGATCAAGACCCACGGTTCTGGCCTTGTCATACCCAGGGCTCCTGTATCCTTTGGGGGCATCATTACTAGCAGAAACCATTTCATGCCAATAAGGTGAGCGAAGAACATTGAATGGCACCCCACATTCATATGGAAGTTGGACAATTTTTTAATCCACATCATTCCTACACCCTTCATCAAGGAAATCAGATATGGTTCTACGCCTTAATCCAGGTGTGCCACTGCCTCCATAACCATTGACATGGGTGGAAGTTGATGGACTTCTTTGTCCATGATGTGATGCACCTGATGGTGTATAAGAATCAATGAAACCCCTAGATCTTTTAGATCTCTGTAGGGCAGCCTCCTCTTCCTTTCTATATTTCTCTCTCTGTTGCTGGCACACTAACATAAATTCTGATTCCTAGATTTTTGTCTCCATCCCCTGGCATTTTCCCACAAAGGTGCCTTTTTGCATGAGTGTATGAACCATGGTATTCTTTATTGCAATGCGGGCAAAGAAATTTAGTGGTTCCACCACCTTTCCCTCCTTCCTGCCTCTGAACATATTTCCACAAAGGTGTCTGAGTTTGGTCTTGTCTAGTTAGGGTATTTGTGGCCTCATGTTCTCCACTCCCCCTTCCTCCTCAGCATAATCCTCCTCCTCTTCAGGATTTTCATAAAATCTACCATAACCCACTTTTTCATCCTCCTTTTCTCTAATGTGCCTCTTTCTTCTACTCTCCAACACCATTATTACAAAGAAAGGAACCAGCATGATGAAAATCCCTAGCCATATAGCCATGATGTTTCAAGTTTCTAGCTTGCAAAAAAAACGGAGAAATGCCAAATGGGAATAGGAAATGCAACATAGGAAAAAAACAATTCAATTTTTAAGTTTTCAACACAATAAAATGCAACATTCAGAAAAAAAAATCAAGTTTTCATTTTTGAACAACTTAAAAATTCATCCTAGAAAATACAAAACTAGATTAGAAGACCTACCTCTTTCTTGCAATCCTCCTCTTGCTCTCTTGTAGCTTGCTCCTTGCTCTCTCCTTGGCACTTCCACAGCTCCGCTTTCCAACTCTTGCTCCAAGCTCTCCTTTCCAACTCTTGCTCCAAGCTCCTCTTGCTCTCACTCACTCAACTAAAACAATAAAACAAAATGAGGGGAGGCTGGGCTTTTACTTACCCAACCCTCCTCCCTCCCTCTCCAAAAAAAAACGAATTTTTTGAAGATTTTTTTTCACGCTGCCAGGGAGCTTTTTTTTTGCCGAGCATTCAGAGCGAATGCTCCCCGACCGCTTTCAGAGTTTAAAAAACGCTCCCGAAGCGTTTTTTTAATGCCAGAAGCGCTCAGGGAGCGTTCGCTCCCAAGCACTCCCTGAAACGCTCCCGAAAAGGCAGGGAGCGTTTTTACAGGCTCAGAAGCGCACTCCCGAAAACGCTCCCCTCAGGAAGCATTTTCGAGAGCGCATTTCCGAGTGCTCCCAAAACGCTCCCGAACGGAGCGCGTTTTGGGAGCGGGAAGGGGGGGGTGAAGCTTCCCCGCAACCTTGGTCAAAACCAGTGTTGCGAACATCTCGATAACATCCCGATTTTATCTCAAAATCACGATTTTTTGGCCAAGCCGATGTTTGCTGATTTTTAAAAATATTTTTAAGGTGTCTTAATTTTGCCGATGTTTTGCCAATTTTTACCAATATTTTCCCGATTTTTACGATTTTTTGGTTTTTCAGACCCTTGCCGATTTTATCCCGATGCCGATCTTCGCAACATTGGTCAAAACAACCCTGTCAAATCTATAGTCAATTGCAGTGAAATTCAACCCTAACCAGAAAGTCAAAGATGGTCAACGCAACAACAAATCTTCCTTTTTGGAGCTCAGTCATACCCAATCAAACTCGACCTGATAAGGTGGTCAAATTCATCCTACAAAATTTGATAGCATAGAACTAGAGATTTAATAACAATGTAGCATAGAACACATAAAAAAATTAAATACATGGACAACAATGTAATATGAAAATTTTCAAGTGAAAATTCTTACCTGGAAATGCAAGCTATCTTCCTTAGCCTCATCTTGAAGATGCCAACTCTACTAACAACTCCAAACTATCTCCAAAATAGCTCCAAGTCCAGGTCCAAGCCTCCAAGATGACTACTCCAGCAAAAACTCAACACTCTACAAGCTCCCAATGAAACTCACAAAAACTCCAAATGAGATATATGAGGTAAATGACGGGGGGAACCTTTTTTATTGGCTTGGAGAGGGTGTTTTTTAAGGGAAACAACCCTTAGTTTCCCTCCAAACCACCACAGAAACTTCCAAAAACCCGCCTAGTGGATCCGTGGCCGTCGTGGCAATGAATTGGTTGGTTTACCCATAAACCGACCGGTTTCGTCACAAATCGGTTGGTTTTGTCATAAACCAGTTAGTTAGGTCCAGTTTATGTGGAAAATTGTCGAATTTGTGGCTTTGACCAGGTTTTTTGGCCGGTCCAAATAGTTTTGCCAATGAACCGACCGGTTTGATCAGTTTCTGGTTTAGACCGGCCGATTTTTAAAACTTTGGAGCCCACCTTCCAACATGTGCTCTTGCTAGATGAGTGAAGAAACATGATTGATGCAAGTAGTAGATAGATGAATGGCACATCGTCATTGGCTACTAGTGGTTGTCAGGGGATTGACTACTAGTCACTGTCAGGGGTTGTTGGTTGTCGACTGGAAGTGATGATAGGAGAAAAAATTCTCCTATGGGGTCAACCACTTTTGGGTGGGTAACACTATGGATGGATAACTAATATGTCTCAACCAGGAGAAGATCTTGTGGGTAACTTTGGAACTTCTATGGATTACCATGCTTATGGTTTATAGATGCAAAAGATTTCTTGAGTGAGTGGTCTCTCTAAATCTTGTTGGAATTTTGTTCATGAATGGTTGTTAAGTGTAATTGCAGTTCTCTAGGTGGTGGTGGTGCATTCTCGTTATATTGTTCTTGGATAAATCCCTTTTTAAAACCCAAAGAAAACTTCTATTGGAGACTATTCCCTTGAATTTACTTGAAGCTTTAACGGTAATAGATGGATATTCTCGGGTCTATATTGGACAATCCTAGCCATCACCCTAGATTTGCTTACATATCTTTGAGAGAGTCCTTAGTTGACCCCATATGCCTAAAATAGCAGGCACTAGTCTTCTCCCAATAATCAATCATAAAACTAAATTTAACTTTTATTTTATGTTTTCGGGTTAGATCAGGATTTACAACAGTTGTAAATAGAGTAAATGTCTTGGCTAATTGTGCATTTATTTTGATTAAAATAAATCTTGTCGTCATATTATATCTTTGTGATTTAAATTTTATTTTACAGCCCTTTTAGGGCTAGACATCTTGTTTTATTCAGCTGTTATATTCATTTTAAAGTTCATATTTCGTTCGCTGGTTAAGCCCTAGTTTAACTCATTGTTTTAGCCCTAGTTTTGGTTGATGATCATTTGCTAAAGGGCTAATATTATTGCTTTTTCATCTTTTGTAGTGTTTTTGGATCCTCTTGAACTAAGTATTGGCTTGTTGAACCTTCTAAATTGTCTTAGATCCCCATCCATTCAAATCTGGAAATTGTACTCAATAACCACGTTAAACTTATCTTCATTATTATTTTCTATTGCTAGTGAATGTAGCCATATAAGTATTCTTAGACATGATTGTCTCCTTTCTTAGGAACCCCAGATGCTGCTAGGGAAGCCCCACTTGTGTAGGATCCATCCTTCACTAAAAGGAGGAAACTTGTTGCCTAATGGCAGTGGTAACACTTCCATGTTACACTACCCTAAAAACCTTGTGAAAGACTTTGCACAAGGTGATAGATTTGGTAATAACAGGGACTAAACTAGGGTTGCAGGGGAACGGATGACCCCCCCTCCCCCCCCGAACCCGCTCCCGTAGGGAGAGAATTTCCGAAGCGAACCCAATTTTTGCTCCTTCGCATTTTTTGCAAAAAAAAAATTGGCAAAAAAATTCCAAATGCAATTTTTTTTCAAAGAAACAATAATTTTTGAGTGGGGCAACCCATTGATCAAGCCTATGGCCCTAGTATTGATATGCGATTCATGTTAATGTTAAATTATTAACGTAAAAGCTCCTTAATCTTCATTTTCATCCTTTTACTTAAATTTTTAACATTACAATGAAATGACTTAGGATGTTTGAGAGTGGTTCCAACCTCATTGGATTTCATGTGGAGAAAGTAGAATTTTACATCTCATTCAAAATCCAGCAAACTTATCGGTTTTTCAGGATTGGGGGGATTGCGATGTTTCCATTAAATTTTGTCATGTATTAGGGTATGGAACTCGTATTTAATCAAGAGCACCAATCCCTCTATGTACCTTGATGTTAATGACATTTGTTGTTGAAATCCTCTATCATGACCCTACTAAAAATGTACCCATCACTCAAACAAAATCTTGACTTGACAATCTATGTTTTTTCTATCTTATGTTAATGCTTAGAGGGCAATATTAATGACAAAGATCCGTATACAGATCGAGAGGTAATGACAACGATACCTGTCGATATTAATGCTTAGAGGGTGATATTAATGACAAAGATCTTGATTTTCCAACAAGACTATAAAATTAGACATTTCTCGTGGCGGCAAGATGCCCAAGCATTAACAATAGATAATAGATTTACTTGTCTTTTCTAGTTTCTAGTAGTTTTTATAACTGTTGACTCTTTCATAATTATTATAATATTTTTTGTAAACAATATATGACAATTTAAGTATGAAGTTTGATGTTAAAAATTATAACTCATTGGTAATGAATTATGAATACGATGCTTCGTGAAAGTTGAAAGTTGTTTCATTTCATTTCATTTTATAACGTTTCATTTCATCTTAGAATATTTTTATGATTTTGGTGATCAATGATGATAATTGTTATATATTGAATTTTGAAAATTTGAAACTTTACGTTGATGAATCATGAGACTCGATATGTTGTATGTTACTAACTTGTGGACGTTGTTGATGAAGATTGTAACTTCTAGATGATTGATGTTATTTGGTACAATCTATGTTTTGATACTTTTTATATCTAATTCAACATTCTACATGCTTTTGTTGACATATATTTGTCAAAATATAAAAATATATATATTATATAAAAATTTGCTCCCTGATTTGCTCCCTAACCGGGAGCTTCTGAAAATGTCACTCACACTCCCAAGTAACCTTGGACTAAACTACTAACTAGTATCTAAAACTTCAAATTTTAACTGTCCCTGTCTGTGGAACTCCTTGGTGAAGTAAAAATCAGCAACTGCGAGTTCAAAGAGGAGAACTAGATTTTGTGCCTAAAATCAGCTTTTCCTCAGAATTTCAAATAATCAAGGAAAGTGTTTATAATCACAAGTAGGTAAGAAATTACCCAACATAACTCTGACACAAGTTCTCATGTGATCTTGCTTGAGCAATTAAGTACTGTACTTGGCTTTTAACTGTCGATCCAGACTCTAAATCAGGACGAAAATCTCGCCCAGTAAGTTTGTTACTCATACGATCCATAACTATCACAGCTCGTTCATTAAGGACTTCATTTGCATCACCCAACTGATTTACAGCCTGCATATAAATAAGAAAAAAATCTCAGCGAGAAATATGTGGAGAACAACCTTCTGAAGCAATCACATATAAGATAATGGGCATACATGTAAAAGTTCCTTTTCACGAGCTCCACGTTGAGGATGCAAAGGAGAATGGTGGTCTCGAGCTGGCATTGACTCTTCACTATTTACGACTGCCTGTACATGTACGCTAGCAAGATTTGACATGCCAGGAACTTCATTGATGTTAAAAAGTCTCCAGTTTATCAAAGGATCATGAACAAAAGCCTGGATATAGAGATGATCAAGTCAGTAATGTGAATTACAAGAAGTTCACTTATAATATCTCTTAGTCCAAAAAAGTTATAAAAAAAAATTATGAATCCTAGCAATTAAATCACCTCCATCATTGCCATAACACTGTCCTTATTTGCTCTAAGGACGTACATGACATTTTCACAAGTTGATATAAAATTTCCTTCTATACCACTGACTTCCATAGCTTTTACAAGCATCCTAGTTAACCGGAATGGAACCTGCTTACACAATTACAAAGATTTTATTGAATCTGCAACTTAAAAGCATTAAAGATTGTGTATAGGTACCAAAGAAAAAAAAAAAGAGTACCATGAACAAGCATAAAGAGCAATGCAAGATGTATAGACAATGAGTTAGTAGGGACTTTCTTTAGTTCCCAAGCAGTAATAGAGATTTCAACTTAGACGCAATACCTTTTCCGGAAACTTCTCCCGGTTCATGGAAGCTTCAAAGCAATCTCCAAAATCAATATGTAAGATTTTACCACTGAGAAAACAAATGAAAACTTATTAAAAATTTACAGAAATGAAAATAATCATTAGAAACAATGGACATGTATCGGCAGGGAACAAACCTCTGGCGGTTAAGCATAAGATTACTTGGATGTCGATCACCTAGCCCCAAGAGGTAACCCACCTGAAAAGTAGCAGCAACATACAATGAACCATTTACAAGCCGCATTTACTTGTATGATATAAGCAATAAAAAGTGTACAAGGTCCAGGTACCACCAACCATGCTCATGACAGCCAAGCTGCGAGTGTAATTCGTCCGACGGTCAAGCCAAATTTCTGATGTTCTGCTTTTTAGCCAGAGGACCTGTGCAGCAATTAAATGTGGGTGAAGATTATCTTACAAGGCACAGCCATTTGCCATCAGACCAAACACAATAATGCCATAAACAATTCACTAACACATTAAATTTTGAGAGGAAGATCAAAGCGTTTAGAATTGAGATCATAACATGCTTAAACTACAGTCACTACAGTAGCAAAATTCCTGAAAAAGTTTGTGTTGTGACCCCTATTAATCATCTGTATTTATGAAACTCAACAATATGTATACAATTAAATATAATGTTATCCTTTTAGAACTTATATTTAATGTAGGTGAGATTTTCCATCCATCTGCAGGTTGGACTCGTGAGGTACTGAGCGAGCAACAAGCTACTTCCAGATCTGACTCTAACTCACTGTTGGTGAGGAGTGTAAGACTCGGGATCAAGATAACTCAGCTTGAAAGCAGGGGCTGAGTAGAACTTGACTTGGGAGTTCTCAAAAGGACTGGAAAGCTTTTCCAAATATGACAATAATAGCTTGGTTCAACCCATGGCTAGCCTATTTACTAAATATGGTGAAAGCCACAACATCTCAAGATCTCTGAAGGTAGGTGGTATTGCAGCAATTGATCTGGTAACCTTGCTAGCCTACATGCCGGAGAAAACACCCAAGCCTTGCTAGGCCCAACAAGATCAGTGTAATTTCCCTTACATTGCTATCCTAGCATCCTGTGCCTTAATCGTACCCTGCAGTCTCCTGACAGTAGTAATTCTGCACGTACAAGCAGCAAAATACCCTTCTTTAGCAGAACACGTGCATAGGTCTTAACCTCTGGCCGTCAATTTCTCTCTTTGCTCTCACCTGCATGCATGAGAAGATATAGCATGGAGTAATATGAGTGTGTATTATCCCTCTCTAATTTCCAAACGGAACACTTATAAAACATGAAGAATGGTGAGGAATTAAATGTCCATGGATTTCAGGTGGAACTTTCTCCCTCGAGGCATCTTCTTCACAAGGTATTTGTTTGCCACTTACAAAATAAATGACCTAAATAGGTGCCATTTGCTTCACCATTTGTCACTTGTGTTGTCCTTTGTCACATCATGCCCCCACCTCCCGCATATTCAGATATAAACAAAGAATTTTAACTTTATTTGCATATATGGATTTCCGAGCCCTATGACCTCAGAAAATATCAAACATACCTATGTATACTATCAAATCCTTAAGAGGCCTTGGCCTTGAGAACCTATAAAGGATGATATTACATACACCTCACGATTTAATATTAACTTAGCAAGGTATTTATAAGTTCAATATTTACATCATTTACAACGTATCAAAATGGCAGCAAAACAAAATCCATGGCTGGTCATATGGGAACCCACAAAAAGATGAAGAAAAGCTCACATCATAATGAGGAAAGCCCAGGTTTGCTGTTGCTCACAATTTAGACATACCTAGCCATCCAATTAATTAATCTAACATCCAAATTTTTAAATGGAATTAATACAAATTAAAACAAATTGAAACTCAGCAGGGGAATATACAATGGCCACAACAAATTAATTCAATACTCATGAGTATAGCAAGCCATATCAGCATATAAAACAATTTTTTTTGCTCATAAAATGAATAATAAGACCATATACAACAAACATGGCTGGAAATTAAATTACATAACATACACAGAATGGTGCCCTCTTCATTACAACACATGTCTACAACAGCCTTAAATCTACATACCGATACATATCTCTGTTGCGAACATCATGACTTTTTCAAAAAATAGCGATTTTTTCATGGAGACAATTTTATCGGCGATTTTTTTTATTTTCAAAAAATTGCCAAAAAATTGCGATTCAACACGAAAAAATCACTGCAGCAGAAAAAAGCGACTTCTTAAAGCAAAATTTGGTTTTCTTTTGCTCATTTTTTTCAGACAGAGGGCAAGAGTGAGAACTAAGGAGGAGAACTCATTTACAAGGGCAAGAGAGGAGAAAAGTGAAGGAATTTAACATCCCAAGCAAAAGAAAATTCAAGTTTGGACCAAGTTTATTCAGCAAAGCGTGGTTTTCAGGTATGAGCATCAAATTTGGTCATTTCTTTTTGTTTTTTTCTTGTTTTCCCTTGGGTTTCTATCACCCATTTATTTTCCCTCATTTTTGTTTGGATTTGATTGTGGTTTTTTTTCATTTTTGTTGCATTTATTGGAGAGGGTTTATTTTGGTCAAAAATGCAAAAACTTGATTGTCAAATTTATTTGTTTAATTTATTCTTGTGCCCTAGTTTTTTTCCATCATTTTTGCTTGGGTTTGAACTTTGAAGTTGTACTTTTTGCCATTATTGTTGCATAGAGTTGAAGCTTTTTTTTTGTCAAAAATTCAAAATGTTGTATATAAATTTTATTATTGTTTTTTAACTTGCAATTCTACTTGTGCCCTAAGTTGAAACTTCAAACTTCATCTTACATTAAAACTCAAGAGTTCAACAAAGTTACAAACATGCCAAGGAAATTGGACCCTCTGTGGGAATTTTGTGACCTTGATGGGGGGTTTGACAAATCAAATTTAAGATGCAAGTTATGTGGGCGACATATGACCCGGGGGGGGTATACAAATTGAAGTTCCACCTTGCACAAATTCCTGGACATGAGGTAGGGCCTTGCTCAAATACAAATCCAAAAATCATCCGAAGAGCCCTCAAATCATTGAAAGGAATAGAGACAACCAAACTTACTAAGGCAACTCTGAAGAGTCAAATAGCAGGGGGTGGAGTGTTAGGATTCGGAGGTCACTGTGAGAGTGGTATTGGTTCTTCACCACCAACATCTACACCCAACCCCATAGTTGCCTCATCATTTTTTGTTCCTAGAACCACACCTGGTGCATAACCATCTATCTCATCAGTTATTAAAAAAAGGGAGAAGGAAGAAACTGACAAGTTGTTGGGCAAGTTTCTTCTTTGGAGTGATATTCCTTTCAGTGTTGCCAGAAACAATCCCTTTTACCAACCCACGATTGATGTTATTGCTATTGTTGGCTCGGGGTACAATGCGCCTTCATATGATGACTTTAGAGGGCACACTCTTCAAAATGAAAAGGTTGGCTACACTAAGAGATTGGAGGATTTTAGCAGATCATGGGCACACAGGATGCACTGTGATGTCAGATGGTTGGACCGATCAAAAGGGTACAGCCCTTATTAATTTCTTGGTCAGTTATCCCAAGAGGACAATGTTTATGAAATCCGTTGATGCATCTGCACATATCAAAGGTGCACGGTTATTATGTGATTTGTTGGACGTGTTAATTCAGGAGGTGGGTCCTATCGGAAATACCGAGGGGGGGGGGGGTGTGGGGTGACTCAGTGTTTATTTCCAATTGTTATTTTTACCAGTTAGATCACTTATATTTAGAACACAATATGAACAATAAGAATAAATATTTTGATTAAATTCTTCTTTACAATAAAATAGATACAATAAGTGTAGGGCTCCAACCCTAGATGAAGACATCGATCTTCAATATCCTAGGCTCCAACCTGTTTCCAAGAACCAACTTGGACTTTTGTGAGGCTCCGACCTCTAGGGCTTCAACCCTATCTATCCAAGGCACCAACCTTGTGTTTAGAGGCTCCAACCGTTCTCTGGTTCAAGCTCTGACCTAGTCTCCTTAGGACTCTAATTCTCTAGGGCTCCAACCCTATTCTCCAAGGCACCAACATTGTCGACTCTGATTCTCTAGGGCTCCAACCCTATTCTCCAAGGCACCAACATTATCTTTTTTTAGGCTCCAACCTCTTTGTCAATATATATTTGGTACTTCACGGCTCCCAATGTCTTCTTCAACGAGCCCTATAAATCTTCAATTATCCCCTCACTTAATATCCACGTCACATCATTAATGACAACCTTGATCTTCACATGAAGGTGTCTCCGTTGTCCTTCATGGTAGCCATACAAATTCTTCAAGTCACATCATGATGACATCAATGATGCATACTGATCTTCAAAGTTCTCCACAAGACTTCTTAAGGTTGAATGTCTTCAACAAACTTCTTCAGTGTTCTTAGTTTGTCCTTGACTTGACTTGTGCTTGAGCTTGACTTCATTGTCCCAAGATGATCACAGTAGCTTGTCCGGATTCTGCACTATTCATCTAGCAATGACCATCATTATTCCTGCATCACTCTTAATCACCAAATCTGCACCATACTACACCAATGGTTCTGCACCACACTACACCAGTACTTTACCAACACTTCTTCACCACAGCTCACCAATTATGCACCACCCTATACTAACACTATAGCTGCACCAACACTTTCACAAGTCTTCAATAATCAATGAAGATTAGGTCTATATCTAGTTGTTCAAGCCCTCCATCACATGAGTGTAGCTGCCTGTGGTGTCTTAGCCCTTGTTGCTTCAAATGTCAAACCAGGGAAAGGCTTTTAACCACCAAGTCTGCCTTCTTCCAATTGGTAGTTCTTCAATTTAGCTCCCACAGGAATGACAACAGGGTTATCATATAACCAAGCCTAAGATGGAGACAAACCTTCACATACAGTCCTCTGATCCTGAGACAATCCTTCAAATCCTAAGACGATCCTTCAAAACAAAGCCTGAGATAGTCCTTATATCTTCATACCTGAACCACAACAAAAAGTCTGAGGATGATCTTAGTATTGTTCCATAGTCCGAGGGTTATTACTCCACAATTCGAGGATAGTACTGCTCCACAGTCCGAGTTGCACTCCAAGCTGTAGCAACACTATATTTTGAAGGTTATCACAACATTGTTTCGTTGATTGCGGGAGAAGGTCTGTATTACTGTGATAAATCAGAAAATGAGGTCCTGAAATATACTGCAGTGAGCCACCAAAATAAAATCTGAGTTGTTGTGTTAAGAGTATACAAGTCTAAGTTTATACTTTTATCGCAGGTCCGAGATCATTTTTTGTTACAGTTTTTAGGATTAATTATTTCACAGGTCCTAGGCTTGTTCCACTGTATGGGAACCTTGTCCAGCAACTAATTCGAGCTTCTGTAGTGGAATTCACCCCAATGATGTTCTATAACTCCAACAAGTGATTTATCCAAGTCATAGGAGCACCAGGTCATAGGTCCGAAGTGCTGACACTCTGTGTCAAAGATTCAGTGGCTAAGACCGAGGTTCTATGTGTAATATCCCAAATTGGGAACAAACAGTAATACAAAGTATACAAAGACTAAATCTATAGCAAACAAAAATATACATAAAAAACACCATGAATTGAGCCAAAATTGTTCAGCCATTTTATTATTATTTCTGAATGGGAAAGGTACAAATGGTGCTTAGGAAGATGGAACCTTGGCCTACACAAGGCTAGCTAAAATACTCCTCAATCCTTGTTGCTTGCTGCTCTACGTGCCTCCTCCTCTACGCTGCCCAATCTGGAAAATGTTGTTGCTAGCTGGAAATGGACTGTGTATTGGGGTTGTTCTACAACTCAGAAAATTCC
This sequence comes from Pinus albicaulis, assembly GCA_034641835.2. Taxonomy (NCBI): domain Eukaryota; kingdom Viridiplantae; phylum Streptophyta; class Pinopsida; order Pinales; family Pinaceae; genus Pinus; species Pinus albicaulis. The sequence continues at coordinate 1,555,802,367 of CM076575.1, forward strand.
AGGATTTGGACACTGAACTCTCCTCAACAAACCGCGAAAAACCCGCGAAGGGTTTTCCGAAATGCTGACCCTGGAAATTCACCCTCTTGAGTTGGGTACGCAATTATGTTGGGCACACAAGGCTCTAAACTGAACTGCTGGAAATAGCTATTGAAAACTGCCCAAGAACTCTGCTAAGGAAGGGTTGATCCCCTCACAAAACTCCTGACTGAAATATCTCAGTCATTCTCCTTCCCTAGAGCTACTCCACTGCAAGACTGCGTAACTCCTTCGTCAATTGCGTTGTCCTGAAAGGGACTGCGTACTCCTGAACTGAACCTGTGAAATCTCTCCTACAAAACTGACTAAACTCCTCTCCTCAGCAGGCACTCGAATTCCCCCAACGATGAGGTTGAGATCTCCACTCGGAAATCTCTGTGCTAAACAACACTTGTAGCCTTGGCTAAACGGCCCAAGCGTGCTTGTGGTTTACCAGACAGAAAATTAGTTGATGAATGAATGAATGAGGAATGAGATACTCTCATCCTCTTTTACCTAGCTGAGCACCCCAACGTTCCCTTGGGCCCCACTGGACTGCGCTGCCACCTCTGCCTGCCAACCATTATGCAGTTGATGTCCCCTTATTGTCCCCTCACTGCCTACGTTGTTGCCTCTCTTGCGCTGCCACTAGGATGATGTCTATCGCGTGTTGCTCGCCCCACGGTCTCACTCCAGCTCTAATGTTTGCCTTGGTGACTTTAGGAAAGTGATTTAATCATCAGATTTATTTGTGGGTCACCCTTACCCACTTTATTATTCTACTAACCTTAGAAAAAGGCAAAATTGACAAAATTAATATTCTAATTAACTGACTGCTAATTTGGAATATTACAGTCCTCCTCGCCAAAACGTTGCTTGTCCTCAAGCAACTGCAAAGACAGATGCTGCAGGATTTCCTCCCCCTACCAAGTGGCATCCTCATTTGGAAGGTTTCTCCTTCTAATCAGATATTCTTTCATGGTCCAGCTCCTCAAATGCCTCTCTCGGGTATCCAAGGTGGCCTCCAGCTGTAGCACCAAGTGCCCCTCATCATCAATAGGCGGAAGCTCCATAGTGGTTGTCACCTGCTGTCCCAAAGCCTTCTTCAGGCATGAGACGTGAAAAATGTTGTGGATGCTACTCCCGACTGGCAGCTCCAGCTCATATGCTACCTCCCCAACATGCTTGATCACCCTGTATGATCCATAGAAGCAGGGTTTGAGCTTCTTAGCCCCTTTCTGCTTCAGCATGGACTGCTTGTATGGCAGAAGATGGAGGTAAACCAAATCATCAACCTCAAACTACATCTCCACGCGGCCCCTATCTGCATATAGTTTCTGTTGGTTCTATGATGTAGCTATGTTATCCTTGAGAGCCCGAAGCATGTCTTGGTTCTTTTGGATCCAATCCTTGGCCTTGGGGGCCTTGCTAGCTCCAAACATTACATCAACAAAAGTTAGAGCATTATAACCATATAAAGAGTAAAATGGAGACATATCGATCGACATGTGGAATGTTGTGTTGTAACAATAATCTCCCAAATGAAGCCAACGCAGCCAAGCCTTATGCTGCCCCATGACACAGTTTCTCAAGTAGCCTTCCAGCCACTTGTTCACTATCTCAGTTTGTACATCTGTCTACAGGTGGTAGCTGGTACTGGGTGTTAACTCTATGCCCACTAGATGGAATAACTCCTGCCAAAAGCCGCCCATGAACAGGTTGTCCCTGTCACTGACTATGGTCTTTGGAATACCATGGAGTCTGAAAACATCCCAAAAAAATAACTCAGCCACCTATGAAGCAGTGTACCGAGCTGAGATGGCGAAGAAATGAGCATACTTCGTTAGTCAATCAACAACTACGAAGTTGCAATCCTTGCCCTGCACTATGGGCAATCCAGTGATGAAATCCATGGAGATGCTTTCCCATTTCCCATCCAGAATAGGAAGCGGTTGTAGCAAACCTATGGGATGGCTCAACTCTCCCTTGTTCTGCTGACAAACTATGCACTCCCTGACATGCCGGAGTACGTCCTCCTTGAGGCCCTTCCATGAGAACCTCTCCCTGATGGCCCTGTATGTTTTAGTGAACCCCTGATGGCCTGAAAGTGGTGAGTCATGGGCTACATGTAAAAGCTTCTCTCCGAGTTGTGAGTTACCTGTCAAGAAGATTTGATCTCGATAATAGACGACCTCATCTAGAACCCGGTACCGGTCATCTGTCACCTGCGCATCTAATATCTCGCATGCAAAACGGTCCTTGGAGTATTCCACCAAAAGTTGAGCCCTCCAGTCTACGTCAATACTCATCAAGGACAGCGCTGCTGATCTCCGTGATAAAGCACCTGCCACCACATTGTTCTTCCCCTTGAAATGGGGTATAGTTTCTCATGTGGCAGCAGCTTCCAGTTCTCGAAAGCTATAGGATGACCCCCCTGCAACAATATTGCACCCACCCCTTCTCTTGAAGCATCACACTCCAGCACAAAGGGTCGCATGAAGTCGGGCAATGCCAACACTGGGCAACTGCTCATCACCTCCTTGAGCCTGTCAAAGGCTCTCTGCGTAGCATCTATCCAGCTGAAAGCCCCCTTCTTGGTGAGATCTGTGAGGGGTGCTACAAGTCGTGAAAATCCTTTCACAAACTTCGGTAGTAGGTGCACATGCCTACAAACCCCAGAGTTTCGTCACGTTCTTTGGTTCCGGCCAATCTTGGATGGTAAAGATCTTCCCCTCATGGACTCTCACTCCGTCCACTCCGATAATATGCCCCAAATAGAGCATCTATGTAAGCCCAAACTCGCACTTGGACAGTTTGGCATAGAAATGTTGCTCCTCCAAGATACACAATACAACCTCAATGTTCTGCAACTGTTCTTCCCATGTGCGGCTGTAAATGAGAATGTCATCAAAAAATACCAGCACGAACTTCATCAACTAACCACAGAAAATGTGGTTCATACAAGACTGAAATGTGGCCGGAGCATTGGTCAGCCCAAAGGGCATCACCAAAAACTCGAAATGGTCATAGTGGCAGCGAAACACAGTCTTGGGGACATCTTGGTCCCTCACCTTGATCTGATAGTACCCCGACCTCAGATCGATCTTGGAGAAGTTCTTTGCTCCCCTCAACACATCCATCAGTTCATTGATCCTAGGGATGGGGTAGCGGTTCTTCATGGTCTTTTTGTTGAGTGTGTCATCCTTCTTCTTCACCAGAACCACTTAAGAAGTAAAGGGACTAGAGTGTTGGGCCTGATGTGTCCCAATGCCAAGAGCTCATGTATAGCTTTCTCAATCTCATCCCTATAGGCTTTGGCGTGCTTGTAGGGAGTGGTAATCACTGCTTGGATGCCCTGCTCCAACTCAATGGTGTGCTCAAACCCTCGGTTTGGTGGTTGTCCTGGTGGAATGTCCCCAAAAACTGAGTAACGGTCTAGGATAGTCTGCACCAAAGGTTGCAGGGAAGCTTCACCCCCCCCCCACCCCGTTCCCGCTCCCGAAACGTGCTTCGTTTGGGAGCGTTTTGGGAGTGCTCAGAAATGCGCTCCCAAAAACGCTTCCTGAGCTTCCTGAGGGGAGCGTTTTCGGGAGCGCGCTTCCGAGCATGTAAAAACGCTCCCTGCCTTTTCGGGAGCATTTCAGGGAGCGCTCGGGAGCGAACACTCCCTAAGCGCTTCCGGCATTAAAAAAAGCTTCGGGATCGTTTTTTAGAGCTTTTTTTTAAATGCCAGAAGCAGTCGGGGAGCGTTCCTGGCAAAAAAATGCTCCTCGGCGGCATGAAAAAAAATCATCAAAAAATTCGTATTTTTTTTTCGAGAGGGAGGGAGGAGGGTTGGGTAAATAAAAGCCCACCCTCCCCTCATTTTGTTTTATTGTTTTAGTTGAGTGAGTGAGAGCAAGAGGAGCTTGGAGCAAGAGTTGGAGAGCGGAGTTGCCGAAGTGCCAAGGAGAGAGCAAGGAGCAAGCTGCAAGAGAGCAAGAGGAGGGTTGCAAGAAAGAGGTAGGTCTTCTAATCTAGTTTTGTATTTTCTAGGATGAATTTTTAAGTTGTTCAAAAATGAAAACTTGATTTTTTTCTGAATGTTGCATTTTATTGTGTTGAAAACTTAAAAATTGAATTGTTTTTTCCCTATGTTGCATTTCCTATTTCCATTTGGCATTTCTCCATTTTTTTTGCAAGCTAGAAACTTGAAACTTGAAACTTGAAACATCATGGTTATATGGCTAGGGATTTTCATCATGTTAGTTCCTTTCTTTGTAATAATGGTGTTGGACAGTAGAAGAAAGAGGCACATTAGAGAAGAGGAGGATGAAGAAGTGGGTTATGGTGGATTTGATGAAAATCCTGAAGAGGAGGAGGATTATGCTGAGGAGGAAGGGGGGGGTGGAGAACATGAGGCCACAGATACCCCAACTAGACAAGACCAAACTTAGACACCTTTGTGGAAATATGTTCAGAGGCAGGAAGGAGGGAAGGTGGTGGAACCACTAAATTTCTTTGCCCCCATTGCAATAAAGAATACCATGTTTCATACACCCGTGCGAGAAGGCACCTTTGTGGGAAAATGCCAGGGGATGGAGACAAAAATCTAGGAATCAAAATTTGTGTTAGTGTGCCAGCAACAGAGAGAGAGAAATATAGAAAGGAAGAGGAGGCTGCCCTACAGAGATCTAAAAGATCTAGGGGTTTCATTGATTCTTATACACCATCAGGTGCATCACATCATGGACAAAGAAGTCCATCAACTTCCACCCATGGCAGTGGTTATGGAGGCAGTGGCACACCTGGATTAAGGTGTATAATCATATCCGATTTCGTTGACAAAGGGTATAGGAATGATGTGGATTCAAAAAAATTCTGGTTTCTATATGCATGTGGGGTGCCATTCAATGTTCTTCGCTCACCTTATTGGCATGAAATGGTTTCTGCCATTAATGATGACCCCAAAGGATATAGGAGCCCTGGGTATGACAAGGCCAGAACCGTGGGTGTTGATCATGAAAAAGCTAAAATAAACCATTCATTGGCTAGAATGACAAATTCGTGGAATGAGCATGGGGTGTCCATTGTCTCTGATGGATGGACCAATGTAAAAGGAGAGCCATTGATAAGTGTTTTGGCTCTGTCTGTTACTGGTGCAATCTTCCTGTCAACATATGATTATTCAGACAAATTCAAGACCGGCATTAACATTGCAGAACCATTACTTGCAATAATTGAAAGGACTGGGCCATACAATGTCATACAAGTCATCACTTATAATGCTGCTAACTGTAAGGCAATAGGAGCAATTATTGAGGATAAATACCCCAACATATTTTGGTTTGGGTGTTTGGTTCACACAAAGAACCTTTTGATGCATGATATCATTAAAAACAAACAACCTCAATTCAAATGGCTCAGTGATTTGTACAAGAGAGGTAAAAAATTGATAAAATTTATTACAAATCATAGCAATACCCATGGGCTTTTCCGTACTCACTCCAAATTGGGGTTGTTGAAGATAGCAAAGACTAGATTTGCTAGCTATTACCTCACCTTTAGGCGCCTTTTGAAGGTAAGAGAGTCATTGGCTGCAATTGTATCAAGCCCACACTGGCAGGTATTAAAGGACAACGCAGCGACAATAGTTGACACGCAAGGTTTTGAACATGTGGAGGAGACCGCCCTTGACCCTTTGTTTTGGGCACGTGTGAGGGAAATTTTTAATTTCACCAAGCCCATTTATCACATGATTCGGTTTGCAGATACAGATAAACCAGTGATTGGGGAGGTTTGTGAGAAGATGGATAGCATATTGGGCCAAATAAAAGATGTTGTTAAGGATAATGATCCCAACTTGTATGCTATGATTCATGACTGTGTGTGTGCACGATGGAATAAACTCAATGTTCCACTACATGCCTTGGCATATATTCTTATGCCAAAATACTACTCTCCATCTTGATTGGGCCAACCTGCACCTGGAGGTGGGGTTAGGATCAAACCCCACACAGATCTAGAGGTACAAGAGGGGTACATGAAGGCATTAGACAAGTTGGTACCCAACAAGGAGGAGTGTGCTAGATTGCACCTTGAATTAGGCAAATACTTCAGTTGCACTGCCAACTTTGGTTCTTTCCATGCAATGGAAGACAGAGACAGATTTGATGCTAGCACATGGTGGGAAGCATATGGCGGCATGGGACTTTTGCCAAAGCTAGCAAAAAAAGTTCTCTCACAGGTTGTGAATACTTCTTCTGCAGAGAGATGTTGGAGCACCTATAGCTTCATACATAATGTGAGAAGAAACAAGCTAAATGAAAACCGAGCTGAAAGCTTGGTTTATGTGCATTACAACTTGAGGTTGTTGAGCCATTACTATGATCAGGCATATGAGGATCAATCATACAGAGTCTGGGACAGCAACCCCGAGGATGATAATTTGGAGGACGGCACAGTACATATGGAAGAAATGGAAGTAGAACTTTTTAGGGATGATGATGAAGCATCAGCAACACCGCCACACACAAGGGCAGTCCCACCATCCAGTAGCAGTGCAGGTGCCAGTGCCAGTTCTCGATATCCAACTATTGTTCCTTTGCAGATTCAGCCTCCACCTTCTAGTCATGGTCGTGGACGTGGTACTCCTGAGAGTACTCGAAGACCATCATTTACTCGTGGCTCGCACAAATTAGACATTTCTCGTGGGCGTGGCAAGGGGCAAGCCAATAGATAAAATAGATTTGTTGTTTACTAGTCTTTTCTATTTTCTAGCAGTTTTTATCTTTTATAACTGTTGACAGTTGAACAGTTGAAACTTGACTCTTTCATATATTTAATGACAATTTAACTTTGAAGTTTGAATTTGAAAGGTGAAACTTTGAAGTTGGCATTTATAAGTTTACAAGTCATTATGAATTATGAATATGATGCTTCATGAAAGTTATATGGTGATCAATGAATCAATGATGATAAATGTTATATATCAATGATGATAAATTGTATATATTGAATTTTGAAATCAATAAATCAATGATGATAAATGATATATATCAATGATGATAAATGTTATATATTGAAATTTGAAATCAATGAATCAATGATGATAAATGTATATTGAATTTTGAAATCAATGAATTATGATATATATATCAATGATGATAAGTGTTATATATTGAATTTTGAAAGCTTGAAACCTTCAGATTGATGGTTCACGAGACTCAAGAGTCAATATGTTCTATGCTTCCAACTTGTGGGTGTGGTTGATTAAGATTATAACTTCTAGATGATTGATGTTATATGCTTCAATCTATGTTTTTATGTTTTTTATGTCTAATTGATCATTCGACATGCTTTTGTTGACATATATGCATCAAAATATAAAAAATATATTATATATATATAAACGCTCCGAACCGGGAGCTTTTGAAAATGGTGCTCCCGCTCCCAAGCAACCATGGTCTGCACATTCGGGTGCACAAGCTGACCTGAGACACCTGCTTCTGAAATCTACAACTCCACTGCCCACTCTATGTCTCCCTTTCGGAAATTTGCTTCCATCTGATGTGCAAAGACTGTCTATGGAGGATATGTGTGCATGCCTCTGATCGTCACATGCTCCCCACTCTTCTTGTCTGTCCACTCCATCTCTAGAGTCTCCCAATTTGTAGTGACCTTCCCAAGTGTGATAAGCCATTGTACACCCAACACTACGTTGGTATCTGGAATATCGACCACAAAAAAATGATCTGTCACCATGTATGTCCCCATGGTCACTGCTAATGCCGGAACATATAGCATGAACTACATAGTCCTGGCACCTGAAACCAACACACAAAACCCATCAAATCTCTATGTCTGAATGCCCCTCCTCTCCACTAGTTGGGCATCGATAAAGTTGTGCGTGGCCCCGTTGTCCACCAACACTGAGACACACTACCCCTGAACTGTCCCTCGAACTCTCAGTGTTAAGTACTTGGGAATTCCCCACAAAGATGCAAGCACCCCTCCTATGGGTGCAAACACTGCTCCTACGGCTGTTGAGGGAGGTGGTGGTGGATGATCCCCTCCCGGTGCACCGGCGCTGGCATCTCCCTCCAACTCCTCATATGCCTCATCTTGCCCTTCACTATCGGAGAAGACCTCAATGTAATGTGCCTTCCCTCTGGCACATCGATGACTCGGTGGCCATGGCTCCTGGAAAGTGAAGCAAAGCTTCCTCTGTCTCAAGTCTCTTCGAGTGTCATCATCCAAAGGCCCTCGACCCTGGTTCCCTCTCGGGGGTGGAGCTATCATGTCCTTCCCCTTCTGCTGGAACGCTGGTCTGTGGGGGAAAGGAGCCCTCGTCCTCGACATAGCATCCTACAAGTCCCTAGTCTTCCCTATTGCATCCTGCAACGTAGTAGGCCTAGTAAATCTGACTAACCCATGTAAAGGTTCAGCCAATCCGTCAATAAACATTTACACTCTCTCCTTGGCATGGACCACTGTGGAACCATCACTGAGAGCTTCAAGAACTCGGAAATGTAAGTTTCCAGGTTCCCCCTCTGTTTGAGCTTGGTCAGCTCGACAAAATGTTCCTCTGGGTTCTTCCAATCAAATCTTTCTATCAACCTCTGGATGAACTCAACATACGTTGTCGCTCCTGCGTGACCCAATGTAGTTATCCCATGGAACCACCAATCATGGGCTTCTCCCTCAAGATGCAGCGTTGCCACCTTGATGGCCTCCACCTCCGCCATTTGGTTCCGCTGAAAGTAAATGTCCAGCTTCTCCACCCAAGCTTTCGTCGAACACTTCGATGACCCATCGAAGGTAGGCAAGAAAAGTCTTCCCACAGTACGTTGCAGGTCATTACCCTGCGTGTACTCTCCTCCTCGATTTTGGCTACGTGATCTGTTGTTGTTCTTCAGCTAGCAAAATTCATTGGAAGTGAGGGCATCTTCGAACTCCGGCCCATAAGACTCATATTCCACGAAGTACTCCACGTAGTGAACCACCTCCGGCTCCTGTGGTCCTCCTGCTTCTGCCCCTGAAGTCAAGAATGTGGGCATGGTAGAGCATGCTGGGGTGCGTGGCACTACCTATTGCACAACGTTATGCGAAAGTAAATGTTTAGAGGTATCGGATCCTTCTCCATTTTGGAATTCCCTTGGAATTTCCCTCTGCCTGTTCTCTACGAAAAACTTCTAACCCATCTCTTCTATCTTCTTGGAGAGCTCATGTACTGATTTTAGGAGGAGGTTACCAAACTTCTTCCCCTCATCGCTTTTTTCTGCCATTGGTGCCTTCCCTTGCCTTCCTCTACCGGAACGTTGTCTTCTTGATCAAGTGTGATTTCAAGCCTACACTCTCTGCTTCTATACCGTTGCTTCCGGTATGTAACGTACTCTCTATCTTCTGGTGTCATTGACCAATTGCTCCACAGGCTGAGCCAAGTCAATTAGCTTTGATACCACTGTACTATCCCAAATTGGGAACAAACAGTAATACAAAGCATACAAAGACTAAATCTACAGCAAACAGAAATATACATCAAAAACACCATGAATTGAGCCAAAACTACTAAGTTATTTTATTAATATTTCTAAATGGGAAAGGTACAGATGGTGCTTAGGAAGATGGCACCTTGGTCTGCACAAGGCAGGCTGAAATACTCCTCAAACCCTACTCAGAAATCCTTGTTGCTTGTTGCTCTGCGTGCCTCCTCCTCTACGTTGCCCAGTCTGGAAAATGTTGTTGCTGGCTAGAAATGGACTGTGTATTGGGGTTGTTCTATTGCTCAAAAAATCCTAGGATTTGGACATTGGAATCTCCTCAACAAATCCAAAAAAACCCGCTAAGGGTTTTCCGAAACGCTGACCCTGAAAATTCACCCTCTTGAGTTGGGTACGCAATTCTGCTGGGCACACTGGGCTCTGAACTGAACTGCTGCAAACTTTCCAAGAACTCTGTTAAGGGTTAATCCCCTCACAAAACTCATGGCTGCAATATCTAGGTCATTCTGCTTCCCTAGAGCTGCTCCACTGTTGGACTTCATAACTCCTTCCCTGACTGCGTTGTCCTGGAAGGGATTGCGTACTCCTGAACTGAACCTTTGAAATCTCTCCTCCAAAACTAACTAAACTCCTCTCCTGAGCAGGCACTCGAAGTCCCCCGAGGATGGGGTTGAGATCTCCGCTCAGAAATCTCTGTGCTAAACAGCACTTGCAGACTCGGTTGAACAGCTCAATCGTGCTTTTGGTTTACCAGACAAAAAATTAGTTGATGATTGAATGAATGAGGAATGAGATGCTTTCATCGTCTTTTACCTAGCTGAGCCCCCCAACGTTCCCCTGGGCCCCATTGGACTGCACTGCCACTTCTGCCTGCCAACCACTACGCTGCCACGGCACAGCTATTGTCTCGACGCTGCCCCTGCGCTGCCTATGTTGTTGCCTCTCCTGCGTTGCCACTAAGCTGACGTCTATTGTGTGTTGCTTGCCCCACGATCCCACTCGAGCTCTAATGTTTGCCTTGGTGACTTTAGGAAAGTGATTTAATCATCAGATTTATTTGTGGGTCACCTTACCCACTTTATTATTCTACTAACCTTAGAAAAAGGCAAAATTGAAAAAATTAATATTCCAATTAGCTGACTGCTAATTTGGAATATTACACTATGGCTGCCTCAATTGTCAAATAATCCAAGCAATGTTTATTAACCCAAGCAAAAATCCTCCTCGTCCTTTCTTGCTCTTGTAATTTCTCTCTGAAGAATGATCACCGAGATCCTTGATTGAAATGAGGGAATACAACTTGTATTTATACTGGTTAAGGTGAGGAGACACGTCATTAAGGCAGGTCGACATTAGGAGATTAGACAAGTTGGCTCAAAAAAAAAAAAAATTATTGCACAACTTCAAAAATCAATATCTTTCTAAACACAGGGAGTTTTGGGGCATATGAGGGCTCATTGGAAAGAGGAAGGAGTCCTCTTTAAGATGGACAAAGGCACATCTTGATATCCTTCCTTCAAAGTCCCCAAAAAACATTTTTCTTTCTAACTGTCCATGTATTCCTGTGCATAAGAGTGATGGACAGAGAGCCTTCATTTTAGAGAGGGATGAAGAGTAGCTTGAACAGTGAGCTCTTTCTGTGAATATGGATAGCTTCATCAAGTATTTATACTATTATCAATGATATTTCCATCAATGCCAATTATTTTACTTATGGCAGCCATTAGGATTTTAGTCTTAGGCATTCAATGTTTAAGGCTCCTTCTTTATAGAATTAGGCCATCAAGGTGATTAGGATCAGGGCTTCACCATCAATGATCTAAGGCTATTCATGAACATTAGGGAAATTCAAGTAGATAGGGTTTAGGACTCCTAGGGTTTGCATGAAGTTAGGGTAACAATACAAGAATATTTGCCATCTCCAATAATGCCATATTGACATCAATGACAACCTTGACCAACAGTCTCCCCCTTTGTCATTGATGGCAATATTCCTGCCCTTCCAACATTCTCTAGCCCTTTGACATCAATGGCAACAAGGTGCCCAAATACTCCCCCTATCAAGCTGCATCTCTTCATCATATATTCTTCATCAATAATAATTCTTCATAAGTATGTTTCTCCCCTCGTCATGGTGCTCTTCCTTTTGGCAATGTGGTCCATGATAGATTGCATTTCTTCATGTGATGAACCAACTCCCCCTGCCAGCATAAACTCCTCAAGCTCTTCTTTTTGCTCAAGAAAGAAGGATGGTTCCCTGGTGATCTAGTGGAAGACATCTTTAACAATGGTCCATTGGATGAGAAGGGATTATGTTCTTCAATGCTCCCGAGAGATGATCGAAAAGATGATTGTTCATGTGAGGCCCTTTCACGGATAATTTCTACAAGAATGATCACAATTTCCCCCTAATTGTATGCATGGTCTCCTTTTTCGCAGAGTCTCATCATCAAACATTTGGAATATCACATCTGCCAAGGATGTCATCAAATCAACAACTTGTGTAACTTTCTTCTATGGCTTGGTTATCATGGTTTTAGCTTGTTTAGGGACCCAAATCATGTTACAATCACGAGCCATATGTCCATTTTCTGGAAATTGAAGCACTCTATCTTGTTCATGAATAAGAAATCACGACTTCTTCTTTCAAAATTTCTTCCAGGAGTTGACGGGACCATTATATTTGTCTTTGTGACATGCCCTACAATCTCTTGCCATGTGCCCAAAGTTTGTACAAGAATAGCAATAACCAAGAAATATACTTTCGTACCTGGGAGATGAAGATTTCCTTGATGTACTTCTGAAGTCTTTTTGCCTTGGGATTCTTTGACGATATTCATTGCCTTTTGTATTCTTGACATCATCTACAAGTCTCCTTGGAATAGGATTTCTTTCATTGTTGTCTTGACTTTTCTTCTTGCCTTTGTTGGAACTGGGAGCATCAACATTTTTTCCTGGCTTCCTCACATCCTTGTTTTATGAACCATTATTATTCTTGCTTGAGGATTCACCTACATAGCCAAGCCCTAATTTATCAAGGGGAGACCTTTGATGACTTAGGATATCATCTAGGGTTTGAGAACCCTTCTCTGGTTCAAGCTCCGACCTAGTCCCTTGAGGACTCTGATCCTCTAGGGCTCCAACCCTATTCTCCAAGGCACCAACCTTGTCTTTTTTAAGCTCCAACCACTTTACTTTGTCAAGATACATTTGGGTAGACTTCACGGCTCCCAATGTCTTCTCCAACGAGCACTATCAATCTTCAGCTATACCCTCACTTAATCTCTGCGTCACGTCATCAACGACATCCTTGATCTTCACATGAAGGCGTCATCAACTCCTTCTAAATATGTTGCATCATGCTGCCAACTGTTGCACTGCAACTCAGTTGTTGAGAGAAACAACTAAAAACTCCTGTCCAATCTTTGACAAACAAGTCAGTTGGGTTGCATCCTCATCACTGAAGCTCCATCGGCTCCTGCTATGTGCTGTCATCTGGAGGTTATTGCACAGCTACAACTCTGCATTGCATAAGCAGACATCCTTTGCGCTGAAGTCCCCTACGCTGTTGTTACGCTACATTGTCTTCTTGAAGCCTCTACACTGCTGTTACATTGCGCTATCCTCCTGAAGCCTCTACGTTGTTGCAGCTCTGCTTTGTGCAAGTAGGCCAGCTCTGCTTTGTGCAAGTTACATCAACCCCTGCGTTGCTGTTGCTGCATCTGCATTGCGCTGCTCCCTTCACCTTCTAGCTTTGCCTCTGCTCCATCTGTGATTCTTTGCACCCACTGCTCCACTTCTCTGGCTACCATCTTAAGGCTCCCGTAGGACGGATGTGATCCAAGAGTTGGGCTACTAAAGGATCTCGCCACCACTCTATAGCTGCACTACAAATCCATGTCGCCCCACTTTCGTAGTTCGTGAGCGCTCATGGCTACGTCATCTTCTGAGCCATCATCTACCACAGCAGCCCTAGAGGTAGAAGCTTCCTTGTCCTTCTCCTTCTAAGGACAATTGCTGGCGAAATGTCCTAGTTCACCGCACTGGAAACACTTGATCTTTGATAGATCATGCTTCTTCTACCCTTGCTGCCTCTTTGATGCCAAGGCTGCATCTCCTTCCTCTTCCTTCTTCACTTTACTTGATCCAATTTTGTACTATCTCTTGGTGAACTGACGAAGTTCTTATTGTCGAGGGATCGTCCACATATTGTCCCAATTGAGAAGGTCTACTCTGCCCAAGATACTTTGGACAAAAGTTTCCCAGTCCTCTGTGATCGCATTGAGTGCAGTCCTCACCATCACATCATCCTCCACTTTCACTCCCATGGCATTCAACTCCCTGATCGCCTGTAATCTGAAAAGGAAGGGTTCAATCTCTTCTCCCTTGGCCGTCATGAATAACCTCATCTGATTTTCCAGAACCATTCTCCTTTGGACAAATCTTGCTTCATATAGGGCGTTTAAGGCTTTCCATATCTCATTAGTCGTCTTCTTTTCGGCTATGTGTGGTACTACATGATCCTTAACCCCATCCATTATGAAGCGCTTCACATGAGTCGCTACTTCTTCGCGCTTCTTAAGCAAATCCGCAACGGTCGGCGTGGCCATGATTTTCTCTGCATGCTCCCTCAGACCGTATGCCTCCATGACTACCAGGATTCTGGCCTTCCAAACTGCAAAGTTGGACAGGTCGTCCAAACTATCTTGAACACGTAGTCCTTAAGGTGCCATATGCTCAATAAATCTGTCGGAACTAATCCTTCTCTCTATGCTAAAGACTCAGATCTAGGGTCCTTGGCGAGAAAGGAACCCTCTGCTCCCTCTAACAACTAACTTCCTCTCTTGAAAGTCTGCCAAATCTCAAAGAATCAGCTCTCTTTGATCCTTTGGTCAAACTGCAGATTTCTTTGGTTGGAAATCCTCTAAGAAGCAGTTCTCCTCCCGCCCTTTGTGAACTAGTACTCAGGTTAATTTATGCACCTTTAAAAATTTAACCCCACCAGCAACTATTGAAGCTCTGCAGCACTGCTTCCGGCACTCTGAATCAGCAACAGCTTCAAGACTACGTCACCCTGGCTGGCGTCTGCGTGAGCAAACAGTCCTAGCACAGCCACTGCGCTGCCTCTGCGTAGTAAGTACGTGGGCCTACATGGAGACTGCGTCACTCTGGCCTCTACGTGGCTCTGCTCCCCTTTGCTGCTACTCTGTCCTTTCTGGTCTGCCTTTCTGCAGTTGCTGCTTTCTGCAGCAAGGATTCTTTAGTCTTCTTACTAGTGATCCAACTAGATCTGCAATCGCTCTAATACCATGTGAAAATTTCTGAATATTACTTATGCAAAAACCCTATTGTTAAATCACGATTTACTTCTCCTACTTATACAAGTTATTAATCTAAAATGTTCAGTATTAACATTGAAGTAAACACTTTAACAACATACACAGATATATATCTAAATTGAATACAAGCACATAGACAAAGTGACACACAAGATTTTCTGGACAACTATCCCCAGAAAAACCCAATGCATGATAATCGGTCTTCTGGCTGCTGGAGGGTTTATATTATTAAGTAGATTCTAAGTACAACAAATTTGGGCACCTTACTGGTTAACTTGACAGAGAAATACAAAAAATCTGCAGCAATACTTCTGTTTTGGAGATGGAGAAACTGACTGATTCACACCCTCAAATGGGATTTACAGAACTCATCCCTTTTCTGTCTTCAGAAACCCTAGTGCTGCTCTGAAGCCTTCTACATCAGCTCTGCTAGCCTGCGTGTGCCCCTGCGCTCAGGAGAGACCTGCGTAACCCCAGACTGGGTGACGGAATCCCTGCGCTGCCCTAATTGGGCCTGCGTAAGCCCTGATGGCCTCCTGTTGTCTTTGCACTGCCCTTTCTGGGCCTGCGTAGCATTGAAGCCCTCTGGGCTACGTAGTTGTTGCTCCCTCTGCGCTGCTCTGACTGCTGCGTCCTCCGCCTCTTGCTGACTCTTGGCTCTGAGATCAGATCATCCCCTTAGCCAATACTACCCCTCGCTGCAGCTAAAACACTTCTGGAAATTCTTAGCAAACCACGCCCTAGAATTCCATCTTAGTCTCAGTGCTTTGCCACTCTGTGTGTTCTCCAACTAACCTCAAGCTTTTCCTTTATACTTTTCTCGTTAGGAAACCAACGATCGTGATCTAATCTTGAATCGACGACTAAGATTAAATCCGTGCGACTTAAGTCATTTTCATCACATGTTTAAATTAATTACCTTTAATTTTTAATTTTCCTAAGTTAGATTTATGGTCCTTAATTAAAAAGATTAATTAATTAATTTTCTCTTAAACAAGATGAAATTTCTCAAATCCCTTTCTGGGCCTTGGAGATCTCATGTACTCTAGTCCCTCCACAAAGTTTGGGAGCTAGAGCACATCTGATGCTACCCCAACACTCAAAATCTCAACATTCTCTGCCTCAAATCAGTGTAATCCCTCGCTGATCTGCCCCTCACCAGCACTGCAAGCTCACTCGAAAATTCTCAGCAAACCGCACCCCAAAATTTTGACTTAGCTCAAGTGCTACTGCAATGTGTGTCTTCTCCAACTGATCCCAAGCCTTCCTTTAATACTTTTCTCGTTGAGAAATCAATGGTCGTGATCTAATCTATAATCGGCGACTCAGATTAGAAAAATCTTGATCGACGTAACTTAGAACATTCTCACCCTCATGTGTAAATTACTTCACTTTAATTTCTTAATTTCCCTAAGTTAGACTTAGGGTCTTCATTAAAAAATTTAATTATTTGAATAACTTTAACACCGGGTGGAATTTCTCCAAACGATTTCTGGGTCTTAGAGATCTCATGTGTCCTAGCCCCTCCACAAAGTTTCAGAGCTAGAGCACATTCAATGCTACCCAAAATCTTAACACTCCCTCTTAGCGAGGAATCTTCTCTAGCAACACTTCACTCCAGAAGCGTTACTTTGATCTTTGGCATCGGTCCCCTGCGCTGCTAATGCTTGGCTTGCTGCCCTCCATCCACTACGCTACTGCTTTCTGTACAGTTGTCCATGTCTTTGCCACAGGCACTACCACATCTGTACTGCAGCTCCCTCTCAAATTGCTGCATCATGTTGCCTATAGCACTGCCATTGCTAACTGTTGTACTGCAACTCAGTTGCTGAGATGTAAGCAATTGAAGGACAATCACCCAATCAATTGACAGACAACTCAGTTTGGCTACATCTCATCACTATCTCTTTGAAGCTCTGTGTTGTCTGTTGCACTACACTGCATAAGCACTGCCTCTGCGTTGCTGAAGTCCCATCAACCTCTGCGTTGTTGCTTCCACGTTGCTGCTGCCTCTCCTCTACATTGCTACAGTCTTCAGCGTTCAAGCATTCCCTTGTCCCTTTCCATGATCTTCTGCATCCACTGCACCAGTCATCCTGCTACATTCTTAAGGCTTTCGTAGCTCGTATGTCATCCAAGAGTTTGGGCACCTCAAGGATCCAGCCATCACCATCTGTAGCTCAATCTACAGATCTATGTCGCCTCACCTCTTCTCTTGAGGTACATGAGCACTCATGGCCACATCATCTTCGTTGCCATCGCCCCCTTTCGTTGTCGCTGCCTTAGAGTCTGAATCTTCCTTGCCCTTCTTCTTAGGACAAGTATTGGCGAAGTGTCCGAACTCGCCACATCTGAAGCACCGGACCTTGCATACGTCCTTCTTCTTCAACCCTTGTTGTCGTTGTCCCTTAGATGCTAGGGTTGCATCTTCCTCCTCCTCTTTCTTAATTTTGACTCCTTAGATGTTGAATAAAGCAGAGTGAATCTTCTAGAAAACGAAGATCAAGTCATCTTATAATATGGGTCGTTGATTCATCGGCGAGAAGACTATAAGAGAAGGCTTGAGGGTCATTTCGAAAGTAAGTCAGGCACATTCTCAGTACCCAAAGAAAATCGATTATGAAGTAAAAGAATTAGATTTCAGAGGGTGATATTGTAGAGGTGGGGTTGCAGAGACAGAAGGAGGGAGAAGTCAGTAGAGACAAAGAAGAAGGAAGATTGAAGACGAAGGGAAGGCAGCGCTGAGCAACAGCACTAGCCCTCCACACAAACTTACGCAGTCCAGGCAGTGACTGCGCAGAGGGCTACGCAGATTGACACAGAGGGTGCAGGAGGTCATCCCGTGTCAGGAATTCTTCCAGATTGTCTAGAAAATTCATATCAAGTGTATGTTATTGATTATGCTCGTCAGGAATTCTATAAATGATCTTTTCACTGTTGAAGATTAAAACAAACCCTCATCTACTGCACCGGTTTTCCCACATTTGGTTTCTCCGAGGACAATTGTCCAAAAATAACTTTGTTCAGGTGGTTGTTTCTATTGTGCTATATGTGTTTTAATTTGTTCTTCTGCTTTTGATTAGAGTGAATACTGCAGCTGTGTTTATTTCAAAATTTACTGAAGCATCTATAAATAACTTATCATAATAAGTAGGCGAAATAAACCAACTACTGTAGTAACAATTTTCAAAGTGAAAATTTCACATGGTATCAGAGCTAAAGGCAAAAGACAGAAAGGGAGGTTCTGCAATTGAACAAAGATCCAACGTTAATACAGATCGAAAGGGCCCATGCAGTCGTCCAAAGCACAAAGAGAAACAGAGGGAGCATGACATCTCTGTTCTGGTATCCAAACTAGAGGATTTCGCTTGTGTGTCAAGCACGGCCTCTCCAGGAGTTTGGTATATTGACAGTGGAGCATTTGCTCATATGACGGAA
Organism: Pinus albicaulis; assembly: GCA_034641835.2. NCBI lineage: Eukaryota > Viridiplantae > Streptophyta > Pinopsida > Pinales > Pinaceae > Pinus > Pinus albicaulis. The sequence goes on from CM076575.1 coordinate 1,555,820,644, forward strand.
GTTTGAGAATGTTTTTCGAGCTACCGAGAAGAGCAGATGAATTTCTAGATCACAAAGGGAAACAAGGCCATGTGTACCCCCGTTGGAAGAGCTGCCATAATATTTCAGACAAAAGCTGGCAACAACCTTCGGGCCGCCAACGTTCTGCATGTACCGGGTTTGGAGATGAACTTACTCTTGGTGTCTTAGCTCCAGAACAAGGGTTATGATGTATACTTTGTTTGGAAATAAAGTTTATGTCAAGAACCCTAACTCGAAAGGGAAGGCACAAAATGGAGTGAGAAGCCATAAATTATATAAGCTCCAGCTTGAGTCCCCAATGGCACTAATCGGCAGTACGAACGAAAGGGATCTGAATGAATTATGGCACAGAAGGATGGGGCATTTACATCATGGAGCCTTGAAGATTCTCAAGAAGACTGTCATGCTAGCTCCAGAGCTCAGCACAAGGAAAGATGAGGTTTGCAAGGGGTGCGTACTAGGGAAGTATGCCAAGGCAGCGTTTCCAAGAAGCAGCAGTAGGGCCAAGAGTGTATTGGAGATGATACACTCAGACATCTACGGTCCAATGTCCACGACTGCTCTCAGTGGTGCAAAGTATTTTGCTGCCTTTACTGATGACCATTCCAGGAAAACTTGGATCTACTTTCTTAAAACCAAAGATGAAGTCTTTGAGTGTTTCAAAGAATTCAAGGCTTTAGTAGAAAATTTAACCAGAAAGAAGATCAAGAAGCTACGATTAGAGAATGGTGGAGAGTATATTGATAAAGACTTCACCAGTTTATGCGCAAAGGAAGGCATCAAAAGAGAATGGAAAGCTCCATACAATCCAGAGCAAAATCGAGTTGCAAAATGAAAGAACAGGACCATTGTAGAAGCTGCAAGGGAGATGCTATATGACCATGACATGCCCAAATTTCTGTGGGCAGAAGCCTGCAATACAGCCGTGTATGTGAAAAACAGGGTGCCCCATGGAGTATTGGGAAAGGTGACCCCTGAGAGTGTGTTCACAGGCAGCAAGCCTGAGGTGAGCCCTATCAGGATATTTGGCAGTATAGCGTATTGCCACGTACCCAATGAGAAGAAGAAGTTGGATCAGACTGTGGAGAAAGGTTATCTTGTGGGTTATAGTGAAAATGCGAAGGCATATCGCATCTATATTCCAGAAAACAGGAATATCGTGCATCTATATTAAGCAGTATAGCGTATTGCCACATACCCGATGAGAAGAAGAAGAATTTGGATCAGACTGCGGAGAAAGGTTATCTTGTGGGTTATAGTGAAAATGCAAAGGCATATAGCATCTATATTTCGAAAAATAGGAATATCGTGGTAAAGCAGGACGTAAAATTCATGGAGGAGAGAGCCTTCAGAAGATCAAGGGAAATGGCTACAAATACGCAAGTTGAGGAGGACCCACTAGTTCAGCCTCAGCGGCCTACAGAGGATGGCTCGAGCGCCTCTCCACGACACAAGGATTCTGAGGAAAGTTCTTCCGAAGAAGAGCAAGCAAGAGAGTAGGCAAATCCACCCACTACCAATGGGAGAACGAACAGAGAGCTCCAACAAATTCTGAGGGATGTAGAAGAATTTGTTGGGGTCGCTAGAGATGGGAAGAGGGTGCATAGGCAACCTGACAGGTAGTAAGCACTAGTAGCACAGGTCGGAGAACCCTCTAGCTTTCAGGAGGCAGCTAAACATCAGGTGTGGTAGATGCCATGGCGAAGGAGTATAGCTCCATCATGACGAATGATGTATGGGAAGTAGTCCCTAGACCTCAGAACAGATCGGTTCTAGGATCAAGGTGGATCTACAAGATCAAGTATGCTGCAGATGGCAACATAGAGAAATTCAAAGCTAGGTTTGTGCCTAAGGGGTATGCACAGAAAGAAGGAATCGACTATGAAGAAACCTTCACCCCTGTAGCTCCATACACTTCAACCAGATCCGTCATCTCTCTCACAGCACAGATGGGATGGGAGATTCACAAGATGGATGTCAAGACAACGTTCTTGAATGGGATGATAGAAGAGTAAGTGTACATAGAAGTTGCAATGCATGGTGTGATATATTGCTAGAGCACACTTCTGATGCTAAGAGGGAGTGTTGAGATTTTGTGTATTTGGGGTAGCATTAGTTGTGCTCTAGGTCCCAAATTTTGTGGAGAGACTAGAGTACACTTGATCTACAAGACCCAGAAATGGATTTGAGAAATTTCAAGTTGTGTTGAAGTTATTCAAATAATTAATTATTGTTAATGGATTTCCTAAGTCTAACTTAGGAAAATAAAATAATTAAAGTGAATTAATTAACACATGTGTTGAATTTGTCTTAAGTCACGTGGATCAAGCAGTCTTTTAATCTCAGTCGTTGATGGATGATTTAATCTTCGTCGTTGAAAGGTTCAACGAAAAAGTATAAGAGAAAAGCTTGAGGATCAGTTGAAGACACACAATTTCTATAGAACTAAGGAATAGATTTGGAATTCTAGGGCAGGTTTGCTACGAATTTCCAGTGGAATTTCCTGTAGTGAAGGGTAGTATTGGCTGAGGGAATGATTTGATTCCAAGAACCAAGAGTCAACAAGAGGCAAGAGGAGCAGCTCAAGGACAGTGCAGAGAAGCAACGGAGCAGCTACGCAGGTGTTGCGCAGCGGCTACGTAGGTGCAACGCAAGACAGCGCAGAGGCACTGGGAGGCTTCAAAAATCACGTTGAGAGGCTTTTAGGGCTAGCGTGAGGTTGTGAGACCCTTCCAAAGGTGACGTAGTCCCTTCTGGTGCAGCACAGTGGCATTTGAGGCTAGCAGGGTTGACACTGAGGCTTCAGAGCAGCGCCGAGGGTTTCTAGGGTCAAATCCGGGTTGAGTCCTGTAAATCCCATTTGAGGGTGTGGATCTGTCAGATATTTGGCATTAGATCTTCAGGTTAGTTGCAGATTTTATATCTTTTATTCTCTGTCGGGTTTTCCAAGGTTGGAACCCAGATTTGTTGTACTCATAACTACTTAATAATAAAACCCTCATATATTCTAAACCAGTTTTCCTGCTTTGTGTTTTTCCGGGGACAAATGTCCAAAATTCCATGTGTCACTTTGTTGCATGAGTGAATTATTCAATAAATAATCTATATGTGTAGGTTGTAGTTGTGTTTATTTACGAATTTTCTGAATCTAATTTCTGAAAATAACTTGTATAAAATTTAAATTAAATCAAGTAGGAGGAAATAAACCAATACACTGTAGTAGAATTTTCACCATAGAATTTTCACACATGAGATTTTAGGGCAAGTTTTGCTAAGAATTCTCATAAGTGTTTCAGCTGCAGAGAGGGGAGTTTAGGCAAAGGGGATGGTCTGATCCCAGTGCCTAAAATCAGCAAGAGGCAGAGAGCAGCTTCTAGAGGAAGCGCAGAGAAATAGCAGCAACAGTAGCAGAAAGGATAGTAGTTGCACAGCCCAGGGGCAGCTTCAGCTACGCAGGTGCTACGCAGTCTCTCCCAGAGCAGCGTTGGGCAGTCGGAGACCCTCAGGGGTTACGCAAAGACCCTCAAGGGCAGTGTAGGGTCTGCATCACCCATTCTGCGGTTACGCAGCCCTCTCCAGGTCAGTGCAGAGAGACGCAGAGGCTTCAGAGGCTGACGGCAAGGGCTTTAGGGGCAGTGTTGGAGTTTCTAGGGCCAAGATCTGGCTGAGTACTGTAAATCGTATTTGAGGGTGTGGATCAGTCAATATTTTGGCTTCAGAACAGCAGGTTAGCTGCAGATCTATATTTTCTTTGTCGGGTTTTCCAGATCTGGAACCCAGATTTGCTGTATTTAGAAAACTCCTAATAATAAAACCCTCCAGCAACCAGAAGACCGGCTTTCCCACATTGGGTTTTTCTGGGAACTATTGTCCAGAAAATCCTTGTGTCACTTTGTCTATGTGTGCATGTACTTTTTCTAGATCTGAATCGCTGAAAGTCTGTTATGTGTTTACTTCGATGTTAATTTGAATTTTCAACTTAATAACTTAATTAAGTAGGAGAAGCATAACCAGATCTAACAGTAGATTTCTGCATTAGTAACATTCAGAAATTTTCACACAAAATACCTCGCCGAGAAGTGCAAGGGATGCGAAAGAGTTCTGTGTGAACAATCCCAAATGGGTCATAAGGGAGTCTTGACATTCTCCAGCCGTAGCAGAATCTTATGTATGATTCAGTGAGAATTAATTGGAAAGCCCTCAAAGATGTGTCCATTCCTGGCACACGAGATTTCTCAAAATGTAAAAAAAGGATCTGCCACAATCTTACCTCCTCGCGCTAACCACCATTGGAGACATTCTTTTGTGTCCAAATCTTTTGCAAGTTAAATTCAATGATGAAAATATACGATTTCAGACCGTGATAGCGATCGGACATTCCAAGAATAGATGGAAATTGGTTTCAATTGTGTTCCTACACAGTGGGCATCTCCCACGCCCATAAAAACCCCTCTTATAAATATGTGAAGACATAATTATTTTGCTAGTAAAATATAATTATTGATAAGATAATGATGATATTATAATGAGGGACCCCATTATAAATGCCCAAGAAGTAGGGGTGCCTTTCATACTAAAGGATGAGTCCTTTTGATAAGACACATCTTTTCATTAACTATAACTTATCATTTATTATATTGGTATGTTTATAAAACTGATATTTGAACATTGCAGCCGCAGGTTGATCCAAGGAAAGAAACATTACCAGCAATGAAGTCCCATAAGACCTCTAGAATGCCCTCATAGTTTACTAAGGAATGCACTCCAAGGGAAGGATATGATGAACATAAAACAAACTGATGTTGCTCAAAAGGCGATTTGCAAGGTCAAGAAATGGGCCCTTGAACATTGATGTTTATTCCAAATTTTGACAGCGACTATTATGACCCATTCATTAGTCCTATTTATAGTACAAGAACAGCATTATGTTTTCCTCAACTGTCTTTTGTCCATTTATCTTATATGTAGTGTGTTTCATAGGATTCTCTAATTAGAGCAAGCACAAAGTAGGTCGGTAAGATAAGGCCAAAAGCACCTTATGGATACTTAGGCCACACCCTATGGGTAAGCACAGTGGAAAGAAAAGTACATATGCAGTCTCATTGCACATGCACTAAGTTGGGAAAAGTGGGTAATTCTAGTTTCCAGATTGACTAACGTTTGCAGCTGAAGGTTGATCCAAGGATGGAAATATTAATAGCATTGAAGTCCCATAAGACATCTACAATTGCCTGAACAATTACTATCGAATGTAAAAAAGGAATATTACAATGACCATATAATAAATGGAGCTTCAGTTGTTAGAGAATCAGAAAAGCAGAAAGATTTTCTTATTCTTGATTATTTACTTGTGATATTCTTTAGTTCTTATTATGTTCTTCTTATCTTCTTTCTTCTTAGTTCATCAACCAAATATCAAAGAAAAAACACATAGATCAAGGACACCAGATGTAGGCCAAATGCCAGGGCAAAACCCCACTCTCGAGGAAAACACATTCTGTAATTGTTCCTTCAATAGTAATTCTTGAGACTCTAGACCTTGACTCGGACTTCCTCCACACCAAGCCAGCCTTCCTTTTGATCCTTACTCAATCTGGCAGCACTAGCAACAACACTATGCAGCAGTTTCTTCGACCTTACTTCTCGAACTTCGATCTTCAAGGAAAGACTTCGATCTTGCTTCTAGGAGTTTGATTTTGACCCAATACAAGTTCTCAAGGAGGCAGCATCCAGCAAAATCAACTTCGACCTATTCTTGTCTTGGCAGCAGCAACAAGTAGCAACTGAAGCAGCAAAATACTTAGACTTCAATCCTCCAAACTATAGCATGTGAGAGAGAGAGACTAGAACCAAAATTTCGATTTTCTTCCAATCCTTTAGCTTGCCCAAAATCTTACTCAAATTGACCCTTTCCCTCACTTTGCACTTTTCCCTGATGCAGCAAATCATATTGAATTTATGTGTGTGAGAGAGATGTCTCCAAATGAATTCGATCTTCTTGTATTTATAAGCTTCTGATGGGTTCAATTTACTGGACTTGAGGCCGACTTGATCACTTGAAGGCCAGATTGATGTGGAGGCTCCATAAATCATATTTGACTCGATACTTTACCTAATTGCGTGATTCAAAAGCCCAGTATGAGTCAATTTAAATCCCCAATGACTATAAACTCAGAATAAATCCTAAAATTCCACAATGGGGACTTTGACCTAAAATAATATGACCCAAGCATGAAACCCCCATGCTTTAATAAGTCATTTAATAATAATATAAAAAAAATTCTTTATTCTTTTGACAATGACAATACATATTGAATCAAATACAATTTTTGAAGACGGATCTCATAATACAATAGTACAAGGAAGATCTCACCTATGTGAACTATGAAGAATTTTTAGGCACTTAAATGCCATGGACTAGATTCCTGACTAGGGTAATCTATCCATTGGTCACTCAACATTTTAGGCACTGCAATACCATGGACTAGATTCCTGACCAAGGAAATCTATCCAAGTGGGACTAAGATGGACTAAAGCTTTCAGCCTCTATAGGTACCATCAGGCTTACTTACTAACCATCAACCCAGAGGACTAGGTGCACATCCACCTGATGCCACCCTCCCTACCAGACATCAACACAAAGTGTCAGCCTAGTGTCTTTCCAGGCAATATTTCACTCACAAAGCCTCAACACCCCTTGATCCAACATATCAAGGATAACCAATCTCTCCCAATCAAACTGATTGGTAACCAACATGCTATCAAATCCTTCGAGAGATTCACCTATACAAACACAACACCAATCAACAATATACTTTTTCAAATACATAATCAAAGCAAACCTCTGGGGTTTCGGTGTTGCCCTTCAACTAATCTCAATAGGAATGTTAGTTGAATTTTTTAGAGAAGATTCCTTTCCCTACTTCACATGTAGCAACATTTCCTTCCAGTATATATTCTACAATCAATACTTCTTCTTTTATCTTTTTTTTTAATCTATCCAGGCTCCCTCTTAATGTAGGGAGATTAACTTCTTCCTTTGGTGTTGGAGAATCTTCCATGGCTTCCTTCCTTCTCATCATATTAACTTCTCTTACGGAGTTCTTCACCGACATGATATACTTGCATAACTTAGATAGCAAGTACAACCAATTATGTGGAAGCATGAAGTTAGTCATAACAAAACTTTATAGTAGCGAAAGCATTTAGACTTTACATAATCAACAAGAGACTATACTTCAATACTTCAACTTCTACACCAGGATTGATACAAACACGAAATCATATTAGCAATTCAAACAAGATAACAAAAGATTAGTTCTTGTCATATAGGACTTATGACCATTAGAGATTTGGTCAACACATATTTCTAGAAGATTTCCATCATGCATAAGCATGTCATATGATTAAACAATATTAATATATCAAACATGTATCGACCTAGACTAAGCTAGGGATTCAATCAAAGAAATATATACCTAGCATTTCATTCCTAGGACTTTTCATAACAAGGATTTAGCCTATAGACCTAACTAAAACCTAGGGTCTCGGTTCATGTCAAAGCAAACCCTTATTCTATTAAAACTTCAAAGGTTCGAGATTTCGAACATCATCACTTCAACCCTAATAAGTTAGAGCTTTCATGATCATATCAAAATCCCAAACATGACATCATCAATATATCAATTAGTATAGAAATTTCTTCATTAATATCCCTAAGTAGGTTTAGGGTTTCACACTTTACCAACATACCCTTAGGTTAGGGTTTTCCCCAGAACCTTTTAAGGGTTCTATTTATACAAACAATTTGAGGTATATAGGGTAGATTTATCAGATGATGAATCATCCCAAACAAGAATCTTTTAAGATTCAGTAGAGCTAGACACAGCAATAGTTAGTAGTGTAGACTGAATATACCTAAGAGAATAACAAGACTTCATAACCTAAGACATACCTTTGCTACTTTCACAAACCTTTACGATTCCAATGCTTTGTCTAGTGAGGGCTTCTTTCTATATCCTTGAGGCCTTCTTTCATGACTCTTTCAGCAAGTTAATTCATGGACAAGCAAATAGAAGTAGCCAGGTGATTAGTATTTAATACAATCAAAACAGTAAATAAGAACATGAAAACAAATAGAAAGGGAATGACATACTTATCTTGAGTTGTTGTGGGCTCCCTCCAAAGCTTTGAGGGAAACCTAAAAACTTATAAAACAAGAAAAATGTCTTTCCAAAAAGATGTTAAACCTATAACTAAACATAAAATATACAAATGAAATATCTAAAGCTAGGAGCAAGGGGCTTAGTAATGTGAGTCCCTTATGTCATTCTCTTCAGGCTTTGCTCTCTTGGGCGAGGATACTTCTTCAGCCACATTTGCACAATCTCTATCTCTTTTCTTGCTTCTAGGATTGTTAGGAAACTCACTTCTATAGTGCCCCTTTCTGTGACAATGATAGCATTCAATCTTGGACATATCAACCTTCTTCCTAGGCCCTTTCTTCTTGAAGTTTCCCTTGTGATGAGCAACATAAGCATTTGAGACTTCTTCATTGTTGGTTCCCATTGAGATTCTTAACTCTTCCGGTTGTCCATAGTTCCTCCAAGGTGGGATTTTCTTTCCAGCTGTTGAGACATGAAGCAAATGCACCCTAAGTAGGTGGTAGCCCTAGTATGGTTGTGATCATTGTGTAAATTTTGTTACCTGGAATCATACTGCAACAACTGATTAGATTTCTTTTATTTGTTATTTAACTGAACAAAGTATTTATCGTGTGCTACGGTGAATATCAAAATAAAATACAATGCAGTCTTCACAATAAATTCTACGGAAAGTAAAAGCAAGGAAAAATGCTAGCACAACTACAATCACAATGACACAGTTATTTTTGGACAATCGTCCCCAGAAAATCCCAATGTGGGAAAACTGGTGCAGCAGATGAGGTTTTCTTTATTATTCTTCAGCAAAATCTCTTGTACAAAATACAACCAGCAGAATAGAAGAGGAATGTATGTGAGAAATTTACAAACAATTTTTCTCACACTCCACAGTGGGATTTTGACCTTGGAGAGGCCCTATAGCCTCACTGTGTCAGCCTCTGCACAGTCACTACGCAGTCCCAGTGTCACCAACACCACTGCGTCACATTCTCTGCGTTGTCCCTTCTCTACGATCCTTCCTCCAGCCTTGTCATGCACTCTAGACTCTTACTGATGCCCTCTCTCTCTCCAACCTACAACTCTCCCTCTGATTCGATTATCTCTTGCTAAACTTCAGCCAGTGAGAAAATCGAACTTCTTGGGCAACTGAGTATCTGCCTGGTATGTCTCCAAATGCCCATCGAAGTCCTTCTTATAATCTTCTTGTTCAGAAATCAACGCCCCAGATTAAAACATAATCAAGGGCTAAGATTAACTTAACTTGATCTTCGCCTTTTTCTAGAAGATTCACACCCAGTTCTACCAATATACTTTAATTATTTTAATTCCCTAAGTTTAAACTTAGGCTACCATTAAAAATAATTAATTATTTTAATAAAACCTCATACGTGTGGAATTTCCCAAAATGCTTTCTGGGTATTTTGGAATACATGTGTCTAAGCCTCCCTACAAAATTTGAGACTTAAAGCACATCCGATGCTACCAGAAATCAACATTCCCTCTTAGCAATGAATGTGGTCTAGTAATGCAAATTGCCCAAGCATCACCCTGACTCTGTAACATCTCCCTCTGCGCTAATGATGTCTAACATTGTTTTCCACCGACTATTGCATTGTTGCATCTATGTTGTTGCTGAACCAACATACTGTTGTCAACTATTGCATCTGCACTGCAACTCCCTCTCATATGTTGTCGCTGCAACTGAGGACCCATCTGTTTCTGCTACTGAAACGGGTTCTCTACCATACCCATCTGATCCCTAAACTAAATGAACTTAGCTCTTCCTAGAGCCTTTATGAGTGTGTCTGCTACTTGATCTCCTGTGGGGACATACTGCAGTTGTACGGCCCCACGATGAACATTGTCTTGTTGAGATTTTGGGTAGCATCGGATGTGCTCTAGCTCCGAAACTTTGTGGAGGGGCTAAGACGCATGAGATCTCCAAGACCCAGAAATAGTTTGGAAAAATTCCACCAAGTGTAAAAGTTATTCAAATAATTAAATTATTAATGGGGACCCTAAGTCTAACTCAGGGAAATTGAGAAATTAAAGTGAATTAATTTACACATGTGGTCAGAATGTTCTAAGTGACGTGGATCAAGCTTTTTCTAATCTTTGCCGTTGGTTAGAGATTAGATCATGGTCGTTGATTTCTCAACGAGAAAATTATTAAAGACAGGCTTGAGGTTAGTTGGATACACACACATTGCAGTAGCACTTGCGCTAAGTCGAAATTTTGGGGCACGGTTTGTCGAGAATTTTCGAGTGAGCTTACAATGTTGGTGAGGGGCAGATTGGCGAGGGATTACACTGATCCGAAGCAGAGAATACATAAATCAAAGAGGCAGATCCGTACCAGGCAGTGCAGAGGCCAGCAGGAGGGACGCAGCCCAACCAAGCTGATGCAAAGGGAGCACAGGGGTTGACGCAGAGGCTTCAAGGTGATGCACAGGCAGCGCAAAGCCCAAAAGGGTGAGGCAGGGGCGGCCAGTGTTGTGTAGAAGCCACGTTGGGCAGGAAATACTGACGCAGAGGCTGGAGGGACAGCACTAGGGTTCTAGTGAGCCAAAAAGGGCTCGTATTCAGTAATTCCTTAAGGGTTTGAATCATCCATATTTTCTATCTCCGAGTGATAAGGTACAATTGCCGTGAAATTATCTGTCAAGAAAACCACTAATGGTGCCCTTGATGTATTCAGATTATGCTTAATAATAAAACCCTCAAAGAGTTGCTGCACCGGTTTTCCCGCATTTGGTTTTTTCGGGGACGTTTGTCTGAAAAATCATGTGTGTCCTTTGTCATATGTGTGCTATGTTCAGTAAATGATCTGTATATGTGTAGGCTACAGATTGTGTTTGCTTTGATATTTTTTGGAATATTCAGTTAAATAACTTGTCAATTAAATCAAACAAGTAGGAGAAGTAAATCAATATTCTGCAGTAGGGTTTCTATGTTCAGAATCTTTCACAAGTCTCTGATAAAGTGACATTTGATATCTATGAGTTTCGACCGATCATGAAATAATGTATTCTCAGAGAGCCTGATCCAACTCGGATTATTACAGTAAACATTGGTCGCTTCCATCCTCTTCCTGAATAAGCTCACAAGCAACTTCCTAAGCCATATAGCTTCGCACGTTGTTGTGTTGGTTATTATATATTCTGCTTTCGTTGAGCTTAGAGCTACCAACTTTTGCTTCCTGCTGCACCAATAAATCAATCCTGATCCAACACTAAAACAGTACCAGGAGGTACTTTTCAATCTGCTGAACTCCCTGCCCAATCTGCATCTGTGAACCTGCTCAATCTGACATCATCTTCTCGTGTGTATTTCAACCCATATCCGACTGTTCCACGCACATATTCGAGAATGTGCCTAGCTGCAGCCTAAGAGTGTTGACAGCGAAACAAATGTTTGGCCTGGTGTTGACCAAATACGTGAGTGACCCAATGAGTTTTTTGTAGAAGGTGAGATCCACTTCCCTGTCTCCTGATGCCTCTATTTTCTTCTAGTTAGTGATCATAGGCGTCACCATGGGTAGGCAATCCTGCCTTTTGAATCTCTTCAGAATCTCTGTAGCATATCTTCCTTTCCCAAGGAAGATCTCTCTGTTTTTCTACCAAACTTCCAACCCTACAAAATAATGCATCAATCCCATATCCTTCATGTCGAATTATGCTTCAAGATTCTTCTAGCAATCATTTATAAGCCTAGATGATCCTGTAAGAAACAAATCATCTACATATAAATACCAGAATGAGTGGCTCATTCTCCACCATCAGATAGTAGAGATTGGGATCTGCATCACTCTTGACGAATCCCAACTGCTACAAGTATCTATCAATTCGACCATACCATGCTTTGGGTGCCTGCTTGAGCCCATACAGGGCTTTCTTTAATCTAGATACATGAGTTCTCTTCTCATGGGTCTCGAAGCCTTCATGTTGTTCTATGTACACCTCCTCTTCTATCACCCCATTCAGGAATGTTGTCTCAACATCCATCTGGTGAATCTCCCATCCCATCTAAGTTGCTAGGGATATAACAGATTTGATGGAGGTATATCTAGCTACAGGGGTGAAGGTCTCCTCATAATCTACTCCTTCCATCTGTGTGTACCCCTTTGCCACGAACCTGGCCTTGTACTTCTCCACACTACCATCAGCAGCGTACTTGATCATGTAGATCCATCTTGATCCTAAAACTGATCTATCCTCGGGTCTAGATACCACTTCCCAGACATCATTCGTCATGATAGAGCTATACTCTTCTACCATGGCATCGACCCATACTTAGTGTTGTACAGATTCCTGAAAACTAGAATGTTCTTCAACTTGCGCTACCAAGGATTGGTATCTGTCAGGTTGCCTATGCTCTTGTTTGTCAGTTCTGGGAGCTCCAACAAACTCCTCTACGTCCCTCACAGTCTGTCGTACTTCCCTACTGGTTCTACCACAAGTGGTAGGAGGCTCCCTCAAATCCTCCTCTTGTTCCTATTGTTCCATCTGCTGAGAACTACCAGAATCTTCTCCCCCTAAGGAAATGCCAGTACTGATCATTGTACTCAATCACAGTGTTTGTCCTTCTGCCTGTCCTCCTTGCTGCCCATGCTGTTGTTGGACTAAAGGAACATATGCTGACTGATTTTCTGCTGGCATCTCACGATATTTCCTAAAAGCTTTGTCTTCCATGAACTTTGCATCTCGTCTCACTACAATTTTCCTGCTGCTAAGAATGTAGATTTTGCATGCTTTTGAGGTCTCGCTATATCCTACGAGATACCCCTTCTCTGCAGTTTGATCCAATTTACTATGCTTCTCATCTGGAATGTGAATATGCCAGACTTTCAAATATCTTGAGGTTACTCACTTTCGGCTTTCTCCCTATGAAAACTCCTTTAGCCATTTTCTTCCCCGATGCTCTGTGAGGAGTTCTATTATGAATATACACCGTTGCGTTAAATGCCTTTACCCATAAGAATCTAGGCAAGTCCTGGTAATATAACATAGCATTTTCCACCCCAACAATAGTTCTATTCTTCCGCTCCGCTACTCCATTTTGTTGTGGATTATTTGGAGTTATCCACTCTCTTTTGATGCCCTCCTTTGCGTAGAAATCAGTGAAGTCTTTGTCCATATATTCTCCACTGTTATTTGAGCGCGATACCTTTATCTTTTCCCCTGTCATGTTCTCCATGAGAGCTTTAAACACTCTGAACCGATCAAAGACCTCATCCTTGGTCTTTAGGAAGTAGATCCAGGTTTTTCTGGAGTGATCATCAATAAAGGTGACAAAGTATTCGCTATCACTAAGAGCTCTTGTGGACATTGGGCCACAAATATCTGAGTGTATCAATCCTAATACGCTTTTGGCTCTATTGTCACTTCTGGAAAAAGTTGCCTTAGCGTACTTCCCTAGTACGCATCCTCTACATACGTCATCAAGCTCAGTACTAAGGACTAGAAATCCTGTGACAGTCACTTTGAGCATCCTTAGTGCTATGTGGTGCAAGTGTCCCATTCACCTGTGCCCTAGTTCATTCAGATCTTTTTCGCCATCAAGATTGTTTCCTATCAGTGTCATTGCAGACTCGAGTTGCAATCTATATAGTCTGTTGCTTTGAGCTCCAATTTGTCGCATCTTCTTCCAGCTTGGATGTTTGACGTATACCTTGTTTCTAATGAAGTATACATCGTATCCCTTGTCCTGTAACTAGGACACTAAAATCAGATTCATTCCTAACCCGGGCACATTAGTGGCTTTGATGTTGGTTCCTGCCTCCATTTGAAACACTATGGTGCCTCTCCCTGCTGGAGTGCATTTCATTATGTTTCCCATAGTGATCTGGAAGTCCATCTGATAGCTCAAGAAATATTCTCGTACTACAGTCATGTGAGCTGAAGCCACGATATCAATGTACCAAACACCTGCAGATGTTGAACTTGAGAAGCATGTGAAGTCTTCTTCCAATTTGGAAGATAATTTAGAGACATCTTGATTTTCCATACTTATCTATGTCATTTTTCTTTTGATTTCTGATGCTTTTTCTGCCCAACAAAAACTACGTCCCACCTGAAGATTGCACTGTGTTGCTCCCTCTGTCACTAGCAAATTTTCAATCTAGAAATTTTTCTCTCTGTCGACTCACTCAGAGAGATTTTTCCCACGAAAATTTTTTCCCTCTTGGACTGGACTCCGCAATCCCTTAGGGGATTCAATCTACTGCCTAAGTAGTTTCCTGATCTCCCTCTTTTGTTCAACGATGGCTCTTCTGGATCTGTTTTCTTTGCTCTGAAACCATGTGGAAATTTCGTTACCCGGAATCCTAGTGCAGCAACTGATTAGATTTCTTCTATTTGTTATTTAACTAAACAAATTATTTATCATGTACTACGGTAAATATCGAAATAAAATACATTGCGGCCTTCATAATAGATCATGTGGAAAGTAAATGCAAGGGAAAATGCTTGCAAAAGTACAATCACAATGACAATTATTTTTGGACAATCGTCCCCAGAAAAACCCAATGTGGGAAAATCGGTGCACCAGATGAGGTTTTCTTTATTATTCTTGTACAAAATACAACCAACGGAATAGAAGAGGAATGTCTGTGAGAAATTTACAAACAATTTTTCTCCCACTCCACAATGGAACTCTGACCCTAGAGAGGCCCTATAGCCTCACTGCGTCAGCCTCTGCGCAGTGACTACGCAGTCCCAGCGTCACAGCGTTTGTGTTGTCTCTGCCACTGCGTCACAAACTCTGCGTTGTCCCTCCTCTGCGTTGCTTCCTTCGGCCTTGTCCTACACTCTCGACTCTTGTTGATGCCCTCTCTCTCCACCCTGCATCTCTCCCTCTGATCCGATGTTCTCTTGCTGAACTTCAGCAAGTGAGAAAATCGATCCTCTTGAGCAACTGAGTATTTGCCTGGTATGTCTCCAAATGCCCATCGAAGTCCTCCTTATAATCTTCTCGTTGAAAAATCAACAGTCTGGATTAAAACATAATCAAGGGCAAAGATTAACTTGACTTGAACTTCGTCTTTTTCTAGAAGATTCACACCCAGTTCTATTAATACGCTTTAATTATTTTATTTCCCTAAGTTTAGACTTAGGTTGCCATTAAAAATAATTAATTATTTTAATGAAACCTCATCTGGGTGGAATTTCCTAAAACGCTTTATGGGTATTTTGGAATACATGTGTCTAAGCCTCCCTGCAAAATTTGAGACTTAGAGCACATCCGATGCTACCAAAAATCAACAATCACAAGTTCTTTATTTGTCAACATTTCATCAATGGCAAGAAGGTCATCTCTTATTCTTGTTATCTTCACAAGGAAAGTGGATACAGTATCCCCCTTGTTCATCTTAGTAGTCAGTTAATTTTTTAGGCCTGCCACTTTTCCAATATTCTTGATGGTAAATAGTTTTGGCAAGGCTTCATACATTTCCTGGGCATGAGCAATGTTTTCTATGAAGGTGAAATGATTGTCCTTTATGCCTTCAACCATCAAATTCATAGCCACTAATTCCAATTCTCTGAATTTTACCTTATCAGCATCACTTGAATCTTTTGTATGCTTCTTCACTTTTCCCTTTACCAAGTCTAAGATCTTGTCCATTTCAAGGATGAGGTAAATCCTCTTTTTCCAAGATCTATAATTTGAAGCTCCTTCAAGCTTGTTCTCTCTCTTGATAGTGTTAGACATCTTCCTTGAATGTAATGAAGACTTCTTTCCTTAAAGAGTTTCCTCTAGTGAACTTCTTATGTTTCCTTCATCAAACCCTTGAGACTACATTTTCCTTCTTCCTTCACCAAAGCTCTTATACCATGTTAGAGAATCAAAAAGGCAGAAAGATTCTCTTATTCCTCATTATTTACTTGTGATATTATTTAGTTCTTGTTATGTTCTTCTTATCTTCTTTCTTCTTAGTTCATTAAGCAAACATCAAAGCAAAAGCACATAGATCAAGGACACCAGATGTAGGGCAACAGCCAGGGCGAAACCCCACTCTCAAGGAAAACCCAAACAGTAATTCTTCCTTCAATAGTAATTCTTGATACTCTAGACCTTGACTCGGACTTCCTCCACATCAAGTCAGCCTTCCTTTTGATCCTTCCTCAATTTGGCAGCAGCAGCAACAACAGCAGCACTATGCAGCAGTTTCTTCGACCTTGTAACTTCGACCTTGCTTTTGGAACTTTGATCTTGCTTCTAGGAGTTCGATTTTGATCCAATAAAACTTCTCAAGGCAGCAGCATCCAGCAAAATCAACTTCAACCTATTCTTCTCTTGGCAGCAGCAACTGATGCAACAATTGAAGCAGCAAAATACTTAGACTTCGATCTTCCAATTTATAGCATGTGAGAGAGAGAGAGTAGCACCAAAATTTTGATTTTCTTCCAATCCTTTAGCTTGCCCAAAACCGTATTCAAATTGACCCTTTCCTTCACTTTGCATTTTTCCCTAATGCAACAAATGATATCGAATTTATGTGTGTGAGAGAGATGTCTCCAAATGAATTCGATCTCCCTATATTGATAAGCTTATGATGGGTTCAATTTACTGGACTTGAGGCCGATTTCATCACTTGAAGGATGACTTGATGTGGAGGCCCCATAAATCATATTTGCTCAATACTTGACCTAATTGCATGAATCAAAAGCCTAGTATGAGTCAATTTAAATTTGCAATGACTCTATAAACTCGGAATAAATCCTAGAAGTCCACAATGGGGACTTTGACCTAAAATAATATCACATAAGTATGAAACACATGCTTTAATAAGCCATTTAATAATAATATAAAATTATTTTCTTTATTCTTTTGACAAGTACAATAAATATTGAATCAAATACAATTTATGAAGACTAAACCTAGTTAGAATCTTCAAAATGGGCCCTCCAGCCTCAACAATTCTCCTAAACCTAGAGAACCACCATTCTGAGACAATAAATAGTCCTATTTCTTGTACAAGAAATTCCCTATATTTTCATACCTTGTCTATCAACAATTTATGTTATTTGTAGCTTGTTTTATAGCATTCTCATCTTGGAACAGGTTATTGATTTAACACAGATTTGTATTATCTTCTAAGTTAGGTTAATTTTAGAAGTTTGCAGTTTTTTTTCTTTTTATTATTTCCCCCAAGGCACATATGTTCATGGATTGCACTTTCCTATTGCAAGATTCTCGATCTTATGCAATCTCTAGTATCTCCCTCCAGCAACATGTCCACAGTGAAAAGGGAAAAAGTAAAAGTGAGAAAAGAAAGGCAGCAAATTGTATAATCTATATCATTGTTGAAAAAACTGGCATTGGCAAAAAATCGGCGAGGGTTCAAAAAGCATCTTTTGGGAAACATCCGAGAAAAAATCACCAAAAATTGGCAAACCGCGGCAAACATTAAAAAATAGAAAATACATTCATTTTTTCAAAATCAGAAAATATCGTGAAAAATCAGGAAAAACTGGGAAAATTTGGGGATAAATAGGAAAAAAAAGGAAAAAATCATGATTTTTTTGGGCCAAAAAATCAGCTGGCAGAAAAAAAAGCGATTTTTCGGCACATCGCCGAAAAATCAATGACTCTTGTTATTAATACTTTACTTTGGAAACCACACAGCAGATATGCAATTTTAGAAAAGAAGTAAATGAAAGAACAACCATTTCATGAACTCTACCTTTTTCTATCCTAAAAATAAGCATGCAGTTTAAACATATACTATAATATTTCATGCAAAAACTTTCAACTTACAGATACAGACCTTTGCCAAATCATTGCCCTCGGTACTCTGCAGAGCATGCTCAAAGACTTCAACTTTGGCTATTAGTGGCAAATGTTCATAATCCGGAGCAAATGCTAGCATCAACCGATGTTCCAAATTCACAAACATCTGATTGCATGTAGTAATAAACATAAATGCATCATACATTAAGATTACAGTTAAACTTTTTTGATGATATTATAGTAATTCATACATTTAAGGAATTCAATGGAGCCTAAACTAGGGTCCAATACACAAATCACAATCAAGAGAATAACATATGAACTACAGAACATTGAAAACATCGAAAAAGTCTACATACCTTTCTTGCATCTCTATATTCACGAATAAGCTGATGGAGAGTATCACAATTAGGAACCCAGCCTATCAAACCACTATTTGGAGACAACGGAATCACAGAATATCGTTGAATAGAGAGATCTTTCTCTGCAGTTTGTGGTGCATTTGCCAACAAAGTGTTCACTAGACCAAACAGCTGTTCAAAGCCAACAGCTTTTACCTTGTCAATAAAATCAAACGCAGATATTGACACAAGCAGATTTTAATGATTTCAATTTTATTAATATGAAAATGTCAGTTTTACAGACCAAGTTGGATACTGGAGCATGTTTAATGCTATAAAATTAAAAAATTGATATCCTACAAGCATCAACCAGAAACAGTATCAACTGTCCAGAAGCAAAGAGGAATAATCCTGACCATCATAATTAAATGTGATCACAGATTACAAACCTGCATGACACGCTCATCTTGTCGCAGATCTTCGTGACCCTTGAGCAGAAAAGCATAATCAACACCATTACTTCCATGGATGGTCAACTTTCGGGGGCGTTGCTTTGATGTTATGACAAGCAACTGTGGAGAAAAACCCACAATAGTAACCACTGGATATCCTGTTTCCAGTAAAGAAATGATCAACAAAAAATTTAAGTGTGGAACATTAAATGCATGTTCATATACCAAAAAAACATGCACATTATATCCAAAACAGAGTAAATGATATACTCACCTGCACGATATGTTCCCGGTACAGCCAATTCCAGATTATGAGCAGAAAGTAATTCTGGAGAAACATACTGCAATTTTATACTCATAAGTACCAGAGAAAAGCATAATGAAAAATAGATCACACCTGTAGTACACTAAATAAATTGACACAAACCCATTACCTGTAGTTCTAACGTAGTAAGACTAATAAGTTGTTTGTTTATGCGTTTGAAAACATGATAATATAGATCCCATGCCTGAAAGGGAGAATGAAAAATTAGATAATTAGATAATTAGAATAAATTAGATCATTCTAAGGAAATTTTATTCCAAATACCTGAGTGAGCTCAGCTTCTTTCCCAGTTCTTCGATATTTCATACAACATTCATGAGCCTCCTGTAATTCTCGACCATAGGCCTGTCAGGATAAAACAATATTGCCAATCAAGTCACCATTGTTGAAAATGCCAGCAGAAGGTACCCAACCTTTACTATACTGATATACAAAGCACTGGGAGTTGTGGTAAAGAAATAAAACTGTAATAAGATTGAAAAACAAAATGAGCAGAGGACCTAAAATAATTCATCCCTAATATAATCAATGTCAGATAGCAAGAGAAGGGGGCAGAAAGGGATAAGTGTAATATCCCGAAGGGGAAATAGACAGTAATATAAAGCATACAACAAGACATATAGTGCTAGAAACAAACCATGAAGCAGATACACATGAAATAGAGAATGCTAAGCCATTTTATTATACTGAGAAATATAAAGAAGTACAAGAGGTGATCAGAATGATGGCACCTTGACTTGCACCCGGCAAGTGTAGGAATACTCTCAGAATGTCAAAGGAAATGGCTGCTCTCTGCTCTAACTCCAACTGCTGAAATATTGCCGTGCTGCTGCAACTGTTGGAACCAAAATGAGTATTTGGGGCTGCTCCCCTACTCAGAAAATGTTGATACTCTGGAATCGGCCTCTACTCACAAAACCCAGGAAAGCCCAGAGAACATTTCTGAAATGCCCGACCTCTGAAAATGTCTCCCTTGAGGATCTACGCTATCCTCCCAAGGGCACGCTGGTGCTAAATGACAACCTCCAAAATAGGGTCTCCCTCTCTCCCAAATGTCTCCAATAGGCAAAGGCTGGCCCCTTGCTCAATTCTTCGGCCCGAATCCTCCAAAATGGCACCAATCCGGAACTCTCCCAAGATGAACTACATCCTCCCTCTCAAGACTGCACAGTCCCTAGATGCTCTGCTCCACAACGAAGGCAACCACAAATTCTCCTGCAAAAATGATGGTAGAATACCTCACCCGAGCAAGCACTCGAAGTCTCCCGAGCCTGAGGGTGGGATCTCCGCACAGAGAGACCCGGTGTACTAAATAGTACTGCAAACAAGCTAAACAGCCAGCGTGCTCCAAGTCAAAATGACAAGCTCAAGATGCATAAACATGAATGATCAAATGAAGAGGCTCTCCTCCCTTTTATCACGATGGGCCTCTCTCAACCCTAGGCCCCACCATCTCCTACGTGCCCCTTGGCCCACGTTGCCCCTCTCAACTACGTGAGGTAGGCCCCATGCTGCCCACGTGGTCTACATCCTCCTCTCCCTACGCTGTCCACTTGGTCACTAGGCCCCACTTCCTCAAATACGATGTTGACTGTAGGGAAATACATTATCCTAAATGAGTTATTAATATTTCACTCACTTTATTCATGCTCCAACTATAATAAGGCAAAATTGGTCAAAATTAATATTTCCAATTAGCGATGAAATTGGTCAAAATTAATATTTCCAATTAGCTATCGCTAATTGGGAATATTACAATAAGTCATTGTCGTCCAACATGTTACATCATATATTGTATGGGGTGTCTGAGGACCAGCTCATGACACCTTGCATGATGACACCCATGAACTTTCTGTGTACTAGTTGCAGATCTAGGGTCATCTTATTCAGGTGCTACCCTCATGGTTTACCTAATCCTTGGCCCACCAAGGGGGGAGTGTTAGTTTTCGTAGCATCGGAGGTGTTCTAGTCTCAAAACTTTTTGAAGAGGATAAAACACATGAGATCTCCAAAACTCAGAAATTGTTTATGGAAATTCCACCTAGAGGTGGCTCAATTAGATTATTAGCCGATTTTTAAATGTTTCCCAAGTGTAAACTTAGGGACTATGGTTCATTAATCAAAATTAATTGAGATAAGGTGAGAATAATCTAGAATCTCACAAGAATCGACTCTGATATGATCCTACTGCTTGATTAAGTTTTAATCTTTATGTACATTAATAAATCAACTGGGACATGAAATATTGGCACATATGGAACACATATGTGATAGCTACATATGCATGTATCACGTGTACGACACTAGTATATGCACTAAGCAATTATGAAAAGAAACTCGGTGTAGAGTAAGGAGTGAATTATTGAAGTATTGAGTAACTCCCTAACTCACCATAATATAATGAATGTATTAGTTATATCTACCATTATCATAATATAAACTAATACTTTGTTCAAAGAAAATTAAAAGCATTAACTTATGCAAATAAATGATGATATTTTAATAAATCCAAGATATTTAATAAATAATAATATTTTAATAAATCTAAGATATTTATTAAATAATAATATTTTAATAAAACCAAGATATTTATTAAATAATATTATTTTAATAAAACCAAGATATTTATTAAATAATAATATTTTAATAAATCTGAGATATTTATTAAAATATAATATTTTAAGATATTTTTCAAAGATATTTATTAAAAGATCATATTCTAATAAATATCAGGAATGGAGTTTGTATATAAAAGGAGAAGAGAAGTAAACTTGATGGACATGGGTAGTGAATGGGTAAACTGACCCGGATGCTATCAGAGGAGTTATAACTGCATGAGACATGAGCAGTGAGTTCGAGAGTTCTAGCAGAGTCATGGAGTGATCTCAATTGTTATTGGAGTTTTGGGCACGGGGACCAAAAGACTTGTCTTCTGGATCTAGGGACCAGAGAGGTTGACCTCAGATAGGCTGGGAGGAAAATGGCGGTTTGGTAACGGGAAATGGAGCCATAGCGAATCAGGAACATCTTCAAACACTGTTCCAGGTAAGTATTAATTAGTCAATTGATATATATTCTGCTTCAAAAATCCTGTTCTGAATTCTGTAGTATGAATTTTGTGAATGATGATTAAATTTTGAAAATTAAGGACTTACACTTATGAATGTTGTGAATGATTGTTAATTCAGTAAGTTAAGGTTCCTACACTTGGTATCAAAGCTAATTGTTCAAACCCTTTAGGACCTTTTAGGCTCACATTTACTACCAGACATATGTTCACTACGAATAATGTCCTATTTTATCGGAATTCGTTTAATGAATCAGTCGGTTTCAGGCTCTGTTTTGTGTGAATTGCCTTGTCAGGGCTTGTGATAATTTTACTTTCTTATATATGTCAAATTTCATGGTAGACATTTATTAGTGTGTACATTCTGTTAGGATTTGACTTGGTTTAGCTTTAGCA
The DNA here is from genome assembly GCA_034641835.2 of Pinus albicaulis. Taxonomy (NCBI): domain Eukaryota; kingdom Viridiplantae; phylum Streptophyta; class Pinopsida; order Pinales; family Pinaceae; genus Pinus; species Pinus albicaulis. The sequence goes on from CM076575.1 coordinate 1,555,843,140, forward strand.
TTATTTCAAACTTTTTCATTCTAGTTGTACAAATTCTGCCTCAATTAAGTCGTGTGAAGTCTCCATCCTGTTGTTCTGTGAAGTCTCCATCCTGCTGTTCTAAAAAAATTTCAGAACTTGGTTGTTCTATCATACGAACCTCCCTTGCCATGGCCTAAATGGCCTGAATCTCCTGAAATCTTCTTGTCGAATTCAGTCTTGTCAAAATAGAGACTATATAAATTACTGATAACAATAAATGTAACATGTGTGCCCGTAACATTTTTCTTTTAAAAGGTAAGTATAGAACTATATGTCTAAGGATCAGATCATGATAGGAAAACTAGCTTGACTATAAATGGACCAGAATTTTAGTGAGATTCCATGGACATTTGTTATAACAATCGTTCTCTTGACTGTAAGAAAGGAAAGGCTGAGCCACACATCGGTTACGAATCTTGTCTTCATTGACCGAGACTTTTAGCTCTCCATTGCCCCTTCATAAATCTGAAAATGGGTGGCTGCCCAACACCCCAAACCCGTAAAATCCTTCTGGTATTGTGCATGCCAACTCTTCCATGAATCCCACATTTTTTTCTGGTTACGCTAGGAATCTCGAATTGCCAATCGCACTATTCTGGCCGATATTATTCCCTGTGACAAACTTTCGATTTGAATTGGCGGTCATTTTAGTCTCATCAATGTTGCATTCCGAACTGCCGATTTCAATCTCTTCATTCCCATCGGGTGAGAACTCAGCCGGAATCGCATTGACACTGAATTCTGAGCTCATAATTGCTACCTCTATATTACCAAACCTAAAAATTAAACCTTATTAAACAGACCCGATTTCAGTGCGTTGTCAAGGGCTAACGACGAAGGCAAGCGAATAGGCAGTGATAAATTGCACCCACCGTCCTAACTATCAAGCTCCTCACCGCTTAAACCGAGTTTAAAATCCGTTTTTTGGTCCCTTTTTGTAAACCGCCGTTTGTCTGGGTTAATGCTCTTACAGAGCTCTTACGAATTTTCCCCAAACAAAAGACAAATGACTCCATATATGTATTGATAATATTTTAACTACAAACCTGTGAGAAAACTCTGCCAAATTTGTGATTAGGGCAGGCAAAACGAAATGGAATTAGTAATTGAACCAATTACAAACCATCCAATGCTTGCGGCTAGTCAATTTAGACCTAGTAAGCCTGCGGCAATCACAATATTAGTAGGAAAAAGCTGAACGATGTTGTCCCGAAAACGATGAAAACCCTCTTTAAAAATAATCGAAAGGGTTAGCATATCAATTTGCAAGTAAAATCAAACCCTTGAGGGTTTTGGGCCTTAAGCAAAATTTTATAGTTCATCTCTGCAGGAACAAATTTAGATCAACCACAAATTCGAGCTTATAAACCCTAGATCTGAAATATACAGTTCGAAAGTGGATGAGGCCTGCAGTTGCAAGGAATAAAGCCCTGAACAAATTTTTATATGTCACAAAAATGCAAATTAATCTGAAGTTAGGTTTGCCGTGTGGTCAGAAGAGCTCTAAGGCTTGCGGCTCTCAAAGAAAGGCTGGCTGAAGGTAAGAAAGCCCTTAACGTGAGGCTAGGTAAGATAAAAGCCCTCGTTATCTATTTGGTTCTTCCGCGGAATGATACCTTCAAAAATTTGATGTCGTTGAATTAATTTATGGCCTCTACGAATTTATCTTTATAATCTCTGAAGCCTACCTTTTCTGGAAGATTACAAATATTTGTGGCACCCATCTCATAAAAATAAACGTATTGCAAAGTTTAATTAAACCACCCAAAAACAAATTCGTAAATTAAAATTAAAGAAACTTTATTAAAATGCACTAGGAGTCTCACAAAATATAATTTAAAAACAAAAAAAACAAAAAACAAAAAAAATAATCAAAAATTTCTAATGGACTATGTACAATTTGTTAAATATGTATTTATTAAAATATTTACAAAATCGTTAAGTCTATTCAATAAAATTAAAAGAAATATTTAAATAATAATTATATATAAATATATAAAAGTATAGTGTTAAAAGTTGTGAAAAAAATTAAAGTAGAGTAAGTATAAATATAGAAAGAAAGAAAGAAAGAAAGAATTTTTAATGTCCACGAGGCTAAAAATAGCCTATGGGACAGATTGCTTCTCTATCTGACTCTTGTATTCAGCCCTTTTCCTGTGAAGTTTTACAATGACCTCTCCCATCTTCTCGACAAACTCTTCGCTGAATAGATTATCCCAAGAATGCTTCTTGGGCTCTGCCATAACTTAGTTTTCTCTGGTGTCCTTGAAGGCCTCACATTCTAGAATGAAATGTTTTTCTGTTTCCACTTTTCCGGAGTAGCAAAAAATACATACTCTTTCTTCCCACATTTCTTTTGGCCTTTTCCAGCGCCCTGTTTCACAACGGAGTTGATGAGAATTAGTCCTTAATTGAGCAATAAGAATTTTAGATCTCCAAGAAATATCAGCCCCTATGTATGCCTTTTGTTGATGGTTATGTGTGGGGTTAAACTCTTCTATGTAGTACTTCTTCTTTCTCTCTAACTCTTTCTTCCAAGTATGTTTATGGAATTTATCCATAACAAAAGTTTTTATCTCTTTACTGTTTGTAGGACACATGCTCAAGCAAATACCCCATTTACTAAACCATTTGTTATTTTGCCGCATCCAAGTCTTTTGTCTTTTGCACAATCTGTCACTAAAAACAACCTTAGGCCATCTATCCTCTTCCATTTGCTCAATTTTTTCAGATACCTTATGACTCGCACCATAGCAATTGCTTCAATAGGAGCAGCCCCTGTTTCACTTAACAGGATAGCATAAGGAACTGCACTTTTAATTTTGAATTTGTTTGTAATCAAACGTTTCGGAATTTTCTCAATTTGTTTCCACTGCATCTTGGTTGTGCTGCTGGCCCATAGTTCACAGCCATAAAGAATCACCAGAATCACTAGAAGCCCAAAAAGAGTTAGGGTGGTTTTCCAGTCCCACAGCTCTGCCTCTCTACACCTGTTTTGAAGAGCATAAAATGCTTTCCAACCCCCTAAAGTTCTTTTCTTTCTACAACCATCCCAACTTAAATTTTTGTTGAAGTCAATTCCGAGGTATTTGTAATCTGCAACTTCTTCCAAAATGTTGCCTCCAAAATAGAACTTATGTTGGTTATGCTTTCTTTTGTTAGAGAAAACCACTACTTTCGTTTTTCTAATATTGACTTGCATCCCAACCCTTTTACAAAAATGCTCAAGGGAATGTAAATGCTCTTGCAAACCAAGAGCCGAATTAGCAATCAATATAAGGTCATCTGCGTACAAAAGAAGCCTGAAAACGAACTTGCCCAAATGGATACCGTCACCCCCTTGCGAATTTAGCCACTCTTCAAGCTTGTCAATATATAACCCAAAAAGGGTAGGAGACAATGGGCAACCTTGCTGGACCCCGATATCGCTTCTAAAACTTTCAGAAATGCCAGCTGAAGTTCTGATTTTGACTTTCACCTCTTCATACAACCTATGCACAGTTGCTCTCAAATGCTTGGGAACCCCGAGTTCCTCCATTCTACCCCAAAGCTTATCCCTAGGAACCGTGTCAAAGGCTTTTCTGAAATCAACAAAGCAACAAAAAACTTCTTCCTTATTTTCCCAACCTTTTTCAATGATGTGCCTTAAAGTTATACAATGATCAACTGTGGAATGTTTAGGCCTAAAACCTGCTTGCCCTTTAGCACGTTTATTTCTTTCTTCTGCCCATTTGCTAATTTTCTTTTCCAACATGCTTCCAAATAACTTTGCAAACAAGGAGTTTATCATTATGGTTCTATAATTGGAAGGATTATTGACGTCACCACTCTTGAAAAGAGGTATTGCCATACTAGTTGTCCAATCTGTGGGGAACCCCCGCTGTAAGATGTTGTTGAAAATTTTTGTGATGTGATGTGAAAGAAATTTTAAGCCCCACTTTAAATACTCTGCTTGGAGTTCATCTAAGTCTTTTGCTTTTCCAGCGCCCAACTTCTTGATACCCATCTCTACCTCTTGCACCGTGAAGAGTTTTGTGTCTGTGTTGACCAAGGGAGGAGGGTCAGCCTTGGGATCCTGCTCATAAAGTTGTCTTGCATAGTCAAACCATTTAGAAGCTGTAATGTTGTTTTTAGTTTGCACCTTTTTCGATTGGAGCTCCTTCCAAAATAATTTGGGGTTATTTTTCCCGAGGAAGATTAGTTCTTCTCTCCTTGAAACCATAAAATCGGTTTTTTTCTTTTTTACTAACTGCTTGTAAGCTTTGAGCTTTATGTTATCCGTGTCTGATTCCTTCCACCTTCTCCTTGCCTTTTTGCATTCCTCATCAAACCAAGCATTAACCGGAAAGCAATTTGTTTCGGACTTCTTAATTTTTGCTCTTTGCACTCAGCAAGTGCGCTTTGAATTAAATGTGTTAATCTATGACTATGAAGGCCATGAGATGGGATTTCCTCCTTCTTGAAGAGCCTCTCTAGCATTAGTTTGAAGGTATTACAATTCTCTGGATTCAAAAGAATTCTGCCCTTTGGGGGATTTTGTTGAACACATTGATTTTTCGACCCTAATTGCTTTTTTCCGGTCCAAGAAAAACTTAAATAGATTGGCTTGTGATCTGATTTTAAGTCCCAAATTTGATCTCCAATCAACACTTCCTCCATTTTCTCACACAAACTATGCGAGCAAATTACATAATCTACTACACTTGCTCCATTGTAAGTATTGCAAGTGAAATTACCAGACTTTTCCCATTTAGTCAACCCATTACAAATGACTAAATCGAAAGCCCCACATAGCATAAGCAGTTGTTCTCCAAAGATATTGCAGCCTTTATCCTTTGAAATTCGTTTCCACTGATGATTACTCTCTTCTGCAAGCCAGATAGGGTCACTGTCTTCTTTACAACAAAGAATGCTAGCTTGTTCACTTGCGGTTCTAGCATTGAAATCCCCCACTATAAGGACTTCACCTAGCTGAGAATATATTGCAATATCCGTTTTTAGGGCTGCAAAGGGATCTTTGTGGTCAAGCCCTCTACTTTTGTAGATTTTTGAAACTTGCGGTGCAAAATAGCATGCTGCAATTCTAATGAGATTTCCATTTTCCGATATTTTAAGCCAAACAAATTGTTTATTTGGGTCTTCTTTTTCTAGCTGAATGAAACGACCTTCTTTTTCTCTTACTAATACCATGATACCCCCGTGCCCTTTGCCATTCCTTGCTGCCTTGTTCCACACTGCTATCTTCCAATACCCTTCAAACAAAGGTGTCTTACACCCTTCATGCTCATGTGTTTCTATGAGGCAAATTATGTCTCTATCTTCCGCAATAGGCCCTAACCCAGGTCCTCGTCTCCATGGGTAAACCCTGCAGTTCCAACAAACTAATCTTAAGGAAACCTGGGTAAGACTTGATTGCTATTTGTTTTGACATGCAAGACTCACAGTCGAGTCTTTGTCCCTGCTTGCCCATAATGACCTTTCTTCCTCATTTCTTGCTAAAGAGTTTGCTGCCTCTTCTTTGTTATCATTTTGTTGCATTGTTTTGGAAGGAGGTCCAAATTGCGCAATCACGGCTTTACCTTTATAAATCCATGCTCTTTTTCCCTCATCTCTTGCTGCCCTAACTTTTGTCATTTCATCCCTCCTTTCCTCTTGCTGTCTTACAGTTAAATCTTCTTCTATAAAAAACCAAGAACCCCTTAAGAGTTGCTTCTTTCTCAGAATGATATCTTTATCATGCAAGTTGGGCAAGATGACTTTTATGGGCCTGGCTCTCTCACCGTTGAGCTTACCTACTCTCCATGCTTGACATACTCGTCCTTGCCATTGGAGTTTGTCTTTCAAGAAGTCTCTTGCAAGGTCAAGAGTACATTCATTTTTACCATACTCTTTCACCCCTTTAATAATTATGTTTCTTGCTCTATCCAGTCTTTCCTTGCTTTCTCTATCTTGCATGTTGTTAACTTGGATGTTTGTTTCTCCTTCCCTCTTAGCAGAATTGCCAACAACTTGAGCCCAAGTTTTGGAAAGTTTTGTGGGATCTTCTTTCCTCCCTTCTTTTGATGTTTCTTCATTGTTGTCTATTTGAACAACTGCTTTCCCCTTATCCCGGGGTGGCTTCGCATTCATCACCTCTGTGTTTTCCACTGCAAATTTCTTCATGTTTTGTACCTCCGCTTTCATGCGTTGCCATTCTGTTTTCCCTATTCGGAGAGCTTCCTGCAGTAATGACACTTGCTCCTTCAGAACTTTGTTGCTTTCTGCTAAAGCCTGATTTTCAGCTGTTATTATATGGATTGTACAATCTCTTTCCAGCGCTTTAGCTTCTACTACTTCCAACCTTTCTTTTACATTTAGGAGTTCTCTCACATAAAGGTCAGATGACCAAGTGAGAGGTGTGGATGTGGGACTATATAAAGCATACTCATCACTAACTTTTCCTTTTCCTTTGGACTTGTTGCCACATGCTTGCGAAGAAAACTTGTTTGAATGTTGTTTCTTGCGAACAATACTCTCTCTTTGAGACTTTTTCTTCTTTGTCTGCTCCCATTTTAGACGAGCTAGTCTCCTTTTTAAAATGCCCTGATATTGTTTGGCATTGACCCAAACCCACTTCCCGGTTTTCGTTGATGAGGCAATTTTCACTTGCCCTATATCATTTGTTTCTACGGGTTCTAAAGTTTCTTGTTCCATTCTCATGATGATATTAAGGGAAATCAAAATCTCTGCCCAAAACTGACCCTTTGTTTTATGCTTAACTCTTCAATCTCTGTTGGTCTGACCACTGAAAACTTGCTGCTCTGTCCTTGCTGCTATGCCCGCTATCCACTGAAAACTAGCTGCTCTGCCCTTGCTGCTCTGCCCACTGTCCCTGTTCTCTATGCTCTGCCCTTGCTGCTCTGTCCCTATCCTCTGTATAAAATTGACGAAGAACCATACATTAAAAAATCCCATTTCTGGATTGCATATTCTTTCCAGAAGTGCCTGCTGCCTCAACCACAAAAATATATTGGTTAATCATAACTGACTTGACCCCAGTGAAAATGGGCAAATTTCGGTTCAGAATTTCGGATCTCACGTGAAAAACCTCTTCAAACACCTACTAGATTGGACCGTGAATATTTCAATCTAGAAAACTGGAGTAAAAACGCAATGGAGTTTTAGAGCGTTGCTTGAAGTCATTCAATGGAACTACTGTCGGTTGGCAAGCTATCAGAGAGAAGAAATTGACGGTGCCGAAGACCTGTGTCAAGCTTCAGCGAAAAATCTTCAACCCTGTTTAAGGTCCCGGCAAAAATATTTTACATGCGGCACTGCATTCAACGCCGAAAACCTTGAAATAGCTCAAAACGACAGCCTAAAACCCTGAAACAACTCAAAATGACGGCAAACAACTCATATGTACGATGGTCTGCCAGGGAATGGACACTAAATGAAAGATGTGCACCAAATTTTATTATGACATTTGAACATTTATTACTCAGAGATGTCGTTCAATAACATCATAATAACAATTCAACGAAACGAGAATTTAAACTTATTAAATACCAGTTATTAGTTGAAGTGATAAAAAACAAAAAAAACAAACTACATCAACCTACAATCACCATATTTACATATCTTCATCTCTCCAAAGGTTGAGTTACTTGCTGCCTTATTCCTTGGAAGTACTAATTGGCTTTTAGCGGGTTTTGGTTTATTGGACTCCCAGCTCCTTTACTTTTAGTAAGTTGTGAACTTGAATGTTGAAGGACATATGTTATAATGGCAACTAGTGTTTAGTGGGTTACCACACAATCTTGCACCTTAGTGCAAAGCTTTCACAAGATACAAAATGGGAGGAATATAAAAGTGTTAACACTATCACCTGGAAACTTCTCTCATTTTAGTGAAGGTGGACCCATCACATGGAAGGCTTCTGTAGCAGCGTTTAGGTTTACTAAGACAAGAAACAATCAAGTCTAAGGTCTCTTAGATAGCACCAACTAATTTATCAAACAAATGATGGATTAAGTAGTTATTCAGCGTAAATTCCAAATCTGAGTTTTATTCACTTTAAGGGTTGTTTTAGAGGGGGCAAATTAAGTGAATATATATATATATTCCAAAATAGTTCAGGTCTAAAAATTACAAAAAGCTGTTATAAAACTTGAAAAATAAATAAATAATAATAATAATAACCAGAAATGACAGCAGTAAGCAACTTATAACAACAGTATACTTCAGCCATTTAAATTCTCTAAGTGACACATGTGGCTCCAAAAAGGTGAATGGCTCATCCAAATGCTCCCATTCAGGGTATGGTCATGATGATGTTGGATACATATCCCTCAAAGAGGAGGCATATTCATAGTCCTTAAATATGCATCATTTTTGCACAAATATGGCACTACCCTGATGGAGATTTCCAACAAGCTGAGTAGAGAATCCCAGGTAAATAGTCAGGAGAACTTTGGTCCATAGGTTTAAGTGTTGAAAAAATGCAAAGTTAATCTAGGGGTTTGTTCGACTAGGTTGAAAGTACCAGAACAAATGATCAACATGGGAAATATCTTAGTTTCTTAACCATTTCCCAAGATCTTGTGTTGATTCTTAGATATCACCACCTTATTTTGATAATTATAAGCAACAATCCTAAGATAACCTGAGGTGTAATACTCCGAGTCATCTTTGATAATTTACCCAAAGTATTTAGTGTTATGTAATATTCAATGACAAAAAAATTGGTTTTCAACCTTTGGAAGAAATTGAAGCTTTTAACAATGATAAAATGAAACTTGATATAATTTGATATTCAAAAGCTATGAGCCCTAGGATGTTACATTTTATTAGAAAAGATGGGATATTTAATGCTAATGTATATGTCGAAGACATATATCGAGCTCAATCCCACTTGATTCCTAATCCATTACTTTTACTTTACATTCCACTCGACAAAGGAGTTGAGATAACTCACGGATATCAGCGGCAAAAATTTTCCACAATAAAGTTTAAGATTTTGAATATCATGCAAGTAGAGTTTGAAGTACATTCAAATTATTATAAATTAGGCACATTAACATCACTTTAGACATCAAACTTTTTCTGTAAACTTTTGAACGTTAGAATGGAAACTATCTTGATTGTTTTTATGCAATTGAAACATTTCATTCTTCAAGTGACGTTGAAAATTTCATATATATATTTTACTAGCTGATAACTATAACCATTGAAGATATGAATTTATACAAATATCTTTTATACCATTTTCTTATGTTAATACTTTAATTACTATCGAAGTATATGTATAAGTGGTTTAAAGAATAGAGTGAAGGCTTAAATGTTATAGTTTAATATACACGAAATTGGACATTGGGATACTCAACGTTTATGCCATTGTTAACGATAGATATTTAGCCATTTACAACTGTAAGGATATATCGATGTCCAAAACAAAATAATATAGCATTCTCATAGAAAGGAAAACAATGTGGTTTAGGAAAGAGAAATTAGGGACATTATGACACTATATATAAAATGATTGATGGTAATTATTTAGATTAGTTGGCAGAGTTGCTCCAAAGAGGTTAACTCTTGAAGGAAGGAAAAATGGTAATGAAAGCATAACTATGGATCTTATGACAAGACCGTTAGATGTAAAGTAAGATACAACCACAAAAAGGCTAAGCTAGTTTGAGGTAAAGTGATGGATGAAACATATGTTAAGAGGGTAAGAAACCACCCTATAAGGTAGTAAACACATTATTAGAACAAGACGATATAGTTACCAAGAGAGTGCAATGGAAAATTTCAAAGTTTGCTCTCCATTGTTACCATGATATAATCAGTATAGTACCTAGGGAGGATAGGAAAATAACGAAATGGAAAAACTTCTAATGATGATAATAAATGTTAGTTATCATAATCAACTTGGAATATTGAGATCGACAAAATAGCACCAAGGGACGAGTGAGTGGAAGTTTTACAAGGCAATATAAGAAGTCAATGAAATTAGAATAAAAAGTGAATCTACAATAACGTTGATCAATTATAGGATAATTTATGTGCATAGGCGACATCTATAATAGTTTTTCCCTCTAATTGGAGAGTCACATTATAAATTTTTCCTTAAGTGACTAACTATATACATGGATTATGGACATCAGGGAGTATGATTGGGAAATTCTATCCTGTGATGCTTTAAAACCTGAAATGATAAGAATATTACTTTTGATATCCACGTTAGTGAATTTATTTATAGAATCGTACCCAAGTCAGGGAATAGTAACGACATTTCCAAGTGTAATAATTGTATGCATTAAGAGAATAAAAGAAAACCATGATGACTAGAGGTGAGAAAACGAAGTCAATTTGATAATGTGTTCTTTTTCAAATTGATGTAGACATGGAATATTAGGAATATTTAGCATAAGGAAGTGAATAGATGTATTCTATCAAGAATAATTCTCTTAAAGATATGAGCAACATGAATGGTAAGGGTCAACGCAATGACCTGTAAGGAGTTGTGAACACTCCTAATTTGTTAAGAATAACAAGTGATAAAATAGGAAAATGGTTAAACGTAAATATTAAAGATAATAATTATACACCGTTGGAAAAGAAGATACATTTGGTGATAAGATGAGGCCTAAAGACTAATGAGAAAACAAGTAATGTGAAGAATAAGGAGAAAGTATGTCCGTGATGTGTTATGTGTTTGGATTAAATGAGTCAAGGTAATTAAAAAAAATGAAACAATGGTTTAAGGAATGATGGTAAAATTAGTAATATCCTAGTTAGAGTTAAGACTCTAAATGATGAAACTTGCAAGTAAAAAGACTACATCAAAACTGTAACGTCCTAATAATGTGACTATGCATATCTTGTAAATTGTGAATTTCTTATTAAAGGAGGAAATTATATGTTGTCAACAATTGACATCTTGTTGGAAAACATGAAACTCTTAGTAGACCTAGTATGATGCAAAGTGAATAACGCATTTTCAAGCAATGACAAATTCCTTCTATGAAAATAAACCTCTCACTAAGGGATCTTTAGAATAGTCAATTAACTCTTTCTGCATCTCCAGCATAACTGTAGCATAACTGTAATGATTAGTCCTGCAAAACCCTACTCCTAGACTTCTAGATTTTAGGCTGAAGATGAGCTGAGATAACATGATAAAGAAGTTAATGTTATTATTATCTCTTGGGATCCAGATTACAGATCAAAGATAATTAGACTTAAAAGACAAATAAATAACAAGAATTAAAAGATTGGCTGGATCTATACATAGTTCTGTGTTTTAGAGTTTTTAATCAACCTATATCAAGAAATTAGATCATACTTTGACTAAACAATAAGTGTTTTGTGCTCTCGTTTCAATTCATTTCGTTTCTATATATGCAATCATAAAGGTTAGAGCATCCCTCCATTTAGATTTAGAACCTCAACCTGTGAATTTTATCAGGCTAATCGGTTAACAGAGTATACAAAATAGTGACTACATCCTTATTTTTATATCCATGTTCGATTATTCTATATGACAATTATAACTGTGGGTTATATTTATAAGCCTTTAAAACTTATTTTTGTATAATCTTACCTTGTTTTGAATGGATACTTAAGACTGTCAGTTTGTACTATGACATGTGAGAATATGTTAAATTGCTTAAACATTGTTGGTACATGGATACCAATATGAAAAAAGTTTTGCTTAAACATTGCTAATACTGGGGTACTAATATAAATTATGAATTATGTTATGGATATGGTATCTGTAATTTTACATATCAACCTAAAATGATGAGGTTGAAATAAAAGAGTGATGGCACTTGACTATTCAGGGTGAAAATGAATTTACAGACCTATTTTAGAATGTGTAGAATTTGTTATATGGGTAACAATTTGTTTTGAACATATTGATACATATGTGGACAAGTGTTTTAACCAAGTATATTATATGAACTCAAGGGTCAATATCACAGATAGCAACATATTTGGAATATGTAAAAATTGTTATATGGGTAACAATTTGTTTTGAACATATTGATGCATATGTTATAATTTGTGGACAAGTGTTTTACATTGCAGATGATATCATTACCAAACCGATTGCGTGATGACAAAATTCCAAGAACAATTGAGATGCACTGAGATTCCATGATAGGGTGTTGACCTTGGTCCTATTAGGAGGGGTGGAGGTGTTGCCCACCGTTTATCCTCCAAAACTTGGAGTCATGGGAGGACTGTGCGAGTCACACTCCTCTAGACGTGTGATGATGACTTCCGGATGCCTACAAATAAATCAGGTCGATGTAATCGACACTGTTACCCTTAAGGTTTATGAATGGATCAGTAAAACTGATGCCATAACATATTCCTATAGAGGATGGATAGGATGGGAGCGGAAGAGATTAAGAAGGATAGGATGATTCTAGAATAGCTTGGGGACACTGTTGGGGCAAAACGTAACTACTAAATTGGTAAACCAATAAATGATCAAAACATAAATGTTAAAAGTATTCTCACACATTAAACGAAAATTCAACTATGATACACCAACCTTATATGATTATACTAATCATTGATATAATTAATGATATACGACATAAAACTTAACTTCGGGACAAAGTTTTCTGAAGGGGGGGTGTATGTAACAACCCAACTCAAATTATATGGAACATAGAAATATTAGCATGCATATGAGCCTTGCATATGATAGCTACATATGCATGTATCACGTGTACGGCACTAGTACATGCACTAAGCAATTATGAAAAGAAACTCGGTGTAGAGTAAGGAGTGAATTATTGAAGTGTTGAGTAACTCCCTAACTCACTATAATATAATGAATGTATTAATTATATCTACCATTATCATAATATAAACTAATATTTTGTTCAAATAAAATTAAAAGCATTGACTTATGCAAATAAATGATGATATTTTAATAAATCCAAGATATTTAATAAATAATAATATTTTAATAAATCTAAGATATTTATTAAATAATATTATTTTAATAAAACCAAGATATTTATTAAATAATAATATTTTAATAAATCTGAGATATTTGTTAAAATATAATATTATAAGATATTTATTAAAAGATCATACTCTAATAAATATCATGAATGGAGTTTGTGTATAAAAGGAGAAAAGGGGTAAACTTGATGGGCATGGGTAGTGAATGGGTAAATTGACCCGGATGCTGTCAGAGGAATTCTAACTGCATAAGACATGAGCAGTGAGTTCGAGAGTTCTAACAGAGTCATGAAGTGATCTCGATTGTTATTGGAGTTTTGGGCACGAGGGCCAGAAGACTTGTCTTTTGGATCTGGGCACCGGAGAGGTTGACTTCAGATAGGCTGGGAGGAAAACGGCAGTTTGGTAATGGGAACTAGAGCCATGGCAGATCAGGAACATCTTCAAACACGGTTCCAGATAAGTATTAATTAGTCAATTGATATATATTCAGCTTCAAAAATCCTGCTCTGAATTCTGTAGTATGAATTTTGTGAACGATGATTAAATTTTGAAAATTAAGGACTTACACTTATGAATGTTGTGAATGATTGTTAATTCAGTAAGTTAAGGTTCCTACAATCTTGGTCGTTAGCGCTCCAACAAAGGATTATAAGAAATCAATGGGTAGATGGAGAATACACTTGTGGAATTCGATTTCCTTGGCAGACAGATTTCCCGAGAACAGCAGCATTTGCCGGAAAGTGAGAGAACGAAGCAGAGACAGTGAGGGGCAGGGGTAGGGGCAGGGGCAGGGGCAGTGGCAGTGAAGCTGGAGGAAGATTTCCAGATCCAGCGAGTGCATTTGCAAAGAGGTTGAAGTTTCTCCAGGAAGTTGCGCAGAGGCAACGCAGAAGCTTCATTGGGTAGTTCGATTTGCTAAGAAAGAAAGACGTTTTCAGTTCTGGAGGCCAGGCAGAGGTTCCAAAGTGTCAGAGAGGTGTTTTCCTAGCCAGCAACAGACAGTACGACTTGATTAGCAGACAATTCTGGCAGCAGTTGCAACAGGCAGCTTCAGGTTGACACAGGGCCTATGCAAACCCAGTTGGACGGCTTCCTTTTCAGAGGCAATCCAATGCCAGAATTGCCCGGAGTGAGGGTAATTTCCCTCATATATTTTTGCCAATGTTTTCTCTGTAGGATAGTCAGATTTCAGCATCCAGATTACTATACTCTAGCATGCACACAAAAAATGACACCGTTATTTTTGGACAATTATCCACGAAAAAACCAGTGTGGGAAAACCGGTGCAGCAATGAGCGTTTTTATTATTATGCAAAAGTGAGATCTGAGTACAATCTATGGATGCCCAACTGGCTATCAAGTCAGCAAGTATTTGATAAAAATAATTAGAGAGAAAAAATCTCACCCCACAAGCAATCCCGGGCTTCTACAGAAAACTAGTCGTCCAAACAACAACATAATCCTTTCTGCGTTGCCTCTGTGCTGTCTCTCACATGTGTAGCTCGAATCTGCCTTTGATCAAGCAATCTAGCCTGCCTCTACTGCTAGAAGTTACTCTTCGACCCTCTGTAAGACTTTACCGGCCGCTGGAAACTAAATCGACTTCCCCCTCAGCTAAATCGAAATAATCTGCTTCAGCTACTACGCAGTCCCGACATTGCTTCAGCGTGGGTAACCTCCACCACTTGTTGTTGCCTCTCCAGATCTGGAAAAATTCCTCTAGATCACTGTGCATGCCCCTCACTTATTGTTTCGATCTCTGGCTCTTTGGTAGCTGATTGTTGCTACTTTGCAAATCGATCTACCAAGAAAGTCAAACTTCTAGTGTTTTGGTGTGTCTTCTCCAAGTGCCCATTGACTTCCTCTTAAAATCCATTGTTGGAGCACCAACAACCAAGATTAAAACTTAATCAATGGCTAGGATCATCTTGAAGTCGATCCGTGTGAGTTTCTAGATGATTTTCACCTTGACTTAATTAATATTGATTAATCAATCATATTCCCTAAGTTTAGACTTAGAAAATGTTTAAAAAATGGTTAATAATCTAATTAAGTCATCTCTAGGTGGAATTTCCAGAAACAATTTATGTGTCTTGGAGATCTCATGTATTCTAGCCTCTCCACCGAATTTCGTGGCTAGAACACATCCGATGCTATAGAAACTAACACTCCCTCTTAGTGAGGATTGTGTTCTCTCTAGTGTTGCACAACCTGCCACAACACTGTATCTTTGTATCATCTCTTGTCATGATGTTGATGTCTGGCCACTATGACTGCCTGCCACTTCCCACCAACTATTGCACAACTATGATGTTGCATCTGTGTTGTTGCCAACACTGCATCTGCATTGCAACTCCCTCTCATCTGTTGTTGTTGCAACTACCACAACAGCAACTAAGAAACATCCAAAATACTAAATCAAATGTGTCAAGTATGATGCATTTGTCACTTGAGTATCTAACTGCTACCAGCTACTACACTGTCACTGAAGAATCAGCGTTATTGTTGACTCTACACTATGCCACTCTGCACTGTGCACCCCAGCATCTAAATGCTACTAGTCTACAATTGCCACTCTTGTTTTGACTGCATCTCTTGACATTGATCCATCTTGATATCAAATATTGTGGGCCACTGTAGCCAGGTAATGATCCATGAGGTGGACTCCTGAATGGACCCTGCACAAGTTTGTAGCTCTCTGGGGCTACAACTCCAAGTCACCCCACCTCACTCTTGGAGGTACGTGGGAAATCACCGTGAAGTCGTCCTCCAATCTAGAAGACAGTCTGTCGATCTCTGCTGAAGCTACCTGTTGGTCCTACTTCTCCTGCTTGTCCTTCTTCTTGAGAGGACACTGCGTGTTGTAGTGACCGAGCTCACCACATCTGAAGCACTTGTCATTTGACAGGTCCTTCTTCTTTTTCTACTCCCCCTATGCCTGACTAGGACCCTTGGATGCAAGGGACACATTCTCCTCCTCACTCTTCACGCCCTTATTGTTGCTACCACTGATGGTGCTCTTCAACAGAGCCCGCCTCAACACTTGCTGCTGCAGATCGGACCACATCCTGTCCCACCTCGACAAGGTATCTCTACCTAAGATACTCTAGACCAATACCTGCTAGTCCTCTGAGACACTATTCAATGCCAATGGTACAAGCTTTGTAGGTTGAGGTGTTGACCCAACAGCTACCAGTTGATCTCGAACTTCCTGAATCCGAGTGAGAAAGGCATATATGCTCTCGCCCTTCTGCATTCTCGTCTTCCACAGCGTCCGTTGGAGGTACATCTTTCGTTGCTCGAAAGAACTCTGATACAACTTTGACAAGGCGTCCCACATCTCCTTAGTTGTTGCTTGTCCTGCCACATGTGAGACGAGATGGTCTCAGACACCATCCAAAATCATCCTCTTGGCCTTCATCATTTCCTTTTTGTACTCCTTTTGTTTATCGACATCCTAGGGTATTGCTACCACACTCTCTACATAGGGATTCAAACCATATTCATCCAGAAGGAATAGCATCCTTTCCTTCCAGATGACATAGTTGGAGGCACCTTGTAATCTGTCTTGGTCTCTGAGCCCAGGTGTGGCCATCTCCGATCTGATCTAGAAACTCCCTCTTCCTTTGCTCGGTTGTTGCTCTGCTACTCGCACTCCCTCCTGAAATGCGTAGTTCTACAAGCTTCTATTGTCAATCTGCAACTGGGAAAATTGGACTTCTTGACTAGAAACCCTCTGAGAGAAATTCCCGTCATGTGTGTGCTTTTCTCTTCCACCAGACGCTAGTTCTGCTGCTGCAAAACCTTCTGCGTCAAACCAAGGAATTTGCTCAACGAAAATCTAAGTTGTAGCTGCTCCCTCTGACTGTTGGAATGACTAATGTGGGCAACTCGATTTTTCTGCCACACTACAACTAAAAATTGAACTGTTGCGCCTGCAACTCGGCCTACTTGTCAATGGACTGTGCTGCCTCTGAAAATTTCGGCATGTTGCTCCTTCTGAGCAACGAAATTTTCCTCTTCGATTTTGAGCTTCCTGGCTCATCACTCACTCTCTGATATGATGTGAAATTTTCAAAACTGAAATCCTATTGCAACAATTGGAATTTATTTTCTAATTGTTAATTATTTTAACAATGTATCTGCAACGGCAAATATCAAATAAATCACACTGCAATCTTCATACATAAAATTGCAGAAATAATAGCGTTGGAAACTGAAAAAATTCTAGCGAACACAAAAAATGGCATTGTTATTTTCGGATAATTGTTCCAGAAAAAACCTAATGTGGGAAAATCGATGCAGTAGTGAGGGTTTTTATTATTATGCAATAGTGAAATTTGAGTACAATCTATGGATGCCCAATTGGTTATCCAATTAGCAAGTATCTGATAGAAATAATTAGAGATAAAAAATTTCTCACCCCATAAGCAATCACAGCACTGTCTTCTATAGAAATTGGTAGTCCAAACCCCAGTGTAAGCCCTTTTGCATTACCTTTGCGCTCTCTCACACATGTGGCTCAAATCTACTTCTCATCAACCCGTTTAGCATGCCTCTACTGCTGGAAGTGACTCTTCGGCCCTCTCGAATGCTTTCTCAGCCTATGGAAACTGAATCGGCCTCCTTCTCCGCTAGAATGAACTGATTTGCTTCAGCTACTACGCAGTCCATGTGCTGCTTTAGCGTGGATCACTTCTGCCACGTGGTGTTCCCTCTCCGGATCTAGAAAACTTCCTCTAGATCATTATTACTACCCTTCACTCACTGCCCCAAAAGCTAACTGTTGCTAATCTAGAAATTGATCTTCCAAGAAAATCAAACTTCTAGTGTTATGGTGTGTCTTCTCCAAGTGCCCATCAACTTCCTCTTATAATCCACTGTTGGAACACCAACGACCTGTTACCACTCGAACTAGCAGGGGACCTAAAAGGGTTTCCTAAGAGGGCAACTACTAGGTTAAGGGCAACTGTGGAGGCTTAGCCCATTGTCACCACAGCTAAGGCTCCCTGCTCTATATGGACTTTCACCGATGGGAGAAGTCCTTATGCTTTTGGGAAGCCACTTATAAAGGATATATCAATGAATGGATGGGAAGTGACCCCTTAAACTCTTTCCCTAGGAAGAGGTAAAGAATGGATATTGCTTGCTCTTTAAGCAAGGGCCTTGACTTTCCAGGGCGAGGGGTTGAGGATTTGAGGATGAGGATGAAGGGTACAACTTGTAGAGGTGCTTCCCGATCCCTAAAATCATATTAGAACTTGGATTCCCAAATAGTCCTTGAGGAATAGTCTTTGACAACAAATGGGACCACATGGGGCCAAGTGAACTCAGCCCAGGTTTGGGGATGGAATTTAGCAACCAATGATGTTCCTATCCTAGACAAGGTGAGAGGAAAGGATCAAACAAGAATTTTTACTTCAAAAGGTCAAATTGATCCTGCCAAGTGCTAGCCTTGGGAAACACAGGGAAAAACTTGATCCTAGAGCTAGGGCTTGGGGTATCTCGAGATTCCACCGTCGAAATGTCTTCAAAATTTGAGGAGACCTGGGGGATCTACCAGCGCAGTTGACCCTAGGAGATCGAATTTTTCCTAAGGCCAAATTTCCGAGAAAGTGATTCACTAGGTGACGTAATGGGGCTAGACCTGGGAAAAATGGAGAAAAGGTAAAAATAAGGGTTAAAATGATCACCCTATGAAGGATCTGTGCCTAATTTCACTTGGGTATATGGAGTAAAGGATAATTAAGAATATGGAATGTAATTATATCATTCAAGGAGGCTTCAAAGTCAACTTCGTTGAATGTGAGAGGCTAGAGAAGAAAAGTGACTTTAAAACATTTATACTTCTTGCAAATGAAGGCGTATCAAGATAACACGATCTCTAGGAAATTTCATTCATATAACATGGCCCATACACATATATAAGCTAAAATAGACACACAATTCCACATTTAACATATGCAGCAATTAGCCCTGATCATAGCGAAGATCAAATGATGAACGGGGGTATAGTGAGTGGAAAGGTAGTAATATATGCGGATAAAGGAGTGGAACCATGCACCCAAAGTTATAATTTCCCAAGTAGTACAACCCTAGAACCAAATGGTCAATTAAGGAGATTCCACAGGACTAAGATCCAAGGGTAACATCCAAAAGAGATCAAGGGGACAGGAGCACAAGCTAAGCCCACTCTTTCGGCCAAATCCCCCCATCGATCCATGCCCAAAAGTATCCATGATAAGTAAACCCAATACTCAATTACCAAATGACAAGACATATCTTCAGATTCGGGAGGCCCACCTTCAAACATACGATCAATATAGATGGGTGATGAACCACATCGATGGCTCAGGTGGCGGAGAAATGGCACAACGAGGTCCATCGTGGACAAAATATTTCTCCTAGGAATATCATCCACGAAGTGTTGGGTAACACGACCAAGATTAAAACTTAATCAATGGCTAGAATCATCTTGGAGTCGATCTGTGTAAGTTTCTAAATGATTCACACCTTGACTTAATTAATTTTGATTAATTCACCATATTACTTAAGTTTAGACTTAGGAAATATTTAAAAATTGGTTAATAATCTAATTAAGTCAACTCTAGGTGAAATTTGCATAATCGATTTATGGGTCTTGGAGATCTCATGTATTTTACGCTCTCCACCAAATTTTATGTCTAAAACACAGCCACTGCTACAGAAAATAACAAGAATAATCTAAAACAATGTTGCACGATCCTTCCCCCTCCCCAAGAATCCAAGGTCAGAACCGCGTCCCGTACCGATCCTTGGGTGATCCTCCGACGGAACCGCAGATCCGAAAATCAGATCTGTGGTTCTACCATTTTGAGGCGATTCCTGGAAATATAGAACCACACAAGCCCGATACGCGGTTCTGGATTCCCGATCCGCGAATCCAGAAAAGGATCCGTTGGGGATCCACGGAGGTTTGGGTACGGATCCGCGCGGATCGCTAGTGGATCCAGAGGGAGATGGGCAGTTCCACGAGGTTCTAATATGTTTTAAAAAAAATTCTTTGACTTAAGTTGGGATGGGGCTTCTCGGACACTCCCAAGGTGCTCCCTTGATGCTCCTTAGATCCTTTATCTTTCATTTTCATCCTTTTACTTAAATTTTGAACATTAACATGAAATGACTCAGGATGTTTGAGAGTGGTTCCAGCCCCATCGGGCTTCATATGGAGAAAATAGAATTTCATATCCTATTCAAAATTCAACAGACTTAACAGTTTTAAGGAATTCAGGATCAATGAGATTGGGGCTTTTCATTAGATTATATCATGTATGAGGGTATGTGATTGGCATTTAATCAAGAGCACCAAGCCCTCTATGTGCTCATGTACCCTAGTGTTGGTGGTGTTAATTGTTGAACTCCTTTGTCATGGCCTTAGGAAAAAATTACCTTTCAATCAAGTCAAAATCATTGATCAAGCATGTTAAGCTTTTTCCACCATATTTTAAGGCTTGGATTAGGCAGTTTGATTAAAATTGGGAAATGTTGACTAATATCCTTGGACAATCGAGGTAGAGGCAAAGGCGAGACAAGAGGAGAATAATCTAGATTCTAGATAGCCGATGCTTGAATAATTAACCATTTATGTACAATGGATGCCATATCTATCTTGATTTGTATACAAATATGCATGTTTTCATATCTTCTTCAACTAGTTTGGTATTTTGGATGTTCTTTTTAATATTAATGCAAAAAAATATAAATATAAATATATATATATATATAGTAGACGGTTCTGAGACGCTTCGCTTCCTAGATTTTTGGGAAATGACGCTTCCGTGTATCCGCTTCCAAAAAACGTCCCCGTTTCGTGCAACATTGATCTAGAAGCTCACACGGATCAACTCTGATAAGATTCTAGCCCTTTATTAAGTTTTAATCTTGGTCGTTGGTCCTCCAACAGAGGATTATAAGAAGAAGTCGACAGGTAAATGGAGAATACTCTTGTGGAGCTCAATTTCCTTGGTAGTTTGATTTCCAAAGAGTGGCAGCAATTGTCGAAAAGACAGAAAAGGAAGTAGAGACAGTGAGGGGCAAGGATAGTGAGGTTGGAGGAAGATTTCCAAATCCAGTGAGTGCATTTGCAGAGAGGCCGAAGTTTCTCCAGGAAGATGCACAGAGGCAACGCAGAAGCTTCATTGGGCAGTTCAATTTTCTAAGAAAGGAAGACATTTTCAATTCCAAAGGCCATGCAGAGGTTTCAGAGTGTCAGAGGTGTTTTCCCAGCCAACAACAGGTAGGACGACTTGATTAGCAGACGATTCAGGTGGAAATTGTAGCAAGAAGCTTCAGGTTGACACATGGCCTATCTAGACCTAGTTGGACGACTTGCTTTTTAGAGGCAATCCATTGCCAGAATTGCCCGGAGTGAGGGTAATTTCCCTCAGATTATTTTTGCCAATATTTTCTCTGTAGGATAGCCAGATTTCAGCATCCAGATTATTGTACTCATAATTTCTCATTGTCGCATAATAATAAAACCCTCAGTTGTTGCACCAGTTTTCCCAAGTCGGGTCTTTTCAGGGACATTTGTCCAAAAATAATTGTCGTATTTTTATGTGTGCTATATTTTCTCAGTTTCCAGCGCTATTTTCTTTCACAGTTTCTTCTTGAAGATCACAGTGTGAATTCTTTGATATTTGTCGTAGCAAATAAATTGTTAAATAAATTAACAATTAGGGAAATAATTTCCAGTTGCTGTGATAGATGAAATTTTCACAGGGAGGTGATATTCTTACAAGACAACCCAACATTATCATTTTCATGTTTTTTGCTCACTTTAGTTTATCAAATTTATTGGCCATATTTTGTATCATTGATGTAGATAGCCTCACCTACATGTTATGTGTATTCATGTTGTTGCAAGTGTTACTCTATGATTGATTATTGGTGAAAAAATTTCCTATCACTTCATTATCTTGCACTCTTCAAGTCTTTTTGGTGGTGTCCTCTATCTTGGTGGTGCATTTTCCTCGTGGCTACCTTAGATGTCTTTCCCCTTTCATTATTCATCCATCATTTGGCTTAGATATGGTTTCCCCCCTTTCAATAGGGGTACTCCAAAACTTTTGACCACCATTTGTAAGCCCAAATGTGTGCAATTTATAACCACATAAGGCCATGTGGGATGAAGTGTGCAAGTGTATCCTAGATCCCAATGGTGGACAGTCATGCTCAATCTTCTTAGCTTCATTTTCATGGTACCTAGTTTTATGACTCTAATAACTTCCCCTTGGTGGGCAATAACTCCCTGCCTTGATGGCCATTTTTATGTCCAAGGATGTTATCCATGGACAATAGAGGTGGACTTGTTGCCGCAAATCTAGTAGGCCTTGTAGAGGGGCACCCTACAAGGCTAAAACTAAACCAAGAGACAACAATGAGGTAGTGGCCCACTGTCACTACATCTAAAACCCCTTCTCTTTATGGATTGTCACCGATGGGAGGAATCCCAATATGTGAGGTCACCTAATGATATTCTAAGATTAGGGCACAAGGTGCCACTAAGGCTTTCTCCAAGAAAGGCGTGATTTAGGTTCAAGGCTCCAATATGAGGTAATTCACTTTCTTAATAGAAGCCTATTTGATGAGGCACAAGACCTAGGGTTTGATTGACGAGTTGTTGGTGTAACCAAAGGTCAAGGCTAGGAGAAAAGGCTTCTAACAATGTATATTAGCAAGTCCAAGGCTCATGATACCTTTAAAGAAGCCCCTAAGTTGAAGCAAAAGTAGACTAGGGTTCCCCCATAAGGAAAACAACTATGGCAAGAAAAATTATGGACAATATTGAAGTGGATGCCCACCAAAAGGATATATTTTGTGGCAAATAACATCCCCTTGATGTTTAGGCTCTCCAATCCAACAAATTCACCTTGCCTAGGGATTCCCACCAAGACCGGGTCAGCTCACTCGATCTTGAAGGGGTTGAATTTAGAGAAAGAGAAATTGTGGATTTAAGGAGATTTTGATCAACCAAATTAACTCGTTTCTTATCCCTTAGGAGTATGGAGTCTATGATGTGTTAGATTTGCCAAATAGTCACTAAGGAGGCCAAAATTTTGATGCCCTAGCACCAACACTTCAAGCAATTATCTATGCAATGGAAAAATGTAAATTTCATGGGAGAGCTAATGAAAGATCACCACTAGAACATTCATTCATATGTCATGCATGAGTAATGCATGCAATAGATCAGCTTGAACAGCATTCAATATATCTTCAACAAATTAGGGCACAATTGCAAACACTCGAATCAACAATATTCCATGCATTAGACAGGTTAAAGAAAGATATTCAACAATTAGGTACACTTACGAGATAACAAGCAAAAGATCCATCCATTCATCCAAACAATAGCTCCAAAGCACAACAATTTGGCTCCAAATATCAAAATGCATTAATAGATCCAAATTCTCCACAAGTACAAGAGGCCAAAATGCACAAAAAGATCGAAAATCCAAGTGTGATGTGATGACTTATGAGGATGAATAATTCCCCTATTTATAGGAGGAAATAAAATTTTAATTTTAGCCTACTAACCCCAAAATATTAAAATAATGTGTCATAACATGCCTAGGTCACAAGCTGACCTAGTAGCCAATGCAATAAATCAAATCTAACCCACACAGGTGAGTCGAAACAGTATATATGGTGACGACATGCATGCATGAGCCCTCCTAGGGCTTGCGTTGAGGGGTGAAGGTTCCATATAATGTTTAGGGGGGCCTATAAAATCATCTCCTAGGGGTTGGCCACTAGGTCTCTGTGAAACTCCCATGGACCCCAATTTTTGTTTTGGGGCACAAAAGTGGTCTCATGGATCTCCAAGAAGTCAAAATACGTGTCTCTGCTCCAATGTTGAGGGCTCTCAAGGTGGGGTTAGCCCTCCCATGTCTCAATGTGTGAGACCATCCTCCTTTGGGCCCTGGATTCAGCAGCCAACCCTCTTGAAGTGCTAAGTCGAATGGGGACATGCCTAGTCCAGGTGCATCAGCACACAAAGTCATAAATGTAGGGCAATCTGTTGGAACTTTATGAATGTTAGAGGTTCCCATGGTTATGCATGATGCTTTGCTAGAGCTCGGAGACCCATGGCTCTCAATGCCTCACATGTGGGTGTCAATATGCTCCTCTAAAGGACTAGAGCCCCAATTAAGTTGCCCAAGCCACGAATGTGGAACCACCTAACAATTACACACAATATCCAGTGCTCACACCTACATCGTCAGGTACATTTAATCATTTTTGCATCTAAGTGAACCAAGCTTGCAAGTAATGGGAAAATTGACACTTCAAACAAGGCTCACCTTCTAGAATCAAGGTTGTAAACTCATTATAGTGTTACATCCTTGTGTAGGAGTGGATAATAGACCACCCCATTAGGTGTTTCCAACCCCCAAGGGGAGTGACATCTCCTTGGTCCACCCTTCAATTGATAGGTGTCATCTGAATGATGATGGAACGGAGGGGGAAAGGATTCATGGCCAAGTGCCATGGTCAAAGGGATTGGCTATGATGGACCCCTCTTGGATCTTTCGGAACATCTAATTCTAAATGAATATTAGATTTCATTAATATTAGTGGGAGAGTTGAGGTGGATGCAAAATTGTTGTGGTTTCTTTGTGATTGTGGTATCCCAATCAATGTGTTTTGCTCCCTCTATTGGCATGATTTGTTTAACGCCACCAATATTGTTTAAGGCATGATTACAACTTGCGAATGGTGTCCCATTGCTATGAGGAGGTGAAGATGAATAAAGACTTGATGGTTTGGGGAAAAAATCTTGAGTATAATTTGGATGATGGAGTGTTGTATTTAGAGAAACTGGAAGATGCTCTTATCCAGTTTAATGATGATCCTGTTGATATGCCACCCGATTTAGTACCAAGGTCCCCATGTCCAAGACTTCAGCAACAATACTAGGGGCTTCATCTTCAAATCCATGGCCTCCATCTACCCCACTACCACCAAGTGGAGGCCCACACAATGGTCAAAGTGGTGTGAGGAGAAACTAGTAGACAGGTTCACTACTTTATTTGTCATACTCTATAGAGGACTGATTAGGCCTAGTTTCTTGAAATTAGAATTTTAAGTCTTCCTACTTCAATGTGTAGATGGCCCTTTTTTATAAACATTACTATTTCGTCATGTTGACACTTGATAGATGAGATATTTCAATGTTGTAATCGTTTACATTCTATGATATGCTTAAAAATATGATGTTTATTTGTAATTGCTAGAATCTAGAATCTATACACACACACACACACACACACACACACACACACACACATTACAAGGATTTTTGGAAAATGATGCTCCTAGCACTTCAATTCCCAAAATCACTCCCACTTCATGCAATCTTGGTCCAAACCCATATCATTAAGAAACAAATCCCAAATCTTTGTCTTTCCCTTCAGCCACTCCTCCCTCTCCTATAAACACATCCCACATTTGCTTTCCTAATAAGGCATGTGTCTTAAACCTAGGGCATGTGTTGGACATGAGTTTGGCATCATCTATGTCCAACATATTGGATTAATGATATGTGACCCCCTAGGGGCATGTCCAATGACTTGGGAACTAAACATATCTCAATCCTCAAAAAGATACTCAACTAGAGATTCATCTACCTTAAGATCAAACACCCTCTCTCCATTGCCACCTTCTACTTAAGGAAGTCAAAATAAAATTTAGACCCCTCATCCCCCTCCTAAATCCACTAGAGATGAGAACAAACCCTAGCACCACTAGCAATGTACTTCTAAAGTTCAAACCACACCTCATTGCTATCTCCAACTTCACAACATTTACTTGAAGAATGACATTTTAAATGTCCTCTTCAAGGATGATGAGGACCTCCTCCAATTACTACCGAGTCACTCGAAACTTTTTCCACTACCTACTAGCTATAAATCCAACCCCATCCTCTCATGAATTTAATAGTATGATGAACTACAAGCTCCAACTAAAGGATCCACCCCTACGAATCCTACAGTTATGGATATATGTTACAAACCTATTGAATTAGGGCTCATAAATCATACGTTACTAGTGACGAAGCATTCAATTTGAAAACTAAAGATGGAAGTGTGTCAACTAAGAGCCCTAGAGAAATCACAAATAAATTCTAAAAGTGACTACGTCTAGTTACATCCATAAGGCAAAGCTTTCGAGGAAAGGTAATCTCCTCTCTCTAACCATAAAAACAATCTAATAAAATGTGACTCCATCTTGCCCCTAGTTGTAGTTGGTCTAGTTGAACCAACCCCCATTGTTAATATATTTTTTCTTCCAATAAGGTTCAAAAATCTAAAGAGAATCTCTATGCCAACACTAAAAGCCCACTTCTTTAAACAACTAAACACTAAAATCGTACCTCCACATAGATCTCCATCCACTCCACCATGTTAAAACCCTTGTCAACAATCCACGTTGTTGCACTCAAATTGTCAAAGTTCCAAGGAAGCAGAAGTGTCTATTTTTTCAACAAGGATTGGATCACCTATTAGCAATATATGTGTCATGGTCTCCCATTCTGCAAGTTATATGATGTAAATGATCCTAGTATGACCTTGAGTCTATGTAGCAACCTAGGTAAGTCTAGGATTTTGGTAACAAATTTGATCCTAGGAGGTTTTTTAACCTCACTTATTACCTGTGTTTCTAAACATGGTTAATCAAAAGAGTTTTTCCCCTCCAGCTTAAACCCCCAAAGCTAGAGTGAAATTTATTACCAATGTATTAGATGAGTCCTAGTGTTTTAGTCGACTCTGATGTAAAAGGGGTTTGGATATAATTTAAGCTAGTTGGCTTAATTATTTTAATTACAAATCACTTGGTCTACTAGATCATAATGTGTCGCAGATGGGTTACGTGTTTTGACGGTCTAAGCCTAATGTGTATTCCCTCTTTGAGTCAAAAATGTAAAATATTATGTAAATGAGGGTTGGAAAAATAATTATATCCCCTCATGCGTAAATTAATTAATTTTCCTGGAAAAATAAAATAAATCCTAAGACAGAAAATTAATAAATTAGAATCAAGTTAATTTGTCTTAGGAAATTAATTCTCCAAGTGGAAAAATTCGTGGGTCTTAAGGGAATCAATTTTTAAAGGTCCTACACCAAGGGAATATTGTATATTTCAAGAAAAATTGAACCCTTGGGCCTTGGTGGTTAAGTCAAATTCAAACTTTTGAGGAAATTAGCTCAAAATAACTAATTTTGAGCTAATTAATGTGAAGCTAAATGATAAATTCGAAAATTCCACAAAAATAAAAAATAAAGGGTCAAGATTAAAATATCTTGAAGTGTTTATCAACGGCCAAGATTATTTTGACAAGGATCAAAGAAACTAGCCCTTATTTTTCCACTTTGGAAGATTTATCTATAAATTAGAGTCACTTGATTCTTTATTCATGTTGATCTTTGACTAGAATTGTTGCTGAAGCATTTTGTAAATTATTGTCCCGTTGGGATCTATTTATTCTATTATAAAAAAAGACTTTGAGGTACAACTCGAGGTGTTCTTGTTCGTTGATTTATGGTATGTATCAACAACGAGCTTCCTATGTGGTGCTTTACTTGATATATTTTGAGATAATACATAGTGTTTGCAAGTACTCAATCCTTGGTCTCCAAGTTCACAAACTGTGAGCAAGGATCATCTTGTTTGGATTCTTAGTTTTTATATGGTGGATTAATCTTCACTAGGGCTATAGTTAACAGTAATTTTTCTGAAGCATTTTAGCCATTCTTTCAAGAAAAAATATTATAAAAATTATTTTCTCAAAAATTATTTAAAAAAATCCATGTACAATTTGTAAAATAATTTTGTAATTTTAAGTGTAAATTATTTTTCTAACTTGAGTTGGGTTTTTAGATCTATTTTATATATATTTAGGGTTTGGGTGTTTTTAGGTTGGATCAAGCTGATTTATTTAAGCATCTTGTGGATTGACCTATAGTTGAATTTTGCACTTTGTTAAGCACTCATCTTGTATTAAGATTGTTTTTCCCATTGTTGTTAAATATTATTGGCATAAAGAGTAATCATAACTTAAATACTTAAGAAACTCAAACAATCTTAATTCAAGATAACCTCACTCATCATCTTGCATTTAGCATCCTAGATCTAGCTTACATTAATAATTTACATCCTAGCATAAGCTAGGTTTATAGAGATATAAGGCAACCATTTTCACACTAGCTTGAGAGATTCAGTTTCTCCTAGTAGTTAACATAGTGACCTTGCAGTCGTCAAAACCACAGTCTCTGCAACGCCGGAGGCACCGGGTGAGTGGAACAAAGGGGGAGATATCGTTAATCAGGCCACTGCCTACTTCTCGTTGGCTTCCATTTCACAACTTACTTTGAGAATTGTTACTCAAAACCGTTGGGGAAAAGGTTACATTTAGACTAGGTATCTAATTAAAATTTACCAAGATCACTGCATCTCACATAGGTCCTAGGTCATGCATATCATATAGACTAGTCAAGCATTCAAGCAGTTGGTGTACATCCAGTCATTTGATTCCAATTCATAGAAAGTAAGAAATTGTGACTCCATTAAGGCACTGGTCTCATAATAAAAAATCTAAATCTAATCAATAATCTTGCTTAATTTCAACGAAGTGGCTAGGCCACTCATCCCTGTCTCCCAAAAAAGTCGGTTCCCAACTTGTCTTCCTTCACCTCATTTCATAGGGACTACCCCCCATAGCCTATTGTTGGGAGACAGCTAGAACGGAGTGGTCGAAGATCAGAGTGACAACCTCCGTCCTGAGTGATTTCCCGGTGCCTATAAAATATGGGCAACAACACACTCTACAGCTAGAAGAGAGGTAACCACCAAATCCTAAAGGTAACCCCACTTAAAATTAAGGTTAGGGGCATACAATTCACAAAATCCAAGAACCCAATCCTAAGTTCGAAGGAGTGACCCAAACACAACTATCAACTAGGTCCAACCCAAAAGAGATCATGAAACTCTACAAAGATGAAGCAACGGTGACCACCACTCCACTCCCTTAGAAATGCTCTATAACCCAACAAAGCCTAATCCAACAGTAATTTTTCTTGTTCAGGTGTTCAAATCTAGGTGACTTGACCTCCTCAGGGAAGACGACATGAGGCAAAATATTATGCAAAATAACTCGAACAAAATGCTTGCCACAATAAATCACCAACCCTCACATAGTCAAGATAATAGTGAGAGCTTCACTCCAACAGAAGAAGATGTAACCCATTGTATTCGTTACCCATCTCAAAACCTTCAAGAATCAAACGATCTGGTGAGTGAATCATCACATCCTAATAGGATTTATACATTACTTAGGAATCAGATCAATAATTGGATTGTCCACATGAGTAGGGGAAGAAATTCCCTTCTACTTGTTAGAATTAACCTACCAAACCTGCTCAATCTCCATGCTGCTAAGTCCTAAAGGGACCATAAGGCACCCTTACCCATAGGGACAACAATCCAAGGCACACAAGGTTGCCCCATCACCAAGGAAGATTTAGGAGCTAAGGATCCACCACATAACTCTTAGATGTCCAACAAGCACCAGAACTACCAAGAAAAGAACCTCCCCACACTTGAACCAAATCTACCAATGTCAAAGCCACCTACTCCACCACAAAAACCACCAAGCACAAAGCCATGAGAGAGCGATGGGAGAGATGTGCAATGGGGAAGCAAAGAGGCCTGAAACAAAATTGTACGAATGCAATTCATAGAACGGTGGCTGAATTAATCCATGATGCAGGGGTAGAGCCACCATACAATTCTGCTAGATATCGCTAGAGACAGGGTGAGGTACCACATAATCAAAACTAACACCATATAAACTAGCCCAGAGTAGTAGTACACATGCTATTACAATCAAATCACTTAATTAAATATACGCATTTCAAACCATCTATAAAAAATACGTGTAAATTTATGTAGATGTACTATGCTTGATGCAACTTTACTTTTTCTCCAATATCAGACAGCAATCACATAAACAATAAAGTAAAACGCTGATAGAACATACGAATAGATCGACAGAAGACAAGCTAGAAATATATAAGTGTGTTGGTGCCTTACGACGGTCAACAGGATGTTTCAACCAGCAAAGTCTCAATATGGTTAGCCAACCAGCAATTTCACACAACCCTCTAGGACAGCCAAACGGTCAACTCAAAAGTCAACGGTCTGCACAAATAGCAGCAGCAGCTCGGTCAACGCTGAAAAGTCGAAGTCGACATTTTGCTTCGGGAATAGTGCCAGAAAATGCGGATTAGGAAAATCGAAATTTTGGGAGAGTTTCGGGTCGATTTGACCTTGCGTTGACCAAAGTCAATGCTGATCAAATTTTGCTGCAGAAACCCTAGACCAAAATCAGAAATGTGTTGCTGCTGGAAATTTCCCACATGTGGAGAGAAGAGCCACCAAAGACATCGAACCAATCAGATGAGGAGAGAGAAATGTGTGAGGATGATATGAGTGAAAATTTCCTCCAACGTTGACCAATATATATCCATCAGTGAGGGTGTGTGACACAACTCCTAGGGCACAAAACCTTAAGGCCGACCTACACATATCTTGAATAAAATCAAAATAAATGTTCTGCTCATCGGATCAAGATGATCTTTAGATCGATCTTGCACCTCTCTGAAAGAGGAACCCAATAAAAATATTGGTATCTTCATCTAAGCGTCACAACATGGAGTTTGGACCTAGTTGTCCAAAATTAACATGCCCTCTCAACTAGGGAGAACTCCATCCACCTGTGCAATCCAAACATCATGCGTCATCCCGTCGTAACTTGCTTCGTTGGCTTCTTTATTTCAGATTAGAAGTGGGTCAGTCACAAAGACATCATTCCCGGCTGACAGATTCAGCCCAGAGGACTGAAACCTCTATAGGACTCACAAACAGTCTCATACCAACCCGAAGTTGGTTTATCTGACCCGAAATCAGTAGGAGGTCCGAAACCTCACTAGACTTGATCCCAGATCAAGTGGTTGAACCATGCCATCCTAGATAGAGAGTACAACAATCTCTGATGCATCCATCAGTCTTTGCTCCTTGTCTCTAACTTTTCCCACCTCACTGGCCAAATGAGAGGTACTTCCCATGAGCCCTGAACTCAATGCGTAGATGCATACGGGGCACAAACAATGAGAGGTGAACCAACTCAATCATCACAACGGTGGGGCAGAAGCACACCAACAAGGTTCGGCAAGCCTAGCCCTGTGGTTGCTTATAGCTCAGAAAAGCTATCCCCAAAGCCCCCCAGAG
Organism: Pinus albicaulis; assembly: GCA_034641835.2. NCBI lineage: Eukaryota > Viridiplantae > Streptophyta > Pinopsida > Pinales > Pinaceae > Pinus > Pinus albicaulis. The sequence continues at coordinate 1,555,874,460 of CM076575.1, forward strand.
CTCCCAGAGCTCATCGTCCAACAGGACCCTCAGCATAGCGTCATTCCACGATACCAAGACTCTCACAGAATGTTAGGAACTTGACCTTCCCCAGGAGCTTTGTGAGAATATCCACGACCTGCTCATCCGTTCTTATATGATCGAGCCTTACCGCGCCTCGCTGTACCATATCCCAGATAAAGTGGTACATGATATCAATATGCTTGGATCGATCCTCGAACACAGGATTCTTGGACAACCGAATCCCACTCTAGTTATCACGATGGTATCTAGCACATGCCCAAACAGCTCACTGAAGAGCTTTCGCAACCAAACTCCTTCACAACAGGCCATACTCGCTGCAATGTATTCGGCCTCCGCGGTGCTCAAAACCACCGACTTCTGCTTCCTGCTCATCCATGATATCAAAGCAGATCCAAGTGTGAAGCAGCATCCCAATGTGCTTTTATGATCCACCACACTACCAGCCCAATCGGCATCAATATATCCAAGGAGTTTCACGCTCCCGGTAGTGTATCTCAGCCCATGGTTTATCGTGCCTCGAAGATTTCTCAGAAGATTCTTGGCACCAACCTAGTGAGTGTGATGAGGCTCAACCATCTGTTGACTCAAAGTGTTCACTGCAAAACATATGTCCGGATGGGTATTCACTAAGAACATCAGGGCCCTTACGAGTTGACGATACTCAGTAGGATTTGCTAACACGGGCCTAGCAGCGCTGCCACTCAACTTCTTAAAGTTGAGCTCCATCGGCGTCAACACGAACTTACAGTCCATCATACCAAATCTGTCCAGAAGCTTCACAATGTATTTTCCTTGAGAAAGGAAAATCTCGCTAGGTCTCTGCCAAACCTCCAGGCCTAGGAAGTAATGCATCAGTCCTAGGTCCTTCATCTCGAACTCAGCAGCGAGCTCCCTCTTGCACTAATGAATGAGAGGGTCAGTGGTACCTAATATCAATATGCTTGGATCAATCCTCGAACACGAGATTCTCGGACAACCGAATCCCACTCTGGTTATCAAGGTGGTCTCTAGCACATACCCAAACAGCTCATTGAAGAGCTTTCGCAACCAAACTACTTCACAACAGGTCATACGAGATGCATTGTATTCGGCCTCCGCAGTGCTCAAAGCCACCGACTTCTGCTTCCTGCTCATCCATGATATTGAAGCAGATCCAAGTGTGAAGCAGCATCCCGATGTGCTTTTACGATCCACCACACTACCAACCCAATCAGCATCAGTATATCTAAGGAGTGTCACGCTCCCGGCAGTGTATCTCAGCCCATGGTTTATCGTGCCACGAAGATATCTCAGAAGATTCTTGGCACCAACCCAGTGAGTGTGATGAGGCTCAACCATCTGTTGACTCAAAGTGTTCACTACAAAAACATATGTCCGGACGAGTGTTCACTAAGAACATCAGGGCTCCTACGAGTTGACGATACTCAGTAGGATTTGCTAACACGGGCCCAGCAGTGCTGCCACTCAACTTCTTAAAGTTGACCTCCATCGGTGTCGACACGGACTTACAGTCCACCACACCAAATCTTTCCAGAAGCTTCACAATGTATTTTCCTTGAGAAAGGAAAATCTCGCCAGGTCTCTGCCAGACCTCCAGGCCTAGGAAGTAATGCATCAGCCCGAGGTCCTTCATCTCGAACTCAGTAGCGAGCTCCCTCTTGCACTGATGAATGAGAGGGTCAGCACCTGTCAAGAAGAGGTCGTCCACATACAACACCAGAATGAGAGGCTTCTCTCTATCAACCTTGAAGTAAAGGTTCGGAACAACATTACTACGAGTGAAGCTCAGCTTCATCAGGTAGCTGAATATCCTCTTGTACCAAGCTCTGGGTGCTTGCTTCAACCCATAGAGGGCTTTCTTTAACCTGTAGACATGGGTGTCCCGATCCTGGACTTCGAACCCCAGGATTGCTCTACATACACCTCTTCCTTTATTGCACCATGCAGAAATGCGGTCTTCACATCCATCTGATGAAGACTCCATCCTTGCATAGCAGCAAGGGCTATGATAGATCGGATGGTGGTATATCGGGCCACAGGTGCAAATATGTCATCATAGTCTATGCCTTCCTTTTGAGAGAAGCCACGGGCAACGAATCTTGCCTTGAACTTTTTCAGCACTTCCATCAAATCCATGCTTGATCTTGTAGAGCCATTTCAAGGTGACAACTACTTTGTCCTCCGGTCTTGGAACCACATCCCAGACATCATGCTTCAATATGGACTCATATTCTTCGTGGATAGCATCCTTCCAGACTTGATGCTTTACGGCTTCCTCAAAAGATCCAGGCTCAGATTGTACAATAGTACTCATGGCTACTAGATACCCTTGGTATCTATTCGGCTTCTTGCTTTCACGGAATGTCCCCCTTGGAGCCATATGTCCCTTGGCATCACCAAGAGTGTCCCTGAGCCATGATGTTCTCTTCCCCCAGTGAAGGAGGTGGATCAATCAGGTCCATCAGTCCTTCAGCATCGATCATCATCTCATACTTCGGTTCTTCTTGATTTCCAAGCCTTGCTTCATGATCTTCCTCAGATCTCAGAAGATTGACTACTTTCCTTAGGGAAGCATCTTCGTCAAAGGTGACATCATGGCATATCTCCACTTCCCTTTGACCAGGAACATAGACTCTATAGGCCTTTGAAGTTTCGTTGTAGCCCACAAACATTCCCTTCTTCCCAGAAGCATCCAGCTTGCTCCTCTTCTCTTTCGGCACATGAAAATAAACTCTAAATGAGAGACGTCAGGTTTCTTACCAATGAAAACATCTTCGGAAGTTTTGGTTTCCAAAGCAGAATGCGGGCATTGGTTTTGTATGTACACAGCAATGTTCGCAGCTTCTCCCCACAGAAACTTCGATAGACCTTCGTCACATAGCATGGCACGAGCAGCTTCCACAATGGTCCTGTTCTTTCGTTCAGCAAAGCCATTCTGCTCAGGAGTATAGACAGTTGTGGTCTCCCTCTTGATGCCAGCTTCTCTGCAAAAGTTCTTGAACTCGTTCGTCTCATATTCAGTGCCATTATCGGTCCTCAATATCTTGATCTTCTTCCCTGTCAAATTTTCCAGCAGGGCTTTGAAGGTACAGAACCACATGAAAGCCTCATCCTTCTTCTTCAAGAAGTATATCCAAGTTTTGCGAGAGAAATCATCTATGAATGTCATATAATAAGAACATCCTTCCAAGGATGTCACAGGCAGCATCCCAGACAGATCAGAATGTATCAATTGCAAGACATCAGATGTCTTTGTGACACTTGAGGGAAAAGGTCCCCTTGTATGCTTTCCTTCGGCACAACCCTGACATACATGGAGTGTAAAAACTCTGGTAAACTTGATAAATATATATTATTAATGATGAAGATAAGAGATGATTACAATGAGGGATCGCCTAGGCTTTAAATACAGCCTCAAGGTGTCCCTTGGCGAAGAGGCATGATCTTTGATCATGCCCTTTCAGTTAATAAATCATAATATAACTATATCTAACTAATAATTAATAAAATATTCATAACATTGCCCCTCTCTTAAAGATGCTTTGTCCTCAAAGCATATGTAATGATGGACAATGTTGACGAACGCCTGAGTTCCTTGAGCGGCGGGCTCTTGCTTCCCACATTTTAAAAAGATCGTGGAGCAAATTCTCGAGTTCAATCTTTTGTTGATCTGGATAGTGAAAATATCTGATATCGACAAGGTCGGATCCTGTCTTGACTTCTGGAGACTCTTCGTGGCTCCCTTTTGAAGATAACATTTCTAACTGCTGACATTGTACTGTAGATGTTGGTGCTTCTTATTTGAGTCATCTTCGTCATCAGAGAGGAAGATACGACTTGATTTTCTGGGGCTTGGAATCCATACAACTTGTATTTCTGCCCTTTCCACTTAAAACTTATAAACTGCTTCTGATGGTTGGCAGAATAAGTACCTAGAGTTCGTAGCCATTGAATTCCTAAGACCACATCTACTCCTCGTAATGGAACGGTGTGGAACGGAGATTCTAAATGAAAGTCTTTAATCCGCAATTTGACTTTATGGCATTTTCCTACTTGTTCAATCTTCTTACCGTCGGCCACCATTACCTTCATATTAGGCATGGGAAAAGTAAAGAGGTTGAGTCTTTTGGCCATGGTGGAATCTAGAAAATTGTGCGTGCTGCCTGTGTCTATTAGAACCATTACATTGTTGTTCTTAATATGTCCTCTTAAACTTAGGGTTTGAGGTTGTAATATGCCTGTCATAGCTGATAAGGACACTTGCGGAATAGTTTCGCCATCCACTTCTGGAGAGAACTCTAAGTTGTCTTCTAATCCTTCTATACATGAATCAGTACTGTTAGCATCGTTAGTTGCTTCACAACTGTATAGATTCTTCGCTTTTCCATTAGCACATCTGTGCTTAGGGTCCCAGTTTTCACCGCAACGTTTGCACTTGCCCTCTCGCATTCTTTGTTTTTCCAAATTAGATTTTTCTTCTTCATCAAGATGAACAGGGACATATTTTGTGTCATCTACATTTTCAGATTGAGGAAACCGTCGTCTCGAATATACTTTTTCTGGTTTTGATAATCTTTCAAATTTCTTTTCAGCAGCTTTTGCTTTTTGCCTTGCTACTTCTACGGACGTAATTTCATGTAGTTCGAGCTCTTCTTGTATGTGGATTTTAAGTCCCGAGATGTAAGACTGGATTAGACGAGATTCCGACAATCCGGGTACTCGTGTTGCCAAAGTCTCCCATTCTCGCGTGTACTCATCCACATCTCCTTGTTGGCGTAATTTGATAAACGTTGAAAAGAACTTTTCTTCTTTTATGCCTTGAAACCTTTTGAAGAACGCATCCTTAAATTTCCTCCAACTGATAGCGAGCGTCATCTTTTTCCACCACATATACCAATTATATGCTTCTCCTTCCATTTTCATGGAAGCATGTTTAATTTTTTCATCATCACTAGTAATGTCATAAATTTCAAAATATTCTTCTGCCTTATTAAGCCATGCAACGCTATTTTTTTCATTACCATCAAATTTGGGTAGATCGATCTTGGCTTTGCGCTGATATGCTAATGGCGGAACAAGAAGGGGATATTGATTAGCGAACGCATTCCAGAGCTGCTTATTTTGAAAATCTGCATTACTATCTTCTTGATGATGTGGAGAATCAGTCTTTTCCTGATGCTCTTCCGAGTTCCCTGAATCTGCGGAATTGTTTTGTTGATTTGGTTCCCTGTTAGGAGATGTTGGGGATTGTGTTTGACTTAACTTATCTATTTTATCATTTAGCTTATTGAAGAGTACTGTCATATTGTTCATTACTTCGCTATGCTCTGTCATCTTGTTCATTGCTTTGTTAAGCTTTTCTGTGGCCTCGTGATGATTTAGCCACATTTGTCTTTCTATTCGATTTGTTGTATCATGAACCCTTTTGATGTCGTTGGAATGCCCTGCAACTGTGCCTTCAAGGTCGAGTAATCTTTTTCCGAATTCTTCGGTATTATTAGTGATCTGTTTCTCGAGATCAACCAATTTTTTCTGGAATTCAGCCATTGACATTGACGACGACATCGAACGCGTATGAGGTGGAGAGTATTTTTCTGCCAGTTTCTCCTCTTTTTTCTTTAAAATTAATTAATTAATATTTAATTAATTAATTAATTTTTTTTTGAATTAATTAATTAATAATAATTTTTTTTTAAAACTATATAATTATTATATATATATAATTTTTAATTAAAAATTATATAATATATATATTTTAATTATATAATTATTATATATATATATATATATATATATATATAATTATTAAATGGAAATTATATAATATATAAATGAACTATATAATTATAATATATATATATAATTATTAATTAAATTATATAATATATATTTTATATATAATTAAAAAAAATCGTGTTTTTTTTTAAATATGCCGTTCGCTCTCAGCCGCTTGTGAGATTTATACGCTGTGTTAATAAAAAGAAACCGGTCACCAAAAATGTCACACCGGTTCACGTTTTTTTTTTAATTTCTGCGGTTGTTTTTTTAATTTCTGTGGTTCGACTGAACACGCAGGCGGAAGAGGAGAAGGATAGACGTCAGGGAAGTGGTCTGCGGCAGACGGCGGCTGAAGAATCGATGTGTAACTTGAACAATTATCGTTCGATGCCCAGATATATAATTTATAAAATTTAAGTTATATAACCACTGTGTAAAACTCAAATCGATTATTAAATGATGCCCGTTCCGTTTAAACGATGCCCTGTTTCGAATTGCCCGTCCGTTTGACCACTGTTCTTATGATTTAACAAGTCGAGTTTTTCGCAGACTATCTGTGGTGGCAGTGATGACGCAATGGAGAGTTCTATTAGTTTTGTATTTTAAAAGTGTAATCAGGGGTAAGAGTTGAAAACCGTAAAAGGTAATCTCATCCACACATTAAGTTCTGCATGAAGGTTCCGCTGATCTTCCCACCGTTGCCAATGAATGCGTAGAGAATATAGCAGCCTCCGCGATGTTTTCTCTTTGTTCTTTGGAGTGTAATGTAAAGCGGTTGTAACTCCTTTAAATTAAATATAACAGTCGGAGGTGTATGGAGGGCGTAAATATAAAGGCAGCGGATGAATCACTGTTCTTTCCTTAGGTGCTGTTCCAGAAGATCCGAATTTCTAATCCTTGACACAGATCACCAAAGCAGATTAACCTTTAAATTTCTCTTCCTCGGTTTTCTTCAGTTCACGATCTTGAAAAAATCTGCAATTCTGGAATTGCAATTCTGGAATTCTGTAATTCCGGAGTGATCACACAGATCCAAAAAGAGCGATGGCTCCGATACCAATGGAGTGTAAAAACTCTGGTAAACTTGATAAACATATATTATTAATGATGAAGATAAGAGATGATTACAATGAGGGATCGCCTAGGCTTTAAATACAGCCTCAAGGTGTCCCTTGATCATGCCCTTTCAGTTAATAAATCCTAATATAACTATATCTAACTAATAATTAATAAAATATTCATAACAATACACCTTCATGATTGTTTGAAAACTCGAGCATCCCTGTTACCACCTTCCTTGCTTCAGAAAGGGCCTTGTAGTGAAGGTGTCCAAACCTTCGGTGCCATAGTTCAGTCTGTCGAATAGTATCACACGTCAACGCTCCCAGTGGACTTTCTCCAACCTCGCAGAGTGTATCAACTCTAAACCCAATCGTGATAGCTTCCTTGAAGCTCTTCTTCTAGATGTGCACCTTCCCATCAATGAATGCTACATTGAAACCTTTGTCTTCCATGGCCGATATAGACACAAGGTTCTTCTTCAAATTAGGTACATAGAGTACATCCTGTAAGCGAAGGACTTGACATTAAGACAAGTGGAGGGTCACAGTCCCTGTCCCTTTCACGGGATATGTGGCATTATCTCCAAGGATAATTTCCAGATTAGTATCCTTCTCAATCATATCAGAAAGTGCTTCCGTGAACCCAGTGCTATCCCTTAAGGCACCATGATCTATCAACCAGACATCCATAGTGTCGGGTGGAGATGTACTAGAGAGGGCAGATACAAGAATGAATTCATTTCTTTTATCAACAACATTTGTTTCCTCATACTTGGAGTTTCTCGACCTTTTGAAAGGTTGACCATTTCCACCAGAGGGAGCTTTCCTCTTTCCCTTGAACCTGTTGTTCCTTTGATTGCCATTCCTCCGGTTGTTGTTGTTGTCATCATCATCGGGAAAATCCTTCTTGAAAGGGCATTCTCTAGCATAGTGACCTGGCCTATGACAAGTGTAACACTTGCCTTTCTTTCCTTGGGCCCCTGCTCTTCCTTTGTTCTTTGGACCACCAAAGTTCTTCTTATTAGAATGAGCAGCATAGGCAACATTTCCTTCATTTTCATACTCCTTCATTCTTGTCTCTTCTTGTACGCATCTCGATAGTACTTCATCAAAGTCAGGTATCACATTGTTATTGAGAATGGTAGTGTTGAACACATGCCATTCAGATGAGAGCCCTCCAAGTGCGGTGAGTACCATCCCTTGATCAGTTATTGTCTCCCCAATAGCCAGCAGATTGTTCCTGATCTCGATCAGCTTCAGAAAATATGATTGAACAGACTCATCCCTGCCTTTCTTTAGATTCTTCAATTGATTCTTGAAGAATAGGACTTGATTCGCATTGTTGGCCTTGAACATGTGGACCAACTTATCATACATCTCTTTGGATGTGCCCAGCTCAGAGATGTAAGCAACCAGACTCTTGTGAATTGAGTCCCTGGTCAATAGCTTTGCTTTGATCTCCCCCTTCTTATACTTTGTTTTGGCAGCAGCAGTAGCAGTGGATGGAGGCTCTTGGATTTTACCCTGCACATAGTCCATGACATCTTGGTCTTCCAATTTAAGATCCAATGTCATCTTCCAAGCATGGAAGTCATCCTTCCCAGTCAATTTGTCATCAGCCTTAAAGCCGTTATAGTTTGAGGAACCGATCCTCTTCTTCGGTGATTGCTACAAATTAGGGCTTTGTCTTCACCTCAGCTCTGATACCATGTAAATTTATGTAGATGTTCTATGATTGATGCAACTTTACTTTTTCTCCAATATCAAACATCAATCACATAAACAATAAAGTAAAATGTTGATAGAACATACCAGTAGATCGACAGAAGACAAGCCAGAAATATATAAGTATGTTGGTGCGTTATGATGGTCAACAAGATGCTTCAACCAGCAAAGTCTCAATATGGTCAGCCAACCAGCAATGTCACACAACCCTCTAGGACAGCCAAACGATCAACTCAAAAGTCAACCCAAAAAGTCAACAGTGAACACAAACAGCAGTGGTAGCTAGGTCAACGCTAAAAAGTCAAAGTCAACATTTTTCTTCGAGAATAGTGCCAAAAAATGCGGATTAGGAAAATCGAAATTTTGGGTGAGTTTCGGGTCGATTTGACCTTGCGTTGACCAAAGTCAACGCTGGTCAAATTTTGCTGCAGAAACCCTAGACCGAAATCAGAAATGTGCTACTGCAGGAAATTTCCCACGTGTGGAGAGTGTTGACCACACTTTGTCAATGACCCCATAGCAGTACACCCCCATTTTTTCAAATGGGATTCATCATGTTCGACGTGTTCGCGCCATTCAAATTCCATCATCAGTCGACAGTTTTTTAAATGATGTAAACCCATTCTGCATGTTTATGATGTAAATGATCTAAGTAAGACCATCATGTATGTAACAACCTAGGTAAGCCTAGTATTTTGGTGACAACTTCTATCCTAAGAGGTTTTTTGTCTCATTGATTAATTTGTGTTTCTCGACACAAGTGATCGTCAGAGTTTTTCCCTCTAGCCTCACCCCAAAGCTAGGATGGATTTTGTCGTCAAGATGCTAAGTGAGTCCTAATTTTCTATCGAGTCTTTGTAAAGTAATCTGGGAATGATTCTAGCTAATTGGCTAGATTATTTTATTACAGATTGCTAGGGCTACTAGATCATGTTTTGAGTCGCAGAATTGGGTAACTAATTGAGCGTCCATACAAATGGGTATTCCCCCTTTATGTGTCTAAATGTATTTATCTTATGTAAAGAGGGTTGGAAAAATAACTAAATCCCTTCTCAGTCAATTAATTAAACTTTATGGCCAAATTAATTAAAAAATCCTAAGCCAGAAATTTAATTAATTCTAAGTCCTAGGTGAGTTAAATTCTTCAAAGGCAAAATTCGTGGGTCCTTAAAAAATAAATTTTTAAAGGTCTCAGGCCAAGGGAATATTGAGAATTTCAAGAAATTTTGGACTCTTGGGCCTTGGTGGTTAAGTCAAAGTCAAAATTTTAAGGTAATTCAGTCAAAAATATTATTTTTGAGTTAATTAAAATGGAATTAAATGATAAATTCGAATTTCCTCAAAATTATAATTTCGACGGTCCAGATTAAAAGATAATTAAACCTTTTCGACGGTCGAGATTATTTTGACAAGATCAACTGAACTAGCCGTTGGAGATTTTATCTTATAAATTAGAGGTCTTTGTCAGTCTTTAGGTCATCCGATCTCTGGATCGTGCACTCGCTCTTGAAGTTCTCCTGTAATATTTTTTGGAAAAATACAAACGAAGACTTTGGGGTTTTATTTTGATGGTGGTGTTCCTCTTCAGTATTTTATGGTAAACGTGTTCTTAAAACTCTAATGGTGATTATTTTAATGGATTGTTGATTAATGGCTCTTGTAAAGTAATCTAATGTACAAGTATCTTGCTTAGGTTACTGGATCTAGGGTAAAAATATTAATTGGATCGAGTTAACAGTTATCTCTAGCTCATGAAAATTTTATGTTTTATCACTATTTCTCTATTAATTTAACAGTTTAACTTTAAGTGTGCAGAGATCTTCCGGATTTAGATTGGGCATTTAGGGAAGTCCTAGTTTGGACCAGCTGACTCCCAAGGAAATAAGATATGAAGAACCCTCCGGATCTAATTCCCCAGGCTTATCTTAAATACCGTTTTTTGCAGGGTTCTTTATTGGGCTTGTGCCTCTCTTTTAAATTTTTATCTTCTGAATTGTGTTGAACTGTTTTAAATCTGGCCACGAGGGCCTTTAATCTGTAAAATAGCATTGTAATTACCGCTTATTTTTATTTTGTACATATACTGGTTTCTGGTTTTGTGCAGGTTATACTGGGAAATTTTCAGAATTTTTTTAGATCTAAGCCAGATCTAGGCCCCAAAGGGTAAGATCTGGTCTCAAGATCGTTTCTGGTTGCAGATCTGGGCAGCATTTTGCCTCAAAGAGTAAATTGCAGGTGTATTCATTTAAATCCGAAATTTTAATCTGTGTTTACAGGTTAAAGCAGATTTCTGGGCAAGGAAAAATTTATAAAATTCTGCAAACCAGTGTGTCTGTCATTGCCCTTCATCCCTGTATTTCTTTTTCTTTGCTCCCTCACGTTGTTCGTCCTCACGCTACCAGCCAAGCCCGTTGCCATTTCTCCATCCTTTCCTTTTGCTGCTAATGCTGCCCTCCTCACTTCCTTATGTCCAGTTCTCACCTCGTCGTCCAGCAACGTCAACCTGCCCGCTACCCATCTCCTGCATTTTTGCTCCACACTGTTCGCCATCGCATCTCAACCTTCCACTTCCACCTGCACACACAAAATAAAATTTCATCGTATATTTCATTTTTTATGATAGTTTCATAAAGTTAGATTTTCGATCTTAGTCTTGTTGAAGACATGGTTTGCCTTTTAGGTTTTTGTTTTTATTATTTTTATTATTTTTTTATTTTTTTTTAAGAGTTTAAAACTTCAAAATTAAGAAATCGACTTTTCTTTCTTATAGTCTTAGGTTTCATCTTTTAAATTTAGTAGTTTCATTTAAATTTAGCTCTCTTGAGAAAATTAAAAAATTAGAAAAGGGTCCAAAAACTTTAATAAAGTGGTTTTTTGGATTTAAAAATTTTACATAGTCAAGGTGAGCTTTAAATTTCTTTCTATCTAAAGTTTTTGACTATAGATTTCTGGATTGAAATTATTTGAAATATCATAAATTCAGAAATATTGGAAATATCTGGCATTTAAATTTGATAGTACCCTCATGATAACATTTTTGTTTTCGAATTTAAATTGTTGGTTCAAAGATGTGATTGATGAGCTTTAATTGTGATTTTAAATTACTTGAAATTGGTAATTAATTGTTTAAGTCAACTTTGGAAATATTTCAAGTGATGATAAATTGCATGTCATTGCATAATTGTGAGGGTGTTTTATTGAATACCATTGTGGTGGATTGATTTTTCATAGCAGTAGTTACATATCAATTACTTGACTTTAATTTCATAACGGGATATTTTGACTCCACAAGGCACTGGTTTTAAAGTTTCAAATATAATTGGATCTGTAAAATCTCGTTACTCTTAACAAGTACTTTGTCACTTAACTGTGTCTCCTGAAGTGGTTGATTTTCAACCAATTCTACTTCTTCATTTTTCGTTAGGGTCTACCTCCCTTAGTCTACAAGGAGACAGCTTAGATAAAGAGATTGGGGATCAAGGTGACAGCGCCCGATCTGAGCCGTTGTCGCAGTGCCTAGACATTATGTGCGACAATAGAGAGAAGAGCCACCAAAGACATCGAACCAATCAGTTGAGGAGAGAGAAATGTGTGAGGATGAGATGAGTGAAAATGTCCTCCAACGTTGACCAATATATATCCATCAGTGAGGGTGTGTGACACAACTGCTGGGGCACAAAACCTTAAGGCCGACCTGCACATATCTTGAATAAATTCAAAATAAATGTTCTGCTCATCGGATCAAAATGATCTTTCGATCAATCTTGCACCTCTCCGAAAGAGGAACCCAATAAAAATATTGGTATCTTCATCTGGGCATCATAACATGGAGTTTGGACCTAGTTGTCCAAAATTAACAATAAGTCTTCTTAACATCCATACTACACACAGAAAAAGACTCCCATTAACTTACTTTCTTATCATATATAATCTAATGTAATGTCTTATAGTTGAATGACGTATTAAGGGAAAAGATAAACATGGATAAAAGTTATGCCATTCAATGTAGTTGCACCCTCCTCTAGCATCACATGTAGTGGTTCAAGCACATTCAACATTCCCTTCAACCACCAAGAGAAGAATCGCCCCAAACTTGGAACCTAAACTACCAATGCCAGAGCCACCTACTCCACCCCAATGTTGCGAACATCGGCATCGGGATAAATCGGCAAGGGTCCAAAAAATCGGGAAAATATCAGTAAAAATCAGCAAACATTGGCAAAATTAAGATACCATAAAAATATCTTTAAAAATCTGCAAATATCAGCTAGGCCAAAAAATCGTGATTTCGAAATAAAATCGGGATGTTATCGAGATGTTCGCAACATTGCTCCACCCCCAAAGCCACCAAGCACAAAGTCATGTGAGAGTGATCAGAGAGGTGTGCGATGGGGAAAAGAAAGAGACCAGCAACAAAATTGTACAAATGCAATCCATAGAAGGGTAGTAGAATTGGTCAAGGATGCAGGGGTAGAGCCACCATACAGTTCTGCTAGTTATCGCTTGAGATAGGATGAGACATTGCATAATCAAAAGTAACACCATATAAATTGGCCCACAGTACACATGCTTTTACAATCAAATCATTTGATTAAATATACCCATTTCAAACCTGCTTTAAAAAATCAATCATCTTAAATACTATACACAGAAAAAGATTCCCATTAACTTATTATCTTATCATATCTAATCTAATGTAATGTCTTCTAGTTGAACGAGGTAAACCTGAATAAAAGCTATTTCCTTCAATGTAGTTCCACCCTCCTCTAGCGTCCCATGTAGTGGTTCAAGCACATTCAACATTCCCTCTACATTCCGCTCGCCAAAATATAAGCGGCTAGCTTCTTCCAATGCTTCATGCCACATTTCATGCCACAGTATAGCTACTCTGATGAGCTCCTTTGAAACTAGCTGAGCCTGCATCAAAAATTAATATCATATATATGCTTGATGCAGCTGGGTATCAAAAATTAGAAAATAGGCCGAAAAAGTGTGAAGTGAGATTTCTTCTACAGGTTGCAAGTGCAACGAATCATTAGCAATTAGCATAAACGAAGAAATCTAATAGATCCCAGCATATCAACATTTTCAGATATTTTATATTCACAGTTACAGACTAAAATATATAAAACCTGATCCACCAGAACACCACTGTGTTGCCGCACTTTGTCAACAACTTCTTGAGCAGCAGCTCTACGCAGTGAACTTATAGATTTGCATGCAACCAACAATGGATACATTAGAGCCTGCAGCAACAGATCAAGAAAATAGATTCAAATCCAACCTTCAGCCTCCAAATCTCATCCAGCAATATAGAAACCTACATAACTATCAAGGTGTTATGAAAATTTAAATTCTCAGTAAAGAGCTCTGTTTCAAAACAAATAAACTATTGCAAGGTCAAAACATGAAAATTTATATTGAGGCATGCATTAATAGTCCCACAAAAAGGAATCCCCACACAAGGATCTTTAAACATCATCCTCAGTTTTGCTAGGTGCTGGATTTAGACTGAGAAACAACGTTAAGTGTGTCACCCTCACGTATAATCAAGAGTGGATTTGAGTCTAAGCGCCTACTTCTTTTGGTGAGTTACTAGCTGTTCCTTGATCCTTATTGGAATTTTGTCCAACTCATCCACCATGTCAGAGCTTTCCCTATTGTTCTGAAGTTACTTCCTAGCCATTGGGGACCCTTTAATTTTTAGGGATGCGATGACAGAAAAATGTTATCATGGTGCACCAAAGGTGGCTTTTTCAATGAAAGTCAATCCTTCTTGAGGCAAACAAGAAGAATGAATAACATGAAATAGACAACTGGAAAATGATATGCCAAGCAGCCAACTCAGCCTGTATAGAAGGGCATTTAACTTTTTTCGTCTATTGCACCAATGCATAAACCTTGATAAGTACTAGATTCAACAGGAAGAAATCTTCAGGCAGAATTTATACACAATTAATCGTAGTGGTCATTCTCTTTAAAGCCACAAATAATACCACATCCTCATTCTGCAAAATGAATTCAGATCTGTCAAACCAAGGCTTCTGATATTCTCAACAAAATTGGGATTGTTCCTCACATTTCTAAATTCCTAGTTTTAATCCTAGCATCGATGGTACAAATTATTGAATCACATGCGTTGATGAATCATTGAGATCTTACAAGTTCTTATCTGCATTATTTCTTACTATTTTCCAGCCTTGCATGAACAGTCCTATTTCTATTGAATAATTCTTATTGGGACCTTGCTTAAGAAATAAATACTAGAGCTCATAAAAAGACCAGACAAAAGATTTGAGACCTTCATAAGGAACAAAAGCACAATTAAAGATCATGAATGGACAAATTCCCACACCCGCATGGGCCAACTTAATGAGAGCGCCCTATATATTCCCAGCAGATTCCCTCCACATTAAAAGAGCTTTCTTGCACTTTACTAAGACGGACTAAAATACACTGTATATGCAAAATGCAGTATACAAAAGAATTAAGGGTCATTTTCACCCATCATCAGATCTCCTTCATCAATAAATCTGTTTCCCCTCTCCATCTATGCAGCGAATTTATCCATAATAATAAGTACTATTCTTGTTGTAAAATGGAGTAATTCATACATTTTCATATTGAATTCTCTCATCCCTCAACCATATTGTGTAACTAGTATGGTAATGTTCATTGGGGACATGGACAATGCATCATACTTCTACAAGGAAACTCCCATAATTATTGAAGGAGATTTCCGCACTATCACTGACAAGGAGGTGGATGCACTTGAAAGTAATGCATCCTCAACAAGTAAACAGTAATTCTAGTCTTATCAAGCTTATGGTTTCCTTGCACTGAGAATAGATCATCATGAACCTTAGTTTTGGCCTTAGATTTGTCAATCATAAACTTCTAGTGGCTCCACCTTTGCGCCAACCTGAATTTACACAATAATGAACTCACATTTGGGAGGCAACTCGCAATGGCATTGATCCTCAAACCATAGCCATAGGAAGCATCATCAACAAGGTACGTCCCAATGTGATCAACATATCTTTGAAGAGGACCAATGCATATTCATAATATATATCCTCACTGTTGCACAAATTGCGATAATATCGGAATTATCGCGATGTTATCGCCGAAAACCACCTTCTCGATATTATCACCGATATCTATCGCGATAAATTCCCTAAATTGAAATTATCACGATAAATTGAACTTATCGTGATAATTTAGGTAATTATCACAATAATTTCAAAATTATCGCCCTGCTTTGTCTATTTCAAATTTTCAACTTAATAACATATTTTTTCTTTTCTTTTGACCCTAATTTTTTAAAAATGGGTTAGGGGATTGAGCTATGATGATACTCTAACTATTTCCATCAAGCAAACAAGGGGAAATCTATTGTTTTAACTTTTTATTTCCCATGATTCATCTAATGAGATACATAACCTAGTAGTCAAGGGTAATATTAAATTCTTAAAGTAAAAGTGACATTTTCCTTTGTCTTTCATTTTCATCCTTTTACTTAAATTTTTAACATTACAATTCATTGACTCAGCATGTTTGAGAGTGGTTTTGGCGGCCTCATTGGATTTCATATGGAGAAAGTAGAATATTAGATCCCACTCAAAATCCAACAAACTTAACAGTTTTTAGAATTTCAAGATTGGCGGGACTGCAATGTTTCTACTACATTCTGTGATGTACGAGGGTATGGAACTAACATTTAATCAACATCACCAAACCCTATATTAACCTCGATGTTGGTGGCATTGAATGTTGAGCTCCTCCTTCATGACTGTAGAATTAATGTTCATTGTACACTTAACTCAATTATTCATGACCCTAGTAAAAATCTACGCTTCACTCAAGCAAAATCATTGATTAGGATGTTAAGTTTTTTCTATCTTATTTTAATGCTCAAGGGTGATCTTGATGAGGAGGATCCCGATATAGAAAATGGTTTTGATGTTATTTAGCTATTTGTTGTAGCATGATTTTCTTTGGATTTCAGAGGCCATTTAGAGCCTCTCTATTGATCTTTTTTATTCAAAGAGGGCTCGCACTCAATGATATTTTGGTTGTATGCACCCTTGTTATATACATGATAAATTTTGCATATTTATGTATAACAATTTGGATTCATATAGATGCACATGAATTAAATGTTTTTTTCAAAATTTGAATATTTTATGTATTTTTTGATCGACCAATGTTTTGGTCCAGTTGAAGATGTTGTGACCATTTTCCATCAAGCAAACAAGGAGAAATTTGTTGTTTTCATTTCCATGATTCAGCTCATGAGATACATTTATTTTTGTCTCAATATGATTATGTATCGTTCTATTAGATCTTATGGCTCAACACAAATATGATATTTTGATATCGAAGACTGATGTATCACTTGACATCTTATACATCTTATACATCGATTTTATTTTCATATTTATGTTGCAACATGTTTGTTTGATGTTGATGTTGTTTCAGAAGTTAAAACATTGAGAAAAAAAAAGATTATTTTGTATTTTTTAAAGTTCCTGATTATTTCTGATATTTTCCCCGATATTGAATTTAAATTTTGGACCCCTGGCGATAAATTGTTGATAACGATAAATGCAACATTGGGTTATTGTGATAAATCAAAAGCTTGTAGAATTTATGTACTTGGTCAAAGAACTAACGATTTTAGCAGAGACAACATTTGGTGAAACTGTAGCTCTTAGAAAAGAAAGAGACTCTCCTACTCCTGCCATTGCTGAAAGACAAGTTGTTAATGAAAAAGAGCTTGCATCTGAGTCTGATGTCGAACCTGAGAATGCGCTTGCTAATAATTTAATGGATTCCATGGATTCTCCAAATCCTCCACCACATGATCCTCCTTCCAGAAAGAGACCACTATGGCTATGAGATACCTTGCAAGATGTTGAACAACATGCTGCCCCAACTGGAACATTCAGAGAAAGTAAGAAGCCAAGTCGATTTCAAGGGTATGTTGTTTCCAAGGGCAACATCATTCAAGCAGAACCATGCACCTTTGAAGAAGCTACAAAAGAACAAGTTCTGAAAGATGCCATGATTGAAGAATACAAGTCTGTCATCCAAAATGATGTTTGAGGTCGAGGAAGAGGTTCTTGTTACCCACCACATGTGGGTAGTCTATATAGGAGAAAAAATTTCTCCTAGATGGTCCTCAACTGGTAGCCAATAGAGCCTTGCAGCCACCAGATAACTTCTTGTGTCATTATCTCTGCCACCTGGGCCAACCATGTGGTCAACCGTCAGTCGCCCACTTGTTATGATTGTGTGTTTGAAGGTTGGCCTCCCGTCCCTGAAGGTATTACTTTTCATTGGTATAGTTGAGTAATTTTCATTATTTTCATGAGCACTTTTGGGCATTGATTGGTGGGGGGTTTGGCAAAAAGAGTGGGGGATTGTCTCGACTACCTGATTTCATGGTTAACCTTGTATCCTAACCTCGTGGAATCTCCTTTACTGGCCATTAGATTTAGGGTTGGCACTACATGGGAAATCCTGATTTCGGTTGTGTGGTTCCTCTTCCCGATACCACATAGATCACCCTCCTTCCACTAATTTTAGCCCCATTCATCTCTTTCCTCATTCGAGTCCACATGTCCACTGGGTCTACATAGGGTTAGCCTCACCCTCCCCTTGTCCACACATTGGGTCAGGCCTGGAACGATGCCCTGGAGGTTGATGCAACTAAAAAGAAAAGAAAAAAGCATAATTTGGCAACTCTCAATAGGAAATGTACCACAAAATGCAAAATATGGTCGGGACATACAAATTTAGCAAGTGGGCAAAAGCCAAACATGAGTTCTACTCCTTATCCATGGCCATCACCCTAGTTCTTATGGACCCTAGATGAGCCCCCTCCATTATTAAGGAACCCATGATTGTCCCAACCCCTGGTGGGCAATGAACCGCCCCACCTTAAGGGGGCATCCACTGCTATATATTACATGTCATGCTCTCATCCTCTGGAGCCTCGAGCAGTTATAAGAAAAATCAATAAAAGGCAAAAGGCATATGAACAACGGTGGAAAAACAAAGGTCGGGGTAACTCATGTACCACGATTTCTCCCTCCTACTCTCTTATACCTAGGTGTGGGTTTCCCTCATTATAGCTACCCTTGCACCATGACATGTGTTCTGGATGATTCCTCTAGTCCCCACTCCATTTCATTACTATATCATTTGCCACCTACAACTTGAGGGATGTACCATGGACATGTCACCCCCTTTAGAGGTTGAAACCACCTAATAGGTTCCTTGATTAACCCCCTATTAACCTTGGAGACATTTGTACATGCCAAGGCCCACTATGGAAGGACATGCCACCATGAAGTGCGCCATTGGTTCCATGACTTGTAAGCTCTTTTACTTGATTATTCTAATGATTTCATGTATTGGAGTGAAAGGGGATGCATTGGATCTTATGCAGGATTGCATGTGGGTCTCCATTTGAGGCTTGGTCTCCTTATACGAGGTCCAAGCCCTCCAGAGGGCCATATTAGCACTTGTAGGCTGAACGTTGAGATCCATGGGCCTCCAACATAGCAGAGAGTACTTCATGGATCTCCAACACCACTCATTGATTGCTAGTGTTCCACCTTTTGGATGAGGATGATGCACCTGGTTCACCATGCCCAACTGGCTCCACCCTTGCACCCTAAACTTGGCAGATGTTCCAGGGTCTAGAGGATGTCTCCCACTGCAGAGGGAGGGCTTATGTCATCATCCTAGCATTTACAGATGGCCTCCAGGAATTTTCGATCCACATGGAGAACCATGAGGATGTCCTTGTGCCCCCACACCCACTTGGGAGCACCATAGGTTCTTACTTGGAAAACAAGGGGCCACCCCCTTGTCCACTATGTTTGAGGTCCATTCTCTCATCATGGCACACTTTGTGAGAATTTATGAATATAGAAACCCTACTGCAGTATCTTGATTTACTTCTCCTACTTATTTGATTTAATTAACAAGTTATTTTCTGAAATATTTAGTAAAATATCAAAGTAAACACAATTGCAGCCTACACATACATACAGATCATTTACTGAAGCATAACTCACATATGACAAAGGACACGATATTTTTTGGAAAATGTCCCCGAAAAAATCCAATGCGAGAAAATCTGTGCAACAGCTCTTAGAGGGTTTGTTTATTAAGCAGAATGTTTGAAGGCAATCAAGGGCACCAGTAATGGTCTGCCCAACAGAGAATTCACGGCAGATGTACCTATCACTTGGAGAAAGAAAATATGGTTGATTTAGCCGAGGAAGCACTCCTCTGGAAATATTGAATACGAGCCATTTTGGCCCACTAGAACCCCAGCACTGATCCTCCAGCCTCTGCGTCAGCTTCTCCTGCCCAGCGTAGCCACTACGTCACCCCTCTGGGCTCAGCGTTGCCTCTACGTCACCCTGAAGGCCCTACGTTAGCCTCTGCGCTGCCTCTGTGTGAACCTGGTTGGGTTGCATCCCTCCTGTTGGTCTTTGCACTGCCTAGTATGGATCTACCTCTCTGCTTTAGTATTCTTGGCCTCGGATCAGAATAATCCCTCGCCGATCTGCCCCTCACAAGCACTGCAAACTCACTTGAAAATTCTCAGCAAACTGCGGCCCAGAATTTTGACTTAGCTCAAGTGCTACTGCTCTGTGTGTGTTCTCCAACTGACCCCAAGCCTTTAATACTTTTCTCGTTGAACTTTCAACGGTCGTTATCTAATCTCTAATCGATGGCTAAGATTAAAAAAGACTTCATCCACGTCACTTAGAACATCCTCACCCACATGTCTAAATTAATTCACTTCAATTATTTAATTTCGCTAAGTTAGACTTAGGGTCTCCATTAAAATAATTAATATTTTGAATAACTTAGGTTCCGGGTGGAATTTCTCCAAACGATTTCTGGGTCTTGGAGATCTCATGTGTTCTAGCCCCTCCACAATGTTTCAGAGCTAGAGCACATCCGATGCTACCCAAAATCTCAACAATCCCTCTTAGCGAGGAATGTGCTCTCGCAACACTTCACTCCAAAAGCATTACTCTGATCCATGGCATCAATCCTTTCCGCCACTGATGCTCGACTGTTGCCCCTCATCTACTGTGTTGTTGCTATCTATACTATTGCCCATGACACTATCACTGTCACTGTCACTGCCACTGCCTCATTTGTACTGCAGCTCCCTCTCAAATGTTGCATCATGCTGCCCATAGCACTGCCACTTCTAACTGCTGCACTGCAACTCAGTTGCTGAGAAGTAAGCAACTGAAGGACATCACCCAAAATACTGATAGACAAGTCAGTTTGGCTACATCTCGATATTGAAGCACCCTCTGTTGCTGCTCTGCGCTGACCCTCTAAAGCTCTACGTTGTCTGTTGCTCTACACTAGGTAAGCACTGCCTCTACGCTGCTGAAATCCCATCAGCCTCTGCGCTGCTGTTGCCTCTCCTCTGCGTTGCTCCAATCTTTAGCGTCCCAGCACTGCCAAAGTGCCTCCATGATCCTCTGCACCAACTAACTCCAGTCATCCTGCTACTGTCTTTAAGGGCTCCCGTAGCTTGTATGTGATCCAAGAGTTTGGGCACCTCAAGGATCTTGCCCCTTTCACCATATGTAGCTCACTCTACAGATCTATGTCACCCCACCTCTTCTCTCAAGGTACATGGGCACTCATAGCCACATCATCATCATTGTTGTCATCCCCTTTCGTTGTTGCTGCTTTGGAATCTGAATTGCTTGCCCTTCTTCTTAGGACAACTATTGGCGAAGTGTCCCAATTAGCTACATCTGAAGCACCGAACCTTGGATAGGTCCTTCTTCTTCTTCCCTTGCTGCCTCTGTCCCTTAGATGCTAGGGTTGCATCTTCCTCCTCTTTCTTAATCTTGACTCCTCCGCTGTTGAATCCCCTCTTGGTTATTCTCCTAATCTCCTTCTGTCGAAGGATTGCCCGCATGTCCCCCCAATTTGGAAGTTGTGCTCTGCCCAAGATACTTTGGACAAAGGTCTCCCAATCATCGGTGATTGCATTCAGGGCAGTCCTCACCATGAGTCCATCATCAGGAATTGGCCCCATGGCAATCAACTGGTCTCGGGTAGTCTGCAATCTAAAGAGGAAAGGATCGGTCCCCTCTCCCTTGTGCATCTGGAATAGGCGCATCTGATTCTCCAGAAGCATCTTCCTCTGGATAGAGCTACCTTGATACAATGTGGTTATTGCCATCCACACCTCGTTTGTCGTCTTCTTCTTGACAATATGCGGAACCACGTGATCTTTTCCTCCATCCATGATCAAGCGTTTAGCCCGCATCTGATTTTCATTAAACTTCGCTAGAAATGCAGCAATGGTTGGAACAGCCAAGACGTTCTTGGCATTATCTCTGATGCCATATTCCTCAAGTGATGATGGGATTCTGGTCTTCTAGATAGCAAAATTAGACACACTGTCTAACCTATCCTGACCTCTCAATCTATGTGAGGCCATCTCTGCTAAAATTGTCGAAGCAAGTGCTCTTTTCCCTTCTATTGTTGCTACACTCAGCAAAAGACCGGATCTGGGTTTCTTGGCAATAGAAACCCTCTAGAGAATATGCTCCCTCTGACAAATGATTTCCCTCTCGGAAATTCTTCACTAATTCTATTGAATCGACCCTCTACAATCACTTCACTTGATCAAATCTCAGATTTCTTGGTTAGAAAATCTACTAAGGAACTATTTCCCCATACTTTGTCAACCCTGCTAGGCACTATTCTTCACTGGAAGAAACAATGCCCCACCAACAACTTCGAAGATCAAAAAACTGCACTTCCAGCCACAGCAACCGACATAGCATCACAACCTCTTGGACTGCGTCACCCTCTTGGGCCTGCGTCAGCTCAGCATGTGCTTGACAAGCTCTGTGTCACCCTTTTGGGCCTGCGTCAGCCTTTGTGTCAGCTCTGCGTGAGCAGACTGGCTCTGTGTCACCCATGCAGGGCCTGCGATGTCCCTCTGGTGTTGCACTGCCTCTTTCTGAATCTATGCAGCTTCAACTGCCATCCTGTAGCAAAAAATTCTTTCGCCCTATGCTGATGGCTTCTGCTTGATATGCAATTTCTCTGATACCATGTGAGAATTTCTGAATATAGAAACCCTACTGCAGTATCTTGATTTAATTCTCCTACTTGTTTGATTTAATTAACAAGTTATTTTTTGAAATATTCAGTAAAATATCAAAGTAAACACAACTGCAACCTACACATACATACAAATGATTTACTGAAGCATAATGCACATATGACAAAAGAGACAGTATTTTTTGGACAATGTCCCGAGAAAAACCCAATGCGGGAAAACCGGTGCAACAGCTCTTATAGGGTTTGCTTATTAAGCAGAATGTCTTAATACAATCTAGGGCACCAGTAATGGTTTTCCCAATATATAATTCACGACAGATGTAACTATCACTCGGAGACAGAAAATATGGTTGATTTAGCTGAGGAAGCACTCCTCTGGACATACTGAATATGAGCTCTTTTTGGCCCACTGGAACCCCAACACTGCTCCTCCAGCCTCTGCGTCAGCCTCTCCTGCCCAGTGTAGCCACTGCGTCACCCCTCTGGGCTCAATGTTGCCTCTGCGTCAACCTGGCCGGGCTGCGTCCCTCCTGCTGGTCAATGCTCTGCCTAGTATGGATCCGCCTCTCTGCCTTAGTATTCTTGGCCTCAAATCAGAATAATCCCTCGCCGATCTGCCCCTCACAAGCACTACAAGCTCACTCAGAAATTATCAGCAAACCGCACCCAAAATTTCGACTTAGCTCAAGTGTTACCACTCTATGTGTGTTCTCCAACTGACCCCAAGCCTTCCTTTAATATTTTTCTTGTTGAACATTCAATGGTCGTCAGCTAATCTCTAATCGACGGCTAAGATTAGAAAAGACTTGATCCATGTCACTTAGAACATTCTCACCCACATGTCTAAATTAATTCACTTTAATTATTTAATTTCCCTGAGTTAGACTTAGTGATGCAGGAGCATCCTACTCGAAAAATCATTGTATATTTGATTGACTTAGGGGGTCTAATGTTTGATAAAGAATTTAATTTATTAATAGGAAATTTGTATATTTTTCATAATTTGAGTGAGAAATAGGTGTGTGAGGTTTTTAAATGTAAATATGCACAAATATGTTAGAATACGAGAGATCTTAGACTTGTGAAGATCTCATAAAGATCTTAGGGATTAGGAAGTCCTAGAATAGGGATTTATTTGAGTCAAAAGTGGATTTAGAGGATTTTTAGGATATGGTTGAGTAGATTGTGGATCTGAACTAGAATTGGTTGCAGAATCCTTTTGTATATTTTTGTAAGCCTCAAAGGCATTAGGGAGGCCATTTGAAATGAAGAAAATCAAGCCAAAGGGAGTGCGAGGGTGAAGAAAAATACCAAGACTCGGTCTACCCACATATTGTATATCAGGCCATTTAGATTCGAATATGATTTCTAGATAGCATCTATTTGCATATCTAGAAATTATCTTTGCTTGTGAAATTGCAATTTATTTTTGTGTGATATATCTGTAGGTTTAAGGGTTGTATATGATTATGTTGATATTGGTCACGCATCCCTTGGCTCATGAATTAGTCTGTTGCTCCTACCAGTCACATACTGTGTACATTCCCTGTCGAGTTCTTATGTACTGGAAAGAGGTCGAAATAATCAGCGAGAATGGCCGAGTTCATCTGAGCCATTTGGTGAGTCAGATCCAGAGTCATATTGTTGTTCTGGTGAGTTTATTCATATAGTTTACTTGTGGGCAATCCTTGAAGAACGAGTTATCTCTGCATAACTGGGAATTGCATAAGTATGAGTCTGTTTGAAGGAAAGTCAAAATCATCATGAGAGCAACAGTAGATAAGTATAACGAAGTTGTGGGAAAACACAAATCCGAATTAATTTCTAGTCTTCATTTCTGTTGCTAAGCGTTGAACTCTAGAATAGCATTGAACTAGTTTCTCTCTATTGGTACGCTGTCAATTTCATAGATTATCCCAGTATTTCAATGGAATTGACGTTTTGGCTATAAAGGATTGTTGATTCACAGGCTCACATGCTATATTAGTTTATGGTGAGCATTATTGTATTCTGGCACAAGGAAAAAGAATTCAACCTCAGGAGTGTTCCTGTGTGGCGATACAGTGTATGGTTTGCGTGGGTGGAAATGTGCCACGATGTGACTGTGGAAATCATTGAAGGAAATCAATTGGTAATTGAGCGTATGCATTAATATGGAGATTGTGGTGTAAACATGGGTTTCAAATTGCAGAGTTAATGAATGCACCCACCTGACACTATGAATGAGGCAAAGCAATCATAAGGCAATGTTTGTAAAGTCAAGGTTGTGTTGAGGAAAAGTGGCTGCAAGTTGGGAAGACCAACGTATTTGCATTTACGCAAAGTTGAACAATGTTGCAAGGGTAGCATGATCATAGCAAGCAGATGGAGTAGCAAATGAAGGATGTTTTGTTCCTATTCACAGAGTTCGGTTCCTGTTCCAGCAAAAGGATTCCTGTTCGCACCTCCAACATTCTCACACATCCAGCTATACTGAAGGTAAACGAGCACATGGGATTTGAGCAACAGAGGATTGACATGCTCATGTGTTCCCTTGATCACGCTCAGGTATTCCATATAGCACAAAACTCTGAAAACTAATCCTTCCATGTTTTTATATAACTGATATAAGGTCAGTTTTAAATGAAAATACAGAAATCCTACTGCAGTATCTTGATTTACTTCTCCTACTTGTGATTAAATTACATAAGTTCTCTTAAGAAAATATTCAGAAAAAACTGAAATAAACACAACTAACAGCCTACACATACAGATCATTAATGAATATTACGCTCATTCGACAAAGTGACACGGATTTTTCAGACAATTGTCCCCGGAAAAACACATAAGGGAAAACCGGTGCAGCAGATATGAGGGTTTATTATTATTAGTAGAATCTGAGTACAACAAATATGGGCACCTTACAAATTAACCCGACATTGAAAAATTGATCTACAGCAACACCTGTTGTTCTGGAGACTGAAAACTTGACTGATCCACACCCTCAAACGGGATTTACAGGACTCAGCCACTTTCTATCTCTAGAAACCCCGGCGTTGTCCCTGAAGCCCCTGCGTCAGCCCTGCTAGCCTTTGTGTGCCTCTGCGTTGGCCTGGAGAGGGTTGCGTAACCCCAGACTGGGTGACACAGTCCCTACGCTACCCTAGATGGCCTCTGCGTAACCATGGAGGTCTCCTGCTGGCTCAGCACTGCCCTTTCTGGGCCTGCGTAGCACCAGCGTAGAAGTTGAAGCCCTATGCGTTGTGCAGATGCTGCTGCTACCCTTTCTTCTCTGCGCTGCTCCTGATTGTTGCTCCTCTGCCTCTTGTTGACTCTTGGCTCCGAGATCAGATCATCCATTCACAAAACAAGTGAGTGTGGGGCCAAGCAGTCGCTAGTGGCCAGATGAGAGCTTCTGAATCAGATGCATGCTCCGACTCTAAATCAGAACCTGACAAGGGGAATGACAAAGGGAAGCAAATTATTGATGCGGAGCCCAACGCCATTGTTGCCACTGCAAAGATCTAGAAGGCCAGAAAAAAGAGAGAACATACTAAAATAAAACCACAAAGAAACTTGTTTTATTAAAACAGAGAATAACTCTAGAAGCTACATTGTGGTGGACAATCTGTCCTTTTACAAAGTGAGACTTGTTATTTATAGCCTTTTTTTGAGTTACAATACTATGGGTAGATACCACTTACAATACCATGGGTAAATTCCATGTGTAGATGAATACCATGGGTGGATACATACCATGGGTGAATGAATATCATGGATAGATGTCACTTACAATACCATAGGCGAATAAATACCATGGGTTGATGCCATTTACAATACCATGGGTAAATTCCATGGGTGGATGGATAACATGGGTGGATGCCATTTTCCATTCGGATCAACACGAGACCTCCAAAACCCAGAAAGCGTTTGGAGAAATTTCATCTAGTGTATGAGATATTCAAATAATTAATTTTTTTAATGAGAACCTTAAGTCTAACTTAGGGAATTAGAAAAATTAGAGTGAATTAATTAAACACATGCGATGAAATGTTCTAAGTGACGTGGATCAAGCAGTTTTTTAATCTTAGCCGTCGATTAGAGATTAGATCACGGCCGTTGGTTTCTCAACGAGAAACGTATAAAGGAAAGGCTTGGGGTCAGTTGGAGACACACACACATTGGCAGAGCACTGAACCTAAGTCGAACTTCTGGGGCGGGGTTTTGCTGAGAAATCCGAAACGAGTAGGCAGTGCAGTGAGGAAAAGAGATCGGCGAGGGATGATTTGATCCAAGACCGAGAATAGAGCAAGACAGAGGGGTAGTGAGTACCAGTCAACGTAGAGCCAGCCAGGAGGACACAGTTTATCTAGCTCCATGCAGAGACCGCGCAGAGGCTGCATAAGCCCAGCCAAGGTGACGCAGACCCAGCTAGCGCAACGCAGGGGCAGCGCATCACCAGCCAAGGTGACGCAGTCCCAGCCGGGGCAGTGCAGCGCCTGTCAAGGTGACATAGTGGGGATGATGGCTAGTTAAGGGTTGTAGCAGAGGCTACAGAGGCCCTAAGTCTAACTTAGCGAAATTAAATAATTAAAGTGAATTAATTTATACATGTGGGTGAGAATGTTCTATGTGGCGTGGATTAAGTCTTTTCTAATCTTAGTCGTCGATTAGAGATTAGATCACTGTCGTTGAATGTTCAACGAGAAAAGTATTAAAAGCTTGGGGTCAGTTGGAGGACACATAGAGAGTGGCAACACTTGAGCTAAGTCGAAATTTTGGGGCGCGGTTTACAAAGAATTTTTGAATGAGCTTGCAGTGCAGTGAGGGGCAGATCGATAGTGGGATTTCAAATTTAAGGCCGAGGATACATTAGCTGAGAGGCAAATCCATACCAGAGCAGTGTAGTGACCCAGCAAGGGTAACGTAGCCCCAACCAGAGCAGCGTAGAGGCAGCGTAGGCTCAACCAAGGTGATGCAGGCAAACCCAGAGCTATGCAGAGGCAGCGTAGGCTCAGCCAGAGTGACGCAGGGTCGTCCTGTGTTGCGGAGAGGCTTACACAGGGCCGTAAGGCTGACTCAGTGTCAGGAGAGGCAGCACTGGGGTTCCAGTGGGACAGAAAGGGCTTGTTTTCAGCAGATCCAAAAGGTGTTAAGCCTTAACTGAATCAGCCATATTTTCTGTCTCCAAGTGATAGAGGTACATCTGTCGAGAATGTATTCACAATTCTGCATAATAATAAAACCCTCTAAGAGTTGTTGCATCGGTTTCCCGCATTGGGTTTTTCCAGGGACATTTGTCCAAAAAAAAAATTGTGTCCTTTGTCATGTGGGCTATATTCTTCAGTGCTTGATTTGTATGTATGTGTAGACTGCAGTAGTGTTTACTTTGATGTTTTACTGAATATTTCAGAAAAATAACTTGTTAATTAAATCAAATAAGTAGGAGAAGTAAATCAGAAAACTGCAGTTGGGTTTCTGTAATTTAGATTCATAAATTTTCACATATAGGAACCCAAATCAGAAGTAGCAGGATGGACAAGTGTCAGTTGGCGCAGAAGAGTTTCAGAGTGACAGTGTCGTGGCTAGAGAGCGCCAGAGACTGACCAGCGCAGAGCAAAGTTGGCAGCATTGCAGTAAGGCACATCGCAGAGTCAACAGCAGTGCAGCAGCTTCATAGGGTCAGTGCAGAAACTAGCAGCAGTCAGATCTTCAGTATCAGATGCGTCATGTTGAACATTTAGTTCAGTATTTTGGATTTTTTTTCTGCAACAGTAGCAGCAGAGTTGCAGTGCAAATGCAGTTGGCAGCATTATGCAGGGTCAGCAGCAGCAGAGTTGTAGTGAAAATGCAGTTGGCAGCATTATGCAGGGTCAGCAGCAGCAGAATTGCAGTGCAAATGCAGTTGGCAGCATTATGCAGGGTCAGCAGCAGCATAGATGCAGCAGCGCAGTAGTTGATGGGCAACAGTGACAGACATCAGCAACACATTCCTCGCTAAAAGGGAGTGTTGATTTCTGGTAGCATCAGATGTGCTCTAAGTCTCAAATTTTGCAGGGAGGCTTAGATACATGTATTCCAAAATACCTAGAAAGGATTTTGGGAAATTCCACCTAGATGGGGTTTTATTAAAATAATTAATTATTTTTAATGGGAGCCTAAGTCTAAACTTAGAGAATTAAAATAATTAAAGTATATTAATAGAACTGGTGTGAAACTTCTAGAAAAAAACAGAGATCGAGTCAATATGTTCTAAGTCATTGATTATGTTTTAATCTGGGTCGTTGGTGATCCAACGAAAAGATTATAAGGACTTCGATGGGAATTTGGAAAACACACGGAGTGAGTCTAGAGATCTATTTCTCAAGTGAGCAGCGCAGAGCAGACAGAGAGATCATCGAGTTGACTTGATTGTAGTGAGGGGCAATGATAGTTCCAGTTGGAAGATCTTTTCCTGAGCCAGGAATACATCGCAGACAAGGCAAAGAAGAGGACACAGAAGAGGCAGCGTAGGGGCTACGCAAGGTAGTGCAGAGCCACGTAGAGGCAGTGCTGAAGCCTTGAGGAGATCCAAAATTTTGCTGAGGATCAATCAAACCCAGTGTCGGAGAGTCGAGATGTGAGCCCGAAGGGGCAGAAGATCAGCATCCAACCAGCAGAACGACTAGCAGAAGGAGGTGACACAATCCCCAACCAGAGTGACGCAAGTCTGCGCAGAGGTAGTGCATAGGCAGCGCAGGGCTCATCAATTCAGTGCATAGTTTTAAAAATCGACCGAGTTAACCGAGCCAGACTCTCGGTCGGACCGGCTCAGTGGAAAAGCCAGTCCGGAGGCCAGTTTGTGACCGATTCGGTCAAGCCGTACACCGAGCCGACCGAGCTGACCGAGCCAACCGAGCTGACCAAGCCAACTGCGTCGACCGAGCTGACTGATCCATACACCGAGCTGACCGAGCCATACATTGAGCCAACCGAGCCATTAATCTGAATTACAGAGATTTGTAATCCGCATTTTGAGTCAAACTTGCAGTGCTTCTAGGTGTGAGCGCAATTAGTCTGTCTTTGAGAGGATTCACACAAAGAAGAGAAACTGTTTGGAGCCAACGCAGATCCACCAATATCATGCCCAGTCCCAACTCCAAGTCCTCCAGTTGCAGCCGCAGGCACTTCCTCTAGTTAGCCATGATGGAGGCGCATAACTCGTCTATCTCAGGCTCAACGTGCTACAGTTCTAGTTGAGGATGTTGATTCAAAGGAGGAGGAGTGAGCGGTTTCCCTCTCTGGTTCAGAGTTTGAGGCAGAGGATATTGTCTTGTTAGATGTCTAGCAGTAGTGACTATTCATGTTTTGTTGTAGAGGCCATTTAGAGCCTCCTTGGTTATGTTTTTTGCTTTGATCTCTATATCATCATCATGCATTGGACAGTGCACTAGGTGCAATTTTGATATAATGGATATATTCATGCTTTGTGTTTGGAAACATGAATGAAAATCTTTAAAATTATGTTTTTTTATAAAAAAATTAATATTTAATGTATTTCTTACAAAGACCGAGTCATTGAAACCGAACCAGCCGAATCGATACCGAGTCGGAGTTGGAGCCGGAGCCAACCCTCGGCCGTTTCAGAACCTGAGTACGATTTTTTAAAAACTGATTCAGTGATGGGTCAGTGTCGGATCTCCAGTGTCAGTGTGAGGTAATCCTCACTGATTCTCTGTCAGTCAAATTCTCTGTGGATAGCCAGATTTGGGCATCCAGTTGTATTCAGAAACTTTTTCTTAATAATACAAACCCTCAGTTGCTGCATCAGTTTTCCCACATTGGGTTTTTCCAGGAACTTAGTTCAAAAATAATGGTGTCATGTGTGTTTAATTTTCTTGCTCAGATCTTGTTTCCGCATTTATTTTCCGCAGTTTATTTAGTGAAGGCTGCAGTGTATTTTCTTCAGTATTTACTTGTAAAACACAGTAAATAACTTTCATAATTTATCAAGTAGGAGAAGTAATATCAGTTTGCTGCAATAGGATTCCGGGATTAGGAATTTTCACGTACTCCCCATGTTTCCCACGCTCCCAAAATAGGGGGCACCTAGGGAAATGTTTCCCCACATCCACCTTTTCAGGAATGTGGGGTGAAATGTTTCCCCAATGTGGGGGGTGTGTTTCCACAAAAGGGGTGTTTGTGGACCTCCTCCCTGAATTTTTCCTACATACAAGAATTTATGAGTGGGAAAGCCAAATATCCAACCCTAGCGCCTTACTAATGCTATGTAATTAATGGTAATGTGCTCTTATATGCTCTTATTCCAGAATATATATATATATATTCTAGAATATAAATGTTCTTACATACATATATATATATATATATATAAGAATTCAAATCAATACAGTTTCTAGAATATATATATATATATATATATATATATATATATATATATATATGCTAGAATTCAAATCAATACAGTTTCTAGAATATATATATATATATATATATATATATATATGCTAGAAACTGCATTGATTTGAATTCTTAATTCGTTATTCGATAATTAGAATAGTAAACTGAAATTACTCAAAAATAGTAAATTGAAGACTAGAATAGTAAATTGAAATTACTCAAAAATAGCAAAAAGTGATATATATATATATAGATAGTGATCCCTTGAACAATTTGGAGGTCTGCTGTAGCTATTCAGGGAATACATCCCCCAATCCCTGTCATTCCCCCATCTTGATAACCAGTGCAACATAGATAAAAAGTGACAAAAATGTATTTCATGGCTTAAGTAGTGAGATATATAAAAATAGTTCATAGAAACGTTACAAACCTGTGGGTGGCTTCTTCCAATTCGCACCAACAGTGACTGAATCAATTCTCTTACAGCTGTAATGTTTGAGTGAATTCTTGCAATTATCTGTGGCAATACTACCAACCAGGTATCAATATTAACATATGAAAACCCTTCTTGCAAAGCAACCTGCACCTGAGCAGTAGCCCCATGGTTGAACCATAAAGTAAGCAGTCGAAGGATATCCTGGAGAAACATCAGAACTAATCAGGACAGAATGCTTGAAGCGATCAAGAAAACAATTGCTTCTATCATACAAAGATAAAATATATCTGCAATCCGTTGTGTGAGAATTTATAAAACAATAGAAAACAATATCAATTATAAGGGATATAATATAAATTGACAAAACTAAATGGACATTCAACGAGAATCATAGTATTAGCCCAATTTTAGATATGTCATCTGTTTTAATGCTACTGATGAAATTACATTGTTAGTCAGGAAGATTAGATCAATAAACCAGCATATATAGTAATAATATGTGTGTATTGAGTGTATGTGTGAGTGTGTGTCAAGTTATATTTTCTTTAAATTACTATTTAGTATTATACCCTAGGTATATCGCATGTCCTACCCCACTGAAAAGATTCTCTCTCAATGAACTTATTAGAGAGGTTTGTTCATCAGGAAACATTTTCTTGAAAGAAATGCTCTTTCATACTGTCGCTTGGCACACTCCGCAATCTGTCTTCTTCAATAGTTGTAAATTACTTGTTTTGGGAAGGAATGGTTCAAATCCAAACAACTTATAAATCTCTCATTGCCATCTGAATTCCATGAATAATTGTTCAAGATTGGTAGTATAAGCACCTCACTGCATGAACCCTTTGGCACCTAAAACTACATCCATTGCACCAAATGGTAAACTTTAAAGTGTAAAACAATGTCCTAGGTTGAAATCGTGTATTTATACATATACTTCATGACATTTTCCTATCACAATGACATCTTTGCCAGTTTCCATTATCACTTTTAGATCTTTGGTGGGATATATGAAGACATTAAATCTTTTAGCAATTCTGATATCAATAAAGTTGTGTGTACCCTTAGAATCCAGAAATATTATTGCATTTTTAGTTTTTATGAACACTCCAAATTTCAGGGTCCTTGGTTGTAAAATCCCTTTTATCTTGGCTAGAGAAATTCTAGGAATGCCGCCTTTATGTATTTTGAATTTATTATATTACAGTATCCCATCTCCTTGGTAAAATTTCTTATCTTTTTTTCGTGGTTTCTAGTTGCGAGTCCCATCAAGGTGCCCCATGGTAACAAGCAACATATCTGCATTTCCTCTTCGTAGATGTCAGACAGACCCTGTTTTGATTGTTGCCTTTATTCCCAATTAATCTTGCACTACTACTAGGTTATTCGATGCAGGAGATAGATGTCTAAAAAATAGATGTTAAAATACTGTCAACTACCACAGTGTAATCACCATTATCATCTAACTCAGTCATCGAATCCTCTGAACCAATTGTATGCAAGTTCTTGCACAATTATTGATGCTACTTTAATTTTTCATCATCATCTTGAATGTGGTGCAATTCAAGGCATTTTTTGGCTTTCTCTTCCCATCCTACGCTCTTGGTATTACCCTCACTGTCAAGTTTTTTCATGTTCACTTTACCTTACTATGATGTCATGATGAAGTCTCCTCATTGGTAAATTAGGTAATCTGCTGTGGCATTGAGGTGGGGCAATATTAGCTGGAAAATATAGCAGCCTTTGAGATGACAGTGGTTGGGCTTGCATATAAATCAGTATCGTTAATCTACCCTCAGATTGACTTTCAAGTGTTCCTCGTCTAGCTTTGTCTTCATTGTTACCATTTTGGCATTCTTTATAGAAATTTAGAAAGTTGACTTTTAATGCAAATTCAGAAATTTCACCCCATTTACCTGAAGATTCCTAGAACTATTTCCTATGAACCTTCGGCCTTAATGCTGAATCTGAAATATTAAATTACAGCAGTTAATATTTCACTTCAATCCATCCAAATTCATCAGGCAGCCCAAGAAAACACATTTCAACTATGTAAACTACCACATTGTAACCACCTTCATATCTAACTCAGTCATGGAGCCCGCTGAACCAATTGCATGCATGTCGTTGCATATCTATTAATGCCACTTTACTTTTTCCATCATTATCTTGCATGTTGTGCAATTCAAAGTATTTTTTGTTTTAGCTCCCCATCCTATGCTTTTGATAATATCCTTCTTGTCAATTTTTTCCATCTTCATTTTACCTTACTATGACATTGTGACTAAGTCTCCTCATTGGTAGAATTGGTAATCTGTTGTTATCCCTGTTGATTTTTCAAGTGCAGTAGATACTAGCACAAATTTCTGAAATACTGATAATTACTTCTAAAAGCACTTCCAGTGTATCATTAAGCAATTACACTTCAGAAATTCAACCATAAATGCATAAGGACAGGAGAGATCACGATGCACAAGGAGAACATAAGATTTACCCTGGGAAAACACACTTAGGGAAAAAATCCAGCAACCTTTTCCATAGAGAAATTCTTCACTTCGACAAGAGATACACCTAATATTGCTAGTCAACTATGAGGTCAAACTGACCAACAATGCTATGGTCAAACCTGGTCAACCAGCACTCTTGTCAAGTCAATTTTCTGCCCTTCAACTTCAGCCCTCTCTGATCTGCCTAGTTCGAATTTCAGCTTCTCAGAATATGCACAAAAACTCGGCCCTGCTGCCCAGCATTTTAGCCCTGCTGCCCCAGAAATTTGACCTGCTACCCAGAAATTGCCCAGAAACTCACACATGCGAAGTCAATGAGAGAGATGAATTCGTCTTTCTTGTTAAAAATTGGCAGCTGAGCGAGTAATTTCCCCATTAGAGAAGCCCAGAAACCCCTAAGGAGAACCCTCTCCTACATGAGAAAAATTCAATTTGCACATGGAAAATATTGTTATTATTATGCTGGTCCAAGTCAACATGAAGAAGTCAAGTCAGCCTAGAGAGAGACATTGACCCTCCTCCAACCCATATAAATATGAGTTTGTTGACCTCACTTGGAGACATAATCATCACTACACATCATTCATCAAATGGTTCGTACACTTCTGAAAATTGCAGGGACAAGTTCACATGTGCAAAGGAGAGAGAAGAGTTATGTTGACCAGCATTGACTTTCTGTTTTGAACATTCTTTGACCAGCGTTGACTTGGGCTGATTTGACTTGGTTTGACTGAATTTTTTATCTGTTTTGGGAGGCTGAATTCAGGGATACTTTGACCGAACTTCTGCCCATATTTGACTGGTTTGACTGCAGATTCTATCTAGGGTTTGGCTGCAGGTTGACTGTGGGATTTGACCAAGTTGCAAGAAGGTTTTTGGATTTGTTTTAACTGGGTTTGACTGAAGAAGGAAGGCCACATTCATTACTGGGTTGACGGATTTTATGAGCAAGTTTGACCGTTGACTTGACTAGTTAGGGCAGGTTGTTGACTGCAGTCGACTGCACCTGCATAGGGCCGAAAATTGCAGACTGGTACTTTGACCAGATTTGACTTTAAGAACTAGCTCACATCAACTTCGGTGTGAAACAGGATGGTGGAAGAGACCTAAAAAAGCTTGGGAAGAAAGGGTATGTACTTTTTGCACTTCTGGGGCAGTGGAATCAGAAAAACATTTCATTTTGGAATGTGACACTTTCAGAGGCATCAAGGACAGTTACAGCAGTATGTTAGCATCAATTCCATGGCATTGTCTTTTCAGTGAGGGAACTGTTAAAAGATTGGGTTAGCTCATCATCAATTTGAGTAAGAAAAAAATTTAATTACAGAAGGCAATAAAACAAGGAAGTTGGGGTCCCATAGACTATTTTTAGTCTCGTGGACGATAAAATATCATTCATTCATTCATTCACTCATTGGTTTTCGGATTGGTTGAATTGGAATAGTCAGAGCTTGACCTTGACTTGTTGATGGATGTACAATTTGGATTATTTCTTTGTTGAACATTTGATCTAATAGAAGAAGAATTTGGTTGGGTTTTCCCCTTTGTGGGGTTTTTCCCTGGTCTTCAACCTAAATCTGTCTCATAGATCTTGGTTGTCTTCTATGGCGCATATCGTTTATTGTTCTATCTACAATTGCTTATCGTTATTGGGTGACTGAATATTAAATTGAAAAGTGAATGCTACTAGAAGAAGAAAGTATTTAAGTGATTGTTACAGCACAGAACATTGTGGAATATTAACATGCCAATGGAGTTGAGGTGAAGACAAGCCCAAGGAGACAAGAGCAATCACCCCTTGAAGATATCTTATCCGTTGTTGAGGATTATTTGACTTGGTCAAGATGTTTACCTCATACTTCAAGATTGAGGAGAAACTAAATGATTCCTCCAACTTTGTTGCTGGGAGGGCAAGGCTGAATTTGACTTTGGAAGAGAATGATATTATGGAATATGTTGAAGGCAAGGTACCTGAGCCTCTAGAGAATGCAATTGTTGCTGACAAGTCCAAGTACAAGAAAGAAGAAATCAAAGGTAAAAGATCATTATTAATTCCTTTAAGGATCATCTGATTACATATGTGTCAAAGATGAAGAAGTCTAAGGAAATGTATGACAAGTTGATTTGAATGTATGAGGTCAACAATTTGAGCCATATCATCACTTTGAAGAATCGACTCGGGGACATCAAGATGAACAAGGATGAGACCATTCAAGCATACTTCATGAGGATATCACAAGTTAGAGATCAACTTTTGTCTATTGGTGAGATTGTAGAGTGTACCTGGTAGAGAGATGATGTTGATTACACTTGGAGGCCTCCCTATGTAATGGAAGACGTTTATCACAACCATTAGCAACAATGGCAAGCTTCCCACATTTGATGAGCTCTTAGGTAAGTGCACTCAAGAGGACTTCAGGATGATCTCTAGAGGAAGAATTCAAAAGCATGAAGAAGGAGACCATACTGCATTTTCTGCCCAAGAAAAGAAGAAGAAAGAGAAAGGAAAGCCCTCAAATTGGAAGTCAAGAAAGCAAGGTCAAGGATTCAAAAACAGCAATAGAGGATTCAAGAAGGACATGTCCAAGATCCAATGTTAAATCTGCCACAAGCATGGTCACTATGCCTGAGATTGTCCGGAAGGAAGAGGTGCTCCAAGTTACAAATTTGATCAAAGAAGGAAGAGAGGAGGACCCCTTGCCTGAGAAGAGACTCATCGTGCTCCTAAGAAATCAAGGAATTCAAGGTATGATAATAATGTAGTTGAAACTCAATCCCAATACTTTCTTATTTCTGCTCTTTCTAGTTCCTCTTGTCCAGATTCTTCTGATAGTTGGTTAGTAGATAGTGGGGCTTCTAGACACTTCACTGGTTATCGTGAAGTCCTCTTAGACCTAGTTGAAAGGGAGTCCAATTTGAAGATTATTCTTGGATATAATGCTACATATCATGTGAAGGGGCCATTTTCTTCTAGTAGCAGCAAGACGGATGGAATACTTCAACTTATACATTCTGATTTCTATGGACCCATGCTTATGACCTCTCTTGGAGGTTATTTGTACTATATAATCTTTGTGCATGACTTTCTCGCAAGTCATGGATTTTCTTCTTAAAGAAAAAGGACCAAGCATTTCACATGTTCAGGGACTTCAAGGGATTGTTGGAAACTCAAACCAGAAAGAAGGTCAAAGTTTTGAGGACTCACTTGGAGGACAATTCACTTCAAATGAATTCATTGATTTTTGCAAGGAAGTTGGAATTAAGGAGACCATCGTACTGTATAACCCTGAACAAAATGGTTTAGTTGAAAGGAAGAACGGGACTGTCACGGAAGTAGCCAAAGCCATGTTGCATAATCAAAAGTTGTCAATGTTTCTATGGGGAGAAGTTGCTAAAATGGAGTGGCTGAAAGAAAGAACATGTCAATTGAAGAAGGTATTCGAACAATGCTCCTTGATCAAGACTTACCAAAATTCTTATGAGGAGAAGCTGTTAGATTTTGTGTATTTGGGGTGGCATCAGTTGTGCTTTAGCTCCCAAACTTTGTGGAGGGACTAGAGTTCACCTGATCTACAAGACCCAGAAATGGATTTGGGAAATTTCATATAGTTTAGGAGATATTAAACTAATTAATTATTTTAATGTATTTCCTAAGTTAAAACTTAGGGAACTTAAATAATTAAAGTGAATTTAATTAAACATGTGATGAAATTGTCTTAAGTCACACAGATCAAGCTTTCTTTTAATCTTAGCCATTGATTCAAGATCTGATCATGGCCGTTGATTTGTCAACGAGAAAAGTATAAAGGAAAGGCTTGGGGTCATTTGTAAAGACACACAGAGGCAAAGCACTGAAGCTAAGCTAAGATTCTAGGGCGGGGTTGCTAAGAATACTCATAAGTGTTTCAGCTGCAGAGAGGGGAATTTAGACCACCAAGGGGATGATCTGATCCCAGGGTCTAGAATACACGAGGCAAAGATCAGCTCAAGGACAGCGCAGAGGAAGGCAGCAGCAGCAA
The DNA here is from genome assembly GCA_034641835.2 of Pinus albicaulis. NCBI lineage: Eukaryota > Viridiplantae > Streptophyta > Pinopsida > Pinales > Pinaceae > Pinus > Pinus albicaulis. The sequence goes on from CM076575.1 coordinate 1,555,912,528, forward strand.
AGACAGCGTAATTTTCAGGAAACCCTTCAGGGGTTACACAGAGACCCTTAGGTCAGCGTAGTGACTGTGTTAAATTTGGAAAACTAGGTCCAAACTCCATGTTGTGATGCTCAGATTAAGTGGCTAATATTTTTGTTGGATTCCTCTTTCGGAGAGGTGTAAAATCCATATAAAATATATCTTAATCCGATAAGCAAAACATTTATTTTGAATTTATTATTTATAATAAATTATATGTGCAGGTCGGCCTTAAGGTTTCACACCCCCAGCAGATGTGTCACACACCCGAATGATGGATATAAATACAGGCAAAGTTGGAGAGCATTTCACAACAACTCAACACACATCTTCTTCTCTCATCTAATTTAGTACAAGCTCATTGGAGGACAAGTTCAGCCCACACGTGTGGAGAAGAAGGACGAAATCTGTACGGCTGAAGGGAAGGACGAATTTCTGCAGCTAGGGTTTTGCTGGAAGTTTGACCAGCGTTGACTTTGGTCAACGCATGGTCCGAAAGGGCTGAAACTTATTGGAAAGTTCGATTTTGAGAGGCCGTACACTTTGGCACAGAAATCGAGGTCAAAGGGTTGACCAAACTGTTGCTGCGTTGACTTTTAGCTTGCTGCCCTGCGTTGACTTTTCTGGACAGCGTTGACTTTTCTGGAGTTGACTTGGGTTGACTCGGTAGCTGATTGGAGGATTGTTGTGACACATTCTGAGTTGGCTGATCAAGGAGACTTTGCTGGTTGAAGCATCCTGTTGACCACCGTAACGCACCATCACATTTTTTCTGTTTCTAGTTTGTCTTCTATAAGATCCACTTATATGTTCTATCAGCATTTTACTTAACTACTTGTGTGATTGCTGTAAGAAAAGTAAAGTTGCTTCAAGCATAGAACATCTACAAAAATTTACAGACTGCATCACCCATTCTGGGGTAACACAGTCCCTTCCGGAGTAGCGTTGAGGGTTTGGAGGCCATCCAAGGCTAACACAGAGGCTTTAGGGGCTTCAGAGGCTGACGTAGTGCATTTCAAGGACAGCACTAGGGTTTCTAGGCCTAGATTTGGCTGAGTTCTGTAAATCCCGTTTGAGGGTGTGGATCAGTCATTATTTTGGCCCTAGATCAGCGAGGAGCTGTAGATCTAGTGTTATCTCTGTCGAGTTTTCCAGATCTGGAACCCAGATTTGTGTATTCATAAATATTCTTAATAATAGAACCCTGCAGCAGCCAGAGACCAGTTTTCCCACCTTGGATTTTTCCGAGGACTATTTGTCCAGAAATAACTGTGTCACTTTGTCAATGTGTGCATGTGCTTATTTTAGATCTGAATTGGTAGAGATCTGTTATGTGTTTTGCTTCGATTTTAACTTGAATTTATTCAGTTAATAACTTGTATAAGTAGGAGGAGCTTAACCAGATTAACAGTAATAATTTCTGCATAAGACTTAAGATTCAGAAATTTCTACATGGTATCAGAGGAATTGCAAATTTGAAGGGACAATGCAGTTGACAGGAAGGGTGGATCTGGCATGGATCAAAGGAAGGGTTCACACAGTCAAAGGGACTCACGCTGTCCTCTAGAGCACGAAGAAATGCAGAGGGAACATGACATGAAGGTGCTGGCATCCAGACTAGAGGAGGATCTTGCCTGTGTATCAAGCACAACTCCTCCAGGGGTTTGGTATATTTATTATTGACAGTGGAGCATCTACTCATATGACGGGGGTTTGAGAATGTTTTTCGAGCTATCAAGAAGGGTAGATGAATTTCCAAATAACTATGGGAATAAGGCAAAATGTACCCCCATTGGACAAGGTACTGTAACATTTCAGATGGAGGATGGCCATAAGATTCGAGCCACGAATGTTCTGCATGTACCAGGGTTGGGGATGAACTTACTCTCGGTGTCTCAACTTCAGAACAAGGGCTATGACGTATACTTTATTCAAGATAAAGTATATGTCAAACACCCTAACTGGAGCAAAAAGGCACAAATCAGAGTAAAGAGTCACAAGCTATATAAGCTCCAGCTTGAATCTCTGGTGGCTCTGATCGGCAATACAAACAAAAGAGATCCGAATGAGTTATGGCACAAAAGGATGGGGCATCTACATCATGGAGCCTTGGGGATTCTCAAAAATACTGTCAGAGGGGCTCCTGAACTCAGCACAAAGAAAGATGACGTTTGCAGAGGATGCGTACTAGGGAAGTACGCTAAGGCAGCATTTCCAAGAAGCAGCAGCAGAGCCAAAGGTGTATTAGAGTTAATACACTCTGACATTTGTGGTCCGATGTCTACAACAGCTCTCAGTGGGGAAAAATATTTTGCCACCTTCATTGATGATTATTCGAGGAAGAATTGGATCTATTTTCTGAAGACCAAAGATGCAGTCTTTAGTCGGTTTAAAGATTTCAAAGCATTGGTGGAGAACCCTACAGGAAAGAAGATCAAGAAGTTAAGGTCAGATAACGGTGGAGAATATAGCGATAAAGACTTCACAAATTTCTGTGCACAGAAAGGCATCAAGAGAGAGTGGACAGCTCCTTACAATCCAGAACAAAATGGAGTTGCAGAATGGAAGAATCGAACCATAATAGAAGTTGCGAGGGCAATGTTGTACGACCAAGAAATGGCCAAATTCTTATGGGCAGAGGCCTGCAACACCACAGTTTATATTTAGAACAGAGTTCCAAATAGAGCTTTGGGGAAGGTGACTCCCGAAAGTGTGTTCACAGGTAGCAAGCCAGAAGTGAGCCACATCAAGATATTCGGCAGCATAGCATACTGCCACGTTCCAGAGGAAAAGAGGAAGAACTTGGATCAAACTGTAGGAAAGGGTTTTCTGATGGGCTACAGTGAGAATGCAAAGGCATACCGCATCTATACTCCAGAGAGCAGGAAAGTCGTGGTAAGAAGGGATGTAAAATTCCTGGAGGAGAAAGCCTTTAGGAAATCTCGAGAGATGGCCATAGATACGCAGATTGAGGAAGATCCATTGGTACAGCCTCAACGACCTCTGGAGGAGAGGTACAGTGCCTCTCCAAGGCACAATTGTTCTGAGGGAAGCTCCTCCAATGAAAAACAGGAGGAAGAACAGGTGAGACCACCCACCACTGATGGGAGACCAAGCAGAGAACTCCAACAGATTCTTAGAGATGCAAAAGGATTTGTTGGAACACGTACAGAAGGGAAGAGGATAAGGAAACCACCTGACAAATATCAGGCGCTGGTAGCTTAGGTTGGAGAGCCCTCTACCTTTCGGGAAGCAACTCAGCATCAGGTATGGGTAGATTCCATGGTAGAGGAGTATAGCTCCATCATGACAAATGATGTCTGGGAAGTAGTCCCAAGACCACAGGACAAATCTGTTGTAGGATCCAGGGGGATCTACATGATCAAATATGTTGCAGACAGCAGCATAGAGAAATTCAAAGCAAAATTTGTAGCAAAGGGGTATGCCCAGAAAGAAGACATTGACTATGAAGAAACCTTTGCTCTAGTAGCACGGTACACTTCTATCAGATCCATCATCTCTTTGGCAGTGCAGATGGGATGGGAGATTCACCAAATGGATGTCAAGACTACGTTCATGAACGGTGTGATAGAGGAGAAAGTGTACATAGAGCAGCCAGAGGGCTTCGAGACACATGAGCAGAAGAATCATGTTTGCAGACTTAAGAAAGCCTTGTATGGCTTGAAACAAGCCCCCAGGGCATGGTATGGTCGGATTGATGGATACTTGCAGAAGATGGGGTTCGTCAAGAGTGACGTAGATCCCAACTTGTGCTACTTAAGAGTAGGAGATGAGCCACTTATTCTTGTTCTATATGTGGATGACTTGTTTTTGACCGGGTCATCCAAGCTCATCAAGGACTACAAGGAGAATCTGGCAACAGAATTCGACATGAAGGACCTGGGCCGGATGCACTATTTTCTTGGGTTAGAAGTTTGGCAGCAGGAAGGGGAAGTCTTCCTAGAACAAGGAAGATACACGACAGAGATTCTGAAAAGATTTCAGATGGAAGATTGTAGACCCTTGGCCACGCCAATGATCACTCACTAGAAGAAGATAGACACATCAGAGGATCATGAGGCTAATCCCACATTGTACAGACAGCTCATCGGATCATTAATGTATTAGGTCAACACGAGACCAAACATCTGTTATGCAGTGAATACCCTCAGTCAGTTCATGGTGGAACCAAGGAGGGCTCACTGGGCAGCAGCCAAACATATTCTCAGATACTTGAGAGGGACAGTCGAGTATGGGCTAAAGTACACCAAGGGAAATGAAATCCAGTTGTGTGGGTTCACAGATGCAGATTGGGCTAGAAGCACAGTAGATCGGAAAAGTACCAGTGGGTATTGTTTCAGTCTCGGATTAGGAATGACCTCCTGGTGTAGCAAGAAACAGAAGTTCGTAGCACTGAGCTCAGCCAAAGAAGAGTACATGGCAGCAAGCACGGCTTCATGTGAGGCCATATGGCTCCGCAAATTAATCTTGAACTTACTCAAGAAACGAATAGAACCGACCAGGATCATGTGTGATAATCAGAGTTGCATCAAGCTCTCTGAAAATCCTGTGTATCATGACCGATCAAAGCACATTAACATTCGGTGTCACTTTATCAGGGACTATGTTCAAAAGGGAGTAGTACAATTGCAATACACTCCTACAAGTGAACAAGTAGCAGATATCTTCACAAAGGCACTGAGTAAGGTCAAGTTCACTTACCCCTTAGAAGGAGAACCCCTTCCACTAGAGGAAAGTGTGGTTTTTAGAAGGAGAGGGAGCTACAGTACAGTGGTTGCAGTGGTAGTGGCAGAGTCATGAGCAGCAGTACAGAATGGCAGCAGCAGTGCAGAGTTGAGTGGCAAAAGGCCAAGCTTCAACAGCACAAAACCAGTACCCAAAGTCATGTAATGCATAGTGTGATGTATTGCTAGAGCACACCCTTGATGCTAAGAGGGAGTGTTGAGATTCTGTGTATTTGAGGTAGCATCAGTTGTGCTCTAGCTCCCAAACTTTGTGGAGGGACTAGAGTTCACCTGATCTACAAGACCCAAAAATGGATTTGGGAAATTTCATCTGGTTTAGGAGATATTAAATTAATTAATTATTTTAATGTATTTCCTAAGTTAAAACTTAGGGAACTTAAATAATTAAAGTGAATTTAATTAAACTTGTGATGAAATTGTCTTAAGTCACACAAATCAAGCTTTCTTTTAATCTTAGCCATTGATTCAAGATCTGATCATGGTCGTTGATTTGTCAACGAGAAAAGTATAAAGGAAAGGCTTGGGGTCATTTGTAAAGACACACGGAGGTAGAGCACTGAAGCTAAACTGAGATTCTAGGGCGAGGTTGCTAAGAATACTCAGAAGTGTTTCAACTGCAAAAAGGGGAATTTAGACCAAGGGGATGATCTGATCCCAGGGTCTAGAATACACAAGAAACAGAGATCAGCTCAAGGACAGCACAAAGGAAGGCAGCGGCAGCAGCAGAAAAGACAACGTAATTTTCAAGAAACCCTTCAGGGGTTACGTAGAGACCCTTAGGGGCAGCGTAGCGACTGCGTCACCCATTCTGGGATAACACAATCCCTTCCGGAGCAGTGTTGAGGGTTTGGAGGCCATCCAAGGCTGACGCAGAGGCTTTCAAGGGCTTCAGAGGCTGACGCAGTGCATTTCAGGGACAGTGTTGGGGTTTCTAGGCCTAGATTTGGTTGAGTTCTGTAAATCCCGTTTGAGGGTGTGGATCAGTCATTATTTTGGCCCTATATCAGCTAGGAGTTGTAGATCTAGTGTTATCTCTGTCGTGTTTCCAGATCTGGAACCCATATTTGTGTATTCATAAATATTCTTAATAATAGAACCCTCCAGCAACTAGAGACAGGTTTTCCCACCTTGGGTTTCTCCGAGGACTATTTGTCCAGAAATAACTATGTCACTTTGTCAATGTGTGCATCTGTTTATTTTAGATCTGAATTGGTAGAGATCTGTTATGTGTTTTGCTTCGATTTTAACTTGAATTTATTCAATTAATAACTTGTACAAGTAGGAGGAGCTTAACCGAATTAACAGTAATAATTTATGCATAAGACTTAAGATTCAGAAATTTCTATAGAAGCAGCAATGACATCGGTATACATTCAAAATAGAAGTCCTCAAAGAATTCTCGAGAACCTAACACCTGAGAAAGCATTCACAGGAAAGAAGAGGAGTGTGGATCATCTTCGAACCTTTGGGAGGCATGCCTACATCCATGTTCCAAAAGACAAGCGAAAGAAGTTTAATTCTACAAGCATCAAAGGAATCTTTGTTGGCTATAGTCTCTCCTCAAAAGCATATAGAATCTACATCAAGGAAGGAAGACATATTGAAGTAAGCAGGGATGTCATATTTGATGAAAATCATGCTTACAAAAGATCCAAGGATATCGCTATTGATTTTGATGACGAAGACATACCTATATTCAAAGAAGAAGAAAGACCAAGTCAGCTTATTCAACCTGTAATCATATCGACCACTAGGAAAAGGCCAATCTGGTTAAAAGCTACCCTTGAAGATGTTGAAGGACATGGAGCTGCGAAATGAACCTTTAGAGAAAGCAAAAGGTCGAAGAGATATTCTGGATATGCTGAATATATAACAAAACTAATTGAAGTTGAACCATTTACATTTGAAGAAGTTGCTCATCAAGAGGTTTGGAAGAAGGCAATGCAGGAAGAATATAAATCCTTCATGAAGAATGGGGTTTAGGAAATTGTTCCTAGACCTAGTGACAAATCAGTTGTCACCTCTAAATGGATTTATAAGATCAAGAATGTTGATGATGGAAATATAGACAAATACAAGGCCAGATTTGTTGCAAGGGTTTTCTCTCAAAAGGAAGGCATAGATTATGAAGAAAACTTTGCACCCACTATCGAATATACTACTATTAGATCCTTGGTTTCATTGGCTACCACCATGGTATGGAATATCCATCAAATGGATGTGAAGACAATATTTCTGAATGGGACCATTGATGAGGAAGTATACATTGAACAACCCGAAGGCTTTGAAGTAAATAATAGAGACACTCATGCATGTCGATTCAAGAAGGCCCTATATGGTTTGAAGCAAGCACCTAGGGTATGGTATGCAAGAATGGATGCATACCTTCCTAAGTTGCAAGAAACATTGTACCCAGGTCCGTTTCTCCTAGAAAACGAAACGGAAACGGGGAAACCCGTAGCGTACGACCGGGAAACGCGTTTCCGGCCGTACTCGTATCGTTTCCCGTAAGTTGCAGGAAACGTTGTACCCAAGTCCATTTGTAAATTTATGTAGATGTTCTATGCTTGATGCAACTTTACTTTACACCACAGCAATCACATAAACAATCAAGTAAAATGCTGATAGAACATACCAGTGGATCTATAGAAGACAAACCAGAAACAGAAAAATGTGGTGGTGCGTTACGACGGTCAACAGGATGCTTCAACCAGCAAAGTCTCCTTGGTCAACCAACCAAGCATGTGTCACAACAGCCCTCAAAACAGCCACACGGTCAACTCAAAGTCAACCCCAGAAAAGTCAACGTTGCCCCAACGGCAGCAATGGCAGCAACACCGGCAACAACGGCAGCAACGACAACAACACTGACAGCAACGGCAACAACACCGGCAGCAATGTCAACAACAACGGCAACAACACCGGCAACAACGGCAACAACACCGGCAGCGGCAACAACGGCAGCAACGACAACAACACCGGCAGCAATGGCAACAACAACGGCAGCAACAGCAACAACACCGGCAGCAACGGTAGCAACACCGGCAGCAACGGCAACAACACCTCTTCGTCCTTCTTTTCCCACGTGTGAATTGAATCTGCCTCCAAGGAGCTTGTACTAAATCAGAAGAGGAGATGTTGTGTGAGGATGAGATGAGTGAAATGTCCTCCAACGTTGACTCTATTTATATCAATCACTGAGGGTGTGTGACACAACTGCTGGGGGTGTAAAACCTTAAGGCCGACCTGCACATATTTTGAAAGTATTAAAAATAAATTCAAAATAAATGTTCTGCTCATCGGATCAAGATGATCTTTATATCGATCTTGCACCTCTTCGAAAGAGGAACCCAATAAAAATATTGGTGTCTTCATCTGAGCATCACAACATGGAGTTTGGACCTAGTTGTCCAATTTTAACACTCCCTCTCAACTAGGGAGAACTCCATCAACTTGTGCAATCAAACATCGTGCGTCATCCCGCCGTAACTTGCTTTGCTGGCCTCTTTATTTCAGAACAGAAGTGGGTCAGTCACAAAGACATCATTCCCCGGCTGATAGATTTAGCCCAGAGGTCCGAAACCTCTATCGGACTCACAAAGAGTCTCATACCAACCCGAAGTTGGTTTCCTTGACCCAAAGTCAGTAGGAGGTTCGAAACCTCGCTTGGACTCAAGAGAGTCATATATACTAACCCGAAGTTAGTCTCACTGACCTGAAGTCAGTTGGAGGTCCGAAACCTCACTAGACTTGATCCCAGATCAAGTGGTTGGACACGTGTCATCCTAGACAGAGAGTACGGCAATCTCTGATGCGTCCATCAGTCTTTGCTACTAGTCTCTAGCTTTTCCCACCTCATTGGCCAAATGAGAGGTACTTCCCATGAGTCCGGAACTCAAATGGGTAGGATGCATACAGGGCACAAATCATGAGAGGCGAACCAACTCAATCATCACGGTGGGGCCCAAGCACACCAACAAGGTTCGACAAGCCTAGCCTTATGGTTGCTTATAGCTCCGAAAAGCTATCCCCAAAGCCCCCCAGAGCTCCCAGAGCTCATCATCCAACAGGACCCTCAGAATAGGGTCGTTCCACGATACCAAGATTCTCACGGAAGGTTAGGAATACGACCTTCCCCAAGGGCATTGTGAGAATATTCGCGACTTGCTCATCAGTTCCTATATGATCGAGCCTTATGGCGCCTCGCTGTACCATATCCCGGATAAAGTGGTACCAGCCATCAACATGCTTGGATCGTTCGTGGAACACGAGATTCTATGACAAACGAATCCCCCTCTAGGGGATCCAGGATATGAGGATAATATTAAATTGTACAAATCCAAAAAAATAAAATTAAAAAAAAGTCAAAAAATAACACTGTACGGAGGGGAAACGCTACTGTACTGTCGGGTTTCCCCGTTTCCGTTTCGTTTTCTGGGATAAAGGAACTCACAGGGGAAGCAAAAGAAATTGTGAAATTCATCACCAACCACCACCAGTCTCAAGCAATATTTCGAGAGTACTCCAAATTGGAGTTGTTAAAAGTTGTTGAGACAAGATATGCCTCAAACTTCATAATATTGCATCGCCTTGTTGAGGTTAAGCAAGCATTAATGTCTATGGTGATGAGTCAGCTTTGGGCCGAGTGGAGACAGGCAGATTCAAAGCGGGGAACTGCGGTGCGTAGATTGTGCCTTGATGAGGATTGGTGGAGCAAGATAGATTTCTTGCTACTATTCACAACCCCTGCATTTGAGCTTCTTCGGCATGCTAACACCGACCAACCTTTCTTAGGAGATGTATATGATGGCATGGATTCCATGGTTCAAAAAACTATGGAAATAATTTCACAGGAGTCACCACAGCTTTTGTTTGCAGATGGTCAGTTTGCCGAATTAATCAAGAGAATCATTGTTGACAGGTGGAACAATTTCAACGCTCCATGGCATACTTTAGCACATGCCTTGAACCCAAAATTTTATGATGAGGAACTTATTGCTCAAAGCTATGGGAAGAGGAAGGCACCCCATCAGGATAGAGAGGTGGCTAATGGGGTGAAAAAAGCCCTTATGAGAATTTTTCCAACTCATCTACACAGGGAGGTGAAGGAAGAATTTGCCAATTTTGCTGCAGGTATAGATGATTATTCAGATATATCATCTTTGGAGGAGAGAAGCACCATGAATCCAATTAGGTGGTGGATTTGTCAAGGAGCAAATGGTGTACATTTGCAAAACCTTGCCATTCGCGTCCTTTCACAAGTGGCAAGCTCTTCATCAGCAGAAAGGAATTGGAGCACCTATGGTTTTATTCATTCTGTGAAGCGCAACAGGTTGGGCTCACAGAAGGCAGAGGATCTTGTTTATGTGCACTCCAACCTTCGGCTTGCATCTCGTAGGGGTCCAGAATTGGCAATGGTCCTTCTAAGGAGTGGGATGTGGATCCAGAAAATCCTGAATTGATCTCTCTCTTGCTTCCTTGAATATTGAGGACCAGGATCATAGAAGTGGAATTGGCCAAACATCTTCTTCAACTACACCATCCACTGCTGAGCATGCTTTTGCTGCTATATTTGATGAGGATTCTGATAATGAGTATGTCTTTTGACTTTATTGTACTTGCAGCCTCATATATATAATAAAGGTTGATTTTGAGATTTTGATATATAATAAAGGTTGGTTTTGGAGGTTCCGGTGTTGCTATTTTCATCATGTGTCTGTTATCAATGATCATTCATGAGTAAATGTGTTGTAACTTGTAAATTTGTAATAGTTTATGCTTTGAATTTATGATTTATCATTTATGTTTTAAACTTGTATGATTTCATATAACATTTCTTAAATGTCCTAAATTATAATATAAATTTAAATTATATATATATATATATATACCGCGTTTCCCCATTTCCAAAATTTAGGGAGGTTGTGTTTCGCTTCGCTTCCCGTTTCAGAAACTTGTTTTCGTTTCCCCGTTTTGTGCAACTTAGATACCTTCTAAGAATTGGGTTCGTGAAGAGTATTGTTGATCCCAATCTCTACATCAAGGTTGAGGACAATGAACTTGTTATTATTCTACTATACGTGGATGATCTATTCATCATTGTTGTGGAGCAAAGAAGTCGACAATGCAATAAGAGGCTGGCAACTGAATTTAAGATGAAGGATCTAGGACTAATACACTATTACCCGAGTCTAGAATTATGGCAAAAACTTGAGGAGATATATTTGGGGCAAGGAAAGTATATCATCGAGTTGTTGTAGAAATTTGGGATGATGGATTCCAAGCCCATGACTACTCCTATGATCACCAATCTCAAGAAGTTGAGGAGCTCTGAATCAAGTCTCGTAGACCCTAACTCCTATCGGAAGTTGATAGGTTCTCTAATGTATCTGGTAAATATTAGGTCGGATATAAGTTTTTTTTGTAAACATTCTTAGTCAGTTTCAGATGGAACCTCGTCATGATCATTGGATAGCTGCCAAGCATATATTGAGATATCTTCGTGGCACTATACATCACTGCCTAAAGTATTATAGCGAGGAAGTTAGTTGATTGGCTTCACAGAATCTGATTGCGGTGGTAGTGAGACTATTGGAAGAAGCACTACAGGTGGATGCTTTAGTCTGGGAGTTGTTATGGTCTCATGGATGAGTAGGAAGCATGATCTTGTTGCTTTGAGTAGCGTTATGGCAGAATATGTGGCTACATGTGAAGTAGGAAAGGAGGTTGTATGGTTGAGGAAGCTTCTAACAGATTTGTTCAAGAAACCTTTAGGTCCTACTATGATCAACTTTGACAACCAAAGTTGCATTAAGATGTCTATAGATCCCGTGTTTCATGTTAGGACGAAGCATATCAACAAGAAGTTCCACTACATCAAGAACTTAGTGTGCAGGATGGGATCGTGACGCTGGAGTATGTCCCGACAGACGATCAAGTAGCTAACATAGTAACAAAGTCTCTTCCTAATAAAAAGTATGAATATCTTAGAAACATGCTTGGTTTAATAGATATTGATGATCCTATTCATAAAAATTTGGAAGAGACTTGTTGAAGCTTTGTGAGTGAAGCATTGCATGGGAGGACATCAGGTCGGCACTATGTGTTGATGTCTAGATCCCAAAAGTAGGGAGGGTGGCGTTGGTCTTGGAGCACTGACCTCAGATATGCACCTGGATCCCTAGGGCAAGTAAGCCTAACGGTACCTAGAGAGGTTGAAAGCTTTAGTCCATCTTAGTCCCACCTAGATAGATTGCCCTGGTCAGGAATCTAGTCCATGGCATTGTGGTGCCTAAACTATTGAAGACCTTGGATAGATTTCCCTGGTCAGGAATCTAGTCCATGGCATTGCAGTGCCTAAACTCTTCATAGTTCATATAGTTTGAGATTTTCCTTGCACTTGTTATGAATACCTCCCTAGTTAATAGGCAATGTTGAAAAATGTAACTAGGTTCGGTCTTCATAAACACATTTTAGTCATTATGTAATGTACTTGTCAAAAAGATTTTTTATAATTGTTACAATGACTTATTAAAGTATGGGTTTCATGCTTGGGTCATCATTTTATTAGTCAAAGTCCCCATTGTGGACTCCTAGGATTAATATTGAGTCATTAGAGTCATTGTACATTTTATCAGACCCTTCTTGGGCTTTTGAATCACGTAAAAAGAATTATTTTTTAGTCAAAAATGAATTATGTCACCTCCACACCAAGTCAACCTCAAGGAGATCAAGTTGGCCTCAAACTGGGCAATTCGACCTCACCAAACGGCTATATATTGAAACAGCTCGAATTCATTTGGATACACTCTCTCTCACAAGTTCGATATCTAAGAAAGAGCTGGAAAAAGTGCAAAGTTGGAAAAGGAGGCTAAAAGGAGTACAAGGTTGGCAAAGAAGGAACGGAAGATCAACATCGAAGTTTTGGGCTATCTATCTCTCTCTCGTGTGGGCTACTTTAGGAGAACGAAGTCTCTTTTTCAAATCGAAGTTGTTGTTGTTGCCTGTTGCTGCCAAGTCGAAGTTGCTAGGTTGAAGTGTTGTTGTTGCTACAAGGTCGAAGAAGCTACTAGAAGAGAGGATCGACTTGGTGTGGAGGAGTTTTGCTTCTAGGTTGAAGAGTCTCAGGAAAAACTAGTGAAGGAAGAGATTTTGACTGGTTTTCCCCTAGAGAGGGGTTTTTCCCTCACAAAGTGCCTACATCTTGTGTCTCATGTTTTTGTGATCTTCATACACATATAATTTGGTAATTGCTTGATGAAAGATAATATAATAAAGAAGTAAAAGAAGCCAACATAATTCACAAGAAATTATCAAGAAAGATAAATTAAACCCTAATCTACTAGCATTGATTTCTCAACATGGCACTCCTTATTACAAAATTTCTCAACTGGTTCTAAGATTCGGCCCTTTTAGGGCACTCGTCATTCAAGGACTGCAGTCAGGGTTTAAATAACAAAGTCTCATTACAGCTCGAACCTAGTTTAGGAATTCCAGCATAGGGCACATCTAAAAGCAATTTACACCGGCAGTTAGGGAAAAAATATCACAAGAGCAGCGAAATTTGTTTTGGACTTCTGCGATCATACTCTAGGCCTTATATCCCCACTTTTATTGAAGCAACTTTTGGTATTTTGGAGCACCTTTGGCTTATGATTCAAGGAGGAACAGTACTGGAATTATTTCAGCTAGTGTGAGTTGTTTGAGCTCCTTACATACTTACTCCAGCACCTAGAATTGAAGTCGACCATTAGCCATTCAACCTATGCATATTCAACTAGGTTATAACTAGTACTCCTTCCAGCAATTTGAAGTTACAATTGGCAACAGCCATACTACCTTGCAAATGATGGTAAGGTTTCATTGAGGAAACCCAGGCAGCATTGAATAGGTTATCATCATGTGCTTCACAATTGGGTTGCAGATTTCTGTTGAGTGTTTCAACTTTCAACGATGAGTAACTCGTTGGCATTCTACAATTGTGTGTGACAATTCAAATCGTTGAGCAGTGAAGGATTGTGTTACAGTTTGAACAGTGACTTGACATTAACCTTGATCTTATTTATTTTGTTTCTTGTGATCCTTTGTTAATACCCTATGACTGTATGCATATGTCTGATTTACTACTCAGAAAATTGACAAGAGTTTGACATTTAACTCGAGATTAGGAGGGTTCCAATTAGCATTGATCCTTGATAGTGACACTCGTTGTGATGACAATGACAATGACATTTGTTGTACTGTGTTGACAGTAACAACAACTTGAAGACAGTATTAGTAACCTTATCTACGACTAGAGTCTAGACTCTAGACAATGAAAGAGTGACTAAGCTCTCACAGTGTGATACTTAATAGAACAAAAGGTAACCTTGTTGACAGTATAACCCTATGACATGACAGCATACTTTATGATATGACCTTGACAAGCTTATGACATGTCACTGATATATTGGAGACTTATATTACAGTGTGACAGTAGCCTTTAAAGTCTGTAGTTTTGATGGCATTCCATTGATGATGACAATAGCTTCTATGGACATTCTTCTGATGATAAAAGTAACCTTGATTACTTGGTGAAGACAGTGATTGTCATCCCTTTTATAGCAGCAAATTTTGGCTTAACAGTAACATCTTACAGTGAGTTTATGTCTAGTGGTCTACATGAAAGTATACTTGGCATTTGACAGTGTCTTTTGGTACTTGGTAGTGTTCGTTGTACACGACAGTTTCTTGATGATGTTGGGTTGATGTGATAAGAACCCTAACACTTGATGTGACAGGGATTCTCTTGACAGTGCATTAGATATGTGACAGTACACTATTGACAGTGATGATTGTAATATTTCTCAGTTGTGACAATTGGCAGTGTTGGGTTTTGTATATCAACAGCAGTGATAGTGTATTGTGTAGTCGCCAGCTGATGTGACAGTATTGACAGCCAGGGTTTGATGTGCAGTTTATGCAGTGGGTTGATTTGGCATTGTGATTGAGCAGTGGCAAGTTTGGTGAACAGTCTTTGAAGTACGATTGTACAGTGGTCAGTTTGAGCAGTGAGGCTGCTAGGACTTGACCTGTAATACATATCGAGAAGAGCAGCAGAATCTTCATTACAGTTCTCTTATATTGATTCAAAGCACAGGGGGAATTCGGTCTGAAAATTGTGAAACATGGTCCACCAGCTCTTCAGAGTGGTCGGGTGGTGCAAGGATAGTGATTGGAGTCACCTTCAAGTTGGAGCCTGAGAACACTTCAGGGTGGCAGGGTGGTGCTAGGGAAGGTCGGAGTCTGCACAAGGCTTTGTTGTGTCCATCCAGTTGCAGCTGATACACAGGGTGTTGGAGCATCCGGCAGGTTGGTTCTTGAAAACAAGGGCGTTGGAGCATCCTCCCAGTTGCAGCTAGTAAATAGGGTGTTGGAGCATCCTACAAGTTGGAGCCTGTAAATCAGGGGGTTGAAGTCTCCTTTAGTTGGAGCTGAAATTTTGATGTAATTATTCTTTTTGAAAAAGAAGACAAATATTAAGAAGCATTCAGTGGTCTTTGACCCGAAGGGGGTTTTCCACCTAAAAATATGTGTTTGTTGTCTTGAGTATTGTGCATTGTTGAATGGTGTTGTTCAATATTTATGTTGATGAAATGTTAAAGATAATTAATGCTCTGAAAGATTACAATACTAATTGATAAGAAATATTGATTCAACCCCCCTCTCAGTATTTCCAACACTAAAGGGGGGTTTCCCTGTGAGAATCACTAAGGCTTAATCAAAAGGGCACAAGGTGATGTCAATGGTAGTCGTAGTGAAACATATTTTTGGAGAAGTTTTCAAGTTATTTGTAACATGAAAATAGAAAAAAGATAATGGAGGGATATGTAGATCAATGCCAATATCCTTCTAGGGCTATGTACTCAAGAGGAATCAATACAACAATATGAGATCAAGAAGAAAACCCTCATGTTATTTGGTTTCGGTGGATTAGGGCAAGATGTTGGAATCCAATACCTAAATTAACCCCTCAACTAATCAAGGAAAATTCATGAAATCATTCCTTACTATAGGAGACCCCTTCACGGGGAAAACCTTCAACCACAAGACAACTATGACAAGTAATAGAGCATGGCCTAGCAAGGAGGATTAAAACTTACCCCAAACTAACAATGGAGGGCATGTGACAAAGTTTGCCTTAAAAATGGATCAACCTTAATATCCTCGTGGTAGTGTTTAGCAATCACAATAATGCCTTTAATAATATAGAAGAAATAACCAAGAAAAAACAGCTTCTATGTCAAAAACATCCGCCACATAGATAAGCCCATAACAACAAAAATGATCCATATAGATATTTACATTAAGCTCCAAGGAGAGGAGTGTTGTCACGGTCCAACCATGAGTACAAATAAGTAAGCTGTCCTCCATTTATGGAGGGAAATCTGACTTCCTTAAGAATAAAATATCATTATTTGATTTAATTCCTTAGATCTAGCCTAAGAAAACTAAATCTAACTAACTCCTAAAATCAAGTAATCTAACACATCATAAAAATAAAGTGGTCAAGCCACATGTACAATTATTTGATGAGTAAATGCACGAAAATGGAGTCGATCCTGCCCAACAGAAGATAAAATGGTCCAAGCCGCCACACCAAGCCTCCAAAGGCTCCTTGAATGGTGAAAGTGGTCAACAATTCTCCACGAAAAATGGTGTCCAATGGTGAAGTGATCTTTGAGTCAAAAAATTTCAACATTCCCTTGCAAGCTTGTGGTCCAAGACTCCAATTACATCAAGAAATGGTTCATTGTTCAAGCAATGGCCTCAAGGAAAGTGAGAGAAGCATTCGTAAAAAATGATGAGGTGTCCAAGCAATGAAGCCTTCAATGATCATCCCCTCTAGTGTTATAACGTTATGATAAGAAAGGGGAAGCCCCAAGTCAAAAATTTGTCCTTGATTTGTACTTGATTCAAACAAGGTGGACAAGTTCCCAACACATCTCCAGGTTCCAACATTGTTGCACATGGTCAAAGGTCCTTGAAAGAAAATGGCCTAATGCTGACCCAAGTCAAAGATAGCCGCCAACCTTCTCACCTTTTACGCAACAACTTAAAGAGAGGGGATACAATATTCTCATGATGAGACGGCACTATGAAAATATCTAGATATATTATGTCAAACAAATCTCCAAAACACTCACATAGTGTCTCAAAGGAAGGCCCATGGTTATGCCTTGGGTCAAAGGCTCAAAGCACTCCACGAAGCATGGAAGATGCTCTTATAAGCCAAAATTTGCGTCCTTAAACACCCATCCAGCCAAGTGACGTCAAAATATAATGCCAAAAATCCTTGTTCAAAGCTCATTCACCCCTCAATCAATGCATCAAAGCAAATCCACATCATCAACACATCTCAAGAGAATGCCACTTCATCCTAGTCACCCATCCAAGTCATCAACATACCTTGCTGCTCTCAAGAATGCAGGTCACCCTTCAAACCATGTGAAAATCAGCCCATAAATGACCAATGAGGACAGCATTCCAAAAATCTCCAAGTGGCATGCATAGGAGGTGTCCAAGTGTCCATAAACAGCATGGCCTTCAAACCATGTGAAAATCAGCTTATAAATGAGCAATGAGGACAGCACTCCAACAATTTCCATGTGGCGTGCATAGGAGGTGTCCAAGTGTCCATAAGTAGCAAGAAAACTCCCTTGGCAGGTGTGACAAATGCCCCAATATACATGAAGTGCCTCAGACAACATAAACTGCCGTGGGAAATGTAGAAGTATCCAAAAATCAGAATGCAACCAGATCAAAAGGGTGGGTATGCCATGTTACAAACTGCCCTGTTTATAAAAATTCTGCTATAGGTATCCCTGCTAAAAATAGGAGTAACAGGTCCCATATATAATATTTGTCGAGAACCATGGCCCTGAAAATTGTGTCCCAGAGTTCATCTTGGATGAGATATCCTAGAAATGGTTAGGGAAACACCATCCCTGAAGAAGGGAAAAGGAACATAGAATGTCCCATATAATGAGATGAATACACAACTCGATGTCCGTCCTCTCTTGCAAAGAAATTCCACTAATATTATTATTTAACTTCAAAGTATCCATGACTTTAGGACCCCAACTTAACCAGAATATATTTGAAGCTTAAAATTCATGGATTCCATCATTTGTTATGTATATAGCATTGCAGTTTAAACAAAAACACTCAAATTTAACCTTGACATACTAGTGGAACCCTGTTTTCAAATTATTTTCACAGAGCACATTCCCTTGTTCCTCCTTCATCTTCATTCCACATGGTTTTCCTTACACTCAACAAATGCAAACATAATTAAAAGGCAAAATTCTAGACTAATCTTTTATTTCCATACCTGCAAACTATCATCTCCCCCCTTTGTATTTGCGCCAAATGCTATTGAACGAAAATATCCTTTTACAGCTTCAACAACATACTGACTGGCAACAGCAGGAAGGCCTCTATGGATGAAATGGGACATCACTGCAGTATTAAACAATGCCCACTTGTGCCATGCTTTTGACCATTCACCAGCAATTTCCGTGGCATTTTGAAATGAAATAAGAATATCTGAAAACACCAATATAATGAAAATACAATAGTAAGATATCACATTTACAAGTTTAACTCCCTCAGAATAAGTACATATGTAAGGCTTGAAACTGTTACGAGAACGTTAATGAATAGCAGCACCATGTATTGAGTCTTCATCCAGTACAGGATTTAGTGACCACTGCCATGTTCCAAGTTTTTGATATATTCGAGCAAGGAGAGAAACTCCAGAACTTGAAGAGCTAACAGAGCTTGATGTTGAAATGGGATACACATGCATAGATCCCAAAGAATGTGCATGCTCAGCAAGCTCAACAGACAAATCCTTCAAGAAACAAGGAGAAAGAATAACTTATTAGCAACATCCTAAATCAACAAAAAATGGAATGCCCAGTGAAATATTTATGCAATTCCAATCCAGGTATTCCAATTGAAATAAAGGGAAACTTTGCATACTTGCAACCGATGGAATGCTTCCTTCCGTTTAGTATCGTATCCAAGAGACCATTGATACTTTAAATATGCTAAAATAACTTGAGGTGGACCTGAGAATCTAGTATTTGGAGGAGCCAATTCTGGATCATACTGCAAGATTTTTGCTAAGAAGTCAGCCAAATCATTCCAAAATTTTAAGAGTATGAAGCAAGTGATGATTGAAAAGGACTTTACCTGCAACAGTTTGATCAAGGTGGATCGACCTTGACTAATTCGACCACTTTTCCGGCAAAGAGAAGCAAATTTCAACCATGTGTCTATGTCCTCTGTCGGTGGAAGAACTAATGCACGAACAGCTAGTAATTCTTGCCAAACCTGCAAAAAGAGTTCCCAGAATAAAATATAGTAACCAGACAACGTAAGAAATTAAACAGATCCCCCTCAAGTTCAAATAATATCAACCTCAACATTTCGTTTGGTTCCTTGTATCCGATCAATCCACATTTTACGGATCAATGCCCGCCGTCCTTCTGTAGCAGCATTGCCGCTGGGCATTGTGCAATAATCAATGACCTGTAATGGACATAAAAAAATCAACAAATAAGTTAAAACAAGAAGAAAAACTAAGACTATAAAATTGTCCCAAATCTTACTCTTCAAGGTTTATGTGTATATTGAAAATATACATGGAAGTCGATAAAAATAAAAACTGAAACCCATGCAGATAAAAAGAATGAAAAGGCACCTCTTCCAACTCTGCCAACTGCTGTACACGAACCATGTTATTATAAGCACGATCATAGCTCTCAAGTACCTAAAATAAAATTAAGCTCAAAAAGTTTAACATTGTATTCCAAAATTACGATAAGGCTCTAATTAGCATTCAGCATATTATAGGCAATGAACAGTGCCCTGCTGAAGATATAAGAAATAAAATAAATTGATATCAAATTTTCCAATTCAACTAAATAAGGCACAGAAATGAGGAACATAGCAAATACCCAAAATATGTTTTAGAGATTCTTAATATCTGAAGTGAACAAAATTCCTTCTCAAGTTAGATATCCAGAAGACTTGGAATATGAAAATATCCATGAGGATACAAATATTATTATTAAGAATGAGATGATTGATAATTACAAATGAGGCCTGCTTATATACCTAGGTAGGTGCCTCTTCACAAAAGGTCATGTCTCATCAGACATGGCCTTTCAACCTAACAACTAATTAACTAATTAATCATTATTTATATTATTTTATTCATTACATTGCCTTCCTCCTCAAAAAGCTTTGTCCTCAAAGCTTGTTGATGAAAGGCCTGAATTTCTTTTCCTGCTACGAATATATTTCCGTCTCGGGGCAATCATCCTTGTTGATACAAGTTGATATGATCCTCTGAGTGACAAACAAAATTGTCGCACTAAGAATGGATCAGACCATCCTAGAACAATCTTCTGTGGAATATTACGGCGACTTGAAACTTGTGATGAATTATCACTTGAGCGGATTTCATTGGCATTAGTATTCTTCAAAACATCAACATGTTTATGTTTTGAATACATAGCTTGGTCGAGTTGTCTGCTCTCGTGATTTGGATGTCGATAGGGAACTTTTTCGGTTTGAATTCTTTGATTTTCTTCTGGCGAGGATGTTATTGAGTTGGTTACAGAACCTTCACTTAGAATGTTCCTCGTCTAAACTGCAATGTCGAAGTTTGTATCTTCTACAACTAGCTTGTCTGCTTCTTGAGTTGTGACATTTACTGGATCTATGTTCGTTTTTCTTCCACTTGAATTTCTATATTTAAAGGTTTCGATGATTCATTTTCGACAAGTTGTTGCACCTTGTTTTCTAACGACTTCTTGTCTTTCTTCAGCTTTTTAATTTGCATTAGTAACTTTTCATTGTGGTCCTTGAGGCGAGCAACTTCTTCATTCTTGTTAGTAGTGATTTTGTCAACGTCTCTTTGCAAATTTTGTATTGTTTTTTTACTTTCTTGAAGAACTACTCTTGAGATATCTAATATGTCTTCCGGTGTTACTGAATTCGGCTTCACTGTGACATCTTGTAACGTTATTTTTTACTTTTTGTAAGAAAATGTCAAAAACTTCTTTTTCGTATTAAGGATGAATGACCCTAGTGATTCCATCCAGAACGAACCCAAAACTATATCACTATCATTGCAAAATAAAGTTTTAATAGTGAATTGCGAGACAACAAAATACTCCCCAATACTTAGTTGTAAATTCCCTATGTCGTATTGTTTGTCATCTGCGTGAAATGAATTTGTTTCAGTTATATTTGATTCAGGGATCACTAATTGGTTAGCACATTCAGTACTAACATAATTATTCTTTTGAGTAAGATCGATAGATATGAGAACTTCCTTTCCCGCAAGTGACCCTTTGATTTTAATTAGCGCATAGACACACATACTATAATTTTTAGGAAATCTTCCTTCTTTCAGTTCCGATTTAGTCTCCATTTTGCTTCTTAAATATTAAATACTTTTGGGATGAACTTAGGGTTTTTCAAAGTCAATACTTCTAATCTTTATAATAAAATATTACTCCCTTTTTCTTTCCTTTAATAAACCTCCAGAATTTTATTATTCCTAAATAATTTTTTCCCTTCTTCAAATTATTTCTTATAATACTTTTCTTCCTTTTTTTTTGTCTTCAATTTTAATTTTTTTTATTTTTTTTTTATTTTTTTTTCTTACTAAGTCACTTTTAGTTTAAAAAAAAATAACCTTTCCCTTCTTCTTCTTCTTTTTTAAATACCCTTCTCTTTATAATACTGTCGTCAGTAGAATTTTGTTTTTAATAGTCTTTCTCTCTTTCTATATATATATAATTGAACCTTTTTGAATCTTTATATATATATATATATATAATTGAATCTTTTTGAAAAAATTTATTACTTTAATCCTTACTTATATCTTAAATTAATTTCAACCTCTTTAACTCTTTAATAATTGTGGTCCATTTTTATTTTTCTCATTCAAATCGTGCGACCTTATAGATGGATACGACACAACAATTCAATTTTTGACTTCTACTTTGCAGATAGTTCGAAGGTAGTAAGAGTGGCTTGAGCAAAACCACTAGTGGCCTAAAAGTCAGAGAATGGTAATTGATTAGCTAGCGTCGACAGCAAAAAGAGTGGATGACGATGACAACAAGAGTGGACGTTGATGGATCGTGTGGCGGGGTGGCGTAGGCTTCCCTGGGCGGAACTGGATTCAACAGCGACTGCTACAAAGTGACAAGGTCGACCTATGGTGATTGAACAAGGTTGGTGGCAAACATGAGAGGCATAGGGGGAAATGACGAAATGGCGTACGCAACAAAGTGCAAAACTTTGAGTGGCCTGCTGCAAAAAGATATCGTGATGGAAAGCGGATGCATGTGATTGCAGACAATCATTCGAGTGGAAGCATAATTAACCTAGCCACGAATTATTGTGGTATTAATTGTGGCAGCTACCGGCAGGATGACTGCAGTAGATGTGAGTTGTAGAATGAATGGCAGAACTAGAGAGCGACCTGCAAATGACTGTAACTTTATGCGAGTGCCACCAATTGTGGAGGTTCAGGGTACTGATAGCGGCAGGGTCTGGTTGTGAGAGGAGTGGCAAGTGTGCAGTGACGACTTGTTATCCGGTTGTTTGCGAACGCCCAAAGGTAAGTCGTGTTTTTTTTTCTTCGATTTATTTTTTTATTTATTTAAATCACTTCCCCTTTTTTTATGATAGGTTTTTTTTTATGTTTTGACTCTTTCGAATTTTTGTTTTTTTCAACATCCCCTTTTTTTTCTTTTAACTTATTTCTTCTTCTTCTTCTTTTTTAAAATATGGCCAAGGGCCTCTGATGAACTCAGTAGCAGCAGCGGAGAAACTCCCAAGGTTTAGCGAAACGCTTTGACGGTAACAACGTTGACGAATTCCGATGGCCAAGGGCTTGGATCAAAGAGCGTGGCTCTGTGCAGCAGTTAGGCGACCGAAGGCTCGAACTGCTCTAATACCAAATGAAGTGAACAAAGTTCCTTCTCAAGTTAGATACTCCAGAAGACTTGGAATATGAAAATATCCATGAGGATACAAATATTATTATTAAAATGTATAAAGAATGAGATGATTGATAATTACAAATGAGGTCTGCTTATATACCTAGGCAGGTGCCTCTTCACGAAAGGTCATGTCTCATCAGACATGGCCTTTCAACCTAACTACTAATTAACTAATTAATCATTATTTATATTATTTTATTCATTACAATATCCACAGCATCTGCAGAAAATAAGTTGCACCTTTAATAGCATCGAAGACAGCATAAACTGTGGTGCTACATTGTTACCTCCCATCCTCAAAAGTAAAATCCTCTGAGGAGATATGTTTTAGAGCATGATAATCTTCAAAGAAATTAGATAATATTTTTATGATAAACACTTGAATGGAAAGAGTAAGGAAAATATAGATACATACAATTGTACAATATAGAGGAAAAAATGATGAAGTTCACTATATTTTAGTACGTATGGATATTAACTCAATTTAAACCAGTGTAAAATCAGCAGGGATCCAGAAAAGCTAAAAATCAGAGAAATATCAGTAAAAAACAACAAACATTAGGCAAAATTTAAAAAAAATACAAAACTATTATCTTTTCAATTTTTCTAACATCTAAAGCAACAACAACATCAAATAAATGCATTGCCACATAAGTATTAAAATAGAAATAGTATATAAGATGTATAAGATGTCATGCGCTACGTCACACATCACCATTGAATCATCTCTTAAATCCCTAGTTCTGAAGTCCTCTACAAGTAGGAGGTAGACTCCCACATCCTCTATCATTGCCCATGCTATTGCTAAGTCCAACTTGCTCTATCCAAGTATCTAAAGGTGGTGGTGCACCTCCTCCTCTCTCTCTCTCCTGCAACCTCCTTTGGTGCCTCTGCATCCTCCTCCTCCACCTCTCTATCCCTTGCTACTTCCTCTAGTGCCTCCACCTCTCTATCACTTGCTACTTCCTCTAGTGCCTCCTCCTCTACCAATCAAGGACCAATTGCATGACTAGTTTCTCAATCTCATCACTCCATGCAATAGTTGTGTCAATCCCATTCACTAAGATGGCATCCACATCAAGTTTTTCCATAATTGGAGATTGTACATGGCAATAAGGTGATGGCAGTCCAACCTATATGAGGTTCATATATTATAAATTTAGTTAGAGTGTGATGGGGCTTAAAATAATAAATGATAATTTATAATGAATTAAAAATTTAGTTTGAAAATCATTAACATGTTGTGATTCTTGATGTAATTTTTTTCAAAATACACTCCAGTTGTGCTCGCATCCGAAGGAGCTACAAGATTGGTTGAGCACCCGAATGGCAAGTTTTTGGATATTGGGTACTCCTGCGCCATAGTTTATCCACCAAGAATCTACAACAAATAAGAGAAACATATGAAAAAACATCAAAATTTGAAAGTTGAAACAGGAAACAAAGTATGAAGAAACAATGAAATTTTGGAAAAAAGAAAAAAAAAAGATTGTCTGGCATTTTTGTCTTCCTATCATGGATAGCCATGTAAAAGCCAAATGTTCTACCTACCATCCTATATATCTCTATTTCTTTAGATGTCCCCTCAAATACAACAAATCATCAAAATAATCAAGTAAAAGAGCTTATAAAACATGGAACCAATGGGGCACTTCATGGTGACGTACCCTTCCATAGTGGGCTTCAGCATGCACATGTGTCTCCAAGCTCAATAGGGGGCTTAGCCAAGGACCCTATTAGGTGGTTTCAACCTCTAAAGGGGGTGACATATCCATGTTACATCCCTCAAGTGGTAGGTGGCAAAAGATATAATAATGGAATGGAGTGGGGATCAGGGAAAACATCCAGACCACATTTCAAGGTGCCAGGGTAGCTAAAATAAAGGAAGCCCACACCTAGGGATATGACTGTAGGAGGGAGAAAATCGTGGTACATGAGTTACCCCGACCTTTGTTTTTCCACCCTTCTTCATATGCCTTTTGCCTTTTATTGTTTTTTCTTCATATGCCCTGTAATATGTAGTAGTGGATACCCCCTTTAAGGTGGGGTGGTTCATCGTCCACCAGGGGTTGGGACAATCATGGGTTCCTTAATGATAGAGGGGGCTCATCTAGGACACATAAGAACCAAGGTGATGGCCATGGATAAGAGGTAGACCTCATGTTTGCCTTTTGGCCACATGCTAAATTTGTATGTCCTGACGATCTTGCGCATTGTGTAGTATGTTTCCTTTTGAGAGTGGCTAAATTTGTATGTCCTGACGATCTTGCGCATTGTGTAGTACGTTTCATTTTTTTTAGCTGCATCAACCCTCGAGGCATCGTTCCAGACCTAACCCAAGATGTGGACAAGGGGAGGTGGAGGCTAATTCTATGTGGACCCAGTGGACACATGTGGACCCGGAAGGGAAAATAGATGAATGGGGCTAAAACGAGTGGAACAGGAGTTATGTAGGTGGCATCGGGAAGCGAGACCATGCAACCAAAATAGGGGTTTCCCATGTAGTGTCAACCCAAAAGCCAAACAATCAGTAAAGGAGATCCCACGGGACTAGGATACAAGGGTAACCATGAAATCATGGCAGTGGAGACAAGCATACAAGCCTAGCCCACTCTTTCCACCGAATCCCCCAACCAATCCCTTCCCAAAAGTGCCCATGACAAGTAAGGAAAATTACTCAACTATACCAATGAAAAGCCATACCTTTGGGGTTGGGAGGCCCACCTTCAAACATACATTCATAACAAGTGGTCGAGGAACCACATGGTTGGCTCAGGTGGCAGAGACAATGGCACATTGAGCTATCTAGTGGCTCGAAGGGGTTGTTCGCTGTTGATTGAGGACCATCTAGGAGAAAACATTTCTCCTATATATACTACCCACATGTGATGAGTAATAATGCCCCAAGTGCCCAAGGAAAAACAAGCATAAGTACTTGATTGCACAATGAAAAACATACCTTTAGGATTGGATGGCCCACCTTCAAACATATGATCTCAGTAGATGGGCGAGGGGTCATACAACTAGCTCAAGGCACAGAGATCAAGTGGCACAATATATTGGCTACATTGGTGGCTGACAGGGGTTGTTGAAGACAAATCTAAGAAAAAAAATTCTCCTATGGGGTCACCCACTGGTGGTAGGCAACACGCACTAGGCTTGATTTACCCTTCATCTTTTCATTTTCCTATATTACAATACTTCTTTTGCTAAATCTTGTCTTTGTTTCACCTTGAGTTCTTATTTCCTAACCTTTTGTACTTCTATCAAAGAAGAGCCAACCTAAACGATGTAAGAAGGTCACTGTAGTGACATTGAATATCCTTTCCAAGTTGCGCATGGGTTTTCACCTTGTCTACTGGGACTTTAATACCATGGGTGGGAATTTGAGTTAACACTTCCTTTATCATAATTTGGGTGCATTTCACCCCTTTCACAAATATTTTGTTAATGTGGTTTATTGGATGACTTTGTATTATTGTTATAGAGTCATGGTCCCCTTCAAATTTTGGGCTTTTGTATCACACTTATAAAACCAAACAGAAATAACATATTAATTTACTATAAATCCAAAAGGATTCAATAAATACCATCACAAAGGAACATAGTGCTAACTATTTTTGAATTTTTATTTGTAAGCTGTAAGGAATTGATCATGTATAACCATGTAATGAAAAGGGAAAGAAGCAAAAAAACTAAATCTGAGTCACACCTTCACTTTCATTTATAACTATCAATAACGGTTGATTAAAACTAAGAAACTTTACAATTGAGTTTCAGAACTTCATTTGGGAACAAAGATTATGTAAAAAAACAAAATTCAAATTTGAATGACAAGAAATTGTGAATTACCAAAGCAGCAAGTTCAGTGGCCAAGCATTTCCTAGCTCGCTCCACAAATTCCCGAGCTTCATCATACTGTAAATGCCATCACATCCCATAAAACTCAATCATATGCATATAGTCCATATGAAGAACACCAATTCCATGGTCAAAAAGTTTTAAAAAAAGTAACAGAACAAACCTTAGCACGCCGAACTAGAAGAACAGCTCTAAAGAATGCTCCATTGCTACTACCATCACCACTACCAGAAGTATTGCCTAACATTCGAAGTTTTGTTTCATCACCATCATCCAGCCGAAATACATATTCGGCCATCTGATCCCATTCACCCATGTTCCAAGCAGCACTAGCAGCCTAAAACAATTTTAATAAATCAAGAAAGTAGTACATGTGGCTACTTAGCCTAATCATGTCTGGTCAACAATGGTCCACTGTATACGCACGAATAAGGACATGAGATAACTAAAAACAAAAAATAAATAAATATTACAGACCATTGGGGCCATTTCCAATCGTGCAGCTGGTTCTGCTGGAGTCCAAAACTCTTTACAAAGGTTACTCAGTTCTTCCCAGCGAGCTAAAGCAGCAAGGCATCGCATCCGTCCTGACAAAAATAGTAGCAACAGTGTATGGTCGTAGAAAGTCAGCATTCCTATGTATGACTGACAAAACAATGACCCCCATAATCAAAGAAACAAATTGTATTGCAAAAACACCAATCAATCATGAAGAAGCTTCTAACCATATCCCAAAAGACATGAAACAAGCCAACTTCTGAATGTATCAAGATTGATAGGCCAAGGAGTTAAGGGAATGAATCTCTATTATTGCACCAAGGTATTATAAATAGGTTTTCACAGATCAACCACCACTTAAAGATTAAAATTTTCTCATTATTCAGATTAACCTTGGCATATTTTGAAATTTAAAACATTTCTTTTTAACTTTGAGCTGTCCAGTGCCCACTGCCAACCAGGATTCAATCATTTCTCACCTTCCAAATATTTCTCACTTTGTTTTAACTGATTGACGATGTCAGGAAAACTATTATTTCTTGGTAGTAAAATTCTAAAAAAGTTTGAAATATACATAGAAAACACTATGAAAGAAAACACTGGAAAGGTGGCTAGAGCACTATGAGAAAAGCCCGTGCAGTAGTAAGAACATTTTCAAAAGTCTGACATAGAGAGGTGTTAAATCCTAAAGCCAACTAGTATCAGAGATCTACAAAACATAATATCTATGTGTTGGGCTCAAAGAAGAACAACCACCACGCATGAAGGATGTCTACCATCAAAAAGGCATACTTCTCTTCTCATTTCCTAAATTTTTCATGAACATATGAAACACATTATCTATGCTTCTTTTTTAGGACAATAAAGATTGAAAGGTCAAGAAAACTAATTGATACATAATATCCAAGAATTATAAAGGAAAGAACTTTCAGCTGCACGCTATTATTACCCAACGACTCTTCAGGGAATGCAGATGTGGAGTAGCAGGCTTCCATAATTCAAACACCCTCATTCAAGTGGCTTACCAAGACATGTCTGAGTGAAATCTTAAGGGAATAAAGTGATAAACCATGATGAAAATAATTCATACACAGCAAATGCAGACCTCCTAAGTCAACATGACAATATGGTAGCACAGTAGCCAAATTAGCATGGTGATGCAGTTGAACTTTGATCCCTGAGTTTCACTGGCTCAAAATCAAATAAAAATAGTAATGTAAAGAGTCAACAAGGGCTTGGTTTACTGGTAAAGCAGAGAGTGTTGTTTCCCCACTACCAGGGTTCAAAACTCAATTCATGCCCAGACGCATGTTTACACCTCCTGGGCAAATGCAACTGTATAAGCAAGCCAGTTGTCATGGGAGTCAGGTGCAATTCCTCAGCAAATTTGGTGGAATTGGTACCCCTCAGATCCGGAAGCTTATCCAAAGGATTTCTTTCACAAGTCTACTTGCTCATTTTGACTAGAAACCTCTATAATCAAAAGGGCAGGAACCCAAAACACAAATCGATCCAAGATTCTCTAACTAATCAAAACCATGATGCAACAGTACAACAAAGATAATGATGGGAAAACAGAATAGAATAGATAGCATATAAAAACTACGGATCCAAGCATAAGGAGAAAAGTTCATAACATCCCATAGAAGAGCCCAAAAGTTAGAACTAAATTGTTAAGTCCCTCTCCCCATCCAAAACACAAGACCTATTGTGGATCACACCAAATTTTAGTAAGATGGATCCCTTATATATGCTCAAGTTCCAAGCAATTCAGTAAACTATTTTGTAAGCCATTGACATGCAAAATAACTACCCAACTTACAATGGAAAGTCTCTCGGGATCTCTTTAACACCCATGTCTACCTCTTCTCATGTATATTTAACAAAAACATAGTCTCAGTTAGGGCTAAACTGCTCCTATAGTTTAGGACACTAGATGATGCTATCGAGGAGGAATGTGTATATGGAATCGCTAACACTCATCTCCACTAGAAGACAAGGTAGATCAACGAAGCTTAAGTAACGCAAAGCATTGCACATGTAGTTCATGGACAATAAGAATAAATGTATTTGAAAGGAAGTGTCTTGAGTTAACTAGTATGACACAGAAAAGACATCTCCATATCCACAAGATTCCTCAAATCTTTAACAAAATAAGTAACAATCAAAAGCCAAATACAGCTCTAAATCACAAATCTTCCTAATTTAGCTAGAGAGGAACAACATGATGCTACCCAGGAGGAATGTACATATGATATTGCTAATGCTCATCCTCAACCCAATCCACTAGAAGACAAGATAAATCAATCATGCTTAAGTAATGCAAAGCATTGCACATGCAGGACATGGACAATAAGAATATAGGCATACCAAAAATAAGTGTCCTAAGTTAACTAGTAAGCCACAGAAAAGACATCTCCATATCCACAAGATTCCTCAAATGTTTAGCAAAGTAGGCAACAATCAAAACCCAAAGATGAATCTATGTCACAAGCCTTGCTAATTTAGCTAGAGAGGAACATCAAAAATTGGAGATAATATGCTATTGAGAAGTATAATCCATAGTAAAGGTAATGGAGACCCAGATCATTAAAGAACAAAAGAAGTAATTTGAGACAATCCACATCCCAGTAGGAAAAGTTCAAGACTAAGAAAGGATCTCACCCAGAACAGACAACCTGACTAACTGGTGAAAAGGAAGAAAACGCCAACAAATTAGAGGCATGCGCAAGATACCATTCTATAGCAAGAACATCCTATCTGTCACTTATCACCATCTTATATTATCCTTCAGTAAATGGCTAGTCCATTAGAAATATTCTTCTGGCCCTTCCTAAAAGGAGAATCTGAGGTTGGGACGAGTGCCCATTGGTCAAATATCAGTTTTAAACAAATACATGAGAAATCAAATCAAGCAAGGGAAAATGTTAAAGACAAATCTAAAGCATGTCCCTGCTAATTTAGTTGGGGAGAAACATCCAAATTGAAGATAGTATGCTACTTAAAAGTATTATCCCTAGTAAAGGTAATGAAGGCCAGCATCATTAAAAATGAAGGAAGCAATATGAGACCACCTCCATCCCAGTAAGAACAATTCAGGACAGACAATCTAACTAATTGTTGATAAAGAACAGAACAACAACAAATAGAAGCCTATGCAAGATAACTTTAGAACATCCCATGTGTGAATAATCCACAGCTATTATCACAAAATCTGGCAGCTTAGAGCAAACCCTTTCACAAGGCGCTAAAACAAGTGTTACCACTGTCACCTAGGCAATCATTTACTTCTCTTTAGTGATGGATCCAACACAAAGGAGGCTTCCCTAGTAGGTTCAAGGAATCCTTAGTCAATAGTTAATCAAGTATAAGGCCTCCTATATTAACTACTCACAATACCACCACTAAAATACGACATTCAAGATGAGAACAAGGTGGCTTAATTAGGTTACATATCCAAATTTGAGTGTATGAAGTTTATAAACAATTTTAAATGTTTATCAAGTCAATATAGGTCAAAGAGGGTACCCCAAACACTACAAAAAGAAGAAAAAACTATGGAAGCTACAAAAATTGAAAGAAAATATGATATATTTCAGCAATAATACAAGTTATTACAGCAGCAAATAAAGCAGCCATTGAACAAGTTAAATCCCAATGACAATTAGGGCTGAAAATGGTTATTAAACTACGGTTTCATAGACATACAAACTCCAAAATCTAAAACACATATAGCATCCCTAAAATGAAATATGTCCTTATTGATTTGTGGTAGCATCGGATGTGCTCTAAGTCTCAAATTTTGTGGAGAGGCTTAGACACATGCATTACAGATAACCCAGAATTGTTTTGGGAAATTCCACCCAGAAACAATTATATTTGATAAACTAATTATTTTTAATGAGGACCCTAAGTCAACTTAGGAAATTAAAATAATTAATGGGTATTAATTTAAACTGTGGGTGAAACTTCTAGAAAAAGCAGATCAAGTCTAAATGTAATCTTAGTCTTTGATTGGAGATCTAATCTCGCCTATTGAAGTCTCAACGAGAAGACTATAAAGGAAGGCTTGACGGTCATTTTTAAAACACACCAAAAGAATCAAGTGATCGAATTTTCTGAAGTAGCAGTGCTCAAAAGGAAAACCAGATCTAAGTGATTCTTCAGCGCAGTTGAGGGGTAGAGGTATTTTTGGCAAGAGGAGGATCTTCTATGTGTTGGACATTGGATAAACCAACGCTCCCGGTGTGTTTCGCGACATGGACTAACCACCTCTCATGGATCCTTATCTCTCACGATGCTACCGTTGACTAACAATTGCGGGTTTTGGTCTAACGGCAATCGTGATTCCCAACAAGTGGTATCAGAGCGTAGGTCACAAGTTCGATACATACTCGGCTCGCGTTGGGGGTGTTGTATCTTAAGATACAATCCCTCAGTTGCTTACGACATCTTAAAAGTGTGTCACAGAAATGATTTTATCATGAGGTCTTTGTTCTATCCCTCTGGAGACTAGTTTTCTAAAACCATTAATGATCTGGAATAATAAAATATTTCAAATGCCATTCACTATTGATATCTGAATGAAAGAAGAACTGCAGGGGAAACTCAAAGTACTATGCTAAAAACACTGAATCTACCACTTTTAAGTTTCAGAGGAAATTCATGGACAGAGAGGAAACTCGAAATAATATGTTGTAAACACAGAATCTATTACTTTAAAGTTTCATCAGGAGTTTGTGAAGAGAGGGGAAACTCAAAATAATGTTGTAAATACAGAATCTATTACTTTTAAGTTTCAGAGAGAATTTGTGAAGGGAGAAGAGATGAAGTGAAGGAGCGCAAATTAAGGTTATTTAACTTTTACTCACAGATGTAATTAAGAGACCGGCTACTACATTACTTCACTTCATTCAAAGAAGAAGGGACACAAAATGGCACAAGAAACACGAACCACCATCAACAGTTGCAAGAAACTTACTACTTCTTTCATTTACCCATCAGAAAAAGAAGTACAAAAATTAATCCCCAATAGGTCCAAAACTTAGGCCCCCTCCATATCTTTCTTTCTCTCTTGCTTAAATACATCAAAAACAATTTGTAACTGCTGGAACTTCTTGTAACTACTCAAACTTCTTAAAACTCTGTAAACTACCTATTACATCGCAATTAAAGACTTCATTACAATGTCGATCTTTAATCAAGAAAGAAAAATAGAAATAGAAGTATTAATCTATTTGTTGTTGATGTGTCTCTGTCCGTTTCGGCTGTGATGTCCCAACAGTCTGTGTAAACGCATCTCCACTAGACTCCGCCCATGCTTTTGCGTTTTCAAATGCTATCATCATGTCACCTGCTACCCGGCTCTGCCTCTTCTGCTCGTGCCTGCTACGTTATGCCTTTTCTTCACCTTTACCCTGCATCAGATCACATACATGAGTCTTTTTGCTGGCGTTCAGACTTTCTTCCCTAAACAGCCGCAAGTCTTTGACTTGAAATATATTTTGTTCACTTCTGAAGAACACATTGCGTCCGCCTTCTATCGCATTTCGGCGTTTCAACAGTTTTACGTTATAATCCTCCTTTCCTCCTCCGATGTGATTTAACACAAGAAATGCCTTACTTCCGAATTTGAAAACCTTTGGAGTTTACTTTCGAAACCACATCGTATCCGCCCACAAATCGCAAATCAGCAATTTTATTATGAAAGACGGGAGGTAAGTGTTAAATTGTGCGATGCGCGAAGTGCGATGGGCGAAAGGTGGCGTGGCAAGCAGAGATGGGGCCAATCACAAATCACAAATCACAAATCGGCGGATTTTTTATGAGAAATTGAAGATAAGCTCTAAAACTTGCGAAGCGCAAAGTGCGGGTAGAGGGAGGTGACGTGGCAGGGATGGGTCCCACGTATATCGCAAATCGCAAATCGGCGGATTTAGTTTATGAACGGTGGAGGTAAACATTAAAACTTGTGAAGTGCGAAATGCAGGGAGAGGGAGGTGACGTGGAAAAGAGAGGTGGGCCCCTCGACAACCGCAGATCGCAACCTTTAACACATTCCTTAGCGCTAACCCTTTAAACTAGCGAAGTGCGATATGTGATCATATCGCATCGCAATATCGCAAGTTTAACCATATTTTAAACTTGTAACCTTTACCGAATGTGATACGATCTCCATCGTCCATCTCTTTGTTTCAATTATGTGCTTTGATCCTGACCGTCTGTTTTTCCCTTTGTGCCTCCTCCAAAACTCTTAAGTTTCTAAGGGAAATACACCATTTCTCTGCCTGCGGGAAAGTAGTGTATTTTTCTCCGCGGTGTAACCCTCCTGAGCTTATCTGGTGTTCTGTCGCGCTAGTCTCTCCTAAGCTTGCGAATGAGCCCGACTTGACCCTTGTTGCGTGCTTTTCTTCTTTGTTGCTCCTCTGGCTTAGATTGTGCTTCCAATGATGTTGTTGCTTCCCTGACTTTGGTTCCAGTAAACATGTGATGATGAATCCTCGTTGCGCTTGTGGTTACCCTTTTGAGCATATTGCAAGTCTTCTTAACATTCTAACAATTGTTCCTCAACAACCTTGAATTGCTCAAGACCTCTCTTGACTTTTAGCCGAGTCAAATTAAGCTACAACAGGGGGGAGATTGTTGGACATTGGATAAACCAACGCTCCTCATGTGTTTTGTGACATGGACTAACCGCTTCTCGTGGATCCTTATCTCTAATGATGTGATCGTTGACTAATACCTGTGGGTTTTGGTCTAACGACAATCGTGATTCCCAGCGCTTTGGGGCCAAGGATCATCAGCAGAGAGGCAGAGAAAGACGCAGAGGAAGCAGCACAGAGCCCAGAGAGGGTGATGCAGCACCCAGAAGAGGTGACGCAAGGCCACGAAGGCCACACGCAAAGGCAGTGCAACTTTTCTGAGTTACAATCTGAATTCAGTTGGGAAATCGAGATTCTGAGCCGGGAGGGTTGGATCGAGTTTCCTAAGAGCTAAAAGATCACACAAAAGGGGTGACGCAATCCTTTAGAAGTCCCCACGTAAGCCTGCGCAGAGGCAACGCAGAGGTTTCGTCATTTCGACTACCGGATCAGCCAAGACTTGCAGTGTGAGGTAATCTCACTATTTTTCTCTGTCAGTATTCTCTGTAATTGAATTGTCCAGTGAGACATTTAGAGATGTATTCAGAATAACTGATGCTTAATAATAAAACCCTCAAATCTGTTGCACTAGCTATCCTGCATTGGGTTTTTCCGAGGACATTTGTCCAAAAATAACGGTGTCCTGTGTGTGTTATTTCTTTTGCAAAGTTTCCTAGTTTCCGCATCTAAATTAAGTAAGTGAAAGTTTCTTCAGTAATTGCTTCAATGTTTTCAGAAGTAATCTGTAAAATAACTTGTTAAATGTAATTCACAAGTAGGAGAAGTAATTCAGTTTGTCGCAATAGGATTCCAGATCTAGGACTTGGAATTTTCACATGGTATCAGAGCATTGATTATGGAACGGGAAGAGTAAATCCAACTTTGAGATGGAGGCCGAAGAGCTGCAGAAAGCAGCAAATCAATTCCCCGGAGGGATTGTGCAATCCAGGCCAAAAGGGCTGAAATTGCCAGGAAAATCTCTCTCTGAGTGAGTCAACAGAGAGGAAGAGCATCCAGATCAAAATTTTGCAGAGCTAGCACCGCAGAGCCTCAGCTCAGAACTGGTGGGACGTAATTTTTTGTAGGTAGTTTTTGTTTTGTTGGGCAGAAAGTCGTCAGAAAAGGAATAAGCAGGACATGAGGGAATTTTCTTCCTCGGGAAGTTCCTAGGCGGGGAATTTCATTTTTCCAAGATCTAAGCAGCAAATCTTGGCAGCAGATCTACTACAAACTCCAAAGGGAGTGTGTAAGCCTATCCAATGTTGTGCAGAGGGAGGAGAAGAGGAGTAGATTCGACATTCTTGATGGCCATGTCAGCTCAGGAGCTTATAGAGATCAGGACCGATTGGAGGGAGCCTCCAACTACATGATCTGGAAGGCAAGGATCACATGCCTTCTAGATGAGCATGATCTCAAGCTTTTCGTGACGAATACAATAATTGTCCTTGTAGATCCAGATCTGCTGAAGAAGTACACGGCTGATATGGCGAAGGCCAACAGGTTGCTCCTCGATGGAGTCAAAGATCATATTGTGTCCCATATAGCTAGCAAGGACACAGCTAGGCAGATGTGGGAAGCCTTGTCAGCGTTGTATGAAGGCTCTTCCGAGCAACAGAAGATGAACTTAGAGCAGAAACTAAGGATGATTCAGATGCAAAAAGGGGACCATATTGTTCTGTTCCTGTCGAAACTTCAGAAAATCCTTGATTAGCTTGCAGCAGTGGGGGCCACCCCTTCTCCTACAGTAATGGTTAGACTGGCTCTTAACGCAGTCTCTGAAGAATAGCAGGTGTTTGTCCAGAGCATATTGGGCAGAGCCACCTTGCCGGGATGGGAAGAGATGTGGGTTGCTCTTCAGCAAGAAGAGCTAAGGAGGGACCTGGTCAAGTGTAAACTTGACCGCAGCAGTGGCAGTGGATCAAAGTTGAAGCAGGAGAAGGAAGAAAATGCAGACCTTGCATCCAAAGGGTAGTAGGAGCAGCGGAGGCGTAAGAAAGACATCTCAAAGATTAAGTGCTTCAAGTGTGGTGAACTTGGTCACTACGCTGCCCAGTGTCCTTTGAAGAAAAAGGACAAGGACGAGAAGTACGATCTGAAAGCTACGACCGCGAAGATCGACGAGAATGAGTACGCCATGAGTGCCCACGCATCTCCAGGAGGGAGATGGGGCAACATTGAGATGTAAGTTCGCAAGAACTTCAAGTGGGAAGGATGCTTGAGGAGTCCACCTCTTGAATCATGACCCTGCTACGGGTGCCCAAGATCAGCAGTAGTAGGCTGGAGGAGTTTTCAATGGTGCAGAGGAGTGCAGAAGCGATAGATGCAGTGGTTAGCAGCGCCATAATCTGAGCAACGCAAAGCAAAGTTGCAACAGCGCAGAGGGACACAGTGCAGAGCAACAACAACATAGTGCTTCAGAGGGACAGCGTGGGACTAGCAGCAATCAGAGTTTCAACATCGAGATGCATCCTGAACACTTGTTCAGAATATTTTGGATGGTTTCCAGTTGCTTCTCTCAGTAGTTGAGTTGCAGTGCAGTGTTAGCAGTGGCAGTGCTAGCAACAGAGGCAACATTTGAGAGGGAGTTGCAGTACGAATGCAGTGTTGATCGTGGCAGAGTCAGCAGCAGTACAGTTGCAGCAGCAGTGCAGTGATTGATGACCAGCATGTCAAACATCAACAGCGCAAAGGGAGATGCTTTAGAGTCAGAGTAGTATGAAGCAAGGCATATTTGTTAGAGCACATTCCTCTCTAAGAGGGAGTGTTGATTTTTGGTAGCATCGAATGTGCTCTAAGTCTCAAATTTTGCGAAGAGGCTTAGACACATGCATTACAGATATCCCAGAAATTGTTTTGGGAAATTCCACCCAGAAACAGTTTTATTTGATAAATTAATTATTTTTAATAAGGACCCTAAGTCTAACCTAGGAAATTAAAATAATTAATGGGTATTAATTTAAACTGTGGGTGAAACTTCAAGAAAATATACTTTATATATATATATATATATATATATATATATATATATATATATATATATATATATATATATATCTCCTAGGAGGTGACGGCCCTGCGCGCTGCGCATCAATGGCAGCCCTTAGGCTTCCTTTCCCTATCGCGGTAACTGTCTGATACTACCTGCATGAACCCCGAATACCTGCGACGCATTTCAATATCTCTTGCTGGCTACTTGAAGTTTGGTATTTCCGACAGCACTTGGACTCCGACTGCAACTTATGTTGGTCCTCGTCATTATCGATAGAGCTCGGCGACGCTCTTGACCCTCTTGGCATAGGATTGCTGCTCTGACAGGGCACTGACCTCTTTTGCACTTGTTTATTTGTTGGGGACCGGTTTTTTTCTCCTCGTGACCGACTTGCTCTGACTGGCAGTTGGTCTTTACAATAACGGTTTATTTCTTGGATTTTGCTATGGAAGGGGCCCAGGATGAACAGCTTGTGGATTATT
Source organism: Pinus albicaulis (assembly GCA_034641835.2). Lineage (NCBI taxonomy): Eukaryota > Viridiplantae > Streptophyta > Pinopsida > Pinales > Pinaceae > Pinus > Pinus albicaulis. The sequence goes on from CM076575.1 coordinate 1,555,949,857, forward strand.
CAGAGGACCCATATGCCGATGTGGACATTTGGACCCTTGTGCATCATTTCTCCTCGGGTATGCAAGTATCTCTCCCTGCTTCTTCTCCTATTATTTGTCCTACCTCTATTGGCTTTATTGCATCAGCCTCCTCCCCTCTCACATTCCCTGAGCTAGACTCTTTTATGGTCCCAGAACTCTCTCCTACCTCCCCGGCTTTTCTCTTGACTGTTGACCTGGACCTCATCTCCTCACCAGACCTCCGTCCCCCGTCCCCCGCGTCCCTAGCCTTTCTCTCTCAGACCCTCACCTACCCCCCTCAGACTCCCCTATTTTACTTTGGCCACCCAACATATCCCGGTATCTCTGCTCCCCCATGGCTCATTTCCCCCGCCCTCTGCCCCCCCACCTTCCACTTCCTCCCCTCACTCACTTCCCCCCAATCCCCCACTTGGCTCTATCACTCCCGCGGCTCGTCAACCTTCTCGTTTCTTCACCATCCCCTCGCCGACTCAAACCCACACCCTCCCGCCTCTGCCTCCCCCCCTCCGCTTTCTGCGTCAGTTGCTCTCCCTCCCAGCGTACCCCCCTGCTCCTCGACACACGAAGCGCGTAAAAGCCAACAAGCATGCTAGCTTTCTCATGCTCAGTGTCGGTATACAGATGGTCGATATCTTGGGTACTGTGGACAGGGTGGTTGTTGGTCGGGTTTGTGACCGAAACTATGGGGTTAAGCAATTGAAACAATGGACACAAGAGATATGGGGTGATCTATTACAGGAGCTTCCCACCATTCACACTCTGACCAAGGGTTGGTTTGCTCTCTGTTTTTCTTCCAGAGAACCCACGGACCTTATATTATCTCAATTCTGGCATATTGAGATGGCACTTGTGCTGCTCAAATGGTGGAACCCCTTGTTCAATCCTGATCATGAACCGTTGGGAGCTGGTCCTATCTGGGTTTGGTTACCTTGGCTACCTCTACACTTATGGAATGATCAAATTTTCAAGGACATTGGTAACCTTCTGGGCACTTATTTGGACCATGATCGTTCCTTCATTGACTCCAGCAAAATGGCATTTGCCTGCATACTCATACATCTTGACACAAGGGAAGGTCTCGACGAGGCCATAAATATTCAATGCTACAACTCCACCAGGGCGCAGATCTTAGATTATGAAGGGGTGCCCTTCCGCTGCCACTGATATCACAAAGTTGGACATGTCTTCAAAGATTGCCCATTAATTGGCCCGACTCCGGTTCCTCGTACTCTCAATGGTCTGCATCTCATTGCACCTATATCGGTCTCGCTGCAGAGACAGACTTCGCACACCAACTACACTATGTCACCTGAATCATCCTCGATGGTAGATTTCTCTCAGATGGCCGCAGCTGCACCTACCAAAGTCACTCAATCTATGGTTGTTGCTACAACTACTAGACTCCCTCCGACTGATGGTACATCCTCTACTCCTCCATTTACATTTTTATCTTTTTTATATTCGGCATCTATTATGTGTTCGGAGTATCCTCAGGCTGGTTTCCATTCCCCTTCCATCTGTTGCCCCCCATCCTCCTCTCCTCTACATTTTCCCCCCACTCCCCCTTCCATACCTGTACTGCCCATACCATCTATACATGCTTCCACTCCTTCACCTCGCCTCTCCCCCCTTACTTTCCCCCACTGAACCTCGCCGCTCCCTTGTGGTTGAACCATCGGAATCCTCTTCCACACACTCCTATAATTTGTGCCCCCGTTTATACACTCCAGCTGATCTTGGTACCCTTAGTGGCCCCTCCAACCCTCTGCATAAGCCCACTCGGGGCCGTCACTCGCATATCTCGAAAGCTATTCTACAAGTCGGTCTTGATGTTGCCTCCAGCACCCAAATCTCCATCGATGGGATTCTTAGAGCAAGACAGTCCCCTATCCTGGTTTCCCAATGATCTGTCTATCTTTCAACTACCGTGGGCTGGCTAGCCCTGCGAAGCATCTTGCGCTTCGACGACTTTTTTCTTCTTCTTCGGCCGATATCATATTGCTTCAGGAAACTCATGGTTCGTCTGATCTGGTAATTCAAGTACTTTCCCCTGTTCTCCCTGGTTGGATCATTCATGTTGTTGATGTCAGTGGGCGCTCGGGTGGTTTGGCCCTCTGTATTAACCCGCGTCATATCAATCTTCTAAATGTATGGGGCAAGGAATGCATTATGGGGATGGATGTCTTCTCGGAAGCCCTTGGATTGCATTTCTGTATCATAAATGCCTATGGTCCGTGCTCTAATAGGCAAAAATTCTGGAACTCTCTTATGAACTCATCTATTTTGCGTCTTGACAACATCATTTTGGCTGGTGACTTGAACTTCTCTCTTGGGATCTCTGATTCCTGGGGACCAAATGCTCATGCGGATACTCTCTCTGATTACTTAAGACACCTGCTCTCCACGCATCACCTAGTGGATCCCATTATTACTTCCCCCTCTCCAACTTGGCGCAACAGATGCACTAAGGATGATTTGGTGGCTTGCAGGCTCGATCGCTTTCTTATCAAAAACAGGTGCATTAAGGATGATTTGGTGGCTTGCAGGCTCGATCGCTTTCTTATCAAAGAAGGGCTATTACAGAATCTTGGCTCTTTCAGGCAGTGGATTGGATCTGGTGGCATCTCTGACCACTCCCTGATCTTCTTGGAAATTACTGGGGACTTCAAGAAGTCAGCTTCCCCATTTAAATTTTGCTCAGTGTGGTTACAAGATCCCGACGACATCCCTTTAGTGGACACTCAGTGGAGACTCCCTCTGCCTCCACATCTTCAATCACCATCCTCCATTTTTGCACATAGATTACTCACTATTAAGAAGGAGTCCATTAATTGGGCTAAGCATAAGAAGAGATTGGAGGACAGTGAACTCACCAGCATTGAACAGAATATCCATAGATTGGAAAGCTCAAATGGGGGAGTTCTTGCAACTGAAGAAGAGAAGACATAGCTTATTTCTCTCGAAACTACTCGCTTAAAGATCCTACAAGTGAGGAATGAGGTTTGGAGACTCAAAAGCCGTGCCACTTGGATCCAAGTGGGGGATGAAAATTCCAAATTCTTTCATCATTTTGCTAATGGCAGAAAGACTATCAACACCATATGGGATCTCGATAATGAGGATGGATCAAAAGCCTCTACCTTCTCTCAACTTGCACAGAAAGGTATCAATCACTTCCGACAGATTTATAAGGCCCCTCTACAACCATCTTTGGCTGAATTCATAAAGGTGGCCTCCCTCTTTCCCAGATATGTAGATGTTGCAGCAGAGGAGGATCTCCTTCAACCGGTTTCGATCCAAGAACTTGAATCTGTCCTTAAGTGGTTCAAAAAGGATAAAAGCCCTGGGCCTGATGGGTGAGCTGTGGAATTTTATCTGGCCTTCTTTGATCTACTGGGTCAAGATCTCCTGGAGGTGGTGGAAGAGACACGTCAAACTGGGCGCATCTATGAGACCTTCAATGCTACATTCATAGCCCTTATTCCTAAATATGATCATCCCTCTTCTTTCAAAGATTTGCAACTGATATCTTTATGTAATTGCATATACAAGATTATGGCCAAGATTCTTGCCAACAGGTTGAAACCCATCTTATCCAATCACATATCTCCTGAACAATTTGCCTTTCTTGAAAATGGACAGATCAATGATGCAATTGGCATTGCACAAGAAGGCCTACATTCTATGCACACCAAGCGCATAAAAGGGATGATTCTCAAGATTGACATGGCAAAAGCATTCGATCAAGTGAGCTGGCTCTACATCTGCATGTTGCTCACACACTCGTGGTTCCCCTTACAAACTATTAATTGGATAATGAGCTGCATCACCTTTGATTCTTTTAGTATTCTTATCAATGGGGCAGCAACCAATTTCTTTCAGGTGGAGCGAGGACTTCGTCACGGGTGTCCATTATCTCCCCTTTTATTTCTACTGGTTATGGAGGGCCTTAGCAAATGTATTATTGATGAAACTTCCCGTGGCAGATTGAAAGGCATCCGATTAATGACAAACTGTGTGCTCACTCATCTGTTATTTGTGGATGACATAATACTTTTTCTTAATGGTACAGTGACTCCTCTGTGGTCCGAGCTATTCTGCTTTTATTTTGTATAGCCACGAGAATGCAGTGCAACAATAACAAATCAACATTGACCTGCCATGGATGCACTCCTCATGAAATACACTTTGCAAAGTAGAGATTCCCCTTTAATCTCACCAGATTTGAGGATGGTTTGAAGTACCTGGGTTTCTTCCTTAAACCAGTGAATTACAAAATTGTTGATTGGAATTGGCTCATTACCAAGATAGAAAAACGTTTAAATAACTGGTGCCATCGCTGACTTTCTAGAGCTGGTAGGTTGATTTTGATCAAATCTGTGCTTGAGGCCATTCCTATGTATTGGATGTCACTTGCCTGGATTCCTAAAGGAATACTCCACAAAATTCAGAGGATTTGCAAGCGTTTCTTATGGCTAGGCACTAAACATGGACACACTTTTGCATGGACCAATTGGACCCGTATTGCACTACCCAAGAGGTAGGGCGGATGGGGTATCAAGGACTTATCTACTTTCGCTCTAGCTTTGGCTACTAAGCTTGGATGGATGATTCTCACGGGTAACAACTTATGGACCAGGGTGACTATACAGAAATACATACATCCGCTCACCCCCATTGAATGGATTTGATCACCTCCTGTGCACCACCCTTGTTGTTCTACCATCTGGCGTGCTGTCATATCCTCGATCAGATTTATCAAGGATGATTTGGCCTGGCGAATTGGCAATGGTTTCAGGATTCGCATTGGTTGTGATCCATGGGTGGGTTGTGGCAATCCTCACCTCCTCCCGCAGGCACTTATTGGCTTTCTCAATCAAGCCGGTTTCTTGACGCTCAATCAAATTGCCGATAGGGACCAAACTACACTCTTCTCACAAGGCTAGCTTGACCATCGGGCATTACAGATTCACCCACAGTGGACTGAGATTTGGTCAGCTTATTTGCATGCCTTAAGAGAGACCCGTGTCAGACTACTGGATCGGGAGGATGAAGTAATATGGACCATATCAAAACAGGGTTTGTATATGCCCAAAGAGGGGTACTCTCATATCTATCGTGCACACAGGCCTGAACCTCTGATTCCATGGTGGCGCAATCTCTGGAAACTTAAAGAACCTGCTAAAGCAAGACTCCTCATATTGTGTATCCTCACTGATAAAATTCCTATCAGGCCCAATTTACAGAAAAGAACATACATTGGTCCTCACAGATGTGTTCTCTGTAAAGAGGCAATTGAAGATACTTTGCATCTATTCATTCATTGCCATGCTACCCTTGAACTCTGGATGATTATTCCCTCCTCCATCCATCATAATCATCATTGGGAAGGGCACACCCTTATTGATGCTTGGGAACATTAATGGAATGCAGTTACACCCCACAAGCTACGGAATTTACCTATCCTTATCTGTTGGAGCATCTGGATGGCCCGCAATCAGACCATTTTTTATGACATCCCTCATCATTGGCCCTCTTCTGCTGCCCACATCATCTCCATATATCACTTAATCCCTGATGATCCCCCCCCCCCTCAACCCCACCCCACCCACACACACACCCCCGTGTCATATTCCCTGAGACCATTGATTACTCCTCCCCTTGGGCCTATTTTGATGGATCTGCACAGACTCATGGTTGTGGTGGTGGAGTTATTCTTCATCACACACCACATCATTATTATAAATTCAAGATTGGACTTGGAAGAGGCACAAACAACTTTGCAGAACTCTCACGTCTTTTGTACCTCCTACAATTTGCCATCACTAAAAATATACATGCACTACAGATATTTGGTGACTCCAAGATTGTCATTGACTAGTTTAACGTTCAGACGACATGTCACAGACACACACTGCAGAATATTTTGGTTGAAACTCTACTGCTCAAATCCCATTTTCATCCTACTTCATGTCGACATGTTTACAAGGAGAGGAACTTCCGACCTCCTTTCCAAGGAGGCGACACACCTATTGACTACTCACATGGAGGTACAGGAGCAGAATGAGCATGCTTATTATCAATATTTTCACAGACCATTTGCTCCTGATCACTGGAGGGGGGATGGCCCCCATAAGAGGCAATAGCTGCTTTTTATTTTTGCTTTTTTTATTATAGTTTTTTGTATCTATATCCATCAGACACCTTGTGGAGAAGTTATATTGTATTACAGTATGTATATATGCGACACATAGCAGATGTATTTATATTTTCCTGCTATTCTCAGTTATCTATATGGCAGCTACATGTTGATCTGCATATGCACTTCGCATATACATGTAACTTTTATTTTCATTAATAAAAGCTACAATTTTTCCTAGGGGAAAAAAAAAAAAAAAAAAAAAAAAAAAATATATATATATATATATTAAAAACAAAATATATATATATATATACACACACATTATATGCATATATATAAAAGAAAAAAAATTAAATATATAAGTAGAAAAAAATAAAGAAAAAAAATTATTGTATCCATAAAAAATAATTATAAACATAAAAGGACTATATACAGAGAGAAAAAACAAAAAAAGGAGAAAACCTATCATTGTCATCACCATAGTATTCAAAATTGGTAAATCTAAACTGGAAACTGGTCAAACCGACCAGTTCATTGGCTAAACCCGCTGGACCAGTAGAAAAACTCAGTTAGTCGCCCTCCCTCGTCGGTTTTTGGGTCAAGTCAAGCATAAACCAGTAGGTTTATGATGGAACCGACCGGTTTTCCCATAAACTGGCTAGTTTCGTCATAAACCGGTCAGTTCACTCCCAGGTCGGTCACGAACCCACCGGACACATTTTTTAAGGCTTATGAGGTGGTTTTGAGGGAAACTAAGCATTGTTTCCCTCCAAAAACAACCCCTCCAAGACAATAAAAGGAGGTCTCCTCTCTCATTTGCCTCATACATGCACAGACTTTACCTCAAGGACTGAACTTCAAAAAAAAAAATCGTTTTCATAGAGTCAAAGCCCAAGTCCAAATTTTTTGATTGATTATACGAGTCTAAAAAGATGAGAGGGTTGAAATGGTGTGCACAAAGAAATAGTTACAAACTCAATTAAAAGTTAATATTACCTTAGGAATTTTGCTCTCTTTGTGTAATAGAAGAACCTCCAATAAGAGACTGTTATGTAAAAATTAATCAATCTGTAATTATCAGATTATTAGGCAAAGGGCATGATCAAAGATCATGGCCATTCACCAAGAGGCACCCAAGGCAGTGTTTAAGTCAGGGGCCTCCCACAATTGTAATGATCATTAAGTATTTAATAATATATATATATATATATATATATATATATATATATATATATATATATATATATATATATATATATATATATATATATATATTCTTATCGAGTATATCTAATCTATCTGGTATCAGAGCCTGATTTCTGTTGCCCCGACGTCATTCCTCCTGCACCATCGCTCCTTACTGTGCATATCACTATGTTCGTTCCATTTTGTTACCTGACCAATGCCTCCCTGTCGTATCCCATCCATCGTTTTCGTTGTCTTCTGGTCGTCCTTGCGTCCATTATCGTCTCCTTCCAACCGTTTCCACTGCGTATCGAACCCTCATGCACATCGGACGCTGCCCTATCATCGGTTCCATTGCCTTCCGACGATCCGTCCAAGTTCTATCCATCGATTCTTGGTCCATTTCCGGCATTGTGACGAGCCACATCACGTCCATTCGTTCGGTCACGGTCCATTCTTCTGGTCACGTCCATTTCTATGGTCCATTCATTCGATCCATTGGTATATGGTTATATAATTATATGAGGATATAAATGTTATAATAATAGTCTCTAATTATAATTATTAATTATAATTAATATAATTAATGATTCTAATTAATTTAATCATAATTATTATATAATAATTACAATTATTTATTTTATTTTAATAAAAAAAAACTTCTATATATAATAAAAAGAAGGTTTTTCCATAAAAAAATTAAAAATTAAAAAATTAAGTTCAAGTTAAAGAAAAGGGTTAAGCTGGATAAATATACACCACCACAACCCGAGCAATAACGTCGTCAATGTCGATGGCCGATTTTAATAAAGACTGATAGATCTTGAGACTAAGGTGATCAGACATGACGAAAAAATCAAGGTGCTCCAAGATACATCAAAGAGAATAGAGAGTTAGCTTGAGCAGAACTATAACGACTTTCAAAAAAATCATGCGATCTTTTCAGATAAGGTCGATCGAAATCATGATCAAACAATGGTGATGTTGACCTATATTTGTGATAAGTTGAAGATTACACCCAACCAAATACCCCAGAATAATGAAGCTACTAAACATCATGTGTGGCTAAGAAACTCGGCCACAAGGCCTGCAAGCTGAGAAGGCAGCCCGCAGGCCCTGTGGCTGAGTTTCTCAACCACAAAGCGGCCCTATGTTGCTGAGAAACTCAGACACATGGCTTGCAAGCTAAGGAGGCAGCCCGCAGGCCCTGTGGCTGAGTTTCTCAGCCACACAGGGCCGCTGTGTGGCTGAGAAACTCAGCCATAGGGCCAAAAAAAATTGCAAATTGCAAGTGAAAAAAAATTAAAATTGAATTGATTACATAAAACTAAAAAAAAGTTACATGCAAGCAGCAAAACAATGAAACAAGGATCATAAAGCCTACCCGGACAGTGTGTTGCTACTCCGCCTTGCTGTTACAGTGTGCTGCTACTCCACCTTGCTATTACAGTGTGCTGCTACTCTACTAGTGTTATGACTCCGCCAGTGTTGCTACTCCCGAGAAAACAGAGGCCTATACAACTGTCTAGACTCTAAACATCTGTTTCTTTCGAAATGTCAAGTTTTTCATCGCCTAAAACGATATTCATGCTCCAAAAGCTAGGAGTAGATCATGGTCCCTGCATTTACCAGCATTCCATGATCATGAGCATTGAAAAAACCTTACCACTTTCCTTGCCTATGCCTCCGAAAGGGAGAGAGGTCATGGTGAGCGATAAAGATGCCAAATTTAAGGGTAATTTTTGGAAGGAATTTTTCAAACATATAGGAACCTACCTCAACAAGAGTTCAACCTACCATCCTCAAACAAATGGCCAAACAGAGGTTGTCAATAAATGTTTAGAAGCCTACCTAAGTTGTTATGCCACAGAAAAACAAAATAAGTGGGTTCAGTGGTTACATCTCGTTGAATAGTGGTACAATTCTACTTACCACATGTCAGCGAAAATGACTCCATTTCAAGCTTTGTATGGTTACGAACCTCCGAAATGGAAGGACTCCGCTATCATCGAGACGAAACTTCCAGCTGTTAAAAACCAGTTAGAAGAAACCCAAAAAGTCATCCAAACTCTAAAAGAAAATCTAAATAATGCAAGAAATTGAATGAAGTAGAATGTTGGCCGAAATAGAACAGAGAGAATTTGAAGTTGGAGAATGGGTATTTGTTAAACTTCAGCCTTACAAGCAGTTGTCCTTAAAACAAAAGGGAAAAAACAAATTGACACCAACGTTTTATGGACCATACCAGATCAACAAAAAGATCATCCAAGTAACATACAGTTAAGCCTTCCTGATAAAAGTCGTGTTCAAAACGTTTTCCATGTATCCTACCTCAAAAAGGCACTTGGTGAACATCAATCAACACAAACAACACTTCCGACTTTAGATCACAAAGGAAGGGTCATTTTAGAACCAGAAGGTTCTCCATCAAGGAAAAGAAGTTGTGATCACGAGTAATCAAAGAATACCTGATCAAGTGGAAGGGCTTACCAAATGAAGATGCTTCTTGGGGGACAGAAATGTTTCGTCAACTACACCCGTCGTTACGTATACTTTGAGGACAAAGCATCTTTTCAAGAGGAAGGCAATATTATGTAAAAATTATTCAATCTATAATTATTACAGATTTTCTCTTAATCAGTTAGTCAGATTTTCTCTTCAGATTACAGTGGATCAAAGACCAGTTGACTGCTACGGGTGCAAAAGTGGAGGATGATGTGATGGTCAAGACTGCTCCCAATGCAGTCACAGATGAGTGGGAAACCTTTGTCCAAAGTATCTTGGGCAGAGCGGACCTTCCCAACTGGGACAACTTGTGGGTAATCATGCATCACGAAGAACTTCGCAGATTCGCCAAGAAGCAGTATAGCATGGGATCGAGTAAGGTGAAGAAGGAAGATGAAGAAGATGCTACCTTGGCATCAAAGATGTAGCAAGGGAAGAAGAAGTGCTTCTAGCATGGTGAACTGGGACATTTCGCCAGCAATTGTCCTCAAAAGAAAAAGGACAACGAAGCTCCTTCTTCCAAGGCTGTTGTGGTGGATGATGGGTCAGAAGATGACGCAGCCATGAGCACTTATGAACCACGGAAGTGGGGCGACATGGATCTGTAGAGAAGCTACAGAATGAGGGCGGGATCCCTGAGTAGCTCATCTCTTGGATCACATCCAAGCTACGAGAGCCTTAAGACAGTAGCGGGACAAGTGGAGCATTGGGTGCATAGATCACGAATGACGCAGAGGCAGGTCTGAAGGCTAGAAGAAGCCATGCAGTGCAGATGCAACAGCAGCGTAGAGGCAACAGCAGCATAGGGGCTTATGTGACTTCAGCAACGCAGAGCAAAGTTGCAGCAGCGTGGAGGCTCCAGGAGGACAGTACAGAGCAACAACAGCGTGAGAGATTTCAGCACAAGGGATTGATGTGACTTCAGCAGTGCAAAGGGAGTCTGCTTACACAATGCAGAGTTGTAGTTGTGCATCATTCTACAAATAACAGCACAGATCAACAGCCAATGGAGCTTCATTGATAAGGTTGCAGCCCAACTAACTTGTCTGTCAAAGATTGGGCAAGAGATTCAGTTGTTTCTCTCAGCAACTAAAGATGCAGTGCAGCAGATGGCAGCATGGATGCAGCAGATTGAGAGGGAGTTGCAATACAGATGTGGCAGTGGCAGTGACATCGTCATGGGCAGCAGTGCAGTGAAGGGCAGCAGGCTCAGGATCAACAGCACAGAAACTAGTGCCCAAAATCTTGTGATACATCGTGTGACGTATTGCTAGAGCACACTCCGTGCTAAGAGGGAGTGTTGAGATTTTGTGTATTGGGGTAGCATCAGATGTGCTCTAGCTCCCAAAAATTGTGGAGGGACTAGAATACACTTGATCTACAAGACCCAGAAAGGGATTTGGGATATTTCATCTGGTTTGGGAGATATTTAATTAATTAATTATTTTAATGTATTTCCTAAGTCTAAACTTAGGAAAATTAAATAATTGAAGTAAATTAAATTAAACATGTGATGAAATTGTCTTAAGCCACACGGATCAAGCTTTCTTTTAATCTCAGCCATTGAGTCAAGATCTAATCATGGACGTTAGTTTCCAACGAGAAAAGTATAAAGGAAAGGCTTGGGGTCATTTGTAAAGACACACAGAGGCAGAGCACTGAAGCTAAGCTAAGATTCTAGGGTAGGGTTTGCTAAGAATTCTCAGAAGTGTTTCAGTTGCAGAGAAGGGAGTTTAGGCAAAGGAGATGGTCTGATCCCAGTGCCTAGAATCAGCAAGAGGCATAGAGCAGCTTTTAGAGGCAGCGCAGAGTAACAAGAGCAACAACAGTAGAGAGGGCAGCAATTGCGCAATACAGGGGCAGCTTCAGCTATGCAAGTGCTACACAATCTCTCCCAGGGTAGCGTTAGGCAGTAGGAGACCCTCTAGGGTTACACAGAGTCCCTCAAGGGCAGCGTAGAGTCTGTGTCACCCATTTTGGGGTTACACAGCCCTCTCTAGGCCAGCGCAAAGGGACGCAGAGACTGCAAAGGCTGACTCAGGGGCTTCAGGGACAGCGTTGGGATTTCTATGGTCAAGATCTAGCTGAGTCTTGTAAATCCCGTTTGAAGGTGTGGATCAGTCAAAATTTTGGCTTCAAAACAGCAAGTGAGATGTAGATCTATATTTTCTCTGTCAAGTTTTATAGATCTAGAACCCAGATTTGTTGTATTCAGAAAACTCTTTATAATAAAACCCTCCAACAACCAAAAGACCACTTTTCTCGCATTGGGTTTTTCCGAGGACTATTGTCCAAAACATCCTTGTGTCACTTTGTCTATGTGTGCATGTACTTTTCTATTTTAGATTTGAATCGGTGAAAGTCTGTTATGTGTTTGCTTCGATCTTAATCTGAAGTTCCAACATTAATAACTTGATTAAGTAGGAAAAGCATAACCAGATCTAACAATAGATTTCTGCATAAGTAATATTCAGAAATTTTCACATGTCAAAGAGGGACCACACGACATGGCATGGGTTTGCACAATTTGGAGTTGGGTGCGAAGGTGGGCACACGCGCCAACCGAAAGGGCGAGCCGATGTTACAATGATGGAATGGGCATGACAGAACAAGCGTGTGGGACACAAGCCGATGAGATGATGGTGGAACAAGAATGCACAACACAAGTCAATGAGACGATGGTGAGATGGGCGCGTTGGAACGAGCATGCACACCATGTGATGGAATGAGCAAATGTTGACCTAAACGGAGGCGTGGGTCGACGGGCATGTAGAGCGATTTGGTTGGAGGTTGGCCAAGGAGAAAAACAATGTATGGACAGTTTATAGTGCAGTCGACTAGGAGATGAAATGAAATGAAGTAACAAAAGGGGCGTAGAGGTGAACCGACACGATGGTTCAAGTTACACCCATCTCACATATATAGAACCAAGAGCAAGTTCAGTTGGAGAGCGCCATGAAGGCTAGCAAAACATGGTATACAAGTGAGTTCATTCGAACAACAAAACAAACCAAAGATTGACAATTCGGGTGGATCTACAGTGAAGGCAGGCCACACAAGCCAAAATATGGCATTTCTGAATGCAGATGAAGTCTGGTCGACTGGGAGATGAAATGACAGTAAGTAACAAAAGGAACGTACAGGTGAACCGACACGATGGTTCAAGTTACACCCCTCTCACATATATATAACCGAGAGCAAGTTCAATTGGAGAGCATCAAGGCAAGCAAAACACGATAGACAAGTGCGATCATTCGGGCAAAAGAACAGAACGAAGAGTGATGAATTGCGTGGGTCATGGTGAGGGCAAACCACACTAGCTGAAATATGGCATTTCTGGATGTAGACTGAAATCAGGTGACTTTGGACATGGAAATAAATTTGTTGATTCTAGTTGCAGGAGTCGAAATATGGTGATTCTGGTCAGAGGCGAAATTTGGTGATTTTGGTAGTGGAACCAAAATTTGGTGATTTTGGTCGCAAAATCGAAACTAATTATGCATCCTTTGTTGAGATTTTGAGGTGTTAGGGAGCATCGGATGTGCTCTAGCTCCCAAACTTTGTGGGGGGACTAGAGTACATGAGATCTCCAAGACCCAGAAAGCGATTTAAGAAATTTCATCATGTTTAAGAGATATTTAATTAATGAATCTTTTTAATTAAGGATGTAGGAATTTACAGGGTAAGTTCCGTAGATCAAGAACCAAAGGTCACTGCTCACAAACAGATCACAAATTAGTACACTAGTATAATCACGTGGTTAAAACCCTCAAAGAGGGAAACAGCACACGGACTAAGCCAACGCGGCCACTTCAAGCAATTTATTAATATAAAAAGAAAAGTTACATATGTTTCTCTCATAAACGGTTACTGGACAAATCACCCTCCAAGCTCTTTAAATAGAGATCATGGACCAATCGGGTGTTAAGCCACGGATCAAGTGTGGTTAATACCGAGGTGACAGATAACTGTCGGATCACTACAAATCGTGACCATCGGATTATAAGTTACAAATGTACATGGTAAAAAAACACACTTTATCTAACTCTACACTAGACTAAGTTATTCTAAACTATTTCCTATGTGTCTGAATATCCTAACAACCCCCCTTAAGAACAACTTGGGATAGGATTGAAGGATTTACAAAGGTGACACAAAAGGAGCCTATTTCCTATGTGTCAAAATATCCTAACATCCCCCCTTAAGAACAAATTGGGATAGGATCGAAGGATTTACAAAAGTGACACAATAGGAGAAGGAAGGAGGCATTAGAGCCTATCCCCCCTTAATGACAACTTTCCTAAACTCCAAGAATGGATCGAAGTTTGGTAAACTTCGCTTCTGTGAAAACCTTTGTAAAGATATCAGCTACTTGATCATTGGTTGAACAATACTGCACTTCAAGAACACGATCATGAATGAGCTTTCTGATGAAGTGAATGTGGAGTTCAATGTGTTTCATACGTTGATGCTGAACTGGATCTTTACATAGCTGAATGGCACTCTGATTATCACACCAAAGTGTAGTTGAATGCTGCTGATGGAAACCAAATTCAGGCAAGATCAGACGAAGCCACATGGCTTCCTTGTTGGCTTCAACTACACCACGATACTCTGCTTCTGCTGAAGAAAGAGAGATGGCACTTTGTTTCTTACAAGACCAAGTAATAGGTCCTGATTCGAGAGTGAATACATATCCTGCAATCGACTTTCAATCATTAGGGTCACCAGCCCAATCAAAATCAGTGAAACCAATCAACAATGGAGATGCTCCTGCACTGTAATGAATCCCAAACTGAACTGTACCTTGAATATATCGAAGTATTCTTTTGTCTACTTTCCAGTGACTTTCATGAGGTTGGTGCATAAACCGAGCGACAAGACCAACGGCAAAGGAAAGGTCGTACCTGCATGGGTTAGATACGAAGTTTACCAACAAGTTGACGATATAAGGTAGCATCAACTTCAAAAGGGGTAGTATAAGGGGTAGTACAAGTGACTGAAAGCTTGACTCCAGACTAAAAGGGAGAAGGGGCTGGCTTACAGTCTTCCATGTGAAAGTGGTGTAGAAGATCACAGGCATACTTGGATTGAGAGAGGCTAATGCCTTCCTTGGATTGCAAGACTTGAAGACCAAGGAAATAATGCAAGTGTCCTAAGTCTATCATTTCAAACTTCTTTTTGAGGCTAGACTTCACATGGTTTATATGGTTTGGATCACTACAAGTAAGGACAAGATCATCAACATAAAGAACAAGGATGGTGAAGGACTTACCCACTTTCTTGGTGTAGACAGTGATGTCAAAATGACACCTAGAAAAGCCACTATCTAAGAGAAATCTATCAATTTTGGCATACCAAGCCCGAGGAGCTTGTTTGAGACCATAGAGAGACTTCCTAAGGCAACAAACAACGCTGGAGTCTTTTTGGATAAAGCCAGGGGGTTGTTCCATGTAGATTTCTTCATGCAAATCTCCATGTAAGAAGGCAGATTTAACATCCATCTGATGGACTTCCCATTTAAAGGAGGCAGCAAGGGAAAAAACAAGGCGGATAGAATTCATTTTGGCAACAGGGGAGAAGGTTTCAGTATAGTCAATGCCTTCAACTTCTGAAAATCCTTTGGCAATAAGACGAGCTTTATGTCTATCAACTTTTCCATCCGATCCAAACTTTGTTTTGTAAACCCATTTGCATCTGACAAGTTTTCTTCCTTTTGGAAGAGGAACAAGATCCCAAGTATCATTCGCCAATAAGGAGGGATATTCTTCATTCATAGCTTCATCCCAATCTGGATGACTGGAGGCTTCTTCAAAGGTTTCTGGATCAGGATTTTCTGGAACTTGAGCCAATAAGTAAGAGGCTCTTTCAAACTAAGAACATGTACGTTGTCAATCGGCAGGGTCACCTGCAAGAGAACCTACTGCATCCCGAGTAGAGCAAACCCATCTTGGAAGCGGTGGAGTAAAAGGAACAATTTCAAGAGGTGGAGGAGGATTGTCATCCTCGCTATCATCATCTGAACTAGAAGGAATGCTATTAAAAATAGAAAAGAGAGAGAGAGGTGGCACATATGTCAAATCAGGCTCGCAGGCCAAAGGTGGCACACTCGCCGAACTAGGCTCGCAGGCCGATATATTTTCATTAAATTTTACATCTCTTCTAATGATTATATTTTTGGATTTTCGTTGAAGAAGTCTATATCCTTTGACATCTTCAGAATATCCAACAAAAATGCATTTTTCACTCTTAGGTTCTAAGGCTTTATGTTTCGCATCTGGAATATGGGCCCAAGCATCACTTCCAAAAACACGAAAATGACTTACATCTAGTTTGATTGAGCTCCAAGCTTCTTCTAGAGTTATATTCTTTAAAACCTTAGTAGGAGTGCGATTGACTATGTAATTTTCACAGTTAATGGCTTCTGCCCAAAAATTGAGACCAAGTCCTTTATATTGAAGCATACAATTAGCCATTTCTTTTAAGATGTGATTCTTTCTTTCAGCTACACCATTTTGTTGTGGAGTATATGGAACGGTATGTTGCAATTAAATGCCATGCTCAGTGCAGAAGTTGATAAATTTGTTGCTAATCTCCACCATTGTCTGATCTTAACTTAAGAATTTGATGTCCAGATTGTTTCTCAACAAAGGCCTTAAAGGCCAAGAATATGTTAAAAACTTCTCTTGAGTTTTAAGAAGTATGCCCAAGTGCGTCTGGAAAAATCATCAATAAAAGTTAAAAAGTACTTGCAACCAGAGAAAGAAACAACAGGAAGTGGACCACATAAATCACTGTGCACAAGCTGCAAAGGGGCTGAAGCATGCCAAGAGGCACGTTTGTCAAAACTATCCCGATGATGTTATCCGAGTACACATCCGGAGCAAACACCATCTCGGCAAGATACCATAGGAAGACCCGTCACCATATTTTCCTTACATAGAGTTTGAAGAGAGTGATCGTTTAAGTGACCAAATCGCTCATGCCAAAGTTTGCTCACTGCATCATTATGACCAACAAAAACGAAGGGAAGACATGATGACCCAAAGTTGTCAAACTTATTCAACCTTGTGGAATCATCAGCAATGCCAGTAGCTAAAATATATTTAAGATCTTCGAGGTCCTTGATTACAACATCATGAGGTGAGAATTCTACTATTTTCCCTTCACCTGAATGAGTTATCTGATAAACAGAGAGAAGGTTGCATGACAAGGTAGGAACACATAGTACATCATTAAACTGACCATTATCTAGATGAATGGTTCCAGATCCTACAACACTAAGAGATTTATCATCACCAACATAAATATGTTTGGTGTTACAATCATTTAAAGAAGAAAACATGGCTTGATTTTTGGCCATGTGGTAAGAAGCTCTAGAATCAATGAGCCACTCATGAGAATGAGAAGAAGAAGATACATTTAATGCATAACCAGATCTTGATGCTTGACAACCACAAGCAGAAAGTGCCATTCCTGAAGATGAAGGTGAAGAGTGCTCCAAATTGATGTTGTGTTTCTTCATTGTTGCTTCTAAGGCTTCCATCTTCTTAAAACATTTGGACTCTATATGGCCATCACGATTGCAAAAGTTGCAATGTCTATCTGTCTTCTTCCCTTTATTTTTATTTGCCTTATCATTTTGGTGAGTTGCTTTTTTAGTTTGCGGCTGAAATTGCTTAGAACCCTTGTTTGGTTTCGGACCATACTTTTTAGGATACTACTTCTTGGGATTCTTTTGATATGATTGTTGTTGGGCTACTAAGGCTTTCTTAGAAGCGTTTCCAAAAGTGATAAGACCAAGGTGTGTGATTTTTTCTTGTTCTCTTATCAAAGAATTGCAAAAGGCATCAAAAAATGGGTTCTTGTAGGTGGTTCCTGAAGAAATGATGGCTTTTCTAGTGGAATGGAAGGCGGAAACAAATACAGAGTATGCAGAGCCAAGCTTAGTAAGAATGCAATAGATAAGGCTACCATCTTCCTTTTTGACCTTACAACCTTCTAAAAGAACTCTAAGGGTCTTGAATTTGGACAAAAAATCTTCAATAAAGGAGAAATTATTGGGGTCCAAAGTAAGCAACTCATTTTCAAGTTGATGGGCCCTGATTTGATTTTGAATGCCAAAGACAGTATTTAGCTTGTCCAGGGCTTCATGAGGGGTGTCAATGTCAAGGATATGAAATCGAAGATCTTGAGCAATGGACATTCCTATCAACCCTCGTGCTTGATCTTGTTTATTTTCCCATTTAGCGACTTTATCATCATCGGAAGGTTTAGTTTCTAGCCCTGTGGCTATTCTATAAAGCCCTTTACTTCTAAGTATATCTACCATGTGAGGCAGCCATTGGAAATAATTGGTGTTGTTAAGAATAATCAATCATGCACTTTCCATTTTTTTTTTTAAACTAAAATTGAGAAACGCTGAAACTAACTGCTCCAATGGAAAGATCTCGAAAAATTAGGTTGTTTCAAAAAAAACGACTCGAGAAACGGCTTCCGGATGAAGAAGCTATGCCTTTTGAAAAAAACTGAGTTGTAGATGCCGAATAGATATGGGAACGGTTTGAAATTTGGTGAGGAAGTTTAATTTAAAAAAAAAAAAAACCCACCCCTTTAACAAAAACTTTTTACAAAAAGAAGCTTGAGAAAGAGAATTGAACCCAAGACCTCTATTTTCATAAACTAACTCCTCACGAGTCACCAAGTGAAATAGTAAAAGGATTTTGTTATTGTTTGAAAGGAGGAAGAGAGTTTTTTTTTTTTTACTCTTCGGTGTGCATGCTTTTTCCTGCACAAAAAAACACAAAAACCAAGAAAAAAAAAAACAAAATGCAAGCCTTACGGCAGAATGTTAGATTTTCAATTAGCCTTAATGGCAACTATCAATTTTTTCACTATTTCTGATTTCCCGAGATTGCACAAAGACGCGGGGAAAGAGCATACGTAGCAAAAAAAATCCGCTTTTCCTATTTCTGATTTTTCGAGATCGCACGCAGCGCAAAGCAAAGAGCATACACAGAGAAGAGGGTATAGATCTGGCAAATAAATAAAACCTAAAAACCGAAAATAAACAAAGGGAACCGCAATAAGCATAACTATTAACAAATATAGCTGCAAAACAGAGGCTTTATACCTCCAGATCTAAACTGTCATAACTTGGGTAGGAGGAAACCTTTTCGCATGAAACAAAAGGCGTTCTTCACTGTAACAGACGCTCCAGACACAACAGAGCAGTTCTCCAAGCCCAAAAATGTTCAGAAATAGTAGATCTACAAAACAGCATTTGCATGCAGTCAAACCAACTTCGGATTTTGATCAACAACAAATGTGGCCCTCAAAATAGCTCTGATACCATGTAGGAATTTACAGGGTAAGTTCCGTAGATCAAGAACCAAAGGTCACTGCTCACAAACAGATCACAAATCAGTACACCAGTATAATCACGTGGTTAAAACCCTCAAAGAGGGAAACAGTCCACGGCCTGAGCCAACGCGGCCACTTCAGGCAATTTATTAATATAAAAAGAAAAGTTACATATGTTTCTCTCATAAACGATTACCAGACAAATCACCCTCCATGCTCTTTTAATAGAGATCATGGACCAATCAGGTGTTAAGCCACGAATCAAGTGTCATTAATACCAAGGTAAGAGATAACCGTCGGATCAC
Source organism: Pinus albicaulis (assembly GCA_034641835.2). Classification (NCBI taxonomy): domain Eukaryota; kingdom Viridiplantae; phylum Streptophyta; class Pinopsida; order Pinales; family Pinaceae; genus Pinus; species Pinus albicaulis. The sequence goes on from CM076575.1 coordinate 1,555,969,378, forward strand.
TACAAATCGTGACCGTCGGATTATAAGTTACAAATGTACATGGTAAAGAAACACACTTTACCTAACTCTACACTAGACTAAGTTATTCTTAACTATTTCCTATGTGTCGGAATATCCTAACAAAGGACCCTAAGTCTAACATGAGAAAATTAAAAGATTAAAGTTAATTAAATTAAACATGTGATGAAAATGACTTTAGTCACACGGATGAAGCATCTTCTAATCTTAGCCGTCGATTCAAGATTACATCACGGTCGTTGATGTTTCAACGTGAAGGTATAGAAGAGGGCTTGGGGTCAGTTGGAGAATACACACAGTGGCAGAGCATTGAAACTAAACTGGAATTCTAGGGCGTGGTTTGCTAAGAATTTCGAAAGTGTTTTAGCTGCAGCGAGGGGCAGTATTGGCAAGAGGGATGGTTTGATCCCAGGCCAAGAGTGCAACAAGGGCAGAGAAGCAGCAGATTGAGCAACGCAGAGGAAGCAGTAGCTACGCATAGCAGCCATAGCCCAGCAAAGGCAGCAAGAGGCCAGGAGGCCTGACGCAGTGCCATAGAAGGCTAATGCAGTCCCAGGACGATTGACGTTGGCCAATCAGGGCAACGCAGGGGCAACGTAACCCAGTCTGGGGTGACGCAGGCCCTTCCTGAGCAGCGCAGGGGATGACGTAGGCTAGCAGAGCTAACGCAGAGGGCTTCGGAGCAGCGTTGGGGTTTCTGAAGACTAAAAAGGGCTGAGTTCTGTTAATCCCGTTTGAGGGCGTGAATCAGTCAGTTTTTCTGTCTCCGAAACAGAGGTATAGTTGCAGTTTATTTATTTCTTTGTCGGGTTAACAGTTTGGTGCCCAGATTTGTTGTACTTAGATTCTGCTTAATAATAAAAACCCTCTAGCAGTCAGAAGACCAGTTTTCCCACATTGGGTTTTTCCAGGGACAGTTGTCTAGAAAATCTTTATCACTTTGTCATTGTGCAGGTTATTCAATATAGATCTGTATGTGTAGGTTGTTAATGTGTTTACTTCGATGTTAATGCTAAAGATTTTCATATTAATAACTTAATGTAAGTAGGAGAAGTAAATCAGAAATTTAACAGTAGGATTTTTGTTTGAGCAGATTCAGAAATTTTCACATGGTATCAAAGCGATTGTAGATCTAGCTTGGATCTCCAGCAAGAAGGCTGAAGAATCTGTGCTGCAGAAAGCACCAGAGAAAGCAGCAGCAGTAGCAGCAGATAAACCGGACTAGAGAAGGCAATGCAGCAGCACAAGGAAGCAGAGCCGCACAGAGGCAAGGGTGACGCAGTCTCCACGCAAGCCCTCGTACTTACTGCACAGAAGCTATGCTAAGACTGTGTGCTCATGTAGAGGCCAGCTAGGGTGATGCAGTCCAAAATTTGATTGTTGTTCAAAGTGCCGAAAGTTGGGCTGCAGACCTCCAACAATTGCTGGTGGGGTGAAAACACTGTCGGTGTAGAATTTAGCATAAGCTAATTTGACGAAGAGCGGGAGGAGAACAGCTTCTCAGAAGATTTCCGGCCAAAGAAGTCTGAAGATAGATCAGAGGATCGAAGAGAGCTGATTCGTTTTGTTTGGCAAACTTCCAAGAGAGGGAGTCAGTGGTCAGAGGGAGCAAAGGGTACCTTTCTCGCCTAGGACCCTAGATCCGAGTCTGTAGCACAGAGAGGATTCGTCCTGACACTTTTTCTGAGTCGATGGCACTCTATGGACTACGTGATTAGGATAGGTTGGACGACCTGTCCAACTTTGGAATCTGGAAGGGCCTAATCCTTGTAGTCATGGAGGTATACGGCTTGAGGGAGCATGTAGAGAAAGTCTTGGCCACACCGACCGATGCGAACCTCTTGGAGAAGCATGAAGAAGTAGCGGCACACGCCAAGCGCTTCATTATGGACGAGGTCAAAGATCATGTGGTTGCACACATAGCCGAGAAGGCAACGGCTCATGAGTTGTGGGTAGCTCTAACCACACTATATGAAGGAAGATCCATCCAGAGGAAGATGCTTCTAGAGAACCAGCTGAGGTTATTCATGATGGCCACGGGAGAGGAGATCGATCATTTTCTATCCAGACTACAATCGATCCGGGATCAGCTCACTGGCATGGGGGTCAAGGTAGATGATGATGTCATGGTGAGGACTGCTCTCAATGCAGTCACAGAGGACTGGGAAACTTTTTTCCAAAGTATCTTGGGCAGAGCAAACCTTCCCAACTGGGACAACATGTGGACTATCCTCCAACAAGAGGAAATCTACCGAATGACCAAAAGACAATACAGCATCGGTTCGAGCAAGGTGAAGAAGGAAGAAGAGGAAGATGCAGCCTTGGCATCAAAGAGGCAGCAAGGGAGAAAGAAGCATAATCTGTCGAAGATCAAGTGTTTCCAGTGCGGCGAACTAGGACATTTCGCCAGCAATTGTCCTCAGAAGAAAAAGGACAAGGAAGCTTTTAGCTCCAAGGCTACTGTGGTGGATGATGGCTCCGGAGATGACGGAGCCATGAGCGTTCATGAACCACGAAAGTGGGGCGATCTTGATATGTAGAGCAACTACAAAGTGTGGGCAAGGTCTTTGAGTAGCCCAACACTTCGATCACAAACGAGCTACGAGAGCCTAAAGACGGTAGTGGGACAAGTAGAGCAGTGGGTGCAGAGAATCACCGATGGAGCAGAGGCAAAGCTGGATGCTGAGAGGGAGCAGCGCAGTGCAGATGCAGCAGTAGAGCGGACTTGCTTACGAAGTGCAGAAGTTGCAGTGACGCAGAGGCTTCAGCAGGACAGCGCAACACAGTGGCAGCGTAGGGGACTCCGGAGCAGAGGCAGGGAAGAGAAGGTCAGCTTACGCAGTGCAGAGCTGTAGAACCGCAACAGCCTCTAGATGACGACACAGAACAGCAGCCTATGGAGCTTCAATGATGAGGATTTAGCCCAACTGACTAGTTTGTCAAAGATTGGGTAGGATTTCTTCGGTTGCTTACTCTCAGCAACTGAGTTGCAGTGCAACAGTTGGCAGCACGATGCAGCAGATTGAGAGGGAGCTACAGTACAAATGTAGCAGTGGTGGTGGCAGCGCCATGGGCAGCAGTACGCAAGAGCAGCAGCAGCGCAGTGATGAAGGGCAGCAGGCCAAGCATCAATGCAGAGACCCACACCAGAGATCAGTGCAGAACTTCGGGGTGAAGTATTGTTGCTAGAGCACACTCCTCGCTAAGAGGGAGTTTTGAGATTTTGAGGTGTTAGGGTAGCATCGGATGTGCTCTAGCTCCTAGACTTTGTGGAGGGACAAGAGTACATGAGATCTCCAGGACCCAGAAAGCGATTTAAGAAATTCCATCATGTTTAAGAGATATTTAATTAATTAATCTTTTTAATTAAGGACCGTAAGTCTAACTTAGGAAAATTAAAAGATTAAAGTTAATTAAATTAAACATGTTATGAAAATAACTTAAGTCACACGGATCCAACATCTTCTAATGTTAGTTGTCGATTCAAGATTAGATCACGGTCGTTGATGTTTCAACGAGAAAAGTATAAGAAGAGGGCTTAGGGTCAGTTGGAGAACACACACAGTGGCAGAGCACTAAAACTAAGCTGGAATTCTAGGGCGTGGTTTGCTAAGAATTTCAGAAGTGTTTCAGCTGCAGCGAAGGGCAGTATTGGCGAGAGGAATGGTTTGTTACCAGGCCAAGAGTGCAACAAGGGCATAGAAGCAATAGACTGAGCAGTGCAGAGGAAGAAGCAGCTACGCATAGCAGCCATAGCCCAACAGAGGCAGCAGGAGGTCGGGAGGGCTGATGCAATGCCATTGAAGGCTGACGCAGTCCCAGGAAGACTGATGTTGGACAGCCAAGGCAGCGCAGGGGCAGCGTAACCCAATCTAGGGTGACGCAGGCCCTTCCTGAGCAACGCAAGGGCTGACGCAGAGGGATTCAGAGCGGCGATGGGGTTTCTAAAGACTAAGGGTTGAGTTCTATAAATCCCGTTTGAGGGTGTGAATCAGTTAGTTTTTTATGTCTCTAGAATAGAGGTATAGCGGCAGTTTATTTATTTCTCTGTCGGGTTAACCAGTTTGGTGCCCAGATTTGTTGTACTTAGATTATGCTTAATAATAAAAACCTCCAGCAGCCAGAAGATCGATTTTCCCGCATTGGATTTTTCCGAGGACAATTGTCTAGAAAATCCTTGTGTGTCACTTTGTAATAGCGCATGTTATTCAGTATAGATCTGTATGTGTAGGTTGCTAATGTGTTTACTTCGATGTTAATGCTAAAGATTTTCACATTAATAACTTAATATAAGTAGAAGAAGTAAATCAGAAATTTAACAGTCGGATTCATGTTGAGCACATTCAAAAATTTTCACATCCGTCATCTAATCAAATGCATTCACGGATTTGTGAAACGAATTTCCTTTTAAGCAAGCAATTAAAAAATTATGAATGGTGTGGCATCTTCCATCAAACATAATTTTGCGACTTGTTTTAGTCCAAACTTTCCTGAAAATTGAGGTATTCATCTATTCTTTGGACCTCATTTTCTAAAAGTGACCCCCAATATTATGAAAACTATAGCCTTTGAAGCCCGAACAACATGAAGCTATAGTATCAATCATAGGTTGACAATATGCAGAATTAATGGTATTGAAATGTATGTTTGCATCATACCACCATCTAGCAATGCATTTCCAAACAGCGTCCTCCTCTATCTTCATCCATTTAGCATCAACGGTGGGTTGAGCCAACAAGGATTGTGCAGGGCACAAGGAAAGACTCTAGCCCTTTATGTGCCCTCTTCAAACTAGATGAACTAGTGCTATAAACATGTCCATCTCCAATTATAACAGGAAAACTGAAGGATTCTTCAAAACTAGGCACATGATCTTTAATTTCATGGTCACTGTAAACAACATCATCCTTTTTAACATTTCCCTGTCTTTTCTAACCTTCTTGGTCTTGCCATTCCTATAACAAAAATCAAAGGATGAGATGAAGACCCAATATGGGTTTCGAACAAGTATATGAGTATGGTGGGTAAGCTCAAGTGGTTGAGTGCTTGGAATTATAAGTAATAGTCATAGAGTCAAGTCCCCAAGTTAGCTTCCTGTGTGGATATTAATGGGCCTCACTCAATGTCCCCACCAGGTTAGGTTGCCAAAATTGTAACCAGACAGTTTACCCATGGTGCCATCCTCAAAATGAGAGGAAGTGCCTAGATGGTATCCCTACAATATGCATCCCTTTCATGTGTGTGTGAGAGAGAGAGATCAAAACCTACAAGGGAAAATGTTCAAAAGAGACTAATGGTCATTCGTATAAGTTAAAATTATGGTTGGGATGATTGCCAAAAATAAGTTGCAAAAAAATACGAGTGATCAAATCCTGTAAGGGAAAATTTTAAAAGAGACTCGAATGCAAAATATACAATTTGTGAATGTCTAAGCAAGAAACCCACAAAATTTGGGGGACAATGCCTTAGCATTCCAAACTAGAAAACAAAAATAATTATAAATTCATTAGTATCAAATACAAAGAAATATCTAAAAACGATGATGGAGATACATAACACATCTCCTAAGCATAACGAAGGAAAATATACGTGTATACTGTTAATTTTTCATTTGAACCTAGCATCTAGTACTTTATTATCCTAGCAGATTACAAATCTACTAAATAAAGGCACAACTAAGTTCCTAACACAATTAGGGAAAGAAAAAATTACACCAATCTCAATCACAAGTGACACAAATAGATTCCGCCCAATCAACAATTCTTCATTAAAAAAACTATAAACCTACTTGGAATCTCGTCCTGTGAAAATGGCCCAACTTAGAAAAATACAGATACAACATACCCTAGATCTGATCCAACAGATCAAACCCTAGATCTGATCCAATAGATCAAACCCTAGATCTGTCCTTGATCTCCTTGGCTGACTTAGATCTCCTATGTACCTTCCTCGAACCCGACACACATGAGTATCACCGTATCACCCTTCTCACTTGAGAAAATCCCTCTCTCAATGACTAGTTCCATTGTATGGTATGTCTTCTCCTCTCTTTAGCCTTCCTTTTATGACTTTACATTGAGCTAAATCCCTAACCCTCAAATGCAATTGACAGTCAAGATTAGATCTCGCATCACTTGAGATCAACAAATAAGATTAAATCGTAACCACTCGAGCAAATTACTTTTCCAAAGTTTATTTAGCTCAATTAGCCAACATAATTGATTATGTGTTTTTCCTAAAGTTGAACAAATGTCCTAAGGAGACCGTGTGTGAATTTTGCATGCCTTGACACTTCAGCATGTGCAGAAGTACCTGCCTGAGGTACAAACATCGGCATATAGGATGCCCAAATAGTACAGGCATGCAACATTCCTGACAAGTCAAAGATGAGCAACTACGCAGGAAAACCCTAATAAACAAGGACTCTAGAGTAAGTTAAGAGCATAAGATGGCTAAGAACAAATCATGTACAGATACACCATAAAATTTCTAAAAAAGAGTGTTCTAGATGACAAGAACATTTGGCTAAAAAGCAGGTTGCACAATAGCCCAGCAGATAAAAAATAAGTACCAATAACTAATCTTTTGAACAATAAGAACACAATTTATCTCTGAGTATGACAACAACTTGAGAACTGTAATTGGATGGTTAAAATAGAATACAATTTAATACCAAGTAAACCATCCAACACATACATGTAGACAGTTTGACTTAATGATCATATATTTTTGGGGAAGAAGGGCACCTCAAACACCCTTGTCACTCATAGTCCTCAACCCTTAACCTCATAAAGGCATAGGTGAATCGTGAAAGGCCCACTTGTTTGCAACTTTCAAAGATGAGTGTAAGAATCAAGGGTTTTCCCGTTGAGGCTATCACATTGTAAATTACTTCCCAAATATCATAACATATAATATGCACCTATATTAACTTCTCCTGACAAAGCAAGTTTTTCATTATTTTTTTGTTAATCATATGCAAAATACAAATAAAATTAAGAGAGAGAACAAGATGTGAAAGTACAAGAAGGGAAGAAAGGATTACTGTAAAGATGAGAACTATAAACACATCAACATGTTTATTAACAGCAACCAACATTAACTAAGCATCCTACATAAAAAAAGATGGAAAAGCAACAATATATAAATATAAATAAAAAACAAAACACTGAATCAGAATGCAAAGAACGGGAATAGACAAAAAGAGAATTTGATAAGCTAACCTAATGTTGCCTCAAGGACAAGATGTTGACTTGATGCTCCAGGTGCCTTTGAAGTATATGCAGAAAGGGCATCTTCCCAACGTTGCAACTTTTCATACCTGCAAGACCACTCAAGTACTCTTATTAACATCAATGCCAGTAGAAGTTATATAATAGAAACCAGAAACTACTTAAAAGAAATGCTGAGTTATCCATACTGTATTTAAAATTGTACTTAAAACATGTCAATGTAAATCTTTTGACTGCAGATGACTTGGGTTATTTGTTGGAGGTAGCTCGTATTGCAGGACAAGTTAGAGATATTCTGCTCCAAGGATGATTCAGAGATGGTCAATCACCATTTTGCAGATGACTCTCCTCTCTGTGAGTGCTGATCACTGATCTATTGATGGGGCTCTCTCATGCTTGGACACTTTTTTTGCTGCTAAAGGGGCCATGGTCAGGACTCAGTACTCATAAAACTGATTATTGAATTATTGGACTGGATTCCACTCCTGAGAGAATGACGGCAGTCTGGTATTCTCATATATGAGTATCACTTTTGGGGTTGGTTTGTCACAGCTTCTATGTGGGATTGATGCTTTCAGAGACTGCAGTAAGTTACATGTTTGGCATCATAAGGTTCTCCCCTTTGCAAAGAAGTTGACTGTGGTTATTAAAGTCTCTTGTTGGTACCCCAGCAAGAATTGCTTTCGACAGCTTAAGCAGCTCTTGACAGCATAATTGTGGTCAAATGATGGCAGAGAGTGAGTTCTACTTCTGGTTGTTTGGGACGTCTGCTCTATGTGCAAGGACAAGAATAGTCTTGGCTCGACTGACATGGCTTCATAGTGTCGTCTTTTAGAAGATAAGTGGTTGGTGCAGTGTTTGGAGGGTTCTAGTGCCTTGCAAAGTTCTATTTCAGCATCAGGTGAGGTCAGTACAACATACTGCCAGAGTGCGCAGCGAGGGGGAGGGGGACAGAGGGTGGGGGCAATTCCACTCCTACTCTTTCAAATTTCAAGTTTGCCCATTTTCAAGAGAATTTGGTCTATCCATAGAGTTGCAACAAGGTTAGTTCGAGGGCATTGGAAAGGCAATCGAGCTGGTTGGGATGTAGCTTTCTAGTTGTTGGAGAATGTAACTAGTTTTGGTCTTGGTAATTTGCACCATCATGTATTTTATGTAAAAGTCAAAAGAAAAGAAAAAGAAAAATTATTATTATTTTTCTAGACAAGCATGTTCAAGCATGTTCTTCATGCTTCTAGGTTTTTGAGTCAAAGTCCTATTGGCGGTTCATTGCCCTCTAGGGGTTGGGACAATCATGGATTCCTAAATGATAAAAGAGGCTCATCTAGGACCTATGGAACCAAGGTGATGACCATGGATTAGGGTAGAGATGATGTATTAACTTTTGCCCACGAGCTAATTATTTTTGTCCCGACCATCTTTTGCATTTTGTGGTACAATTTCCTGTTAAGTGTGGCCAATTATGCTTTTTCTTTTTCTTTAGTTGCTTCAACCTCTGGGCATCATTCTAGGCCTGCCCAAGGTGGGGGAAAGGGGATAGGGAGGCTGACCCTATGCGGACCTGTTGACCACACTTTGTCAATGAACCCATAGCAGTACACCCCCATTTTTTCAAATGGGATTCATGTTCGACGTGTTCACGCCATTCAGATTCCATCGACAGCCGACAGTTTTATGAACAATGTAAACCCATTCTGCATATTTATGATGTAAATGATCTAAGTAAAACCACCATGTATGTAACAACCTAGGTAAGCATAGTATGTTGGTGACGATTTCTATCCTAGGAGGTTTTTTGTCTCACTGATTTGCTTGTGTTTTTCGACACAAGTGATCGGCAGAGTTTTCCCCTCCAGCTTCACCCCAAAGCTAAGATGGATTTTGTCATCAAGATGCTAAGTGAGTCCTAGTGTTTTCTATCGAGTTTTTGTAAAAGTAGTTTCGGAATAATCCTAGCTAATTGGCTAGATTATTTTATTACAATCTGCTTGGTCTACTAGATCATGTTTTGAGTAGCAGAATTGGGTACCTATTTGAGGGTCTACGAATGGGTTTTCCCCCTTTATGTGTCTAAATGTATTTATCTTATGTAAAGAAGGTTGGAAAAAATAATTAAATCCCCTCTCAGTCAATTAGTTAAATTGTTTGGCCAAATTAATTAAAAAAATCCTAAGCTAAAAATTTAATTAATTTTAAGTCCTAGATGAATTAAAATTCTTCAAAGGAAAAATTCGTTGGTCCTTAAAAAAAAAAATTTTAAAGGTCCCAGGCCAAGGGAATATTGAGAATTTCAAGAAATTTTGGACCCTTGGGCCTAGGTGGTTAAGTCAAAGTCAAAATTTTGAGTTAATTAAAAATAAATTAAATGATAAATTTAAATTTCCTCAAAATTATAATTTCGACGGTCCAGATTAAAAGATGATCAAATCTTTTCGACAGTCGAGATTACTTTGAAATGGATCAACTGAACTAGCCGTTGGAGATTTTATCTTATAAATTAGAAGTCTTTGTCAGTCTTTCAATCATCCGATCTTTGAATCGTGCACTCGCTCTTGAAGCTCTCCTATAATATTTTCTAGAATATTACAAACGAAGACTTTGGAGTTTTATCTTGATGGTAGTGTTCCTCTTCAACATTTTATGGTAAACTTGTTCTTAATATTCTGTTGGTGATTATTCTAATGGATTGTTGATTAATGGCTCTTGTAGAGTAATTTTAGGTACAGGTATCTTGCCCAGGCTACTGGATCTAGGGTAAAAATATTAATTGGATCGAGCTAACTGTTTAACTGTTAAATTTTATGTTTTATCACTATTTCTCTATTAATTTGACTGTTTAACTTTAAGTTTGCAGAAATCTTTCGGATTTAGAACTGGGCGTTTGGGGAAGTCCTAGTTTGGACGAGCTGACTCCCAGGAGATAAGATCTAAAGAGCCCTCCAGATCTAATTCCCCGAGCTTATCTTAAATTCCGTTTTTTGCAGGGATCTTTATTGGACTTGTGCCTCTCTTTTAAATTTCTATTTTCTAAATTGTGCTGAATTGTTTTAAATCTGACCAAGAGGGCCTCTGATCTGTAAATTAGCAGTGTAAATCCCGCTCATTTTTATTTTTTCACCAGAATTTTTTGGGGTTTGGTTTTTACTGTGTACATATACTGTTTTACTGGGTTTGCTGATTTCTAGTTTCTTGTTCTATGCAGGTTATACATGGAGATTTTCATAAAATTGTAAGATCTGGCTTCAGAGGTGCTTTGGATTGCAGATTTGGGCGTGGTTTTGCCTCAAAGTGAAAATTGCAAGTGTATTTATTTTGAATCAAATTTAATTCTGCTGGGTAAGAGGAGAAATTTGCATGTGCCTGCAAATTTTTGTTTTCAGCTGGCTACTCCTCCCATTTGCTTTCATTTTCAGCTTCTGCAGCTTCCAGCTTCCATTTGTTGTTGATTACATATGCTGTCTGCATAATTTTACACTGCCTTGTTTCCAATCTGCACCTTCTTCCTGCAGCTCCATTCCTTTTCTGCAATACCACAAGCCTTGACACCCTCATTCCTTGCTACCCTTTCATCCCTGCACTCTCATTCAAAATTCGGCTACCATTCCTCTCTTTCGTTGTCCACATTCTCACACAGCCAACGTTGTTCGTACGATTTCGCTTGATCTGCAACATCCCTTTCATACTGTCCGTATACATCTTTCGTTGCCTTACGATCCATACAGTTCTGCCTTACCTCCTCAACCTGCGTTAACCTTCAAGCATCTGCCGTATCCTGCAATCGTCGATCCGTCCTTTTTCGCTGCCACACTCTGCATCTGCCCTCAACCACGCCGTCTGTACAGCGTCGTACGGACGTCCTTCACCTACACATACAAACAAGTAGAAACAAACAAAAAAGAAAAATCTTACAGCAAAATCACAATTTTATTTTAGACTTTAGATTTTCTTTAAGCTTTAACGTTAGTTTTGATTTTAATTTTAATTAGATTTTTAGTTTTAAATTTTTTTAAGTTTTAGTCTTAGTTTGGACTTTAAGACTTTCCGTTTAGTTTAATTTAAATTTAGGATTTGATTTCTTATTTTTTATTTTTTTTTAGAAACTATAAAAAAATAAAAAAATGTTCAAAATTTTAAATTTTTCATTTTGTAGAACTTTAGTTTTGATTTTAGATTTTTTTAGTTTTAGTTTCATTTTTTAGTTTAAATATTAGATTTTTTTTTGAAATTTCAAAAGATATAAAAATTTAAAAAATAAAAATAAAAAATTATAAAAGGGCCAAAACTTTAATAAAAATTTTAACTTTTTTAGGACTTCAGCTTTAGATTTATTTTTAGCTATAGTTTCATTAACTTTTAGATTTTAAAAGGGAAAATATAAAAATAAAAAATTTATAAAATAAAAAATTCCTAGTCTTTTTTATTTTTAGACTTTTGTTGTATATACCTTTTTTTTTTGTTTTAGAGAAAATATAAAAAAATTTAAATTTTAAAAAATTCTCAAAAAATTTAAAAATTTTACATAGTCAAATTAAGCTTTAATTTCCTATCTAAAGTTTGACTATAGGTTTCTGAATTGGAATTATTTTGAATATCATTAAATTCAGAAATATTGGAAGTATCTGGCATTTAAATTTGATGGTATACTCATGATATATTTTGTTTCGAATTTAAATTGTTGGTTCGAAGTATTTTATGCTTAGCTGTGGTTGATGATCATTTAATGAGCTATCTTTAATTGTGGTTTTAAATTACTTGAAATTGGTGATTAATTGCTTATAGTCTAAATTTGAGGATATTTCAAGTGATGATAAATCACATATCTTTATCGAACATTGTTAATGCATAACTGTGAGGGTGTTTTATTGAATATCATTGTGGTTGATTGATTTTCATAGCAGCAGTTACATATCAATTACTTGATCTTAAATTTATAACGGGATATTTTGACTCCATAAGGCACTGGTTTTAAAGTTCTGAATCTAATTGGATCTGTAAAATCTCGTAAATCTTAACAATTATTTGGTTATCTAACTGTGTCTCCTGAATTGGTTGGTCTCCAACCAGTTCTCCTCCTTCATTTTCGTTAGGGTCTACCTCCCTTAACCTACAAGGAGACAGCTTAGATAGAGAGATTGGGGATCAGGGTGACAGCCCCTGATCTGAGCCGTTGTCGCAGTGCCTAGACATTCTGTGCGACAACAGGACCCATGGGGGTTATGTGGACCCAGGAGGGAAAAATGATGAATGGGAGTATAAGGAGTGGAAGGGGAATGATACATGCGGATAAAGGAGCGGGACCATGCACCCAAAGTCAAGGTTTCCCAAGTAGTACCACCCTAGAACCAAATGGTCAATAAAATGGATCCCACAGGATTAAGATACATGGGTAGCACCCAACGGAGATCAAGGGGACAGGAGCACAGACTACGCCTACTCTTTCCGCCAAATCCCCCCATCAATCCATGCCCACAAGTATCCATGGTAAGTAAACCCAATACTCAATTACCAAATGACAAGACATACCTTTAGATTCGGGTGACCCATCTTCAAACATACGATCAATACAGATGGGTGAGGGACCACATTGTTGGCTCAAGTGGCAAAGAAATCGCACAACAAGCTAGTAGCAGGCTGGAAGGGGTTGTTGGCTGTCGGTTGAGGTCCATCATGGAGAAAAAAATTCTCCAAGGGATATCACCCACGAAGTGGTGGGTAACGAGTCCTTAGTAGGTCTCTCAAGGAAAGAAAAGAGACTATTTGAAGTGTCATATCATCTTATAAAGCTTCTTAAGGGATCCTATCTCACCCTTAGAATCTTGATCTTAGGCATAAATATTATCATTGCAAATCTCAAGCCCTAAGTCTTGATCTCCATCCTAGGTCTTTCTTAGAGAGCCCTTAGCTTCCCTAAAGCATTGAGCCTTTATTATGTCTATCCTTGAATGGGCTTTTTGAAATCACTTCATACCTAGTTGTTGACATATCCATTACCAGTGATTTCCTCCTACCAAGACTCCTCCCATCGGTGAAAGTTCGTAAAGAGCAGGGGGCATTGACTGAGGAATTAGTTTTTGTAGCATCGAATGTGTTCTAGCCTTGAAATTTTGTGGACAGGCTAGAATAAATGAGATCTCCAAAACCCAGAAATTGTTTCTAGAAATTTCGCTTATAAATGACTTAATTAGATTATTAGTTAGTGTTTAAATATTTCCTAAGTCTAAAGTTAAGGAATATGATTAATTAATCATAATTAAATAGGTCAAGGTATGAATGTTCTAGAGACTCACACGAATCGACTTCAAGTTAATCCTAGCCATCGATTAAGATCTAATCTTGGTCGTTGAAGTCTCAACAAAAGATTATAGGAAGAAGCCAATGGAGCTTGGATAAAACACTTCAGCGATTTGATTTTACTGGTAGATCGATTTCCAGAGTAGCAGTTGTCAGTTGTCGGAGAGAGTGTCAGTGAGATCGAAGCAGTGGGAGGAGCAGAGATAGTGAAGCCGGAGGAGGCATTCCAGATTTGGTGAGTGCATTTGCAGAGAGGCAGAAGTGCCACAGAGAGGCTAACGCAGAGGCAGCACAATAGCCTCTAGAGTAAATTTCATATTTGTTAGGGAGAAACAGAGTTTCAATGCCAGAAGTTGGGCAGAGGTTCTAGAGGCCAGGAGAGACATTTTCCAAGACAACAGCTAACCAAACGGCTTGAGGCAAAGTTCTTCCATGTTGAGTGAAGAAGTGACTACGCTAGAGTGATGCAATGACTGCGCAGAGGCAGTTTAGACGGCTCAATTTTGAGTTGAGGTCAGTGCTCGGATTTGCCTGTGGAGGGAGGAAATTCCTCACTAGAATTTTCTTGCCAGTTTTTCTCTATAGGATTGCCATTTTCGACATCCAATTGTACTTAGATTATTTCACTGTTGCATAATAATAAAACCCTCAACTGTTGCACCAATTTTCCCAAGTTAGGTTTTTCTGAAGACATTGGTCCAAAAATAATTGTGTAAATTTATGCATCTGTGCTAGCATTTCTTCCAGCATTTATTTCTTCTGCAGTTTATTTGTGTAGGTTGCAGTGTATTTATTTCAATATTTGTCATAGGAAACAACAGATAAATTGTGAAATAGAATTAACAATTAGCAGAAATAACATCTGTTGCTGCAATAGGATTCGAGCCACCAAATTTTCACATGAGGTGGCAATGGGTCTTTGTCCCATTATTGTTACTAGGTCTAGTAGTTATCCCATAGGTCCCCCTCCTGGGGTTCTGCTAGATTGTATGGCAATAGTGCTCTTGATTAAATGCTAGTTCCATACCCCCATACATGATAGAATCCAATGGGAATGTTGCAATCCCCCCAATCCTGAAATCCTAAAAACTATTAAGTCTGCTTAATTTGAGCGGGATCTAAAATTCCACTTTCTCCATATGAAATCCTATGTTGCAAGAAACAGCCACCTAGCCTAGCATACCTATACCCAAAATGCCCTGAAATGTCGTTGAAACGTGACTGAAACGTGCTCGAAACACCACGGATAGGTCATTCAAAAGTGACTAAACACGGCTAAAACGCCGTTGAAACACCGTTGAAATGTTTTGACAACGTTTCAACCCAAATTTGCCCCATTTCTTCTCAAATCTGGCCTATTTCCGTAACTTTTTTTGCTTCTGCACGCTCACTCGAGCACTTGAGAAGGGTGCATGGCCCTTCTATGGCCAAAAAAAGATTTAACCTACTGCTAAATTTTATCTCTAACCACTCCACAAACTAATTTATCTCTAATTAATCCATTCTTTAGTTTTTCTAGTAAAGCACCTTCATCTATTTTTGTTAATGAAGATGAGGATGAGGATTATAAAATATGTAGTTGTACATGTCATTAAATCATGTTTATTTCATTTTCAACACATATAGCCATGTATTAACGTTGAATTTGGATGTAAATCCTCATGTATAAAGGTTGAATTTCAAATCTTGGATGTACAACCTCGTCTAGAAAATGAAATTTTGGATTTTGAATCATGTCATCATCTGTGAGAGTTAATATAGACCGAATTTTGCTTCTAAAATGCCATTTATGTGTCTCGATCTTTTTTTCTTACAAGATAATGCTTTATTCACTTATTTGTGTGTGTTTGTATGACATTTCAATCGATGTTTCCATTTTCTGAAGCTAGTGTTTCCAATTGTACCTATGTCAGAAACTTCTAGACATTTCGGTGTTTCCTGAGATGATAGTATAAATCAAACCACTAATGGTCAAACTGGTCGATTCAATAGGCTCGGGGGTCAACCCAGTCAGTTCATTAGGCTCAGGGGTCTAATACCTAATCAAAAATAAACCACAAAGAATACTCTAACACAAGTATTCACAGCTAAGACCGATAACCCGGTTCAAGCCCAGGCAGACCCCAGTTTGGTACCAAACCGGTCACAAAACCGGTGAGTTCCTTCATAAACTAGTCAGGTCATTACCAATGTGCTGAGAACTTAGATCTCACCTTTGTGACGGATTTTGGGACCATCGATGGAAATTTTTCAAGTGGTTTTCCTTCCAAAACAACCCCCCTTGGCCATAAAACCAACTCTTCCCCTCCTAAATCCTAAACCTGAACAAAAAACCTATCTCAACCCTAGCAATGTTGGCAATCAATGGAAATGTTAAATTCTTAAAGTAAAAGGACAATGGCATTTCATCCTTTTACTTAAATTTTTAACATTACCATTTAAAGACTCAGGATGTTTGAAAGTGGTTTCAACCTCATTGGATTTCATACGAAGAAACTAGAATTTTAGATCTCACTCAAAATTTAGCACACATAATGGTTATCAAGATTTCGAAATTTGGGGGATTGCAATGTTTCCATTTGATTATGTCATGCATGAGGTTATGAGATTGGCATTTGATCAAGAGCATGAAGCCATTTAAGTACCTTGATGTTGGTGGCATTGATTGTTGAACTTCATTGATGTTGGTGGTATTGATTCTTGAACTCCTCTAGGATGGATTTAACAAAAATGTACCCTTCACTCTAATGAAAATAATCGGTTAAGCTTGCCAAGCTTTCTCTACCATAGTATAAGGTTGGGGCGATGAACCCTTCACTCAAACCAAAATCATTGGTCATACATGCTAAACTTTTTCAATTTCTACCATATTATAAGGTTGACCAATCCAAGTTTGAAGACTTTGAGCTAGATGTTTATGTAACTCTTGTTGATGATCCCATTTCTAGTAGTGTTGAATCAATGATGAGTTTGATGAGTGATCGTGTTGATTAGTGATTTGCAGTTTTGATGTCTAGTTTTGCTGCTACTATTACTAGTAATCATGTTGACCACTGATATGTAGACTTGTGTATGTCACTGGCCCTGTTGTCGCACAAAATGTCTAGGCACCGTGACAACATCTCAGATCGGGGGTTGTCACCCTGATCCCCAATCTCTATGTTTAAGTTGTCTCCCTAAAGCAGACTAAGGGGGGTAGACCCTATGGAAATAAAATGAGAGAAAACTGGTTGGAAACCAACCAATTTAGGAAACACAGTCAAGCGACCAAGTACTTGTTTTAGATCTAACGAGATTTAACAGATTTGATTAGATTAAATGTTTATACCAGTGCCTTATGGAGTCAACCATCTCATTATGAAATTAAGACCAAGTAATTGATAGACAATTGATGTTATAATGAACAACTATCATATATGAAATGCAGATCCTAAGACTAATGTCGGATGCAAGGAATCTTGGTTAATTTTAGTTAAATACCTATCTAAGTTCAAACTCTTCAACCCTTAGTATACTAAACTTGATTCCGTAGGAAGTAGTAGAGAGACATTAAGGTGAAGCACACTAGGATGTGATTAACAATACCTCTCCTGAAAATCTAACATACCCGGTGCCTCCGGCGCTGCAAAGAGTTGTGGCTCTGATAACTCCAAGGTCACCATTTTAAGTGCTACTAGAACCAGGCTTTTCAAATAAGGACAGATGAGTACATATCTCTCTATCGACCAAGCTTATCCTGGAAGTAAATTTTAATAATGCAAATCTAAATTAAAATGCAAATGCACGAGATGATTAGAGAAAAGAGAGAGATGAGGTTAGATTTAGGGACAAAAACGCTTATGCCACAATTATCTATGAGATGTACACCACAATCTTTTAGTTGCTCAAATAGATATTCACTTCACAAAACTGAAAGATAAGTTTTTCGCCAATGTATAAAAATATCACAATATAATTCTAAATCAAATCACAAGCTTATTGTTCCAATGCAATTAGAGAACAAAAATATCTTCACAGCTCTTTAATATCACCTTCAAGATAATGCATTAGAGACATTCAATTTAGGAAATGAGAAACATGTAACAATTACTTGAAAAACTTCTCGATGCTTATCATGCAATGTTAATTCAAGTAAATTTAAACCACAATTGTAGTGAAAATAATCGACGAATGATCTCAATAGATATTAAGCACGAAATAACTCAAAACCCAATGCACAACTTAAGCACTTTAAATTCTGAAAAATGATACCATGAAAGAGCAAGGAATTAAAATGATTAGAACTTCCAAATTCAGATGATATTCTAAAACATTCCAGCAGCCAATGCACCCAGCGTGAGAGAGGAATGGGAGGCAAGAAAGTGGAAGGAGGGCACGCAGAGAAGGAGCAACAATGGAAAGGAGGAGTTGATGACAGCGGAAAGGAGAAAC
Organism: Pinus albicaulis; assembly: GCA_034641835.2. NCBI lineage: Eukaryota > Viridiplantae > Streptophyta > Pinopsida > Pinales > Pinaceae > Pinus > Pinus albicaulis. The sequence goes on from CM076575.1 coordinate 1,555,987,350, forward strand.
GCAGGGTAGAGTCAATGGACAGGAGAAGAAGGGAATGACAGAGGGAACTCACAGGTAAAGGCTGCAGATAAATGCGTGAAGGATAAGTGGATGGGAAAGGGATGCGCGGAAGAGGAAGGAGGAGAGGGAAGAAAAAAGGAAAAAAAAAAAAACGCAGACAAATGAGCGAGGACAGCAAATGAAGTAAACCCACAAACCAACAAAAATGCAGGTAGGAGGGAGTCGGCAGCAGTGTGAGGGAGCACGCAGATGCAAGAAAGGGTTTCGAAGGATCAAAAACAGCAGAAGGTTAGGTCCAACAGGGGTAGCGTTTGAGCAGCAAAGAAGGAACAGAGAGGGCCACAAAAATCGATGAATCTCTTGCCCAAAAATTAAAAATTTTTACTTCATAAATTTATTTTAGATCACTTCGGGATTTTATGAGAAAAACCTGAACTGCAACTTTTCCGATTTGATGCCCTTGGCGGAAAACTCTTGCAAAATTTATGAATTCCGAGACAAGATCTTGCCCTCCAAGGCCTAGATCTTGCTCAAATCTTAGAATTTCCTTTGAAAAACCCTCAAATCCACACCTGCATAAGCTAGAAACAAAACCCAGAAACCTAAAACACGTACAAAAATATGAAAACCCCAGTGAGTTAAAAAATAATGATACTTACAAATCTACAATAATATTCTACAAATCTAGTAGATCAAAGCCCTCTTGGCCAGATTTAAACCATTTTGCACAAATTAAAAGAAATAAACTGGAAATTTAAAGAGGCACAAGCTAAAAAAAACCCTGCAAGTACAATGTTTCGTAAGATGACTTTTAGAAATTAAGAAACAATGGGTTTTTCAGACTTTGCAATTTGAGTGTTGGTTGATCTAGCAGAGGATTTCCCCAAACGCCCAAATCCTGGATAGTAACCTCTGCACACTCAGATCTGATTTTTAAATTAATAGAGATTCAAAATAACCATAAGATTATAAAGAAATATAGATACCTGATACTTCTATCAAACCAAAATGATATCTAAAAAACCCAGAAATCTGTGCAAGATACCTGTGCACAGATCAATCCTCAAAGGCTATTAACCAACATAAGTCTGAAAAGGAACACCACAATCTAAAACCCCAAAGTCTTTGTGTTTTATTACTCAGCAAAAGTTACAAGAGCTTTTCAGAGCAAGTGCACGACTCAATGATCAGATGAAAAAATGATGGACAAAGACCTCTAATTTACAGATTTATTCTCCAACAGCTAGCTCGCTTGACCCCCATCAAAATAATCTCGACCGTCGAAAAAGATTTAATCATCTTTTAATCTCGTCCATTGAAATTACTTATTTTTTGAGGAATTTCGGATTTTTCATTTAATTCCTTTTTAATTAACTCAAAAATAATATTTTTGAGTTAATTACCTCAAAAAATTGACTTTGACTTAACTACCCAGGCCCAAGGGTCCAAAATCTCTTGAAATTTTCAATATTCTCTTGGCCAGGGACCTCCAAAAATTAAAATTTCTACAACCAACGAATTTTTTAATTTGGAGAATTAATTTTTCCTAAGACCTCAAACAAATTAAATTTTTGGCTTATAATTTTAATGTAATTTTGCCAAAAAAATTAATTAATTGACTCATGAAGAGATTAATTATTTTTCCAACTCTCTATACTTTAGCCATGGAGTCTAACTATGAGGGACCATGCACTAAAATATTTTACACGAGATATTACAATTTGACACACGAAGGGGGAAAACCAATTCGCAATAGACCCTCAAAAATCTACTTGATTCTGCTACTCAAAATATGATCTAGCAGACCAAGTAATCCGTAATAAAATAATCTAGCCAATTAGCTAGGATTATTACCAAATTACTTTTACAAAGACTCGATAGAAAACACTAGGACTTACTTAGTATCTTGATGACAAAATCCACCCTAGCTTTGGGGTGAGATTGGAGGGGAAAACTTTGCCGATCATTTGTATCGAAAAACACAAATGAATCAATGAGACGAAAAACCTCCTAGGTTAGAAATCGTCACCAAAATACTAGGCTTACCTAGGTTGTTACATACATGATGGTCTTACTAAGATCATTTACATTATAAACATGCATAATGGGTTTATATGTTTTATAAAAATGTCGACTGATGATGAAATATGAATGGCGTGAACACCTCAAACATGATAAATCTCATTTGCAGAAAAGGGGGTGTACTACTATGGGGTCGTTGACACAGAGTGGTCAACAGGCCCCATAACTTGTAGCATTGTTTTTGGACTCTAGAGGCCATTTAGAGGCTCGGTGATTATGTATTTTGTTATTGATATGTATTGCACTCGGCGCCATTTTGATATATTCACTTTTACATGGTATATAGATGAGCAAACTTCCCATATTTTGTCTCTATTGGTTTGGAATCATGGTTTTAAATCTTAGGAATATTTTTTTATTAAAAATAATTATTTCATGTATTTTTTAAAGACCGGTTCATCGAGATCTAACCAGTTTGGTTTTTCCAGTTTCAGTTCAATAACTGGTTTGATAGGTGGACCAAGTCGATCACCAATTCCGATTTTAAATACTATGCATGCAACTTACATGAAACCCAATGAGGTTGGAACCACTCTCAAACATCTTGAAACAATCCAAGGTATTGTTATTCTCCTTTACCTTTCCTTGTCATCGTTCGAATATTAGGCTTCCCCACTCATAAATTATTGTTCTTTTTCAAATAATTTGTATTCAGCCCACCGGCAATGCTGATACACATTGTACAGCCAGCAAAATATGCAGAAAGGTGCCTGAAACATGAAACATGGTTCACCCCTTTTCAAACACATATCAAGCATGTTTCGGCATTTCCATACTGAAACGTGCTCGGTACCTTCAGGGGTGTGCAGCGTTTCCTGCAACTTAGATCTAAGGCCAGGTTGAACAAGTCTGGTCTGTTAGGTGGCCTATGTTCAGATTTTCAATGCCAGGAGACAGTGAGGCATATCTTCTAAGACTGTCGATTTGGTAGGTGTTATGGGAGCTGGTTTAAGAAGCATCATTTGATGCTTTTTCAGGGCAGGACTCACTGACAAGCAGCACTGTTTGGGGATGGTTGTGCTCTTGTTTATGCTACATTTTCCAAGCTTTGGTATTGCTTGAGGATAGTGACGCTAATTGTTTTGTGGAAACTCAGGTGTAAATTTGTTTTTGAGCATAAGGTTATCTTCGTCTGCTTTCAGTTCAGAATGGAATGATGAGGTTTATCATCAGTTGTTGGAGAAAAGAGCTTTGTTGATTAAAGATGCCCAATCTTTGGATTGCACAAACTTTAAAGTACTCTGCTTTTATTTCTTATTTAGTAGCTATTCAAAAGAACTATGAAGCTCATTGTACTTACCCTTACACTTTTCTTATGCATATATAAGATATATTTTTCAAAAAAATATGTACTTAAAACCACATCCACAATTTACAGGCATGCTATGAGTAAGCAACTCATTAAAGAACAATAAAAAAGTTAGGACCCAGTCATCTTCACTTAATTATAGAAACTGTCTAACAAGCCCCTAAGTGGAAATAATAAGACACTTTGTCTGAACAAGCAGCTAGACGGGTATACTTAATTCTAAAATCATACTCAATCAAGCTTTCCAGTTGCAAATATTTACAGTCAAATTATGTCATCTTGAATTAGAACTAAATCAACATATTCCTTTTGAGACAGCAAGCTTACTCTAAGAACTAACCATGAAATCATACTCAATCAAGTTTTCCAGTTGCATATATTTACAATCAAATTATGGCATCCCGAATTACAACTAAATCAACATATTCCTTTCGAGACAAGAATCTTACACTAACAACTTACCATGATTCCTTTAATTGAACACCCAGATGTTTTTGTGCATAGGTCAATATCCCAACAGCAGCCTAAAATACAAATTCTAGTCAGTAAATGAGGCATCTAATTGATGAATCTGAATAAAGACAAATTCATACATGAAAAGATATCCTCTGAAGTGGCACAACAAAAAATGAAAAACAAGAATGGCATAACCAAAAGATGATAGAAATTTTGCAATAAAAAGACTTGCTGTATGTACCTCATGCTGGTGTAACTGATTATTGATGTGTATTAGAGACTCGACAACAGCTACTGGATTGGCTTCCATCTTTTTAGTTTCTGCCCCTTCAAATTCCATTTCCTTGTAATGCAAAGCTTTTGCAAATGCTCGACACTATAAGCAGAAACAAACTAGTTTAAATCATAAACAACGATCTCCATCTCAAAAAAATATTCATTTATGTTGCACTGAGTTTCACAGAAAGAAGAGAGAGTTTCCAAGACCAGCAGGGAACAAAGTAAATGGGGAAGGGTGGGGCCAAATTCCAAGGGGCGATAAAAAGGCCAGCACCAATAAGATATTAAAAATATTAAAAATGATTTAAAAATGTAAAATTCCATAATGACAATGTGTTAATACAAAAAGTAATTAAGTTTCCAAAAGCCAATGAGACAATTCCACATAACAGAAAAGGAAAATATTCAATTTTCTCCTCTATAATAAAAATGAAAATATGCTGATGCATCATATTAATCTCAAGGCCACCCACTTGAATCTCCAGCCCAAATCTCTCGTCCATAATTCTCAAAAACAAATCTCAAGGCTGCCATTTACTCGTGTTCTAAATCTCACTAACTCTTAAGTTTTATCTCTTATGCATGGCTTCCCCATACACTTTTTTCTTCTAAAAATTTGAATAGATTTGTGTCCATCAACACCTGAGAGTAAAATACTGGTACCAATTTGCATGTTCTAGCAGGGAAATCCAAAGCATCCCCTCACTTCGAGACAGCCAAGGCATGCAAGGATGATGCCCATTGTTGAGAAACATAATCTGCACCACTGTCCTCTGGAAACATAGAAACACAGAAAATGTGTTCCCCCGGGCTGGGGCACATCCCCTTACTTCGCATGTTCGAATTCAATGTAAAAACTATTAATTGGCTCCTCCATTCTAATAATTTAGAATCAACATAGAACTACTGGTGCAAAAACTCATGGTCAATCTGGCACAATGCCTGGCTAGAATGTACCTTCTCAGCAAGAGCACCAAGGAGTCGAATATCAATAGGCAGATGTTTCTCATCATGCTCCATGAATTCTGCCTGTACACAAAATGATGAAAGTTATTAACAGACTACATACCACATGATCATATGTAAAGAGTTATAATAGAAGGTAGACAATAAACAAGGAAAGCTGGGGTACCAAGTTGAGAAGTGTAGCTAAGATCTCAGGAGGAATATTTGGAGAAGAAAATGCCATCTCAAGGCTTCGAACTAGTTGTTGTTGATAGGCTTCATTTAACTGTGCCCAGCAACTCACGAAACCTGCTGCAAATAGTTCTCTACCTACAGATGGCTGCAAAATCCAAAAATTAAGGTTACCCTCCCTAGAAGGTGACTAAAAAACATATGGATTAAAAGTGCATGAACCTGCAATTGTGCTAATCGAGCACAAGTACGTAAAGCTGGTGATGGAGATTCTTTCAAAAGCTCTATGCTAAAATGGCGCATCCACTCTGCCCAGTCTTCCTTGGTACTTCGTTGAGAAGCCTCCCAGGCTGTTCGTAATCGGCCATCATTAACCTAGAAGAGATTCATGTGCATTTGTTACAGAAAGCAACCTTAAACAAAAACAAAGAAAACTCAACTCCAAGTCCATGCTACTACATGTCCACAAACCAATTCAAAAAAATCATATCCACAAGACAGCTTTGGTCCTGATATTGATTTTAAGAACTACAAGACAAGAGATCCATAATTTCGTTCATTCTTATTAAACAAATCGTACAGAGTATTCCATAAATGAACTGAAATATTTCCAACAGGCCAAGCAACAATTTTCTCAAACTTTCAGATTGACAGAGTAACAAAGGCGGCCAGTCAACTGGTCAACCAATAATGAGAATTGACATTTAAATAAAATATGCTTAAATGTTTATGCATAGTACACTATCATTATTATAATTTTAGCTTTCAAATATGAATGTATTTGGTCGTAGTAATCGTTTAAAAAGCCCACATTGCATGCTACTTCACATATAACATAAGTGCAACAAAAAAGTGAAGATATTTAACATGCAACAAACAAGTGAAGATATTTAACATGTAAGCATATAAAGTGCAGTATACGGCTGAAGAACTCTATCAAAATAAAAAAAATCATTCTCACTTTTTATTAAATAAGGCTAAGGAAATAGAAATAAGCTTACTCCAATAATTAATCCCCAAAAATTCAACAACTTGACAAGAACCATGAACTTATGTAAATGGAAAAAATAAGATCACAAGGATGTATTGATTTTCTAATGGTAAGCAAAGCATTTCCAAAACTGATCAACCATGTAAATACCTACAGTCTTTCGAATTGTTACCAGAAATAGGAAAGCAGTAAACTAAGTTACAGGAAATACAGTGGCAGTGTGGCTGAAACACCATTCCCTATTTCAGGTACAGAATGGTTCAGAAAAGTCTCTGAAACACATTTCAAACGTTTCAGATTCTTTGAATATTGTATACATACCCTGGAAACATGTGGGAAACATATCGATGGTTTTAGCTGCCATTTTGGTGAAGCGATGCTAGTAGAGTGATGTGACAAATTTTCTATTCATGCTTACATACCACTGATCGGAGAGATGTGGCACATTTTGCATGTAATGTTCATATATCATTGATCTACTAATATCAATGGTAACCTCTTTTGGCTTTATTTATAACTTTGAAATTCAGGAATGGCGCTCTAAATTTTTGTTCAATGGTTAACATCTACTTATCCGACTCATTAAATCCTTAACCACAAATAAATTCTGAAGAGAACTTCACTATTGGAGGCAAAGAAATATGAATTTAATAGCACCAGTTAAATATTAAAACTGATTGACTTAGACACTACAATTCTCTTATCATTTTCATTCTTTGTTTGTATTATAATCAAAATCTTGGCTCTATTGGCATATCTTTCGAGACATTCTTCATAAAAATGTGAAAAGTCTTCTTATATCGACAATATTACTGTGGTCCATTGCCCCAAGGCTTGTGTTGGCCTTAATTATCAATAATCAATTTCATTCCTCTGACAATTCTACTTAATTGAAGCAAGAACAGATAAATAAATAATACAACTATATTAGAGTCCAACAAAGGACCTAAAGAATAGTCAATGAGACTGAAGAGCGAAACTAAACTTGGCTAAAAACCTGAAGGGTACATAAGGTTACTTTGAAATCAAAAAGCAAACTAAACTAATAGAAACAGGATACATGGAAGATCATAATCAAATAATGTCAAAATTAAGAAAGAAAAGGAGCAACATATTGTAACCCACCAAAAGTGGGTACCCTTAGGAGAAATTTCTCCTAATCACCTCATCCAGCCGGCAGCCAGCAGTCCCTGATAGCCACTGAGTAGCTGATGTGATGTGCCATTCTTATCTCTGTCACCTGCATCACTTGTATGTTCCCTCGCCCATTTGTCAAGAGCACATGTTAGAAGGTGGGAAATCCAACCCAAAAGGTACTTTATTCATTATGTAATTGGGTGCCTATGCTTATTTCTCATTTCGGCATTTGGCATGTGTTATGGAGTGACTTGGAAGAAGGGTTTTGACTGTGGTTTTGTTCCCTCACCTTAAATGGGGGATTGATCTTCAATCCTAGTCCGGTGGGACCTCCCCTAATGGCCCATGGCTTTAGGAAGGGCACAATGTGGGAAACCCTGATTGAGATAGTGTTGTCCCATTTTCCCCATTACATACTTACCACTTTCCATCCCCATTCTATGCCCTATAATCCACCTCCCATCTCCGAGACCACTTGACCATGGGTCCACTAGGATTTAGCACACCCCCTCTGCTTTTCTGCATATCTGTGTCGAGCTTGAACTTTTCCCCGAGAGATTGATGCAGCTAAAAGAAAAGGAAAGAGCATATCATGGCCACAAGTAAGAAACAAAAGAAAGAAAATTATAAAATGCAAAAGACGGTCGGGACATTAACATTAGCACGTGGCCAAAAGCCAAGCATGAGCTCAACCCCTTATCATTATGGCCATCACCCGGTTCCTCGGGCCAATGTTGCCCTGCCACATCATGGAGAGGAACCCTTGCATGTCCCAACCCCTAGTGGGCTATGAATTGCCCCACCACTAAGGGGGTAGCCACTGCCACACATCATTCGAAGCATGCTCTCATTTCTTAGAGCTTCGGGTAGTAATACAAAGAAAAAGCAAAAGCTAATAAGAGGGGTGGAAAAACAAAGGCCGAGGTAAATCGTAACTCCTGCATCCACGATTTCTCTCTCCTCACATATGTATGCCCACAATGTGGAGTTATTCATCATTGCTACCCTTTTGATCATGGCATTTGGCTTTGAGACCCCTTTTCCCCTATATTCCATCATTATTCACATGACATCTATTGATTGAAGGATGTAACAGGGACTTGTCTTTCCCCTTAGGGGTTGGGAACGCCTAATAGGGTCTTCCATTAGCCACTCCTACATAGGGAGGTAACACTATTACATGATCAAAGCCCCAAATTTGGAAGGGAAGCCTTGTATGAAGTGTCATTTTTCCCTTAATTAACAAGCTTGGTCCACTTCGACCCACAAATGATTATTGTACCTAATGGTGAAGATGCAGCACTAGATATTGTGTGTGATTGGAAGGTGGTTTTCATCATGGGTTGGGCAACTTAACTAGGACCCAAACCCACTATAGGAGCATATGACACCCTAGAGGTGAAGCGTTGAGAACCATGGGACTCCTATCACTTGTAGAGCATCATTCACTTCCATGGGCACCCTCAACACCTCAGTGGGCTTGCACTTTGCCCCATATTATTCACGAGATGATACACTTGGACCAGCATGCCCCAATCGATTAACCAGTGATCACATGGTTTGGCAGTCGATCCGAGGCCCAAATGAGATTTGGCTCACTCCTTGAGACATGGGAGGGCTAGCACCATCCTCCGAGCCCTCAACATTAGAGCAGAACCAGGCTATTTCAACCCCAGGAGACCCATGAGACCAGATTTTGTGCCACAAACCCAAAACTAGGGTCCATAGGATGATTTACATGTTAGTCTAGGGGCCAACCCTTAGACCTTGATTTTTGAAGCCCTCTACACATATTTTAGCACTAGAGGAGCCCAACGCTTGCCTGAAGGAGGCCTATGCATGCATGTTGTCAGCATTTTGGCCCTCCTATGGGTTAATTATTATATTTTCACATTGGCTATAAGGTCAAGTTGTGACCTTACCTAGTATTTGCCTATTATTTTATTAGTTGAGGGGTTAACAAGCTAGAATTAGACATCATTGAACACATATATTAGAGAGACCTCATTTGATCCCTCTCATCATCAACTTTGTGAATTTTGACCTCTTTAGACAACTCACACTTGCTTCTTGTGAGTGAATTAGAGATCGTAGGATGCACTTTGATGTTTGGATATTCTTTAAAGCTATTTTTTGTTTAATGGAAGGAAATATTGCATGTTATCTTGTAAGTGAATCCTATTATTGAATGTATGTTCTTGAATGTCTAATGCATGGAACTATTTCTAGGTTAAATTTTTGTGCCCTAATTTATCGAAGATCAATTTATTGAAGAATATCTAAATGAATGTTGTATGCATTACGCATCATAACATGTAATGAATGTTCCTAGCGGTGATCTCCTTGTAGCTCTCCCATGAAACTCCATTTTTCTATTGAATGGGTAAATGTTGGATATTTAATAACTAGGGCATCAAATTTCGACCTCCTTGGAAACAAATTTGGCTTATCTTGAGTATCCTACACTCCCTATGCCCAAAGGACAAGCCTACAAGGCACTACTCCTATCACTTGGTGATCGTCTTGAAATTTCCTCCATAAATTTCTCTCCTTAAATTTGGTCCTTTTAAGGCTAGGAAGGAAAATATAGGGCTTGGAGTGAAATTCTAGGGAGGGTTTTGGGCGGTTTGAGAGCATAAACATCAAGAGATGGGTCTCGACTACATGACCTATCATTTTGGTGGGCATCCACTCAAATTTCAACCATAAAATCTCTTGCCCTAGGTATTGCCCTAAGAGGGAAACCCTAGTTTCTTCTCCCTCAAATTAAGGACTTTCTTGAAGGTCTCATGAGCCTTGTTATTGTTCGAATCCATCACAAGAAACCTTTTCTCTTTTCTCTTGACCTTTGGAACTCCCATTATCATCAAATACATCATACCCTAGGTCTTACACCTCCCTTTTCTAGGTCTTTTCATTGAGAGAAAATTGCTTCCTTAAAGTAGCATTTGAACTTATATTGTGTCTCTCGCTTGAATGAGCCCTAGTGATATCATCTTCTACCTTATCTATAGCCTATCTTAGAATTGTTCTCTTCCTCTCTTACCAAGACTCCTCCCAACAGTCAAATCCATAAAGAGCGGGGGTTTTCGCTGAGGTTACATTGGGCCTCTACCTCATTGTTAGCACTCTGTCTAGCTTTTGTCTTGTAGGGTTTTCCTCTCCAAGGCCTACTAGATTTTGTGATAACAGGTATATCAATATAACAGTGAGGACCTAGCTCAATATTTGCATCATAGATGGAGATACAAGTAGGGGCAAACTGAGTAAGGGAACCCTCATCAACATCATTGTTAAGAAGGGACCAATGTGAAGCTTTAGGATGTCATGTAAATAATTTAATATGGGGAAGACCTAGGGCACTCTAGTTGTGAGATCTTGGCTAGACCCTTGCCATCCACTTAACCTCCCCTAACAATCAATAATGTTGAAAAGAATATGGTAATGGTGCATTGGTCTCAAAGATATTGATAGGCAAGTCTAACTCTTAAATTTCATAGAGTTAGGATGTACTTCAACCCTTTGTGATCCGAGCTAAGCATCATGCCCCAAGCTACGAGGGAGCACCCCTAACTGCACTTCACTCCCAAAGTGCTCTACTAGAGGAAGTGTTTTGGAAACACACGTCTAGATCAGTCTCAATCTTTTGTGTGCATTTCTAAGGGTTTTGAGGCGCTCCTTGTGCTTGTGGGAAGTGTCGAAAGAGCACTTTATTTGAGGCACTGCCAAAATGATAATATATAATTATTAAAGTAGATGTGTAGAAAGGGTAATATAAATAAAATGGAGACTTATATTTCCCTTTCTACCATATTACTTAAATTTTGTATATTATCATTAATTGTTTCAATATGTTTGACCGGAAGGAAAAGAGAATTTCACATCCCATCCAAACTTCAACTCCTTCAGCATACTTAGCACTTTTCAGGACTTCAGTAAACAGAATTGCACCAAACTAAATAACTCCACTAAAGAGTCAAAATATCCCAAGTTTCACCATGCTCTTCTACAGCATGTCACTTACCTCTACAAATATAGGAACAAACGAAAACTCAAGTTCACCACCATGACCAAATATGCACAAAAACATTGGCAACTCACATGTATGCCTGGATAACACAGTACCCACTAACATAAATATTTACTAAAATAGTAAATTTTCCAACTAAACCCATAATACCAAAAGAAAACCTCACACGTCCTTGAAAACAAGCTCATTTGACTCATATTGAACCAATGAACAAAAATATGTTGACTATTTTCTTAACCTATCTCCATAATTCCACTTGGTAGAAATAATAGTCACCCTAAGCATATTGCATGTCACTAAAAATTGTCTCAATTGACCTCATATGGGAATAAGGAACATGGATTTATCATCAAACATTTCCTGCAATCTCTAGAAGCATGAACAAGAAACTTGCTAAATAAAGCACAATTATATGTTACCCCCCCATGGAAACATTAATCTCTAAAGCTCAAACTTTGTGATGTGAAATTGAAACCCTAGAAACTGAAATATAACAACTTTGGTGTAAAACATCACGCCCATAGAACCCACTAAGATGTGTCCACAAATCATCAATGTCAAATAATCAGGATAGACTAAGGAGAAGTACAACCTTATCCCAAAGGTGCTCACAAATAGTAATGAAGGTAACATTCGAATTCACCGAGATTAAATTTAGTGGTTATTATGGCCTACTTTGTAAACATGATATGGTTGTTTAAGTTTGAACTATTCACTGCATATTACAACACTTTGGTAATAAAAATGATGCTCTATTTCATTTCATGGTTAATGTTATCCATAACACTTTGTTGATAACAAATGTTATATGTTGAAACTAAAAGTTGATGTTATGATTGATCATTTGACAACAATGTTCTAACCTACGTTACTAGGAAACCGAAACAGATATGGATCCAGATCAGGATATGGATATGGATCCACCAGATTTTTGAAAAGCTATGATCCAGATACGGTGGGGAAACGCCATGTACAAAAAATATAATTAATTTTTTTTAATTTTAAAAAACATATTCAACATTAACAATCAAAACCTTTCATGAATCACAACATTAGAACTGAAATCATTACATAATATATAAATTTGAAGATTGAAATCATGATGCATCGTTCTTTATACAAAAAGGATAATTGTAAATACAAAATTTGTTGTATCATCAATGTTCACTCTATTGATACGATGATGTAGATTAGGTCTAACTACATGTCCAAAAATGGGTCTACATGCTCATCATTTGAATATTTCAACTCAACATCATGATCAACATGTCAACTTCCCTGAAATTTTCCTTCATATCTAAACATTCCCATCTAGTTACAATGGTAAATGAATATTGTACACTGTCTCATATCATGCTATAGTTGTTGTATCATATTGTCATAAGAGGATTGTTCACCTACAGCCAGATGGCATTGATCTTATTAAATTGTTGGCATAGCCATCAATTGTATATTATACATATTATCTATGTATTGTCTCAAAGATTTCCTGTTAGCATTATCAAAAAATGAAAATGAAAATTTTGATGTGTTAGACCTTCTTGCTAGCATTATGATGTGCTATACAACCTATAGGTAATTAATAACTTATACAACTATACAACCTAAATATTATTAATAAGTAATCAAACAAAAATATAAATAGAATATTTGGTTCTTAGGGTTTAAAATATGTGGAAATATCTTTAAAAATAAAAAATATACCAAAAACTCTAATGTTATTTGCTTGGGATTCGGCGTCTGAGGGCTCGCTGGCACAATATCCATTTCAATAGTAGCATGAGATTCATTTATGAGTTTGAAGGATCCATTTACGAGGCAAACCCCATGTGGATCAAATGGATCCATATTTGTATCCATATCCAAAACGAGGGTTCGAGTATCAAGCATCAAGACCACATGGACCTTGTAACATAGGTTATAACTCATAGATGATTGAGGTTATGTGTACTAAATGCTTGACCATCATTAATCCAATAGCCAAATATTTGTTTTCATGTTATATGCAGCTAATTTCACATTTTGTAGGGTTTCTTTCTAATATATATGTATCAAGATATCTTAAGATTTATATTATATAAAAACCACTCTGTCACAAAAGCTTTTGGAAATTGTCTTTCCCGCTCCTGCTCCTCGCTCCTAAGTTCCAAACAGCCTTGATTGTGCTATGAGCAAAGCCTCATAGAAGCTCTAACAGTAACCAATCTGTTGGATGTGGATCTAGAAGAGATGCAAGGTGTCAACACTCATATTGAACTTCCTTCGAGTTCAACTTGATCTTCTTCCAAGTTCATCTTAATTGGTTTAGGATTCTCGACACGGGGATACAACAATGGATATTCAATATTGATGGTTAGTGGGTATGTTATGTGATGAACTTATTATCAAAAGTACATCTTTTGACATCAACAGTTCGTAAGTGATATAAGTAGACATAGAACATGGTCGCACATTTTTGTTACTTAAGAGTTAAAGATTAAACAAAATTTTCAGTTCATCAAGTTTCCCTATGCTTGCATTTCAAACATAGCACTTGGCATAGATATGGGCACGTGAAGACAACAAAAGGGTAAAATCAGATTTTTAAGATCTACTTCAAAATTTTCTATTTATGGAAATTTTATCTTTCTTGAAGTATGTTCACATTTTGGATTAATGTTGCGAAAATCGCAATTTTTTCAAAAAAATCGCTTTTATTTCGCTTGGGCAATTAAATTGGCCAATTATATCAGCCAAAATCGCGATTTTACTAGACAAAATCATTGGGCCAGCAAACAGCAACTTTTTAAAGGTTTTTTTTTATTCATTTTACAAACAAAGGGCAAGGATGATTTTCACAACACTAGTTTGGTGCCTTTCTATGGCCCCCAAAAAAATTACTCCACTAAAATTTATCTCTAATCACTCCACAAACTAATTTATCTCTAATCAATCCACACTCTAGTTCTATTGAACAAGCACCTTGTTCCTTTTGTTAATGAGGATGAGGATGAGGATTATAATTGTACTTGTCTTTGACTCGTATTTTATTTCATTTTCAACACATATAACCACGTATAAAGGTTGATTTTGGATGTATAGCCTCATCTATAAAGGATAATTTAGGTTTTTATATCATGTAACCATCGACGAGGATTAATATAGATTGGGTTTATCTTCTAACATGTCAATTATGTGTCTCATTCTTTTGTCTCTTGCAAAATAATGTGTTATTAACTTATTTGTAAAAAAATACTAAATATATACATATGCATACATATCTATGGGTCAACTCACATGCCCACATAATGTGAAAACTTCACCACTGAAATCTTATTGCAACAACTGGAATTAATTGTTATAATTGTTAATTCATTTAACAATTTATTTGCTACGGAAAATACCAAATTAATCACACTGCAACCTTCACAAATAAAATTGCGAAAAATAATAGCGCTAGAAACTGAGAAAATCTAGCACACACATAAAAATCAACACAGTTATATTTGGACAAATGTCCTCGGAAAAACCCAACTTGGGAAAACTAGTACAATAGATGAGGGTTTTATTATTATACAGCAGTGAGAAATTTTGAGTACAACTGGATGTTGAAATATGGCAATCCTACCAAGAAAAATACTGGCAAAAATCTAGTGAGGAATTTTCATCACCCCACAGGGAAATTTGGGCTCTGACTGCATCTCCAAGTGAGCCATCCAAACTGCTCTGCGCATGCCTACGTCACCCTAGCGTAGTCCCTTCCACGCTTAGCCTGAATCAGTTGCTCCTCAAGCCGTCTAGTTTGCTGCTGACTAGGAAAATGTCTCTCCTGGCCTCTGGAATGGCTTTCCGGCCTCTGGAACTGAAACTCGATTTTTCCCAAGCAGAATTAAACTGCCTCTAGAGGCTTCTACGCAGCACCTGCATCAACCTCACTATGGCTATCTCTGTCTCTCTGCAATGCACTCGCTCGATATAGAAAATATTCATTCGACCTCATTGTCCCTGCCCCTATATGTCTTTGCTTCCCTTCTGAAGCTTGAACTCTTCTAGCAACTACTGGTTCTCTGGAAAATCGAACTCTCCAAGTAAATCAAACTCCTCAAGTGTATTCTCCATCCACCCATCGACTTCTTCTTGTAATCCTTTGTTAGACCTCCAACGGCAAGGATTAAAACTTAATCAAGGGCCAAAATCATATCGAAGTCGATCCGTGTGAGTATCTAGATGATTCTCACCTTATCTCAATCACTTATGATTAATTAACTAGATTTCCTAAGTTTAGACTTCGAAAATATTAAAAAATAGGCTAATAGTCTAATTGAGACACTTCTTAGTGGAACTTCCAGAAATGATTTCTAGGTTATGGAGAACTCATGTGTTTTAGCCTCTCCACAAAGTTTCGAGACTAGAACACCTCTGATGCTACAGAAACTAACATTCCCTCTTAGCAAGGAAGGTGGTCTAGTGTTGCACCATTGCTGCTACAACATCCTGTCTCGGTATCACCCTTTGTCATGCTACTAATGTCTAGTTGTTGCCCACCAACCACTGCGCAACTCTGATGTTGCATCCGTGTTGCTGCTGACACTGCTATGTTGCTGCCAACTCTACATCTGCACTGCAACTCCTCCTCATTTGTTGTTGTTGCAACTGCAACTGAGAAGTATCCAAAATATTGAATCATCTATGTCTGCATTCATCTCCTGAGCATCTAACTGCTACTACCCACTGCATTGTCCACCAAGGAATTCACGTTGTTGTTGACTTTGCACTGTTGCCAACACTACACTACTCCTCAGCAGTTGACTGCTACTAGTCTGCAACTATCACTCGGGAATCTGACAACATCACTAACATTGATCCATCCTTCTACTGAATATTATGGGCCCCCGTAACAAGGTAATGATCCATGAGGAGGATACCTCAATGGACCCTGCCCATGTCTGCAACTCTCTGGGAATATAACTCCATATCGCCCCACCTCTCTTCTGGAGGAATGGTCGCAAACATCGCAAACTCTTCTTCTAGCCTGGAGGACAGCTTACCTATCTCAACTGACATTGTGGCTTGGTCCTGCTTCTCTGTCTTGTCCTTCTTCCTGAGAGGACACTACGTACTGTAGTGACCAAGCTCACCACATCTTAAGCAGTTGACCTTTGATATGCTCTTCTTCTTCTTCTTCTTTTCCTTTTGCCCCTCACTGAGACCCTTTAATACTAAGGCCACATTCTCCTGCTCCTTCTCACTCTTCACGCCCTTGTTGCTCTCTCCGCTGATGGTTCTCTTTGGTAGAGCTCGCCTCAACTCCTTGTGCTGCAGATCGGCCCACATCCTGTCCCAACCATGCAACGTGTCTCTACCCAAAATACTTTGGACAAACACTGGTCAATCCTCCTAGACACTGTTTAGTGCCAATTGAACAAGCTTTGTGGGTTGGGGTGCCTCCCCAACAGCTGATAGTTGATCTCGGACCTCCTGAATCCTCGTGAGGAAGTGATCTATGCCCTCACCCTTCTACATCCTGATGCTTCTCAGCTTCTCATAAAGAAACATCTTTCGATGCTCGGAAGAACTCTGATATAGCTTAGAGAGAGCCTCCCACATCTCCTTGGTCATATTCTTGCAAGCTACGTCTGAGACAATATGATCTGGAACTCCGTCCAAAATCATCTGCTTCACCTTCGCCATTTCCTTTTTATACTCCTGCTAATTTGCATCCCGGGTTATTGCTACCACATTCTCTGCATAGGTCTTCAGACCATGGTCATCAAGATGAAAGGACATTCTGGCCTTCCAAATTACATAGTTGGAGGCATCATCCAATCTATCTTGATCTCTGAGCCCAGTTGTAGCCATCTCAAAACTGTCGAAAACTCCCTCTTTCCCTCTACTTGGTTGTTGGATCTGCTACTCGTACTCCCTTCTGGAGTGAGAGGATCTGCACGCATCTATTGTGTGTGCTTTTCTCTTCCACCCGGTGTTGATTTTGCATTCTGCAACCTGCTGCAAAACCCTCTGCGCCCAACCAAGGAATCTACTCGGCAAAAATCTGAGTTGTTGTTGCTCCCTCTGCCTGCTAGAATCACTCAACAGGAAAGCAAAATTTTTCTGCCAACCTGCACTGAAAAATCGAAGTTCCCTAAGCAACTCCATCTATCTGGCTCAGGCTCTGCGAAGCCTCAGAAAAATTTCGGACTGTTGCTCCCTCTGAACAATGAAATTTTCCTTCCTCTGCTTCTGAGCTTCTCGGCTACTCAACCTTGCTCTGATACCATGTGAAAATTTCACCACTAAAATCCTATTGCAACAACTGGAATTAATTCATCTAATTGTTAATTAATTTAACAATTTATTTGCTATGGCAAATACCAAATTAATCACACTGCAACCTTCATAAATAAAACTGCGGAAAATAATAGTGTTGGAAACTAAGAAAATTTAGCACACACACGACAATTAACATAGTCATTTTTGGACAAATGTCCCCGGAAAAACCCAACTTGGGAAAACCGATGCAGCAGTTGAGGTTTTTATTATTATGCAGTAGTGAGAAATTCTGAGTACAACTGGATCTTGAAATCTAGCAATCCTACAGAGAAAAATAATGGCAAAAATCTAGTGAGGAATTTTCCTTACCCCACAGGAAAATTCGGGCTCTAACTGCATCTCCAAGTGAGTCATCCAAACTGCTTTGCGTAAACCTGCGTCAACCTAGCGCAATCCCTTCCACGCTCAGCGTAAATCAACTACTCCTCAAGCCGTCTAGTCCGTTGTTGACTGGGAAAACATCTCTCTTGGCCTCTGCAATGGCTTTTCGGCCTCTGAAACTGAAGCTCGATTTTTCCCCAGCGGAATCAAATTGCCTCTAGAGGCTTCTGTGCAGCCCCTGCGTCAACCTCACTGTGGCTATCTCTATGTCTCTGCATTGCACTCGCCAGATCTAGAAAATCTTCCTCCGACCTCATTGTCCCTGCCCCTTTGTCTTTGCTTCCCTTCTGAAGCTCAAACTCTTCCGACAACTACTGGCTCTCTGGAAAATTGAACTCTCCAAGGAAATTGAACTCCTCAAGTGTATTCTCCATCTACCAATCGACTTCTTCTTATAATCCTTTGTTGGACCTCCAACGGCTAAGATTAAAACTTAATCAAGGGCCAAGATCATATCAAAGTCGATCCATGTGAGTTTATAGGTGATTCTCACCTTATCTCAATTAATTCTGATTAATTAACCAAATTTCTTAAGTTTAGACTTAGGAAATATTAAAAAATATGCTAATAATCTAATTGAGACACTTCTAAGTGGAATTTCCATAAACGATTTTTGGGTTATGGAGAACTCATGTGTTTTAGCCTCTCCACAAAGTTTCGAGACTAGAACACCTCTGATGCTACAAATGGAATTTCCATAAACGATTTTTGGGTTATGGAGAACTCATGTGTTTTAGCCTCTCCACAAAGTTTCGAGACTAGAACACCTCTGATGCTACAAAAACTAACACATAACATAGTATCCACTAACATTCATAACTACAGTTTTCCATTCAAAATTATATGTTGTGTCTATTGATGATTCTGATATTATTATTGAATCTAAATAGCCGGAATCATTACATCATTTTTCCTTGAAAATGCAAAGGATACTTATGATATTATTGTTCAGGAAAATGAATTAAATCTTTTACAAGGAATTTACTAAAAAGCATTCTTCACTCAAGGCAAAAGCAAATACAACTAAGTGTAAGGAGAGAATAACATCCACAAATTTCAGAATGTACATTATTCAAGATCCTCTTAAGCAAGAGAAATTTGAAGACAAGATTGACAACTTACAAGACAAAAGTCATGGCATAAAGTTAATTAAGCCTCTGCCACAAAGGCATTCATATTCCTATGAATGCCAGCAATTATCAAAACCAAGGAAGAACAGGAAAATCCTGCATCCTATATATTGAAACTGTCATTTTTTATAAGACCAGAGGCACAATGATGGATATACGAGTGATCACCACAGATGCAAACAGTGTGTCGAGGTACTAACAGTGTCAAGAACAAATAAGGACCAATCTGGACGGATTAGTGATGAAGAAATGTGGCATTTGAATGCACACCTGCAAAGATCATATTACTGGCACTTATCTGCTAGTCTGAGGACATAGCATTTTAAAGGGAGTTTTTATATGGTATACCAACTTAGTAAATTACCAATAACCCACATATATAATTTATAATTTAAATTATTTAATATGTATTTGATATAACAAAATACTTGTAATATCATTTATATTAACTCTCCATTGTCGCATTAAATACCTGTATAAAATGGTTGTGACTCATGCCAAGAGGCATGGATAAATTATCTATATGCCTAGAGAATATCTATTCACAATTGTGCAAACAACCTATAATCAATTTATTGAATATTTATTTACTTTTCTCTAATATGGGCACATTTCTGTATGCTAGGATATCATGGTTCGCTAATGTTTGTCCTCGAGTTCTTTTGTGCAAGTAAAGTTGCAGTTAGAGGTCTCTCACAACAACCAGGAAAAAAGTTTATTTCTGGTCAACCTTTACATGTTCCAGAGGTGGTGGGCCACACTAAACAAGGGACACTGGATTAGCAATAGGGGAGGACAGAGAATAGGAGTTATCAAGCTGAAACAGATCTGTTTTCAAATTTCACCTCTTTCAATCAATTGGAAAGACATGAAAATATGTTAACTATGAGCTGCAAAGTGCAAACAGCATGGATTTTGAATTTTGGATAAGGATGCATCTGAACAAATCACTAATACTAAATTAAAGATAATTACTTTCATGCACTGGAGTATACAGATGAGACAAGTCATCAGAAAGCAAAGAATAAAGGTGTCACTATTCTATCTTACACCACTCCAGCACTTAAAGATGAAAAGAAAAGAACATAACAGCTCGTAGATCTCTCCAACGCGATACTCAATAATGTTAAATTACGAACACAAAATTTAAAACCCTGCTGTCGGAATAATCCAAACCTTACCATACACTACACAAAAATGTAAGAAAGAGAAGCAATATTAACAAAACACCACACTGTGCTGGTATTCCAAGGACAATGGTATGTATTCTGTAGATACATAATCTTGAACCTGATGCTCAACAGATCGGAATTTAGATCCCTTTTCTGTTCTAGGAAATTAAGATAGATTGGGACACAATCAAAAGAGAGAATGAAGAATTACTTTATAGTTTTTTGCCTGCCTTTGAATCTCAACCCCTTCATCATGAAGGTCATTTTCCACATCATTCAATGGATCACTGATGACATCACCAGGTAGCTGATGTGCCACTTTCTGAACACCGCCTAGCTCCAAAATAAGTGGTTCCCGTCTAAGTAGGTGAGCTTCAATATCATCAAAATCTTTATGCTGGTAACAAGGCAATGGAAATAGGAGATACCTTAGCTCAATAAATATACTCAATAATCTGAAAGATGGTGTTCTAAATCTATATATGGCTTCATCATTAGTATTATGATTTTAATTTTTATGTGCTTCAACAAGATACACCAAACCTGCAAGCGATGCCGTAGCAGAATTTTCCGAGTAGATGGAACAAAAATGGTAAAGTCATCACCCAATGCTTGCGCTAATGCACAGATAGCATCAACGGCGTCCTTTCTGAGTTCATCTACATTCCTGCATGTTACATATTGTGTAAATCTAAAATTCATTTTTCTTTTGTCCTATAACAATGAAAGGAAAGGAAGGCTACAAATCACAAATTTTTCTACAAAGAATCAAAAGCTAAATTTAATACAACTTGTTACAGAAGGATCAGTGCATAAACCAAAGTATTTTTTGAGTTCTTTCACAAGACAACATTTACAAACTTACAAAAGAATAAGACCACTGCCGATCAACATGGACTTTTGAAAATTTTGTTGATCATAGAATAGAAAAAGGTTGAAGCTTGGGATGAATTAAGAGTCAAGACAGAAAGGGCATAACTTATAAGTGCATGTGATAGCAATTACACATTATAAGAAGAGCACCAGAAGTAGTAGTAGCATTCACAATAGTAGCAGCAATATTTGCACAGTAGGCCCAACCACTGATCACCAAAAGTATAGTTAATCCCACACTGTAATAATTATTCAAATTTTGAAGGGTTCCCCTTTATATATCCCCTGTCAAAACTGGTGACTTTTAAGTGTCTGTTTGATTCAAAAATATAGAAAATGAAGGGAAAGAAAACCCTAAGCTAACTACAGACTAACTACGTAACCATTAACATTGAATTTTCCCTACGCATATTAGTGTCCAGTTTCAGCACATTCGTAAGTACATCTTTTGGTTCCAATGTCTGTGATCAGACATTTGTGATCAGGCCAAGTTCTATTTTCAGAGATTTTCAGAGTGACATGGGAAACAACATATTCTATGCTACAGCTCAGACTCCAATCCAGACATCTGTTTTTGGAAGGATTCCCATGCATGCATGTTACATGTAACACCTGGATCACGCATGGGCAAGTGATTGAATCAAATTTGTACCTTCTAATTTTGGAATCGGCTATTTAAGAACATATTGTTAGAAACTTATTGTTTTTAATTTTAGCAATTGGTCACAGGATTGAATACAGATCTGGGGGTTCACCAAAAGTGGTATTCTTTAAATTTTTGAAATTTTATTTTTGGAAAGTTTCTAGATTTTAAAACTTACTATTTTTGGAAAGTTTCTAAATTTTAAAACTTACTATTTTTGGGAAAAGTTACCCCTCTTACAGCAGGGGTACCTATACATTTACCACTGTAAGCCCAAGGTCACAAGTCAAAAGCCATGTAACAACCATGCAAGGCCTGTTGACCACACTTTGTCAACTGTCCAAAACGCAGATTACAAAGTAGTAGATCATTTTTTTTCAAATCAATGTCATCATTCAGCTTCCAGTTATATCATTGAGGAAATTAATCCAAAATATTAATTTTTGAATTAATAAAAAATGGTTTTTTAAAAAATTCGAATTTTTCCTCAAAAATGAGAAATCAATCGTGGGGATTAAAAAAATATCAAGATACTTTCGACGGATGAGATTATTTTAACGAGGATCAAGCCAACTAGTCATTATTTCCAGTTGCAAGGGTTTATTTCTCTCTCATTCTCTATATAAGGAAGTTATTGAGCTCCTATGACGCATCTTGGGATAATCGCTGGATGATGTAATTTTCTAATGCATGTGTTGAGCCTTGCTCTACTGGAATTATTTTTTTCATAATAAAAAGACTTTGGGGTTTCCATTCATCGTGTTCTTCTATCTGTTGATTTGTGGTATGTGCTAGTATTTATTCGTTCATGCTCTATATTGTGCTAAATATTATAATTGTTATTTTAGTTGTCGGTGATAAGAACATTCTATTGGTACAATTATCTATACCATAGGTGATCTGAGTCACCCCATGATCTAACACTTATTTTCAAGATTAAATAGAGATCAATAGGTACACTAGCCCTTGGACTCCAAGCACAGATTGTGGGGAAGGATCGACCTTGTTTGAGCTTTGGGCTTTCATTTTAACGAATTATTTTGCAGGAAGGTTTTGGCCAGTAAATTTTTCGGAATATTCATCCATATTATCTATTCTAAAATCTCAAAAAAATTATAATTTTGTGCTATAAAGAATTAATCGACTAATAAGAACAAATATTTAAATTTTGTAAATATTGTGATTATTTGTAAAATAATTTTAAATCTAACCCTTGTTTTATTTTTGTAGCACTTGGGGTTTTGGGATTTTTTCTTCATTTCTAGAGGTGATTTTCTCAAGCCATCGACAGAGATCGAATTCTTTTGTGAGGAACTAGCCCTAAGGCTAGCGTTTCAAGGGTTTATCACCTCCAAGAAGGGTCGTCTAGCCTATTTGTCAATTTTGATCAAGTGAGAAATGTTGAATCAAGCACTAGAGACCTAAATCTAGCCTCCTAAGGCCCTACAAGTTCAACGCACAGCCAAGAAGAAGGGTCACGGGCCCTACAAGATAAGTTTGGAGATTTTTTCATGGTAATTTTTTTAGTTTTCATAACACTCTTGTGTTTTTGCAGGGGACCGAATTTTGTTTGAGGCCTCTAAGGCCAAGTTGAGCCCTCTTTTTCCCTTGCCGCAACCCTAATATCCTCATCTTGGTAAGTCACACCCTCTTTTTGCCTTGTTCCTTAGTGCCGCAGGCCTTTTACGCCTTGTTTCCTTGAGTCGTGGCCTTGTTTAGGCCTTATCCCCTAAGTTAAGGCCTTTTCCAGCCCTCCCATCCTCATTGCTGCCCTTTCTAGGCCTCTTCTAGCCCTCTATGCAGTCATAACTCAGTCATATCTTGGTAAGCCTCACTATTTTGGGACTGACATTTTGTTTTGCAATGGTTTTGGAGCTAACATTGGTGGTTGTGGGTGGTCATAATCATTGGAAGGTCTCTAGCAAAGAAGCTAGTCACCAACAAGGCCATTTGGCCTAGTGGTTTGCCTCCTTAACCCTCTTTTCTCATCACTGTTTTTATTGCAGCCTCAAGATTCATTTTTGCAGTGGCATAAAAGATAATTGACAGTCATCTCATATAATTGGTAAACCATTTGCATTGTTGGGCATTCACTTTGCACATCTCTTGCATCTTAGGCAATTGTCTTGTTGTTAGTTGGGCTGCTTCTCTTACTGTTGTGATCATTGGTATTTAGACTTCCTTGCCGCCTCATATCATTCTTGTATTGCATTGCTAAGCTCTTTCATTTCTGCATTTAGCATTCATAAGTGATTCACTGTTAGTAATCTCATCTAAGTGACAAAATATATGTGTGCTCATTAAGTCAATGCTCTCAATAACAGTATATATGTGCACTCACTAATGCTCTAAAAGATAATTGGTATCCTTGGACTGATTTGGCATTTTTACATAAGATAGGCATTTTTGCTCTCTTAATGTCATAAGCATCAAGTAAAGAATAATTCATTGAGTATAAGTTGCCAAGTGTTTCTAATTGCAAGCACTCTTACATGTCATTGGTTATCAAGTTAGTCAGTGTTTTGTTCATTGAGTCATTGACATTGAAAAGCATTAGTACATTGTATTGTCTAAAGGATTGCTAGCATTTCTTGTGGCATTGCTTTTAAAAGGAATATTAATACATGTTGCTATTATTTGAATTGGCTATTGGATAAGTGGTTACATTGTTATTGTCATAATTTGCATTTCTTGTGAGTTTAATTTTTGTAATAAGTGCACTAACATATTGTTTTGCTAGTGAGCTTCACATCAAGAAATCATAATCTTGCAATATTGTAATTCACTCTCAAGGCACTTGATTGATCTCCATATTGATATTGTGATAAGAGTAATCTTGAAGTCATCTAAGTAATCTCAAGAATTGCTAATTGTATCTTGTTGAAGGATTGCCATTTTCTAATTGGCACATTTATATTGTTAAGAGGAACATTGGACTTGTGCACTTTATGTTTATTGCTATTTGATCAAGTAATTGTCCATTGTGAGATTGTTAATCTTGAATTGCTTTACACTCTCTACTTGTCATTGAATAATATTTTCAAAGAGTTCATTAAGATCTGCTTTTGGTGAAGATTGCCTTTGCAATTGTTAAGTACTTTCCTTCATTGCTATAAATCAAATATCATTTAGATAATTTCTCTCAAAGTACTTAAAACATTTAACAATCTCACCTAAAGCTAATCACTTATTTTGCACTTGCATTTTAGGAATAGTAGTGCATTAATTAATTTACCTCCAGGCATAAGCTTGGTTGAAAGACGATAGGACCACCTTTCTCACCCAGCTTGCGAAGTTTAGACCCTCACTGTTGATTTTTTGTAGCATCGTAAGTGCTCCAAGTCTCAAAATTTGTGGACAGGCTTAGACACTGATATTCTAAGGAACCTAGAAACCATTTGTGAAAATTCCACTCGCAATGTGTTTTATTGTAAATTATTTTAATGGGGACACTAAGACTAAACTTATGGAAATTAAATAATTAAAGAGTATTAATAAAACAGAGTGAGAATAATTTAGAAAAAGCGAAGATCAAGTCAAGTTATAATCGCAGTCGTTGATTAGAGATCTAATCTCAGTCGTTGATGTCTCAACAAGAAGACTATAAAGGAAGGCTTGAGGGTGATTTGGAAAGACACACCGAGTGAATCAAGTGATCGAATTCTTCTAACGGAGCAAGTGCTCGGAAGAAAATCAAATCTAAGTGATTCCAGCGCAGTGAGGGGCAGAAGTAGCTTACAGAGAGAATTTTCCCAGTCGGAGAATCGTCAGCAGAGAGAGGCAGAGAGACGTCCAACATAGCCAGCGCAAAGCCAGACAGGTTGACGCAGAGCCAGTGCAGAGCTACGCAGAGGCTGCGCAGTGGCTGAGAGGGTTTCTCACGTTTTAGAGTCGAATCAGTTCCAGAAGCCGAGAGCCAGGCTCTAAGACCAAGAGGCTAAGATCTGAGATTCCGAGAGTCGGATCGATCCATCGCTAGGGTGACGCAGTGCCCAGAGAGGGTGACGCAGGGACTTCATAGGGACCGCGCAGATCCTGCTAGGAGCACCTCATCCAATGACCTGATCAGCCGGATTTTCCAGTGATTGAGTGAGGTAAAACTCACATTCTTTCTGCCAATATTTCTCTCTCTGTAACTGAATAACCCTTGAGGTATTCAGTGATGTATTCAGAAATTGCTACTGCTTAATAATACAAACACTCAGATCTGCTGCACCGGTTTTCCCGCATTGGGTTTTCCCGGGGACTAGTCCAAAATAAAGGTGTCCTATGTGTGATTTGTTCTTTGCTCAATTTCCTTGTTTCAAAATCATAAAGTATCAAGTGTAGGCTGCTTCAATAATTTACTGCAATAATTCATGAAGAAATCTGAATTAATTCTGTAATGTAATTACAAAATAGGAGTAGTAAATTCAACTGGTTGTAGTAGGATTCCTGAGATTGTTAGATCTATGAATTTTCACATGGTATTAGAGGGTTTGATGTGAAACAGGAAGAGTGGATATGAGCACTAAAGTGAAGGCAGAATTGTTGCAGCAGCAGCAGAACGAATCCCCAGAGGGATTGCACAGTTCTAGCCAAAAGGGCTAAATCTTCAAGGTTGTCTCTCTCTGAGTGAGTCGACAGAGCAGTAAGACATCCAAATCTGTGGATTGAAGAGATCGATGCAGAGGGAGTAGTGCAGAGCCTTCACGCAGAGCCAGAGGGACGCGGTTTTTCTGCAAGCAATTGTTGGGCAAGGAAGCGTCGGACGAAGAAGAAGAGCACGTTGTAGGGCATTCTTCCTCAATAAGTTCCTTGTCGAGGAATTCATCATTTCTCATTTGCTAGGCAGTCGAGGAGCAGCAAACTTACCAGCTCCATCAAGAAGTGCATAAGCCACCCTAGAAGCTATGCAGTAGGGAGCAAGAGGAAGCAGTTTGACAGTTTTCGGCTGCGATGGCCTCTCATGGTCTTAGAGATCAGGATCAATTGGAAGGATCCTCCAACTACGTAATCTGGAAGGAAAGGATCAAATTCCTTCTCAATGAATATGATCTCAAGACGTTCGTGGATAACGTGGTTGTCGTGCCTACAAATCCGGATCAGAACAAAAAGTACAAGTCTGATATGGCAAAGGCCAAGAGACTTATCCTTGATGGTGTCTAGGATCATATAGTCTCGCATATAATTGGCAAGAACACAGGCAGGGATATATGGGAGGCCTTGGCCCTGCTATATGAAGGAACTTCTGAGCAAGGTTACTTAGAAGCGGGAGCGGGAGCGCGGAGTGGGAGCGGGAGCGGGAGCGAAGCGCAGAGCGCCATTTTTAAAAGCTTCCAGTCCGAAGCGTTTTTATATATATATATATATATATTTATTTATATTTTTATATTTTTTATATTTTGATGCATATATGTCAACAAAAACATGTAGAATGATGAATTAGACATAAAAAACATAAAAACATAGATTGAATCATATAACATCAATCATCTAGAAGTTATAATCTTCATCAACCACGCCCACGAGTTGGAAGCATACAATATATTGACTCTTGAGTCTCGCAAATCATCAATCTGAAGGTTTCAAGCTTTCAAAATTCAATATATAACATTTATCATCATTGATATATAACATTTATCATCATTGATTTCAAATTTCAACATCTAACATTTATCATCATTGATTCATTGATTTCAAAATTCAATATACATTTATCATCATTGATATATATCATTTATCATCATTGATTTCAAATTTCAATATCTAACATTTATCATCATTGATTCATTGATTTCAAAATTCAATATACATTTATCATCATTGATATATAACATTTATCATCATTGATTCATTGATTTCAAAATTCAATATATAACATTTATCATCATTGATATTATATAACATTTATCATCATTGATTCATTGATCACCATTTAACTTTCATGAAGCATCATATTCATAATTCATAATGACTTGTAAACAGTAAACTTATAAATGCCAACTTCAAAGTTTCACCTTTCAAATTCAAACTTCAAACTTAAATTGTCATTAAATATATGAAATCGGAAAGAGTCAAGTTTCAACTGTTCAACTGTCAACAACAAATAGAAAAGACTAGTAAATAACAAATCTATTTTATCTGGCTAGCCCCTTGCCACGCCCACGAGAAATGTCTAATTTTTGTGAGCAACGAGGAAATGTTAGTCTTCTAGTACTCTCAGGAGTACCACGACCACGACTAGAAGGTGGAGGTTGGATCTGCAAAGGAACAACAGTGTGATATCGAGGAGTGGCACTGGCACTGGCACTGGCACCCGCACTGCTACCAGTAGATGGTGGGACTGGCCCTGTGTGTGGCGGTGCTGCTGATGCTTCATCATCATCTCTAAAAGTTATGCTTCCAACTCTTCCATATGTACCGTGCCGTCCTCCAAATTATCATCCTCTGGGTTGTTGTCCCAGACTCTGTATGATTGATCCTCATTTGCCCGACCACAGTAATGGCTCAACAACCTCAAGTTGTAATGCACATAAACCAAGCTTTCAACTCGGTTTTCATTCAGCCTGTTTCTTCTCACATTGTGTATGAAGCTGTAGGTGCTCCAACACCTCTCTGCAGAAGAAGTGTTCACAACCTATGAGAGAACTTTTTTAGCCAACTTTGGCAAAAGTCCCATGCCGCCATATGCTTCCCACCATGTGATAGGATCAAATCTGTCCCCGTCTTCCATTGCATGGAAAGAACCAAAGTTAGCAATGCAACTGAAGTATTTGCCTAATTCAAGGCGCAATCTAGCACACTCCTCCCTGTCAAGTACCAACTTGTCCAATGCCTTCATGTACCCCTCTTGTACTTCTGGATTTGTGTGAGCATAGTTATTAAAACCGGAACCGGTGACCGGACCGATGGACCTAATGAACTGGGTTTCTAACCGGAACCGGTCTAACCGGGAGCGATCAGATCTCAATGAACCGGTTTTAAAAAAAATACATTAAATAATTATTTTTTAATAAAAAAAACTATTTTTAAGATTTGCAACCATGATTCCAAGCCAATATAGACAAAATATGCAAAGTTTGCTCATTTATATACCATGCAAAGGTGAATATATCAAAATGGCACCGAGTGCAATACATATCATCGAAAAATACATAAGCAATGAGGCTCCAAATGGCCCATAAAGTCCAAAAACAATGCTACAAGCTATGAGGCCATTGGCCTAATACAAGACTACATATTAGTGATCAACAACATGATCACTCCACATCATGATCAAAATCATCACCACTACTAGACAAGGGATCATCAACATGAGCTACATAAATAATATGGCTCAAAGTTTGAGGACTCCTAAAACTCCTCCACAACTTTAGTAGTAGTAGTAGTAGCAAAAATAGACATCAAAACTACAAATCACTGAGCAACATGGTCTCTCATGAAACTCATCATTGATTCATCGCTACTAGAAATGGGATCATCAACAAGAAATACATAAACATCATCTAGCTCAAACTCTTCAGACTTGGATTGCTTAACCTTATAACATGATAGAAATTGAAAAAGTTTAACATGCCTAACCAATGATTTTGGTTTGAGTGAAGGGTTCATCTCCTCAACCTTAAAATGCGGTAGAAAAAGATTAGCATGCCTAACCAGTTGTTTTCCTTTGATTGAAAGGTACATCAAGGTTCTTAAAGGACTTCATGCTCTTGATCAAATGCCAATATCATACCCTTACACATGATAGAATCAAATGGAAACATTGCAAATTCCCAAACCATGAAACCATGAAAACCATTAAGTCTGCTGAATTTTGAGTGAAACCTAAAATTCTAGTTTCTCCATATGAAATCCAATGAGGTCGAAACCACTCTTAAACATCCTGAGTCATTTCATGGATGAAAATCAAAAATAAAGGAAATGTCACTTTTACTTTAAGAATTTAACATTACCATGAAATGTCAATGCTTCCCTTACCTCCACATCAGCCCTAAAACCCATTTCTGGCCCTAAACAAATCGTTTTTTTCATTGAAAAAAATTTCCTCCTAGCAGGAAGCGTTTTTTGTTCCGGGCTTAGCGCTTCCGGCATTTAAAAAACGCTTCGCTCCCGAAGCGTTTTTTAAACGCCGGAAGCGCTCAGGGAGCGTTCACTCCCGAGCGTATCCGGAAACGCTCCCGAAAAGGCAGGGAGCGTTTTAACAGGTTCGGAAACGGGAACGAGGGGGGGGACGCTTCCCCGCAACCTAGCTTCTGAGCAACGGAAGATTTACTTGGAGCAGAAGCTTTGGATGATCCAGATGCAGAAGGGGGAGCGCATTAATCCATTCTTAACGAGACTTCAGGAGATTTGAGACCAGCTGGCAACCGTGGGATCCACCCAAACTGCTACAAATATGGTGAGGTTGGCCCTTAATGCAGTCACCAAGGAGTGGCAAGTTTTTGTCCAAAGTATCTTGGGCAGGGCAACGCTTCCTAGTTGGGGGAAGATGTGGGCAGTACTTCAAGAGGAGGAGTTGAGAAGAGATTTGGTCAAGTGCCGCCTTGACGATAGCAGCCGGAGCGGATCGAAGAATCTGGAGGAGGAGAATGCAATCGGAGCGGATCGAAGAATCCGGAGGAGGAGGAGAATGCAGCCCTCGCATCGAAGGGACAGTAAGGGCTACGGAAACAAAAGAGAGATGTTTCAAAGGTGAAGTGTTTCAGATGTGGCGAGATGGGCCACTTTGCATCTCAGTGTCTTTTGAAGAAAAAGGACAAGAATGAAAAGCACGATCCAAAGGTTGCAGCCGTGAAAGTCGAGCAGGATGAGTTTTCCATGAGTGCCCATGCTTCTCCAGGAGAGAAATGGGGCAACATAGAACTGTAAGTTCACCTTGAACTTCAGTTGGGCAGGATCCTTGAGGAGCCCACCTCTTGGATCACAGCCTTGCTACGGGCGCCCATGATCAGCAGTAGTGGGATGGAGTTGTTTTCAATGGGAGTCGAGGAGTGATGGAGCAACAGTTGTAGTAGGTAGCAGTGCCTACTTCTGGAGAAGAGTAGCACTAGCATAGAGCAGAGCAACAACAGCGTAGAGCAGAGCAGCAGCAACACAATGCATTAGAGGCACAGCGCAATACTTATCAGCAGTCAGAGCCGTCAGCACCAAGGTGCATCCACTGAACGCTTGTTCAGTTTTGGGTGATTTCAGTTACTTCTCTCAGTAATTGAGTTGCAGTGTTAGCAGTGGCAGTGTTAGCAGCATAACAGATGCAGCACTTGAGAGGGAGTTGTAGTACAGATGCAGCAGTGGAAGTGGCAGTGTCATGGGCAACAATACAGTTGCAGGAGTAGCGCAGTGGTTGGTGGACAACTTGTCAAACATCAGCAGCGCAGAGGATGCTTCAAGGTCAGAGCAGTATGTAGCAGGAATGTTGTTAGAGCACTTTCCTCACTAAGAGGGAGTGTTGACTTTTGGTAGCATCGAAAGCGCTCTAAGTCTCAAAAATTTTGGGGAGGCTTAGGCACTGGTATTCCAAAGAACCCAGAAACCATTTGTGTGCATCCTAAGCAGCCATTGTTCATCTAGTGAATTGGTAGTTAATTTATATTGTGCGAGTAATTCGCTAAGTTGTCGGAAACACCTAGGAAAAGCCCTGAAACGTCATTCGCTGAATCTGAAACCGATTCTGGTACGAAACGATACTAATACAACACAGAAAAGTATTTTTGGCATTTTTATTATTCCGGAAACAGTGTTTTCATTTTGTCCGCCGTTTTGGATTTTTTTGAACGTTTTTTATCTGCTTCTGGAAACCT
The DNA here is from genome assembly GCA_034641835.2 of Pinus albicaulis. Classification (NCBI taxonomy): domain Eukaryota; kingdom Viridiplantae; phylum Streptophyta; class Pinopsida; order Pinales; family Pinaceae; genus Pinus; species Pinus albicaulis. The sequence continues at coordinate 1,556,019,064 of CM076575.1, forward strand.
AGATACGAATCCGATAAAATCATGATCCGTAGCCAGATTTCCGGAAACGAATCACACAAATATTAGCTGGGAACGCCTCTTTTTATTCACCGTTTGAACGCAATTTTTAAATCGTGATAGGTTATAACTTTTCAGTGTTTCAACGCAAATCGTAATAGGTTATATGATTTAACTTTTATTAATTCGCATTCATCATTGTCACGCCTCCGCATTTTGTTGGAGCAGGACTCTTGGAGCTTGGAGTCACTGTCAGCCATGTGCACCATACGCTACATTGCCATCTGAGGAGTCATGACTCGTCGCTGGTCCGGTAGGAGAAAAACTGTTATCATTGTTTTAGCCAAAATCATCAAACCGTTATCTTTATTTTAGCAAAAATGGTTGCTATCTGCTTTCAATTTATGAAATTTCAGTGCGTTGGACACAGTAATGTCATTCCTTTTTAACCTCGTGTGGCCATTCCTTTTTAATTTTTACTTCCCTGCCATGAGCTATCGATTCTCTAGTCTTCTTATGGTGCCAACATCTTCATCCTCAATACCTAAGGAATCTTTTAGCTCTGAATAATATTGTGGGATCGCCATCCTCCTACATATGCCTTTGTAGTCCTAGAGTTATAGAGCTTAAATGTTGACTTAGATCAACAAAGTGATGCTCCAAAATTCCAAATTTGTGGGATGAAAGTTAGAAACTCCACCTTTTGCATCTATAACTAGACAAAAATAAATTGCATGACAAATCTGCAATACATCACTTTAGAAATATCCTAAAACAGATTGACACTAAGTCCCCAAGTCATCTACCTTCCACTATATTTATTGGGACTTAGTATGCTTAAAAAATACCCCATGTGTTGGTGCCAAGCCATCTTAAAGCCAGAGAAAGTACTACTAAGGTGACACTGTGACAGTGGTGACGTTTCTAATTTTCTCATGGAGTTCTACTTGATCCATATTTTCATGTCCAATACGTTCCAGGAAAGAACATCTTCTTGTCCATTAAATGAAACTTGAAAGTCCCCAACATTATAATTTCAATAATGATTCAAACATATATGATTCTTCTTTATAAACCTTTTCTCTTTTCAAAATCTTATCAAGAATAATCTTACCAAACTTTTAACTTTTAATAATGATTTTTCCTTTTCATGGTTTGTAAGTTCGTAACTTGTTTTGAAAAACATATTTGTCAATTTTATTTTGCAGTTTCATTTACATCATCATCATCATTCATGGCAACTTCAAGTTCATTCATTCGTGAGGTAGAGGAAGTGAAACATGAAATTGAAACTACCCCTAAAGTTGAACCAAAGTCACCATTTTAGAAATATGTCACTACTGTTGGGAAGATCCAAGGAATGTGGAATCATTGGCATGGGTTTGTCGTGAGTGTAAAAAGAAATATAAGGGATCATACACACAGGTTAAAGCACATTTACTTGAGTTAAAAGGCAATGGGATTCGAATATGCAGTGGTCCACTTAAAGAGAATGAGACAGATGGAAATGGTTTAAGCAAAGCAAAACTTGCAAAATATCAGAAAGAACAAGACGAGGCAGATGCTAAAGAAAATGAGACAAATCTTGCCTCTCAATTAAAACATTCAACAAAGTTGGGAGCATGTTCATCAACGTATCCACTTCATTCTCATGGAATTGTTGGTTCAAAGGAATCTAATTTAGGACAGCTTGAAAGGAATTTTAATAATGATGCTCGAGAGACTACAATTGAAGCTATAGGTCAATGCATTTAGGTGATTGCTTAGAGTCCAAAGGGAGCAATGTTTTTGAAAGCAATGGATTGTGAGGGGCAGATGAAATATTCTCAATTCATTGTTGACATCTTGACTGAAGCAATTGAATTGGTAGGGCCAGAAAATGTTGTCCAAGTAATAACTGACAATGCAATGGTGTGTAGAATCGTAGGCCTAATTGTTTAAGGCAAATATCAGCACATCTTTTGGACCCCCTGTGTTGTACATTCATTGAACCTCATGTTGAGTAAGATGGGGAAGCAAATTGAGTCGATTTGTGTTATTTTTGAAGAGGCAAAATAAATTCAAACATTCATCACAAACCACCACATGTCCCAAAGCATCTACATGGAATTTACGAAGTTGTAGTTTCTTAAAGTACTTAAACTTCAAAGTTTATTTCAAAAATTCTAATTTCTACGATTCTAAATTCAAATATGTAAATTGGATGCTCAAATGTCATGATTCGTGAATCATAATAGTTATTCAATCAAATTATGATTTTTAATTTATTGAAACATTGGCACTTTGGTACCTGCAAGTTGTCGAGACTCGATTTGCTTCTCACATCATAGTCTTAACAAGACTTATGCAGGTGAAAGATGCATTACAATCAATGGTATGCAGTTCTCTTTGGAATCAATGGAAGCAATTTCAATCTGATAGAGCACTAGCAGTGAAAAATTTGGTTGTTGATGATGAATGGTGGGATAAAGTGGAGTACCTCTTGGCATTTACTAAGCCAACTATGAATTTGTTATGTATATTTGACACATATATGCTTAATTTGGGAGAGGTGTATGAGGGCACTGATTCCATGATAGAGAAGATAAAGGTGGTTATAAATGCCAAGGAGAATGACCCAGATGAATTCTTTTACAAAGAAGTAAAAGATATATTAACCAAAAGGTGGAACAAGATGACCACTCCATTGCACCTTTTGGCCTATACAATGAATCCAAAATATTATGTTGCAGAGTTGCTAAGTAATTCAGAAAGAACTGCACCAAGCAAAGACCCAGAAGTCTCACAAAGATTTAAAAAGGCTTTTAAAAATCTTTTTGTAGATCTTGAAATTGGGCTTCAGATTCATGCAGAATTTGCTCATTTTGTGGGATCAGAGGGTTGGGGTTCTGATATTGATTGTATGTGGGACAGGAGGGCAATGAGCCCAATTGAATGGTGGAACTACTACGGTGGGGAACTTCCACATATCCAAAAATTGGCAATCAGGATCTTGTCACAGGTTGCTAGTTCCTCTTCAGCAGAAAGGAACTGGAGTACATATTGCTTCATCCATTCGGTGAAGCGAAACAAATTGGGCTCTAAGAAGGCTGAGGAACTAGTGTATGTTCATTCAAACCTTCGCCTTCTGTCACACAAGAGAGACTAATACAAATTTGGCGTTGCTAAATTATGGGATGTGGAACCAGAGTTGCCTGACTTGGATATGACATTGAATGTTAGGTCTCATATGACTTTGTTTGATGCAGATTCACCAATAGGTAGATCTTCAAGTGGACATGGCAGCAATGTTCCCACTTCTGGAGAGGATGTGGAACTTCTTAGTGACATGAATGAAGACATATTTGATGATATGTAAATGTAATTTATGATGGTGTTTTAACTTTTAAACTTTTGAACAACCATATGAATTATGAATAATGATAGTAGACTGCCAATCATAGTTCATTTTGTACTTTGTACCAATGTCACATGGTTCGAGTTTGAGTTCGGGTTCGGCAATGATTAGGTTTGGTTTGAGTTCGAATTTTTTGATGAAGTTCAGATGAGGTTGGCCATTAGGTTCGCCTATATATATATATATGATAAAATAGTAAGAAATCCACATTATAAACATAAAAAATGTTATCACAGACATGGAAACTGCAAGGATAAATTACGAGCTTGAGTTGTGATATGAGGTTATGAGTTTTGATCTATGGTCTTGGTCAATGGCTATGAGGTTCGCCAAACCTCAATTTTTTTTAAGGTTCACCAAAATTCGAACCTCAAGGTTGAAGTTTGACGAACCTTGTGACATAGCTTTTTACTATGCATTGTGCATCATTAATTTTGGTGATGATGTTGTAACTTGTCATGTTGATGATTGAAATTTGAAACAGAAACTTAATGATATGTTGAATCATGAATGTTATAATAATCATTAATGATGATGACAATGTATATGCTGAATTGATGATGATGATAGATGATAATTGATTATGTATTTTTAGATATAATATAGATTATAAAAGATGAATGGTAATATGAAATTCTTATTTTGTTATATGTGTGTGTGTGTGTGTGTGTCGATTCCTATCGTATCGTATCCATATTTTTTGAAAATTTGTCGTATCCATTTCAAACCCCATATCTGTATTCGTTCCCATATCCGTTTCAGTGCAACTTAGCTGATTCGACTCCATAAGGCATTGGCCTCTCAATAATCTAATTAAATTGTGCTAATATTTAAACTTGTTACTCATCATTAACCAAGTTGCTGTTTTGTTTTCATGTTGCTAGCACATTAACCAAGTTGTTTTCAAGCTGCTAGGCCATTTCCATTCAGTTGCTAGGAAAAAATTACAGACCTGTTGAATAAAAAACAGCAAGTATTTTTACAAAGGAACCCCCCTAACTAAGTTTTCACTCCTGGAAACACTTACATAATCGGTTAGGATATTTTTAGTACATCAAAATTGACTATTTGTATGAGATACTTAACAAAGTTTTGAGTGTCTTGGTTTGTTGTTCATATTCCACTTGTAATCTTGCAGCCCTGTAAAACAGGACAGCAAGCATTATTGTTCGACAACCTCCCTAACCAAGTACCGTATCATAGAATAAATTTATTTTCTTGTTAGTATAATCCAAGTACATTAATTTCTGTTATTTATCTGACAAATTTCATCAAATTTTATTGTACTTGTAGGCTGGTTTAGTTGAATACATATTGCAGATTTTTACACTAAGCCAGCAAGAAAACAGTTAAAAAACTCCTCCCTTTAGCCACTTAGAACCCATTATAAAAGATGTGTTGGAAGGGTCACATCCGTATCGTTGAAGGTTTTTTTTTTTGGGTAAAAGTTAAATGAAAATTACCATATAATTATTTTTTTTAAAAAAATAATTATAAAGTTAGTTTATAAAAAAAATAGTAATAATAATCAACTAAATTTTTTTAAAAAGGGCCAACCTCAAGATGGTTAACAACGACAAATTACAAGCCAAAGTCAATCGATATAGAGATGAAGTCAAAGTCTTGGCAAAGTTAAAAACACACAAACAGAACTAGCAGAAGGACAAAATGAGTTAATGAAAGTTAAAGAAGGCTAGGGTTTGAAAGAAACCATATCCAACTTTATTCTAAGAAAAGAATTTAGGGTTTGATATGAGGTTAGGGTTTGGAGGAGACCCCTGAAGTGTGGTTGAAAGATGGACTTGGATATGATAAAGGCTTGAGCTCTACCAGTCTTGAAACCCTAGCACGATCAGTAATTGTGACAGATTCAGTGTAACCCTAGATTCACTCCAGGAGATAGTATGTTACAATGATCATTGGAATTGGCTGTTAAAATTGGCTATTGGTGGTTGAGGCATCTCCTCTTTTGATGATAACCATGATATATGGTTGATGACATGTGGTACCTCATGATAAAGAAGGAAAGGACCTGGGATAGAGATTTTATTGATGTATTTCTTCTGAAAGCAACATTGGCATATGGATGATGGACAGCAGTGACTCTTGGAAGTTGGATCAAGAGGGAGTTGATCACTTCCTTCAATCCTTGTTAAATGCAAGTACCTTCTAAACTTATGTTATTTTTTGACACTGCTCTCATTTAGATTTATTGTTTTGATTATTTCTTATCCTTCCCGCATGAATATTTGAGTATTTCTAACTTCCTGAAGATGTGATTAGTTGATCCTTCTTCAGGATCAACTGGATGCTAGCTGGTGCAAGAAGAGGAAGCTAGTGCAGGAAGAGGAAGTTGGTGCAAGAAGAGGAAGCTGGAACAAAAACTGATGCAAATTTATTCTGGGAGCAAGTGAAAAGTATTTTGCGCATATGCAAGATGATTAAGTGTAGGCGCAAAAAGTTTCCAAGGTATCCAAATATTACAAGGTATGTATAATATAGCATAATTGTTCTAGTGTTATGTTTCAATTTAGCTACAATTTTGAGTCAGCAAGTTAAGTCCTGACGTATGACAAGAATATCACTTCAGAGATGTCTTGATTCATACAGTACCCTTGAGTGATGCATTGCTGAGTAAGTTTCATTACTGATACATGTATAGTAACAGTCACTATGACTTTGATATATGCTAACCCGATTTTGTTGACAGTGCTTGTAAGGAGCATGTTAACCTTGATGGCAACAGGATGGTTGTAAGACTGATACTCAAGATCTATTGACTATCTCTTTGATTGATCTTGATAAGGCATAGCTGCTATGATGACTTAACAACATAATAAATTTGACAATGTGACAAAATGAATGCCCTGACTTGATGGTGTCAGACTCTGATGATTTTATAATGATTTGATATTGTATATGAGAACTGGATATCATTTGACTCTGTGATATGTTATATGACAGTCTTGTATGAACTAATATGACTATGACCTAAAGAAAACTATGATCTTGATGCATTGATGATGACTGAAGAAGCTTTCCATTCAGAGGGAGAGACCTATGATGAGATCCTGGCACCTATGATTATATGCATAATGATTGTAAACTTGAGACTACCTCAGAGATTTTGAGGTGAATGAATAGAAGATCTATGATTGCAGATTGAAGCAAGTCTCATGGACTTGGAATGATGAATATTTGATGTTGTTAAAGGTATGTCCTTGGTAATTAATTTTATTAGCTAATAGTTCGTTGCTGACAGGACTAGTTTATCCCAAGCAGTTTCAGGATCCACTTCTTGTGTAGAAGTGTTTTGGAATTGATGGATTAGTGTTGCTAGATTTGATGGATCCTTGCATTGTTGCATCCCGAGGCCCAAGCTAAATAGAATCTAGACATATATATAGTTGGGACAGAGACACTTCATGCATTGAGAGAATGTTGTTGTATGAGACAAGGTTAGACTTGTGCAAAGAGAGGCAGTGATGCTACATCATATTTTATGATCTTCAGAGAGCATCTTGGATTGATGGAGGTGACCCTCCTAGTTAAGGGTCTCGGCTGATCGAGAACACTAAGCATAGCTCTTCCCCCTTGTTTGAACTCCCAAGGACAATAGGATGGGGTTGAGGGATCTCTGGACAATAAGATGGTTGTGATCCTTGACCTCTGAGGTATGTAATATCTTGCCTATTTGTCATCATAGGGTGTGCATGATCCTTGTCATTTATGACAAGTTGGGTATCTCCCCTATCATGATTAACAGAGTATACCCCAATATGCATCCTACCCAAAAACAAGGCTTGTTGGGATTGCCTCCCCATCTGGCCAATGGGTTGAGATGACTTGAGATGGTATGATCCTTGCATAGCAAGGGGTATCTCGCTGAAGTATAGAGGATGCAAGTGTTATACCACTTGACTCTTCCGGGTCAACTTGAGAAGATCAGCAGACATTGGGATGGTTGTGATCTCTACCCTATATGGCAAGTTTGGTCTCAACTATTGATGTGATCCTTGTTGGTAGATGGATGTCACCCAATTGTCACTGGACGATAGGATGGATGTGATCTCTACCCTATATGGCAAGTTTGGTCTTGCCTGTTGACTAAACAACAGGATGGATGTGATCCTTGTTGGTAGATGGATCTCGCCTATTGTCATTTGATAGAGGGTTGTAGCCTGATCTCTCCTGTGATGTCAAATTCTTCTTCCTCTCTAGAGTCGAGATTGTTCAACAGTTGCAGATGGGCGGAAATAAACTGGGACAAGACATGACTTGATGACGATGATGATTCTATTTCAGATGACCGAATTGATTATTGAATATAGGGTGGAAGTTGGATGCTCCCCTATCATGATGATTCAGTTGATGTAGGGTGGTAGCCATAGCTCGCCTAGGATGATTCTTCTTCTTCTATTAGATCGATATTGTTCAACTGATGATCAATGGAAATTGAGAAGAGATGTGATGACATGGATGTGTTGTTGATATAGCTGAGATAAAAGTCATAAAGACAGGTAGGGTTTGGAGGGTTGATCTCCCCTGCCATTGGTTATGGATTCCTCTTCTTTTATAGGACAATATGAGATGGGTCTTGTCAATGATACAGTTGTTTGTCTTCCTTATGATTCAAATACGTTCACTCGAGAGACAGCATCCTTGATGGTCTTTGACTCGGTTTGATGGAATTCCTCTCTAGTTGAGAGGGTGACGAGATAAGGCTTGAGTATCCAGTAAGGACCTTCCCTTATTGAATCAGGATGACAGAATCCCATATGATGACTCTCATTCTATGAGATAAACTAAAATAAGATGATCTTGCAGATACCTTGATTCGATGCAGTGACAGAATGACCTTGGGACTATGATGACCTGGCACTTTTGGAATTCCTCTCTAGCTGAGAGGGGGTGTTAATTTCTGGCAGCTAGGGATAGATTCTCTATTTTGTTAGTCACTATGGTGATAAGAAACTCAGATCTCTCTCTGCAATTTTGGATGGCAATTTTACTCTGAGATATTTGGATGGCTCTAAGATATCAAATATCTTTCTAAGGCTCGATGTATCTTCCATGGATTGTTATAGCTCCCAGTGGTGTGAATCTCTTATTCTCTGTGGTGCGGATCTCTTACTCTCTGTGGTGTGGAATTTAATCTCTCTACGGTGCGAACTAAACTTACAGATTATATCACTCCTGTGACTGTGAAGTGATGGGTTCTGAGTATTGTTATGGCATTATATTAATTGAAATCTCTGTGGCACACTGTTCTGTATTGACTTTGGATCTCTAGTCTCACTCTTGGAACAGTCTTATAACCTCGCTACAATTTGACTAAAACCTCGCTCCAGCATGATCACGAACTCGCAAGGCGCACTTATTGCATCTCTATAGTACCAGTGGTCTCGTTCTTGCTTCGATTGGTCTTGCATTACAGTGATCTCGTTTTGACATGACCTCGCATATAGATACAAGTGTACTCTCTCGCTCTAGGAATTTTTTTCATCACTACAGGACTCTTCCTATAGCACTATACTTTCGCACTTACTCTTTAGGACTATACTCTTGCAAGAATTCTCTCGCTCATCTGCTCATGACTACTCTCATATTATGGTTCATTATCTATCTTTCTGTGGTATGCTATCTATCACAAATGTGATTCCCATATGTCTGTAGTATGTTGTTATACTTATGGGGTTTGCATTATATTCTTATCGACTTTTCGAGGGTTCAATTATGTTCCAATATCTTGCATTCTTGTTGGGCTCGTATCACATTCACTACAGTGACATCTGATATACCCCTGTACAGTGACATATATCACAGTGACATACAATATATTCATCGATATGCATTACAGTGGTGCAGCATGATATCTTTGTATCTCTGTGATGAACTAATACATGATTGCTTATAACAGTGTACACATGTTTGGTACTATTTATAACAGAGATTTCCTATGACCAAGTGCTCTTGTTTCAGTGCACAAGCGATATAATATCAGTGACCTTATATAGAAGATGATACAGTGATCTTGCAGTAACCCTACTTCATCATGACAGTATCTTTTCTATTATCAATATCAGAATTTGAATCTTGTTCACAATCGAAGTTGTGAACAAATATCTGTTCAGGCCTTGGGCAATCTGAAGTGATGGATTATGTCTCATGAAATTGTACTTTGTATATCAGCTAAACAATTGCTGAATATCTAATAGAAGAAGAAGAATCCAATTCCAGGTTTTACCCCTTGTGGGGTTTTTCCCTGGTCTCCGACCAAATTCTGTTTTCGCTATTTGTGCATGCTTTTCTTCTGATGTCCGTTTTATTGTTTCGATGCATTGTTGATGATATTGTTCTTTCTACATAATTGTTAACGATGTTATGATGTTGTGGGGTGAATTTAATGTGTAAAAGATGTAATGCAATTATCTAAAGCAAAGAACAATACAGCCCTAAGAAAAATTAACAATATGAAATGATGATCATATTTAGATGTACATTTTATAATTATTAAAATTTACTATTTAGTTATTGACATATTGTTGGGATTTTATTTTTTATTTTTATATGTTAAATTTTTAATAATTTTATAAAAAACTTATGACTCTGACGTCCCCCCGTTTCCCTGTAATTCCCCTAAATTTTGGGGTTGACTATATACATCCCCCTTACGCATAGCCCTGCTCCCGTGCTTCCCTGTCCTGGAAACTTGGTGGCACATTGTTAAATCCTAATCAATTAGAGTGTAAGATATTGAGAGCATCATATTGCAGCAATTCATTAAATGACAATAAACTAATATGTATTAGAAATATGTTCTTACCCATCAAGTACAAGCTTTAAAGGATGGACCAATGCCGATACATGGCCAGATATCTGCAAGGACATAAGCAGCATATTAAATTTGTTAGTTATTGAAAGGATGCCGAAAAACATTTCTTATCATGATTGAATAGGGAAGATTATCCTATTGAAATACAAATTCCATTTGTTCAAAAAAATAATTAAAAAGGGAACCTGCACACGAGGAATAAGCTTTGTAAGAGTTTTAATAGCTGCGCGTCTGATCTCCACAGAGGCATCAGAAGCGTCTGGTCTAAATAGTCGAACAAGCGCAGGCAGAAGCAAATGCATGTGTTCATCTAAGGTACCTAAAGGAAGGTAGACATATGTTAATCTTCCCCTCTTAACGTTTTACTGAATTTCCTTACATGTTGATCATATGTGATGAGGAGAATAGACAAACCGCATTCACATACCACCAAATATTTCAAGGGTATGCAATATAGCAGGCACATAGCTGTAATCGCCAGAGCGTTCAGCGTCACTTAAAACTTGTATACAGCAAGGAAGTATCTTTGGTAGATGTGCTCGAAATTCATCATTCAGAGCAATGCAAAGTTGCTCCACTAAATGTAGGATCTGAAATTGGATCAAACTTGTTTCCATTAGAAATTGAGACAGAACCACTATGTTTCTAAAATCACAAATCATTGATTACTACTTATTGCATTTCACTAGTTAAAAAGCAGACTCACAGGAGAGCCAGGTGCAGGGCGGCTTGTAGCTGGTAAACTAAAAGAGGACCAGAGTTCAGAGATGAGTGCAAGCAGATCTGGTAAATACTTTCGTATATGCTACAAAAGCCCATCATATGATAAGATTATTATATTCTTTTAAGGAGTCAATAAAACGACATCAATCTGCTCCCAATTATCATCTCAGGTAACACATAGATAAAATACACTAAAAGAACATAACTTCACCTGCCGTACGATAGAAACTAAGGTTCCTAACTTCCATGTTATGAACTCCTTCAAACCTTCTTCACATGTACGAACTATGTAAAAAAGGTCAGGTAGGACCTGCAAAATGAAATAGAAATGAAGATGTGCCAAGGCCAACAAAAAGATCAATAAACAGTTACAGGTGTTTTTTGAGGGATAAGAATCATAGAATCATCCCACATTCATTTAATGCAACTGCTGGTTTGGGCAAATTTTTCTTATTGAACAATTAAAAATATACAATTGCTTAGCAATATTTTGTACTTATTATAAGTTTTTATGATATTTTGAGGCTTAGTAGTCAGAACCCAGGACATGACATCTTATACATCTTACATATGAGTTTTCTTTCAATATTTATGTGCCAATGCAGTTATTTGATCTTGGTAACGCTTTAGATGTTTAAAACTTCAGAAAAAATGAATTTTTTTGTAATTTTTTTAATTTTGCCAATATTTTCTGATGTTTTCCTAATGTTGCCGATGTTTTCTTTTTCCAGACCCTTGGTGATGTTTTCACCAACATGATGTATGCAACATTGTGGATTTTAAACTCATAAGATCAGTTCTTCAACATGTAGATTACAACATAAATTCTATATTTTAAAGAGAGTAATCAGTACCCTCCGCATCACAGTCCAATACAAGCAGGAGGAGAGTGTGGTTTGTGAAAGAGGGAAAGTTGAATCCAAACTTCATTAAAGCAAGAACTCAATCCTGACAGTAGACATTGGTAAGAAACATCTCCAGGGTTGGCAGGTGCTTTTGGGGGGGGTGTTGCGTGTGGGTGGGATTCATCTTCGATCCCCAAGGAAAACATGAAACAAGCTTTGAGTGGGGACTATAGGAAGCTACTAAATAATCAAGCTAAGGTGTTGCCTTTCTAACAAGACCTTTGGACTTCAGACTCTTAAAGGATCAAGGAGCTCTTTGTTATAGGAGATTCAACAATCATCATCAAGCACAACCAACATTTTTCAAACCCTAAAGGACTGCTCCTTGGCAAGGCTCATGCTCAGAATTCAAAAGAAACAAGAAGGTTCAAGTTCATACACTTCTTCCATGTTCTAAGGGCACAAAATAGCCAAACAGATTGATTGGCTAAGAAAGCAACTCACCCAGCTGTCAGAATATTAAGGACTAAAGGGGGGCTCATGCCTTCATCCCATATTCCATAGAACATTTGATAGTAGCCACAGTTCAAGAGCAAATTCCATATTGTAATGATGTACACAAATCAAGACAGGTTGTAGAGTGCATTCACATTTCAATCTGAAGAGATGGTTGTTGACAGTAATCAGCACTCTGGTATTCTCACGCATATCATTCACAGTGGCAAAGCAAGATCATAAATGGTATGTAATGGTTTTTAGAAATTGTAGGTGGGAATATTCTGGATATCTGTCTACGTCCATTTTCTCCTGGAATGTATTGGAATCAGGGGCGACTGTGAACTCCATTCACAAAACCCCTCTTTATGCTCCCCATTGTCAAGTTGGTGGGGTTTCTTCTCTGCTGGCATTTCATGGGATCCGCTGCCAAGTCTAGGTTCCACTGGAGTAGAAGCCCATCTCAGGTCTGGACTCTGGAGAAACCCTTCTTCAAGGAATTGGAGTATGGCTGAGGATACTAACTCCAGTTGATGCCTTTCATGTGAGACATCATACCTACATAGTATTCTGAGGTAGAATGATGAACTCCAAGCTAACAATCAGGCAGCTACCTCCCATATGAATAATGGAATTTCCAGACAATATGGTGTCACAAATCTAAACGTGCAGAGTTACTAGAGATTGTCACCGATCAGAAAAGGAAAATTGAGAAGCTTGAAGATAACTATAAGCATAGCATGCTGTACCATATGGTCCTGGGGCTCACTAGGAATGTTAAATCCTTGGTTTTTCACCCAAAGACATCAATCAGACTTGCTCCAGTTATTGCAAAAGATGAACACACAGTTCAGCAAGCTCTGGGAGATTTGGGAATGGAACATGTGGAACAGGAGCTTCAATTACCAGCAGATATCAATCAAGAAAACCGCAGCAGGAATGTTTTTTTCTTATTCTAGATTTAGCTATGTTTTGTGAGATAGTTTTGATTCTAGGCCAGTTTCTTCAGATCTATATTAGCAGGTCTTTATCCTATCTCTTTTATGGAAGTAAGAACATCCCAGTATATAGGAAACAATTTTGAATTTTGGACACTTCTTAAAAGGTTAGCATATGAAAACCCCTCTTTTCTTTGTTTTTATGCTGTACAGCGCAGCCACAACAATATTTTAATACAAATTTTAATTGCTCAGTTTGAGGAGGAAAAAAGAAAAAAAAACATCTCCAGTTTAAGAACTCTAGTTGACAGACAGCCACCGCTATATGCTGTACTGCAAGGAGAAAATGCACACCCTTTGTAATATTTCATTTTTTCCATCTACCAATTCAGTTTGAAGCCCATGCAGCTTCATTTACATAGTTCAATTCCATATGTCGCCCACCTCGCCCAACACCACTGGCCACAAACCGCCACAGCAACTTTTTAATACAAATTATAATTGTTTGATTAAAAAAGAAAAAAACATATCCAGTTTAAGAACTCTAGTTGGAAGACAGCCATTGCTATAATCTCTGTTGCAAGGAAAAAAAAATGCACACCCTTTGTAATATTTCAGTTTTTCCATCTATGAATCCAGCTTGGAGCCCATGCAGCCTCATTTACATAGTTCAATTCCATATGTACCCCACCCCACCCGACTCTACCAGCCACAATCTGTTTTAATGATTGACAAATTGCATACTGTCCGGATCTCTCAGTATCAAAATGGTTGATAATTATTCCCCCCCTTGAAATAGACCAAGCCATAGCAAGACACATGAAGAAACCCCCATACTAGTTAACGTGCATAGATCCAGGTATTATAAAAAAACCCTGTGAATCTTTATATGGCACTCAGCTTTATCTCAATATGTCACCATTTCTTGGACAGATTTTATCTTTTTGTTTATTGATCCAATACATATTTATGCTTGATAAGTTGAGCTTATATAATAAAGTGTCTAAAACATTGCTGTTCTACATATTTCAGCCACCCAATGAAAAGCTCACAGTTTGGTATCAAATCATGAAAAAAATATGTGATGCTTGTAGTGAATGTCTTCACATATATACAGCGATGATAAAGACCAAAATGTCCGGTGATGACAATAACTCCTTTTTTAAGCCGAGAACAAGCATCAAGAAAACATTGAAACAACAATTTAAGTAATAATAACCTGCACCTTCCCAGAATATGTTGTGATAATTTCGCTGGGTATGGCACATGCCTATTTGTTTCCTCAGTAGTGAGTCCATATATGCAGAATAGGCAAAAATTTAATCTCTGACTCAACTTCTATAAATGCTTTCCTTCCAAGTAGATGAAGACATAAACAAATCTACCAGCCAATTATTTATGCCGCTAAAAACATAGACGAAAATTCTCATCCAAATGGAATCTTTACCTGTTTTCAAATTTAGAAAGATTCTCTGAGCATGCTACTTTTAACAGTATAAACAAAACCACTAACCAGGATATATGAAATTTCTTTAGTCAGAATGTGAGCCCACCTTTGGAAGATAAGGAACACACGCCAGCCCCATAGACTGCATTGACAAATAGCAATTATAAAATATCATGCTTTCAATTTAGTTAAAAAAAATGATGTGTGGCATTAAACTGAAAAGAGAAGTAATTATATGAAAGCCCATGAATGACCAAAATAGCTCAATGCGACTTAAGTACATTGTCAAGTCATGATAGCAACAGGAGTGCCAAAAAGGGTAGCTCGAACATCCAGAATGGACATACAAAAGAACATAGGGGTTCAAGGGAAGTGCCAGTCAAGAAAAATTGCACTGAAGGCAAATATAAAAGATCCTTATAGGACCCAACAGAACATTATACAGTATCCATACCTTGAAAATGAACATAAGAGAACCCACGACCTTTTGGTGATAACTTGAGAGAGATGGATCTCTCAGTATCCGCATTAGTGAGTTGATAGCAACCTAGATTCAATAATGCAGTTTAGCAATAAAAAAGAAATGTTAACATACAAAATTGGAGCAAGAACACAAATAACACCACATACCGTAGAAAAATAGTCCTCTGATGTAGCAAATGATTGCCAATGATCCATTGGCAAGTCATCCATGGACTGTATGTGCTGACCACCATCCGATGTGGCACGAGTACTTTCACCATGAGACCCTTGCAATGACTGTTGATTGCGCTTATGGATGTGAGGATCTAATGCCCCCATGATTCCAAGCACCTGAACATCTAAGTAATAAGCATCCAAATTTATAATTAAAAGCTTTACTTGACTCTACAAAATGTATTTTTCCTCGTACAAACCTTCAAAACCTCCCTTCG
Organism: Pinus albicaulis; assembly: GCA_034641835.2. Taxonomy (NCBI): domain Eukaryota; kingdom Viridiplantae; phylum Streptophyta; class Pinopsida; order Pinales; family Pinaceae; genus Pinus; species Pinus albicaulis. The sequence continues at coordinate 1,556,034,655 of CM076575.1, forward strand.
CGTTGACCAAGCAAGCTCTCCATTTAGCAACCTTAGAAGCAAGCCTAGCAGTGCTGGATATTCAATATACGGAGAAACAACATAACTGCAAATGGTAGCGAAAAATTAAAATATATTAGTTCTCTAAATCAGACAGCTGAATACTATGGAATTCCCCTAATTATCCATCATGCTACAAGTTTTCTTCAAATACCGCACCTATTATAAAAATAAGTGTTGCTTGTTAATTTTCTAATACTAGATCTGATTTATTTATACCACAACAACTCTTTTGTACCCAGAAATTATATACTCAATAAAAACTGAAAACTGCTGGAAAATAAAATCACAGGTATTTTAGCTTTCAAAAATTAAAATGCAGCAGAAATAAAACAAGGAAAATCAGTCACACTACAGCAAAAAAAATTCTGTCCAACACAATATTTCTTCGCTTTAAATTACTCAAGAAGGGCCTAGATCTACAGAGAATACACAAAAATTACAACTGCTGGAACATAGAAATCGGCCCCTGTGGAAAACCAGCCTCGATGGATTCAACCTTCCTGGAACTCAGCCCTCCTAAAGATTCCAGCCCTGGAAAATCAGCCTCCTCTATCAACTAACTCGGACCCTCTTTCTATCTTCGCACAACCCCTACCCACTAGAGAACAAATCGACCCCAAAATAATTCGGCCTCTCACCAAAACTCGACCCTCCTCTTCTGCAAGTAAGCCTCTATCTCCAAGACTCTACCTCCCTAAAAATTTCTACCAAAATTCCCTGTTGCAATCATTTTCCCTTCTCCCAGTCTTTAAGTCTCCCACTCCATGAGAAAACTGTTCTCTCAACAAAAACACTGTACTGTGTCTTCAATGTTCATCCTCTGCCATAGGTTCTCTTTATAATTGCTCCATGGGCCAAATTCCTAATCTTCAAGGTGATTGAGGGATAGGATTAAATCCTAGCTTTCTTTGATCAATGGTGGAGATCAGATCTAAGCAATGTGGAAAAAGTCGAAGTTGGGATTAAACTGGCAAGGGTCAAAAAGTTGAAAAACTCGATAAAGTTAGGAGTTTTTTTGAAAAAATCAGCAAAATTTAAAAAAAAAAATACAAAATTATTCAATTTTTTTTATTTTTTTAGCATCTAAAGTATCCACAACATCAAATAAATGCATTTCCACATAAACATGTAAAGAAAGCTAATATATGATACGTATATGAAGTCTAGTGCTACATCACATATCAAAATAGTGAATCAAGTCCTGAATCTTGAGTCATGTCTCAGGCTCAACTCTAAAGAGTCAAAATACCGACAAAAAATATAATAAATATATATCATGAGTCATCTCCATGTCATAAAGTAATCAGTCACTGAGATCCCCTGCCCCTTTTACGGGAATAGGGAATGTCTTTGCCTTTTCCTCTAGAGGAAGAAGACCTTGCCCTTGGGGATAAAAATGGACTCAGTCGTCCTCTAGAAGCAAATAATAGAGGTGGACTCTGTCCTCTGCCGTTGTTGCTGCCCATCCTAGATGGTGTCACTTCCTCCTGCTCTGCCTCCTGAGTCCTGACCCTACTCCTCCTCCTCTACTTCTAGCTCCTCCTTCCCTGCAACTGCTACCTCCTCTAGCGCTAGTGCCTCTCGATCCACATCTAACTAATCATGGATCGAGTCCATGGCCAGCCTCTCAATCTCGACCCTCCATGCAGCAGTGGTATCAATATTGTCCAATGAGATGGAATCCATATTAGGAGTTTTCTGAATTTGTCTCATCCACAATCGAAGATTGTAGTAGACGTACACCATGTCATTGAGGCGTTGGGATTCCAATCTGTAAAAGGGTCATAGATTGTAAATTAATACTTAGAAAATTTAAATAGTAAAAATAATCAAATGAATTCAAAATTTTAATTTTAATTTTTTTTACCTTTAGCGCTTTTTGTTGTGTATGTTGTCAAATACACTCCAGTTGTGCTCACACCAAGGGGAACTGCATGTTTGGTTGAGCACTCGAATGGCAAGCTTTTAGAGATGGGGTACTCTGCCACCATAGCTTATCCACCAAGCATCTACAAGTTAAAATAAAAATGAGAAGCAAAATTTATGAAGAGACAATGAATTATGAAATTTGAAAGTTGAAAGTTGAAACAAACTGAAGCTTACCTGCATTTCGGTCGTCCTATTCTTAATAGCCATGGTAAAACCAAATGTGCCACCTGCCATCCTATATATTTACATTTCTTTAGAAATATCTTCACGTTCTTGCTCAGATGCCACCATCCTCTCAACACATGTCAAGAATCCATCCATCACCTCGGCATCAAATCTGAAACAACAGGAGTAAGCAAATGCAGGGTTGAGGTAGATACCTGCAACATGAATGAGGCGATGGAGGGTGTTGTTCCAATCAGTCATCAATCACTCTCCATATGACCTGTTGTTTCTCTAACCCCTCGTCTCCCTTATCTTCATAATAAGCATGAATGGCTTCTTTGGCCCTATCCAAGGCCTCATACAAGTAGCCCATTGCGGGCTCCTCTCCATCAACCAATCGAAGATCCTTTACCAACGGTTCTGAAATAGCACACACCTCCTCTACTCCTGCCCAAAATCTCTGATCATATGAAACTAGTCTGCATATGCCCTCTCCCTCTGGTTTGTTGCTAATAGATAAATCACGCCAATCCTGTTAAAGAAACATGCTCTTCACATCCCACATAGAATTCAACAGATACTGAAGTGATATGAAAGTAGCGGCAAAGCGTGTTATTGCAGGACACACCAACTCTTTGTTGTCGGTGAATCTTCTCATCAAGCTAAGCACAGATGCATGATTATATATAAATTTTGTTATGCTCTTAGATATTCAACAATATGCCTCACAATACGAATCTTACCTATATCCTCCAACATCAAGTTAATACAATGAGCAACACAAGGTGTCCAAAACAGGGGTGGATACCTCTTGATAAGCAACCTGCCAGCTGCAACATAATTTGCAGCGTTGTCCGTTATGACTTGGACAACATTTTGTGGGCCTATTTCCTGAATGAAGATGTCCAATAACTCACATAATAAACATGCATCTTTAATGTGTGCAAACGCATCAACAAATTTCATAAACATTGTCCCCTTGGGACAACTAACCAAGAAGTTAAGAAGGGTCCTACCCTTCTGGTCAGTCCAACCATCTGACATGACTGTGCATCAAGTGTGTTCCCATCATCCATGATGCCCTAAACTCCTCCAATCTAGCAGTGTAATCCTTATTTTCATCTTGAAGAAGAGGCCCTCTCAACTCTGCAAAGGTAGGGGCTTTGTACCTCGGGCCAACGACAGCAACAACATCAAACATAGGTTGGTAGAATGGTTTTGTCTTAGCAATGTTGAAAGGAGCATCACTCCATAGAAGACATTCACTGACCAACCTGTCAGCTTCTGCCTTCTCCTTTTTTTTCAATTGTTGATTTGATGCCAGGCTGTGCACCAGGTGTGGTTTTAGGGACAAAAAAAGATGAGAAAGGTGAAGGGTTGGGAGTGGAAGGTGATGTTGAAAAACCACTCTCACTTACCCCCACTCTTGAGGTCCCTACAAGTTGGCTTTTTATTGTTGCCCTGGTGTCTTTGCCATCCTCTTTATCCATCAACGCTTTAATGGCCTGTCGGATGATTTCTACAGATGCATTGGGGCAAAGTTCTATATTTTTCCCCGGAATTTGCCCCAAATGGAATTTTATCTATTGACACCCCCTGACATATGTTTGCCACACAACTTGCAAGACAAATACATTCTATTGACACCCCTAGTTTCGGGTACAGGATCAGGTTCACCATATTCCCACATAGGGTCCAAAATCCTTGGCATTTTGTTTGAAACTTTGAACTTGAATAATTGAATTTGAACCTGGGCACACAAAAAAAAATTGAAAATAATTAAAAATTGCCCATCACATAAGAAGCAAACAAAAATGTAATTGTTGATTTTAAATTTTAAATGTCTCTTCACACTCACTTGAACACACACAAAATCACTAAACAAGGGTTTGAATTTTTTTTATTTGATTCTTGAAAGTTGAAGTTTTAAATTTTAATTCAATCTAGACTCTAGACTCTAGATTCTAAGCAAAATTTAAAACTTTTCAAGACTCTAGACTCTAGACTCTAGATTCTAAGCAAAAATAAGTTAGAAAACAAGCTAATTGAAATATAGAATGATTTAAGAAGACATTTCTGTAACAATTTACAAAGAATAAGAGAGAAAATACATACCTGGTAGCAGCAAACCGGCACCTTCAATCTCCCACGTTGAGCAGTGGACAAATCTCCAAATTCACACCACAAATCTTGGACAATGGCAAAGCTCAAGCCTCAATCACCTCCCCTCTCTCCACAACCCTCAAACGTAGCAAACGGATTGAAAAATGAGTGAGAAAAATCAAGTTTCGGCTTCTTAACCACGCATTTTGAGAGGCAATCGAATTTTTCAATCGAATCGGGATAAAGTCGGGACTTTTACGATTTTATCACGACTTTTTCAAGGCTGAAAAGGTTGACAAAAATTCGACCGATATAATCAACAAAGTGAAAAATTCGGGATCTTTTGAAAAAGTCGAGGCTTTTTGCCGACTTTTTCCACACTGGATGTAAGTCACTTAAAGAAATAAATATGTATAAAAAAGCATTAGCCCAAAGTCTTAATTAAATTATTAATCAATGTACTTTCTACATAGTTAAAACTTAGGAAGGAGTCATATTAGTTGCTTCTCTTGAACAACCACCTAAAGAGAACTTCTCCAACATGCAAGACACAAGCCTATGCAAAAGACTTTCCAAAGCTACAAAATCAACATTCCCTCCTGTTAAATTTCAAATACCAGCCAGATTTATTTTCTTACGTCAATTTATTTTATCCCCGACAATTTATTTATTTACCCAAATAAACACTGAATCACTGAAAAATAAAATCACTAGTATTTTTAACTTCTAGAAATAAATGTATGCAGCGGAAATTAACTCAAAGAGATCAATCACACATGGAAAAAATAATTCACTCATGAAAATTCTCTGTCATCTATTGTATCGACCCACAAAGATACAAGGAAAATTACAATATCCGAAACCTGTACCTCTGCTCCCACAGAACGAATTCGACCCAAATAATTTGGCCTCAGGGAAATCAACCTCCGGAAGAAATTGGCCCAAATAATCAGCCAGCAAAATCAACTTGCAACCTCCTTGCATGCCACCACTATGCACTAGGGAAAACTTGGCCCTCCAGCAATTCAGCTTCCTCCAAACCAAATTGGTCTCCCTCCAGCAAATTGGCCCCGCAATCTCCTCCACTCAGCGTCCTGGATTCACCCTCAATCCACTCGCACTTCTCCTTCTTTGCACTCCCGATCCACTGAGCCACTTACACTTAGAAAAAATTGCTCTCTCTTTATCATGACTTGCTCACTTGAGTTCTACGTGTCTTCACCCCTTCGCTAGGCTTCCTTCATAATTTTCATTATGACCAAATCCCTAACCCTAATATCCCTTCTAGAATCATCTAGGAGATCAACGGTTGAGATTATTTTAAAGTCACTTAAATAATTAAATTATTTATCCTAGGAAAATGATTTAATAATCCACATAAATTAACTAGTTTTAATTATTGTACTTTTCCTAAGTTAGACTTATGAAATAAGACATAAATCACTTACTCCACCAAGCAAGCATCTAGAAGAGTCAAATTATGTCTTCCACATGCTAAGACACCAAGCCTATGTAAAAGACCTTCTGAAGCTGCCACTAGCTTCAACACCTCATAGCAAGGAAGGGATTTTCCACCACCCCCAGCTTGTCTCTTTAGAACACAAACTTCACCTTCACTAGAGGCTTGGTGAGAATATTTGCTACCTAATCCCATATGGAAATACTACAATCACACAACACCTCTTTGAACCTTATCTTTGATGAAGTGGTATCTAATCTCTATGTGCTTGGACCTATTATGAAACATTAGATTCTCCGAAAGCTTGATGCATCTTTGATTATCATAGTGAATCATCGTAGGTCCCATCTCAAGACCAAACAACCCTGAGAACATTTTGCGAAGACATATGGCCTCACAACTTGTGAGACTCGCTCTCACAACTTGCCAGACTTCACATCTCTCTCTCTCTCCTTGATGGAAAATCGAACTCTCTCTCATTCAATGATATGTTTCTCTATCTTCCACTCTCCCTTTAATGCTCTTACGTGCCTCTTACTCTCTCTTACACACTTTAATGACTCGTCATAAAAAAATTCCTCTTACACCACTTTAATGCATATGTTACACATCTCCTTAATGGCTTGAATTCCTAAGGCATGTGTACTCCCTCTTGATGGCATGAATTACTAATGCAAGTGTACCTCCTTTATGGCATAAGTTACACTCATATTTTGGCATGTGTAACTTCTCCTCAAGGCATGGGAGTTACAGCATGAATTCGACCTCCTTGCTCTTCTTATATATTTGTGCCTCTCATCCTCTCTATTACTCACTTGTGCATTGTGAAAGGATGGTATGAACTTGAGAACGAGAGAGTTAGAGAGACTAGAGAAGAATTGTCAAAGAGTGAGGGAGAGAGAGAGAGAGTGAGTCTTGAAGAGTAAGAGCAGATCTTGATGAACTAAAGTAATTTAGTATTTGCATCAACTACAGCTATCAAAGATCTTCTTCAAATTTGAGTGATTTTCATCTTTCTCTCATTGTATTATGTATCTGTGTTGAACATTTGATTTCTAATAGAAAAATAACTTGGTTGAGTTTTGCCCTTGAGGGTTTTTCCCTAGTCATTAGACCTAAATTCTCTCTCTTCTTGTGTTCTTGGTTGTCCTATATTCTGCATATCGTTTATATAGTGCATGTTCTATCTACAGTTGCTTAACTAATATTGCAAAAGAAAGAAGTTTTCGAATAAGTAATTGTTGCAGCATAGAACTTCAGGATGTTAACATGATATCAAAGCTTTGGTGAAGACAAGTTCAAAAAGACGAGGGTTATTTGCAGCTCACTTTCTGCTGAAATATATCTAGTCGTCCACTCCATTTGTAGCTCACTTTCTGTTGAAATATATCTTGTTGTCCACTCTATCTACAGCTCTCTTTTTGCTGAAATATATCTTGTTGTCCACTCTATTTGCAACTCTCTTTCTGCTGAAATATCTTTTGTTGTCCACTCCATTTACAACTCTGTTTCTGTTGAAATATCTCTTGTTGTTTCTTCTACTTACTGCTCATTTTCTGTGGAAATATTTATTTTCTTTGTTGCTGAAATATCTCATTTACTACTGAAATATCTCATGTTGTCTCTTTCTATTTGTTGTTGAAATTTTTTGAGCAAATCAAAATGATATCGAAGCTTTGGTGAAGACAAGCTCAAGAAGATGAGGGTTATTTGCAGCTCACTTTCTGCTGAAATATGTCTGGTCTTCCACTCCATTTGTAGCTCACTTTCTGTTGAAATATATCTTGTTGTCCACTCTATTTACAACTCTCTTTTTGCTGAAATATATCTTGTTGTCCACTCTATTTGTAGCTCTCTTTCTGCTGAAATATCTTTTGTTGTCCACTTCATTTACAACTCTGTTTCTGTTGAAATATCTCTTGTTGTTTCTTCTACTTGCTGCTCATTTTCTGCTGAAATATTTCTTCACTTTTGTTGCTGAAATATCTCATTTACTACTAAAATATATCCTGTTGTCTCTTTCTATTTGTTGCTGAAATTTTTTGAGCAAATCAAAATGTTTTCCTCTTACTTTAAGAATGAAGAGAAGTTGGTTGATGCTTCAAACTTCTTCCCTTGGAAAGTCAGATTGGATATTACTCTTGAGGAACATGATGTTCTGAAGTATGTTGAAGGAGAGGTAGTAGAACCAGCCAAAAACTCCAATGCTACTGTCAAGGCCAGATACAAGAAAGGAAAAGTCAAGGCTAAAAAAATTATCCTTGACTCTCTTGGAGACCACCTCACCACTTATGTCTCCAATTTGAAGAAAGTCAAAGAAATATATGACAAGCTTATTAGAATGTACCAAGTGAACAACTTGAGTCAAATTCTTGCTCTGAAGAATCAGCTCAAAGATGTTAAGATGAACAGAGAAGAAACCATTCAAGCATACTTCAAGAGGATATCAAAAATCAAAGATTAGTTATCAACTTTTGGTAAAAATGTTTCAGATAAAGAGTTGGTGTTGATTACGCTTGGAGGTCTTCCTTATTCTTGGGAAACTTTTATTACTACCATCAATAAAACTGACAAGTTTCCAACATTTGATGAGTTCCTAGGAAAGTGTAGTCAAGAAGAGACCAAAATGATTTCTAAAGAAAGAATTCCCAATCATGAGGAGGGAGAACCTACTATCTTTGTTGTCCAAAGCAAGAAGAAGAAAAGAAGAGGCCATCACTATTCGAAGAAGCTTGCTCCCATCAATTTCTCCAGATGGAGCAGAGAATTATCAAAAGTCAAACGCTACAATTGCCATAAGAAAGGCCACTATGCCCGTGATTGTCCAAAAAACAAAAAGCACCAAGATCCAACTTTAACAATCGCTCCATCAAATTCGATTATAGAAGATCCTTCATCTCGTAAAAAGATTTTTTTGCTTCAAGGAACCCAAGGTATGATAACAATGCAGTTGAAACCAGTGTTGCACAAACCCCCCCCCCCCCAAGGATCCAAGGCTGGATGCGCCCCATACGGATCATTGGGCGATCCTTCGACGAAACTGCGGATCCGAAAATCAAATCTGCGGGTTCACCATTTTGCGATGATTCCTCGATATCCAAAACTGCACGAACCCAATCCAGGGTTCCAAATTCCCGATCCGAGGATTTGGAAAAGGATCCACCGCAGAGTCGTGGAGGTTTGAGCACGGATCTGTACGAATCGCCAGCGGATCTAGAGGTAGATGGGCGGTTCCGCGAGGTTCTAAATTTTTCTTTAAGTTGGGTTGGGACCTCTCGAACACTCCAAAGGTGCTCCCTTGATGCTTTCCTTGGATGCTTCCAAGATGCTCCCTCGTGGTAATGTTCATCCTTTTACTTAAATTTTTAACATTACCATGAAATGACTCAGGATGTTTGAGAGTGGTTCCAGCCTCATCGGACTTCATATGGAGAAAATAGAATATCATATCCTATTCAAAATTCAGCAGACTTAGTAATTTTCAGGAATTCGGAATCAATGAGATTGTGGCATTTCATTAGATTATATCATGTATGAGGGCATGTGATTGGCATTTAATCAAGAGCAGCAAGTCCTATATGTGCTCATGTACCCTAGTGTTGGTGGTGTTAATTGTTGAACTCCTTTGTCATGGCCTTAGCAAAAAATTACCTTTCAATCAAGTCAAGTCATTGATCAAGCATGTTTAAAGCTTTTTCCACCATATTTTAAGGCTTGGATTAGGTAATTTCATCAAAATTGGACAATGTTGACTAATATCCCTAGGAAAATGAGGTAGAGGCAAAGGCGAGACAAGAGGAGAAAAATCTAAATTCTAGATGATTGATGTATCTAGATGGTTGATGCTCGAATCAATGTTGCGAACATCGGCATCGGGATAAAATCGGCAAGGGTCCGGAAAACCAAAATATCGGTAAAAATCGGCAAACATCGTCAAAATCAAGATACCATAAAAAAATATTTAAAAATCGACAAACATCGGCTAAGCCAAAAAATCGTGATTTTGAGATAAAATCGGGATGTTATCGAGATGTTCGCAACACTGGCTCGAATAATTAATCATTGATGTACAATGAATGCCATATCTATCTTGATTTATGTACAAATGTGCATGTTTTCATGTCTTCTACAATTAATTTTCTATTTTAGATGTGTTTTTTGAATATAAATGCAAAAAAATATAAAATATATATAGTAGACGCTTCGCTTCCTAGATTTTGGGGAAATAATACTTCTGTGTATCCGCTTCCAAAAAACATACCCACTTCGTCCCCGCTTTGTGCAACATTGGTTGAAACACAATCAGAATACTTTCTTGTTTCTAGTCTTTCTAGTTCCTCTCCTGCAGATTCTTGTGACAGTTGGTTGGTTAATAGTGGTGCCCCAAGGCACTTTACTAGCTATAAAGAAGTGCTCTCTAATCTGGTTGAGAGGGAGATCGATTTGTAAATCATTCTTGAAGACAACTCTACATATCCTATAAAGGGATCTCGTTATGTTTCCTTCCATCTAGATCATGGTAAAACCTTATCTCTTCAAGAAGTTTTGTTTGTACCTGATCTAAAAAAGAATTTTGTTTCTATTTCTGCTTTAGAAGATAAAGAAATGAAGGTTGTTTTAATAAATGGTAAAGTTCTCACTTCATTGATGAAATCCAATATGAGAGAGCGCTTCACTCTGGAATCAAGATGTGAAGGTTTGTATAAAGTCGGTGGAAGACCTATTCATGCATTGATCCATGACAACAATCACCAAAGTGAACTTTGGCACCGAAGGTTCACTCATTTGCACTAAAAAGCATTACCCCATGTGAGAAAGATGGTTTCCGGAATGTCGGAGATTAGATCTGATCATGATGGAGTTTGTCAAGGGTGTGCTAGTGAGAAGCAAGTGAAGGGACCATTCCCTTCAAGCAAAAGCAAAACTAGTCAAGTATTGCATCTTGAAAAACATGATTTATGTGGACCAATGCCTATAACTTCTCTTGGTGGTTACTTGTATTATATAATCTTTGTGGATGATTTTTCTCGCAAGACATGGATTTATTTTCTAAAAAATTAAAGTCAAGCATTTAACATGTTTAAAGATTACAAAGCTCTAGTCGAAAAACAAACTAGAAAGCAAATCGAAATCGTCAGATCTGACAATGGAGGAAAGTTCACTTCCAATGATTTCATTGACTTCCACAAAGAAGCTAGAATCATAAAAGAGACCACCATTCCATATAACCCTGAACAAAATGTTGTGGCCGAGAGAAAGAATAGAACTAACATGGAAGCAGTCAAAGTTATGTCACATGATCAAAAATTGCCAAAATTTCTATGGGGAGAAGATATGAACACAATTGTCTATGTTCAAAATAGATCTCCTCATCGTGTTCTAAACAACAAGACTCCTGAAGAAGTCTTCACTGGCGAAAAAGCCCAAAGTTGGGCACCTGAGGAGGAGCTTTGGATGCCCTGTCTACTTCCATGTCCCAAAAGGAAAGAGGAACAAGCTAGAAGCTTCAGGTAAGAAAGGTACATTTGTTAGTTATTGTGAGAATTTTAAAACTTACATGATATATGTACCAAGACAAAGAAATATAGAGTTTAGCAGAGATGTAACATTTGATGAAGATGCAACTCTTGGAAAGGCAAGAGACACTCCTCTTCCTCCTGCTAATGTTGATAGTCAAGATGAGGCTTTTGAGACACAAGAAAATCCTGAGCCTGAAATTGATCCTGTTGATGAAACCCATGGAGCCCATGGATCCTTTGGATCCTCCTCCGTGTGATCCTCCTACTAAAAGGAGACCTTTATGGCATTATGACACCCTTCAAGATGTTGATAAACGGTTGCTCCCATCGGAACCTTCACATAAAGAAAGAAACCGTGTCGGTACCAAGGATATGTTGTAGCCATGAGCAACATTATTCAAGCCAAACAATGCACTTTTGAAGAAGTTGTGAAGGCTCAAGTGTGGAAAGATGGAATGGCTGAAGAATATCACTCCATCATTCATAATGATGTATGGGAAGTGGATCCAAGACCCCAAAGTAAATATGTTGTGTCTTATAAATGGTTGTATAAAATTAAACAAGACGTTGACGGCAGTATTGAAAAATATAAAACTAGATTTGTGGCCAGAGGTTTCTCTCAAAAAGTGGTAATAGACTATGATGAGATCTTTGCACCGGTTGTCTGTTATACAACCATCCGATCCATTGTGGCTCTAGTTGCAAGCCAAGGATGGTCTCTTCACCAAATGGATGTGAAGAATGTTTTTCTACATGGCTTCCTCAAGGAAGAAGTATTTTTGGAGCAACCACGAGGCTTTGAAGTACATGACCGAAAAAATCATGTGTGTAGACTGAAGAAATTCCCTCTATGATTTGAAGCAAGCTCCAAGAGCTTGGTATGCCCGCATCGATAGCTTCTTGATGAAGCTGGATGTTACTAGAAGTAATGTTGATCCAAATCTTTACTTCAAGACAGTCCAAGGTATGCCTTTGATTCCAGTATTATAGAAGATGATTTATTTCTAACCAGTAGTGAGCCTCTTATTCTCCAATGTGAGAGGGAGTTAGCTTCCAAGTTTGAAATGAAAGATCTTCACTTAATGCACTACTTTCTGGGTCTTGAAGTATGGAAGAAACCTAGTGAGATTCTCCTTTCTCAAGGGAAATATGTTGTCAAGGTGCTTGAAAGATTTGATATGACAGAATGTAAATCCATGAATACTCCAATGGAGATGAACTTCAAGAAGCTATGTGGTGAAGTTGCAAGTCGTGATTTGGAAAATCCTTATGAGTATCATCAACTAATTGGGGCACTGATGTTCTTAGTGAACACTAGACCGGACATATGTTTTGCGGTCAATACTCTGAGCCAATATATGATTAAGCCATCTCATGCACACTGGATTACTGCAAAGCATGTGCTAAGATACCTGCATGGGACCATCAATCTGGGATTGAAATATACTATCGGTGATATAAGTCTACATGGATACTCAGATGTTGATTGGGTTGCTAACTCTACTAATAGAAAAGGCACATCTCGGTGTTGCTTCAGCTTAGGATCTGCCATGATATCTTGGATGAGCAAAAAGAAAAAAAATGTAGCCCTCAGCACGGCTGAAGTTGAGTACATTGCTATTAGCATGGCTAGTTGTGAGGCAGTATGGCTGAGGAAGCTCTTTGGAGAGTTGTTTGAGCATGTTCTAGACACAACAATAATTTACTACGACAATAAGAGTGGGATTCGACCTGCAAAAAATCTCATGTTCCATGACAAGTCCAAGCAAAATCAAGATCAAATATCACTATATCTAGGATACGATGCAGAGAGGAGCAGTAAGACTCCATCATATAGCGACTGATGACCAGATCGCCGACATTCTTACCAAGCCTTTGCCGAAAGGAAAGTTCTTGGTTTTCAGGGAGCAGCTTTGATTGATAGATGTGACCCTTCCTAGAGAGGGTGGTCATGGATGATGAGCCTTGGATGTGTGAGATCCTTGTCATGTGTTGACAAGAGGATCCCCCCAAGCAAAGACATGAATTGGTTGTGTGAGATCCTTGACAAATGGGTTATCCCCACAAGCAAAGATGAGACTTGCTTATGTGAGATCCTTGTCAAGTGGGTTATCCCCCCAAGTAGAGATGAGACTTGCTTGTGTGAGATCCTTGTTGGTAATCCCCCCAAGTGAATAGAGGGAGATGGATGAATCTCCCCTATGATGATTCTTCTTCATTAGATTGTAACATCATTGTTCCAAAGCAAAGATCCATGTTTCAGATAGAAATTGCTCCCTAGCTAAGAGGGAGTGTTGAAAATTAGCAGCTAAGGGATGAATTTCCTTGAATAAAATTTTATTTTGGACTATTATGGAGTGACTTTCTAAATATAGAAAGGTGTGTCTATCATTGCAACCATGACTTTCCAAAATTAGTAAGTCACCTTGTTTCAACTAGTAATCATATATATATGATGGAAAATCACTTAACTTATCCTTAATCAATCTTAATTGTTTAATTTTTAAATTAATCATTAATATATATATTTAATATTATTATTATCCTTATGATACTATAATATTATTAAAATGAAATTCCATGTCACCCTCTCCTACTTGGCACTCAATCATGCCACTTCACATATCTCTCTCTTTGATGGCAAATCGAACTCTCTCATTCAATGATATGTTTCTCTCTTCCTCTCTCTCTCTTTAATGCTCTTACGCACCTCTTACTCTCTCTGACACATTTTAATGACTCGTCATAAAGAGATTCCTTTTACACCTCTTTAATGCATATGTTACACTTCTCCTTAATGGCTCAAATTTGTAAGGCATGCGTACTCCCTCTTGATGGCATAAGTTACTAAGTCATGTGTACTCCCTCTTGATGGCATGAGTTAATGTTAAAATTGGACAACTAGGTCCAAACTCCGGGTTGTGCTGCTCACATGACGATCGCAATATTTTTATTGGATTCCTCTTTCGGAGAGGTGTAAGATTGATCTAAAGATCATCTCGATCGGATAAGCAGAACATGTACTTTGAATTTATTCCACTTATGTGCTGGGTCGGCCTGGAATAAAATATTGACTTAAATGTCTTAAAGGACGTGTCACACACCCCCAAAGATTCCTATATATTGGAGAGACTTGGAGTTCATTTGACACATCGATGTGGAGGAATTCTCTCTCTGGATAGCATTGGAGCTGCGTATTCTTTGGATTGTTCTGGGGTTATGTGTGACACGCTTGGCTGTATGACCTATTGAAGACTTTGCTGGTAGAAGCATCCTGCTGATCGCCGTAACGTCACCATCTCCTATCTCTGTTTTGGTTTGTCTTCTATCGATCTATTTGTATGTTCTATCTTCTTCAGTATTGTGCCCTAATCTGAAATGGCATAGAACAAGTTGAGAAATTAACATGGTATCAGAGCCTGAGGTTGAAGACAATGCCCAAGTTTTGGATCAGCGTGAGCAAGTCTAATCAAGATAACGTGGAAGAAAATCCACCCTAAGACAGCGTAAGGCCTAATCTCTGTAGGGCATGACGTCTAGTATAAAGGACTGCTTCAGGGGTATGACAGATCCGCTATTGCTGAAGAATCATATATATTAAACGCAGTAGATTACACTGAATGCGAAATCCTGGCCGAGACAGTAAGGATTTGTTTTTAAAGTTTTTTTGTGGACAGTCCTCTATATGGGCTAACGCAGACTGTTTTAAGAGCCGCTATCATAGAACAGTCCATGCTTAGGGCCCGAAACTGCCCTTTTCATTACAGCGTGATGAGAGATCACTTCCCTAAAGGGCTCCGCAGTCTTTAAGGGCATTCTGGGCGGAGATAATGGCTAAAAAAGGGACTGTCTGGTGCCCTAGTTTCAAGCGGTGGAGCAGTTTCAAAACAGTCGACAGAGGTAAGTGTTTTATTGATCGTATTGGATCTTAGTTTAAATTAGAATGGACAAAGACGGGAGCTCGCTGCAGGAGGAACACCTCTGCACGGCCCGTAGAAACGCCGGATCAGAGTAATTCTGTGCCGTTGGATCGATCCCCGGCGAACATTGGGGCTTCCGCTAAGTCTAATGGAGCAGATGCGGGAATGGAAAATGGCGTCGATGACGAATGGGGAGACTTTGTCCAAACTCCAGTTAAGGAATTCAGGCCGGTAATAATGTCCAAGTACATGGATTCCGTGCCTTTGTGAAAAACTCGATTGGTTCCGGGGGCTTTAGTGGTTTCTCGAATCTTTGGTTTGATACGACACCTGCAATTAGAGCTAATGAAAATGACGGCGATGATGTTTTTGACCCTTTCGGAAATACACGTGAAGTTAAATATAATGGCAATGGCGACAATGATGTTTTCGATCCTGTTAGGAATTTGCATTTTGTGAAAGACTCAGGTGCTGCTATTTTCGATGAGTGGATATCTGACGGGGTATCTGCTATTGTTGTACCACTGGCGAAGTCTAATTGTGATTCTGCTGTTGCCTTTCAAAGTACAGATGGCCAGAAAAAATGCCCACAGGCATAACCATGCAGCCCGTCCAGATGATGTCTTATAACCCTTGCCATTGTCATTGTTTAGTGATGACAAAGCTGATTTTGAACAAAATAGCGAGGTTGATCTATTTGCAAATCACGCAAATTTTTGACCTGAAATTAAATTAGCGTTGTATGTGGCTGCGGACAGGAACAGAGATCACAACATGTGGCTGCACATCATGTGAACGCAAATCTGTCGCTTTTGTAGATTTGGTTGATTGAAAATTTCTCTGCTTTCCTGTGATGAAAGCGATTTGTGGATTTCGAATGCACAAGAGAGACACGGTTGTTACACGCGGCAGCAATGAGCAAAGTGGAACTTTCCCTTCAAGGGGATTGCCCTAGCCTCGTCTTAACGAGTACGAAATCCACGGTCTTTAACGCAAATCTGTTCTAGGAGGTGGTTGATTACAAAGTTGCTGAACAACATAATCGAAGAGAGCTTGTTGCAGAAGTTCGATGCTGACACTGGAGTTTTAGACATTCGTTTTTTTTTAAGGATCAACATCATTATTTGCCATATAATTATGAAATGATCAGCATCATCAACATGTTCAGGATGATTGCTGTGTTTGTTTTCCTATTTACTGTCAACCTCACGGATATAGTGGAAGATGCTTAATCTCCATACAGATGATGCATCCACTCATTGCGTTTGATTAAAAGTTCCTTGTAGACTACAAAATTTGTTGGGAAACCTGTACCCACAATCAGGATTTTGAGAATTAAAGCATTGCTGTAGTTTGGAACATTGTTTTGGTCATTTGAAGACATTGGACAATGGAGCTGGGATTGTCTGAAGGCTTTTGACAGCCTGTTGAAATCCCATGTATAGTCATTTGCTGGAAAATATTCCAGCGTATACAATCTTACAGGAGTACGATTGAGTGTTGATGAATGTATCTGCATGCTGAGTGTGACTTGCTGTATTTTCACAGTGCGATGTAAAACAATGGTGGTTTATGGTAAACCATAAGCTGGAAACATCCTTGTATTGGCAAGTATAGTAAGCAAGCTATTCATCTCAAAGCAGAAAGGGGACTGTTAGTAAGCTGAAGAACCTTGTGAGCAGCTTAGGCAGAAGTATTGGAGCAGCAGCACTCTTTGCAGGTATACAAGGAAGAGAACCCTGCCTGGTACATCTAAGACTAGAGTCCAAAAGACGTAAGTAAAGTTCATATTCAGCAAGCCGTGATGAATGTGATAGTTCTAATTCTGTGATTCTATGTCACTGTCATTATGACAGTGACATAGACAGACACCCCTGTTTGAAACTGAAATTTAAAGGGTTGACTGCTGAAGTCCTTGGGGAAATTCCTTGTAGTGGTCAAATTGTTGACGAAGTGGGCATAGATATAAGTCATTGAGTCAGACAAATTTTTGACAGCCCTAGGAGCAGTCTGCTGCCATAACCAGAAATGGGCAGATCTGGAAGCAACTCAAGGTGCAATGCCTCAAGTGCAGGATAAACCAAGGTAGTGGCTGAAAGGACTTATAACACTGTTGAGGCTTGTTGATATGATCCCCTGTATGTCAGTGACAAAGATAGACACCTATGTAGCAGCAGCATGTGACTGTATCAAGTCCTACATTGGAGCGTTATGGTAAACTTAAAATGTGAACTGGGAAGTTTATGCAGTTTTTTTTTGGTCACATGATTGAATCTTGAATCATGATCATCAAAGTCTGTTGGATGGCTTTGACTGTGGGAGATCAGGTCCCAATTTCAAGATGGTGTCTGGGATGCCCTCATTTAAAACAGATGTCTTCTCTCGAGAGAGAAACTGACATTAAGAGGGAGATATATTTGTATATGCTCCTGAGTGGATGTCTCTGTTCAACAAAAGGAGATCCTCATGGCTCAGGGACATATGGCTTCAGAGGGGGAAATTCCGAAGGAAATCCAAGAAGCCATATTAATAACAGGATATCTAGCAGCCATGAGTACTTTTGTACAATTTGAGGAAGTCATAAAGCATCAAGTCTGGAAGGATGCTATAGGACAAAGCAGTTGTCACCTTGAAATGGCTCTACAAGATCAAGTATGGATCTGATGGGAGTGCTGAAAAGTTTAAGGCAAGGTTTGTTGCCCGTGACTTCTCTCAAAAGGAAGGAATTGACTATGATGATATATTTGCACCTGTGGCATGATATACCACCATCCGATCAATCATAGCCCTTGCTGCTACGCAAGGATGGAGTCTTCATCAGATGGATGTCAAGACCACTTTTCTGCATGGTGCAATAAAGGAAGAGGTGTATGTAGAACAACCTCTGGGATTTGAAGTTCAGGATCGAGACACTCATGTCTGCAGGTTGAAGAAAGCCCTCTATGGGTTAAAGCAAGTACCCAGAGCTTGGTACGAGAGGATGGATAGTTACTTGATGAAGCTGGGCTTCACTCGAAGTAATGCTGATCCGAACCTTTACTTCAAGGTTGTGCTGGGGAAGCCTCTCATTCTAGTGCTGTATGTGGACGACCTCTTCCTGACAGGTGCTGACCCTCTCATTCATCAATGTAAGAGGGAGCTCGCTGCTGAGTTCGAGATGAAGGACCTGGGACTGATGCACTATTTCCTAGGCCTGGAGGTCTGGCAGAGACCTGGAGAGATTTTCCTTTCTCAAGGAAAATACATTGTGAAGCTTCTGGAAAGATTTGGTATGGTGGACTGTAAGTCCGTGTCAACACCGATGGAACTCAACTTTAAGAAGTTGAGTGGCGGCGCTGCTGGGCCTATCTTGGCCAATCCTACTGAGTATCGTCAACTCATAGGAGCTTTGATGTTCTTAGTGAACACCCGTCCGGACATATGTTTTGCGGTGAACACTTTGAGTCAACACATGGTTGATCATAGCATTCCAGCTGGGTTGGTGCCAAGAATCTTTTGAGATATCTTCGGGGCACGATAAACCATGGGCTGAGATACACTGCCGAGAGTGTGATACTCCGTGGATATACTGATGCCGATTGGGCTGGCGGTGTGGTGGATCGTAAGAGCACATCGGGATGCTGCTTCAATCTTGGTTCTGCTTCGATCTCATGGATGAGCAGGAAGCAGAAGTCGGTGGCTTTGAGCACCGCTGAGGCCAAATACATTGCAACAAGTATGGCCTGTTGTGAAGCAGTTTGGTTGCGAAAGCTCTTTAGTGAGCTGTTTGGACATGTGCTAGATACCACTGTGATACTCTGTGATAACCAGAGTGGGATTCGTATGACTGAGAATCCTGTGTTCCACGATTGATCCAAGCATGTAGATGGCTGGTACCACTTTATCTGGGATATGGTACAACGAGGCGCCGTAAGGCTCGACATATAGGAACTAATGAGCAGGGCGCGGATATTCTCACAATGCCCTTGGGGAAGGTCATGTTCCTAACCTTTCGTGAGAATCTTGGAATCATGGAACGACCCTATGGTGTGGGTCCTATTGGACGATGAGCTCTGGGAGCTCAAAGGGGGGTTTTGGGTATAGCTTCTCGGAGCTATAAGCACTTATGGTGCTTCTGCCTCACCGTTGTGATTATTGAGTTGGTTCGCCTCTCATTTATCTGTGCCCCGTATGCATCCTACCCATTGAGTTTAGGGCTCATGGGAAGTACCTCTCATTTGGCCAATGAGGTGGGAAAGGCTAGAGACTAGTAGCAAAGACTGATGGACGCATCAAAGTTTGCCGTACTCTCTATCTAGGATGGCATAGTCCAACCACTTGATCTGGGATCAAGTTTAGTGAGGTCTGGGACCTCTGCCTGACTTCGGGTCAGATGAACCAACTTCGGGTTGGTTGGAGACTCTTTGTGAGTCTGATAGAGGTTTCGGACCTCTGAGCTGAATCTGTCAGCCGGGTATGATGTCCTTGTGACTGACCCACTTCTGTTCTGAAATAAAGAAGCCAGCAAAGCAAGTTACGGCGGGATGACGCACGATGTTTGGATTGCACTAGTGGACGGAGTTCTCCCTAGTTGAGAGGGAGTGTTAAAATTGGACAACTAGGTCCAAACTCTAGGTTGTGCTGCTCAGATGACGATCCCAATATTTTTATTGGATTCCTCTTTCGGAGAGGTGTAAGATTGATCTAAAGATCATCTCGATCGGATGAGCAGAACATGTACTTTGAATTTATTCCACTTATGTGCTGGGTCGGCCTGGAATAAAATATTGACTTAAATGTCTTAAAGGACGTGTCACACACCCCAAAGATTCCTATATATTGGAGAGACTTGGAGTTCATTTGATACACATCAATGTGGAGGAATTCTCTCTCTGAATAACGTTGGAGCTGCATTTGGATTGTTCTGGGGTTATGTGTGACACGCTTGGCTGTATGACCTATTGAAGACTTTGCTGGTAGAAGCATCCTGCTGATCGCCGTAACGTCACCATCTCCTATCTCTGTTTTGGTTTGTCTTCTATCGATCTATTTGTACGTTCTATCTTCTTCAGTATTGTGCCCTAATCTGAAATGGCATAGAACAAGTTGAGAAATTAACAGTTAATAATGCAAGCGTACCTCCTTTGTGGCATAACTTACAGCCAAGTGAATTTTATACTCAAGATACCCAAGAGACATGTCTCTTTGTAAATTGGATCACATATCTTTGTAAATTAAATTCTAGTGAGTTTGCACATTTACATTTTTACCCATATTTGTTAAAGTTTTAAAGAACCCGTAAATAATGATGGGTAGTAAGTCTTGGTAAGTATAATTATTTACATATGTTTCCTTATCCCATCTTTTAGGCAAATACTTGCTTAAATTATGGTGGGTAGTAACTTATGGTAAATATGTTATTTACATGAGTATGAGTTATTTTCAACAAATGGTCATGTCCTTAGAGACATGACTCTTCAACACTAATTATTAATTAATTATTCATTATTTATGATTTTTATTATTTATAGTTATATATTCATAAAAGGCTTCTAGGAAGTGGAATTAGCCCCTAGTTGCAATCTTTAACACTCCCTCTCAACTAGGGAGGAACCTGACCTATCCACATTCATCCATGGCTATGTTATCGTGTCCATCATTTGCCATCTCTGCAACTTGTCCCGTCTTTGCTGAAGATTGATATCTTAGTCCAATAAGAAAGGATTAAAAGAGGGTGGGTCACAAGACCTTGCCACTCTTGCCAAAATGACAGAGGCAAGTCCTCATGTCTAGGGATAGAACCCCTACCAATCCCGATCCTTAGTGATCAAGTTGTTAAACATCATGCATCCTAGTCATAGGGAATACAGTAGTACCTAACACGTCTATCGGTAATACTAATTAACTCTAACCACTTTTCCCAACTCATAGGCCAAATGAGAGGTACTTCCCAAGAGTTTCAAACTCACCTTGTTTTCATATAGTGTACTCCATAAGGGAAGGTGAACCACGCACCCTATGCTCACATGTTGGGGTATGTACTCCACAAGTGAAGGTGAACCACTCACCCTGTGCTCATATAACTCCAAGAAGTACCCCAACCTCGCAAGAGCTCCCAGAGATCAATGTCTAACTCAATTGGGACCCTCATGGGAGGGTATTTCCACGACTCCAAGTCTCTCTTTGAAGGCTAATAACTTGCCATTTCCCAAAGGCTTTGTGAGGATGTCAACAACTTGTTCATCTATCATAATGTGTTGGAGCCTTATTGCTCCCCGTTGTACCATATCTCGAATAAAATGGTACCTAATATCAATATGCTTGGATCGGTCGTGGAACAAGAGATTCTTTGAAAGGCGAATCTAACATTGATTATCACAATAAATGATGATGGTATCCATCACGTGCTTAAATAGCCAACTAAAGAGCTTCCTCAACCAAATGGATTCACAACAAGCCATACTAGCTGTAATATATTCAGCCTCAGCGATGCTTAGTGCAACATACTTTTGTTTTTGACTCATCCATGTGATGGAAGTGAATCCCAAAGAGAAACAACATCCAAATGTGATTTTTCTATCCACAACACTGCCAGCCCAATCAGCATCAATATATCCATGTAATCTAAGATCTTCGACAGTGTACCTTAGTCCATGGTTGATAGTACCATTAAGATATCTTAGAAGATTCCTTGCTTAGTGCAACATACTTTTGTTTTTGACTCATCCATGAGATGGAAGCGAATCCCAAAGAGAAACAACATCCAAATGTGATTTTTCTATCCACGACACTGTCGGCCCAATCGACATCAATATATCCATGTAATCTTAGATCTTCGTCAGTGTACCTCAATCCATGGTTGATAGTACCATGAAGATATCTTAGAAGATTCCTTGCAGCAACCCAATGCATATGATGAGGCTCAACCATAAATTAACTCAATGTATTTATAGCAAAGCATATGTTCGGTCATGTGTTCACCAAGAACACCAATTCTCCCTCAAGTTGTCTATATTTGGTAGGATTTTCCAAAACCGTACAAGCAGCACTTCCACATAGCTTCTTCAAATTTAATTCCATCAGTGTAGTCACAGACTTGCAGTCCACCATGCCACATCTTTCTAACAGTTTCACGATATATTTTCCTTAAGAAAGGAAAATCTCACTTGCCTTTTGCCAGATATCCAAGCCTAGGAAGTAATGCATCAATCCTAGGTCCATCTCGAATCCAGAAGTCAACTCCCTTTTACATTGATAAATGAGAGGGTATGCACCAGTCGGAAATAGATTATCAACATATAATACCAAAATAAGTGGCATGTCCTTTTCAACCTTGAAGTATAAGTTTGGATCAGCACAGCTCCTTGTAAATCCCAGCTTCATGAGATAGCTATCAATCCTCTCATACCAAGCCCTAGGGGCTTGCTTTAACCCATAGAGCGCTTTCTTCAACCTACATACATGAGTTTTTCTATCCTGCTCTTCAAACCCCTAAGGTTGTTCCAAGTAGACTTCTTCCTTAAGTGAGCCATGTAAGAATGTGGTCTTGACATCCATTGGATGCAGGCTCCATCCTTGATTTGCAGCAAGAGCAACTATGGATCGTATAGTGGTGTATCGGGCAACTGGAGCAAAAATATCATCATAGTTGATTCCTTCCTTTTGTGAGACGCCATGAGCCACTAACCATGCCTTGTATTTCTCAACACTTCTATCAAATCCATGTTTAATCTTGTAGATCCATTTCGAAGAAGCTACGGACTTATCCTTGGGTCTACGCACCACTTCCCATATATTGTTCTTCATGATTGATTCATATTCTTCAACCATAGCATCTTTCCATACCTGGTGCTTCACAGCTTCTTCGAAAGTGCAAGGTTAGGTTTGAATGATAGTACTCACCGCAGCCAAGTATCCTTGATACTTGGTAGTCTTCTTACTTTCTCAAAAAATTCTTCTTAGGGCACCATGGTTTCTGCATCTTGAAGTGTATCTAGAAGCCATAGTGGTCTTTTCTTTGAGATAGAGGGATCACAAGTGGGTAGATCAAGTGGATCCATTGGGCCATCAACATCGAGCATAGGTTCATCCATCAAAGGTTCTTCTTGACTTTTGGCATCATCATCATCCCTCCTTGTGATGGGGAGATCCCTTGCTTTTCCGAGGGCAGAGTCTTTATCAAAGGTAACATCTCTACTTACTACTACATTTCTCTGACCAGGTACATAAATTCGATATGCCTTTGAATCTTCACTATATCCAACAAATACACCTTTCTTCCTAGAGGCTTCCAACTTGTTCCTTTTCTCTTTTGGTACATGAAAATATACAAGACAACCAAAGATTCCAAAATGTGCAACATCAGGTTTCTTACCAGTGAAGATTCCTTTGGGTTTCTTGAAATCCAAGCTTTGATGACGATTCCTATTTTGAATATACACAACAGTGTTCGCAACTTCTCTCCGTAAAAAATTTGGTAGGCTTTGATCATGAATCATGGCACAGGTGGCTTCCATAATTGTACGATTCTTTCTCTCGACAACTCCATTTTGTTGTGGATTGTATGGAACGGTGAGCTCCCTCTTAATACCTGCCTCTTTGCAAAAGTCATTGAATTCATTAGATTCATATTTAGTTCCATTATCAGTTCTCAATGTCTTGATCTTCTTCCCTATATCATTCTCCACCAATTCTTTGAAAGAGCGAAACCATCTAAATGCTTCATCCTTCTTCTTCAAGAAATAAATCCAAGTTTTGTGGGATAAGTCATCCACAAATATCACATAGTATAAGTGTCCTCCCAATGAAGTCATGGGAAAAGGACCAGCCATGTCAAAATGGATCAATTGAAAAATATCAGTTGTCTTGCTCTCACTAGAAGGGAATGGTTCCTTTGTATATTTTCATGTTGCACAACCTTGACAAACTCCTTCATGATTCATATGAAATTTGGGCAACCCTGTGACCATCTTGCTTGCACTCGGTAAGGCATTGTAATGTAAATGAGCAATTCTCTGGTGGCATAGCTCACATTGAATAGAAGTGTCATTTGTCAAAGCTCCCAAAGGACTTCCACCAACTTGATAAAGACCATCAACCCTAAAGCCAAGAGTAAAATCATCTCTAAAGTTCCTATTCCATGCACGTACCTTTCCATCAGTGAAAGTTACCTTGAAGCCTTTGTCCTCCATTGCAGAAATAGATACCACATTCTTCTTCAAATCCGGCACATACAAAACATATTGAAGATGTATGGTTTGACCATAGTTCAAGTGAAGAGCAACAGTTCTTATTCATTTTACGGGGCAGGTGACATTATCTCCAAGAATAATATTTAAAATAGTCTTCCTCTCAACTAAATTTGAGAGAACCTCCTTATATCTAGTGAAATGCCTTGAGGCTCCACTAATCAATTAACCACTGATACAAGATGTCTGAAGGAGAGGCAGGAGATAAAGCAAAAATGAGATGTTACTCATCTTTTTTTTCAACAACATTATTTCTTCATACCTAGCATTTCTTGTCCTCTTGGGAGGTCGATTATTTCCTTCCCGAGCAGCAGGAGCATTCCATTTTCCTTTGTAGTTAGACCTATTGTTTATTTGATTGTCGTTGTTGTCCCTTGGAGGATTCTTCTTGTGAGGACATTCTCTAGCATAGTGGCCAAACTTATTTCAATTGAAGCATCTTCCTTTGCCTTTTCCTTTCAATCCCTTCTTAGATTCAAAACCTTGTCTTCTTGAATTTGATGGACCGACATCATTTCTCCTTTTAGCATGTGTAGAGAATTAAGTAGGTTCACTTCCATTAATAGACTTATCTCTCTCCATCATCCTTATTTCCTCTTGAGTGTGTCTATCCAACAGCTCATCAAAACCAGATATCCTATAATTGTTGAGAATGGTGGTGAAAATTGTTTCCCATGGCCTTGTAAGACCTCCAAGTGAAATAAGGTTGAGTTCCCTGTCAGCAGTAACTTCTCCAATAGATAGCAAATCATTCTTTACTTGGGTTATTCTCATGAAATATGCTTGAATAGACTCCCCTTTGTCCATTTTGATATCCTTCAACTTGTTCTTGAGAAAGAGAATTTGATTTGCAATATTGACTTTGAACATCCCTATCAAATTATCATACATTTCCATGGAAGTTCCCAGATCAATAATATCGGAGATTAAATGCTTTTGAATGGATTCAACTAAGATTTTTTTAGCTTTGACCTCTCCTTTTCTATACTTATTCTAACAGTAGCAAGTGCATTTGAAGGAGGCTCCACCACTTTCCCTTGCACATAATCCAACACTTCATGTTCCTCCAAGGTCAAATCAAGAGTCATCTTCCAAGCATGATAATATGATTTGTCATTGAGCCTGTCCTCTATCTTGAAATAGAGTAAGTGGCCATGGAGACTTGTTCCAACAGACCTTGTTCAACAACAGTAATTATTCAACAATGATTGCTTCTCTTGTTCCTTGGGCTTGTCTTCACCTGGGCTCTGATACCATGTTAAATTTTATGGTATGTTCTATGCTTGCAACATTTACTTCAATTTCTTATTATCCCAATAACAACTTCACTTCAGATCCAATAGTAATCACAGTAAAACTTCAGTAGCATTCACTTCAGATAGAACAATAATTATAGATAGAACATCAACAATAAGTACAAAAAGATATAAGATGATAAGTGAGTTTTATTTATACTCAAGATACCCAAGAGACATGTCTCTTTGTATATCGGATCATGTATCTTTGTAAATTAAATTCTAGTAAGTTTGCAAATTTACATTTTTACCCATATTTGTTAAAGTGTTGTAGAACCCGTAAATAATGGTGGGTAGTAACTTATGGTAAAAATGTTATCTACGTAAGTATGAGCTATTTTCAATGAATGGTCATGTCCTTAGAGACATGACTCTTCAACACTATTTATTAGTTAACTATTCATTATATATGATTGTTGTTATATATATATATAAGTTTTCTAGGAAGAGGAATTATCCCCTAGTTGCACTCTTTAACATTTGTGCCTCTCATCCTCTCTATTACTCATTTGTGCATTGTGAAAGGAAAGTACGAACATGAGAAAGAGAAAGCTAGAGAGACTAGAGAAGAATTCTGAGAGAGAGAGAGTCTTGAAGAGTAAGAGTCGATCTTGATGAGCAAAAGTAATTCAGTGTTTGCATCAGCTACAACTATCAAAGATCTTCTTCAGATTTGGTTGAACTTCTTCTTTCTCTCATTGTATTTTATATCTCTATTGAACATTTGATTTCTATTAGAAGAAGAATTTGGTTGGGTTTCCCCCTTGTGGGTTTTGCCCTGATCATTGGACCTAAATTCTCTGTGTCTCCTTGTGTTCTTGGTTGTCTTCTATTTTGTATATGGTTCATATGGTGCATGCTCTATCTACAATTGCTTAACTAATGTTGCAGCATAGAACTTCAGCATTTCAACATAAGTTTGGTGTTTTTGTTTCGAGTGAAACACGTACACAGACTGATTGAGGTGGAGGAACTTGCGGATGAGGATGCCATTTGGGAGAGACAAGATTTTGCAACATCCATCATTGCAATTGCTTGAGGACAAGCAACATTTTGGCGGGGAGGACTGTAATATTCTCAATTAGCAGCAGCTAATTGGCAATATTATTTTTTGGCCAGTTTACTTTTTGGAGATAAACATTCCCTAAAGTCGCTTGAGCACATTATTATGTGACAGTGTAGGGCCCAAGGGTCGAAGTGGAAGCGTGGCCAGCGTGGGCCCATGACAACGCAGAGTTTCCTAAGGTTTGGTGGGCCCTGGGTGAGAGCAAGGCTCTCCAAGCATAAAGAAAGGAAGAGGCTCCTCATTCAGAGATTCGATTATGCATCTATGATTTTTGTCTTTTGACATTGAGCATGCTTTGGCTGTTGAGCGAAGTCTACAAGTGATGTTTAACACATCGGGTGTCTCCGAGCGGAGATCCCAACCTCATCCCTGGGGGACTTCGAGTGCCTACTCGGGTGAGGAATTCTATCCATTGATTTTCAGGTGGGAGTTATAGCATCTTCAGAAAAGGATTACGCACTATCATGAGGAGAGATCACGCAGCCCTTGGAGGAGGTAGTGTCGGGGGTGGAGATTTATCAAGGGATTCAGAATTTCAGCCAGAAGAGCCATCCTATTCCAGTAGTAGTAGCAGTCTTGCAGCAGGAGCAGCAACAGTGGGAGATAACGCCGTCATTGATAGAGCAGCCATTCCGAGAGTATTTTTAAGAGTATTTCCAGCTTGCCGCGTGCAGGCCAAGGTGCCATCATTCTGATCACCTTTGTACTCATTGTATCTTTCAGTTATATAATAAAATGGCTCAGCGTTCTCCATATTTTGCATTTTGTATGTGATGTCTCTGTATTTGTTGTAGTTTCATGTTTATGTTTCTTTATATTGCTGTTTATTTCTACACGGAATATTACACTTTCTGAATGTAATTTTTTTCTCTTTGAATACAAAGATGCAATTTTTTCCTTGGAGAAAAAAAAAGAGTTTAAAAAGTCTCAACGCAAGACATAAAATAGGTAATTTGTTTGTCCGGGCCGTGAGTTGAATGAAATTAACTGCATCATAGTTTTATGAGATGTTTAAAAACATACAAGGATAGTTTATCACCTATGTTACATGGGGACACATCCCCAGCCATCACAGCAAAGGAAACTCGGATGTCGCAGTTCCAGGCTAAGTCACCGCATTTGTGTTTGTGTTCAAATTCGGTGTCTTTGAAGTTCGAATAAAGTTCGACACTTTAAATTTTGGCAATAAAGTTCGACATTAAGTTCAACATACTAAAAAAATTGAATATATATATATAATAAAAGTTTAAACACATCTCACTCCTGTGCTATTCAACTAAATGCTTATTCAATAAACAAAGAAGGTTGAGCATATATTTGTTTTTCAAATATGAAAATAATACAAGGAGAAATGCTTTGGGTGGTCATTTTGCAACATCCCAAATCAGAGTTAGGACATGGGCACTTTATAAAAATAGATTTATTAATTAAAATTAATTATAAATATAAATAAAATTAATATATGCACAAAAGGAGCGAAAATCTGCCTCTTGCTAGATAATAATTATGAATATTCACTGTAAGCTTTATTTAAAAACTAAACTAAAATAAGCTTTCCTATCTTTAATTAATATATGGTTTTTTTATTAAAAAAATGCCTTACCTTCATGTTTCTTTTCCTTTTGTCTAGATTCTATTATATTATTCCATAAAACATGATGACATGAATCATTTTGCAATTAGAACAGTTCTAGTAAGAAATTAAATTCAATAATATATTGTTCTGAAATTATAAATCTTTACTTCAACCATTTTCGACATAAAGGGATGATTTTGGTTTAAACAAGCCCCACTATATCCACTGTTTAAAGAAATGCATAAAAGATTCATCTACTTATACATCCA
Organism: Pinus albicaulis; assembly: GCA_034641835.2. Lineage (NCBI taxonomy): Eukaryota > Viridiplantae > Streptophyta > Pinopsida > Pinales > Pinaceae > Pinus > Pinus albicaulis. Next base: position 1,556,063,225 of record CM076575.1, read on the forward strand.
CATATTGTGAAGAAATCAGCCCGAAATGGCATATGCTGATTCAAGATTCGGGAGGCTGGGAGATAGTAGCCATCCTTTACTAGAAATTCCAACAGTGAAGAGTTGTAACGTGTCATAGAGCATTGGTGAAGTGATGACAACCCACTTACATCATATTAAGCGCTGCCAAATTGACTCAGTAAAATGCTCCTTTGACATTCATTTTGATAACTTTTCGATTTACAGGCAGCTGGGGTTGAGGGTGCTCAGTGGTGGAGTGTGGACATAGGCGACAAGGGTTGAGAATGGAATGTGAGACTGCAAGTGCTATCGGGTGCATAGGTTTTCGATTTTTAATTTCTCTTAATTATCAACCGACAAAAAACCCAAACATAAGCCGGATTTATTCGAATTTAAAGCGAATTTTTTTATGTTCGCGTTCGGAATCGAGTTCGGGTTTATTTTCGGCGAACCAAAACAAATTTATTCGATATGCATTTAAGTTTGGCGAACTTCGAACCAGAAGCATTTTGTTCGCCGAACACAGTGACTTAGGTTCCAGGTACATGGGTAACAGTGTCGGAACCTCCGGGATAGTATAGAACATCCCCTCCCCCATCAATGCACCCCACCCTGAACAACAAGAAGTAAAAAGTGGGGACATCCTACATGGGAAACTAAACAAAAAGTGCAGAAATAAAAGAAAACTAAAAACTATCAAAAACAAAACATGCACCCAGAAAGTAGGTATTCAATCTGCCCAATTTATCACCCAGTTTCATTGCAAATTCTGAAAACATACTTATAATCTGTATAACATCATGTTTCCTGGAGATTTCTGACAACAAATGCAACCAAAAACCTTCCAGTAATGAGTTATGGACTTTGATATGGTGTAAGTTGTAAGTTTGTAACCCACTTAATCTGTTATGATATACAAGCCCCACGCTGGATTGGGTACATGTACTAGAATCATACATAAGGACTTGGCAAGCTTTCCCAAAGGCACATGAAAACAAGATATGTAGGGAAGCGCTAGAGTTTCAACGAGCAAATAGAGAATATTAATGGCCTGTTCAACAAAATCCAATTGAGCATTCTGCAACATAAAAAACTAAATCTCAAGAACAAGTTCCACCAAAGGGCGTGTTGATGAATGATACTAGAACTAGAAATGAGTCAACTACTACCTCCAAAAACTTGCACGGGTTTAACAAACTTACCTGATCATCGTATATTTGTATCACAAGCTATGAAAAGCTTGGTGTAGTTTCATGACCATTAAAAGGGTGATGAAGTATACATAATATAATAGTCATAATACATTGTACTTGACTAACAATTTTGAGAGACTGTTTAGATAAAACGACTGACATCACTTAATTAAGAAATGTGCCTTTAGTTACGTAATGTTGGCTGTCACCAGCTTAAGTTTCTCTCACAAGACATTTTATTTGTGCATCTCATTATTACACATTGAATAACATATCAAGTTTCTCCTATTTATCTCTCTCTTCAACTTTACGCTGTCAATGTATGTGCAAATTTATAGATTTGTAATCAAACATGCAAGACAAGAAATCCAAGGTCTCTGTTTTCTTCCTGATTTTACTTTATAGTTCTTTAGACATTGCATTCTTCTGATTCCCCAAATTTTGACTGTATGCATTGGTAAGCCATTCATTGTGTCTTTAGAGCCATTCATTCTGTCTTTAGGTCACTCAGGTAATACAATAAAGCATCAAAAGAAATTCATAATTCAAATTTAACAGAAATAAGGATAAATGCCAGAAGTCTGCAATCAAATAGACAAAAAATCATCAAGATCTGTTACAGAGAACAAATGCCAAATCGCATAGGAACAACTTAGCATACCCTGTACTCTGAACAACCTGACCAAGAGTAGCAACAGCAACTTCACGTTTGACAGCAGCTGCTCCATCTAATAGTGCCTCTACAATCAATGGCATCAACTCACTGAGGTAAGGCCTCATTGCACAGCCACCCTACATCACCAACAATTGAAAGTATTAAAGCAAGAATCAGATATTTCCCACACCAAAAAAAAACTAAATCCCCTCCATATTGTACATGTCAGCAGAAATAGATAAACTAAGTTAGAACCACATTTTTTTGGATTTTAGAAGAACACTACATAAATAGCTAATTGATTTAGCTTCTACAAAGCCGTGGCCATTGCAGAACTGCTGATCTAGGTTCATAGTATCATGAATTTGGTTATCAATCAACCTCGTGCAAACAGGGTAACTCAGATTGTTCCTTTTCTCCTCCCAATGAAGTAAATCCTTCTCAGATTGTTCCTCTTCTTCTCCCTCATTGTAGACACCAACAATTATGATTCAATATCACAGATTCTTTGGGAGGCCGAACTTGATTCTTACTCCCATGCCATCCACCACATTAATCCTGTCCACACCCTATATGAATGTCCCATCAACCACAAGTATGATGAGGAGTGTAAGGATCTACACAGGTACCTCCACTTTGCTCTCACATATGACCCATCCACTATCCCATCTGCAAGTAGAAAGTATCAACATCTCCTCTAATGTAAGGAACGAGATTTTATCAATGTTCCACGAAGTACCCTGGAGGTGGGGGTGAGGGAGTGGGGATACGCGGGAGCGGCCTATGCAAAAGCTCCTCACCAATTTTTAGGAAACGTGGGGGGCGTCGGGGTCTTAAAAACTTATAAATATAAAAATATATGATATATCATTGAAATTTTGATATTTATAGTGTAACTGTCTTTATCATTATAAAATATATAATACTTACATCATGAAGGATATCATACATGTAAGTTTGTAACTGTGATGTTAAAAAACTGGAGACCATGGCCTTTATGTCAGATAATAGAAGATAAGAAGGGAAGAAAAATACACTATATTCTTGCGAATTTTGACACTGGTTTCCTTTCTCATAACTAAAGGTGGCAAGAACTTAAAAGAATCTACTTCTCAGCAAAACAGTTTCGTGTTGAGATCTAATAAAAAATTACTCATGATAAATTTGTGTGTGAGAATGATTTAAATGTTCAGCACTGCCTTCATGTTGCAAGAGGGGTTGATTAATGTCAATGTTAGACTCTTCTGTTGTTGTAATTGTGATGTTGTTGTTGGATTCATTTTCAAGTCCATTCTTTTCTGTGTTTGTATCCAATTTGGATTGATCCTTTGCCTTGCCCCACAATACAACATAAAATCAGGCAGCGGCAACAACTTCAGCATAAATGAAATGTGAAATGAACAATGAAACATTGAAATAAACTTTTAAGTTATCTCAAACCCTTAGAAATTTGGAATTGTTTTTTTCATTAAAAAAATTTGCAATTTTTTGACTGGGGAAACGACCCCTCGCGTCCCCTCATGTCCCCTTTTGCCTAGGAAACGATCCCTCATGTCCCCTCACGTCCCCTTTTTCCTAGGAAACGGCCCCTCAAAAGTTTCTTCGCATACCCTGTGTTTTGGGAGCTTGGGGAAACAACCCCCAGCCATCCCCAAGTCCCCAGAGTGCGAGCGAGCTAGGAAACCCGAACCCCAGGTGGGGAGACACAACCCCGTGGAACACTGGATTTTATAGCTTCAAGAACACATTAGCTTCATTCAGTTCACCACAATTCCCCCTGAAACCTTTTAGCAAACCTCTTCCACACACCCGCACCCCCACCACTAATATTGATTCTCTGTTGGATCTCTCATGTTACTTCCCTATATGACATGTTAGTTGAATCCTCAGTTCCTTTTCCCTCTCATCCTATCTCTTGTCTCTTATTTACAATGGGAGATATTAAAAGAACTATTTAGACCTTGAGCAATAGCAAAGCAACCAATGGAGATGGTTCGAAAATATGACATCGACACTCTTGCACTTCATATTGTTGACCATTTCAGTCATGTAGTTTCCTAAGGTTTTTCTTCTTCATAATCACAACATATCACACCTCAATTTTAAATTGGGTGGCAGTTCTAATCCAAATAATTGCAAGAGTATTTTGATTGGACATACTATTCATTTTTCCTCAAAGCATCTTTTGTTGGTAACTTTTTCACTAGATGAGATATTTTGTCACTCTCCTCAATTCAAAAGCAAGACAAAAATATCTTCAAACATCAAAAAATGTTGTCATGTTGCAAAAGAATTAATCCACTCTAGGTCGATTCTTTCCAAAAATACCTGTTGATAAGGCTCTCATTTTGAACTTCATTGGTTATGACTCTAGGTTGTATGGAATTTGGGTTCTTTGGAACATAAACCTATTGTTGTCTTTGATCAAAGTAATGTCAACATTGATCGATTTATCAATTCAATGAATCCTATGATTAGGATAACAATAAGGTACCTTTGTTACTTAATTCTTCCTGATTTTAATTTTTGGATACTGCTGATTAACCTTTAAGCTGTGTAATTAAGTTTACAACATATACTTATGTCAATTTATCGGTCAATAAAAATTTTTGGCACCCCTTTCTTTACTTTCTCATAGATATGGTTTCTACATCATGGCATTTAATTTTTCGTTGGTCAGTTGTTAGTCTTGGTTCTTAGTGTGAGGTTTTGCTCCAATGTCTTTCCAGTTGTTCTTCCATTGTTTCGCCTCTACTGTCTTGCCCGACGGTCATCGCTCCATTTCATAATGGAAGAGGACCTTCTAGATTTTGGCAGCAGCATGTTCAAGGCATAGGTTTTTTGGCCTCAATGAGACTACGATGTTAGAGGTCGCCCTTTCAATACTCAAGCCAAATTGGGAAGCAGTTTTAGGACACGAGCTCTTTCGTGAATCCTCAATGGATCCTCCATTATCACCTCCCCTGTGAATGTAGGTGCATCAATGAAGAACTCCTTTCCATTCAGTTTCCCCATCATGGGCAATAATGTCTCTCTTTCAAACCTGCATCAGTCTGATGGTGCTCTCTATCACTTGGCTTCTTCACAAAAGGAAGGTGGTCCTATGTTGCAACAGAGGGTTTCCAGTTGTGAAGAGTTTAGGCGGACATCACCTCCCTCCCACTAAAAGAAGGGCATTAGGGCAAGGATTGGGAAAGTTGCAATGGTGGTTAAGCAAGACGTCTATATTAATTTCATCTTAGACTGGTTGGGGAGAACTTTGGTGGGTCATTTCAATGGGAAAGAGGCAAATGGATGGGAAATTCTTGGAAGCTTGTTCTCAAGTATATTCCTGACTTTCATGTCTTATTCCATGGGTGTATTTTCTTCAAGTTTGGTTTTGTGGACGACTATGGGAAAATTCTCGAGCAATCCTGGAATTGGGGCCCTTCAAGCCTGATTCTCCAAAATTGGTCAACTGACTTCGACCTTATTAGAGCCCCAATCTCGATATAGAAGGTTTGGGTTATTCTTCCTAACCTCCCTCTGTTATTATGAAAAGAGGCTTTCCACTCCACCATAGGGAATGAAATAGGAAGATTAATGAATTTAGAGCTTGATTGGGCCTCTAAGACAAATCACAAATGAGCATGGGTCCAAGTGGAAGTCAACTTGAGAGATGGTTTGTTGGGTGACTTAGACATGGTGTTCGACGACAAAAAATGGGTTCAAAAAATCGATTATTGGAGGTTGCCCTTCATGTGCTTTAGTTGCCACGAAATAGGGCGAATTCTAGCTTATTATATAAGGATTCTCACTCGTTTGGTCAAGAAGAAATAAACTTGGGTTAAAAGATCTTCAGCTTCCAAGTCTGCAGTGACACAGAAGAAAGTTTGTTTGCAAAAGGCCAAAGGTCGGACTCCTTCAGTTTTTGTAGCTCTGATGGTCAAGGAAGCAATGCCTTCGGTTTCCCTGAGGAGTTTCCTGGTAAGTCTCAAAACTTGCCTAATCTAATTCCTTGTCAAGTTTCTAAAGGTTTCGTAGAGGGCAAGGTTGTTTGTCCAAATCTAGAAGAAGTGGGTGACATTGCTTTCACTAAGCGTTCTTCCCCTAACCCTTCCCCTCATTCAGGTGGCCCTATTGTTAGGGCTTTTTTGTCTCCTCAATCCCCTCAAGCCATTAATGAAACTCCTTCAAAGTTCAAATTTGTTTCTTTGAAGGGTCGCGCCCCTTTTCCCTCTCCATCTGGTCGCAAGCCTTCCCTTAGAAAGAGATACACCCTTAGGCCTCATGTGAAGATGAAAGAAGAATCCTACTCCTCAAGGGTTTGGCACCAATTCAATTGCTAGTCAATTGAATGGAGCAAAATCACATCTATTGAAGGCTCAACAATATGCAGTTCAAGATATAAAGAATGGGAGGCAATCCACCATCTCAAGTGCCCTTGGAGCAAGGAGATCCCTTAGAAAATATTTCTCATGATCGTTCTCTCTTTCAACACTAGAGGGGTTGGGGGTCCGAAAAAAACTTTCCCTCAAAAGAAATCAATGGTATTAAGCCAAATATGATCTTAATTAAGGATATTGTGGTGCATGGCAACAGATTCGTAGCTTTTCTCAAGCCCTAGCTCAAAAACCAGCCTTTTATTCAGTAGATGTAGAAGGTCAATCTAGAGGTTTTATTTGGATGGAGCCCCGCTTTCAAAGCTCTATCATCTTCCTCACTTAATTCTTCCATCTTGGTCTCACTAGAAGTGAAGGTGTTGGGTATCATCTTTAAGGTGATCAATATTTATGGTCCTTAGGCTGAGACAATCCCATTCTGACAAAGCCTAGCAAAGTCAAGCGTCCTAGATAATCCTCTTATTCTTATAGGAGGGAATTTAAACTTAACTCTTTCCTGGGTACATGTCCATAAATGTCTCCGCCTCACACTTACGCATGACCCATATTCCTCCCCTAACTTTCGCAAAGCTTACCGTAGACTACTTCATCGCAAAACACGAACATTCTTCTCCCAACGAAGACTAGAACTTTGTGATGCTCAATGCCACTCCCCAAAAGCTTTTTGGTGGGCCCTCTTTCCTAGACATCATGCCATCTCTCATGCCCTTAACCCTATGTTCTCCCACACCACCTCCCTTTACAATATCCCTAGACAACCCCCCACCTGTATGCTTGCCCCTCCCACCTTATGCCACTTATTCTCTCCATTAGTGAATAGGAAAGCAGCCAAAGCTTTGAGTACCAACAGAGTGGCTAATAACGATGGGTGTCAGGACAAATTCCTCAAACATGGCATTCAATGGCTTGAGTCATGTATTGCAAACATTTTTAACCATGCAATTTGTTCAAGATCCCCCCCCCCCTGGACAAGACACATTACTCATCCAATCCACAAATGTAGGAGCAATGTTGATCCAAATAACTACAGAACTATCATAATAGGCCACACATTCTCTAAGCTTCTTGCCACAATTATGCACCAATGGCTTTTTGAGGCACTAGAGAGTCGACATCTCAGAGCTAGAGGACAAGTCGGCTTTCTTCAAATAATTGATCACATCTTCACCCTCACAACCATCATTAAGGAGTCCCGTCATCGTCTTCACGGGTTTACAGTTGCTTTGTAGATTTCCGAAAAGTTTTTGACACGATTTTGAGGCATAACTCCAAAGACCCTCATATCAAAGACCGTCTTAGCTGATATCATGAGACTTTATGAGTCAGTGTTGGGGCACCTAAAAATGGCCCATGGTCTTTCAGACTTCATTCAGAGTACAATTGGGGCGAAGTAGGGGTGTGCCCTCTCTCTGACTCTCTTTGGGATTTATATTGATGAGCTCAATTCTTTCATCCATGAGCACATACAAGAGGGTGATGGTTGCCTATTGCACCATGTTTTGATCTCCTTGCTCCTCTTCACTGATGACTTGGTCTTGTTGAGCTCTACTCCTGAAGGATTACAGAGGCAAATTGACGTGTTGGACAGCTTTTGTGACTTCAACAATTGAAGGTCAACTTGGGTAAAACAAAGGTTTTGATCTTCAATGCCTTGAAGAACTCTATTACATACCTACACTTCTACTACATTGAGATCACCACATATTACATCTACTTGGGAGTATTTTTCACAAGGCCCATATTTGGTATGCAGCATGCACTCCAACCTCGACTCAGTAAAGGTTATGGCTCCCTAGCCCTCATTGAGCAACAGTCCTTCCAAGCATATTTCTAAGATATCTCGTCCAAGCTCCACCTCATGGACACCATTATCACACCCACGGTCCTCTAGGCCATTATCAGACTCAAATTGAGCCATGATGAAGAGAGTCCAAGCCCTGCTTCCCTGGCATGTCATCCGCTGCAAACGCATAGTTCTGCAACCCATTATTCAGGCAGAGTTTGAGGTCCACCCATTTTTCCTTAAGGTCCTTTTCCGCTCGGTCCCTTTTCTCCATCAAGTCAAGGCTTAAACATATTATGCTATCCTAAGAGAGAGATACCCCTATCTTGCACTTTGTTCTTCGGAGGCCATCATTTTGGTTACCCACTCATGTCCTGCTCGTGGATGTTCCACAGAGGCATCACAACTCCTTCAGTCAATGACCATCTCCCAAGAGTGCCTACCTCCATTTAGTTTCTCCCTTAACGAACCAGCACATCTCTTACCAACTCGTTAGACATTGAAACGGACCATCAAAGAGGATATCTATAGATTATACATTCAGGCCACTTGGACATCCGCTGCAATGAGCCTTATCTCAAAGATGTCCTTTTACCCAGAACATTTTTAGGGCTGCAAGATGGCCTCATTGTTTGCCCCCTTATACTCGCAAGCACTATATGCACTCCCTCAATATCCCACTAGGGCAGCTTTAAGATGAGTCATATCGACTTCGAGTGGAGACGAATCACCATATGCCACGATCTGATAGGGTCTACCAGTGGTGCCACCTACAGGAGTCGAATATTGAGATGCACGTCATTTTTTGGTGCCGCATATACTGTGAGATCGGAGGTCCATATCATTGCCTATATAGAAAGTCTGGAGGATCCCTCTCTACCTTCTTCCGATATCTTGATCAGAGATGCCTAGCCCTCTTCATCAGAGGGATATTTAGACACAGATCTCAGATCCTACATACCTCGCCTCACTTGGGGATGATTGGAGACAATCACATCATACTTTCAAGTTGATCCAGTTGATCAGAGCAACAAGGAAAGAGCTAAGTTCCAGCGCATTTCAGATAGTAGAGTAGTGAGACTTCAAGTCTCCCCTCAACCACCTCCCCTTTCGGAGGCCAACCAATACCCTCGAGACCGTTGCAAAGGTGTCGAACAATACATCAATTCACTCACACTCAGAGCGTCAGAGATTTTAGCACTAGAACATGTTCCTCCCCAGCCCCAATGGAGCATCCAGATACCTATCCAAAGCTTCTTTACTTTGGCCTCAGATGTTACGAGTATCCATCACTCTTACATCCTCTAGGATCATGCAGCCAGACTCCTCGTTGGATCCAGAGAACTCCGATAGCGAGTCAGTGCCACTGTCTATTGAAGAATGTAACTAGTTTCGATCTTCATTAATTGTATAATGAAATGTATTTATCAAAAGAAATAGAAAGGAAATTTTTATTATTATTATTATGACTTATTAAAGCATAGGTTTCATGCTTGGGTCATCATGTTTTAGGTCAAAATCCCCATTGAGGACTTGTAGGATTTATATTAAGTCATTAGAGTCATTGTCCACTTAATGAGACCCTTCTTGGGCTTTTGAATCATGTAAAAAGTATTATTTTTGAGTCAAATATGTAATTTGTCACCTCCACACCAAGTCGGCCTACATGAAGGTAATTCGAACTCCATAAAAGGGTATATATACAATGCAGTTCGATTCATTTGGAGACACACTCTCTCACATAAGTTCGATACCCAAGAAGAGGCAGCAGAAAAGTGCAAGTCATAAGAAGGAAAAGGATTGCAAGATCGAAGTTTCTAGGGCATCTATCTCTCTCACGTGTGAATTTTTTAGGCTACAATTGCAAGATCGAAGTACTGCATCTAGGTCGAAGTTCTATTGTTGCTTCTATGTTGAAGTGTTGCTTCTTGCTCGAAGTACTGCTTCAAGGTCAAAGTGTTGCTTCAGGATCAAGCTGTTGCTTCTAGGTCGAAGTCCATTTGTAGCTGCCAAGTCGAAGTCCAGTTGTTGTTGTTAGGTCAAAGACCATTTGTCGCTGCCAGGTCGAAGTTGCTACTCCCAGGTCGAAGTTGTTGCTGTCAATTGTTGCTGCTAGGTATTGAAATTTAGGAATCTTGAATCCTATTGCAGCAACTGATATTATTTCTTCTATTTGTTAAATAAATTAAACAAATTATTTGTTGTGTGCTACGACAAATATCGAAATAAATACACTGCAACCTTCACAAAACAAATACTGCGGAAGAAATAAAAACGCTAGAAGAAATAGATGCACACACACAATATGACACCGTTATTTTTGGACTAAGTCCCCGGAAAAACCCAACTCGGGAAAACTGGTGCAGCAGCTGGGGGTTTTGATATTAAGCTCTTAACCGTTCATCTCTTAGGATGGACTTCCAAGTGAATCCTCAAGCATTTGGCCTCCCAATGTTCAGTCAATCTACAATACTAGCAATATTTCTTACATAGGTTGTTTGGCCTTCTAAAATGCCAACAATTACCATATTTATGACTCGTTTTCTTGCAAGAGAAACAAACCAAAGATATTACGCCATAACTTTTCGATTTGTGATGATGCACCCTAGCTTGGTTACTTCTACAAAGATTCACCAATAATTTGGCATCACATTAGCAACCAAATATATGATAAATCTATCAACAAGTACAATGTACAAACAATACTATCCCTAAGGAATAACATTGGAAACTCCCTCCAATATCTAAAAATCACTAAAACTAAACAATCTATCAGCCAATATCAAAAATATATCATAGAATGAATCAGCCCCTCATGGGCTCCAATAATCAGCAAAATAATCAAATGCTTAAGTTTCCCAATCTTAGGCATAAATCCACTCCCAACATTGGCATCTGCTAGGACAAATCAACCACCTTAACAAGTGCTACTGGGCATCACATTCACTGAAAATAAATCACATACCAACCATCAGTGAAGTAGATTTTCCACCTATCCTGGCTGAGGACACACTCTCATCACAAGAGCAACTAGTGTTTCGACCAATCAAACCTTTCATAGGTGTAAGACTGTAAGTGCTCATCTCAAGCAACCCAAGGTATCACCACCAACAACCTCTCACAAGTTCAACAACTAAAATATTCAGCCTTCAAATCAGCAAGAAGACAATCTCAATCCAATCAGTCTTGATACCATGTGGAAATTTCAGAATATCATTGCTCAAAGCTAATTTAGAAATTTCACCTCAACCTTGAGGTTCACTAAGTCTATTTTTTGTGAACTTTCAGGCTTAAGGCTGAAATAGAAATATAAATACAGTAGTATATATTTCACTTCTATTCAATGAAATACCTAAGGCAGCTCAAAATATAAACACCAAACATTTGTACTTCAAGGGAACGATGTTTCCAGCAATTAGGGCACAAATCTCAACATATAACACACATGAAAATCAGTTATCAACAGCACATTTGTTACACCCATAAATTGGCCCCATTAACACCTATTTACTTGTCAAATGACTCAGCAAAATATGCTCACTATTATCTTAAATCAGCAGACATAACCAGTACTAGAAACTACTCAATCACCATATGAACATAAGTTGAAAATCAAATCTACAAGTACACAAAGTTTGGACAACAAAATACACTTCACATATACATAAGATTGAAGTTACAAGTACATAACAACTAATCACAAGCCAATACAAGAGAGTCCTTCATGCTTATTATATGCTAGGACTCTCCAATTCATCCAAACCCTAGCTAAGGCATCCACAAAAATTAGCAAACTCTAGCCAGCGTGGCCTAGAGAGGCATCATACAAAGCTATTTCTAGCCACTCCAATGGCTCAACAACAAGCTAGAATCGACACCAAAAAATTCACCCTTGATTTTCTTATCCCACTCTAGCACTCTTATCTTGATCACACAAACTAGGCCTCCTTGCATCACACAAATGCAAGCATTATAAGGTAACCCTATCAATATCATTTAATCTCCTTCCCTATCCTATGGTTTTAGTCCCACAAGCCCCAGGTCTTCATCTCATGCATCAGCACAAGTGCCAAGACCTCTAGCAAGATCATCAATGTTATATCAACAAGTCCTCTTCCAAGTTTAACATCACAACAAGCACAAGACTCCTCTACTCCTCTAGATCTCCACACCCTTGCTCTAGCCTCCATGCATCACATAAGCAAAAGGCTCTGAGATCGCCCCAAGCACTATTCGTCTTTCATCATGTCTCCATGAACCCTATTGCTACTTCTCTTGCATCAACACAAGAGCCAAGGCTTCTCCATGACCATACAAAAAATGAATAACAATAACAAACAACGTTTGCATAACACTCTTCAACTCCGCTAGTGCTCATGTTCTTCTCTAGGGTAAGCACAAGATGCATTGTCCTCTTCGAGCACAAAAGCAAAGACTCCATGAACATCCTGAAGTACTAGCATCCATGTTCATGTCTCCTCTAGGAATTACATCACAAACTTATCTACAAGACTTTTGTAACAAATTACAATGATAGAAAAATAACCACATTAGTAGTGAGTAGTAGCAAAGGCTCTCTCCTTCCTCTATATAGACTACGATAAAACATGAACTAGGTCCACATAAGATCCTCTATATAGACTAAGATAAAACATGAACTAGGTCCACATAAGAAACACTAGATATAAGTCGACTTGGAAACCCCCCATGGAGTGCTCTACAATACATAGATGACAAGTGTCACACTAGGCTTTTACCCAACCCCAAGGAGGGACACCCACCAAGCATGATGCACCTTTGGGACCAATACCTCTCCTCCAAATGGTGTGCTATCCAACAAGTTTTAGCCCAATCCAATGGTCCCTTTTACGTGGTGGTTCTTTCTCTAATTGTCCCCATGCAAGGTGCTCCACCTCTAGCTATATGCAACATGTTATCTGGTGACCGACACCCTTGAACATGCGTGCCAAGGTATTATTAGCTCCAATGCTTCTCTTCAACATAAGTGTCGGGGTCCACAACCAACAGCCATGAAGTATGACCCAAGCATCCTCAAGTTAAGTGTCCAACCTCTAAGGTGGATGTCACATGAGCTTATACTTTTAGAGCTAAGTGCCCTCCTTCAAGTGTCTAGCACTCATCCACCTAGGTATGTACCTTTCCTAATCAAGCAACTAACTCCCCCATTCTGCACACACAATGGGTTGGTCATCGCACCACATAGGATAACAACTTTCTAGGCAAGTGTGTTATGCTACCATTTTATCCCAAAGTCAAGCATCCACACAAATTGAGCCAACAAACTAGGAGACCTAGTGCACTCCTAGCTAGGTGAAAACACTTTTGGTGTAACAGTTAACCCAAAAAGCTAACACTCCCACTTTATGAACAAAATGTTTTACGTAACACCCATAAACTCCCTTTAAATTCAAAACCTATATATCTTGTGCCTTCACAAATTTGGAAGAATACACCTCCATAATGACATCAACATCATAACTACTCCACAAGCATTGTGAGAGTCATCTCCCACAAGTACAAGTCTGCAAATCTCAACATCCCAGCAATTGTTACTCACAAAGGTGTGTCTCTTTCCAAGCAATTTGTAGCTCAGCCTTTGAATGGTGAACATGCAAGGAGAACAAAATCAAAGCCAATTGGTTTACACCATCAAACCAAGCTACTCCCTCTTCGACTTGAACTTTCCCTCCCCTGAGAGTTCGAAAATAACAATTATCTTCTATGAAACTGAAGGAACATAACCCTAGATCATTATTTCCTATTGAACACTAAATCATTGAGAACTAAGAAGACATCTACATTACTTATCAAAACTTCAACATCCCCAAAGTCCACATCGTGGCCCAAAATCTTTTAGCACCACATCAAGAGTTGTTCATGACTTCCTACAAAGATAATCATGTCTCCAAACAAGACCAAGAAAAGTAGATCAGAACTATCAAAACCACAAGATAAATATCTACATACATCTCAAATCATGAATCTTGAAATATAAAGCTCATAGTAAAATTAATAACAACCCATATAACTGTGAACATAGGAATCCCTCTTACATACCTCAAAGCCTCTGTCCACTAAACCGACAACCTTGACAAGGTCACCTCCATATTTTGGAGAGAAACTGAAGAAAGATTAACATCCAGGTCAACTCCCTCTTCCTAAGAGAATCCAACAACCCCTTCATTGGTACTGATCACTTCACCATTAGCTGCAAGCTTGGAATCAGTCAATGATTCCACCAGCATAGGTTTTGAACCTATCTCCAAGATTGTCTTCCATTACCCTCTTCAACGACAAATACTCCTTTGCTCTACTACAAGAAATCCAAACCCTAGTGGTCCTTTGTTTCCCTAGGGTTTTCCCCAAATCCTAGCATTCCAAGAGAAGAATACAAAGTATAACCAGAATATAACTTGAATGATCAACTATCAAAGATGTGGTACAAAGTACAATCTCTACATAATACAAATGCACAAGATAACCAACTAAAGATTCAACAATATCCTAGCATCACACTAAATATCACATCTATGATCAATCTCTCAACAAATATTATGTACAAGATGAACAACCAATACTATACCCCAGGGATAACACTAGAAGCTCCCTCCAATCTGTCACAATCACTAAAACTGAACAAGGTCACATTTCTATAAACCCTTGAGTCACAACTCAACCAAAACATATCGACCATTAACCATCAATCTATCACAAGAATAAATCAGCCCTTTCTGGGCTCCAATATTCCACAAAACAATCAAATGCTTAAGAATGCCAACATTACTAGAGTCGGTGACCCTTATAGAGGGGCACATCCAAGAAAGTAACATATCCACTCTGTCAATACCCACCTATGGAATATTGCCTCTTCATATTCTTGTTCTTCCTAGCATTTTGGTATTATTATATTTATAAAGAAATGCTACAATGAGATGTATCTTATTCCTTCCACGGGCCAATTTGCTTTTTGGATATTTTAATTAAAAAACCTATTTTATTCTCTCTCACACACACATATTTTATTTATTTATTTATTTTGTCTATTTTTGGGTGGGGCAGTTGGGGCATTACAAACACATTATTTTCCACAAAAAAAAAGTAAATCTCCATTCTTTCCATTCGAATGAGAAAGCTGGGTTGTAAAGTTGCATCAAAGGGTTGCAAAAACAATACACAGAATGCAGACTTCACTTACCACCCTAGCAAGTTCCCCTACAGTTGCAAGCACCCCAGTCACAATTCCATTATTGGCATTGACTCCTGTGCCTTCAGATAGTTTTGCTACCAAAGCCTGCATTACACTATGTAAGTAAATTGGACCAAAGAATATGTTCACCTTAAGAAGTGTGATATTTATACAAGTCTACCTTGTGGGCAGGAGCAATATATGGCAGCATTAATCTTTCACATGCTCTAATCAGGCAACCTAATAACTTTGCACTTTCTTCCCTGCTTTTGCTATCTGCACTGTTAATCCATCACATCTAACAAAAATCATTTCTGAAATGATTCCAATCCCTATAGCAGTAACAATAACAAAATGGTTTTTGCGTCACTATGGTAAGAATGGTTTCAATATTATGCATTATGATTTCCAACCTCTGCTCCAAGTCAGTCAATAGTTGTACAAGGTGGCGCCGCAGAGCAGGAAGGACATATGCTGGATTCCTTTCAGATAATCTGCCAGCCATTGATATAGCAAGCTCCCGAACCTCAAATCCCTGATAAAACAAACAAAGAACTTAAATACTTCCATATATAAATAAGTGCTGCAAATTAGATACTCTAGAAATACCACCATTTTATGACAATGTAGCATGCATAAGCCCACAGATGTCATAAAAAGGCCAGAAGTATGTCAAACTGCTAAAAAACATGGTAGACATGCCTGATGATGAAAGCCTGCAACATGTCTTGTAAAAGATAAAGAAAAGGCACGAGACATAACTTCCAAGGGTATATGAAAGGTCTTAGCATTTGAAATTAGCCTACAATACAATCAGAAACATTCAACACTCAAAGACAAACAAGATAACAGGTATTCAAAATGCGGACTTCTTTATATGATTATCAATCTAATAATTTGAACTGCCTTGAATTGGCATTCATGGGAAAGTTTAAAGAGAGAAATGATCTTAAATATCTCCCAAGTTTGCATGTAATATTTGAAAACCATATTGAAGGACAAAACATCTGCCAAAGATAATACGTATTTCTCATTGGCTCTAATCCTGGAAACATGCGATGTGTCATTCAGCAAGGTAATTCTTGACAGGTCCACTTGCAATCCCTCTCATTAGATTTCCTTAGGGATAATTACATAGCTTGAAAATGTTTATCTTAATAAAGCTCGAATTGCTTAGGTCACCATGAATGAGTACCTTCTCAGTGTGAGCTCATGCTTTTATTATCTAATGCTCATCATGTACTTTGTTGCATTCTTATTCTAATATGCATTTGTATAAATTTAATGTGGAAGCATTAGTTGATATGTGAGTAATTAATGGTAGTAATATCCATGACTAGAGGAATCAGGCTTAAGAGAAGCTTATCCTAATAATTGTCTGAGCATGCAGGTTTGGTCGTTGTATCAGTGGTGCAGATGTGTACATATTAACACAGATGTATATTCAAGTGGCCAGCTTTGGTACAATTCAAAGAGACAATCCAGTGGTCTTATGGGCACACTTAAAACTTTTGACATGCCTTCCAATGAGGTGACCTCGTCTCACTAAAGTCAGAATTCAACCGTGCTTACACTTTATCTTGCTACCTAGGGATATACTTTTGGTTGCAGTCTCATGTAGCTTAGTTTGACACAGGTGCAATGACATGAATGAACAGTGTAGCAAAATTTATTGATGTTAAAGGGGTTAATTCATTTGGTTCAGTGATTCAAATCACATTTGGTGGAAGGATATATAGGTGTTGTAACTTGTAAGGCTTCATATTGTTCACATATCATAGTGTACAGAGTTATTCATTAATGAATTTTTGGAGTTGATTTCTGCCTGCATGCAAGCACTAATGTTTATGAATGTTTCTGTGAATTCATCTCCATTCTTATCTAATTAGCTTCCTTGTTTATCTTTCCATAGTCTAGCCACTGCGTAATTGAGATTAAATCATCGCAGTGATTGGTGTGTTTGTGCTATTTCCACTGGATGCATGAATTTGGGTTCAAGTCAGTATTAAATCATCATTTTACAAGTACATGTCGAGTAACTACACAATTTAATTCTCAAGATTCGCTCTCAAATGAAGGCAAGAATGAAAGGACAAACTGCATTCACATTAAAATACTCAAAGCTGGAGTTGCTAATCTCAACATGAAGATCAGGTATATGGATGGACAACTGATTAACATCACCCATTTAAAGAAATACCTGCCATCATCAGTCCCAGATTTACCAGCTACTATCCATAGATGCCCTAAGGAGCTAATTTCAAACAGAAATTTAGTTATATTGGAAATAGCTTGTCACCAAATATGAGTTACTCTCTAAAATTAAAAAACAAGGTGGAGATTTCAACATAACATCATTAGATAGATGCCTGGCAACTTGATGATTGGATGAGGTAGTTTGATTACAAAGTACAACAATTCACGAATGAATATAATGTTTCTGTTAATGAATCTTTTGCTAAGGTAGGACAATCTTTGTGAACACAAGGTGACCCTTGGTAATATACAAACCATGATTGGGGACAAATTCAAGTCTCTATCAAGAACAAATCTTATCTAGTCAACTATTGGAGGAAACAAAAGCAGCAATGGCAATAGTAAATACCCATGACAAAAGTACAACCAAACTGTAGATACCTACCTCTATGAGTTCAACAACTATTTATTTGACTCAAAGTGATGGACAAGGAAGCAAAGTTAGTGACAAAGTTCATTAGGGGACTAATTTTGCCAATCAGCTTGAGGACAAATCTTGTCTAGTCACTACTGGAAGAAGCAACAACAACAATGGAAATACCCATGACAAAAAGTCCAAGCAAATAGCAGATGCCTACCTCTAGAAACTCAAGCACTACTTATTGAATTCTCTAGGGTTCACAAAAACTAGAAAAACAATTTCCTTCAACATATAACTACTTCCAATGATTAGTTAGCATCAATAACATTTAACATCATTAAGCAGTTATAAAGAAGAAAATTTCAGCCATTGAACATGAAAGAGCAATAAAGATAACCATGAGAAAATAAGACAAGAGACACAAAATATTTACGCCTGAGGCCAGGGCAAAACCCACAAGGGGAAAACCTAGAAATCTTTCCTTATGAGAGAGAGAGTTCAAGATTCAAAAATACATCAAAAACAATATCAAGATAATAGCCAAACCAGTAACCAACAAGATCAAGTGCCAAGCACTCCTTTGGGTTTTCGGCCCCCTCCTTTTTGCTCCCAACTTCGTTGGATCAAAGATAACAAAGATACAAATTGAGGTGTCAAAAGAGGAGAGGTGATCTCCTTTTTATAGTTCTTCAAAGGGGTAAACTAGGTGCCTCTTAGGGGCTCAGTCGACTTGTATAAAGAGAGGCTAACTTGATGTATTTTAGGAAGCATATTTTAAATTCGAATTTTCCAATTTCTTTATGATGAAAATACCAACCATGGCTACCACATTTCCAACACTCCCTCTTAGCCATGGAGGTCCTTTTCATTCTCTCTCAAGATCAATCTCCCCAACCAATCCATAGGTCTCCCGGCCCATAGCCTAAGGGAGAAATCACCAGTCTCATCATAAGGAAAGATACATAGCATCCAACACACCAATGAGGCCAAGCCAATCATATGCATAGGATACATCTCCCCAACCAATCCATAGGTCTCCCAGTCCATGACCTAAGGGAGGAAAATGATCCTTCCTGACCAAACCATAGGTCTCTCGACCATAGCCTAAGGAAGGGAACTCAAGATCAATCTCCCAGACCAAACCCTAAGTCTCTCGGCCAAAGCCTAATGAAGGGAACCCAAGATCAATCTCCCCGACCAAACCATAGGTCTCCCGGTCAACACCTTGGGGAGAGATCACAAAAATCAATGTCCTCGACCAAACAAGTCTCCTGGTAAAAACCTAAGGGATCACTTCAGGCCTCAGAACCAAGCTCCCCTACCAGAATCACTGGCCTCCTAGTCAGTTGACCTAAGGGAGTGACAATCTTCCCGACCAATCCATAGGGCTCCCGATCATAGCCTAAGAAAGATTCGTGATGCTATACAATCAAAGCTTTCTCTCCAAGTGGGGTTCTCAGTCAATCCAAGCTTCTCACAGACGCAAACATCAGCATCTTGCTTAACAGCAAAAAAGTAGCCATGGTGGAATCCAACAGACAATAAGTGGCTTCTCATGAAAGCAAACATCAACAACTTTTTCATCAGCAGAAAAGTGTGCCATGGTCGAATCCAGTATACAACAACATCCAACTATTCATGCATCCTCAAACGTGGCTTCTTATAGAAGCAAACATCATCAACCTGCTCATTAGCAAACAAGTATACCAAGATCGATTCCAGCACAAGATCAAATAGATCAGCAAACTGCTTCCAAAGCAAAAAACAGCTACATTTCTAGCTTCAATCATGTTAAACGCAATATAAACATTTGTGTCATCCAGACCGACACAACACCTAGAAGTGCTCTTTCCTTCTATAATACATCTACTGCAAATAGAGTCAGTGATTCTATACATCAGGTGGGTCAAACAACCAATCAAAGAATCAACCACGTAAGCAACAGAGTCTTGTAACTTCTTCAATTTTTTCATTAAGCAAGTGTCCATGGATTCACAGTCCATCATGCCATAACTTCAACAAGGACTTCACCAAGCTCGTGCCACACTTTCAATCTTACAATTCTTCAATCAGCTCCCTCTTACACTGGACAATGAGGACCTTAGTCCTTGTCATAAACATATCATCAATACATAGTAGAAAAATCACAGGCTCATTTTCAGTAGATTTGGATCAGCATCATTGTTCAAGACATCTAGCCAACTTCATCTTGGAAGCCACAACTAACTTCTTTTTCATCATAGATCAAAACATGTTTCAATTTTATATACTCCCTCTATGTCCAAAGCTCATCCAATCATGAGTCTTCTTTTCACATTGTTCTTCCATCCATTTCCAACAATAGCCACACCTAGGCAGTCTTCATTATGTACTTGCAATCCTTGCTAGGAGGCTATGGAAGAACAAATACAACCATGCAAGATATACAAAGACAAGAGACTCATAATGAAACAGCAATAGAAACAATCAAAAAAGTACTTACCTCTTGAGAATGTGTCAGCTACCACTTGATCTTAGTCTTCTTTGGTCCATCCAACCTCATTCTAATCTCATCCACCTCATCATCATCAAGGAGTCCACATCATCAAGGAGTTAACCTCGTTCACATCATCGTCAAGGAGTATGCATCATCCATAGCATCATCAAGGAGTTAACCTTGTCTACATCATCATCAAGGGTTACACATCATTAGTGACGATAACAAAAAGAAATACAAGATACTTATATTTTGAGAACATGACAGCTCCCTCTTAATCTTTAGCCTCCTTGCATCCAACTTGCAAATCAGCCTTATCATCAAGAGGTCAAATCTTCTAGGACCTAGGGTTTCTTCTTTCAAGTGGAAGCAATTAATTCATAAGGGTTGACTGTAAACACTAAAATTTCTTCAATCTTAGTCTAGGGCTTTACAAACTCATTCTTGCATTCTTTTCCCAACTTCATCATTCTCACTATCATACCTACGGTTTTGCCCATAAGCATTAGGATTTCTTTTCCAAACCCTAGCCATTCCAGTGTCCAAAACTTTCCAATACCCTAGATTTTCTTCTAATGTTCAAATGACACTCATCCTTGCAATCTTCATTATCCATGTACTTTATAGCAATATTAGTCCTAGGGTTTTGACTACAAACCCTATGGCATTCTTATTCAAACCTTCTTGCAGTGATCCCAATATTTTCCTCTTCATAGTGCAATAAACCTTGTAAGTCCTTCAGATCAGAATATTCATATATTTAAGTCTTCAAAGAGGAACTCAGCCTTTCTTTAATTGTCCATGCAACAGGAATCATGGATCGTATCATGAACAGTCCTTAGTACAAATCTCTTGATACAAGTCTCATGATACAGAACAGCCTCTAGCTAAAAGTCTTTTACTTCAATAAGAATGTTGCCAATAAAGGATCCAAAATCACAGTAGAAAGATACATACCTTTTATTTGGAGACTGAGCTACTCATCATTGTAGAAAGTCAGAGAGATTTGGTATGAAATGCATGTCATTGCAGATATAATCTAGATGTAACAAACTTCATTCCAACTTCCTTTTGAGCTTTACTTCGGGAGTATAATGAAAGCAATTTTCAACTCTTGCTATAGGATACAGAACTTGTCCTCAGTTTCAGCCTCACAGGGCTTCCATCATGCCTCATATTTCGCATGGAACAGAACTTTGATCTCCTTCAAACTTGGTTACAAACATAAAGACAATAGACTTCTAACCGGTCACAGATCTTCGAGTTTCTTATTATGACTACAATCTTGGCCTTGTCAGATACAAGAAAGAGACCAGAAGTAGACTTTGATTAGCGTTGATCTCTTATTATTTTTGCCTTAATTCCAATGTCAAGGCTACATTCTGAAATTCCAAAGAAGTGACCTGACGCTAATCCTTTCACTCAGACTTGCAAATTGTTCTTTAATTCATCAAAAGAAACTTAAAGATCATTTGTCAAATTATTACAACAGGCTTAATCACCTTCTCAAAGATTTATGCCGGCTTCTTCCTTCCAGATCAACCAGGTCAGCCCTTTCTCATTGTGATTCAATCTTCTCTTCTGTATAGAAGGTACTTCGTATTATAGTCACATCAAAAATCTAAATTTTTCGGACTACAGATCATACTTAAGCACAGAAAAGGTCTTCTTCAATAGAGATCCTGAACAGGCCACAAATAAATTCGGATTCGATTCCTTACACAGAAATATATCACCTTCGGATTAAGCTCACATTTCTTCAGACTTCGGATCATTTAGCATTTTGATTTGAGCTTGAAGCTTCAGTCTTGGATCAGCACAAATTTCAGATAGAGACTTCTATAAGAGTAAGGCTTGGATCTTCTTTGCATAGCTCGGACTAGTACACATAATTCGCATCATTCCACAAATAAATAATCTTCAGATTTCGCACTCCTTCCTCAAAAATATATTGCCTCTAGATCGCATATATACTACAAAGAATGAGAGTCGTAAGTCTGCAAACTCCCTTCTCAATCGCAGTTCAACAAATGTCACATATGTGATACCACAGATAGCTTACATGAGTGCCACAGAGATGATTTCCTCAGGACCGCAAGTTTTTCATGGAGAATGGGTAAGTGCCACAGAGCTCACACAAAATATAGGTGTCCCAGATCCGCAATTTTCACAGAAGGTAAGTGCCACAGGTCCGCAATTTAGAGAATTCATGCCATAAGCAGCTTGCATACCATGCGTATTATAGGAGAATAAGAGATCGCATACATCCTAGAGATTCTCATGAACAGAGAATAGAGCCACATATAGGCTCTCATGAATTTCGCATATGATCATGCCACAAGGTTTGCACATATAAAGCCATAGAATTTGCACACATACAAAACACGTGCCTCAAGTAGCTAGCACAATACCAAGGAATGCTAGCATAAAAGAGTATGAATGTCACAGAGAATAATGTTTTAAATCAAAGGAAGGAGGGAGCTCAAGCTAGAACAATACAGAGTTCAGAATCAGGATGCTTTACCATATATATATATATATATATATATATATATATATATATATATTCCTTAGAATTTGCGCACATCACAGAGGTATCACACAAAAACTCGCATGCCTCGGGAAAAATACGGTTGTCACAGAGGTAATGTACCTCAGAAAATTCACATAGCCTCAGAAAAGTCTCAGAAAACTTTGTATAGGAGTGATGGAACTTCGCATAGAAGAGATCATGATGCTCCTCATCCCAAACTGCTCTTCAACCTGGCTCTAATACCATGTTGAATTTTCTAGGGTTCACAGAAACTAGAAAAATAATTTCCTTCAACAGATAACTACTTCCAATGATTAGTTAGCATCAATAACATTTAACATCATTAAGCAGTTATACAGAAGAAAATTTCAACCATTGAACATGAAAGAGCAGTAAAGATAACCATGATACAATAAGACAAGAGACAGAAAATTTAGACCTGAGGCCAGGGCAAAACCCACAAGGGGAAAACCCACAAATCTTTCCTTATGAGAGAGTGAGTTCAAGATTCATCAATACATCAGAAACAATATCAAGATAATAGCCAAACCAGTAACCACTCATCCTTGTATTTTATTTGGTTTTGATATTTCTTCCATGGCCTCCTAAATGAGGTTTGCAGGTACATCGTGAAGACTGCCAAGGAAATTATTCATGTAGCAAATGGCAGCATCAAGAAGTAAAAAGCAAAGTTTGTAGCAAGAGGGCTCTCCCAGTAAGAGGCAGTGGACTACAAGGAGAATTTTGCTCCAATCACCATATGGTCAAGTTCTTGTATGACCAAATGGCTCAAGCATAGACTCAGCAAGAGTGATTGGTGTTCGAAAGGGATAAATTGTACAAATTGCTAGGATGTCCAGAACCGTGCCAAATGAATTCCAACTCCAAGGGAGTAGACAGTCAAGCAGAATGGAAGGAGCATCCTTGCAAGAGGATGTCATGAGTTGAGATTGTTAGATGCTCATAGATGGGAGGTCTCTAAGAGTTGTATGCTTTATACGAAGGGACCATGTCAAACAGAAGAGTATGCTTCAGTTACATCGGGAGCAGCACTGGGAGGACTTGCTTACCTGACAAAGGGAGCAGCCTGGATTACGGTATTACCACAGATGGATTCGCATGAGCATCAGAGGGAGTTGCCCTCGAAGTTTGAGATCAAGGATCTTGGCCTGATGCATTATTTCTTGGGATTATAGGTGTTGCAGAGACCTAATGAAATCTTGCTCAGAAAATGGAAGTACATCATTCAGATTCTGAGGAGATTTGGGTATGATGGACTGCAAGTCCATGGTTACACCTGTGGTAACCAATCTCAAGAAGTTGAGTGGATCCACTTCAAATTCAGATTTGGTGGATCCCACAACGTACAAGCAGTTAACTGATCCTTGATGTTCCTGGTTAACACTAAGCCTGATATTTGCTTTGCAGTGAGCACCCTGAGACAGTTTATGGTTGAGCTGAGCCATGTACATTGGGTTGCAAATTGCAATGAAGCATGTATTGTGGTACCTGCATGGTACAGTTGGATATGGTTTGAGATATGTCTCGAGTGGTGAAGTGAGGCTACAGGGATATACTAATTCAGATTGCACCAAGAGTGCAAAGGATAGAAAGAGCATCCCGGGGTGTTGCTTAAGCTTGGGATCAACTATGATAACATGGTTTAGCAAGAAGCAAACTTTTGTCACACTAGGTACAGCAGAGACAAAGTATATCGTAGCATCACAATTTGTGATGCAGTGTGGCTTTGAAAACTTCTTGCATGACTATTTGATCAAGTCACTCCATCCAAGACATGGTGTAGGGAGGAGCTATGTCACAGGGTTCGCCGAACCTGAAGCTTGAAATTCGAAATTCAGCGAACCTGATAAAAAAATTCGAATTCGATCAAGTTCGGCGAACCTAATGCCGAACCTGAAGACGAACCCTAAGCCGAACCTGAAGACGAACATTATGCCGAACCTAATCGAACCTGAAGGCGAATTTTATGTTTTTTCACATAAAGTTCGATTTTAATAAATTTATGTTTTTTTTTGCTTGAGCGGTTTCTGTTAGCGGTTTTTGTAAATTGTTTTCGCACAGATTGTCTTTCTCTGCAAGCATTGCCTCTCCTACCATCCATGCTCCCTCTTCACCGCTGTCCGCCATCAAGCAGCTCCTTGTCGTCCCCTCATTTCCTTGACCGGCGTCTTTGCCGTTGAATCGAACGCTGCCCTTTCTCCCTTTCCATCGAGTCTCCCTCCTCGACCTGCAGCGCTTCTTCGCTCATCCCTGCGGTTGAGTTCTCATCCTTAACCTCTCCGCACAGCATCCATCTGCTGCCTCGTGTGTTCCTCCGTTAACCTGCACATACAAAAAAATAAACGCACGCATTCAAAAAATCAAAAAACCCATGTTTCTTTCAGTGCGGTTTCGTTTTGATTTTTCAACTTAGGGCTTTAGTTTTAAATATCGATTTGTTATTTATTAGCTGTAGTTTTAATTTGTGGTTAGATTTTGTTTTAGTTTAGTTTTAGATTTATTTATTTTTTAGATTTTCGCTGTTAATATTTGATAGCGTTAGTCTAGCTTTAGGATTTTAATATTTAGTTCTAGTTTTAAAATTTGTTTCTTTTATTCATTAGAACTAGTTTAGGATAGCGTAGGTTTAGTTAGATTGTAATTTAAAATTAATTAAAAATTAGATTGTAAATTTAATTTAAGTAATGTCATTGATATAATTAGATCCTATTATGATTAAGTTATTCATGTGCTTTACTAATCAAAATTCCTACTCATAGTTTTATAAATTATTAATTGATTTTGATTTTTTTTTATGCCATATATATATTTATTGAAAATATATATAGTCGAACCTAATGTCGAACCTCATTACAAACCTCATCAGAATATTCGAACCCGAATCGAACTTAATCGTCGCCGAACTCGAATTCGAACCCGAACCGTGTGACATAGGGGAGGAGTAGTGAAGCTCCAGTACATATCCATAGACGAGCAGATTGCAGACATTCTCACCCAGCCTTTGTCTTGAGCGAAGTTTGTATATTTTAGAGACAAGCTTGGCATGATGCAGAATGTCTCCCTCGTTGAGAGGGAGTGTTGATGTCTTTGCAGGATCAGGCAAACCATCTCCTAAGAAGCCAAACAGACTTGGATAGGTCATGCTGATTTGACCAAGGGGAGATGTGGATACATTCACCTAAGTAGCCATGAAGGACTTTGGTTGGGTTATGCTGATTTGACCAAGGTTGAATGGCCCAGGGCAATTGCAAGAATGGATGGATCTTCTCCTAAGAAGCCATAAAGGACTTTGGTTGGGCCACGCTGATTTAGCTAGGGGTGAATGGTCCAAGGGAAGATCCTCTCTTGAGATGCCATGAAGGACTTGGTTGGGTCATGTTGATTTGACCAGAGGAGATTGATACATTTACCTGAAGAGCCATAAAGGACTTTGGTCAAGCCACGCTGATTTGGCCAAGGGTAAATGGCCCAAGATACTCACATTGCCTACTCCACGATGGAGTGATTTATAGACATGCGTATGAAGAGTCACATTGCCTACTCCAAGATGGAGTGTTCTATAAACATGCATCGATGTAGCAAGCTCATGAACTTCTCTTATGGAGGAGAAATTTCAACTATGGGGAAATTTGTTGCAGCTAAGAAGAATACCTCCCTCACTAAGAGGGAGTGTTGATTTTTGTGTAGCATCGGGAGGTATTTCTGCATGCCAAAGAGGCCTCCAAGTCGGCCTAAGAAAACAAAAATTTATTTTTGGGGGACCAAGTTGGCCCAGGGAGACAAGTCAGCCCAGCTCATGAAGGGGTGTGTCCCTTGAGTTAATTTACCCCCATTCGATTAGTATGTACTATGTATAGATGATGTGACATCTCATTTTCTCCACCAAGCAAGTTTCTTCTTCGTCTTTCTGAGGTCTCTTGGACAGTCGCACGTGTGGAGAAAAGGACTATTCTCATGTGAAAGAGGGCAGCAAGGAGCCACAGCCAAGCATGAAGGAGGCTGAGTTAAAGGCCAACAAGAGAGAGGGCCACGGGCCGTACAGACCGCAGCCCAGTTTGACCAGAACATTGACCAGCATTGGACTTTGATTTGTTTGACTAGTTTGACCAACATATGACCGGTGTTGGCTAGTTGAAGTTTGACCAGGTTTGACTAGTATTTTGACTTGGATATTGGCACAGATTTCAATACAAAAGTTGTTTATTTGTAAACCTTGCTGAAGAATAATTTCTCCTAAAGAAAAGTTGTTAGGTTTTCTCCAAGGTTGGGGAGTTTCCCAGGGTAAAATTGTTCTCTAATGTGCATGACTGTCTTTCTGTGATCTTTACTGTTTCCAGTGTCCACAACATTTACTGTTGATATTTTTTGTGCATAATTGCTCAATGATATCAGTGGCATGAAATAAATTGATTGCGGATTATTAGATATTAATTATCAAATCAAAAAATTGTTTTCTACTGCACGCCCTTGTAGAAAATTCAACACTAAGATATCTTGTAGATGGTGGGTGGCAAGCAATGCAGCAAATAGGGAGAGCACCTCTAGGTGCTACTTTAGCTTGGGATCAGTAATCATACCCTAGTTCAACAAAATGAAAGTTTTCATGGCATTTAGCTCAGCAAAGAGCAGAAATCACTTCATACGAGACAAGATACAAATGAGAACAATGAAGATCTGGTACATTCCTACAGATCAATAAGCAACTGAGATTCTGACCAAGCCCTTGGAAAAAGGGAAGTCTAAGTCATTCAAAGATAAGTTTGGATTGGTGTAGAATTCCTTCTTTGTTGAAGAGTGTTGAGAATTATAGCTCGAATAGGAACTTCTGCACAGATTCAAAGTGAATGTGTGAAAAGTAGTTCAAGATATTTTGAAAAACCAATTTTCAAAAAGTAATTCTAATTTTGAAAAAGTAATTCTATTTTGTAATTCACTTCATTAAACAAGTGAAAGTCCTAAATTTCATTGTTAAGTCTATAAAAAGTATCTCATGCATGCATGACTTAGACTAGGAGTAAACTCAAAAATAGATTAAGGTTATGGTCTCAACTAAAAGTATAAAAACAAGTCATGATAGAGGTTTTCACAAATATGAGAGCAGGCAAGGAAAACTTTAGGGGCTAAAGTTCGCAAGTGGTCTAATTTTCCATGTTTTCTCCAAAAATAAGATTCAATAATTTCCACTTTTTCTGAAACTGATTGTCCAAATGTTGTTTCCTTGCCGTATCGTATCTGGATTTTTTGAAAATTTGTCGTATCCATTTCAAACCCCATATCCGTATCCGTTTCCGTATCCATTTCAGTGCAACTTAGAATTAAATTCAGCAATTTATTAATTGAGATCATAAGGACATTAGGCACCTAGGCTTGATATCAGCATAAGTGAAGAGAGTAATATTAAGAAGCAACATCGAGAGATGGGCTTCTGAATACAAAAATGACAAAACTTGCTCTGAAAGAAGACTCGTGTACAGCTGCCTGAAGTACAAGGACAGTAGTATCCACTTTTTCATAGGAATAGTGATCCACCTAGCAACGAGAAAATAGATTTCAAAGA
The DNA here is from genome assembly GCA_034641835.2 of Pinus albicaulis. Taxonomy (NCBI): domain Eukaryota; kingdom Viridiplantae; phylum Streptophyta; class Pinopsida; order Pinales; family Pinaceae; genus Pinus; species Pinus albicaulis. The sequence continues at coordinate 1,556,091,649 of CM076575.1, forward strand.
GGTAGAAGTACGCTTGTATATGTCTAACATTTTAGACTATTCCTATGAACTTATCTGGTATTTCTAAGAATATATAATTTACTTATAAAACTAACACATTATTATGATGAGCATGCAGAAAGATATTTCTAGGATTAAGAGATAATGAATTCTCTAAACACAGATTTCAAAAGAAACACAGCACCAATAATGATAACATATGGTGCTCACAACAGGAAAAGGCACACAAAATCCTTCATGAGAGAAAATTTTCCATTTCCAGAATAATAACAACTATTAGCCAAAAGGAATTAATGAACCATGTGTTGTAATGTGAAGGATGCCAAAGGAACTTGTTTGCAATTGCGAAAACCATCATAAGCTCATCTGATCTTATTTAAAACAAAGTTAAACAGCTTTAAGGTTTAGTCAAATCAATTAGTACATCAATCATTACCTCATCATTGAGTGCAACAAATATTGCACGCAAACTGTCAGCTTGTGCTAAAAATTCATCAAAACCTCCATTAGCATGCAAAGACAGAAAAACTGACTTCCGCACACCAACATCTGCATCTGCGACGGCGGCAATAAGGAGCTTCTCTATAATCTGCAGCATCAGAAAAACCAATGAATAGAAACAGAAACATATTAAGATGCCATTCAATAAGGCAAAAGTAGACAGGGTTAATGTCCATGCTATCAATGTCCCAAAGATGAAGTCATTTTATAACAAAGAAGTAGGCATCAAAATTTAACATTCTATATAAAAAAAAATACAAAACCAAAAAGAACTTATGTAATTCAAGCTATACACAAAGAAGATCATGAAGTGTAATTAATCCCCAGAAAATAGGTTGGATGTAGAGTAAACCATGGTTGCAGATGATGCAGGAAGATTTGAATGAATTTTAATTCTGAAACCTACTTCTTCAACAAGAAGGCACCGCCTTCCACCACCAGGGTGGCCAGTTCGGCTAGTATGTGGAGATATAGATCCAGAGAAAAAGGAATTCTCCACTAGTTTACAACAGCATATTGCAGCATCTCTTCGTGTTGCACTGTCTTCATCTTCCAAGTATGGAACCACTGCATCCCTTGCAAATTCAAGAAGTTCATGACCCTGCACTCATAAGTGAAAGTTAGAAGTACCTACAATGGACAAATAGTTGTCTGAGGAATGTTATTTAAATCCAAGACCAGTGTAGAGCCAACCTTGAAATTGAAGTTTGCGAGTGTTTTCAATGCAAGCTGTACCAGAGCAGGACCACTAACATCTAAAACTTGATGAGGATAGAGGCTAGTGTTGGCACGAGGTACTGATCCACCAGACCTTGTTATTCGATACGGTGTCTTGGACAACACTAAAGATATGCAGTCAAGTAAACGCTCTTGTATTGTTGGCAGTAAAGAAGGTAGTCTGGAAAAATTAAAATTTTGCATTAAAAATAGATAATACAAAAAGATCAACAAAGGTTGACTAGAATTGTAAATCACCAAATGTAATACTACTGAAATTAACCACATTATGACTAGCATCTATGTTCAAATAACATGTTATGCTCACAAAACCTAAATAATTTTGTCGAATGATACATTGATTGATCTAGGTAATTTACCTAGAAGCTATCTGATCAAGGGCTTCCACCAAGGTAGATGACAGGCCAGCAGAAAACATGGCATCCAATAAGCTGTTCCGTATATAAGGTTCCATAGCAGGACCCATAGCTTTTGCAAAACTCCCTACACATGCTAGCGCCTCCATAGAAGGCTTGCCCCTACGTGGAGTGATCTGCAAAGAAGTTGCATTTCAAAAATAAAATAAGGTTTTTACCATTTTTTCAATAGGTTCACAAAAACAGAATTTCCTAAAAGACACTCATAACATATTACAGCATCACGTATATGTGACGTAATTGTCGGCAAATAGTTTATCAACTCTCCATCTAGGGCTCCAGCCATTTCACCAAGAGCTACAAATCCACTTGCACGTTCAGCAGGAGTGCGGAGTACTGACAGAATATGGTCCATGCATATCTGTAATGACAAACCAAAGTATAAATATCAGAGCACATCGAATGCAGAGCAATGTGAAAAGTGAAAACTACGACAAACTCTGGAATCTTATTCAGCATGAAAAGAATACTCCATACCTTCTATTATTTCAAATAGCTTTGTCTACATTATCCAGTGAAGAAATGATGAATTACAAAGTTAAATCACCTTAAGATAAGATGTGACAAAACGATCACGTAAAAAGTGAGCAATTCGAGGTAGCAGCGATGTAATGCTCTTCCGCACAAGGCGATCCTTGTGCTCACGATATTTAAAAACAATATCTGCAACTTCCTTGTACCTTGACATCATAAATTCTCCAGTATTCCTGATATAACACAAAATTTCAAAGCTATCCAAGGTTCAATCATTTGGGGAATTTATACAGAAGTTATTAAACTGACAACATATTTAGTGTTGCAACATTTGATAATGATCTCAAAGGTATGTAAATCCCATAGACAGTGATATTGTGCCCCCAGATGCTTAGAGTTGATGCAGTTCTATGAGGAAAGTAAGAATGTCCATGCACACAACGTAACTAATAAGTATGACTAGTCCAGAGATTAAGGCATATAACTTATTCCTGCTGCTTGGTTTCATGAGAACAAATTAGTATAGAATTGTGAAAATAAGAGAGCCATAAAGCACAAACTGGCAGGACTCACAAAGGGTTGATAATCTGTGTTACCTTAGGAGCTCACCCACTGCAAGCAATGACCCATGTATGCTGTGGTGATTAGCATTCTTTCCAAGGCCGTCTTGAGTTGCTTCAAACATGCGGTAGTACCTGACATAAGTAAAACATAAGAGAAGTTCCAGAACAAAAATCTTGCAATTGATTCAAACAAAATGATTAATCATAGATGTACAAATCTGAAAACACGTCCACATTAGCATTACACAACGTTTCAATGAAAATCCAAATAAAGGGCATCAGCTACCAGGATGGCCCTGCAGGTCCTGAACTAAAAAAAATAGTAAATATTGTTTCAGGGAATATCACCAAGGGTCTAGAACCACAGATCTATCAAATGCCAAGAGGGATCAAATCTCTTGCAGTGCAAACCTTCTTGACAGTGAAGAAACTTGTTTGAAGTCTGCACCTCAAGGGATCCAAAGTTAGGATGGCTCTAGGTGGGTTTTTAATATACAGATCTGTCAATTACTTTATTATTCTTTAAAATTGACATGAAATATTTTTTCAATCGACGTAAGCATTATGGATGGATCTTACAATCTCCCCCATATTGGGTTGTACAATGTGCCTTACAACACAATTAATTGATGAAAAACTCTCAGTTAGTAATGTTATCCCTCATTTTGTACGAGACCTACACTAGAGAATTTCTTTCACTATGCTTGTTATTTTTATCATAAATGCAGGTTTACAGTTGATGGAGCTTTGGATGGCTTAGGGGTACACACATTCAAGGATTCATGTTCTTGATTAGAGGGTTGTGCTTTCACTTGGTAGAGTGACGCTCATTTGATACTATGGTGTATTATTAATGCTATAGTCATGGATATCTTGATGATGCTTTGATTGACTTCATGATTGTACATGTATGCACATGGTCGAGGACGCATCGCACATAGAACAAAGCTTTGTGTGCTTTGAGGCTATCTTTGAAGGAGACATCCACTTTGGGAGGATACACATGGGATATTTTTTGGAGACTTAATGGGAGGTTCAAGGGTTCTTGTTTATCATATGTGAAGCTATATTTTGTTGCTGATTGTTGTTGGTGGATGCTAGGAGGTACTACTTGCAAAGACCTAGTTATGAGAGGCCATAAAGAAGGGTTCATTTACCACATGTCGAAGGGTTTTATATGAGAGATCATCTCCTCTTAATCCCCTTTGTTCTCATATTTCTGAATGTACGGTCTTCAATCTACCATCTTGTTAAGAATTGTCATTGGAAGTTGGAACAACACTTCATTGTGGGACTCACGCTTATAACATTGTTTGAGTGTGGCACCCAAGTACCCCTCTGACTACATTACTTCATCATTTAACAGCAAGCTAAGGCATATTGTGGCAAGTATAATAGTTCCTGGTGTCTCAAGTTCCATTCCTAAATTGTTTTTGTGGATTGCCCCCTTGACTCCAGTGACCTAAAATTGGATAGGCACTAGTCCCCTATCTTCCATCACCCTTTTATTCTAATTATAATACAAAAAGACACAAAAATGTTGTTCTGCTAGAGCTATCTATTCAAATTTCACTTCACCTTTGAGAGTCATTGTTATACCCTTAGTAATCATAATACCTAGGGATATCCCCCTTTAATTGGAGAAGTGCCAACCAAAAATAAAAGGATAGATTGCTTAGGTGACAATGGTGAGTGTCATAGTAGCTCCCTCCTGGGTTGCACCGTATGGATAAGGGATTTAGTGTGAGTTGGGGGGGTACAATTTTGACATCATTGCCAGAGATAAAGTCCATTTCCCAAAAAAAATGATCACTATTCTACATGACATTTTTGTGAAAGTGCTGTTTTGAAGATCTCTAGTGGATTAGAGCTTTAGTGTGAGTTGCAGACGTAACATTTTGACGTCTTTGCCAGGGATAAAGTCCATTTACCCAAAAAAATTGATGACTATGCATGATAATATTTTCCTGAGAATGTTGTATTGAAAATCTCTTTCTCACATGGTGGTTCCATGAAGGGGCAAAACCCTTGTTCCTTACTGAATTTTGAAGACATTGTTGGGTGTATACGTGAGCACATCCATCAATACTGAAGCCTTTTGAATGTTCATCCTAGTGACTCCACATTTTGGTATATGGTATGAGGTATGATGATTATGCATTGCATTGCATTGCAAATTTTTATTTTCAACCTATGGTGAAGAAAAAGGATGCGGACTCCATGGTTGGTCAATTGGTATGCTTCAATTGATTTCTCAAACATCCTAGGGTGTCCTGATGAACTATCAATGTAGATTCATGTCTTGATCTTATTCGCGGAAAATTTATAATAAGTGTAATATCCTTGGGAGATTTCTGCCCTACAGTTCCATAGATAGCTAGGATTTCCAACAAAAATTCTTTACTTGTTCCAGTGGTGGAATGAATAATTCATGCAACAGTACAGAACATACTAATAAATAGGACTATTCACACAATGATTTGAAGCTGCAATAATGTATTCAATCCAATAATTCAACCAACAGTACCAGTTTAAGTTCAAATCCAACAGAGTTTGACCATCGAGTCTCCTACCAAATGAACTGTATTGTTCTATACTAACTTCCAAAATATAAACACGAACAATAATTTCTAATCCCCTGTGGATTCTGATCAGAAGTGTTCAAATAATCTCAAGGCAGATTCCAGACTCTGCTACAGGAAACTGACCACGAGGTGCTCGGTTTTAGACTTTAAACAATGGACAAGTTACCTCAGGACAGTAACTGCACTATGTAGGAGAGAGGTCAAAGCTTTTGTCACAGCAATTATCATGAGTTTTATCACCAGATCACCTCAGAGACCCTTTCGCACCCATCTGTGGCTTCAGGAAATCCATGGAATTTAATCTCTTTCCTGAATAACTTCAAGAAGGACTTGGCTTTGCTTGGATGATCACCGCCTGGCCTCAGAAGTCCTCGGGCTGCATCAGGAAATTTGTCAAGATCAGAATAAACCCTTGAATCATCTCAGAAATTTCCGGATCTGTTAATCCTCTGCACTGTCTCAGATAACCGTCCGAGTTCTGTTACAGGAGCCCAAATCTCTCTCTTGAACTTTGAATCAGTCAGAATAGACGTGGACTCAGAAAACGTGCCACATTTAAGTTTTTAACTCAAAATGTATTGAAACGACCTCAGGGTGACTCGGGTCTGCTACAAGTTACAACCAACCTTCTGAATGGCTCAGAATGAACCAGGATTTGCACCAACAGTATCGTCTGGCCTCAGAAGGTATCTTGGCCTACCTCAGATTGTTTTGATTTTCTGCCTCAGGAGGACTCACATGGATTCAGCCTCAAAAGACTTTGATCTGCTTCAGGAATTCACTTTGAGAGTTGCCTCAGAACAATTCGTCTAGCTTCAGGAGGGAATTTGGATGCCCTGTCTTAGCCTTTTTCCACCAAGACCTTGATATTTTCCAGACACAAAATTCACCCTGCTTGCCAAAGCAATTAAATGATACTAAATCCACAGTCCAAACCAGAACCATTATAATAACCTGTGCCAGAACAAGAAGATGGGTGACTAGGTAGGGTGGGATCACCTCCCCCGAAACTAGTCAAAGGAGAATGGGGTCTTAAAAGTTAAAACCCTCAGAGCCTCAGGCTCAAGGAAACAGAGACAAATTATCCAATCCAATGATGCCTCAAATATAACCCTCTTGTATTTATAGATTCCCTTGAGGGGATTTTTCTCCTTAATTAATTGAGTGGAGTTCGCAACAAATCCCAACTTTGGGCTTTTTTGCCCCAACTGCCCCAAAACTTCCCCCTGTTGCCCAAACATTGGGAATTTTGGGGTTTTCCCCTTTATCCAGGACTATAGCCTACAGGGATCCATAGGCTACATCGTCCCTTGGGGACATTACAATAAGGTTGTTTTTACGTATTTTTTGAACACATGCAAGGGACTGGTTTGAACATCTCCTTACAATGAATATATCAAGGGAATGCACGGTGTGATAATCAAAGAAGACCTTAGTGATAAAGAATGCCCTCATGACGCCATTGAAGGAGCAATGAAGCATTCAGTTCTCCCTCACATAAACATAAGGGCTTATTAATCTATAATCCATCTCATATTTCTGAATTTGATGATATGTTTTATGATAATGTTGAGAAGTTAAATCTAGAAGACAAACCCTTGATGATGATAAGTTGGAAAATGTATTAAACACTGCATTTGATGAAGATAAGGGCAGCCTAAGGCATAAAGTTATGCACACTACTTTTCAGATTTTTTTATCATAGTAGGATCACAGAATGTTTGTAAAATTATGGAGACCATATCCATGATACTTGTAGTGATGTGTCTAATGAAGAAACTGCAAATTTTGAACCATTGGGACAGGCTAACATAGTCGGAAAAAAAAGCAGAAAATTTGCATAACAATTTCCAGCCATATGGTCCTATTAGTAATGCAAATTTTGGTATCATATAGAGCATATTCATGCAGATTTGTTTCATGTTTCAACATATACTCTCACTTCTAAGGCAGACTTGTAGCAGCACATTTAACCATGTTATTTGGATTTTAATGCAGATTTTTCTCAGCTTTTACGGCAGATTAGTGATGATAATACTTCCAAAAGAAATTCAGCCACAAACTCTTCTAAAATTCAATGCATATGTGCATGAAAAATCAGCCAAGAAACACGTTTTCAGCACTGGAAATTTCATCGAACAGCCATGAGATAACTGCAAATTTTTCCCGCCATCTTCATCTTCAAATTTTTACGAGTTCGCATGATTTTTCAGCTGGAAATCATGATGTAGTGGCTAGCAATTGTATCACACAGTAGGATTTTAATCATAGAAATTTCCAGCCACCTAATTCTCCAAGTTCCTCTCTATATTTCACATGAAATTTCAGCTGGATAATGTACTTTTGATGTTAAAAGTTGTATGGAGCAACAAGCATTTCTTAACCAGTTATCCTGCAGAAAGTTTCAACCATCAAAAAGAGGGCTTCAAACCTTAGATTTGGGACTAAAAATAAATTATAAGGCTGGAATAGTGCTTCACAATTCATGTACATAATATTTGGAGGATAGCCATGACAGTTTGAGCAGTTTTGCGGAGCCCCCTTAGCCCTTGTTGCTTGAGAGAATAATAATGATATCGTAGCTGATGATGTGGGATTGCTTTATGATTTTTTCAGGCATGCAAATGTTTACATTAATCCTATCAAAGCTTGGATAGGGGAGGCTTGTATTTCACATTTGATAAGTCCTTGTTTTGGTTGATTAACAAACACAAAGGAGTAAGTCATGTCATTAATCAGAGATTAAGGTGGTTGCATTGGCTTTCTGATTTCACCTAGCATTTTCATTCTCCTACGTTAGAGTAGGTTAGGAGAAATAAGCTCTCTATTACGAGCAATAGAATAAAAAGAAGACCTACGAACAATAGCTTTATCCCATGTTCTCCTTTGCATTGTTGGCTTATGCCTCATTTTGTAAAATTTTGAAGACTTTTGTAATATGAACATTTTGATGCCCTTATGATGTGGTGTTTCGCAACGTTGATAAGGATCCATCCCAAGAAAAATACATGGCCCAAGTTGGAGCCAAGTGTTACTTCTCATTTCATAAAATTTACCTCTTTTTATTACTTCTCTTTGTTGTGATGTATTTTACTTAATTAGCTTCTTCTTTCATGTAATATTCCAAACGGGATATCTCGACCCAATTTGCAGAAAATAGCTTAACCCAGAAATTTCACAATAAAATTACTTCTTTAATTAACAGAAGAAATAAAGAAAATAGCATAACCCAGAAATTTCATAATAAAGCATATGCAATTTCAATAACACATCGAGCAGAAATAATCTCAGATTTTATTATGATAAATAGCTAAAAGAGTGTACATGATAATATAGCTGAAATATCTGAGATGGATGATCAGATCTCCAAAACTAATCTGCCCTGATGTTGAGGTCGGCCCTCCCAAAACTGAAATAAAATCAATCACTGCACCTGTGAATTCTGGGTGAATCCACCAAGGAGATGAGGTGGGTTTTCATCCACACTCACCAAAATCACCCGAGGGTTTCCGTCCTAGGGCTACTGTTGGAGTAGAGAACTAGGTTATCAACCTCTCATACAAGAAGAAATATCAAATATGCAATCCAAGATGTTCTCTAATGGCCCTTCCTCCTCTTTTTATAGATCTGATGGACTCCTCTAGAAGCTCCTATTTTATTATTATTTTAATCATTGAGCACATTTCCCTTAATTAAAATATTCTTTTTAATGCGGGAAAATGGTCAATTGGCCACCATGCCTCCTCAGGTCACTGAAAATCACTCCTAGCCATCCCATCCTGCAAATATTCTCATTCTGGTTCCAACAAGCTACTACACTAAGGTGTTCTGCCAAGAGTTCCTCCTGAAATGCCACCTTAGGTGTAATTAATTGAGTTAGGCCCATTAATAACTCAATTTTCTAAAAGTTGTCGGAATGCAACGAAACGAAAGGCAAACTGTGTCGATGGTGGAATATACCAAGCGAATACCATCGGACCTCATAAGAACTCCTCAAAACCCCTCCAAAAGCCCCCAAGGCCGGTCGATGACGCCAACCTGCACCTATGACCTGTTTGCCCCCAATTCTAAAAGTCCATCCTAACCATGTCATAAGGGATACCAGAAAAAGGAATATTACAAAACCTCCACCCCAAGATTGCTTGCCCTCAAGCAATCCAAATATGTGGACTAGTTTGTTGGCCCAATGCAACTAAGACCTAATGCCAAGATCCCATACAATCCGTTGGGTGATACTATGCCTCTGTGTCAACCCACCAAGAACAAACCCCTCAATACCCGGATCCCAGACCAATCTCTGACTGATCATGACATCAACAAACCCTCTTGGATCCCAATGCCACCATGGACAAGCATCAGTGCTCCACAGCTCATGTTGCGCTATAACTCTAGTTAAGAATGTTGGCCCACTGACTGCATACCAACTCATCAACTCTCTCCAGTGCGACCCCTGACTCGATCCAATGCTAATCCCGCTCTCCTAATGTCGGGACGGAATCCTGAAGTGCTGCCGATCTGTATCCCACTACCAACTGAAACCTGTAGTACCCGTCATGTCTAATGGTTCCTGCTCCACTATGCTCCTGACTAAGAAGATCATACCATCAATAGGATACCAACTCATGATCTCCCACCAATCTAATGTATGGACACCTGTGCAAGGAGTATGTCTACTAGGCTGATACTGGTCCATGCTAAACTCTTGATGATCTGCCCGATCAACCAACAAAATTTGTCCAAGAAATCCTGCCTCTCTCCCTATAATGGACCCAGGTGGGCAAGTTGTGTTGCAAACCCTGTCTATGTACCCCTGGAGAGGGTTGCTGCCTGAAAATGTTGCAATTTTGTTGGCCGCCACTACATTTTCTTGCACCTCATCAATGGGTAGAGCCAAAGATGGATCCATTGTTGTCTCCCTCATCTGATAGGAAACTCCACGCTCCTACCGTCTACTGGCCTGCTTCGAAACTGCCCTGTCAGCCTCCAACACCTCCTAAGGACGAGTGTCTGCAAACAATGCCACCCTACTAGTTTTCTGTACACCTGCCTGCTCCTCCTCAATGGTTGACCCCAAGTGTGACCGCTCATCCTCCTCCATCATGGCCTCAATAAGAACCTCCAACTGGCTCTCCCCAGAAGGATCATCATGCATACTGTGCACATCCTCCTCAGTTGACTCGTGCTCCATCATATGCTACTCATGGTGACTCGTCACTGGTGACTCATCATCCTGAATGTCCCTCATAAGGTCTACTGATTGCTCATCATACATACCCGAATATAGATCGGGCCTCCTGTCAACAACTCCACATAACTCATGCTCCTCGGGAGCATCCTTGTATGATCCCCGGGCTCGTCCAAAGAAGAATCCCCGCCCTGAAGGTCAGAAGGAATCTCCAGCTGCTCTATCCTTGTCATCTCCTGAGTGCCACTCAAGCATGAGTTGTCAGATCCCCAACGTCCCTTGCAAATGAAGCAAAGTCCCTTCCTCCTCAGCTCATTCTTGCTGCATGATCCACCAAACCTGAGCAGCTCCTCCCTAGTCAATTGTCTCCTGAACAGCTCAATGTTTTGCTCAACCAACCTCTCGGCTAGTTCATAAGCAACAGGTGAAACCAACTGCTCTCTCCTCCAAATGCTCAACAATCTATTCTGTAACTCTCGGCAAACGGCATCACGGCCTCTCATACATGAAGACAAGATGGATTGCATGTGTGCTCTAACTGTGTTAGGATGATGTCTCCTAATGTTGAAAAAGCATTGGAACATCTGCAAAGTCCAGCCATCATACTCAAGATCAAACATGATCTCATAAGTCTTGGTCATGGCCATGGCTTCTAAAACCTCAAGCTTCTTCCCAAAGGTAGGGCTTGCATTGTTGTCCAAGTCCTGAAAAGTCCCTACTACAAGCTTGAAAACTTCCCTCATAACAACATCATTGAAAGGAGGTATAGGTGTTGTCAATCTCATGTGGTTACTGAGACAAAATGCAACGGGAAGTCTAACCCCTTCACAAGGTTCCTCCAAGAACTTGTCTTGTATTAGAGCCAGCATAGTTGGTTTTAATGCCCACATTAGTTTCCTCCCTTCTAACTGTCTCACTTCAGAAAGGAGTGCATCTAGCTCATCCAGTTTCAAAAGGGCTCTCCATGTGGCCCTCATGTGTTTCAAGTCTGTCCGAAGTGCAAAGATTCGATGCCCTATTTCCTATCCCCTCTATAAATCTTCCGGTGATTCTCGCTGGAGGAGGGTGTGGATCCCTTTTGAAAATGGTTTGTTGTTTTGTTTGGGTTTTTGGTCCATGTTGCAGTCCCCTAATGTATTGTTGTGTTGATTTAAGAGGTGTTTTAAGAGCTCCATGATTTCGAAAATTGACCAATAAGTTTCTGGGTTACTACCCTTTTTCAGTGTTATGTTTTTCCAAACACGTCATAGATGCACTGTTGTAGGTGGAATCTATTTGATGTACAGTGGCATACTTATAGAGAGACCAATCCTCAACTTATTGCAAACTCAGAAAATTTGGCAAAGATTCATAGCAATGATGTACTAAGCATGACAAGGTATTTGACATGATGAGAAAACATAGCAAAGATGATACAGAAGAACCTGGTTTACGTGCAGCGGGCGTTCAAGAAATGCATTGGTAGCCAAACGAACAACAATACGCTTCCCGTAGACTTTCCATCTTCACGATGCATCACCCGAAACGTCACTCAGACTTGGCGGAAATTCGATTACATTCTCCAGCAAAGACTATAACAGCAACCATAATATGTCCCTTTTCATATCATGTTTAGACACCTTCAAAAATTCCAATTTGGTCCACTAGTCAACGTAGTAATGCACTCTCAATAATGATCCTGAGATTTTTGTTTGGCGGTGTCGAGCTATCACCCGATTTATGCCCGAACTTATTGAATATGTTTACGGTCCCTCTGTTTAGATGGCGGCTCGATCCTTATTCTCATCCTTTGGTTTCTTTGCAACTCGTGGTAGTCACTCCAATATTTAAATAATTTCTGTCTCGGTCAAACGATGGTTTTGGCCAACGGTTTATCCGACTAGTGGCTCGGCCCTATGTGTGCGGCAGTAGAACCCAAAACTCGGCCCTTTCAGTGGCCTCGTTCCCTCCTTACACACGAGATTTAATTAATATCCTGGAAAACAACGTGAACCGGCTCAGCTCGTAACACACACAAGCATTCTCTTCGTCCTACCAGTAAAATGCGAATCGGCTTCTACGCCTAACACCAACACTAACTTGACTTTCTGGGATTTCTCCACGTCCACGATAAAATCACCTCGGTCAACAGACTTGTCACTTTATTTTTCGCCCACTTGCTGATTTGGCCGTCAAAATTTTGATTAATTTGGGCTTTTCGGGAAAATTTAGGCTAAAGCTTTTAATATTAGACTTCCCCCAAAATAATGTGACGACCCTTTTTGCAAATTTTGATATATCAGCCAATTAAAACGTCCTCAAGTCAAAGATGCAGTTCGCCTCTCTTTCAAACAGCAACAATATTGAGTACAACTCCTTGTGAAAATGTGCCACATAGATAAGTCGACCTCTCGACCCAATCATGCTCCAATTTCTTGCTTGATCCCAACGTGATTGGTTTAGTTCGATTGTCGGACAAGCACGTCCAACTCGCCCTCTGAAAATCAAAGTTCAGCGGCTTGATTCTCAGAGCTTTGGCACCTATTCTCGAATGTGACCAACCAAAATTCACACACTCTAGTCAACGTTCATTTGTGCCTCTCCCTAGGTCAATCATTTCATATTTGCGACCTCAACTAGTCGCGTGGCTCCACACTCGTTGGCAATTTGATCCCTGGAGAAACAAAAAAATGTGGCCCTTACGACCTCTCAAATAACTCCTGCGTCTTCATAAAATTAAAATGGCCTCCAAAAAAATATATGATAATGACTCGTTTCCTGTCAATTCAACTCTACAGCCTTCAAAATGATTTGGACGACTTTGCAACTCAATTCAGCTTCGTACAAATTGCAAGATGATTATTAAGCAGACAACAACCTCACCAAAAATTCATTTAGCATTTTGCAACAAAGATTTTTGTAGAATAGCTAACGCCAATTTTATTTTCAACAATGAAATTAGCTCCGACACCTTGACAGTAAAACCCTCAGGCTGGGAGGAACACCAACTCTAATACCACTGTAATATTCCAAACGGGATACCTCGACCCAATTTGCAGAAAATAGCTTAACCCAGAAATTTCACCATAAAATTACTTCTTTAATTAACAGAAGATTTCCATGTCAAATAAGACACATAAAGCATATGCAATTTCAATAACATATCGAACAGAAATAATCTCAAATTTTATTATGATAAATAACTGAAAGAGTGTACATGATAATATAGCTGAAATATCTGAGATGGATGATCTGATCTCCAAAACTAATATGCTCTGATGCTGAGGTCGACCCTCCCAAAACTGAACTAAAATCAATCACTGCACCTGTGAATTCTAGTTGAATCCACCAAGGAGATGAGGTGGGTTTCCGTCCACACTCACCAAAATCACCCGAGCGTTTCCATCCTGGGGCTACAGTTGGAGTAGAGAACCAGGTTCTCAACCTCTCATACAAGAAGAAATATGCAATCCAAGATGTTCTCTAATGGCCCTTCCTCCTCTTTTTATAGATCTGATGAACTCCTCGAGAAGCTCCTATTTTATCATTATTTTAATCATTGAGCACATTTCCCTTGGTTAAAATATTCTTTTTAAAGCGAGAAAATGGTCAATTGGCCACCATTCCTTCTCAAGTCTCTAAAAATCACTCCTAGCTATCCCATCCTATAGATATTCTTGTTCTGGTTCCAACAAGCTATTACACTAAGGTGTTCTGCCAAGAATTCCTCCCGAAATGCCACCTTACGCGTAATTAATTGAGTTAGGCACCTTAATAACTCAATTTTCTAAAAGTTGTCGAAATGCAACGAAACAAAAGGCAAATTGTGCAGATGGTGGAATATACCAAGTGAATACCATCGGACCTCATAAGAACTCCTCAAAACCCCTCCAAAATCCCCCAGGGCCCACTGATGACACCAACCTGCACCTGTGACCTGTTTGCGCCCAACTCTGAAAGTCCATCCTAACCATATGTCATAAGGGATACCAAAAAAAGGAATATTACATTTCATTTTATTATAATTAGTGTTCTCTATCATCAAACAGCTACCAAACAATGAAGATCAATGAGACAAGAGGACGCAAGATGTAGGTTGTAAGCCAAGGCCAAAACCTCTTCTCTTTAGAGGAAAACCCACAAGAATTCTTTTCTTCTTACAGAATCTTCAAATGACGAATTCCAAGACCTAAGACCCTTGACATAAACTCCTCCAAGACCAAGTCAACCTTCCTTCTTGATGAGCTTTCCTTACACAACTCACAGCAACAAACTTTGACCTTCCAGCAACAACTTCAACCCCAGCGACTTCTCCAACAACTTCGACCCTAGCAACTTCTTGACTGTAATTTTCAGCTATTGCAAAAACCCTAGATGGCACATGTGAGAGAATTATGATGAATTCTAGTTTCCTTTCTTCTTCGCTTGGACAGCATTCTATTCCTTAACTATTCAACTTACAAACTTGACTTCTTGTCACTGAAATTTCAGCTCGTTTTGGTAGGACAGCAACTCTGTCTTACTGTAGCAAGGTGATGCCCTAGATCTTTTACGTGTGAGGAGAAATAGCCCAAAACAAATCCAAAAATTTCGTTTTTCTTCTCCGTGTTTCTCCTCTTCTTTCTTGCTCTTCTTTAGGTCTTCTTCTTGCCTTGATCAAACTTGTTGTATGCTTGATCGATGTTCTTCAAGTGAGGTCGATGTCTTCTTATATATAGACTTCACCAATTGGTCGAATAGCCCTTCATGAGGCCGACTTGCTCTTCCATGTAGGTCGACTTGTTGCAGCTCGTTAACAAGGTCTTGGAGGGTCTTTTATGACTCAAATAAATTTCTTTTCCATAATACAAGATGCCCAAAGGGGTCTTATATGTATGACAATGACTCTCTTGACTTCATAATTCTATGTCAAACCTAGAACCACTCAATGGGTGCTTGACCTATAAATAAATTTATATTGAGCATGAAACCCATGCCTCAAGAGAGACAATAATAAATTTCTTTTATGTTTAATATCAAATACATAAAATCATCATTACAATAGACATTATGAAGACTAAACCTAGTTACATATTTCAACACTCCCTCTTCACAAGGGAGGTATTCATAATCCATACATGTACTTGGACATTCTCATACTGAAGAATTCTCATAAGAAGAGTCGGATTGGTAAGCCATCTCATAAGTTATTTTCTCAAATTATAGTAGTGCATCTCATCATACCAACTAGCATTGTCACATAGCAAGGCCCTATCTCTCCACAAGATCAAAGCACTATGTTGGCGAGACAATGGTTGATAAACACCTTCATCATTGTCTCTCAAGGCACATACCCCATCTGGATGCTCACAAGGTATGTCCTTTTAGGACCATTCTTGTCTTGGAATAAATCATCTTCAAGGAATTTCCTCTTCGAGTACTCTTGCCTATCGGATGCCCTACCACATCCTCAAAGGGTATCGGAAACCAGAGGCTTACCCAATCCTCCATCCTTTCATCATAACATGAAGACATGAATGATGTGTCTATCTCTTGCTCTCGGCTAGGGAGGATCTACACATTCCTATAAAAGGAATATTCCCAAGCTCCCTTTTAACAAAGGATTTGCCCAAGCTCCCTTTTAACAAGGGATTTGCCCAAGCTCCCTCTCAACTAGGGACTTGTTTCCAACAGCAGCTATCTGCTCTTTGTTGGAGATCATAGTACTATCAGCTGCTTGTAGGGCTTCTCTTTCTGTATCATGTCATGAACTTCATCTTCTTCATCACGGAGCCTTCATCATCACTTTATCGTAGGGCATCGGCCATCTTCTCCATCACTTTCCCTTCAACAAACCATAGTGTTGAACCAATAGTCATGTCATCCTTCTATTCACTGGAAAGTGATCTTCTAGTCCACATATGGTTTTTCTTCATATGGCTACTTTTTCCAAGTCATGTTTCTTGCAGGATCTTCCATTCAATCACATGAGTTTTAGTTGTAGTAACAACCCAACCAGATGTTTTCAAAAATCAAAATGAACATTAAATCAAAGTTACATTTTTATGATGGCCTTTCGTCATGACATTAGCTTCTTGCAGCATCAACATCATTCACATGTATGGCCAGGATCACAGATTGAGTCTCGGCCAGGTGGCAAGTGGCCCGCACAGTAGGATCCACAGCAAGATGCAGAGCAAGATGATGATGAGAAGAGATCAGCACGAGAGCGGGTAGCGACTCAATTAGAGACTCCTAGCACAGGGAGGAAGAAAGCCAAGTGGGTCAAAAAGTTGATTCAGGAGGCCCAGGAGCAAGTTGAAGCTCCTAGCACCATGTTTAGGCAGAGCAAGCTGCCACAGAGGTACACAAGTTATATGGCACAGGTGGCAGAGATCGTGGACACTGAGCCTTCTAGTTATAAGGAGGCAGCATTTCAGCAGGTTTGGAAAGATGCCATGGTGGAGGAATATTCCTCCATCATGGATAACGATGTCTAGGAGATTGTCCCACGACCTGAGAGTAGTAGGCTCACGTTGGTTGTACAAGGTGAAGCATGGAGCAAATGGGAGTGTGGAGAAGTACAAGACCAGTTTTGTGGCCAGAGGCTTCTCACAAATTGAGGGCATAAACTATGATGAGACCTTTTCCTTAATAGCATGTTATTCGTCCATCAAGACTATTTTGGCACTTGCAGCATAGATGAGTGGAAGATCCACCAAATGGACATGAAGACAGCATTCCTTAACAGAGTGGTTGAGGAGGAGATTTATATGGTGCAGTCAGAGGGGTTTGGGCAGTTCAACAGAGGCACACATGTGTGCAGGTTAAAGAGAGCTCTTTATGGGCTCAAGCAGGCTCTAAGAGCATGGTACACTCATATTGACAAAGACCTTCAAGGATTGGGCTTCACTAAGAGTGAGACAAATGCCAGCCTGTACTACATCAAGGTTGGAGGGCTTCCGCTCATTCTAGTGCTCTAAGTTGACAACCTTATATTCACTGGAGCAAGCAGCCCGATCCAAGATTGCAAGGAGGACCTTGCAAGGGAGTTTGAGATGAAGGATATGAGGCTTATGCATTCTTTCCTTGGCTTGTAGGTTTGGCAGGGTGATGGTGAGATCTTTGTGGTAAGAGGGAAGTAAACTACAGAGATTCCCTAGATATTTCATATGCAAGATTGAAAGCTCATGGACATGCCTCTAGTCACAAACTGGAGGGAGGTGGATGCTAGTAGAGCGGAGAAAGTGGATGCTACAATATACATGCAGCTCATCAAGTTGTTAATGTACTTGCACAATACACAACCTGATATTTGTTTTGCAGTCAACCAACTGAGTCACTTCATGATGGAACCAACCAGAGTTCATTGGGTGTTACGAAGCATGCTTTGAGGTATCTTAGAGGCATAGCGGATTATGGATTATGGTACAGACAGGTTGATGGAGTGAGACTTGAGGGCTTCACAAATGCAGATTGGGTCAGCAGTTGCTTCTTGGTACAGTAGGACGCAGAGATCAATTGCACTCAGTTCAGTAGAGGCAAAGTACATGGTTGCCAGTTTGGCAGCATGTGAGGTTATTTGGATGAGGAAGTTGTAAAAATTCCTTGAAATGCAACAGCTGGAATTTATTCTTCTAACTGGTTAATTATGCAGTTTATTTGTTATGGCAAATAACGAATAAATCACACTACAAATTCTTCATCATAAAATTACTACGGAAAATAAAACTGAAACTGAGAAAATAGAGCACACGCAATAAAATTAACACTGTTATTTTTGGACAAATGTCCCTAGAAAAAACCAACTGGGAAAACCAATCCAACAAATGAGGTTTTTATTATTATATGCGGCAGTGAAACCCAAGTACAAAAATCTGGATGCTAAATTGGCAATCCTCAGCAAATAATCTGGCCAAAAATTAGTGATACAATTTATCTTAGCTTTGAAACTGGCTCAAACTAGTTGCTCAAACACCCCTGCGTCAGCCTTTGCGCTGCCTCTACGAATGCCAGTTCGTACGGCCTTTGGAACTGCTCTAATGTTGTCATTCTGCCCAACTCAACGTTAGGGAATGACTCTTGGCATTCTGAAATTTTTCCCAAGCACCAGCAACTGAATCAACCCTCTCTTCAGCTAAATCAAACTCTCCTCTAAAGTAGCCTACGTAATCCCTACGCAGCCTCATTGAGGAAAACTCAGCCCTATTGTTGCTGACTCTCTGGCACTAGAAATCTCCTCTCAAATCATTGTCTTTGCTCCCTCTCTGTCTCTGCGTTCCTTGTGGCTCGAACTCTTCTTCCCTACTGGTGCTGGATAACTCGATCTACCAAGGAACTCGTCCTCACGAATGTGTCTTCTCCATCCCCATTGTCCTACTCTCATAATTTCTCGTTGGCGAACCAACAGCCATGATTAGATCCCCATCAACGTCTAAGATCATCTCAAACTCAATTTGTGTGAGTTTCTAGAGCATTCTCACATTTCGCAATTAATTCCCTTTAATTAATCAATTCCCCTAAGTTAGACTTAGGCATTTTTTTTATCGGTCAATCAATTTAATTGAGTTGTCTCTGGATGTTTTCTCCCGAAACCTTTTGTGGGTTTTGGAGATCTTGTGTTTTGGATCCTCTCTGACCAACGTCGAGACTAGAACAATTGTCCAATGCTACCAAAACTAGTTAGGAAGGTGTTCTCTCTATCTTCACTTGTAACTGTGAAAATGTTTGAATCCTTATTACAGAAATCCTACTGCTAACTATTGATTTACTTCTCCTACTTGATTTATTACACAAGTTATTTAACTAAATATTCAGAAAAACTTTGAAGTAAACACAAATAGTAGCCTACACAAATACAAATCATTTACTGAACATCACGCACATATGACAAATGACATAGATTTTTCAGATAAATGTCCACGAAAAAACCCAATGCGAGAAAACCGGTGCAGCAGATATGAGGGTTTAATATTATTAAGCAGCAATTTCTTAGCACATACAGGGTGCCATAACTCGGTTCACCCAACAGAGAAAACCTCGGCAAACAGATAAAATGTGAGATATACCTCACTCTTGCAAGTCTCGGCTGATCCGGATGAGTAACTGGTGAAACCCCAGCTGGCTCTCCACAGCTACTGCGTCAGCCTACGTAGCCTTGGCTGAGGGACTGTGTCACCCTAGCTCTGCATGGATCTGCTTCCCCCAGATCTCGGTTTCAACCCTGCTGGCTCAAAAACCCTTGCTTCCAGCAGAATTTCGGACTTCTACTTGGAGACACTGCGCTGCCCCTGCATGGGCCTACGTCACCCTCCTAAGAGACTGTGTCACACCCTCTGATGGTTACCCTGCCTCCACTGTGTCTCTGTTGCCCTTGCTCTATGATATACCCTTGCCCCTCCTGGCCAAGCACTGCATCTGCCCCTCACTGCAACTCTGAGTCACGCAGATTTGATCTTCGTCTGAGCACTGCTCCGTCAGAAGAATTCGATCACTTAGACTCGGTGTGTCTTCTCCAACTGACCCCAAGCCATTCCTTTATACTTTTCTCGTTGACACATCAATGGTAGTGATCTAATCTCTAATCAACGATTAAGATTAAAAGAATGCTTGATCCATGTCACTTAGAATGTTCTCATCACATGTGTAAATTAATTCACTTTAATTCTTTTATTTCCCTAAGTTAGACTTAGGATCCCTATTAAAAAATATAATTATTTCAATAACTTTTACACCAGATGGAATTTCTCCAAACGCTTTTTGGGTCTTGGAGATCTCATGTGTTCCAACCCCTCCACAAAGTTTCGGAGCTAGAGCACACTCGATGCTACCCCAAAATCTCAATACTCCCTTTTAGCGAGGAGTGTGCTCTAGCAATACTTCCACACTGAAGCATTGCCCTAATCTCTGGCATCGGTCTCCGCGTTGATGCTTAGCCTGTTGCCCTTCATCCAATGTGTTGTTGCTCTCTGCATTGTGCGCATGTCTCTATCACTAACACTGCAACATCTATACTGCAGCTCCCCTCAAATTGTTGCATCGCGCTGCCAACTGCTGCACTGCAACTTAGTTGCTGAGAAGTAAGCAACTGAAGGACCCCTACCCAATCACTGACAGAGAAGTCAGTCGGGCTGCATCTCATCACTAAAGCTCCCTCGACTGCTGCGTTGTGTTGTCTCTCTAGAGCCTCTACGCTACTACTGCTCTGCACTGCGTAAGCAAACCCCTCTACGTTGTTGAAGTCCCATCGGCCTCTGCGCTGCTGCTTCCACGTTGTTGTTGCCTCTGCACTGCGCTACTCTACTCTCCAGGGTACCAGCACTACCTCTGCACTACGCTACTCTACTCTCCAGGGTACCAGCACTGCCTCTGCTTCCCCATGATCTTTTGCACCCACTACTCTAGTCATCCTACTACTATCTTAAGGCTCCCGTAGCTCGTATGTGATCCAAGAGTCTGGGCACCTCAAGGATCCTGCCTTCCCATCTGTAGTTGCTCTACAAATCAATGTCGCCCCACCTCTTGTCTCGAGGCACATGAGCAATCATCGCCACATCATCCTCACTACCACTGTCTCCTCTAGTTGTTGCTGTCATGGAATCAAAAGATTCCTTGTCTTTCCTCTTAGGACAAGTGTTGGCGAAGTGTCCAAGTTCGCCACATCTAAAGCACTAGACCTTTGATAGGTCCTTCTTCTTCTTCTCTTGTTGTCGTTGTCCCTTTGATGCAAGGGTCGCATCCTCCTCCTCCTCCTCCCTCTTCACTTTGCTACTTCCGTTGTTGAATTCCATCTTGGTCATCCGCCGGATCTCCTCCTGTCGAAGGATAGCCCACACGTCACACCGATTAGGGAGTTGTTCTCTGCCCAAAATGCTTTGGACAAAGGTCTCCCACTCATCAATGACTGCATTCAAGGCATTCCTTACCAAGAGCCCCTCATCCAGAGTTGACCCCATGGCAATCAGCTGATCACAGATCGTCTGCAATCTAGAGAGGAATGGATCAATCTCTTCCCCCTTATGCATCTGGAACATCCACATCTGGTTCTCCAGAAGCATCTTCAATTGGACGGAGCTGCCTTGATACAACATGGTCAAGGATGTCCACATCTCATGTGTTTTCCTCTTTTCAGCAATGTGTGAGACCACGTGATCCTTCACCCCATCCATGATCAAGTGCTTTGTCTGCTCTCGTTAAACTTCTTCAGAGCATTTGCATGAGTCGGCACAGCTAAGACATTTTCTGCGTGATCTATGATGTCACTTTCCTCTTGGACTGACAGGACTCTGGCCTTCCAGATCGCGAAGTTGGACACGTCGTCCAACCTATCCTAATCACGCAGTCCGTACGGGGCCATCTAGCTCAAAATTTGTCAAAGCAGGTACTCCTCTCCCTTCTACTGCTGCTACACCGAACAGAAGACCGGATCTGGGTTTCTTAGCAATAGAAACCCTCTAGAGTAGATGCTCCTTCTGACAACTAATTTCCCTCCCGGAAATCCTCCGCCAAATCTCCTGAACCAGTCCGCTACGATCACCCTCTGGATCAAATCTCAGATTTCTTTGGCACAAATCTGTTGAGCGACTATTCTCCTCCCCCTTTTGTCACCTTCACTAGGCATTGTTCTGCACCGACAGAACCTATGCCACACCAGCAACTTCTGAAGATCAGAAACTGCACTTCCAGCCCCGACAAACTGCACAGCAACTCACCAACTCGGACTGTATCACCCTCCTGATGTTGCGTCAGCCTCAGCGTGAGCACACTGGCTCAGCGTCCCTCTCCTCATGTTGCATCAGCATCTCCGTAAGTAGATTGGCTCTGCGTCACCTCTTCGGAGCTGCGTCAACTTCTGCCTGAGCAGACTAACTCTGCGTCACCCTTGCAGGGTCTGTTGTCCCTCTAGTGCTGCACTGCCTTCTTCCAGGTCAGTGCTTCTTCAGTTTCCCTTCCTGCAGTGAATATGTAAATTTTTGTAGATGTTCTATGCTTGATGCAACTTTACTTTTTATCCCCAATATCAGTCAGCAATCACATAAACAAGAAAGTAAAATGCAGATAGAACATACCAATAGATCCAGAAGACAAGCCAAAAATATACGTGTTGGTGTGTTACGGCAGTCAGCAGGATGCTTCAACCAGCAAAGTCTCAATATGGTCAACCAACCAGAAGTGTCACACAACCCTCACGAATAGCCAGATTAGTCAACGCAAAGTCAACAAAAGTCAACGGTGTCCCAGTCAATGATTAACCTCAATTTCAGCGCCAAAAAATGCAGACAAAGGAAATCGGAATTTTGACCAAGTTTTGGGTCAGTTTGACCAAGCGTTGACCAAAGTCAACGGTGGTCAAATCTAAGTTGAAAAACCCTAGGTCAAAAACAGAAATCTTCTTGCTGCAATTTTCGCAAGTGTGGATGAAGAAGAGCCTCCAAGGTGATCGAACCAATCAGATGAGGAGAGAAAATGTGAAGTGATGGATGAGTGAAATTGACCTCCAACGTTGACCTATTTATATCCATCAATGAGGGTGTGTGACACAACTGTTGGGGCTTCAAGCCTACATTTTATTTCAGGCCGACCTACAAATATTTTGAATAATTTCAAAATAAATGTTCTGCTCATCAGATCAAGATGATCTTTAGATCGATCTTGCACCTCTCCGAAAGAGGAATCCAATAAAAATGTTGGCGTCTTCATCAGAGCATCACAACATGGAGTTTGGACCTAGTTGTCCAAAATTAACACTCCCTCTCAACTAAGGAGAACTCCATCCACCTGTGCCATCCAAACATCGTGCGTCATCCTGTCGTAACTTGCTTTGCTGGCTTCTTTATTTCAGAACAAAAGTGGGTCAGTCACAAAGACATCATTCCCGGCTGACAGATTCAGCCCAGAGGTCTAAAACCTCTATAGGACTCAAAAAGAGTCTTATACCAACCCGAAGTTGGTTTACCTGACCCGAAGTCAATTAGAGGTCTGAAACCTCACTATACTTGATCCCAAATCAAGTGGTTGGACCATACCATCCTAGACATAGAGTGTACGGCAATCTCTGATGCGTCCATCAGTATTTTCTATTGGTCTCTACCTTTTCCCACCTCATTGGCCAAATGAGAGGTAATTCCCATGAGTCCGGGACTCAATGGGTAGGAATCGTAGGATGCATACGGGGCACAGATCATGAGAGGTGAACCAACTAAATCATCATAACGATGAGGTA
Source organism: Pinus albicaulis (assembly GCA_034641835.2). NCBI lineage: Eukaryota > Viridiplantae > Streptophyta > Pinopsida > Pinales > Pinaceae > Pinus > Pinus albicaulis. The sequence goes on from CM076575.1 coordinate 1,556,115,291, forward strand.
GAAGCACCACAAAGTTTGGCAAGCCTAGCCCCATGTGTGCTTATAGCTCCGAGAAACTATCCCCAAAGCCCCCCAGAGCTCCAAAAGCTCATCGACCAACAAGACCCTCAACATAGGTTCAATCCACGATACCAAGATTCTCACTGAAAGTTAGAAACTTGACCTTCCCCAAGGGCTTTGTGAGAATATCCATGACCTGATCATTAGTTCCTATATGATCGAGCCTTACGACGCCTCGCTATACCATGTCCCGGATAAAACCTGATATCAATACGCTTGGATCGATCGTGGAACATGGGATTCTCGGACAACCGAATCCCACTCTGGTTATCACAGAGTATCACGGTGGTATCTAGCACATGCCCGAACAGCTCATTGAAGAGCTTTTGCAACCAAACTACTTCACAACAGGCCATGTATTCGGCCTCCGCGGTGCTCAAAGCCACCGACTTCTGCTTCCTGCTCATCAATGATATCGAAGCAGATCCAAGTGTAAAGCAGCATCTCGATGTGCTCTTACGATCCACCACACTGCCAGCCCAATCGGCATCAGTATATCCATGTAGTGTCACGCTCCTGGCAATGTATCTCAACCCATGGTTTATCGTGCCCCGCAGATATCTCAACAGATTCTTGGCACCAACCAAGTGAATGTGATGAGGTTCAACTATATGTTGACTTAAAGTGTTCACTGCAAAACATATGTCCGGACAGGTGTTCACTAAGAACATCAGGGCCCCTACGAGTTGACGATACTCAGTAGGATTTGCTAGCACCGGCCCAGCAGCACTGCCACTCAACTTCTTAAAGTTGAGCTCCATCGGTGTCGACATAGACTAACAGTCCACCATTCCAAATCTTTCCAGAAGCTTCACAATATATTTCCTTGAGAAAGGAAAATCTCGCCAGGTCTCTGCCAGACCTCCAGGCCTAGGAGGTAATGCATCAGTCCTAGGTCCTTCATCTTGAACTCAGCAGCAAGCTCCCTCTTGCACTGATGAATGAGAGGATCAGCACCTGTCAGGAGGAGGTCGTCCACATACAGCACTAGAATGAGAGGCCTTTCTTTATCAACCTTGAAGTAAAGGTTCAGATCAACATTACTACGAGTCAAGCCCAGCTTCATTAGGTAGCTATCTATCCTCTCGTACCAAGCTCTAGGTGCTTGCTTCAACCCATAGAGGACTTTCTTCAACCTGCAAATATGGATGTCCCAATCCTGGACTTTGAACCCCAGAGGTTGCTCCACATACACTTCTTCATTTATCGCACCATGCAGAAATGTGGTTTTCACGTCCATCTGATGAAGATTCCATCCTTGCGTAGCAGCAAGGGCTATGATAGATTGGATGGTGGTATATCGAGCCACAGGTGCAAATATATCATCATAGTCTACGCCTTCCTTTTGAGAGAAGCCACGGGCAATGAATCTTTCCTTGAACTTTTCAACACTTCCATCAGATCCATGCTTGATCTTATAGAGCCATTTCGAGGTGACAATTGCTTTGTCCTCCGGTCTTGGAACCACATCCCAGACATCATTCTTCATTATGGACTCATATTCTTCGTGCATAGCATCCTTCTAGACTTGATGCTTTACAACTTCCTCAAAAGATCTAGGCTCATATTGTACGATTGTACTCATGACTAGTAGATACCCTTGGTATCGATTTGGCTTCTTTCTTTCACGAAATGTTCCACTTGGGGCCATATGTCCCTCGACATCCTCGAGAGTCTCCCTGAGATATGATGGTCTCTTCCTCATTGAAGGAGGTGGATCAATAGGGTCCATCGGTCCTTCAACATCGGGCATCATCTCATCCTTCAGTTCTTCTTGATTTCCAGGACTTGCTTCATGATCTTCCTCAGATCTCGAAAGATTGATTACTTTCCTCAGGGAAGCATCTTCGTCATAGGTAACATTGTAGCATATCTCCACTTCCCTTTGACCAGGCACATAGACTCTATAGGCCTTCAAAGTTTCGTTGTAGCCCACAAACATTCCCTTTTTTCCAGAGGCATCTAGCTTACTCTTCTCCTTGAGCACATGAAATAAACAGGACATCCAAAAACTCTAAAATGTGAGACATCGGGTTTCTTACCAGAGAAAATCTCTTCGGGAGTTTTCGAGTCCATAGTGGAATACGGGCATCAGTTTTGTATATACATAGCAATGTTCGCAACTTCTCCCCACAGAAACTTCAGAAGACCTTGGTCACATAGCATGGCACGGGCAACTTCCACAATGGTCCTGTTCTTTCTTTCAGCAATGCCATTTTGCTCAGGAGTATAGACAGTTGTGGTCTCCCTCTTGATGCCAGCTTCTCTGCAAAAGTTCTTGAACTTGTTCTTCTCATATTCAGTGCCATTATCGGTCCTCAATATCTTGATCTTCTTCCCTGTTGAATTTTCCACCAAGGCTTTGAAGGTACAGAACCACACGAAAGCCTCATCCTTCTTTTTCAAGAAGTATATCCAGGTTTTGTGAGAGAAGTCATCTATGAACGTCATATAATAAGAACATCCTCCCAAGGATGTCATGGGTAGCATACCAGATAGATCAGAATGTACTAATTGCAAGACATCAGATGTCTTTGTGACGCTTGAGGGAAAGGTCCCCTTGTATGCTTTCCTTTAGCATAGCCCTAACATACACCTTCATGATCATTTGTGAACTCGGGCATTCATGTCACCACCTTCCTTGCTTCGGGAAGGGCTTTGTAGTGAAGGTGTCCAAACCTCCGGTGCCATAGTTCAGTCTGTCCAATAGTATCACATGTCATCGCTCCCAGTGGACTTCCTCCAACCTAGTAGAGTGTATCGACTCTAAACCCAATCGTGATAGCTTCCTTGAAACTCTTCTTCCAGATACGCACCTTCCCATCAATGAATGCCACATTGAAACCTTTATCTTCCATGGCCGAAATAGACACAAGGTTCTTCTTCAAATCAAGTACATATAGTACATCTTGCAAGCAAAGGACTTGACCTTGAGGCAAGTGGAGGGTCGCAGTCCCTGTCCCTTTCACGAGATATGTGGCATCATCTCCAAGGATAATTTTCAGATTAACATCCTTCTCAACCATGTCAGAAAGTGCTTCCTTGAACCCAGTGATGTGCCTTGAGGCACTACTATCTATCAACCAGACATCCATAGTGTCGGGTGGAGATGCAGCAGAGAGGGAAGATACAAGAATGAATTCATTTCTTTTATCATCAACAACATTTGATTCCTCATACCTAGAATTTCTCAACCTTTTGTAAGGTTGCCCATTCCACCAAAGGGAGCCTTCCTCTTGCCTTTGAACCTGTTGTTCCTTTGATTGCCATTCCTCCGGTTGTTGCTGTTGTCATCATCATTGGGAGAATCCTTCTTGTAAGGGCATTCTCTAGCATAGTGGCCGGTCTTGTGACATGTGTAACATTTGCCTTTCTTCCCTTGGGCCCCTGCTCTTCCTTTGTTCCTCGGACCACCAAAGTTCTTCTTCTTAGCATGAGCAGTGAAGGCAACATTTCCTTCATCCTTGTCTCTTCTTGTACGCATCTCGATAGTACTTCGTCAAAATCAGGTATCACATTGTTATTGAGAATGTTAGTGTTGAATACATGCCATTCGGATGAGAGACCTCCAAGTGCGGTGAGAGCCATCTCTCAATAAGCTATTGTCTCCCCAATAGCCAGAAGATTATTCCTGATTTCGGTCAACTTCAAAAAATATGATTGAACAGATTCATCCCTGCCTTTCTTCAGATTCTTCAATTGATTCTTAAAGAATAGGACTTGATTTGCATTGTTGGCCTTGAACATGTTGACCAACTTATCATACATCTCCTTGGATGTGCCCAACTTAGAGATGTGCAGGCAACCAAACTCTTATGAATTGAGTCCCTGATCATCAGCTTTGCTTTGGTTTCCCCCTTCTTATACTTTGACTTGGTGGCAGCAGGTGCAGTGGATGGAGGCTCTTGGATTTTACCCTGCACATAGTCCATGACATCTTGGTCTTCCAACATAAGATCCAATGTCATCTTCCAGGCATGGAAGTCTTCCTTCACAGTCAATTTGTCATCAACTTTAAAGGCATTATAGTTTGAGGTACCCATGCTCTTCTTCGGTGATTGCTACAAACTTGGGCTTTGTCTTCACCTCCGCTCTGAAACCATGTAAATTTTTGTAGATGTTTTATGCTTGATGCAACTTTACTTTTTATCCCCAATATCAGTCAGCAATCACATAAACAAGAAAGTAAAATACAGATAGAACATACCGGTAGATCGACAAAAGACAAGCCAAAAATATATATGTGTGTTGACGCGTTACGGCGGTCAGTAGGATGCTTCAACCAACAAAGTCTCAATATGATCAGCCAACCAAAAGTGTCACACAACCCTCACGGGCAGCCACATCAGTCAACCCAAAGTCAACGAAAGTCGACGTTGTCCCAATCAACGCAAAACAGCATCAACAAAAAGTCAACACATCCCGGTCAAAGTCAACAGTCAACCTCGATTTCAATGCCAAAAAATGCAAACTAAGGAAATCAGAATTTTGACCAAGTTTCGGGTCAATTTGACCAAGCGTTGACCAAAGTCAATGTTGGTCAAATATGCACTGAAAAACCCTAGGTCAGAAACAGAAATCTTCTTGCTGCAATTTTCCCACGTGTGGATGAAGAAGAGCCTCCAAGGTGATCGAACCAATCAGATGAGGAGAGAGAATGTGATGTGATGGATGAGTGAAAATGACCTCCAATGTTGACCTGTTTATATCCATCAGTGAGGGTTTGTGACACAACTGTTGGGGCTTCAAGCCTACATTTCATTTCAGGCCGACCTGCACATATTTTGAATAAATTCAAAATAAATGTTCTACTCATCAGATCAAGATGATCTTTAGATCGATCTTGCAGCTCTCCAAAAGAGGAATCCAATAACAATATTGGCATCTTCCTCTGAGCATCACAACATGGAGTTTGGATCTAGTTGTCCAAAATTAACAAAATATCTTCAACCGCTTCGTTGATGGTTCAGCTTGATCTGCAATGCTCTGATACCATGTGAAAATTTATGAATCCTTATTACAGAAATCCTACTGCTAACTATTGATTTACTTCTCCTACTTGATTTATTACACAAGTTATTTAACTGAATATTCAAAAAAAACTTCAAAGTAAACACAAATAGCAACCTACACAAATACAGATCATTTACTGAACATCATGCACATATGACAAATGACACAGATTTTTCGAACAAATGTCCCTAGAAAAACCCAATGCGGGAAAACCAGTGCAACAAATATGAGGGTTTACAATTATTAAACAGCAGTTTCTGAGTATATCTAAGGTGCCATAACTCGGCTCACCCAACAGATAAAACCTCAGCAAACAAAGAAAATGTGAGATATACCTCACTCTCACAAGTCCCGGTTGATCCAGATGAGAAACTGGTGAAACCCCAGCTGGCTCTGCGCAACTACTGCATCAGCCTGCGTAGCCTTGGCTGAGGGACTGCATCACCCTAGCTCTGCATGGATCTACTTCTCTCGGATCTCAGTTTCAGCCCCGTTGGCTCAAAAACCCTTTCTTCCAACAGAATTTCGGACTTATGCTTGGAGACACTGCGTTGCCCCTGCGTGAGCCTTGTGTAGGCCTGCATCACCCTCCTGAGGGACTGCGTCACACCCTCTGATGGTTGTGCTACCTCCACTGCATCTCTGCTGCCCTTTCTCTATGTTGTATTCTTGGCCCTCCTGGCCAATCACTACATTTGCCCCTCACGGCAACTCTAAGTCACTCAGATCTGATCTTCGTCCGAGCACTGCTCTGTCAGAAGAATTCGATCACTTAGACTTTGTGTGTCCTTCTCCAACTGACCCCAAGCCCTTCCTTTATACTTTTATCGTTGACACATCAACGGCCGTGATCTAATCTCTAATCAACGACTAAGATTAAAAGAATGTTTGATCCACGTCACTTAGAATGTTATCATCACATGTGTAAATTAATTCACTTTAATTTTTTTATTTCCCTAAGTTAGACTTAGGGTCCCTATTAAAAAATTTAATTATTTGAATAAATTTTACACTAGATGGAATTTCTCCAAATGCTTTCTGGGTCTTGGAGATCTCATGTGTTCCAGCCCCTCCGCAAAGTTTCGGAGCTAGAGCACACCCGATGCTACCCCAAAATCTCAACAGTAACATCTTCCCTCATGTTATTGATGTCTGGACAATCTGCCACTACACACCAAGCCACTACTCTGGTTCATCTACCACTTTGTAGTTGAACCACCCTGCATTTGCGTTGTTGCTGACATTGCACTGTACTCTTGTATTGTTGCCAACACTGCTCTACGTTGCAACTAATCTCATGTTGTTGTTGCTCCTACAACTACTACAACTAAGAACAAAAACTCTATATCAACTATGTCACGGGACTAGCTCTGCAACTGTCTCTTGAGTCTCTGACAGTAACTACCCTCGGCACTCTCCACTGAGTAACAGTCTGCTCTGCTCCCCTCAACATCTAATTGCAACTAGCTCTGCACTATCCCTCAAGATCTGACTGCGCCATGTTGAACATTGATCCATCTCCTACTGAAAATTGTGCACCCTTGTAGCAAAGGTAATGATCCATGCGAGGAAACACTTGTCCAATGCTAGCCTCTATGGATCTTTCCCAAACTGCAACTCTGAAACACTACACTCCTCCATCTAGAGGTATAGCTGCTATCACCCTGCATTATCACTACAACTCTAATCATACACTGTTGAAGCCTATGCGTTGTTGCTTATGTGTTGCCACTACTCTGTACTACACTTGTGTTGCTGCCAGCACTGCAACTGTGTAGTGATCACCTCAGATCTTAAAGTACTAAGGTTCCATAGGGCTGCTCCCTATGAAGCTAGACTCCCTCTGAGTCTCGATCTCCCTCTGAAATAAAAGTGGTAAATCCCTCCACCTTCTAGCAAAGCCTCTCTACTGCAACTCGCAGTCATGTCTGCATACCTAACTGGACTACAAGATTTTGTTGTTGGAAATTCAATCTTGTCTCCGGAAACCCTTTCCAATAGTAACTTTGCCTCTTGTTGCTCACTGACACTACTCACTCTTCCACCGGATCACCTCTCAACATTGGTACACACTTTGTAGTCTCTGCAACATGGACTGGCTGACTGTCTCTGGCTTGAACTATGCCTTGCTCTCTGCAACTGGCCAATTTGCGCTGCCTCCCTCAGCGTCATCTGTTGGAATTAACTTGGGCTCCTTTCCTCCAAAAAACTGGAAACCTCTCTAGTTGGAACTACTCCAGCAACCTGTAATTGGGAAATTTGCACTGCCTGTGCCACTGCAACTAGCTCTACAACAGTCTCTCAAGTACTAACTGCAACTAGCTATGTAGTTGTCATCTGAATAACTGACTATGCTTGCTAACACTAAACCTACTGCTATGATATTGTGGGAAACTGTAGCAAAGGTGATGGTCCTGTAGCAACAATATGGAACTGTTCTAACTGATCTCCTTGTTGCATCTACATTGGACCCTACCGAGCTTGATGCATATGTATCAAGCTTCTCCTCCCCCTGGATCTAGTGCCTCGTAATATTAATTTGAGCTCGATCCATGTCTGGGACCCTTCTTCGCTTTGCAACTCACACTTCCTCTGGCACCTGACTTCGGCAACTGGATGTCAATCTATTGTCCCGATCTTCATTTTGGCTAACGCGCACGGCCTCTTCTAGCTATCTCGTACAATCATCTCTAGAAAGCTACAAAAATCTTCGAAACTCAAATAACTGGATACTACTAGTGGAAATTCCCTCTCTTCCCTGTTGGGCTTGTTCTTTGCTACTCAAACTCCCTTCTGGAATGCGCAGATCTGCTACTGCCTATTTTCGAAAATCCTTCTTCGGTCCTCTCTCTGCATGCTACCTCAATTGTGTAACTCGCTAAACCTTCCGAAAATCCTTCTCCGAAATCTGGCACATAATCTGCTACTCGTGAAGCTCGCACTGGCTGACTGGAAAACTGCTTCGACCTGCTACAACTGGAAATCTTGGATTTCCTCCTAAAAACTGGATCTGGAAACCTCTAAGAAATTCTAGAAATTACTTGGTGTTTGCTTTTCTCTCTTCCACCCGATGTTGATCCACTATTGCAAAACTTTGTTGCAAATCAACTGCACCCAGACCTGCTCAATGAACTTTCTAATCTGCTCACCGGAACTGTTTCCCAACAACACCACTAACTGCTGGAACTACTACTGGGCAAATTGAACTTTTCCACCTGTCTGGATCTGGAAATCGAATTTCTGCCTAACAATTCGAACTACCTGGTTGGCCTAATAGGCAGATCTAGAAGAAATTCGCTCAGACTCCCTCTGAACTGCGAAATTTCTCCCTCTTCACTACTGAGCTCTTGATCTGATTAAAATTGCTCTGATACCATGTGAAAATTCCTTGAAATGCAGCAAATGTAATTTATTCTTCTAACTAATTAATTATGCAGTTTATTTGTTACGACAAATAACGAATAAATCACACTGCAAATTCTTCACCATAAACTTACTATAGAAAATAAAACTAGAACTCAGAAAATAGAGGGCACACAATAAAATTGAGACCGTTATTTTTGGACAAATGTCACCAGAAAAACCCAACTAGGAAAACTGGAACAGCAAATAAGGGTTTTATTATTATATGCAATAGTGAAATCTGAGTATAAAATTTTGGATGCCAAACTGGCAATCCTCAGCAAATAATCTGGCCAAAAATTAGTGAGAATTTTTGTCTCACACAACATTGATCTCAAGCTCCGAAGCTAGCTCAAACTGGTTACTCGAACACCCTTGCGTCATCCTTTGCGCTGCCTCTACGAAGGCCAATTCATATTGCCTTTGGAACTGCTATGATGTTGTCGTTCTGCTCAACTCAACCTCTGAGAATGACTCACTTGGCCTTTTGGAATTTTTCCTGACCATTAGCAACTGAATCAACCCTCTCTCGAATCCTCCTCTAAAGTTGTTTGCGCAGCCTCATTGAGGAAAACTTGGCCCTCTTGCTGCTGACTCTCCAACACTGGAAATCTCCTCTGGAATCATTGTATCTACTACCTCATTGTTTCTGTATCCCTTCTGGCTCAAATTCTTCTTCCCTGATGGTGTTGGATAGCTCGATCTACCAAGGAACTTGACCTCATGAGTGTGTCTTCTTCATCCTCATCGTCCTGCTCTTATAATCTCTTGTTGGCAAACCAACAGCCATGATTAGATCCCCATCAACGGCTAAGATCGTCTCAAACTCAATCCGTCTTAGTTTCTAGAGCAGTCTCACATTTCTCAATTAATTCCGTTTAATTAATCAATTTCCCTAAGTTAGGCATTTTTAATTATCGATCAATTAATTTAATTGAGTTGTCTCTAAGTGTTTTCTCCTTAAAACCTTTTCTAGGTTTTGAAGATATTGTGTTTCTTAGCCTCTTTGACCAAAGTCAAGACTAGAACTCCTATCTGATGCTACAAAAACTAATGGTGCCTAGTATGATACAATGTGATAATCACAGTTGCACCAAGCTCTTTGAGAACCCAGTGTTCCATGACCACTCAAAGCATATCGAGATCAGGTATCATCATCTCAAAGATTGTGTGCAAAAAGGGATATTGAAGCTACCATACATTCCAAAAGAGGAGCAAATAATAAATATCTTGACCAAGGCATTGGCAAGAAGCAATTTTGTTCATTTCACAAATAAGTTGGGAGTTGTACAAAATCCCCTCCTCGCTAAGAGGGAGTGTTGAAAATAGTAGTGAGAATGGTCTTCTTGACTTGTGCCTTAGTCAAGAAAGACCTCGCTCAGTCTTCCTTTAACATGCACGAGTTCCTAGAAATTAGGATGAGTCATGAAGCAGTTACCTCATGCGCAGGACTTGCAGGCTTAGTTATGTTTGTCTCCAAGTGCGAGTTATATTTGGAAAGAGACAAGTTACAGAGCTTCAAGTTCTATTGAGGCGAGACGAGTTGAAGAGTCAGTTTGACTCAGTTAACAAGTTGAACTCAACTCGTATTCCAAATTTACACTCGTCAGATTTAGCATGAGTGAAAAGCTTATAAGGAGGACAAAGGCACATCATTGTACATTATTGTTGAGCATGAGTTTTGTGTGAGAGCTAGTTGTGAGAAGAGTGTACTTAGGAGCAGCTTATATGCAAACCTTAGACAGAGAATTTCCTTGCATAAAGTGCACTAAGATTTAGGAATTAATTCCTAAATAATAGGGGTTGTCCAGCGCTAGGAAATAGGAGCCAGACAGCACAAGGAAATAGGGAGCAAAGCTCGAGTTCTTGCAGGGAGGTTTCTAGCTTAGTTCAAGTAGAGAGATAAGTGTATTCTTTGTTGAAATAATTGCCTTGTAAAGAGATCAATCAATCTATTTTTTGTCGATAAAATTATACAGCTAGCAGAGGGTTTTCCAAGTAGGGTTCCCTAGAAGAAAAAAAAAATTATTGTATTGTGTGACTGTGTTTTTAATTTTGTTTCTATTCCGCTGCAAATTTATAGTAGAGAAATTATGGGTCTTAGTCAATCGAACCCTTTCAGTTAGTTCATCAAGCAGTTCCAGAATTTCAAGGAAATTCTACAGTCAAGGTCAAACTGTTATAGACATTCCTGTAAGTTGGTTGATGGGACAGAATTGTGGTTAGGTTTTTTATTATTGTTACAAATATGTATAAACTGCCAATTTAATATTCTGAATAGTCTGTGTTAAAATTGGCAACTAGGGCTAAATTCCACTTTGGATAGCTCATTTGATGGAGATGATGATTGCATTGAATTTCTCTTTTCAAAAGGACCAAAATCGACCTAAAGATCATCAAATTTGGACAAGCAAAAATATGTTTTTGAATTTATGCCCACACATATGCAAACTGTCAAGGTCAACCACATCATCATGTAGGCTCATGAAGCCCAATGGACGTGTCTCTTGAGCCCCAACGACTTGTATAAATATAAGAGAACTCAAACCTCATTTGGCATCATATCATCACACACAATCTGCTCTCTCTCTCTCTCTCTCTCTATTGAACATTTGATATAATAATAAGAAGAATTGATCAAAGGATTTTCCCATCTTGGGGTTTTTCCCTGGCATCCACCAAATCTGGTGTCCTCTTTTCCTTTTCATTTATGTTTGATGTTCTTTCTTCTTCTTTTTGTAAGCTTAGTAGGTCCTCTCTATTTTCTATTTATATGAAAAAAGCAGGTTTAGTAATTACAAAAATTAGGCCTCAACCTACCCGTAGGAAACCAGGTTTGTTGGTCGTCTGAGGGCATTGAACGCCATCCAAAACATATACTTCCTGAGTCTACTTCGCATAGTCCTTAAGTAACTTATATCAATGTTTGAACTTACTACCATTTACATAATCATAAACAAAAAGCTATCCGCTATCATAACAAAAAAACTTAGATTGCCTAATCATCATCTGACTTCACAGGAGCCGGATCTTTGACACTCGAACCAGGCATAACTACCTGGTGCATGGATTGGATTTCCTTCTTAATTCTTCCAAGACGCACATACTAGTGGTGTTGACGCAGGTTCATTTCCTAAATGCTTTTGTTGATCTCTGCTAGAGTGGTAGTTGCCTTGGGATCTCCCTCAACTTCCTCTACTGACATAATTGCCTTAACAAAAAGGCATTTTATCAGCCAGTATGTTCTGATAGAGTGGTGAAACAAAGAAATTCTCCCCAGGGTTTGACCCGAGTCTGTGATGATCTGGTTAAGTTCTTCCTCTGCAGTGTCTTCCTCTTCTTCTATTTTGGTTCTTGCATCAGTTTCCCATCCATGAATGAGAGATTTAACAAAGCAGGGTGTCTCCTTTAAGTAAGCCTAGAACAAGGTTTCACTCTTGCCTCGCTTGGTTGGCGGATTCGAGACTTTGGCCTTGCCTTTATCTGTGGCTTCCTTTTTCCCCCTGTTCTTTTTCACCATAGTTGGATAGCGTTCCAACAGTAATATGAGGCTGAGGTGAATGGCTACAATCCCTAGAACAGAAACATAATGACAACAACCCAGCAAGTTAAAGAACAATTTATGAGACATGGGCAGGTTGATAATTGCTGCAGTGGGATGATGTTGTCCTTGAGACCCATGGTTGCATGCGCGATACCTACAAACGAAGATACCGTACCTATGGTTGCATGCGCGATACCTACCCGCGATGAAACCCTTTACATACTTTGCAGAGCGAAATAAACCCAGAGGCAGAAGCCCAAGCTCCCCCTTATAACTAATTACCCCAATATCTTCCTGAGGATGGCTAGCAAACAAATATAGCGATAGAGCTAGGAGAGACAAATGATTATTCAACCTCCCTCCCCTTCCCCTTCCAGCATTGACATCATGCATATTCATACGAGTGTTTTCCCATTCCCAAGCAGACAAATTCATGAAGGATTGCCAGTCTTTCATTTTCGACCGAGACTGGGGATGAACGACGACATCTTTACGGTACCCAACCCCAACAACGTTTGCAAAACAAAACATAAAATTCGGAAAATGAACTGAGTAGGATTTGCAATTCGGAAAATGAACTAACCAGGATTTACATCGACCTTTCAAGGTTCCGACAATGCCTCGACCCCACTTGTTATGGTTAAATTCCTCAGATCTCAAGCTAAATCGAAATTTAACAATACAGTTATAGACAGCATGACAGACAGAGAATATATAATCCAGAAAAATGAATATTTTCCGATGCATGCAGTGATACTCAGACACCCTTTTCATCGTAGTGGTTTAAGGTGAATTGGGTACATACCAACATGCAAATGCAGGCCACCAGGGCCGTCTGCAGGTCTTATGTTAAAATTGGACAACTAGGTCCAAACTCCATGTTGTGATGCTCAGATGAAGACACCAATATTTTTATTGGGTTCCTCCTTCGAAAAGGTGCAAGATCGATCTAAAGATCATCTTGATCCGATGAGCAGAACATTTATTTTGAATTTATTTTTAATACTTTCAAAATATGTGCAGGTCGGCCTTAAGGTTTTACACCTCCAGCAAATGTGTCACACACCCTCAGAGATTGATATAAATAGAGTCAACGTTGGAGGACATTTCAATCATCTCATCACACACATCCTCATGATCTAGAAATGGATGCCATAAATATGATGTCGGAAATGGATGTCGTAAATATGGATGATGCCGTAAATCTGGATGATGTCGGAAATGGATGTCGTAAATCTGGATGTCATAAATATGGATGATGCTGTAAATCTGGATGATGTCATAAATCTGGATGCCATAAATTTGGATGATACCGGAAATCTGGATGTGGGATTCTTTTGTTGAATTATGTTGATTTTTGATGAGCTGTCTTTAAGGGCTGTGTGTGTGACACTTCTGGTTGGCTGACCGTATTAAGACTTCGCTGGTTGAAGCATCATGTTCACTGTTGTAATGCACTAACACACTTATATTTTTTTGGCTTGTCTTTTGTCGATCTACTGGTATGTTCTATCAGCACTTTACTTTCTTGTTTATGTGATTGTTGACTGACATTGGGGATAAAAGTAAAGTTGCATCAAGCATAGAACATCTTCAAAAATTTACATGGTATCGGAGCTGAGGTGAAGACAAAGCCCTAGTTTGTAGCAATCACTGAAGAAGAGGATAGGTTCCTCAAACTACAATGGCTTTAAGGCTGATGAAAAATTGACTGGGAAGGATGACTTCCATGCTTGGAAGATGACATTAGATCTTAATTTGGAAGACCAAGATGTCATGGACTATGTGCAGGGTAAAATCCAAGAGCTTCCATCCACTGCAACTGCTGCTGCCAAATCAAAGTACAAGAAGGGGGAAATCAAAGCAAAGCTGATGATCAGCGACTCAATTCATAAGAGTATGGTTGCCTACATCTCTGAGCTAGGTCACTATGCTAGAGAATGCCCTTTCAAGAAGGTCAGGAAGAGGAAGGCTCCCTCCAGCGGAAATGGGCACCCTTTCAAAAGGTCAAGAAATTCTAGGTATGAGGAATCAAATGTTTTTGATGATAAAAGAAATGAATTCATTCTTATATCAGCTGCATCTCCACCCGACACTATGGATGTTTAGTTGATAGATAGTGGTGCCTCAAGGCACATCATTGGGTTCAAGGAAGTACTTACTGATATGGTTGAGAAGGATACTAATCTACAAATTATCCTTGGAGATAATGCCACACATCCCGTGAAAGGGACAGGGACTGTGACCCTCCACTTATCTCAAGGTCAAGTCCTCCGCTTGCAAGATGTACTATATGTACTTAATTTGAAGAAGAAATTTGTGTCTGTTTTGGCCATGGAAGACAAAGGTTTCAATGTGGCATTCATTGATGGAAGGTGCGCATGTGGAAGAAGAGTTTCAAGGAAGCTATCATGATTGGTTTTAGAGTTGGTACACTCTACCAGGTTGGAGGAAGTCCACTGGGAGCGATGACATGTGATACTATCCGACAGACTGAACTATGGCACCGGAGGTTTGAACAACTTCACTACAAGGCCCTTCCCGAAGCAAGGAAGGTGGCGACGGGGATCCCCGAGTTCTCAAAAAATCATGAAGGTGTATGTCAGGGTTGTGCCAAAGGAAAGTATACAAGGGGACCTTTCCCCTCAAGTGTCACAAAGACATCTCATGTCTTGCAATTAGTACATTTTGATCTCTCTGGTATGCTGCCCGTGACATCCTTGGGAGGATGTTCTTATTACATGAGACGAACGAGTTCAAGAACTTTTGCAGAGGAACTAGCATCAAGAGGGAGACCACAATGTTTGTGGGCTATAGCGAAACTTCGAAGGCCTATAAAGTATATGTGCCTGGTCAAAGGGAAGTGGAGATATGCCACGATGTTACCTTTGACAAAGATGCTTCCCGGAGGAAAGTAGTCAATCTTCCGAGATCTAAGGAAGATCATGAAGCAAGGCCTGGAAATCAAGAAGAACCGAAGGATGAGACGATGCCCGATGATGAAGGACCAATTGACCCGATTGATCCACCTCCTTCAATAGGGAAGAGACCATCATGGCTCAGGGACACTCTCGAGGATGCTGAGGGACATATGGCCCCAAAGGGGGACATTCGTGAAAGCAAGAAGCTAAGTAGATACCAAGGGTATCTAGCAGCCATGAGTACTATTGTACAATCTGAACCAGGATCTTTTGAGGAAGCCGTAAAGCATAAAGTCTGGAAGGATGCTATGCACGAAGAGTATGAGTCCATAATGAAGAATGATGTCTACGATGTGGTTCCAAGACTGGAAGACAAAGCAGTTGTCACCTCGAAATGGCTCTATAAGATCAAGCATGGATCTGATGGAAGTGTTGAAAAGTTCAAGGCAAGATTCGTTGCCTGTGGCTTCTCTCAAAAGGAAGGCATAGACTATGATGATATATTTTCACCTGTGGCCCGATATACCACCATACGATCTATCATATAACCCTTGTTGCTATGCAAGGATGGAGTCTTCATCAGATGGATGTGAAGACCGCATTTCTGCATGGTGTGATAAAGGAAGAGGTGTATGTGGAGCAACCTCTGGGGTTCGAAGTCCAGTATCGAGACACCCATGTTTGCAGGTTGAAGAAAGCCCTCTATGGGTTGAAGCAAGCACCCAAAGCTTGGTACGAGAGGATAGATAGCTACCTAATGAAGCCAGACTTCACTCGTAGTAATGCTGATCTGAACCTTTACTTCAAGGTTGATAGAGAGAAGCCTCTCATTCTGGTGCTGTATGTGGACGACGTCTTCCTGACAAGTGTTGTCCCTCTCATTCATCAGTGCAAGAGGGAGCTCGCTGCTGTGTTCGAGATGAAGGACCGAGGACTGATGCACTACTTCCTAGACCTGGAGGTCTGGCAGAGACCTGGCGAGATTTTCCTTTCTCAAGGAAAATACATTGTAAAGCTTCTGGAAATATTTAGTATGATGGACTGTAAGTCTGTGTCGACACCAATGGAGCTCAACTTTAAGAAGTTGAGTGGCAGCGCTGTTGGGCCCGTGCTAGCAAATCCTACTGAGTATCTTCAACTCGTAGGGGCCCTGATGTTCTTAGTGAACATCCGTCCCGATGTATGTTGTGCAGTGAACACTTTGAGTCAACACATGGTTGATCATAACATTCACTGGGTTGGTGCCAAGAAACTCTTGAGATATCTCTAAGACACGATAGACCATGGGCTGAGATACACTGCCGGGAGTATGAAACTCCATGGATATACTGATGCTGATTGCGCTGGAATGTGGTGGATCGCAAAAGCACATCTGGATGCTACTTCACACGTAGATCTGCTTCGGGCAGGAAACTGAAGTCGGTAGCCTTGAGCACCGCTGAGGCCAAATACATTGTAACATGTATGGCCTGTTGTGAAGTCACTTGGTTGCGAAAGCTCTTCAGTGAGCTATTCGAGCATGTGCTAGATGCCACCGTTATCGTTTGTGATAACTAGAGGGGGATTCGTTTGTCATAGTATCCCGTGTTCCACGAACGATCCAAGCATGTTGATGGCTGGTACCACTTTATCCGGGATATGGTACAGCGAGGGGCCGTAAGGCTCGATCATATAGGAACTGATGAGCAGGTCGCGGATATTATCACAATGCCCTTGGGGAAGGTCATGTTCCTAACCTTCCGTGAGAATCTTGGTATCGTGGAACGACCCTATTTTGAGGGTCTTGTTGGATGATGAGCTCTGGGAGCTATGGGGGGCTTTGGGGATAGGTTCTCGGAGCGATAAGCAACCACAGGGCTAGGGTTGCTGAACCTTGTTGGTGTGCTTGGGCCCCACCATTATGATGATTGAGTTGGTTCGCCTCTCATGATCTGTGCCCTGTATGCAACTACCCATTTGAGTTCCGGACTCATGGGAAGTACCTCTCATTTGGCCAATGAGGTGGGAAAAGCTAGAGACTAGTAGCAAAGACTGATGGACGCATCAGAGATTGTCGTACTCTCTATCTAGGATGACACGTGTCCAACCACTTGATCTGGGATCAAGTCTAGTGAGGTTTCAGACCTCCTACTGACTTCGGGTCAGATAAACCGACTCCGAGTTGGTATGAGACTCTTTGTGAGTCCTATAGAGGTTTCAGACCTCTAGGCTGAATCTATCAGCCGAGACGAGAATGATGTCTTTGTGACTAATCCACTTCTGTTTTGAAATAAAGAGGTCAACAAAGCAAGTTACGGCGGGATGACACACGATGTTTGATTGCACAGGTGGATGGAGTTCTCCCTAGTTGAGAGGGAGTGTTAAAATTGGACAACTAGGTCCAAACTCCATGTTGTGATGCTCAGATGAAAACACCAATATTTTTATTGCGTTCCTCCTTCGAAGAGGTGCAAGATCGATCTAAAGATCATCTTGATCCGATGAGCAGAACATTTATTTTGAATTTATTTTTAATACTTAAAATATATGCAGGTCGGCCTTAAGGTTTTACACCCCCAGCAAATGTGTCACACACCCTCAGAGATTGATATAAATAGAGTCAACGTTGGAGGATATTTCAATCATCTCATCACACACATCCTCATGATCTAGAAATGGATGCCATAAATATGATGCCGGAAATGGATGTCGGAAATCTGGATGATGCCGGAAATGGATGTTGTAAATCTGGATGTCATAAATATGGATGATGTTGTAAATCTGGATGATGCCGGAAATGGATGCTGTAAATCTGGATGATGCCGGAAATGGATGCTGTAAATCTGGATGATGTCGTAAATCTAGATACCGTAAATATGGATGATGTCGTAAATCTAGATGATGCCGGAAATCTGGATGTGGGATTCTTTTGTTGAATTATGTTGATTTTTGATGAGCTGTCTTCAAGGGCTGTGTATGTGACACTTCTAGTTGGCTGAACGTATTGAGACTTTGCTGGTTGAAGCATCCTGTTGACCGTTGTAACGCACCAACACACTTATATTTTTTTGGCTTGTCTTTTATCGATCTACTGGTATGTTCTATCAGCACTTTACTTTCTTGTTTATGTGATTGCTGACTGACATTGGGGATAACAGTAAAGTTGCATCAAGCATAGAACATCTTCAAAAATTTACATCCTGCCAGGTTGCGCGCGCCAGGAACCAATGTTCAGAACCACTAACTTGCAGAGAAAGAATGTCACGAGAATAATCCTTTGCTTGGTTTTAACCTGCCTCAATAAAACCCGGCGGCTCTTTCCCCAATCTCCCTCTGACATCCCAGCTGGCTCATCGAGCTAGTTAGCATGTGACGTTATGAATGTCATAATGTTCCATTTTGGGATGTGTCCTCTCCTATTCCTCGGCGGCCATGTTCCTCCTCTCGGCGCATGCAGGAGCCACGTACCTGTAGTCCTTCACCACCTGCCTTTCCACCTTCGTCACGGCTCGGTTCATCCCTTGCTAGATGGCACCCCGATCGGGGGTTATGTTTGATGTTCGTTCATCAGTTACTGTCATATGATAATGGTTGATGTGATTGCTAATGGATTAGTGGAATTAATAATGGGCTAATGGATTAATGAAGTAACTAACCTAAGCAAAGAATGTGTTCACTCAAAAAATTAACATTAAATCAGAGCTCAGCTGAGGACAAGCCCAAGCAAGAGAGAATGCAATCACTAAGAAGTTTGTTGACAAGTCTCCATGGCCTGCTTCCTCGTCAAAATTCAAGGCTTCATCGCATCAAAGACAGAGGCATACCCAGGACCAAGCTCCTTGTGGCATTAAGTCAAATTCGGAGCATCAAATGAATTGTATCTGCAGCCTTAAGTGCATGTCTACAATCAGGATGCTTTGGTCCTGCTTTAGGGCCGAACCTTCTGTTATGGAAATACCCTTGGGTTGAATTTGTTTTGGGATATGGTGTCTCGCTCGGAATTTCTTCTCTATTGCAGTTTCATGTGAAGAAACTGCAACAATATCTGACATATCTGAAACAATATATGTGCCATGGAGTTCCAAGCATCTGTAGCACTGAGATTTACCCATGATTTTCGCTCAGCACATTTCTATAACATTATTTTTGGACGCATTCAGAAAGGCTGATCCAAAGTAATCTCAGTAGATTATTATTGGCATGCATTCAGCCTTGAATTGAGGCATAGATTGTTACACAGAAGTGCGTAAGGCTACAAAAGGTGAAGTCAATACCCAGTTGCCTAATTTCTCTTCACCCTCCTTTCAGAAGGACAACAATACTATCATAAGGATGGATTTCTGTAAAAGATTGGTCTTATGGGAAGCTTAACACATTCATTTTGTGAAGGTAAAGATTTGTATCTATATCTAGATCTAAGGTAAATTTAGTTGAGGGTCCTCTTAAGTATATATTTGAAGCATTAATTGAAGTATGGACTGCAATTGTGACTCACCTTGTTCGTATTTGTTTTGCTGAAAGGGACTCACGCTCAAACGGTAAAGTTAAGGCATACGTCTCATAATTGCTTGTAGCATCAAATATAAGGTTAAATAACGTTTTTGAAGATGTTATTATAATCCTCGTTATTGTAGCCTTATACAACTGTGCAAATGAGATCTAAATTGGAATCGTTGATCTATTTGGATGCCCTCCGAAACTTGTTGAAATCTTGTATCCAAGTCAGTGAAGTAACATTGGCAAAGCAGTCCTAAGGCACTTTTGGCAGTTCGAGTATTTTCCCTGTCACAGATCTGAAGGATTCACTACTCAAATCTCAATGTGTGCTTCACCTGTGCTCTATGTCTAGAATCTAGACACACCTGCAACTTTTGACACTGTCTTGAGACATCAAAGAATCTGTTGAAATAGGAGCAGTGGCTTATCAAGACCTCAAGTCAGAGTTCTATAGTATTCTCTAAACAGAATAAACATGTTTGCTACAGTATCAAGGAGAGAGATATGATAGTGCTAAAATAACCATGACCCTGCTGCGTATTATCCTTGATAACCTACAGTAACAAGGGTGATATAGAAATCAAATGCAGATGTGACAGTGGCCCCTGCACAATTACATCTCAAAATGAACTTAATTCAAGCATCTATCATAAAGAAAAAGGAACCAAGGCTCTTATGCGTAAAGGCTCATCACCTTGCTCTTCAGTTTTGGACAATATCACAAAAGGATTATTGCATCTGTACATCCTGCAGTGATCAGAATATACGTTGAGAGTATAAGTCTCTGTATGAGATCCATGATTTGCCCTTTCTACAATGACACGATCAGCACATATCAGTTGAGCCACCCTGTGGAGATTTTTTTTTATTTACAGTGGCTACACCGGAATCCTAGACATCAGTAAATTTTTAGTCACAGGCATCAGCACTGGAATCATTTGATTTTTGTAACAGAGTTAATCCTCGTTCAGTTTTGAGCAGAAACAATCTCCTTCAAATCTCCTATACAGTAATAAGAAGCTTCAAGTAGCAATGCATAGATTCTGAAGGCACGACACTCTTCCTTGAAATATGAAGACCTGAAGCTATCATAAAAGTCAAGGATAGAGCCCTATGTAGTGAAGATTCTTGGTCACCTCACAGTTAATTGTGGCATCAGTTTTGCTATGTGTGGCACTACCCTATGTATGGCATCTCAGCATATACAACTCAGCATCATTTATGGTCTCTTTTCAGTCCAGCATTATGTATGATATCGTTACAGTCCAGTAGCAGTGGTGATATATTGTAGACCCAGTAAATTGATGACAGTGTTATAGTCTTGTTACAAATGAAGTTGTGAACAAGACAGAAGTAAACTTTGGATAACTTATCTTTAAAAAGATCATCTACTAGGAAGAAGCTACAGGGATCTGCCAGTAAAAGAAATTGCAGCACCTTTGACTTTGATAAGGGGTACAGCACACTTGAAGCTTTCATTCTTAAAGAACAACTAGGAGAAGAAGTGCATGGCACTTTGGAATGGTTCTTTGTAATGACCCCTATCAGCATGAAAACAGAGGTGCATGACAAATCCTATGACTTCTCAAGCACGATGAACAGAGGACCTTGATTTTGGCACCTTGATTGGGTCATTGGCACTTTGATGCATTGTGCCAGGATCTTATGAAGGATGGTTTTATGAATATGGATGCCTAGATGCGAAGGACCCCAAATCATCATGGATTAGGTGATTTAATGTGTTCGTTGCAGTCATCTAGCAATGAAGGATAATGCAGCTATTTTGGGACAATCTCATGGGAGGATTTCTTCACTCTGGTTGAAGAAGGACCATGATGATTCTTCAGAATTTACTCTCTGATCTGAAGCAAGCTTCCTAGAAGTTTGTTGTTGCAGTTGCCTAGTGGAAAGTCTCGTCCCTTGCATGAGAAGCTTATGATTGAAAGCTAGATGATCACATGAAGCAAGGCTTCAGAGGGAGCTATAGAATCCCCGACAGTATGACCCGATGACTCTTCTTGCCCGATGTCTATTGATGAAGACAAGTCATGGCAGCTAATTATGATTATGATGACTCTGATGATGCCTTGATATATCCTTGTTACTTGAAAGGCTGCATGGAAGCTGCCTGATTATGATTGATGACTTTGGCACATGGACCTAAGGAAAAAGGACATGTTACAGGTGGCTCGATGATTATGTTTTGGCAAGGTCACTTTCCCTATATTCAAAGGGAGTTATGGACAAGCCATGTTGATTGGATTATAATGATGCAGCTATTGACAATGTTTGATTGATGACCCTCTCATTTATCAATGTAAGAGGGAGTTGACTTTTAGAGTCAAGATGTTAGACCTAACCTTGATGCATTATTCCTTGCACTTAAAGGTCTGATGAGATGGAGAAGTTGTTGGTCTGCATATGTATATCTTGTGGGATCTCTGCTGTTCTTGATAAATATTAAACACCCTATCAGTCATATGCCTCGCTATGAAGACTCTGAGTCGATCTATGGATTAGCCTCATATATTGGATCGTTGCTTATTGAGATATCTTTGTGATTCTATCTAAGAATCCATGAATATTCTGATGTTGGCTCGGTTGGCAGTGTGATAGATGGAAAGAGCACATCTAGTGCTATATCTCAAGTCGGTTGCTTTGGAAGCACTATTGATGCTGAATGTATATAGCAGCAAGTATGGCTTATTATAAAGCCAGTTGGATAAGGAAGCTCTCCAGTGATCCATTGGAGCACGTGTTGGTAACCACCATTGTATATATTCTTGAGTGGGATTCATTTTTCAGAGAACAGCTCCAATATTAGGTGTCGCTTTATCTTGATATGGTACATTGGAGACCTACCAAGCTCCATAATTGTTGGTTGGATGAGTAAATTACTGTCATCCTTACATAGCCTCTTGGTAAGGTCAAGATTATCTTTCTTCAGGGAGAGGCTGGGAGTCGTGGATAGACCCTACTAAGAAGGTCCCAGTTGAACATGGAGCTCTGGGAGCTCCTGGGGGCCTGGGGTACTTCTTAGAGCTATGTGCGACCATAGGGTGAGTGGTTCACCTTCCCCTATAGGTACGATGTGTACAGGGTGACTGGTTCACCCTCCACTATGATATTCCATGATGATATATGAGAGCATAGGGTCAGTGGTTTGCCTTCCCCTATAGTTGATGATATATGCATAGGATGAGTGGTTCACCTTCTCCTGTGGATACCCCAATGAGAGATGCATATAGGCATTTGTCGGTTGTCACATGTATAGTTGATGATATATGCATAGGATGAGTGGTTCACCTTCTCCTATGGCATATGAGTAGGATGAGTAGTTCACCTTCTCCTGTGGATACCCCAATGAGAGATGCATATAGGCATTTGTCGGTTGTCACATGTGGATATGTCGGTGGGACGTGGTTCATCCTTTCCCCACGTGTAGGATGCTCATTCCCTACGATCAATGGTTGACAAGTTGGTGGGACGTGGTTCTTCCATTCTCCACGTGTAGGATCCTTCCTGTGATTGTTGGTTGGCATGCATGTAGGACGTGGTTCATCCTTTCCCTACTCTCGGTAGTTTACATGCACGTAGGATGTGGTTTATCCTTTCCCTACGATGGTTGTGACATGTGACTGTAGGATGTGGTTTATCCTTTCCCTACATGTGGTAGTGAGCAGGATGTGATTTATTCTTTCCCTACTTTTGCCCCAGCATCATCCTACCCATGTAGTCTGGGAGCCCCAATGACTTGTATAAATATAAGAGACCTCAAACCTCATTTGGCATCATATCATCACACACAACCTGCTCTCTCTCTCTCTCTCTGCTGAACATCTTGGGGTTTTTCCTTGGCATCCGCCAAATCTGGTGTCCTCTTGTCTTCTGCATTTATGTTTGATGTTCTTTCATCAGTTACTGTTATATGATAATAGTTAATGCGATTGCTAATGGATTAATGGAATTAATAATAGGCTAATGGATTAATGAAGTAATTGACCTAAGCAAAGAACATGTTAACTCAAAAATTAACAGAGTGCAATTGCTATGAATGTTAAATAACAGGTCTACTGATGAACAGCCCTAGAGGCAGTAGTTGTTAAATTAGGGCCGATATTGTATTATGAACTGATGTATGTCTATATCTGTTTGAATTTCAAAACCAGTACAATTTATCTTGTTGTTGTGTAACCCTGGGGACAAAAAAATTCCTAGGGACTTTACAAGAAAATCTTACAATACTTTTTTGGAAAGAGTGTTAGAGAACTTAGTAGAATGTCTATAATCATGTATAGTCCTAATACAGTCCTGGAACTGTCAAATACGTATCGCTGCTAGCTTCGGCACAGCCTCATTTGAATTAATATATTCTCTGTTTTGGTTAAAAAAAAATGGAAAAAAAATGAAAAAGAGAGAAGATGATATCCTCCCCGCCGAGGTTTAAATATCACTTGTAACATGTTTTCCCCTTGGGGGCCAATTGAGGCTGGTAAGGTATACCAACAATCCCTTTGCTTAAGTATTTGAGAGTGGTATGAGATGTGTTCCACACTTTTATTTTTCCTTTGAAAAAAATATGTTGCACACATTTATACCTTCAAAATATACAGCAAATAAGTTGGACTAGAAATTATTATTATCATGTCAGAAGACACAAAAAAACATACACAGCTTCTTTGTTGCCTTTCTGAACTCCCTTCAAGTATTGGTTGTATTCAAAACAGTTTTTTTAATCTCACAATGTGTATTTTTCAGCATGAACTTTTATCATTATTTTCAGAGGGAAACTCACAAATCTCCCAAAAATTCTGTAGCTACAAATTTGTTAAAATTGGCAACTAGGGCCAAACTCCACCTTGGACAGCTCATATGATGAAGATTTGTTGGATTCCTCTTTCCAAGAGGTGCAAGATTGATCTAAAGATCATCTTGTTTGGATGAGCAGAAGTGAGATTTTGAATTTAATCTCTGACACATGCAAATTGTCAGGTCGGCCAGAAGTCTAATGGAGGTTCATAAGCCCCAATAAATGTGTCTCCACTCTGAACGAATTGTATAAATAAGAGAGACCTCTTCCTCATTCTAGACATCATCACTCAACACATTCTCTCTCCTCGTTGGTTTGTACAAGGAGCAGCTTCTCTCTTCTTCACACGTGTGGCAAAGGTGACTGGAAATTTCTGAAATCGCAGATCTGTTTTTGGGCTGAATTGCAGAGCGTTGACCGGGGGTCATCTTCACTCCTTTTGCTGTGTTTTTCAGGCAGAAAGTTCGATCTTTTTAGGCCGCATCTTCTGGCATGGAAATCAAGAAATTCTGAGCACATTGACCTGCGTTGACTGCAGTGTTGACTTTCTGTTGACTGGGTTTGATTGAGATTTTTGGATCTGTTTTGGGCTGATTTGGATTGCCTTTGGAGACCACATTGACTGGGTTTGACCAAGCTGATTTGGTGGAGCATTCTTGTTGGTTTGACCAACGTTGACTTTTTGGTTAGGGCATCCTGTTGAGTGCAGTTTGACTGGACTATTTTGACAGTGATTGGGCAAGTGTACTTTGTATATTGTACTCTCTCTCTGCTGAACTTTTGAAGAATAATAAGAAGATTTGATCAAGGGTTTTCCCCACATTGGGGTTTTTCCCTGGCATCCGTCAAACATTGTGTCCTGTTGTCTTGGCTTGTCTTATGCTTATTGTTTATGTTCTATCTGCATTTACTATCAAGTTAATGTGATTGTTAAGCTGAAAATTGATATTGGGCTAATAAGAAAAGATTGAAGTAAATTTCCCTAAAGCATGAGCATAGAACATACCACTGTTATCTAAAATTAACATGGTATCAGAGCCCAAATGAAGACAAAGCCCAAGCAAGAGTGAGAAGAGCAATCACCGAGATTTGTTGGACAAGGTCAAGGGTCAATGGCTTCCTTGTCTTATTTCAAATCTAAGGACAAGCTCAATGAAAAGAATGATTATCATGCATGGAAGATGTCCCTTGACTTGACTTTGGAAGAAAATGAAGTCATGGATTATGTGTGAGGAAAGATTGTTGAGCCTCCCTCAAATGCACAAGCTGCCACTAAGACAAAGTACAAGAAAGAAGAGGTCAAAGCCAAGAAGATCATCAAGGATTCTATTCAAAAGCATTTGGTTGATTACATCTCCGAGTTGGGCACATCTAAGGAGATGTGTGACAAGTTGTTAGCATGTTTAGGGCTAGCAACGCAAATCAAATCCTCTTTCTCAAGAACAAGTTGAAGGACATCAAGATGGAAAAAGGGGAATCCATCCAATCCTACTTCATGAGGATTACCAAAATCAAAAATGATCTTCTATCTATTGGAGAGATTACTGCTGACCGAGAGCTCATTCTTATTGCCCTTGGAGGTCTTCCCCAAGCATGCTATGTATTCAATACCACTATCCTCAAAAATGACAGGATTCCAGATTTTTATGAATTGTTGACTAGATGCACTCAAGAGGAGACAAGGATGATGGAGAGAGACATGCCTTCAAATAGGAATGATCCAACTGCATCTTCCGCTCATGCTAAAAGAAAGAATAATGTTAGTACCAAGGAAACAAGGTCAAGGAAAAGCGGGATTCAAAGAAGGAAGAAAGGGGAGATGTTTCAATTGTAACAGGTTTGGCCACTATGCTAGAGAGTGTCCCAATAAAAGGGATACACCACAAGATGATGATTACAACAACAACAACTTCAAAGAAAATGGAAATCAAAGGAATAACAGGTTCAATAACAAAAGAAAGAGAGATGCTCCAGTTGCACGATATGGAAATGGTCAACCTTCCAAGAGATCAAGAAACTCCAGGTATGATGAATCTAATATTGTAGATAACAAGCAAAAAGAATTTCTTCTTATATTTGTCCTCTTTGCTACCTCTCCTCCCGACACCTTAGATAATTGGTTGATTGATAGCAGTGCCTCAAGGCACTTCACTGGGTACAAAGAGGCCCTCTCACATTTGATTGAAAAGGAAACCAATTTGGAAATCATACTTGGAGACAAAACCACCTATCCCGTGAAAGGGACAAGGACTGTTACTCCTCATCTAAATCAAGGTCAAATCTTTCATCTACAAGATGTATTATATGTACCTGACTTGAAGAAGAATTTAGTGTATATTTCGGCGATGGAAGACAAATGATTCAAGGTGGCATTCATTGATGGAAAGGTTGGAGGAAGTCCATTGGCAGCCATGACATGCAACACTACTCCTTCAATCCAAATTATGGCACCGGAGGTTTGCTCACCTTCATTATAAAGCTCTTCCCGAAGCTAGGAAGATGGTCACAGGTATGCCCGATTTCAAAGTTGATCATGAAGGTGTTTGTCATGGTTGCGTCGAAGGAAAACATAGTAAATGAAAGACTACCGACATTCTTCAATGGATTCATTCTGATTTATCTGGTATGTTGCCCATAACTTCCTTGAAGGGATATTTGTATTATGAAATTTTTGTGGATGACTTCTCTCACAAAACTTGGATATACTTCTTGAAGAAAAAGGACGGAGTGTTCAAGTGGTTCTGCTCTTTCAAAGCCTTGGTTGAAAATCAAACAGGGAAGAAGATCAAAGTATTAAGGATCGATAATGGAACTGAATATGAGTCAAATGAGTTCAGTGACTATTGTAGGGAAGTTGGCATTAAAAAGGGAGACCACTACTGCTTATATTCCTGAAAAATGGAGTTGTTGAAAGGAAGAATCGAACCATCATTGAAGTTGCTCGTGCCATGCTTCATGACCAAGGCCTACCGAATTTCCTATGGGGAGAAGCTAGCAACACTATCGTGCATGTTCAAAATAGATGCCCACGTCAAGCATTGGACTCCAATACTCTAGAAGAAATCTTCAATGATAAGAAACCTGATGTTTCTCACTTTAGAATTTTTGGAAGTCCCGTATATTTTCATAAAATAAAAGAGAAGCAAGCTGGATGTTTCTAGAAAGAAGGGAACATTTGTGGGCTACAGTGAAACTTCAAAGGCATATAGAATCTATGTGTCTGGTCAAAGGGAAGCAGAGATAAGTCATGATGTTACCTTAAATGAAGATGTTGCCCTTCGGAAGGTTAGAGATCTTCCTATTTCATAGGAAGATGAAGATAAAGGAAAGCAGGAAGAATCGAAGGATGAACCGATGATGTTGAAGGTTCGATGGATCCCATTGATCTACCTCCTAGTGAGCCCTCTTCTTCAAAAAGAAGACCCTCATGGCTTAAGAGATACTCTCGAAGATGCTGAGAGACATATTGCACCAAAGGGGACATTTCATGAAAGTAAGAAGTCGACTAGGTACCAAGGGTACTTAGTTGCCATAAGCACCATTGTTCAATCTAAGCCTAGAACGTTCGAAGAAGCCATGAAGCACCAAGTTTGGAAGGATGCTATGAACGAAGAGTATGAGTCGATCATGAAGAATGATGTCTGGGATGTGGTCCCTAGACCAAAGGACAAGTATGTTGTCACCTCGAAATTCCTTTACAAAATAAAACATGGAGCTAATGGGAGTGCTAAAAAGTTCAAGGCCAAGTTCGTTGCCCAAGGCTTCTCGCAAAAGGAAGGTATAGACTATGATGAGATATTTGCACCAGTTGCCCAATATACCACCATCCGTTCGATTATTGCCCTTGCTACCTCACAAAGATGGAATCTACATCAAATGGATGTCAAAATTGCTTTCTTACATGGCTCGCTTAAGGAAGAAGTTTATGTAGAACAACCCGAAGGGTTTGAAGTTCTGGACTGAGAGTCACATGTATGCAGGTTGAAGAAATCCCTCTATGGGTTGAAGAGGGCCCCCAGGGCTTGGAATGAGAGGATCGATAGCTATTTGATGAAGTTGGGATTTGCAAGATGTGAAGTTGATCCGAACCTTTACTTCAAGGTTGATAATGACAAGCCTCTCATTTTGGTGCTCTATGTGGACGATCTTTTTCTAACAGGTACAGACCCTCTCATTCATCAATGTAAGAGGGAGTTGGCTTCTGAATTCGAGATGAAAGCCCTAGGGTTGATGCACCACTTCCTAGGCTTGGAGGTCTAGCAAAAGCCAAGTGAGATTTTCCTTTTTCAAGGAAAATATATTGTGAAGTTGCTTGAAAGATTTGGGATGGTGGACTGCAAGTTTGTGACTACTCCGATGGAACTCAACTTTAAGAAGCTATGTAGAAGTGTTGTTGGGCCCGATTTGGGAAATCCTTCCGAGTATCGCGACTCGTGGGGGCCCTAATGTTCTTGGTGAACTCTCATCCGAACATACGCTTTGCAGTGAATGCGTTGAGTCAATTTATGGTCGAGCCTCATCACATACACTGGATTGCTGCCAAGAATCTTTTGAGATATCTCCGGGGCACAATCAACTATGGATTGAGATACACTGTCGAGAATTTGAGGCACCATGGATATATTGATGTTGCCTAGGTTGCTAGTGTGGTGGATCGTAAGAGCGCATCTAAATGTTGCTTCGATATCCTGGATGAGCAGGAAGCAGCAGTCGGTTGCTTTGAGCAGCGCTGAGGTCGAATACATTGCAGCAAGTATGGCCTATTGTGAAGTTGTTTGGTTGAGGAAGCTCTTTAGTGAGTTGTTTAAGCATGTGTTGGATAACACCGTGATCTATTGCGACAACCAAAGTGGGATTCGACTTTCAGAGAATCCCGTGTTCCACGACCGCTCCAAGCATATTGATATTAGGTACCACTTTATCCAGGATATGGTACAACAGGGCGTCGTAAGGCTCCATCACATTGGGAATGATGAGCAAGTCACAGATATTCTCACCAAGCCCCTAGGGAAGGTCAAATTCTTAACCTTCAGTGAGAGACTTGAAGTCGTGCACAAACCCTCCTATGAGGGTCTCGCTTGAGTTGGACATTGAGCTCTGGGAGCTCCAGGGGGCTTCGGGGTAATTCTTGGAGCTATGAGCAACCATAGGGTGAGGTTTATCTTCCCCTACTGGTTTGTTGTGTACAGGGTGATTGATTCACCTTCCCCTGTGATACCCCTTTTATTGGTTGATATATGAGCAGGTTCACCCCCTCTTGTTGATGCCCCAGCATACATCCTACCCATGTAGTCCGAGACTCATGGGAAGTACCTCTCATCTGGCCAATGAGTTGGGAAATGAGGATAGAGACCATCGCACTACCGATGGACGCATCGTGTACTGTCGTACTCTCTATGCTAGGATGCATGGTGTTCAACAACTTGATCTGGGATAAAGTCTGGTTGAGGTTTTTACCTCTAGACTAACTTTGGGTCAGTGGAGAGTGGCAAGGTCTTGTGGCTCACTCTCGATCAAATTCTTCTTCATTATTTCTTCATAGTTCAGCAAAGTAGAGTAGAGTAGTGCAGGGATGACAGGATCGTATAGGTTGACAGATGGATTGAAAGGTGGATTACTCCCTAGTTGAGAGGGAGTGTTAAAATTGGGGAGTGTTAAAATTGGCAACTAGGGTCAAACTCCACCTTGGACAGCTCATATGATGGATATGATATTTTTGTTGGATTCCTCTTTCCGAGAGGTACAAGATTGATCTAAAGATCATCTTGTTTGGATGAGCAGAAGTGAGATTTTGAATTTAATCTCTCACACATGCAAATTGTCAAGGCCGGCCAAAAGTCTAATGTAGGCTCATAAGCCCCAATAGATGTGTCTCCACTCTCAACGAATTGTATAAATAAGAGAGACATCTTCTTAATTTTGGACATCATCACTCAACACATTCTCTCTCCTCATTGGTTCGTAGTACGTACAAGGAGCAGCTTCTCGTGTGGCAAAGGTGACTGGAAATTTCTGAAATCGCAGATCTGTTTTTGGGTTGAATTGCAGAGCGTTGACCGAGGGTCAACTTCACTCCCTTTGCTGCATTTGCAGAATAATCGATCTTTTTAGGCCGCATCTTCTGGAACAGAAATCGAGAAATTCTGAGCAGGTTGACCTGCGTTGACTGCAGCAACTTTGACCACAGCATTGACTTTCTGTTGACTGGGTTTGACTGAGATTTTTGGATCTGTTTTGAGCTGATTTGGACTGCCTTTGGAGGCAGCATTGACTGGGTTTGAGCAAGCTGATTTGGAGGAGCATCCTTGCTGGTTTGACCAGCGTTGACTTTCTGGTTAGGGCATCCTGTTGACTGCAGTTTGGCTGGACTATTTTGACAGTGATTGGGCAAATGTATTTTGTATATTGTACTCTCTCTCTCTGCTGAACTTTTGAAGAATAATAAGAAGATTTGATCAAAGGGTTTTCCCCGCATTGGGGTTTTTCCCTGGCATCCGCCAAAAATTGTGTCCTCTTGTCTTGGCTTGTCTTCTACTTATTGTTTATGTTCTATCTGCATTTACTATCAAGTTAATGTGATTGCTAATCTGGAAATTGATATTGGGCTAATAAGAAAAGATAGAAGTAAATTGCTCTAAAGCATAGAACATACCATTGTTATCTAAATTAACAAAATCCAAGTCAAGCACACAAGTTACATCGGCACAGTATGACACGAAGCTCTTCAAGACATATATAACTGAAAAGACTATAAACAGAATGCATTTTTCTCAAACCTGTCAGTTTCCTAGTCATGATTTACCAATAATATCACAGTGCAATAAACCAGACAGAAAGGCTACATACCATTGCACCCGCCACCTCGTCTCACGCTTCTCGATAACACATAGACAAGCACGCAAAGCCTCTACAGCTCGTTCGCGAACAACAACTGATGGATCCCGAAGTGCAAACCACACAGCATCCACAAAGTCAGGCACGTGGACATTAAATACTGTTGGTGCATTTTCTGCCATTTCCTGCAATTAAAAAAGGTGTTCATACCCAATAGAGAGCTTGATTGCACAATATAGAGCTTGATTGCACAATGGATCACTTAATTGTCTCTATGGAAGAAACTTGGGGCCAAATGCCAGGAAGGCCTGATACTTCCACAACAATAAAAAGTTGGCATAGAAGCAACTAAAGCCAAAAGATGTATTAAATTCCAAAGAGATTAGAACAACTATCTACGAAAAAGGCTTAAACAAGCTTCAACCACCAATATACTCACTTTCAAAATCAAAACAGCTGCAAACCGGCGGTGCTCTACTCTATCACCCTTGAGCCACTCCAAAGCATTCTTGACCTATAGTCACCATATATTATTATTAATATTCAATCTCTGAAACAATACTTGATTTTTCATCTCTCAAATAAATTATAACACAATATTGAATCTCCTTGGAAAACAGACAAACCTGACGTTCAACTTCATCAGCAGTCATTGCCCCTCCAGCTCTCGCAAGATGACCCAGAACCTTACTTCCAAGTATCAGAACCTCATAATCATGTTTTTCTTCAAATAGATAACGCATGTTACTGGAGAACCTTGAGACCTTGGAGGCACTTTCCCCTAATTTTACATCTATCAACTCGTCAATTGCTCGTAGGGCACCCAATTTGTCAGCAACATCATTGCTCATCATCAGGGCAGAAATTCGATCGTATAGTTGATCCATAAAACGGGTAAATGCTTCTCCACTGAGATCCCGTGCCTCCTCTTCAACATGTTTTCTCAGCATCATTGCCGAACCCTCCTGAAAAGTCAAACCAAAAGAATTTCACCAAAAACATTCAACGGTCATTCTTATATGTGTTTTCAATAATCACTAACAGAAAATTTTCAAAATGGCAATCGTGGGAAGTCTTCCACTGCCACCCCCAATTTTAGGAACCACGGCATTGTTTTGATGGTGGTAGCAGCCATCAAAGGCAGTGTTTTCCTCTTTCTTTATTCTTATCCTATTTTTTCATAGATATGTTTGATAATCAACAAATACAGTTCATTATAGAAAGAGCACAATTGATAGGATAGCTTTTATCAAAATATTTAGACTAATGCTAGGAAATCTAGAAGCTGTGCCAGTCATTGCAGAGACCTTTGGAGAGTTGATAGCTAGGACTAGTTTTTGCAGTTCAAAGTTCCCATCATGAACATGCCATGGTATCCTGTATAGGACTACTGATCATGGGACTCAATTTCTTCTTTGATAAATGTTTTGGTTTATTACTCTGAAAGATGGTGATATTTGTCTTTCCTCATATTCATAGTTCAGTGGTTTAGAATTTCCTTGATATATCATATAGTAGCACTTTGAAATTCCGTGGTCGAGAATCTTAATTCCATGGTGTAAAATTTCCTTGATATATCATAGTAGCTACGAAGAGTTGCTGAATTGTGTACGGAAACTCATGGCCTTTCCTGTATCGACATCAGCTGTTGAGAGTTGTCTAACTAATCTACAATTTCAACCCATATGCTACCAAAATGGAATTGTCTAACTGTTCTGCTTTTTGGAATTATTTTGGTCGTATTTACTATTTTTTAATTTATTTGGTCGTATATTCACAAATTTGGTCATGATTTGACTAATTTTGGTCGTATTAAGTCCAAAAAGTAGAACAGTTAGACAACTCCTGACCAAAATGGGTCAAATCACGACCAAAAAAGGTCAAGTACGACCAAAATGGCTCGAAATGCTAGAATAGTTAGACAACGCCTTTGGTAACTCGGTGAGTGTCATTTCTTCATCATCTATTACCAATTTACACTGTGATTGTAAACTCGGAATGTTCATCCCTTCCAAGTTGATTTTGGATTTCCACAACTCCTGGTTTCACTGTGAAGGGTATGCAAGTTGCTTCTCATTTTGCTGATAGTCATATTTTTCTTCAATCTGAAAACATCTGGATCCAACGTTGGATATCAATAACAACACCCAAAGGTGCTGGGCTTAAGTCTAATTGTAGAAATTTGATGAACAGAGGTTTGCCATACGAATTCATACATATCAGGTTGCAAAGATGAATGGAAATCTACCATTGTACATACTACATAGCTTTCATCCCCAAATTAGAATTAAAATTGAATTACATCCCAGAAAATCAATAATAATGATTGACCTGGATAAAATAAATTACACAGTTCAAAATATAACTAGGGCTCTCTTGCAGTAACCCTCTGCAAGAAGGTGATCTGGAAAGTACGCCACAGGGCCACCGCTATGAGCAAAAACAGAAGTTGATACACCATGACGATTGAAATTTTGAAAGTGGTCAATGTGTGTGCCTAATATATATGGAGTTGCATTTGAGCCTTCCCCTAAAAATTAGAGTTGCAAGCTTAAGCTAAAGTCGGAGTTAAAGCAATCAAACGTAAAGGAATACCTCCGACTGAACTCAACCTTATACTCGCTAGTTCAACATAAAGTTATAAGCATTCAAAACAATACCAGATGGCGAATTTTTTTGATGTTACGATGCCATAATTGTGTCCTTATTTATGCGGAAAACCCATCTTCCATCATAATCTTCAGCTAGGCAAATGGATAAGATTCAAACAGAGAGTTCGCTGCTCAAATTCAGCTAAGGACCGCTACAGAAAATGAGTATTTGTGCAAACATATTTCAATTATGAGGCTCTAAAGGGCGGTTTTAGCAGAAAACCTGGTAATTCGTGGGAGATTTTTTAGCTGAGGATACTTTACCTTTGGCGTGCCTCGCGTGCAGAGGTCCGCGAGGATCCGGCGAAGCGTATCAAGCCCTCCGCCAAAGCGTACGGATGCCCCGCCCGTCGCCATGAAGCTTGCTTTCTACGCCGATGATCCCCTCTGTTCTCCTCTCCCTTCAGGATGTATGCCTTTGCTCAGCTTAGACCATCCTAACACAGCACTTGTACCACTGCACTACATAGGAGAGGTACAAACCCCAGACCAGCTAATTGTCCCCCTCTCCCTACTGGATTTTTGCCATCGCCTTTTCTGAGAAAAAAATAATAAACACTTCTACCCCTGCACTACAGAGAAAGGAGAGGTACAATGCCCTGGGCCAGCATACTGTCCACCTAGTGTCAACAAACGTTGATGAATTAGCATCTAATCCCTCTTTTCCAATAAATAAAATATATGTAAAATTGTTTTTCATTATCATGGTCGTCTAAAGGTATCTTTTCCATGCCTTTTTGAGGTTGATTGGCTTGTTTGTGTTCTTTTGGTTGAGAAAGAATATCATTATCATTATGTTCATAATTTAAAGCTCATAATATTAATAAAATGTATATTGAATACTCATTTAAAATTATTTAGGAAATAATTTTATCCATTTTAAGTATGGATAGAAAAACTAGATTTATTTTAATTGTATGATAACCCAATACCAATTATTTGATATATAAGTTCACTTGTTTTATGTGAGATGAAATTTTCCCATGGAACTAGTATAATTTTTTAGTTAGTTTATGGACATGTGTATAACATAATCCCTATGGAACTAGTATATTTTTTTAGTTAGTTTATGGACATGTGTATAATATAATCTTTATTCAATTTGAACTTATGATTTCGTCTATGACTAAGTATAATACCTTTGTTTCACTTTATTTTTAAGTAAAGAAATGAAGAGACATGACAAATAGTTCAATTAGAAACAAGAAAAATAGTGATAAAGAGGTCAAAAAAAAACAATACAATAAATGTGATAAGAAGGGTTAAATAAATAAATTCAAAATAATGTTTATAGTCTATAAGTTGGAGATCGAATTTTTTGTCTTCTCTATTGCAAGATTGAAACTTTTGCTCAACAATGTGCAAGGTTTGTCCAAGGATTTGGTGTGCAAGTGGAATGACAACTTTGATGCCATTAATATTATGTGCCTTGATGTAAGTATAGTCCTAGAAGGAAGGGAAAAAGGTATGGATTGAGTGTTCAAGATTGTGAACCTAAATGCATCTTATAGTGATAGAATCCACTTATGGGACAATCTAAAAGATCAAGAGATTTTAATAAAGGAAAATGTGCTTGTGGGGGGGGGGCGGAGGGGGGGATTTGAATTTGATTATATGCTCAAGAGTATTGGGGTATGGTCACAAGGCCAGACCCATTGGCAAAATATTTCACTAGCCTTTTTTAGGATTTAAAGCTGGTAGGTTTTGAACCCTGTAAAGTAGTACCTACTTGGAGAAAATCGAGGAGAGTAAGGGTTGGAATCTCAAAAAGGAAAGATCACTTCCTAGAGGAAGAGAGGGTTCTACAATTTGTCAATTGAAATATATTATAGGTGGACATGAAGGACTTTCAAATCATTTGCCTCTTCTGTTGCAATTGGAAGTGGTGACTCAAAGATCCTTAATACATTTTAAATTTAAGCACGGTTGGCTAAATGAGGATGCTTTTGTAATTTTGGTCATTAGTAATTTGAAAATTTATGAAGGTTTGGGTGGGTTCTCAGCCATGACGTGGTTCCAAACAATTTAGTTCACATAGAAACCCTGGCAACAAATTGTGTTTCAGATAGATTCTAAGTCGACCAAAAAGATTTAAAGGAAGTTCAAAGCACTTTGTAGGATCTATTTGAGTATAATTATAGTGGAATTTTCTTAGAGGATGACGTGGCAAGGTATGGAGGCCATGAAAGCAAGATGAAACATCTTTTATAATTGGAGGAAGTTGAGTGGCAACTCAAAAGTTATGCCATTTAGTTAGCAGAGGGAAACAACAATACAAAAAAAAAAATATATCCATAAATTTGTCACACATAAAAAAAAATTCAAAACTATTAGGGAGATGGAGGGTATAGATAGGAATAGAACTACCTCATTCGATGCTTTAAGCAACACTTTCACTTTTTTTTATGGAAAAGGATGAAAATAATATAGGTGAAATAATGAGGGTGGTGAGACTATTTTTGTTAAGCTTTATATAAGCGTCATGTTAACCCTAACACCCCTTATTAAGCCCTATATATTGAGTGATTACAATTCTATTATTATATTGTTATGTAACTAGAACCTTTCATGGTCTTATTTTGTTATAGTTGTGCCCTTTGTCTCCCTTTTTCTCCTTTATATACACTCATAGGACTTAGTCTAACAAAACTATTGACGAAGGAAGCATTTTCTTGGACTAAAGAAGCAACCAAAGCTTTTGACAAATTTAAAGAGCCTATGTGTACAACTCTCATCCTGGCGATACTTTACTATACAAAACACCTTCATTGTGGAGTATGATGCCCTACCATGCCATTGGTGCAGTTTTGATGCAAGAAGGAAGACCCCTTGCCTCTGAAAGTAATGAACTTGAAGGAAAGAGCTTAGTTTGACCTATCTATGAAAAAAATGTTAGCCACACTACATGCAATTAGGAAATGGAATCCATACCTAATAGGAAGACACTTCAATGTAAAAATAGAACGTGATAATTTGAAGTATTCTTAGAACAAAGACTCACTTTAGAAGAGCAACAAAAATGGGCTATAAAGATGTTGGGTTATGACTTTGAAATTGTCTACAAAAAGGGAAAACAAAATATTGTGGCAGATGCAGTCTCAAGGAAAGAGGAGGACACAAATGGTTTACTATGCATTATTTCCATTCCATATTCTAACTCGGTGGGAGAAGCAATGATAGAATATAAGCAATAAGAGAAGGCATGCAAGAGCATTCAACAACTACAGGAGGACACCGATGCAGTAGAAAAAATTATGTGGAAGAATAATTTGTTGTGGTATTAAGATTACTTATACTTATGTAAGAATTATTAACTCAAATATAAGGTCCTTTCAGAATTACACTCTTTTCCTATTTAAGGACATTTGTAGTTCATGAAGACATACCATATATTATAAGTGATAGACATCTAATTTTCATTGGAAAATTTTGCATTGAATTATTTTCTTGTTTGGGTACTCAATTGGCTCACAACTCATCTTACCATCTTCAATGTAACGCCTCCTGCCACATTTACCCAAATTCACAATCTCGCAAGGGTAAACATGAGACAAGTGTCACTATGACATGACCCAACCTCCAAGTTCCAGTTATGGAAGTGGGGCCGACACATCGATAGTTACAGACACCCCTCAGAAACACTAGATCACCCAATTAGTCCACAACCTCTGATGACCAGATCCTGAGCTAGAACTACTTTTCACAAGATTAACACCCAACCGCATGTACAACAAGGCAAGAGTGTGGTTATGAGGCCCCAACCGCATGTACAACAAGGCAAGAGTGTGGTTATGAGGCCTCAACCTCATACACAAGCCCACTTCGATGCAATTATGACCTAAAATCGCCAGTTCAACGCCAACAGTTTCGAGATCTAAGCCACTTTTTCAAGATAACCTCTAGACCACTGCCCAAAACTGCTTGTAGCTTTCTAGAATCACAATTAACATGATGACAATGCCAAACATTCAAACTTGAAGCAAGAACTTGACCTATAATTCCTAATCCATAACAAACATTTCGTCAAACATATGGAAAACATGTAAGCTATAGGTCATGAATGCATATATGATCTTAAAATTATAAATCTCATTTGAGAATGACCAAGAAGGCTCCAATACCTCTCTAGCTAACTGCAATACACTTGTTGGCCCATGCATTCACCAACCATTCAATAACTTATATAAACATGTCAAGAGAAATAGATGAAATACATCATATAACCAACATAGAATCCATGGAAAATCAGTCATAATGTCAACATAATAACCTACACGAGTGCTCATAAATGACAATAGGAAAATAACTCTTATTAACATATGAAAATGCCAACCAAGTTAGGGACTTCCACGTACCACCCGACCATAGATTGGGCTAAACCTAATCTCTCTTTCAGCCAACCACCCTTGCACCATATTTCAAGCATGAATGTGGGATCTCAATGAATAAACCAAAACAAAACTGAACCAGGGCTTCTAGAGGCCAAACCACCTCAACCCTCAAGCATAGTGGTTCCACCTCTACAGTCTGGAAATCACTAAAATCAACCAAATAGTTCTCTACCCAAGTTGTCCAAGGCTCTAAGAACTAGTAACTCAACCCACAACCTTTTAGGGCTCCAAAGCATTTGCTCCAACCGCGACTCCAGGGACTAGTAACTCAACTCACCAAGGGCTCCAGAGCGTTTGTCCCAATCTACGGCTCCAAGAACTAGTAACTCAACCCAAGTTATTATAGGGCTTTCAAAGCGTTTGTTCCAACCCACAGCCCTCGAGAACCTGAGCACCAATCAGAAAAACAAGTGGAAAACCCACAACACCATGGTTATCTAGGAAATGGAAAGGCAAGGCTAAAACCACTGTCAATCTGAGAAAATCTCCATGCCAATTACAACACATAACCAAGGAACCACAAGTGTAACATCCCTAGTGAAAATTCCAGGTAATAAAGTTAAAATAATAACCATGGTTGATGGGACACATATTCCAAGTTGAATGTTGGGCAAAACATCCTAGTGTGGGTATTCACATGGTTTATTGTGGCTATGGAAATTGGCAAAGGCAATGGCTAAGGCATGCAAAAGGAAAAAAATATTTTTGGCACATGTATTTATGAAAATAATGGAAATTAGGAGAAAAGGGAGATGAAAGGTCACACATTGCGTGTGAGGAGGAAAATGAAGGAAAATAATGGAAAATGAAGAAAATAGAGGCTTAATTGCTAATTGGTACCTTTTGTCAATGCATTTTTGGAGCTCTCTCATTGTTCTCTCTCTCTCTCTCTCTCTCTCTCACACACACACACACACACACACACACACACACACATACTCTTGGATACCTAGAGTTTTCTTGGAGCACTCTTGTAGGGTGTGGCATACTTGGTGATTTGGAGCAAGAAGGAAAAGGAAGAGCAAGAAAGCGTAGGAGGACATCAAGATTAGCGGCTACAATGGGTTTTTATTGCAAGTACCGAGTTGCATGTATGTTTTCCTCACTAGTTTTGGCATGCATGGTGTATGCATGTGGTTTCTTGTTCATGATATGTCATTTTCATGGAGGATTTCCTAGATTGACAGTGGATTTTCCTAGCCTTTCCATTTCCTGGATAGCCATGGTGTTGTGGGTTTATTTCCATTGATTGTTTTTTGGTTGGTTCTCATATTTCCTTTAGTTGTGGGTTGAGTTACTAGTTCCCGGAAGCCTTGGTTGGACAAACGCATTGGAAGCCCAATGGACAATTGTGGGTTGAATTATTAGTCCTGTAAGCTTTGGTTGGACAAACACTTTGGAAGCCCTAGGTGGGTTGAGTTACTAGTCCCGGAAGCCCTAGTTGGACAAACTCTTTGGAAGCCCTGTAACAATTGGGGTTGAGTTACTAGTCATGGAAGCTTTGGTTGGATCAAACACTCTAGAGCCTTATAACAGCTTGGGTAGAGACCAATCTGTGATGGTTGTGATGTCCGACCTTGAGGTGGACTCATTGGTTGAGGGTTGAGGCGGTTTGGCATTTGGAAGCCTTGGATTGGTTTTGATTAATGTGTTTGATGAGATTTCACATTCATGTTTGGAATATGGCACGGGGGTGATTGGCTAAAGAAAGATTTGGCTCAGCCAATCTATGGTCGGGTGGAACATGGAAGTCCCATCTCCGGTTGATTTTCACATTCATTAATGAGAAGCTCACTCCTTTGATATTTGATGTATAAATGTACTGGTTTATATGTGGATTTTATTGTTGTTGTATCCATCGTATTTATGTTGTTACTATGTTGGTTATGAGCATGTATTTTAACATTGATGATGTATGTCTCTCCCCATGTTTTTACTTGTAAATGAATGCACAATGTCTCTATGGTCAAATATATGGTATTGAAGCTAATGATGTAGGGGAGCAACGCGTCTTAGCGATTCTCAGATAAGTATGAGCCCCATATGCTTTGTTATGTTGTTTATACCTGTAGCTTTCATGTTTGTGACATGTGTTGACGAAATGCCTGTCATGACTAGTATGGGTCCAGTTTAGTCCTCGTGGATATTTTTTTAAATGTATCACTGTTTGGT
The DNA here is from genome assembly GCA_034641835.2 of Pinus albicaulis. Classification (NCBI taxonomy): domain Eukaryota; kingdom Viridiplantae; phylum Streptophyta; class Pinopsida; order Pinales; family Pinaceae; genus Pinus; species Pinus albicaulis. The sequence continues at coordinate 1,556,155,565 of CM076575.1, forward strand.
CATTATAATTCATCTTTGAACTTGTTATGGAATTATGGGCAATGCGCTAGGTTTTGAGCTTGAAAAAGTGGCTCAAATCCTAGGGACGCTAGCACCGTCCTGAGTAATTTAGTCCCTGGACACTAGCATGTGGGCTTATGCATGCATCCAGAGCCTCATAGATGTTGACTCGCAAGCTTGTGCATGTGTCCAGAGGTCTAGAAGCTAAATAAGTCAGTGGGACCCAGGGGTAGGATGCCTGAATGGTTAGGTTGGCTCCTGGGAGTGTTATTATTGATGTACAAGGCCTATGTGAAGAGTTTCTTTCGATTTCACTTCCTTAAGGTCACCTAGGAGGTTGAATCTGATCATAGTAGCCTCTCATTACATGTTTACCCCAGTTGGACGATTACTTGGGTAGATGTGGGAAGAGGGTGTTACAACAAGAATAATATACCCTGCATCAAAAAATCAAAAAGGAAATCACACACGCAACCTATTACCACAAAGCAATCCAGATGTAGTTGTTGATCCAATTGTTCTATTGCGTTCCCTTGCCTTCCTTTGCTTTCTTTCTCCAATCCAATTGAATGTTATAGTGCTTCAAGTGTGCTCCAAGAATTCTCTAAGTGTGCAAGAGTATGAGACAATGAGATATCCAATAACTAAATTGACAAAAGTTGAACCAACAAAAATTGTGAATTGTTTCTTTGATGCCTTTTTATCATTGATGCCTCTATTTTCTTCACTTTCCTTCATTTTTTCCTCTAATTTCCCTTGCATGCAAACGTGTGTCTCTTCACCTTATTTTTCTCATATTTTCCTTTATTTTCATAATTAAATGCCAATTATTGCCTCTTTGCCTTTGCCAAATTCCATAGCCATTAATGAATCATGAGTGATTCCCACTAAAGTGTTTTTCCCAACAATTCAACTTCAAATACGTGTCCCATGACCTTGGTCTTATTTTATTTACATACAAAATCAACCAAGGGTTGTTACAAACCCCTCCACCTTGGGGGAACACCGTCGTCGGTGTTCAATGACGGTTATAGCTAGCAAAACATGTTGCCCATGGAGCTTTATAGCATAGCTCAATGCAACATTTACATCGTGCCAAATTGCTGAAACCATGAACACCAATATTGCTTATTAGAGATTTATAACACAGCTCAATGCAGTGTTTATAACATGCTGCTTATTGGAGCTTTATATCACATCTCATTACAGTATCTACAATACACATATGCATAAACATAAACCAAAAAACATAAATTAAACTCAGTTGCTCAAGCAACAAATAAAGAATGATACATGGCATGCATATGATCAACCATCTTCCATGTAGATTCATGGGGCCCAAAGTGCTTCCACTGCACTTTAACTTGCTCGATTGCTTTGTTCCGGAGCATGAGTTGTTTTTCCCACAAAATGCACTGAGATTATGGTTGGAATTCTTCCTCTGGTTCCACCTGCAATACAGACCAATCAATCACATGATCAACATCCTGGATATACTTCTTAAGTAATGAAACATGGAAAACATCATGGAATTTCATTATTGGCAGCAGTGCAAGTCTATGAGCCATTGGTCCAATCCTCTCAAGGACCTCAAAAGGCCCTCAATATCGAGGTGCCAACTTGGCACATGATCCAATCCTCAAGGAGATCCTCTTGGGCTTGATGCACAGACACACATGCTCCCCAACCTGAAGCTCCTTGAATGTTATATGTCGATCTACATAAATATTTTGCATGTCATGTGTTGCTTTTAAATTCCTTTTGATAACCTGCATTTCCTATTCCATCTCAGCCAACATATTTGGTCCAAGCAACACATTGTTCACTGGATCACTCCAGCTGATAGGAGTATTACAACTCCTCCCGTAAAGAGCCTCAAATGGACTCATCCCCAAGGACTCTTGATACCCATTATTATATGAAAACTCTACTAGTGGAAGATACTCATCCCACTTCCATTATCGATGCATGACATAAATCCTCAACATATCCTCAAGAATCTTGTTTAACCCTCTATGCCTGTCCATCTGTCTCCAAATGATAAGTTGTATTGAAATCTAACTCTGTCCCCAAGCCTGCAAACAACTCCTTCCAAAACCTGGAAGTGAACTTGGAATTTATGTTTGATATAATCTTCTTGGGAACACCATGCAACCTCACCAATGAAGCTTTTAGCTACCTCACTAGCTAAATTTGTAGACTTCACTACAATGATCTGAGATACCGTACTCCACTTGTCAACCACAACCATGATGGGATCGTGTATCTTCAATGTCATTGGAAAACCTGTAATGAAGTCCATGGAAATTACCTCCCATTTCCACTCTGGAATCGAAATAGGCTGCAATAAACCAACTAGATTCTTACACTATGATTTTACCTATTGACAATCCATACATCTTGCAACAAACTCAGCCACCTCATTTTTCAAGTTCACAATGGTAGAACTTATTAACTGTTGTCAATGTATTCTGATATCCCAGGTGACTTGAATACAACTTGACATGAAACTCCCTCAAGATAAGCTTCTTGAGCTCACTGTTGTCCGACACATAAATATTGCTATAGATTTAAGGTTGTTGCGATTTGCATTATGTGTAGAATTGTTTTCCGGATACATCACGTCAATTATTGATTGAGTCAACGTTTCGAACCAATCCACCGTGATTCATTATCATGATAGATCCATGAGTTTAGTCTAATCTCACTACAAGATATAAATAAGAGGAGGTGAAAATAAGTGGAAGGAAAATATCAAGGAGATCGGCCTAAAATGACAAAATGTGAATAATGATTTGATTTATTAAATGTGAATAATGATTTAATTTATTAATAAAATTAATTAGTTTAATAAATCTAATAAAATTCATTATTCTATTATTAATAGTCAGATGACTAATTTTTAGAATTATTAGGAGAATTTTTAGTTATTTAATATTTAGTATAATTTATTTAAAATTTTTAATAAGATATGATAACTTTTTCATAAATTTTTAAAAATATTTAAATTTTAATTGAAAAAGGTAATATTATTAATGGAAAATAATTATTAATAATGAATGGTTATTTAATACTTATTAAGAATTTAATCTTTAGAGAACTGTAATAATTGTATTAGATATCATTGTTAGTAAAGATTAAAGATAGATATGGTTAATTGATAATATATTTTTTTAACAATATCGGGTGTTGATTTAAATTCCAAAAAAGATGTGAGGAAAAGATTCCTTGTTACATGCAAGAGTTTATGAGGAGCAACAAAGAAGGCAACTACCACAAAATGTTTAGCCTTCTTTGTGTCTAATGTTCAGAAAATACTGAAATACAGAGAACGAGTAGTTACAGACAAACTGAGAAAGAAGTAGAACAAACTTAAAAACCATGCTGAGAAGAAGAAAAGAGAAAATCAGTCGATGCTCATTGGGCGCCCAGTTGAAACAACAATGTTGTTGTTGGTGCTAACATTTCTCACATTGCTAGATCCAGAGCTTGGGGCTTAGCGTTTCTCAAGAATGTACCTGAGGATTTGGACAGATTCTTCCGCATGGGAGCAGCGATTGGAGAGATCATTGAACTGTTGTTGAAGAGATGATACCCTGTGCAGGAAGAGATTCACATCCGATTTTTGTTTTGCATCCAATATTTTTTGTTGAGCGTGAATTTGCTCCAACTCAGTCTGGAGATCTGCACAGCGAAGGCAATATTCGTTGTGTGCCATGTTGCAAGGATGAAGGGCAAAGACCAATGGATTTGAGAGGGGAGGGAGCGCGATGGAGGGGAAGTAAAATCAAAGAGTAAAATGCCAGCAGGGGGAGGGGAATGTGTGGAGCAAGAGCCCAGCAGCAGAGATAAAAAGTAGCGCTGCAGAAGGATGAGGGAAAGTGGAGGAGGCGAGGGGATATATAGCATTGTGGATTGGGGAGAGAGCAGTAGGGGAGTGAGCCCGAGGAGATAGGGTCACAGGAGATAGGTGGGAGGAGGTACAGTGGGATCTGCGGAATTCAGAGAATTCTGTGGGGAGAATCCGATAAAATATTTTCTTCAGCAGAGTCAAGATTATGGCAGGGGATTCAGAGATAGGCCATCATTGCAGAGGATTTGCCTAGTTGTTCTTGCACATGCCTTGTTTGCTAGAGCATCAAAAATTTTGTTGTGCATTCTGAGAATATGATGGAAAGATATGTCTTTCATGCCTTTGGATATGCTACGACATCTGCTAACAATTCTGTGGAGGTCTATATTGCAGACAGGTTGGTCATGAATCATCATGTTAATGATGATAGAGGAATCCCCTAACACCATTGCATTGGTGATGTTGCTTTTATTTAACTGATAGAGGCCTTGGAGGAGGGCATAAGCTTCTGCCTCGTTGTTGGAGAAGGAGCCAAGACCCCACTTGAAGGAGAGAAGATTGTTGCAATTCCCATTTTTTATAATGCCTCTAGCTCCAGCGATGCATGGGTTCGATTTGGATGCGCCATCGAAGAAAAGAGCATGCCTTGAGCAGCTGTCCAACCATTCAATAAATTCCTTTTCTTTTCAACAAAACTTCCATGCTTCATTTTGATGAGGATGTTTAGCTGAAGGCCTAAAGAAGCCAGAACTGTCCAATATCTTACCCAATTTTTATTTATTTTTCCACTTGGAGATCACTAACACTAATGTTGTTGTTGTTTTTGGAGACAATTGTTTCGAGAGTGAGACTCCGTGTCTTATTGCAGACCTTCCTGCAGGAGGAATTTTTGTTATTGAAGATCATTTGGTTTATGGCAAGCCATATATTCCATAAGAGCACATACGGAAGGGTATCCCAGACCCTTCTAGCCAAATTGTTTTTCTTTTTTCCCCAAGGGTAATTTTTCCTCCAGTTTTTTATCAAATCAAAGATGGCATTGATGGTGTCCATGTGAAGCTGGAAGGATGAAGTGAGATCTCCTCAACATTGGGCAGCAAAAGGACACCTGACAAAAAGATGATGTGCAGTCTCTTCAACACATTGACAATTAGGGCATCTAGATGGACCAATCACACCCCTTTTTTTTAAGTTTTCATAGGTGAGGATATTGCATTTGAGGAGAGTCCATATAAATATCTCGATCTTTGGGATGGCTTCGGACTTCCAAACCAGTTTCCAAATTGCCCATGGAGGAGAGGGAGAGTGATCTTTGTTGAGTTGACAGTGAGCTGCTTTAATGGTGTAGGCGAAGCCTGTGGGATCCCAACGAAAGCTATCCATACTGCCTTTTCGCAAAGGTGCAGCTCCATGGAGAAGGAATTGGAGGTTGAAGAGGTCAGCTTCCAAATAAGGAGGGACAGGGGGAAAGTGCCATCCAATCCAGCTGTTATTTTGGTCATTCCAATTAGATAAATGACTTAAGAATTTAAGATTGAGATCCTGAAAATGAGAGAGAATGCGATGAGTGCCAGGTCTATCCAAGAGAGGATTTTACCCCATAATTCTGTCTTCCCCAATATTAATGTTGCTTCCCCCGTGAGGGACTTTGGAGAGATTGAGGGTTAAGAAAGGAATGGATTTCTTGCAGAGGGCCCAGATTCTAGAGCAGGGTCTATTAGGGATTTCTTGATCAAGGGGATGTTGTCTGGGAGGGTTAAGGTATTTGGATTCCATAACTCTCTTCCAACCTTTTTGTTGTCTGCTGATTAACCTCTAGATGATCTTACCTCTAAATGCGATGTTCAGAAGCTTGGGTGAATGGATTCCGAGCCCTCCATTTTCGTAGCCTTGAGTGACATGCCTCCACTTAAAAAGATTATATTTTTTCTTCTCGTTTTTTCTGCCCTACAGAGAAAATTCCTTAGGATTTCTTCAAATTTGTGATGAATATTGGCAGGGGCATGAAGCTAAATGAAATGGTACAAGGGTAAAGATGAAAGGGCAGATTTGAGTAAAACTACTTGCCCAACAAGGTTTAACCAAGAAGAACCCCACTCTTGAACATTTCTCTTCATTTTGTCTATTGTCATGTTCCAAACTTCAGGCTTTAGAGGGCCAGCGCTGACAGGCATACCTAAATAATTGAAGTGATCCTAATTCAATTTATAGGAAACTCCAAATATTTGTGCAATGTTGTCTATGGTTTGGTTAGTTGCATTCCAACCATAAATGCAACTTTTTTGGAAGTTTATCAGCCCTCTGGAGTAGAGCATGATTTTTTCAAGGAGAGATTTAAACCTGTGAGAAATAATTCAAGTTGCACCACCCATCAAATGGGTGTCATCTGCAAATTGCGAGTGGTTCATATTTTTGACACCGTTGCCAAATTTAATTCCAGTGATGAGGCCTACTCTTCGCATATGATCCAGGGCCCTGCTGAAGGATTAGGCCATGAGGATAAAGAGAAAGGGAGAGAGAGGACAACCTTGTCTAAGACAGCAAGAGGACTGAAAGAAAGTTGTTGGTCTGCCATTTATGAGAGGGGAGATCCAAGGGCTAGAGATGCAAGATTTGATAAGGGCAATGAAGTCATTGTTGAATCCCATTTTTTGGAGGATAGATAAGAGGAAGGAGTGCCTAACCCTATCAAAAGCATTGGCTAGATCGAGTTTGAGGATGAAGCCTTTCTCTTTGCAATTCATACTTGAATGGTTGGCTTCTTGAACAAGGAGGATAGAGTTTGAAATTTGTCTTTTGGAGATGAAGCCTCCTTGATTTTCCGAGATGAGGCTAGGAAGAAAGGGCTTGAGGCGCATGGCAAGGATTTTTGTAATAATTTTGTAGGAGGAATTGCAGAGAGAGATAGGTCGAAACCTTGAGAAGGAGGAGGGGCGGTTTTCTTTTGGGACAAGAGCAAGATGAGTTGAATTGGTGAAGCCCCCTATTTTCTTCTTTCTTTGAGCCCACTGTATCATTTTGGTCAAGTATTTTTTTATTAAGTCCCAATAAGTCTTGTAGAAGCTGATGGAGAAGCCATCAGGATCCGGAGCCTTGTTAGGATGCAGGGACCAAATGGCGCATTGGATTTCAGCCTCTTCTATATCTTTTTTCAGAGTGTTGTTCATCTCCTCAATTATCATATTTGGAAGATGTCTTAAGAGATCAGAGTTGTCTTCAGGCTCTTTTGTTTCAGTGAGCAAATCTCTGTAATGACTGGTGGCAGCAGCTTTGATTATCTCTTGATCTGTCTGAATTTTGCCTTCATTGTCTATGATAGAGGATATGTTGTTTCTAGTCTTGCGAACTATGGCTTGTTTGTGGAATAAGGAGGTGTTCTTGTCACTTGCAGGAGCCATAAATTCCTGGATTTTATTCTCCACTTCTCTTCTTCAATTCTGTTGATTTTATATAATTTCCAATAAAGGTCTTTTTCATGATTGGAGTTTTCCTGATTTGTCCCTTGAGAGTCAATGGTGTTATGGATAGCCTCCAGCTTTGCCTTGATTTCAATTTTGATCTTATCCGGTTCCTTGTAGTGCAGTTTGGCCCATTCCTTTAAGGCTATTTTGACCTTCTTTAGTTTTTTTTCCCAAATAAAAGATGGTGATCCCTCCACATGCTGCAACCAGGTATTAAAAACTATATGTCTTGCTTCTAGAAGATCATTCCAAAGAAGGTTATATTTAAAAGGGAGGGGGTCGAGAGAGGGTTGGTCACCAAGGGAGAGGGCGATGGGGTAGTGGTCAGAGGCAGAGGAAGAGAGGATGTTTGAAAAGGCAATGGAGAAAAACGATAGGAGAGGGAAAGCCACATGAAATCTGTCAAGACACTCCATGATGTTTCCCCTCCTATCCTGTAATTGCTCCAAGTGTATTTGCAATTTTTAGGGGAAATATCAACCAATTAATGGTCTTGAATGATGATCTCAAGCAGGTCTCTAGAGGGGTCCGAGTTGAAACAACCACCTCTTTTTTAATTTGCATGAAGGATTAAGTTGAAGTCACCTCCAATGATAGTATTGTTGTTGTCTTCATTATCAATGTCAGTTTTTAAAGCATTCCAACAGATCGCTTTATCCCTATAATTGCCGGGACCATAGATATTGTATATGATGACCTTAATGCTCTCTTTAATGTTCTGTAGTGTCACTTTGATCCACGTTTTTGCTGAATTTTTTTTGCTTTCAAATGCGTTGATTCCAATTAGTGGCAAGACCACTCGAGGCACCCCTAGATTCATAGTGGGTGCCCGAATGATTTTTTATTTTGTTGATAATTGTTTTCATGTCTAGATCTCCCTGCTTAATTTCCTGAAGGAGAATAATATCCAGCTTTTCCTTATTCATTGGATCTTTTAGGGCTAAAGTTTTTGAGGGGTGCTCTAAACCCCTGCAGTTCCATGAGAGGGCTTTCATCATTTCAGGAAAGTAGAGAGAGAGCCTAGCTTCCCTCCTTGCTCCTTTTGTCTTGAACCTTTGTTATTTTGCCCTAAGAGGTAAGTTTCAATAGGGTTATGAGTTTCGAGGGCTATATCCTTTTGAGTAGTTTCATCTCTGTGTTGCTTGGATGGCTTCCTTCCAGGCCCAGTTTTCTTAGGGTTTCTAGAGTGACCCCATGTTCTTTTACTGAGTTTATAATGATTCAGGTGGAGGAGGGGTCTAAAGAAGAGGAGGGGGATCAGGATTAATGGGAGAGATATGAGGGCAGGCAGGATGAGAGGGGATAATGAGCATGGAGGATCATCATCAGAGGGGGCAAGGGAGGAGAAGTTATTGGAGGAGGTTAGAGAGGCATTGGGGGGAGGGTTAAGGGGATCAACAGGTTTGAGGAAGGGACCAGAGGGCTGAGGAGAGGAAGATGAGGGGCAGGAGGGGATGGATTTGGGCAAGGGAACAAAGGGGGATAAGGATTTGCTGGTGTTTCTAGGGTTAGAAGAAGTCTTATTTTTATTTATTTATTATTATTATTATTATTTATTTTTATGGTTTCCCATTGCGCATCTGAATCCGGGCTTTCAATATCAATAACTTTAGAACATTTGTTAGCAAAGTGGCCATATTCGTGACATACCTTGCATTTAAATGGGATTTGCTCGTAGTTGAGCTGTTGGATGTGGGTCCATTCGTCAACTTTTAGCTTGATGGTTTCAAGGAGGCCTTTCCCCAGATCCACTTCAACGCAGATCCTGGCACAGGCTTGAATATTGTCCTTAGGTTCGCTCTGATCAATGAATTTTCTGACAGCGTTTCCAATTTTACGAATAGATTCGTCCCCCGAGCAGTGCAGAGGAAGGTGAGGAAGGCGCACCCACACTTGGACGGCATTTGGCACATCAAGTTCAGGGTTGAAGTCAAGCGTCCACTTGTTAAGATAGAGACCTTTGGTGTCCATGAAGTAAAGCCCATTCTTGAAGATCAAATCCTTGTCCTGTTTCGTTTCAAAGTGGAATGTAAAGTAGCCTTTGCCGCATAAATGAATAGAAATTTTGCCATTGATTTTGTCTGACCAATTACGTTCAACCCATTTTTGAACAGTCTTCGGGGAGGGCCATAACCGATTAAATTTCCCTATGAGACCCTTTTCAGCTAGAGAAAGGGCAGCCATGCGCGAACTTTTTAGAGGAAGGGAGACCTCTTGAATGCCATCAAGCTTCTTTACAAATTTGGAGATCGTTGGCCTAGGGCGGGGAGGGTCTAAGGAGCTAATCAGAGTCGAGAAGGCTAGGGCCTAATCCAAGGGAGAGGCCACCTCTAGGGTTGATTCTGGAGGGGCCATGCGCGCGGCTGAGGGTTGAGGAGCAGGCTGCAGAGAGTAGCCGTAGCTGCAGAGCGCTGACAAGCGAAAAAAGTATTATGCACTCTTACTTACTCTATATTGGTTAATTAATAATTATCAATAATTATTAATAGCGATAAAAACTAAATATTATATATTAATAAGATTAAACTTAAGATAATTAATTGAGATAATGCCATTAGTGACTAATAAATTTTATGATTAATAAATAATTATTAAGTTTTTTTTTTTTTTTTTTTAATAAGAAGTAGGGGGTTGAAAATAATATTTAATTGAGATGGTAGTCATTAATTTTTTAATAATCATTACATTAATATTAATCGAATTCCTTGATTTTATATAATATAAAAGGGGGATAATGGTTAACAAGATTTTAAGGAGATCATACCACTAAAATAAGGAGTGATAGGGTTTGAGGATGATAACAAAGGAAATGAGAATTGAGCAGAAACATAATGAGAAGGATGAGGTGCGAGGAAGGGAGAAGTTAGGTGTGAGTGGTATTAGTGTTCAAACTCATAATCCAATTGTCACCTATTTTCCAGCCATCATCATGGTTAAGGTTATTAGGGTGCTTTCCAATTTCGATCTCTTCTCTGTCATATCATGAATCATAAACATTCACATAATAGTCTTACAAATATTCATAAACCATGCATGAAGAACGTGTTGGCCATCAAGATTCATATATCAAGTAAAAGTCCCAAGAAACATGTATACAACAAACACCACTAGCTCCAATAGTGGAGCGTTGGAGCTACTACTTGCTCCCCCAAAAGAACTAACTTGTCTCTTTGATGCCTTATTGGAGAAGCCAAGGTGAAAATACCTTGCTTGTATAATGAAGGTGTATACATAAAAAATGGGGTGATCCTTCACCTCCCTTATAACTCTTTGACTACCCTCATGACTGTTTGACTTTCCTATGACTTTTCGACTTTTACATAACTTTTTACATTCTGTACATGTCCTTTGGGATTCCACTTTACAATAATTTTTTCAAAAATTCACATAATCCACAAAATGATGTGATACATGATGACTCATGATAGGACATGACATGACATGACATGACACTGATGACATGGCAATGTCAAACCATTCTTTGTTGCTACTTGCTTCACGTCTTCTTGAAGATGATCTATTTTCCACCTTCATATGGCTTAGAGATGAGGAGTCTTCAATGTTATCAGACCTTGAGTTGTGGTGACAAACTAATGTCCATTTTCTTCCTTATAATTGATCAACTTGTACCTTCAACTACAAATGTGTCTTCTAGCATGGTCTCCTTATCCATCTCCTTCTTCATCATCCTGTCATAGCATGTTAAAATACCTGCATCGGCAATTCACTCACGACAAGATGACATCAGTCCGATAAACCCCTAGTCTAAGCTGCATGAGGATCCACTAGATGAGTTGAAACTGGGTGGCAACCTAAGGGAGAGACTCAGGGATTGCATAATTGGGTAGCTCAAATAGTGAAGGGTTGACACTAAGCACTGAGACTGCACAATTTCTAGTTCATGTTGGACTTGGCTTGAAGATTGCCCATTTGGGGGATTCAAGAAGCTAGGCTGAGGGATTGAGCATTAGTTTTTCCCGTTACGCAATGTTGAAAGAACATGGAGGCTAGGTGACTGCACAATTACGTGTTTTAGGAGCTCAAGGCTGAGGCTTGAGGACTGAAATTGTGTAATGCACAGTTCAGGCTTGGTTGAAGGAAAGGATTACGTAGTTCTGGGGCTCAGGGGTTGGGCTTGAGCACTGGGATTGCTCAATGCTCAGTTCTGGAAGGTAGAAACTGTGCATTGCGCAGTGCCAGGAGACAAGGTTGTTGCTTGAGGGTTGAGGCTATGCATTGCATATTTCAGGCTGGCTGAAGTAGGCTGAGTAGTCTAGTTGGGGAGTTTTCCCAATTTTGACTAGGTGTTGGATCAATGAAATTAATATGAAAAAAACAAGACTTTGAGTATGATCTCACACTTATATTACTTGACGACACAACAAGGAACACTCAGGACACATTAATAACACACTTTCCTTAATGCGACAACTTTGTGATGACTAACACCGAGTGCGACACCAAAGGTACACTTTGCAACGATCGTGACAACACTTGTGCAACATTGCTTGAAACCTTACAAATGAGTGAGATGGATGTTTTCATGATAAGAACAACTCATTTCCACATGAATTACTCCCTAAACACACCAAAACTAGCATGTGTACATTGTGCGACACTTAACATGTTAAAAGATGGAACTTTGATTTTCTCACAAAAGGGACAATAACAGTTAGAGAAAACACGTGAAATGACTCTTACTATTTGTGACATCAGCATGTGAGGTAAAAGTAGGCTGTGAAATTTAGAAGTAGACCAAGATTTTGGAGGGTGTTGTAGGAGAAACAACACCCGTTGACACACTGGTAGAATTCCAGCTTCTCTACCTTGGTTGATTATTTTGTGCAGGGTCTAGTTCTTTTGGAAATATTAATGCATCATTCAGACTAATTTGGTTTCCCCTTTTACCTTGTGCACAACCTTAGTCCCCTTTTGTCCTTTATCGGTAAAACACAAACAAGAGACCTACAATATTGCAATGTTTCGAGTCAATGAATAGTATTTTATTTCGTGAGCTCCATATTTTGAGAGTATAGTTTTCATCTCCGATGTTGCTCCACTGCCAGGAGGCCTAGACAATACCCTGACGTAGTCACTAAAATAACATAAAAATTTCTTTGCTGCCAATCAGCCTAGACAATACCTCGATGGAGTTGCTTGCTTCACCTCCCTACACAAGAATTCTTTCTCTTATTTCACCCTTTATTTATATATTTTATATAGGACAGTGCATAGGCACTTATTCATTTAATGGGAAGAAAAGGTTGTTCCTTCAGAGAAGCATATAAAGACCTCTGATTTTGGTTTGCTCGTTTTGATTTTCCCCTTGTCCTTATTTAATTGATTAGATACACATGGAAAACATTGAAACATAAAGGGCCAAGTGTAGGCATAAGGTTTCTAGAATGGAAATGAAGATCATGATTCAACACAAAGCTCTCCTTACATGAGAGTTGTATTTTCCATCAGAACATTGCTGACCAAAAGGTGTAACCAAAGCGAAGAAGAAGGATTGAAGCTTAACCAAATGTTGTAGTGTCACAAGGCTCTTTTCAAATTAAGCCACATGCAATGAAGACCAAGATCATGTTTACATGTAACAATTATTTATATGAATGAAAAGAAACAACAACACACGACCAAATAAACAAACAATAAAAGAACAAACTATGTACATAGGGTAGGGTACGACCCTAGACCATCATTGAAAATATTGTTTTAATCCTTGGCCATTAACATGGAGAGAGTTAATTTTCCCTTCTAGAGATTGCAGACGATATGTTTGTTGGCCAAGCTTCTCGTGCACTGTAAACGGTTTGATCCACAGGGATTGGAACTTAGCATGTTTTCCTTTGTCTTCGTGGACTTTGTCCCACTTCAAGACTAGGTCACCCACACTAAATTCATTTTTCCCTGTAGAATTCTTGTCAAACCGCCTCTTGATACGACTCCGGTGGAGAGAAAATTTCTCTTTCGCTTTCTTTCTTTCTTACTATATCTTGAGAAAGGTGTTTATCCTACCCTGAAGCAATAGGCAAGGCTTACCTTGAGATTCTTGTGAAATTTGAAGGGTAGGAAAATAAATGTTCGGAGGTAGGACGACTTATTTTCCATAAACCAGGAAGTAAGGAGAGATATTCAGAGAATGTTTAGGCATGAATCGGTCAACCCATATGGCATTCATTTGAGCATACTGCCAATTCCTCTGTTCATAGAAGAAAATCTTTTTGATGATACAAATAAGGTTCTTGTTGGTTGAATCAGTTAGACCATTTCCCTGTAGATAATGATTAGATGAATATTTCAACATGATACCATTTTCCAATGCAAAATCGTATAATCTGAGTGATGAAAAATATGTTGCATTGTAAAAAACAAGTGAAGTCAGAATGCCAAACCTGGTAATGATATTCTTCTTAAGGAAGTTGATGACTTCCTAATCATTCACTTGCTTAAGTGGAACCACTTTTGTCCACGACGTGAAGTAATCTGTGGCGGTGATAATATAGCGGTGTTGCTTCGATGAGTTCAAAAAAATCTCATAGATAACATCCAAACCCCATTGTTTAAATGGTTCTTCCACAATGATAGGACGAAATGAGGCAGCTAACTTCTTTCCTGGACTGACACCTTTGACAACCCGACACTTGCGGGCTTAAGTGTGAGAATATTTGAATAATGTGGGCTAACAAAAATCAGCCTGCATAATTTTTTGCATTATAGTGTCACCTATGAAGTTCCCTTTGGCTGGTCCATCATGTAGGTCACGCGACACTTTATCTGAACCATGTGCTTCTAAGCATCTGAGCAATATACATTATGGTGCTTTCTAAAAATCACCCCATGTACTAGTTGGTAAGATAAAGCTTTTAACTCGACTTCCCTATTTTGTCGTGCAGATAAATCAGAGGGGGAGTACCGTGCTCAAGATATTGTTGCACGTCGGCATACTAAGAGGTTGGAGCATTAGTGGGGCTACATTATGCATCTCAATCTCCTACTCCCATCTCGATGAATCATCTTCTCTTTCATTCATTGCTTCTACTGCTAGATGACATATACCATGGCCCTTGGTAGTGTGAACTTGTTTGAATTTGAGATCATACTCCTGTAAACCAGTCATCCAGTTCGCTCTTCTCTCACCCAGCTCTTGTTGGACAAACATTGATCTGACTACTGGGTGCGGAACAAATATAATACAATTATTGTTCAAAAGATAGGGTCGAAATTTCTTTACCACCTTATAGACTGCGTAAGCGTGTTTATCAATAGTGGGATAGTTAAGTTCAAGTTATTGTAGGATAACACTCATAAAGGATATGGGTCACTCATTATTTTGATCATATTTTTGCGTAAGCACGACGATGAGACAAGTATCAGAAGTAAAGGTGCATAGCAATAAATCCTTGTTGAAATTTAGGCTTTATAAGGCTTGTTCTTCTATGATTGCTTTCTTGATACGATAAAATGCTTCTTTTTCCCTTTTATCTCATTTGTAGACTACATCCTTTTTCACCATCTCCTGCATGGGTTTTACTATTTGAGCATAATCGAAGATGAACTTGTGAAGGAAATTTATCTTCCCCAGGAAGGACTACATGGCCTTCTTGTTCACTGGGAAGGGAATCTACGTAATAGCCTTTACCCTTTCAGGGTTGAATTTAATCCGACTTTTTGCTATGATATGGCCCAATAGATTTCCCTTACACACCGCAAAAACACCCTTCTTGGGATTAAGAGATATCCTGTATTTCCAACATCGCTCAAGAATTTCCTTTAGATGGCGCAAGTGGTCGGATCTCTTTTTAGAAAAAAAATATAACATCATCAAGATACACCACCATGCTATGACCAATTAAACTATGAAATGTGATTTCCATCACACATTGAAAGGTTGCACCGACATTAACTAGACTATAAGACATTATTTTAAAGGAGAACATGCCCCACTTCATTATAAAAGTTGTCTTAAGTATGTCGGTCTTTTAGACTAGAATCTGGTTGTAACTAGAAAATCCATCAAGCAGAGTCAACATTTATGACCGCGATACTCTATGTAATATCTACTCCATTGACGACATCAGACAATTGTTTTTTTTCCTAGGTGCGACTGAGATTTTGAAAATCCATGCATATGTGAATTTCCCTAGACTTCTTCCTTACTGGGACAAGATTAGAGACCCACGTCGAATGTCGCACTTTATAAGTGATCCGAGCATCCAATAGCTTCCTTAACTCCTTCTAAATCAGGGGCTTAAACGTCAGATGCACTTTTCACAACTTCTTCTGAAAAGGCTTGGCCCCTTCTTTTATTGGAATAACATGCTGGAATATTCGTGGGTCATAGGTTTTTAGCTCATCATACATCTAAGCGAAGACATCTAGATATTGCTTAAAAAGGAAGATAAAGGCTTTCCACTCTTTAGGTGTGCAACAAGTAGTGAGATTGACAAAATTCAGATCACTTTTCGTACCTAGATTAATTTATTTGTGTGACAAAGATTAATTGTGAGTTTTCGCATTCACCGGTCCTCGAAATCAATTCTACCATACAACTTTTCCAATGATACCACACCCTTAGGCATGGGATTCCGCTTATTTACTTGATCTACATCTTGCACAACTTTATCGTGTTCATCCTCGTCAATGGTTGCATCTTTGAACACATTAGTGTTTTCCATAAAATGTAGTATCTGATGGTCATCATTAAAATCACACATATTAGTGATATTTTAGGGACATATGGCTTATAAATAATTTCAATAGAAAAACCGTCCCTAAGTGGTGACAACTTAGCAACAGCATTTTTGAATGCATCCGTAGCTGTGTTATGCATTCTAGGAACACATACAATATTAAAAGCTTGGACTCGAGAAATCAAATGCCATACCTCTTGTTGATAACTTTTCAAATTAGGTGACACACAGTGTATAGTATTTCATACCTCCCATGCAACAGTCCTAAAGTTACCTATTGCTTTCAGTACCTCAACTTTGAGGTTAATGCCTTTATGTAAGCCCAAGATGAGTACTTTATATTATGCAGTGTTATTAATGCACTCAAATTCCAAGCGGATATAGATCAGTTGTTTCATCTATCGCGAGTCTATTAAAACAAAACCAACTCTAGATCCCTCTTGCGTCTTAGAACCATCAAAGTACAAAGTAAAAAAATCAGAACTATTAGGGCTACATCCTACACTAGTATTACTCATATCTATTGTACATAGGTCATTTCTGCCAGTTGGACTGGGGAAGGTTGAGCAAGGTAGCACTTGTTAGTCTCAGTCTTTACATCCTGTAACCAGTGATCAATGGGCTCTTATCATGTCCTGTCAGGGTCTCATAGTCGAATTTTATAGTTTTAAATAAGTTTTCAAATAAAATTTGATCATTGGTTGTTTTCTAGGTTAGTGCTGCTCCCTCCATTCACTCGCGTTCATCATAATTTCACAATTCTTGTCCACCATTATCATCTAGAGTCTTAGGTTAGTCACCATGTTTTCACTTAGGTCAGAATCTAGGTGTCTTTCATATCGCCACCATAAATGTCCAAATTTTGTCATAAGGAGGCGGAAGAAGGGTCAACTCATCATTGCCCAAAGGTTCAGGAGCTTCCAAAATAGTAAGTAAACATTGCTTACTTCTCCTTCAAGTGAATTTCTTCAATAAAGAGTGGATTCCCTATTTTAGGGTTTTCAAACTAGTTTTTGGATTGTTGAGAGGTTTGATTGCTTTCAGCTGGAAAACCCCTAGTTTTATGACATACAAGTATTCATTTTCTCCACACTCCACTACACTCCCTAAACCCCTTACACTCTCTCACACACTATCCCTAAGCTTCTACACTCAAAAACTAGTCCCTACACTATCATCAATACCCTACGTTGCGTTTTTGGCAGCCTCCTAGAACTAGGTCTGTACTTAAATTCCCTAGGTCTACTCATATCTTCCCCACCCCAATTTCCACCTCCCATACCTCCCTAACACCCTTCCCTACCTCCCAAATTTTTTCCATCCCCTTTTCCCTCTCTTAAAACCTCCATCCTTCTCCTTTCCCACCATCCCTTGTTTTGCACCACTAGGGTTTATGCCTCGTAAAGCACCTATGGAGGAAGAGAAGAAGCCCTGTAACAAGGGAGGTCAGATGTCAATAGCTCCTGAGAGGGCTAGCAGAGATAACAAGCTAAAAAGGCACATGGCCATTCATTACTACACTAGGAATTTGATCTCCAAGGTCAAAGCCAAACAATTGAAGGCAAAGTTAAAAGAAACCCTAATCACTAAGAAGAAGAAGGGAAAACTCCATTTGCTAGTTGATGCATAATTTATTGCGTAACACACTTTATCAGGAAATCACACATCAATTTTGAAAGTTTTGGAGAAGTTTTTGGGCATTTTGACATTTTGGCCAAATTTTACTAGCTTTTGCACAGTCAGACTGCAAAAAGCGCAGTGTGGGCCACGCTACGATTTTTCTGGAGGCCTCCAAATGATGAAAACTCAATTGGTATGGATAGATATTGGATTCTACATCACATTTTTACTCCTAAAAATAAAAAAAACTCAGCTTTTGACATGTGGAAAAGCTAAAAAACATCACAAAAAACACCTTTCTGCCACTTTTTCCAGCCACATGTTGCACTTTTTGACCAGTTTTGGAAGTAAAATGGTTTTTTTAGGGGCATAAATCCATCATTTTCACTGATTAAGTACATTTTGGATAATTATACAGAAATAGATTTTCAATGAGCTATCATGAGATCAATTTGGAGTTCAAGAAGGCCTCCAAAAGTGACCTGCAACTTCACGTTGCGCTTTTTGACCAGTCTTGGGAGAATTGATTTTTGAGGGGATATACTTGATCATTTTCAGTGTTCGATGTGTCCATTGTGTATAAGACAAAGAGAGGTTTCCAATGAGCTATCATGAGCTCAATTTGGAGTTCAGGAAGGCCTCCAAAAGTGACCTGAAACTTCACGCTGCGCTTTTTGACCAGTCCTGGGAGAATTGATTTTTGAGGGGCTATAATTGATCATTTTAAGTGCTTCAAGGGTCCATTGTGTATCATACATAGATTTTTTTTTCCAGTGAGATATCATGAACTCAATTTGTGGTTCAGGAAGGCCTCTAAAAGTAGTTTACAATCTCATGTTGCGCTTTTCTTAGGGGCACGTTGCGCTTTTTGCACTCACGCTACGCTTTTTCTAGTTTGCCTGTTATCTTCAGAATTTCGAGTTTTTCTCAGTTGGTTGATGAATTTTATGAAATTTTATTGATGTAAATTTTTAAATCAAATGTAATTATTTCTATTATAGTTACTAAAGGTAGACACATCAAGTAAATTTGTATTTTAGGGTCAAGTGAATCAGTTTCACTAAAAAAGGGAAAGTTTGTTGATCTCCCTAGTCATTAGGATTCTAGTTGAGGATTTTGGGGAATAGCTCCACAAGGCATGGATTCGACCCCTAAGAGTGGGTAGAATTATGTTTTGGTATGTATATTTCATTTTCTTTGTCATTGCAATGGTTGGATGCTGTTTAATTGATCTTTGAACACTAGTGTAATCAGTCATTTTTGGCAGGAACTAATAGGCATAGTTGTAACTATTTTGGTGGGATTCATGTGGTATGTGTTTTATCAGTGTTGTCTCTTATGTTTTCATATGTTTGAATGTATTATGCTTTCCATTTTCATGTCCATCCACTACAAGGAAAAGACCTTCTAGCGGAGGTTATAAAGGAGGTTTTTAGTGTTATAAAATTGGCCAAAATTGTCAAAAAAACATTTGCTACAACTTCCGTTTACGGTTATGGAGGTTTTGGCGGATATTTTAACGAAATTTCAACACAACTAAAAAAATTGGCCGGCCTGTGGTTATTACAAATGTTTTTTTCATCGGTGCGCTACTAAGGTGTCAACGCACTGGTGCGTGTCATCTGAAATGTGGCCCGGGGCAGTTGAAGGTGCATGCACCAAGCCGTCAAGGTCTAAAACCGCACCGGGCGCAGTGTTGGTGATACAACGCATGAGGTCGTTCTAATTGGTCTTGGGATTTGTGTGGTTCCCATAAGTTGTCTCAACGCACCGATACATAGACTTATAACAACACACTAGTGCACAGTATCAGACAAACACACCGATTGTTCTAATTTGTATTGATATTTGTGTGGTGCCCATAGGTCCTACAAATGCACCAGTGCGTAGTCTCACTTAAACGCACCGATGCGTAGTATCACACAAACGCACCGAGATTTATAATTGATATTGGTATTTGTGCGGTGTCCGTAGGTCGTACAAATGCAACGGTGCGCATTATCGGACAAACACACCGAGATTTATCATTGGTATTGTTATTTGTGCAGTGTCCATAGGTCGTAGAAACACTCTGGTGTGCTGTATCAGATAAATGCACCGGTGTACAATAACTGACACGCATCAGTGTTCATTTTGTATTTTTTAGAAACATCGACTTGTGAAAGTGCAATTATTATGATTTTTTAAAATTCGTTATTCATCAAAAGTTGACACATCTTATAACAATATTCATATTAATTAAATTTTTATTAATGCATTTGAATGTGATGTTTGGATTAATTTGTTATATCATATCATAATTATTATGATTTTTTAAAATTCATCATTCATCAAAAGAAGACACATATCTTATAACATTATTCATATCAATTAAATTTTTATTAGTGCATTTGAATGTGATGTTTGGATTAATTTGTTATATCATATCATCAAATTTCACATCTCTTCATTATAATATTAATCATCCTTAAATTTAATCAGTGGTGTTACATTTCACAGCAACAATGGAGAAAGCAATAGAATAAATTAAAACATATTTTATTATATATATATAAGACAGTCTTTGTCATACAAAATGGGACAGTTATTGGTATCCCTTTTTCTTTCAATTGGGACACTATGTCCATTACATTAAACAAAATGTTTGATTTCACAGACAAATATTTCAAAAAATACAACGCCTTGCTTTGATATCCAAACATAATGATCATCATTCTTCGCTTGAACTACTGTCACTGCTAGAGCTACTTCCATGACTTGGGTTATTTTCAGGAATGTTTTGTTCACAGTGTTGATTGCTTTCTTCTTCTTCACCTTCCATCTACAAACATAAAAATAAACTGTAATGAGTGTATATACATTGGTGAGAATAATGAAAATTGCAATATTAAATAATATACATCAATGTAAACTGAAAAGAAATGACATACCATAGCAACAATTGACTCATGAACTATACACATTCTTTCAAAACCATGAGTATGACATCTTTCAAGATTTCATCTGTTGGAATAGTTCCATACTTTGTTTCATGCAAGTTTTGTACCCCATAACAAATCATATATTTAAAATAAATGATTTTTTTGTTCTATTAATTATAGACAGAGCTAAGTAAAACAAGATCGATAGATGCTTACAAATTTCACAATTAATTTCTAATGTGCCAACATATACTCACAACCCATATTTAACCCAATGTCAATAAATTCGTCTGATGGTGTTTCTTTGTATGTTAGTTCCTGTTTGAAGACATTCAATGATGATTTTTGTAAAAGAACTTAAAAAATACAAAAATGAAATCTAGTTAAGTTGTTATAAGGAAGTAACAATTACTATATCAATCATTTTCTTCCTTGTTGTCCTGTTTTATGTGCTGAATGGGTTCCATTTTCTTTTTTTTTTTGCAAGAAAATACTTGAAAAATAATATTTAATGCTAAATTGTTTATTTATTGTACCTAATGATCGAAAAATTCAATGATTACATATTACATTTGAAGCACGTTTTTGTTGATATAGCTCCTCGTGCGATGCAATTTTATCCATTTCTTTGACCATATCATTGTACACCTTTTTGGACATTCCTATTGGCATATTTCTGATATCATCTCGTTCATCGTTTGAGATTTTCATAATCTTCCTGAAAATGTAACATGACAATAAACTATTTAATTTTTATATTGATATATGCAAAGTAAATATAACAAAAGTGATATTTATAAATAATTCTAGACAAACATTTAAAGGAATATTACTTTTTCATTCCTTATTTTTTGCTGTTGTACGTTTTTGCTATTAAAACTTTGACATGTCTCATTGACCAATTCTCTGGAAAGTCTTCATGTAATTTAGATAAAAATTGGTTCTTGGAATCATTGGATTAATTTTTGTATTGTAAGTGTAAAGAACGTCTATACATTCCTTCCACCAGATCCGTCAAATTTTTGTAAAAGTTTTTCCCTCTTTCGTTAACCTCCAGCACCACTCCAGATGAGCTAAGGAGCAATTCATTTTTATTTGCATGTTCTATTTTTACTTTTCTTAGAACAACATTCCTTTTCTGAGTTTTTGGTCCCTGTAGAACATTAAACATGTGTGAATTAATAGATTGTTTGACACATGTTATCTAATAATTTTAAGTATATTATCAATTAAAATTAAAAAAAATAAACTCATATTAGATCAATAGAATTTTTTCATTCACCTGATTCATCCTTTTGCAATTTTTCCATCAAGCTTTTACGCTCTTATGGTCCTAAATCATAAATAATCTTATCGAGCTTCATCATTTAGTGGCTCTGCATGATACACAGTAAACAATACATATTAGTTAAACTTACATATAGTTCAAAAATAATATTTTTTGTAAAGAATTTACAAAGAACTTGCATTTTTTGCTTTTCTTGATGTGTTATCAATATTTTTGTTACTTAATCTCTTGTCAGCCATTTGTTTATCAATATGAAATATGTACCATATCATTCATTAATATATTTTATAAATAAATTGTCAACTTTTTAGGCAAAAAAAATATATCAAGAAACTGGTGCGTTGTTCATGGTGTACGCACCAACGTTGTTGCGTGGTGGTCTTATAAACATACCGCCCAAACAATATAATACAATGTACAATGCTCTATGTCAATTAGGATGCACTGTTGTGTTACATGTTAACCACCGCACCGATTAACATAGACAAAATAATAAAAATCGTTTAGTGTTAGTTTTTGTAGCATAAACGCCCCGTGCAAACAAGGGACCACCATACAGTGCTCTTTGTCAACTAGGAGACCCGGTGTAGTGCGTTATATGTTACATGGTGCACCGATTAACACTTTTTTTTTTTTTTGCGAAACAGCACGTGCGCCATAATGAAATAGCACACTGGTGCCCTATTTTACATATGGCGCACTGATTAAAAAAATGTTTTTAAATTTTTTATCACACAGTACTTGCGCAGTGCGCTGGGATAATCCAGCGAACCAATGTGCGAGGTTATGCTGGGCGCACCGATTAAAATTTTTTTTTTTTTTTTTTTAAATTCACACAAGCGCTGACATGGATTGGGATCCGACTATGCAAGTCGTCTTGTGGGTTGGATGTCATAGGCCTATATATAACAATACAAACCCTATAAATATAAAATGAAAAACCCTAATTCTGAAATCACAGAAACAGGGGGAAGAAAGGGCAGAAACAAAAAGAATGAAGAGTTTAGGGTAAAAATGGTTTTTTCTTTGTTTTTTTTTTTTTACTGCATAAAAAAAACTGCAGAAAAAAAAAAGTAAAAAATAATAAATTTTAATCACGAGATCATTTGAAATTCTATGCTACAGGGTTTGAATCACCAAAGGTTCGAAATTTTGATTGTCTGAATACTTCTGTTCGAACGTATTTCGCTGCTCTACAGTGCTCTTGTGCTCTCTTACTCCAGGTATGTCTCCTGCAAATCTCTGGCTAATTTTTTTTGCAAAAATAGTGAAATAATGAAAAATGGTTAGTATTTAAAGAATTGTTCTATGAAATTAGGTTTTCAAAAATTGTTTGACGCCCATTTTTCAATTTACCGCTTTTCTTTTCACTTAAATAAAATAGAGTTGTGTTTTTTTATTTGTGGTTATTTGTCACCGGTGCGTCACTTAGTAGCACCGCACCGGTGTGTCCGGTGATAACATGACACCGATGCACAGTAACTAAAATGCACTGGTGTAGTTATCTGTACATTAGCATCAATAACAAGAAGTTCATTTTTAAGGCACCGAAATTACTTTTAGGTGTGTACACCAAAATTTATTGTTGATTTTGCTCAAATGCAGGGAGAAAATATCATAATTATATCGAATGGACAATTCTTCAAAATCCAACTCGTTCCATAATATTTCTCAAAGTCCATCACGGAGTTCTCCCTATCCACCTCGAGACGTAATATTTACTTCATATTTTATTTATATTTTCATTATCTAATTGAATTTATGTTTTTTATCCATGTCAATCATGCACAACTTAATTAAATTTACAATGTATACAAATTTGCAGGTTCATGCAGATTCAGAATCGAGTTCAGATGCACAAAATATTCAAATTGCTACAAAACGTCAAAAGCTCTTATCAGGAGTAGCATACCGCAAGGCGCATTTGGTAGATGAAAATGGACAGTCGCTTCACCCTGCCAATTGTAACAATATTGCATCTTCTAGCCACAATCCTGGGACAATGATGGTAATAATTATAATTGTTTGGTATATTTATTAATGTAATTATTTCAACGTCAAACCAATTAATCATGCAATATTGTCAACATGCTTACTAATTGATATCATACATTTTGTAACACCATGTTCAATATATATATATATATATATATATATATATATATATATATATATATATATATATATATATATATATATATATATGATTCTAGTGATGATGAGCGACCTACCTACCATTTTCCGTTGCACCCCACGACAATGTCAAATCAAGAGAAGACTGAATTAAGAGAAAAAATCAGAGAGGAACGATACCAAGAATGGTTGAATGAACCACCTATTCAATACTCGCTACATCTAGATTCACCAATTAAGAATGACTACAACAATAGTAGTTCTTGACAAGCTGGCAATGGAGGCAATCAAATAGAGGTTGGTATAGATGATTACTTAAGGGATACGACTGCCATGGAGACAATGTTGTTAGATGCATTCCAAAACGATGATCAACTAGGGGATGATGCTCATATTGCTGACACCTTTTTTGAAATCCTTAAATTTGCTTCCACCACCCCTCTCTTTGGACCCGACGGTCAGTCAAAGTCTACCCAGTTGGGGACAATGATGTTACTGTACAAATTTAAAGCAAAGTTTGGATTGTCGAATGCATGTTTCTCGGAAATTTCAAGGTAAGTTACCATAAAGTCCTCCCTTATATAAATTTGAGAAATATAATTAGTACACAATGAACATTACAAATGGTCAATTTTATAAACGTTAATAGTTATATCGGCATTAATGTACATTTATTAACATTTTCCATGATCACCAACTACATGTTATTCAAAGATAAGGTTCTTCAGAGTGATAATGTCTTGCCCGATAGCTGCAAAGAGGCAAAGAAATTGTTGAAAATGTTGGGTGTTGAGTACATATCATATCATGCATGTCCAAATAATTGTATTCTATATAGAGGAGAATATTTAGACAAAGAGATATGTCTGAAATGTGGGCATGACAGGTATGATAAATAATAAAAAGAAGGGTAAATCACGTACTAGTCCTCCTTTTAAGATATTGAGGCACATGCCTATAATCCCAAGGATTCAAAGGCTCTTTTGTTGCAAGGATGGAATGCCTCACAAAGAAGTGAGTTGGGAGTTATGTGAATCCCAACTGATTCAATAGCCATGAAGCATATAGAGGATACATGGCCCGAAAAAATCAAGGATGAAGTATGAATTCTACGACTCATCATAGCCATGGATGGCGTCAACCCATATTCCCTCTGGAACACCAATTATTTTGTTTGGCATGTAGTAGTGATCAATAACAATATCCCCCCATGGTTGTCCGTAAAGAATGAACATCTTATGTTGGCTCTCATAGTCCCTGGTAGAAGACAAGTGAAGAATATGGATGTCTACTTACAACCACTCGTAGATGAATTGAAGGAATTATGGGATGGGATAAATGTATATGATGTATCAAGACCCATCGCAGCAGAAAGGAGTTTTACATTGTATGGCATATGTGCTTACACAACACATGATTATCTAGGATTAGGAGTTTTCTCTGGTAAATTACATGTTTAATTTATTGATTTATTTATATACGCAACAATATTCTTTCACATATTTTTTATTTAATTCGTTGTAATTGTTCTGATCTTTATGATATTCTTTAACGTGCCATGCATATTAATTGTATACAATAATCTCACAGGTCTTGTAACAAAAGGGTATTTTGGATGTAAATATTGTTGACCTTCTCTGAAATCTAGATGGTCCAAGGACCTATGAAAGCCAGTGTATGATTGCTCTAGGGTATTCCTCCGAGAAGAACACCCTTACAGAAAAACAACATCCGCTTTCAATGGTAAACGAGAGAGAACGTAAAGGCCTTCAATAACGACACAGCTGAATGGCTTAGAGCATATGAGAGAGAGAAGGAGAAGGAGTTCATAGAAATGTTTGATTCAAATGGGGAGCCTTTGTTCGATGATCCATAATTCTTCGACACCTATGTTGAGAAATTTCCCATTGGGATGAAAAGAAAAATCTATCTTTTATAACCTTCTATATTGGGAGCATCTTAAGATCACCCACTTATTAGATCCCGTGCATATATTTAAAAATGTTTCATCTTCTTTATGGAGGAACATATCATCGAAACAAAGTGACACATTGGGTGTTAGGAAAGATCTTATTACTTCAAAAACTAAAAAGAAACATTGGCCAAGACGATTAGAAAGTACAGGATCAGAGGCAGTCATTGGTCCCTCTAATTCATGGTATTTCAAAGAAGATGATGTCCCATGGATTAAAAAAAAAGATGATCTTTCTTTGGCAAAGGAAGTTATAATGGCTGTGAGGGTGCCATCTTCATACGGGTCTTCACTACGGTGCTGCTTCACCGTGGATGACCATTTCTCGGCGTTGAAATCGCATGACCATTTGAATCTTCTAAGAGTACGTATAATGTCAAAAGCATGATTTTATTATTTGTTATATTAATACATTTTATCCCATTCAGGGTGCTATAAAATTATGTATCATAGATCAATGCAACACATCAAATATGTAGAAAACACAAGCATACAAAACACATAAAACCAGAGAGACATAGATATACGTGGTTCACCTAGTTTGGGCTACGTCCACCCCGAACAGCCAATCCTTCCTTTCTATTATCCAGCAAAATGAAGAGACACAACCTACAATAGATCCGCTGTAATATCCTATGTTCTCGATCACAGTCTCTCTATCTGTTTCTCACTCAGAGAATACACATACAATACACAGTCGCAATACAATACCCTCATACAAAACGAGGGGTTTCCTTCTAGGGAAAAAAAACTCTAAATAAAAAATAACTTCTATCATCAGATCATCCGTCTAATGAACGACCCAAATTGACTAGAAATTACTATACTTTTACAAGGCAATTTTACATTTGTTTTTAGCTTCGAGGGTGTTGCCCCCCTGGACCCCCCGTAGCCCCCCCCTGGACCCCCCAGGTAGCGTTTAATTATAGGTGGCGTTGCCACCCCATTAATAACAAGGGTCCAACGATGTGATACAAAATAAAGAAGATAATCAGGCTCCACACCCAACAATCTCCCACTTGGACACTGATTGTAGCAACTCCATCGTTGCTTCATTTACTGGAAAATGAATCCACTTTGGACCTGGCTGTTTCTCATCTTCATCATCATACTTGAAGACCAATTGAAACTGAACATAATCTCAGTTTCTCCTTGGTTACAAATCTTGTTAGCATATCTGGAGGATTTTGTCTAGTGTGTATCTTTTCTAGCTTCTATTGTCCATCTTCCAACACTGACCGTCTGAAATGGTACTTGAGTTGTATATGTTTAGTCATGGAATGAAATGCTGAGTTCTTTGCAAGATGAATGGAAATTTGGTTATCATTGTATAACGTGACCATATCATGCTTCTTACCTAATTCATCCATAAACCTTTGTATCCAAAGCATTTTTTTACTAGCCTGTGTAGCAGCAACATACTATGCTTCTGTTGTTGAAAGTGCAACAACACTGGATTTTTGAAACCCAACTGACAGTTGTTCCACCTACAGTAAATACATAACTTGTAGTGCTCCTCCTGTTATCTCTGTCACGTGCCATATCTGCATCAACATATCCCTGTAGAGACATGTTTGAACCACCAAAGAATAATGTTTGATTTGTGGTACCTCTCAAATATCTGAGAATCCATTTCACTGCCATCCATTGTTCTTTTCCTGGATTGTTCATGTACCTGCTTACAACTCCCACTACATGTGCAATATCAGGTCTTGTGCAGACCATTGCATACATTAAGCTTCCAAATACTGATGCATATGGAACTTTAGACATATAATCCATTTCTTCTTGGGTCTTGGGGCACATCTCCTTACTAAGTTTGAAATGGCTAGCAAAAGGTGTTCTAACTGGTTTTGCATTATGCATATTAAATATTTTCAACACCTTTTGTATGTACTCATTCTGGGATAATGCTAATTTGTGATCTTTCCTGTCTCTAGTTATTCTCATACCAAGGATTTGCTTTGCAGCTCCCAAATCCTTCATTGCAAGTCAATTTGCCAATTTTCTTTTGAGCACATTTATTTCCTGCATGTTAGACCCTGCAACAAGCATGTCATCTACATACAATAACAATATAATATAACTGCCATCATTTTTCTTTTTCAGATAAACACAATGATCAGAGTGACACCTAGTATAACCTTGTTCAGACATAAACCTATCAAATTTTATATACCACTGCCTTGGAGCCTGTTTTAATCCATACAAGCTCTTCTTTAACCTACACACTAATTTTTCTTTCCCTTTGACCTCATATCCTTCTAGTTGCTGCATATAGATCTCTTCCTCCAAATCTCCACGAAGAAACACTGTCTTTTCATCTAATTGTTCAAGATGCAAATCTTCTGTTGCTACAAGACTTAAAATAGTTCTAATTGAAGTCATCTTAACAACAAGAGAAAATATTTCATCAAAATCAATACCTTTCTTCTATGCAAACCCCTTCACCAAAAGTCTAGCTTTGTACCTTTATTTTCCTCCATCTTGTTCCTTCAGCCTGTAAACCCATTTATTCTGCAATGTTGTTTTACCTACAGGCAACCTGACTAAGTCCCAAGTTTGGTTATGTATTAAGGAGTCCATCTCTTCTTCCATGGCTAGCTCCCACTTCTTCTGTAATATCCCAAAATAGGGAATTTTTACAACAGTGAGAATATCTTAAGATATTCTAAAGTTGGAGATCCAGCAATATGTAAACACAACAATGGAGTAGCAGTGATACATTAACACATAGAATGCGTGAAGATCCAAATATCCTTCATATTATGTCATAGCAGCATAAGATATACAAATCCTTGAGGAAACAATCACTCAAGCTAGGCAATACAAGCCTCAAGAAACATGTACATGGAACTATGAAGAACAATGCTACATGAAGAAAGCCCAAGGCTATGAAAGCGCAGTCTATAGAGAATAACTGCTGAAAAATGATGTCAATACATAGATATATCAATGTACAGCTCATACAATATGGAGAGCAAAGATATAGAATCCCAAAGGCAATTTATAGATAATCCTGAAAGGATTGGCTGGAATATGCAAAACTGCCAAAATGCCGGAGTTGCAGGGTAGTAGCTGCAACTCAAGAATTGGAAATGGATGGAGATAACTGAATATGTTGCATATGATACATGAATCTCATCCAAAGGATCCTTCAGGTGAAAGGTTGATCCAATCACTGAAGATCTCACCCTCCAAACTAGCAATGCAAACCCCCACTGCAAATATACTCAGAAATAACGCAGTCAAGGAGATGGACTTTGCTGTAGGAGATGGGAAGTGTTTGGCCTGATGCCAAAGATGTGCAATCAGCTCCTGAAACTCCCTCACTGACCTCCCAGAGAAATAGAAGCTCCCTCCTCTGAAAGATAAGCTCTAGAAGTGGTGTTGTGGAACCCTCCACTGCAACACCCTGCAACACAACGTTTCCTGCTACAGGAATAACGTTGTAGCTGAAAAAGGTGGCTTGGCCTTGAGCCTGAATGTAGAGAAATGAAGTACAATCCCTCAAGAGGCCTCTCAAGAAGGGAGAAGGATTCCTAAATAGGAAATCCCTTGTGCTAAGTAGCACAACATTCTCAGTTAAACAACTGGAGAAAGCAAATAGTCATGCAAACCAAATTCTATATTCAATAACATATCCTTCTATGGCTGCCTTGTCCTCCATTTATAAAAATGAAAGCCTTCTTGCCTTGCCCCCCACACATTAGGTTTTCCTCCACCAAATGATCTCTTCCCCTTTCACACTGTGCGGTCTTTCAAATTGATCCGCTCCCTACATGGCAGCGCTATTGACTTGGTCAAACTTGACCTTGTCCTCATGAATTTGCCC
This sequence comes from Pinus albicaulis, assembly GCA_034641835.2. Classification (NCBI taxonomy): domain Eukaryota; kingdom Viridiplantae; phylum Streptophyta; class Pinopsida; order Pinales; family Pinaceae; genus Pinus; species Pinus albicaulis. Next base: position 1,556,185,344 of record CM076575.1, read on the forward strand.
CTTTTCACACTTGAGGGTGCAAAATATAGCTACTCTGATGATCCCTTTCACACTATGAGGGATTTTATTCCTGCTCATGGGCCTCCTTACCCATTTATTCACTTCCTAGCTGATAAAAGCAAAATTAATGTTCCGATTAGCTCCATACTAATTTTGGGAACATTATAGTCCTCCCCTCCCAAATGTTGCTTGTCCTCAAGCAACTGCAAGGATAGAACTGAAGGGCCTTCTCGAGGCATGAGGCTGAAATGAATTGGGATCTCCATCCCCATATGAATCTCCCATCCCCAAGCAATCATCCATACAAAATGAGTTACCCTCCAACATGGCAACTCCTGAAAGTCTTCCTCCACCTTTTGGCTCATGCAAAGTAGGTGGGCTGAAAATATGATCATGGTAGACAAGGTAGTCTACCCCACGCTGTCCTTCTCTCCACTCATGATAAGTGTAGAGTATGTGCTGATATTGGGCTGCAAAAGTATTTCCCTCAAGTGGAAAAATGAAGAACAATCCTCCAAGGATATCCTCTCCAACATTGAAGAACAAGCTGGCCCAAAGCATCTCATCCATGATGAATAGGACATGATCATCATAGGGTATCCAAATGAGAAGTTTGATGAAGGTTTTACATGATGCTGCATGATACAAACAATGTCTCAAGTGGACACAGCGCAATCTCTCCCACTGCAACTTCAGAAAATAGCATGGCAAGTGATGTTTTAACAAATGGCTAGTTGTGTGAATCATCACATCTACTAGTGAATAGTAAATGGGTGAATGTATCAACTGATATTACAAGAAATAATCAAACAGTTGCCCATGGTCATACAAAGGATGGTTGTCTCCATCATAATAGTTGGTGAAATTTTGTTTATGGGGCTCAACAATAAGCTTGCCCTCTTGTGGAACAATGCATTGTATGATAATGGTAAGAAGATGCAAATGATGTGTTACATAATCAATAGATTCAAAAACAACATTCTCACCATGTGCTAAAAGTAAAGTGATGCATGAATACATGAATAAGTCGATGCTCCAAAAGAACAACGTTGTTGGCCTATGCAAGTAGGCTCCTACCAACCCATAGCTCAATTCTTTAACATGATTATTGTCAAAGACTTCTCCAATAATGTTGCTGCAATTAGGAAATCTCTCCCAAAATGGAAGTACTTCCTGTTCATCTAAGGCCAAAGAGTAGCCCCTTTGCACCATGACAGTGCCATCTTCTACTCCTGCAACATCATACAATATGTGAGAGAAAATCTGCCCTTGCTCTCCCAAGAACAACCAAAGAAACAAAATATTTTGCTGCTTGCTCATACTTCCATCATACAAGTCATGTGATGAAGACATAATGAATGATATGAATGTCACATCAACACCAGGCATCCATACTCTTTGCTGCTCAATGATGCAAGCATCCTGCCATCTCTTCTCCACCCCCATACTCTTAGGAAGAGTATATGCCAAGTGATGGCCAAACTCCTTCAAGAGTAACCAACGCAGCCAAGCCTCCTGCTACCCGGTGTCATAGATCTGCAAGTGGCTTACTAGTCTCTTGCTCTTCATCCACATCCACTCAATCATTTGTGGATGTCTCCTTCCATCCTCCATCTTGGTACTCCTCTCATGAGGGCTACCATCCTCCATGTGTTGATGAACCTTGCACTCCATGATATGTTGAAGTGCACCTCCAATGAAAACTCTCCATGAGACCTCCTTCTCATGCATGGCCTTCCAAGACCAAGAGGCCTTGGATCTGCTTCAAGTAGAAGTCTCGCTTTGAGCTGTGGCATGCTCATCGAGAGAGTGTCATCTAGAGAGGATAAAGAGCTTCTTATCTCAAGATGTCTACTCCTTCTTACTGCTCCCTTCATTGCCTCCTGAATGAAGCTACCATTTGAATGCCCCCATGATGAATGATCCTTCTTTTCTTCATCACTGCCCTTGTACGGCGCAGTGCAATTCTACTGCTCTAAATAAAAAATATGAAATGATGTGGATCCATCCATAATTTTTGCTGAAATGATAAGAGATGGACATTTAAGCATACCTTGGTGGAATTTGGAAGCTCCTTGCAGGGTTGCAAGAGTTTCCTCTTCATATGTGTGGGCTTCCCAAACTGTTGAAGATGAAGGCTGCTCCTCCATGGTTACAACAACGTTGGTACATGCCTCTTCAACCGGTGGTGAGGGCTCTTCCCTCCTTTTGCCAAATCTTCTAATCATCCTTTGAGAAAATTTAGCAAGAGTAGATACCCTTGCATGGTTCCAATGGTTGAACCACCAAGTATTTGCTTCACCTTCAAGGTGCAACGTTGCAATTTCTACAGCCTTTCTATCTACTACAGGATGTAGCAGGAAGAAAGCCTCTAGCTTCATCACCCAAGCCTCTGCTGCACATATGAGTGATCCATCAAAGGTGGACAATAGAAATCTATTGCCTCTCACCATCCCATAGCTGTGGGGTCTTCTTTCTTCTTCCAACTGTATAAATTATGGTAAATCTAGAGTCTCTTTGAAGGATCTAGGTTTAGCTCGGTATTCATCAAGGTATTCACTTAGAACTTTAGATTCCAAGTGTTCTTCATGCTTCATGTTTTCTTCTCTGTGAGAGTAGGAAGTGCATGGTCCTTCCTCTTCTCCTTCTTCCATCTTCTTAACCTCCTTGGAGAGGTCCTTTCTGGATCTGAAAACTGATGAGAGTAGGCTCATCCTCTTCATCATCTTGATCTCTTCTATCTTCTTATGGCTGAAACTCACAGGCTGAGCCAAAGATCATGCTCTGATACCACTATAATATCCCAAAATAGGGAATTTCTACAACAATGAGAATATCTTAATATATTCTAAAGTTGGAGATCCAACAATACGTAAACACAACAATGGAGAAGTAGTGATACATTAACACATAGAATGCCAGAAGATCCAAATAACCATCGTATTATTTCATAGCAGTATAAGATATACAAATCCTTGAGGAAACAATCACTCAAGCTAGGCAATACAAGCCTCAAGAAACATGTACATGGGACTATGAATAACACTGCTACACGAAGAAAGCCCAAGGCTATGCCAACGCAGTATATAAAGAATAACTGCTACAAAATGATTTCAATACATAGATATATCAATGTACAACTCATACAATATGGGGAGCAAAGATATAGACTCCAAAAGGCAATTTCTAGACAATCCTGGAAGGATTGGCTGGAATATGAAAAACTGCCAAAATGCCGGAGTTGCAGGGTAGCAGCTGCAACTCAAGAACTGGAAATGGATGGAGATAACTGAAGATGCTGCATATGATACATGAATCTCATCCAAAGGATCCTTCAGGTGAAAGGCTGATCCAATCACTGAAGATCTCAAACTAGCAATGCAAACCCCCACTGTAAATATACTCAGAAATAATGCAGTCAAAAAGATGGACTGCGTTGTAGGAGATGGGAAGTGCTTGGCCTGATGCCAAAGATGTGAAATCAGCTCCTGAAACTCCCTCACTGACCTCCCATAGGAATAGAATCTCCCTCCTTTGAAAGATAAGCTCTAGAAGTGGTTTTGTGGAACCCTCCACTGCAACACCCTGCACAACAACGTTTCCTGCTACAGGAATAATGTTGTAGCTAAAGGTGGTGGCTTGACCTTGAGCCTGAATGTGGAGAAATGAAGTACAATCCCTCAAGAGGCCTCTCAGGAACGGAGAAGGATTCCTAAATAGGAAATCCCTTGTGCTAAGCAGCACAACAATCTTAGTTAAACAACTGGAGAAAGCAAATAGTCATGCAAACCAAATTCTATATTAAATAACATATCCTTCTATGGCTGTCTTGTCCTCCCTTTATACAAATCAAAGCCTTCTTGCCTTGGCCTCCACACATTACGGTTTCCTCCACCAAATGATCTCTTCCCCTTTCACACTGCGTTGTCTTTCAAAGTGATCCACTCCCTCCATGGCAACGTTGTTGACTTGGTCAAACTTGACCTTGTCCTCATGCATTTTCCCCTTTTAACACTTGAGGGTGCAAAATATAGCTACTATGATGATCTCTTTCACACTATGAGGGATTTTATTCCTGCTCATGGGCCTCCTTACCCATTGATTCACTTCCTAGCTGATAAAAGAAAAATTAATGTTCCAATTAGCTCCATGCTAATTTTGGGAACATTACATCTTCCTGGTTTCAACCTGCATTACTTCTTCATAACATTCGGGTTCACCAGAATCAGTCAAGAATAAATAATATAATGAAGGAGAGTATCGTTTAGGGGGTCTATTTATCCTGGTAGATCTTCTAACACCACTTTCAGGTGTTTAAGGTGCCTGTTGTTATTGTGGTGGTTTTTGTTGTTGTGGTTGTTAATTATTATTATTTTCAGGCACCTTTACTTTTTTTCAGTGATCTCATCAAGAACTGTGTATTCTTTGTTTTCTTTTTCCTGTTTATTTTCCTGCAACTAATTCTTATACAAGACCTTTACATCTCTGCTCCTAATGATTTTGTGATTTTCATAATCATATAAGCGATAACCAAAATCATTAACACCATATCCAATAAAGGTACATTTCTTTGATTTTTCCTCAAGCTTTGTTCTATTTTATTTATTAATATGGACAAAGGCCTCACAACCAAAAGGCTTTAAAAAAGAGTAGTTTACCTTTTTACCTATCCATGCCTCCTCTGGAATACCACCATCCAAGGAACTTGAAGGCCCTCTGTTTATTATCTAAACAAGAGTATCTACAACATCTACCCAAAATTGTAAAGGCAACCTTGCATGAAATCTCATACACCTTGCACGCTCCATGATTGTTCTGTTCATCCTTTTCGACACCATTTTCTTTTGGTGTTCTTGGAAATGTCTTCTCTCTGCGAATTCCATGCTCTGAACAGTACCTATCAAACTCATTGCTGCAATATTCACCTCCATTGTCTAATCTGAGACACTTCAACTTCTTTCATGTCTCAATCTCAACCAAAGCTTTCCATTTCTTGAAAGTATCAAATACATCAGATTTATTCTAAATACAATAAATCCAAGTTTTTCTAGTTGCATCATCAATAAAAGTAACATAATAATGAGAGACACCGAGAGATGATACCTGAGCAGGTCCCCATACATCTGTATGCACAGGCTCTAATTTTTCGCTCTTCTTTTCTTTCCCAACTCTGAGAAATTTGACTCTCTTCCGTTTTCCATAAATGCAATTCTCACAGAAATCCAAATCAATATTCTTCAAACCCGGTAACAAATTTCTTGAGTGAAGAATCTCCATCCCCTTCTCACTCATGTGTCCGAGCCTATGATGCCATAATGCTTTATATGCTCCTTTGGAAGTTAAAGCATTAACATAGTTAGAAATACCATTGCATAAATACAATGTACCAACCTTTTCACCTTTTGCTATTACCAGGGCTCCTTTAGTGACCTTCCAAGTTTTATCTGTGAAAGTTGTCACACAACCTTCACCGCCTAACTACCTTGTTGAAATCAGTTTTTTTTTCAAATCTGGAGTATGCCTTACCTCCTTTAATAGCCATTGGTTTCCATTCTGTTGTTTTATAAGAACCTTACCCATTCCAACAATTTTACAGGGTTTATCATCACCCAAATGGACTTGTCCAAAATCTCTTTGAATATAGTCATGAAAATATTTCTTATGAGGTGAGGCATGGAATGAGGCCCCTGAATCTACCACCCATGAATCAATAACATTTTCTAAAGAAATAATCAAAGCATCTTGTAACACATCACTAGTCACATTTTCTTAATGATTGTTTTCTTGCTGTGCGTCTCTTTCTTTTCCCTTCCGAGATCTATAGTCTTTCTTCAGGTGTCCTTTCTTTCCGCATTTCCAGCACACTATTCCCGATTTGGACTTGGATCTACCTTTCCTTGATTTACTACAATATTTGAAGCTCTTTCCTCTTTCCATTTTTCTTCCCCGGGACTCTGCACTCAAAGAATTACCTGATGTCTCACCGGAGCTTTTCCGTTGCATTTCCTCGCTAAGGATATCACCGACAACATCATCAAACTTTAAAGTAATAGATCCAGAAATAGATGTACTAATGGCCATAACTAAAGCATTCCAACTTTATGGCAGTGAGCATAGAAATAACAAATCCCTAACTTCATCATCAAAGTTTACCCCTACAGAACTTAACTCACTGGTAATTGTATTAAAATCATTTAAATGGTCTGCAACAGATCCACCTTCCGACATCTTCATATTAAATAAACGTTTCATAAGAAATACCTTGTTTGAGGTCGAGGGTTTTTCATATAGTTTTGCCAATGCCTTAATCAAACCCTCTGTTGTTGTTTCCTTCGAAATAGTGAAGGCTACCGACATCGCGAGGCACAGCCGTACTGTTCCAAGTGCCTTTCTATCAAGAATCTCCCATTCTGCGTCTGTCATAGTCGTCGGCTTCTTTGTTTTTCTGCTCAGTGGTAGGTACAAATATTTATGATACAGATAATATTCCATCTACATATTCCACAACGAGAAGTTTTGGCCCTAAACTTACCATCTTCTGACATTGCTTCCACTCAAACCAGGAACCCTTCTTTCCTGCGAGTTTATCAGCCAAACAAACCTTTGGCTCTAATACCAGTTGTTAGAAAATTATATATTACAGAGAAATGCAACACATCAAATATGCGGAAAACACAAGCACACAAAACACATAAAACTAGAGAGACACAGATATACATGGTTCACCTAGTTTGGGATACGTTCATCCCGAACAACCAGTCCTTCCTTTCTATTATCCAACAAAATTAAGAGACACAACCTACACCAGAACCGCTGTAATATCCTATGTTCTCTTTCACAGTCTCTCTATCAGTTTCTCACTCAGAGAATACACATACAATACACAGCCGCAATACAATACCTTCATACAAAACGAGGGGTTTCCTTCTAGGGCAAAAAAACTCTAAATCAAACATAACTTCTACCGTTAGATCATCCGCCTAATGAACGACCCAGATTGACTAGAAATTACTATACTTTTACAAGGCAATTTTACATCTGTTTTTAGTTTCGGGGGAGCTGCCCCCGAAACCCTCCACAACTGGCCCCCCTTGGATCCCCCTGGACCCCCCAGGCAACATTTAATTACGGGTGGCATTGCCGCCCCATTAATAACAAGGGTCCAACGCTGTGATATAAAATAACGAAGATAATCAGTCTCCACACCCAACACAAGGATCATAAAACATAGCTAATTTTTATATATTATTGCATGTGTTTATAACTTTGAAATATTATTATCCTTTGTTCAGGTGTGAGTGTGTGAAACATGAATTCCCTCAAGACCTACGACGTGCCATATCTAAATTATCTGCATTTGTATGTTGGATCACATCAAAGGAGATTCATGTGGCTAGCATTCCACGGTGGCGTCAAGAGATAGTTGAGATTGTTTGTATGCTTGAGAAGGAACTACCAACGAGTTTCATGGACTTCTAGGTTCATCTTCTAATCCACCTAGTAGATGAGGTTGAATTATTTAGGGTGGTTTCTTGTCGTTGGATGTTCTTATTAGAGAGGTACATGAAGAAATTGAAAGGTTTTGTTCGACAAAGGGAAAAACCCGAGGGGTCTATGGCAGAGGGGTACATATCTTATGAGTTTTTCTATTATGCCAGTGAGTACATCAAGCAGATCGACAATAGACCAGGTGCGTTGATTTGGGACGATGAAAGGGATGAAGACAAAAGAGAAGGGGAGTTGTTCCAAACGAGTGGAAAAAAGCACTTGATAAAGAGTAAGCGACTTATGATTTTTCAAATTTACACAAAGTAAATATTCATGCTGAACTTCAATATAATGTATATTTTGATCTCTATGTACTATATAATGTCGGTTGATTTCATCAGCAAATGCATAAATTGAAGCAATCAATAAATTCGTTCTTTACAATTCTGAAGCGACACAACCGTGGGTCGCATTGTACGAACAAAAGAGGATGAAATGGGATAGTGATAGGAAAGAATTCAGACAGTCAAATGGTAGAAGTGTGCCTTATCCCGATCATTTAAAATAAAATATGCCAAAAATATGCCCCAACAGTTGGGGTGCTGACCAAGTTAGAGAGAAATACGGTGCAACTAGCCGTTACCCACGTGCTGAAGAGGATGCGCTAAATGTAGGGATTGGGTGCAGCAACTCAGTAATAATCTATTTAATTTATATGTACATTTGAAACTTAATAATGCACCTTTCAAATGTAATTACATCTATATTTCATATTTTAACTGTTGGGTTATTATAAGACACATGACACTATGAATTTTTTAACTTTATTTTTTATTTTATTTTTTATAATAGGTGCATTTGTTCCCATCTATGTGGGCATATGGACACCATTTTCACATAGAAAATGCCGATGCTGGACACATCACACAAGATTGTGGAGTGGAAGTCAAGTTCGATCAATCTTGTCGATCTAGCCACCGTGATCAAAACCTAGTATGATAGTTGTTAGGTTACGTCAGAAAGATACAAGAGATCATTGAAGTGGCTTTTTCTTCTTTTCAATTTGTTATTTTTAGGTGCAAGTGGTGGGACACCTTTGATCAGAATAATGTAAAGGAAGATTGCGATAGTAAGCTGATATGTATCAACTCTAGAAAGATGTGGGATGAAGCTAATGAGCCCTATGTTTTCCCCAAACACTACAACCAAGTGTTTTTTTACCCAGATGTGTTGGATGGGGATTGGTGGTGTTGAGATTCAACAAGATGATGAGCTTAGTGAAAAGAGCCGCCTTCACTAAGTGGGATCGCAGGCTATTTTTGGCGCAAGTCTATTTTTAGACTATGTCTATTTTAGACATGATGATCATATTTCAGAAGTTGCAGGATGCTATTTGTGGATGGTTGATCAAGTTGGAAAAATAGATGAAATTCTATTTTTAGAATATTGGGCGAAGTTTATTTATAGATCGTCAATCTAAAAATAGATGCATGTCGATTATTATTAGCTCTTAATAATAATCAGACTCTAAACAACAACTTATTCTCTTGGAGCACTTTAGTTCAATGCACAAATGTGGCACAGCATCTGACAGAAGGAATTACACTATTCCTAAGGGTTTATTGGAGCTAATGCATGGAGGACTCAGTTAGAACTCAAGTGGCAGAGTTATGACACAGTTGGAAGAAGTAGTTATGGAGTTGTATTTAGTTTAACTCAATTAGACTCAGTTGAGCTAGTTGTATCTAGTCTAAATGATTGATACACTAGTGAGAGTGGAGTGAATTAATTAGTTAATTAATTCACAAATAATAACTCATTAATCAACTGAACAATACAACAGTTAACTACAGTGCATGTCAGATCCAGTGGAGACCCAGTGGAGAGATAGGTGAAAGGGCAAGATAGACTATCTGTTGTGACTATAGTGATGCATTGATTGCATCCAAAACTCAGTGGAGATGCCAATGAGGATTGCGCAGTCAAGGATGGAGTAATTCGAATTCATTCAGAGCCATTCTTCAACAGAGATTGCGCAGTGGAGGCAGGCTAGTAGGTGCCAAAGATCGGTGCATGGATTTGCAAGATTAGGCCTGATTAGTGTATGATGATTGTACAGTACCAAGGGCTTGTGATAAGCTTTGTATGTTTGTATGAGATTGTCATATGATCTCCATGTTACATAATATATAGTTGGGGTTTTCAGCTTCAGGCTTTCCTGGTTAAAAACTGTGTTATGTGCAATTGAATATTTTTGTTTATACTTCACATGTGTGTGCGATTAATTTTTCCGCAAAAGATTAACAAGTGGAATAGATTCAGTATCTTGTATAAAGTTAAATAGTGTGAGATCAGGTGGATCTTGGACATATGCATGCTTAGTGCATATAATTTCTACATGGTATAGGAGCATTTTTGATTGAATATTGCAATTGTGAAGTGAGTTTGTGTTGGTGGACAATTCGAATTTGCTACAGAAGATTCTTGGTGCAGAAATCAAGTATACATTGAAATGTCTTTCAACGGGTTGAGATTGGAGTATGCTCTTGATGGGAACTTGAATTACATAGCCTGGAAGGACAGGATGGAGGCAGTGCTGGAGGATAATGGGCTGAAGGAGTTCATCGATAGCGATGTTCCTAAGCCGGGATCTAGCGATGCTGCATTACTTGATGCATGGCAAAAGAAGACTGCAAAGATGAGGAGGATTCTGTTGGAAGGTGTGAAGGACCACATTGTGTCCAGCCTTCACGGGAAAGCCACTCCATTCTTAATGTGTAAGGATTTGACAGACTTGTTCCAAAGCATAAGTGACCAGAGGAAGTTGGCACTTAAAGACAAGCTCAGAAAAATAAAAATGGAGAAAGGCAACAGTATTCCAAAATACGTCACGAATTTTGTCCACTGCAAGGATGAGCTGGGAAGTGTGGGGGATACTGTTGATGAAGAAGATTTGGTGAGCTTGGCTCTCCTTGGGCTTCCGAAGAGTTGGCATAACTACGAAGACTCTGTCAATGGACAGGAGAAACTGCCAGGATGGGAGTGACTTTGGTGGGATCTTGTACAGGAGGAGATAAGGCGGGGTACCAGGGATGGATCTTCATCGAAGAATGAAGATGAAGAGAATTTCGCTTTGGCTGCCAAAGAAAGGAAAGGGAAGGGGAAGAAAAATCCTTCTAAATCCAGTGCGAAAGGAAAGAAGTAGGACTTGTCCAAAGTGAAGTGTTTTCACTGTCACGAGCATGGACATTTCGCCACTAACTGTCCACAGAAGAAGAAGAATAAGCAGGCTGCTGGATCTGCAGCTGGAGAGGCCTTAGCCTCGCAATTTGAGTTGGATTTTTCTTTGATCGCATACTTAGTTTCAAGTTGCATGGGATCAGTGTGGTATCTTGACAGTGGTGTGTCTTTCCATATGACGGGAGACAAAGAGTTGTTTAGTGACTTGGAGGAGAAGGACTTCCAGATGCATATAGAGATGGGCGACGATGGTCGGTACAGTGCGACAGGCATTGGGACCATTACCTTTGAGAGGGATTATGGTATTCCATTCTTGTTGAAGAATGTCATGCATGTTCTAAGTCTGAAGAAGAACTTGGTCTCAGTCGCTATGCTGGAAGACAGGGGTTATGATGTTGTTTTCAGTGAGGGAAAATCCTTCCTTTGATATAAAAAAACGGGTCAAACCAAGAAGATAGGGGTTCGAATTAAGAATGTCTACAAGCTAGAGGTAGATGGCTGCGCTGCAATGGTGGGCAAAGAAGAAGAAGTGGTGAGCCGGGATGAGGGCGAGTTATGGCACAAGAGATTGGGCCATCTTCACCATGGTGCTTTGAAAATTTTCCAGCAAATTTCTACTAGACTTCCCAAGGGTACTCTTGTGCAGTCAGATCAGTGCAAAGGATGTATAATGGGTAAGTTTGTGAATACCACCTTTCATGAGAAGGAGAACCGTGCTTCGGTGATCTTGGAGAGAATTCACACAAACGTGTGTGGACCATTCTCGGTTGCTTCAACAGCAAAACACAGGTATTATGTGATATTTGTTGATGATTATTCTCGTAGATGATGGATCTTCTTCATGCATAAGAAGAGTGAAACGTTCTCAAAGTTCAGTGAGTTCAAGGCATAGGTGGAGAAGGAGTCGGGGAAGCAGGTGAAAGCTCTAAGGAGTGATAATGGTGGTGAATACATCTCTGGAAAATTTAAAGAATTCTGTAGCAAAGAAGGAATTCGAAGAGAACTCATAGCGCCTCATAACCCACAACAGAATGGGGTCGTGGAGAGAAAGAACAGAATGATCGTGGGTGCTGCACGAGCGATGCTGCATGACCAGGGCCTACCGATGCACTTGTGGGCGGAAGCATGCAACACTGCGGTTTATGTGCAAAACCTTTGTCCTCATAGAGTACTTGGCATGAGTACACCTGAGGAAGATTTTACTGGTGAGAAGCCAGATATTTCTCATTTGAAGATTTTTGGCTCACCTGTTTACATTCATGTGACGAAGGATGCCAGGAAGAAGTTGGAGCTGACTGCAGAAGTTGGGATATTTGTGGGGTACACAGAAACACCCCATAACTATCAGGTGTATTTTCCAAACAGTCGAATGACTGTTATGCGACAAGATATAAAATTCAATGAGGTGAAAGCCATGAAGTTGTCGCTTGAGAGGGAGCTACACTTGCATGCGGAGGAGGAACTTCTTATTCCCAAAGATGAGTCTCTGGATGTGGATCATCCATAAGAGGAGATTCATGGAGTGGAGGAGTCCACTCATGTAGAACCAAACATCATACCAGGAAGGAAGCGTACCACAGAAGCTGAGAGACTGAAGGTGGATGCGGCATAGAATGTAGGAGTTCCTACATCACAGCGCAGACAGAGGTAGTCACCTGACCAATATACTGGATACATGGCTCTTATGAGCAAGTGTATTGTGATAGAGCCATCTTCTTTTAAAGAATCAGCGCGGAAGCCCACATGGGTAGATGCCATGGTGGAGGAGTATGACTCCATTGTCAGAAACAATGCTTGGGAGATTGTTCCAAGGCCGGTGGGAAAATCAGTTGTAGGATCAAGATGGATCTACAAGGTAAAGCAAGCTGCTGATGGGAGCGTTGAGAAGTATAAGGAAAGATTCGTTGCCCAGGGTTTCTCACAGATTGAGGGGATTGACTATGAAGAAACCTTTGCACCTGTCGCACGGTATTCTTCCATACAGACCATCCTTGCTCTCTCAGCGCAGATGGGTTGGCACATTCATCAGATGGATGTGAAGACTGCGTTCCTTAATGGGATCATTGAGGAATAGGTGTACATTGAGCAGCCTGAAGGATTTGAGATCTTTAGCAGTGAGTCGCATGTGTGCAGGCTCAAAAGAGCGTTGTATGGGCTGAAATAAGCACCCCGTGCTTGGTACACTCGGATCAACAACTATTTCACTGGACTTGGCTTCACCAAGAGTGAGGCGGATGCAAACCTGTACCAAATTGTGGTGGAGGGTAAGCTTTTAATCATTTTTCTTTATGTTGATGATTTAATACTAACGGGTGATGAGCAGTTGATACACTCATGCAATGCATACCTTGCAAAGGAGTTTGAGATGAAGGATTTGTGCCTCCTTCATTATTTCCTTGGATTGGAAATATGGCAGTGAGAAGGTGAACTGTTTGTGTCTCAAGGCAAGTATGCCCGGGAGATACTGGAGAAGTTTCACATGCAAGGCTACAAGCCTATCGACACTCCTCTTCCACGAAATTGGAAGAAAGAGGATGCTACATCGACAGAGGTAGTGGATGCCACTGTTTATCGAAAGTTGGTGGGTTTGCTCATGTATTTAGTCAATACAAGACTAGACATATGTTATGTGGTGAACCAACTTTCACAAGCGATGGTTAAGCCTACCAAGCTCTTTTGGAAGGCGGTCAAGCATGTCCTGAGATATCTCAGGGGCACATCTGAGTATGGTTTATTGTACAGACAGACAGATGAGGTGAAGTTGCATGGCTTCATGGATGCAGATTGGGCAGGAAGCCCAACAAACAGAAAGAGCACATTAGGAGGGATTTTCAGTATTGGATCTACAACAGTTTCTTGGTACAGCAGGAAACAAAGATCCGTGGCACTCAGTTCAGCGGAAGCGGAATACATGGCAGCAAGTTTAGCTGCATGTGAGGCTATCTGGATGAGGAAGATTCTGGTTGGTTTGTTCGGTTCACATTTAGATCCCACGGTGATTCATTGTGATAATCAGAGTTGCATTAAACTCTGCAAGCATCCTCGTGTTTCATAATAGGTCTAAACATATTGATATCCGCATTGACATAACGTAGATTGTGGTGGCATGAAGATCACAAGTTATTTTGCACCAAGTGGAGGATTGATGCAGAGTATATTTCTTATTAGTGCGCCATGGAGAAAATCAAAGCTTGAGGAGGCAGTGATTCTGGGTGATAATTCTAATCTTAAGGAGAGGAGTGTTGAGATTCAACAAGATGATGAGCTTAGTGAAAAGAGTCACCTTCACTAAGTGGGCCCGAATGCTATTTTTGGCGCAAGTCTATTTTTAGACATGATGATCATATTTCAGAAGTTGCAGGATGCTATTTGTGGATGGTTGATCAAGTTGGAAAAATAGATGAAATTATGTTTTTAGAATATTGGGAGAAGTCTATTTATAGATCGTCAATCTAAAAATAGACGCATGTTGATTATTATTATCTCTTAATAATAATCAAACTCTAAACAACAACTTATTCTCTTGGAGCACTTCAGTTCAATGCACAGATGTGGCACAACAACTGATAGAAGGAATTATGCTATTCCTAAGGGTTTACTGGAGCTAATGCATGGAGGACTCAGTTAGAACTCAAGTGTCAGAGTTATGACACAGTTGGAAGAAGTAGTTATGGAGTTGTATTTAGTTTAACTCAGTTAGACTCAGTTGAGCTAGTTGTATCTAGTCTAACTGATTGATACACTAATAGGAGTGGAGTGAATTAATTAGTTAATTAATTTATAAATAATAACTCATTAATCAACTAAACAATACATTAGTTAACTACAGTGCATGGCAGTTTCAGTGGAGACTAGTGGGGAGATAGGTGAAAGGGAAAGATAGACTATCTGTTGTGATTATAGTGATGCATTGATTGCATCCAACACTCAGTGGAGATGCCAATGAGGATTGCGCAGTCAAGGATGGAGTAATTCCAACTCATTTAGAGCCATTCTTCAACAAAGATTGCATAGTGGAGGCAGGCTAGAAGGTGGCAAAGATCGGTGCATGGATTTGCAAGATTAGGCTTGATTAGTGTATGACGATTGTACTGTACTAAGGGCTTGTGATAAGCTTTGTATGTTTGTATGAGATTTTCATATGATCTCCATGTTACATAATATATAGTTGGGGTTTTCAGCTTCAGGCTTTCCCGGTTAAAAACTGTGTTATGTGCGATTGAATATTTTTGTTTATACTCCACATGTGTGTGCAATTAATTTTTTCACAAAAGATTAACAAGTGGAATAGATTCAGTATCTTGCATAAAGTTAAATAGTGTGAGATCAGATGGATCTTGGACGTATGCATGCTTAATGCATAAAATTTCTACAGGTGGTTCGTATTGAGACATGACCCTAGATCAAAACATATTTTTGAGAATAATAGTGTTATCATGACATGCGAGCTGGAAGATAATGAGGGTGATCATGAGAACCGAGAGTGATATGGTACATGTGTTATTTCATCAATATTTATACTTTTTAAGAAGGGTTTTTCGAAACATTATAATATGTATTTTGAATTAATTGGTATTTTGCATTGTGTTAATGTTAAAATCAATATTTCACTTGATCATTTGCAATTATGTTGATCTACAAAACAATGGCGTACTGTATAAAATTCTTTTTTTTGTACATAAGATCATAATAAAATAATGATAATTCTAAAGTACATGAATTTATTTGCATTATTTTCTAAACTTTATTATGTTACAAAAATTCATATTATTCTAGATTTATTATTTTACAATTATTTAAAATTTTACAAATTTACAAATTTAAATTTTTTAATAAAATCATTTCACATTAATACAATTAAAATTTTCACATTAATACAATTAAAATTTTACAAACATTTTACATACAATTACATTTAAAATTAGAATTAGAATTTATTTTTTTAGAAGAAAAAAACAATTGGTGTATATAAAGTACCAACACATAAGTCTTAAGGTTTCTCTGTTGATATACATCAAAAAAATACATCTGGTATCTCTATCTTATCCCTTGCATCTTTAACTGTTTAACCATAACCGAAAATTTCACTCATAGAAATAGCATTTTCCATTAATACAAAACAAGCTATAGATAAAAAATGTCTAGGCTGCACTTTCAAAACTGTGATACGCCTTTCAATGGAAGTAAAGGAAGACGACATTTTCTTCTCTTCATACCACTTTCTTTCTTAATGTTCATAAAAAAGAACATATAGCCATAAATAGGCCCAGAAAAATACATGAAGCTGTTATGGCTTCCATTCACTGCCCATGTCCTCTTCAAAAACCTGCAGAAACAAAGGAATTAGAAAAAAATAACTGAGCCCTTTGCTCCATTACCTGAGGCTTCATACAGCTCGTAGTGCATTTCTCCATATCTCCTTGTTAAGCCCTTTTTAGACAGCCTATCAGCCTGTGAGTTCTTTTCTCTATAGTTGTGGGAGAAAGTAATGGAAGTGAAATTTTTTCGCATGATCTCTATTCTTTCCATCCAAGTTGATAGTTGCACTGGATTCAGAGCCGAGCCTTTATTCAGATGATCTATCAGGACTTGTGAGTCCCCATAGACGGACAATTTGTCAATGCAGAGGTGGTGTGCAAACCACATTAGTCCTCAAAGTGCCAAAGTCTGAACCCTCGTATTAGTACCTATTCAGCCATACTAGTGTATCTTGTAGTGGCAAGTAGGTGTGATCATCAACCACACACCACATCCACACCTATGATTTTGAGCTACCCCATCAAAAAACCTAGCTAGGTAGTATATTTCATGTGGTTGGTTTCTTCTTGACAAATTCAGAGGATATTTTTCATTAACCTTCAGGTTTTCCCATAAAAGAAAACTTGTTTGCTTATTTTATCCGGCGAGCTAGACTGCCCTTCGAAAATCCACCTGTTTCTACAACACCAGTGATAAATGATGGGAAAGTTCCTGAAAAGTTTACCTTTCCCCGACCACCATAAGAAACAACATTCAACATTGTCATATGAGGGTGTCTCATATTGAAATTTCCTGCAAATTTGATGGAGGACCATCCTAGTAAAAGGACAATCATAAAATAAATGAGTATTCCAGCCCCAACAGGTTTTTTTGGACTTTTGTTTTCCATAGATCCTGATTCTAGATGGGGTTTTCCATCCCAACCAGTTCTTTCATCATGGCTCTATAGTTCTCGCTGATAACAACCTGGCCTTTGTTGAGTTTACCTTCCCACATAACTCGATCCCCCTGATTTTTTCTAGTTAGTCCTAAGCTTCTTAAAATCTCACATTTATTCGAATCATTTACGAGTGCTTATGGTAATCCCAATTGTCTTTCCGAGTGCCACTTTGGAATTTCCTCTTGCCAATCCACAATTTGAGTAAACAAGAAAATACCTTTCCTATGAAAAAAAGATAACAACTCCCACCTAATATTTGTGGTTTGTTGTAGTCCTCCGAGCCCTGAATGGCCAATTACAATTACAATTTTACAATTTAACATACAATTACAATTCAAATTACAATTACAATTTTAGAATTTTACATACAATTACAATCATTTGAGAGTATTACAATTAAATTTTTACAAATATTTTACATACAATTAGAATTAGAATTAGAATTAGAATTAGAATTTTAAAATTTTACATACAATTACAATTACAATTTTACAATTACAATCATTTCTCAGTAATACAATTAAAATTTGACAAATATTTTACATACAATTAAAATTAGAATTACAATTTTACAATTTCACATACAATTACAATTACAATTTTAGAATTTTACATATGTACAATTTTAGAATTTTACATACAATTAGAATTACAATTACAATTTTAAATATTTACATACGTACAATTAAAATTAAGATTACAATTACAATAATTTCATAATAAATTAAATATTACAATTACAATTAAATTTTTTCAAATATTTTACATACAATTACAATTAAAATTAAAATTAAAATTTTAGAATTTTACATACAATTAGAATTACAATTACAATTTTACAATATCATGATCATTTAATATTAAATTAATTAATAAACATCACGATCATGATAACCATCGTACAAACATCATTCAAAAAACACATTCAAATTCGCTAACATCATCGTGATCATGATCATCTAACAAAACACAATTAGCATTGTATAACATCATCACAACACAAACATCAAATATATATCTCATGTGAAATAACTGCTATCACATACACATCTATCTGCAAGCTACACATTAAATGAACATATCTAACATGACCTAACAATATACACATCATGATGATCACCAACATGTAAATTAAGAACAACTGCAACATGAACATAAAATACATGGACCATATATATATAACTGAATAATGTCAAAAATATACAATTGTAATATAAATGTCATATATAAGGTGGTGGTACATCATCAATAACAATACTAGTCGAGGCCTGCTCAGTCAATGGTGTAGCCTCAACAAGCTCAGATACATGCTGATCATCACGTGCCTGCTGATATGGTACTGGTGCCTCATGTTGGTCAGGATCAACTGTCGGCTGCTCATCATGATGACTCGACATGGTCGATGGTCCAACCTGCTCATGATCATGAGTACTGCTGGATGCTGCAGGCTGCTGACTCGACGTGGCCGATGGTCCAGCCTGCTCTCCATGATGATTGCTGGTCGATGCTAGTGGAGGTTTCTCATATGACGCGGCGCGAGGTGAACGATGATCACTCCCCTGATCGTGATCATCACATGATGCGTCGCTGCTCGCAGACTGTCGATCACGTGCAGCGTCTCAACCACACCTATAACGTTCAAGGGCCCTCCTTAGCCACGTAACTAAGGTCGTAGCTCCTACAACATGCCGCATCAGGATGTACATGTCACGCGACATGCATCTCTACATACTACAAGGAAAAGACCCTCTAGCGGAGGTTATAAAGGAGGGTTTTAGTGTTATAAAATTGGCCAAAATTGTCAAAAAAACATATGCTACAACATCCGTTTATGGTTATGGAGGTTTTGGTGGAGCTTTTAACGGAAATTCAACACAATTAAAAAAATAGGCGGCCGTAGGTAATTACAGAGGTTTTTTTTTTTCATCTGTGTGCCAATCAGGATTTAACGCACCGGTGCGCACCTGTAGTCGGAGCCCCAGGGCGGTCGAAGGAGAATGCACCGGGCCGTTAAGATATAAAACAAAACCGAGCGTAGTGTTGGTGATACAACGCACAGGGCCGTTCTAATTGGTCTTGGGATTTGAGCGGTGTCCATAGGTCGTATCAATGCGCCGGTGCGTAGACTTATAGAAATGCACCGGTGCGCATTATCACACAAATACACCGAGATTTATAATTAGTATCGGTATTCGTGCGGTGCCCATATGTCATACAATTTCATTGGTGCGTATAGACACATAAACACCCCGGTGCGCAATATCACACAATTGCACCGAAATTTATAATTGGTATCAATATTCGTGCGGTGCCTATAGGTCGTACAAATGCACCGGTGTGTATAGACACAAAAACGCCCCGGTGCATAGTATCACACAAACGCATCGAGATTTATAATTGGTATCGGTATTCGTCCGGTGCTCATAGGTCGTAAAACGACACCGGTGCATATATAGACATAAACGCACCAGAGAGACGTACCGCACAAACGCCTCGATATTTTTAACTAGTTTTGGTATTTGTGCGGTGCCCATAGGTCGAAAAAACACACTAGTACGCTTAAGAATACAAGCGCACAGGTATAAGAATACACACACCGGTTTTCATTGTGTATTTTTTAGAAACATCGACCTGTGACAGTGCAATTATTGTGATTGTTTTAAATTCATTATTCATCAAAAGTCGACACATCTTATAACAATATTCATATTAATTAAATTTTTATTAATGCATTTGAATGTGATGTTTGGATTAATTTTTTATATCATATCATAATTATTGTGGTTTTTTAAAATTCATTATGCATCAAAAGTCGACACGTATGTATCTTATAACAATATTCATATGAATTAAATTTTTATTAGTGCAGTTGGGAACGACAATGGATAACACAATAGCGACATTAGAGAACGCAATAGAATGAATTAAAACACACACACACACACACACACATATGAATAAGACATTCTTTGTCATACAAAATGGGACAATTATTGATATCCATTTATTTTTCAATTAGGACACTATGTCCATTACATTAAATAAAATGTCTGATTTCACAGACATTTTTCAAAAAATACAATGCCTTGCTTTAATATCCAAACATAGTGATCATCATTCTTTGCTTGAACTACTGTCACTGCTAAAGCTACTTCCATGACTTGGGGTTATTTTCAAGAATGTTTTGTTCACGGTGTTGATTGTTTTCTTCTTCTTCACCTTCCATCTACAAACACAAAAATAAACTGTAATGAGTGTATATACATTGGTGAGAATATTGAAAATTGCAATATTAAATAATATACATCAATGTAAATCGAAAAGAAATGACGTACTCATAAACTATACACATTCTTTCAAAACCATGTAACATGCCATCTTTCAAGATTTGATCTGTTGGCGCAGTGCCATACTTTCTTTCCTGCAAGTTTTATACCCCATAACAAATCATATATTTAATATAAAAGATTTATTTTTTCTATTAATTATAGACGGAGCTAAGTAAAACAAGATCGATAGATGCTTACAAATTCCACAATTAAGGTCTGATATGCCAACATATACTCACAACCCATATTTAACCCAATTTCAATCAATTCCTCTGATGGTTCTTCTTTGTATGTTAGCACTTGTTTGAAGACATTCAATGATGATTTTTGTAAAACAACTTAAAAAATACAAAAATGAAATCTAGTTAAGTTGTTATAAGGAAGTAACAATTACTCACAAACTTAGATATCAATCATTTTCTTCCTTGTCATCCTGTTTTATGTGCTGAATGGGTTCCATTTTCTTTTCTTTTCTGCAAGAAAATACTTGAAAATTAATATTTAATGCTAAATTGTTTATTTATTGTATCTAATGATCGAAAAATTAAATGATTACATATTACATTTTACATTTGAAGCACGTTGTTGTTGAGATGGCTTCTCTCGCAATGCATTTTTGTCCATTTCTTTGACCATCTCCTTGTACACCTTTTTGGACATTCCTACTAGCATAATTCTGATATCAGCTTGTTCATCTTTTGATATTTTCATAATCTTCCTGAAAATGTAACATGATAATAAACTATTTAATTTTTATATTGATATATGAAAAGTAAGTATAACAAAAGTGATATTTATAAATAATTATAGACAAACATCTAAAGGAATATTACTTTTTCATTCATTCTTTTTGTTGTTGTACGTTTTTGCTATTAAAAGTCTGACATGTCTCATTGACCAATTCTTTGGAAACTCTTCCTGTAGTTTAGATAAAATTTGGTTCTTTGAATCATTGGATTGGTTTTTGTATTGTAAGTCGAAAGAACGTCTATACATTCGTTCCACTAGATCCCTCAAACTTTTCTAAAAGTTTCACCCCTTTCGTTAACCTCTAGCACCACTCCAGATGAGCGAAGGAGCAATTCATTTTCATTTGCATGTTCTATTTTTTTCTTTTCTTAGAACAACATTCCTTTTCTAAGTTGTTGGTCCCTGTAGAGCATTAAATAGATGTGAATTAATATACTATTTCACACATGCTATCAAATAATTTTAATTATATTATTAATGAAAACTAAAAAAAGAAACTCATATTGGATCGATAGTATTTTTTCATTTATCTGATTCATCCTTTTATAATTTTTCCATCAAGCTTTTACGCTTTTATGGTCCTAGATCATAAATAATCTTATCGATCTTCGTGATTTTGTAGCTCTGCATGATACACAGTGAATAATACATATTAGTTAAATTTACATATAGTTCAAAAATAATATTTTTTGTAAAAAATTTACAAAGAACTTGCCTTTTTTGCTTTTCTTGATGTGTTATCAGTATTTTTGTTACTTGATCTCTTGTCAGTCATTTATTTATCAATTTCAAACCTGTACCATATAATTCATTAATATATTTATAAATAAATTGTCAAATTTTCAAGTAAAAAAAATTCTCAAGAAACCGGTGCGCCATTCATGGTGTACGCACCGATGCTGGTGCGTGGCTGTCTTCCAAACACACCGCAAAAACATTATAATAGACCGTACGATGCTCTATGTCAACAAGGAGCAACAGTGCGTTACATGTCAATCAACGCACCAGTTAACCATGATAAAATAATAAAAATCGTCCAGTGTTAGTTTTTGCAGCATAAACCGGTGCCATATTTCATATATAGTGCACCGATAAAAAAAATTTGTTTATTAATTTTTTATCACATTACTTATGTGGTGCGCTTGTACAATATAGAGCACCGGTGCACTATGTTACGTTAGGTGCACCAATTTAAAAAAAAAATATGTTTTTTTTTTTAAATTCATGCAAGGGCCCACATGGGTTGGGATTCGACTATGCTAATCGTCCCATCGATTGGATGTCTTAGGTCTATATTTAGCAATACAAACCCTATAAATCTAGATTAAAAAGCCCCACTTCTGAAATACATATTATAATTTTTTTTTTATTTTTTATTTTTTTTTATTTATTTTTTATTTATTTATTTTTATTTATTTTTTATTTATTTTTATTTATTTTTATTTTTTTCGCGGTGCGCCATAATGAAATAACGCACCGGCTGCATATTTTACAAATGACACACTCAGAAAAAATATTTCTGTTTTTCTAATTTTTTATCACAGTAATTGCGCAGTGTGTTGGGATAATAGAGCGCACCGATGCACTCATGTACACAGGGCACACCGATTTATTTATTTATTTTTAATTTACGCAAGGTCCGACATGGATTGGGATCCGACTATACAGGTCCTCCCATGGGTTGGATGTCTTAGACTTATATTTAGCAATACAAACCCTATAAATATAGATTGAAAAGCCCTAATTCTGAAATCACAGAAAAATGGAGAAGAAAGGGCAAGCAAAAAAGAATGTAGGGTTTGTTTCTAAAATGGTTTTGTTTTGTTTTGTTTTTTTTTTTGTTGCAAAACAACACGTTTGCGGTGCACCATAATGAAATAGTGCACCAGTGCCATATGTTACATATGGCACACTGATAAAAATATATTTTATTTTTTATTTTTATTTTTTATCATTATACTTTCGTGGTGCGCTGGTATAACAGAGTGCACCGGTGCGCTAGTATACACAGGGCGCACCGACGAAAAAAATCAATTTTTTTTAGATTGACGCAAGGGCCAACATGGATTGGGATCTGACTATGAAGTCGTCTCGTGGGTTGGATGCCTTATGACTATACAAACCCTATAAATCTAAATTGAAAAACCCTAATATGAAATTACAGAAAGAGGGAGAAGAAATGGTAGAAACAAAAAGAATCTAGGGTTTTTGTTTCTAAAAATGGATTTCTTTTTTTATTTTGTTTCTGAAAACTGCAGAAAAGGTAAAAAAAAACTGCAGAAAAAGTAAAAAAAAAGAATAAACTTTGATTTTGTTATTTTACTTCATAAAAAAACTACAGAAAAAGTAAAAAAAAAAACAATAGACTTCGATTTTTTCTTTTACTGCATAAAAAAAACTGCAGAAAAATGTACAAAAAAACAATAAAATTTACTCATATCGTTTGAAATTCTATGGTACAAGGTTTGAATCACCAGAGGTTTGGAATTCTGATTGTTTGAATACTTATGTTTGAACGTATTTCCTTGCTTCACAGTGCTCTCGTGCTCTGTTTGCTCCAAGTATGTATCCTGCAAATCTCTGGCTGAATTTTTTTGCAAAAATAGTGAAATAATGAAAAGTGTTTAGTATTTAAAGAAATGTTTTATGAAATTAGATTTTCAAAAATATGTTGCCGCCCATTTTTCAATTTACCAGTTTTTTTTTTTTGGTTGCGCTTTATTTATTTATTTATTTGCGGTTATTCATTTACTGGTGCATCGGGTTATAAAACGACACCTGTGCACAATACCAAAAACACACTGGTGCAGTTATCTGTACGTTACACACCGAAATTACATTTAGGTTTGTCCACCAAAATTTATTGTTGTTTTGCTCAAATGCAGGGAGAAAATATCATATATTATATGGGATGGACAATTCTTCAAAATCCAGCTCATTCCATAATATTTCTCAAAGTCCATCGCGGAGTTCTCCCTATCCATCTGGAGACGTAATATTTACTTCAGATTTGTTTTATTTTTTCACTATCTAATTGAATTTATGTTTTTTTATCCATGCAGTCAATCATGCACAACTTAATTAAATTTATAATGTATACAAATTTGCAGGTTCATGTAGATTCAACATCGAATTCAGATGCACAAAATATTCAAACTGCTCCAAAACGTCAGAAGTTCTTATCAGGAGCTGCATACCGCAAGGCGCATTTGGTAGATGAAAATGGACAGTCGCTTCACCCTGCCAATTGTAACAATATTGCATCTTCTAGCCACAATCCCGGGACAATGATGGTAATTATAATTATAATTGTTTGGTATATATATTGATTAATATGTAATTCTTTCGACGTAAAACCAATTTATAATCATGCAATATTGTCAACGTGGTTACTAATTGATATCATATATTTTGCACTAATCATGTTCTTTTTTTTTTTTTTAGTGATGATGAATGACCTACCTACCATCTTCTGTTTCACCCCACGACAATGTCAAATCGAGAGAAGACTGAATTAAGAGAGAAAATCGGAGAGGAACGATACCAAGAATGGTTGAATCAACCACCGATTCAATTCCCGCTACGTCCAGATTCACCAATTAGGAATGATTACAACAATAGAAGTTCTTCACAAGCTGGCAATGGAGGCAATCAAGGTTGGTATGGATGATTACTTAAGGGATACGACTGCCATGGAGACAATGTTGTTAGATGCATTCCAAAATGATGATCATCTAGGGGATGATGCTCAGATCGCTGACAACTTTTTCGAAAGCCTTAAATTTGCTTCCACCACCCCTCTCTTTGGACCTGGCGGTCAGTCAATGTCTACCTAGTTGGGGACAATGATGTTAATGTACAACTTGAAAGCAAAGTTTGGCTTGTCAAATGCATGTTTCTCGAAACTTTTGAGGTAAGTTACCATAAAGTACTCCCCTTATATAAATTTGAAATATAATCAGTACACTGCAATGAACATTACAAATGGTAAATTTTATGAACGTTAATAATTATATCGATATTAATGTATATTTATTAATATATTTTTCCATGATCACCAACTACAGGTTATTCAAAGATAAGGTTCTTCCGAGTGATAATGTCTTGCCAGGTACCTGCGAAGAGGCAAAGAAATTGTTGAAAATGTTGGGTGTTGAGTACATATCATATCATGCATGTCCAAATGATTGTATTCTATATAGAGGAGAATATGCAGACAAAGAGATGTGTTCGAAATGTGGGCATGACAGGTATGATAAATAAAAAAAGAAGGGTAAATCGCGTACTGGTCCTCCTTTTAAGATATTGAGGCACATGCCTATAATCCCAAGGATTCAAAGGCTCTTTTGTTGCAAAGAATTAGCTATGTTGTAGGGATGGCATGCCTCACACAGAAGTGATTTGGGAGTTATGCGAATCCCAACTGATTCAATAGCCATGAAGCATATAGAGGATACATGGCCCGAAAAATTCAAGGATGAAGTACGAAGTCTATGACTCAGCATAACCATGGATGGCGTCAACCCATATTCCCTCCAGAACACCAACTATTCTGTTTGGCCTGTAGTAGTGATCAATAACAATATCCTCCCATGGTTGTCCGTGAAGAATGAACATCTTATGTTGGCTCTCATAGTCCCTGGTAGAAGACAAGTGAAGAATATGGATGTCTACTTACAACCACTAGTAGATGAATTGAAGGAATTATGGGATGGGATAAATGTATACGATGTATCAAGACACATCGCAACAGAGAGGAGTTTTACATTGTATGTCATATGTGCTTACACGACACATGATTATCCAGGCTTAGGAGTTTGCTCTGGTAAATTACAAGATTAATTTATTGATTTGTTTATATATGTAACAATATTCTTTCACATATTAGTTATTTAATTCGTTGTAATATTTGTTCTGATCTTCATGATATTATTTAACGCGCCATGCATATTAATTAATGTATACAAATATAATCTCACAGGTCTTGTAACAAAAGGGTATTTTGGATGTAAATGTTGTGGACCTTCTCTGAAAGCTAGATGGTCCAAGGACCTACGAAAGCCAGTGTATGGTTGCTCCAGGGTATTCCTACCAGAAGAACACCCTTACGGAAGAGCAACATCCGCTTTCAATGGTAAACGAGAGAGAACCCAAAGGCCTCCAATAATGACACCAGCTGAATGGCTTAGAGCATATGAGAGAGAGAAGGAGAAGGAGTTCATAGCAATGTTCGATTCAAATGGGGAGCCTATGTTCGATGATCTAGATTTCTTCGACACCTATGTTGAAAAATTGCCCATTGGGATGAAAAGGAAATCTATCTTTTATAACCTCCCATATTGGGAGAATCTTAAGATTGCCCACTTATTAGATCACATGCATATATTTAAAAATGTTTCATCTTCTTTATGGAGGCACATATCATCGAAACAAAGTGACACATTGGCTGTTAGGAAAGATCTTATTACTTCAAAAACTAAAAAGAAACATTGGCCAAAACGATTAGAAAGTACGGGATCAGAGGTAGGCGCTGGTCCCTCTAATTCATGGTTTTTCAAAGAAGGTGATGTCCCATGGATTTAAAAAAAAGATGATATATCTTTGGCAAAGGAAGTTATAATGGATGTGAGGGTGCCAACTTCATACGGGTCTTCACTACGATGCTGCTACACCGTGGATGACCATTTGTCTAGGTTGAAATTGCATGACCATTTGAATCTACTAAGAGTACGTACAATGTCAAAAGCATGATTTTATTATTTGTTATATTAATAAATTTTATCCCATGCGGGGATCATAAAACATAACTAATTTTGTATATTATTGCACGTGTTTATAACTTTGCAGTGTCATTATCCTTTGTTCGTGCGTGGATGTGTGAAACATGAATTCCCTCGAGACCTACGATGTGCCATATCTAAATTATATGCATTTGTAGGTTGGATCACGTTAAAGGAGATTCATGTGGCTAGCATTCCTCGGTGGCGTCAAGAGATAGTTGAGATTGTTTGTATGTTTGAGAAGGAACTACCGACGGGTTTCATGGACTTACAGGTTCATCTTCTAATCCACCTGGTAGATGAGGTTGAATTAGTTGGGGTTTTTTCTTGTCGTTGGATGTTCTTCTTAGAGAGGCACATGAAGAAATTGAAAGGTTTTGTTCGACAAAGGGCAAAACCCGGGGGGTCTATGGCAGAGGGGTACATATCGTATGAGTCTTTCTATTATGCCAGTTAGTACATCAAGTAGATCGACAACAGACCAGGTGCGATGACTTGGGACGATGAAATGGATGAAGACAAAAGAGAAGGAGAGTTGCTCCAAACGAGTGGAAAAAAGCGCTTGATAAAGAGTAAGCGACTTATAATTTTTCAAATTTACAAAAAGTAATTAATATTCATGTTGAACTTCGATATAATGTATATTTTGATCTCTAAGTACTATATAATGTTGGTTTGATTTCATCAGCGAATGTAGAAATTGAAGCAATCAATAAATTCGTTCTTTACAATTTTGAAGCGACACAACCGTGGGTCGCATTGTACGAACAAAACATGATGAAATATGGTACACGAGAATAGATGCGAGCTAGAAGATAATGAGGGTGATCATGAGAACTGAGAGTGATATGGTACATGTGTTACTTCATCAATATTTATTCTTTTTAATATGGGTTGTTCGAAATATTAATATAATATGTATTTTGAATTAATTGATAATTTGCATTGTGTTAATGTTAAAATCAATAATTCACTTGATAATTTGCAATTATGTTGATCTCAAAAACAATGGTGTACTATATAAATTAATTAATTATTATTATTATTATTATTATTTTTTTGTATCTAAGATCATAATAAAATAATGATGATTCTAAAGTACAGGAATTTATTTGCATTATTTTCTAAACTTTATTATGTTACAATAAATCATATTATTCTAGATTTATTATTTTACAATTATTTAAAATTTACAAATTTAAAATTTTTAATAAATTCATTTCATATTAATACAATTAAAATTTTACAAATTAAAAAATTATAATTACAATTACAATTTTACAAATTTACATATATATTATTACATTTACAAATTTAGAATTTTAAATACAATTACAATTACAAATATTACAATTTTTACAATATCATGATCATTTAGTATTAAATTAATTAATAAACATCAAGTTCACGATAACCATCGTACAAACATCATGTTTGACTAAAAAACACATTCAAAATCGCTAACTGCATCATCGTGATCATGATCATCTAACAAAACACAATTAACATTATATATTAACATCATCACAACACAAACATCAAATATACATCTCATGTCAAATAACTCATGCTATCACATACACATCTATCTGCAAGCTGCACATTAAATGAACTTATATAACATGACCTAAAAACATACACATCATGATGATCACCAACATGTAAATTAAGTACAACTGCAACATGAACATAAAATACATGGACCACACACACACACACACACACACACACACACATATATAATTGAATAATGTTAAAAATATACACCTATAATATAAATGTCATGGATCAGCTGGTGGTAGTACAACATCAATATCAATACTAGTGGAGGCCTGCTCATGAGTCAATGCTGCCTGCTCATGATCATGAGTACTGATGGGCGCTGTAGGCTGCTGATTGGACGTGGCCGATGGTCTAGCCTCATCTCCATGATGACGTCTGGTAGATGCTAGTGGAGGCTCATGCTCATCTCGTGCGGTGCGAGGTGAACAATCATGAGATGATGGTACGCTGCGCTTCGCAGGCTGTCCATCATGTGCTGCGGCTCGATCGTAACGTGTAACCGTCCTCGTCAATCGCGTAAAGCTGTCGTAAGTCCTACGACATGCCACATCAGGATGCACATGCCACGCGGCATGCCTCTCCACATCCGTAATAGCCTATCATCGACCTTTATGTCTCTGTAATGAGCGGGCCTAATGCCCGCCTCCACAATCAATGCAATGAGTTGGTCGCCCAACTCCATCCTGTATCTAGCATCACTAAGTCGACTGCGCACTGGCGCACCAGCAGGAGCAGGTCTCTATGCACAAGCCTCCTGATGATCCTCGGCATTTGGCATGCACTCATCGTCATCAGGATCCACACCTAGATCATGTGGTGGTGGCAACATCTTCTCGCCATCAAAAGAGCGAATGTCTGAAAAATATATACAATTACATAAAAATAATTAGACAATTAATTTCATTACACAATTTAATAAAAAACAAGTTAATGAACATGTTAGAATAAATTTAAATAAAACAGTAATATTACCTCTATCATTTGGCGGCTCATTAGCTGTGAAGAGGATGTTGGCACACCCTCGCCAATCCAACCCCAAATAAGGACAGGGGACCATAATGAAGGGATGATCATCAACATTGGCTAGCAACTCCAGTGCATCATCTGATAACCTTGCTGGAAACAAAGTCTCCTCCCTCTTGGGCATCAGCTGCCCCCACATGTGCATACGTGCCTCAGTAATCGATCTATGAGGCTGCCGAAGAAAACTAGGCCTCGTCTCTGGAAACCTCTCAAAAAATAAACAAAAAATCTCTGAAGCAAAATGGAAGTTGACCCTCCCTTGTGCATGAGAACGACATCTATCTAATGTTGTACAGAACTGGCACAAAAAAATGGCAGACCACTTGACAAGTTGTGGCTGTTGTACTAAAGAATCAACATAATATAAAAGCAAGAAACTAATGCGTTGCCTATCACTGGTGTTGTGCGAAATGATCGAAATGATAAGTGAGAGACATTGGACCTCCTCATGACCAAACGCACCAATACGTAACTGCCCTCCAGCGACCCGAAAATCTGCAGGAGATACTAAATTTGCTCCTATGTATCTCTGGGAGTAAACTAACTAACTCCCTGCTAAAGAGCCAATTGGAACCTCGGGGAACAAGGGAAAATCCGCCCCTCTCCTCGATAGCCCTGTAATAAAGTATATGTCCCCCTCAGTGGGCGTGTACCACTAGTTGATACCAACCTGGAAAGCCTATTGCTGGGCATTCCACCTTTGGATAAGATGTCTCAAAAACAAACTATGGGACTTTAGGGAAGTAGCATCCTCAGAGAACTTGAGGAGGCCTACTTGCCTTAGGAGCCCCTGCGTCGCTGCTGTAATAGGGCGAGGGTATGCATCTATCTCCCTCTCTCTTGCCTCCCACAGGCGAACCATGTTATATTGTTCCGCCTGTTGTTGTTGTTGTTGCCCCTCTTCTCTCCTTTCACGTCTCTGAATGATTGACATATTAAACACAATTTTTTTATTAAATGACACATGTATTTAGAAATATACGTATATAAATATTTTTTGAAAAATAAATAAAACAACAATCGGTGCGCTAAAAACACAGTCACGCACCGGTCCCGATGCGTCTTTCAACAGAGTGCACTGGGGACGGTGCATCTAATGATATTCAGCGCACCAGGGGTGGTGCTCAAGAAAATGTTTTTAGCATACCGTTGACTACATGCGATGTCAGGATGGCAGTGCGCTGACTACACTATATGCCTCGGGGCATATAGCTAAGTCAGCGCACTACCTTCCTGCCACCGTACATAGTCGTCGGTGCGGTATTTTAAAAGGCCGCACCGTTGATGCAGGAAAATAAGGTAAGCCATGCGTTGACAAAAATAACCATCCCGGGGCGGTTATTTCGGTCAATGCACCGCATCACCACTATTCAACTAGGTCAACAGTGCGGCCAGGTAACCGACCGCACTACTCTTAAAAAAAAATAAAAAATAACACGGTGCGCCTTTGGTACCGCCCCGGAACCGGTGCGAATACACTTAGCACCGGTTTACCAGGCCGAACCGTTGACAATGTTGAATTGCGGTATGCGGGGCGCTGACAACATTACGTGTCCCGGGGCGGATAATTTCGTCAACGCACCGTGTTGCCGTGATACCACATTCTCAACGGTGCGGCCTGGTAAACGACTGCACCACACTTTTTTAAATTTTTTTTAAAATAACATGGTGCGCCTATCGGTACCGCCCCAGAACCGGTGCGGATACCGTTAGCACCGGTGCCGGTGGAGCTTGTAAATTTACAGGAAGCACCGCCAACCAGTGCGAGCCGAACGGCTTGAGCGCACCGCATGACATTTTATTTATTTTTATTTTATGGTTAATTTTAAGGTTTTTTGAAATTCAAATCCGCTAAAAGGCTTAATTATGGAAAAACAAGAAAAATACCTGTACATTTACCCGTCGAGGGGGCATATTGGCTGTAGAATTTGCAAAATAAAATTTGTCCACCGTTTTACAAAATTCAAGTTGGAGATTGGTGGCAATGCACAGCCGCAGTGCGTGCAATGAGTGCAATAGGAGCACAGATATTAGGGCGGCTCAAGCAAGGATAACTTGCACCAGTGCTTGAGAGCTCTGTAGCACTGACAAAAATGAAAAATGCGGTTTTTTGGCCGTATATATATATATATATATATATATATATATATATATAATTATTTTTTTCTTCTGTTTTGGTGCGCGGGGTTTTTATTGGCGTACCGGTGTGTTTGCACTATGCTGCCCCGGGTGGTTTCTATTTTCGCGCGCTTTTATGACGCACCGGTGTGGCGTAGTTGTAACACACCGGTACTCTACAGTAATATGACGCATCGGGCATGCTGTCCGGTGAGACAATGTTTTGTGCAGTTTTTTGGCCGTAATTTTTTTTTTTTAAATCTAACCCTGTTCTAGTGCGCGGAGTTTTATAGGTTCCCCGGTGTGTCTCCTTCATTCCGCCCCAGGCGGTTTCATTTTTCACGTGCTTTTTATGACACACCGGTGCTGACGATATGACACGCACCAGTGCGGTTCCTTAAGATAAGGCACCAGGCGGGTGTGTACGAAGCGCACGGTTTCCGGTGTGCCAATGTTTTGTGTGGTTTTTTGGCCGTAATTTTTTTTTATTTAACTATTTGCCGGGGCGCGGGGTTTATGAGCACCCCGATACGTTTGCTTTATTCCACATTGGGCGGTTTCTGTTTTCGCGTACGTTTTCTGAAGCATCGGTGTGGAAGAGCTGTCAGGAACCGATGCTCTACAGGAATATGACGCACCGAGCAGGTGTATTAGGAGCGCATGGTGTCTGATGTGCTATGTTTTGTGTGGTTTTTTGGCCGTGTTTTTTTTTTTATTTATTTAACCCTGTGCCGGTGCGCCGAGATTTCAGGGCGACCGGGGCGGTTTTGGTTTTCGTGCGCCTTTTATGGGGCGCCGGTGCGGAAGTTATGTAAAGTACCGGTGCACTACAGAAATATAACACACCGAGCGGGTGTGTACGGAGCGCACGGTATCCAGTGTGCTAATGTTTTAACTGCATTGGTGCTTTATTGTATTGAACGCACTAGTGCGTTGTACGGTGATAGGAGCACCAGACGAAATACATCCGCAAAAACCTTCGCCCGCCAACCTCTTCTAGGAACCTCCGCTAGAAATGGATGTCTAGGATATTTTTATAAGGGGTTCCTCAAAAACATCCACTAGAGGGTCTTTTCCTTGTAGTGACATATGTACCAGCCTACCATCGGCCTGTATGTCTCTCATAGTAGCGGGCCTGACTCCCGCCTCAACAAAAAATGCACAGAGTTGGTCGCCGAACTCCATCCTCAATCTACTATCAAGCCTAAACAATGTTACCGATGAAATAGGTAACCGCACTGTTACCTACTTTTTTTTGGTAGCATAAAAAGCACCCGATTTTGAAAAGTGGTGATGCAGAATCACCTTTTTTTTTTTTTGGAGCACATTTTCGACACTCTAATATTTTTATTTATGAAGTATGAATATTTGTTTTAAAATGTTAGTGATTTTCATGCTAATTTTGAAACGTATCATTAAAAGATCAATTTTTTTTAGAGCGGTGATTTTCATACTAATTTTGAAACGTATCGATGCAGTGATCAACCTTTTTTTTTTTAGTGGTGATTTTCATGTTGGTAATAAAACACAAAACTTAGATATATATATATATATATATATATATATATATATATATATATAAACAATAAAAAAAACCAATAAAAATGTTAAAAAAAAAAAATTAACTCGTAAAAATAAGAAATTTAAACAAAAATAAATAAAATAACAAAAAAAAAAAAAATCAAAAATTATATCAAAAGAAATGACAAAATTTGAAAAAAAAAACACATAATTTAAAGAAAAAAAACAAAAATTAACCAAAAAAATTAAAAAGAAAAACATCAAAAACATTTTTTTTCTAAGTTATTAAGAAAAACCATATAATTAGAAATTAAAAAATTAAAATAGAAAATTTAAAAATAATTTAAATTACAAAATTAAAATATGGATAAAAAAAATAAAATACAAAAAATAAAAAGTTAAATTAAAATAATAATAATAAGAAGAAAAAAAAATACAAATTTTAAAATTAACAAAAAAAAAAAAAAAAAAAAATTTAAAATTGAAAAAGAAAATTAAAATAAAAAAAAACTATCATTAAAAAACAAAAAAAATGAAAAAAACCACGTGCAAATAATTGAAAAACAAATATCCATAAATTTATTTATTTATTTTTATTTTTTTAAATGAAACAATTTATAAATTTTAAAAATGAAAAAATAAATAAACTAAAAGATTAAAAAAAAAAAATTAAATTAAATTAAAATTTAATAAATTTAATAAATAAATTTTAAATTTTAAAAAATAATTGATCTAAAATATTAAATTTAAAAACAAAATTAAAAAAAAAACAAAAAAAACAAAACAATTTAAATTTAAAATAAAAAATTTGAATTAAAAAACAAATAATTTTAATTTTTTTGAATTTAAAAAAAAAATCAAATTAAAAAAAATATTAAAAATTAATTTTTTTATTTTTTTATTTTTTATTTTTAATTTTTTTTAATCGTGGTGGTGCCGCCAATCGGCCTAGTGCCCAGATGGCAGTGAACGCCGGCCGCTGGGCGGGAGGCCGATTCCGGGAATTGCCCTGAGGTCGATTCTGGGAATCGCCCTGCCGCGGCGGGAGGCCGATTCCGGGAATCGCCCTCCGGCAGCGGGAGGCCGATTCCAGGAATCGTCCTGAGGCCGATTTCGGGTATTGCCCTAAGACCAATTCCGGAAATCGCCCTCTCGTGGTGGGAGGCCGATTCCAGGAATCGCCCTCCCTCCCGTGGCGGGAGGGTGATTCCGGGAATCGACCTCCCGCGGCGGGAGGACGATTCTGGGAATCGGCCTCCCGTCGCGGGAGGGCGATTCCCGGAATCGGCCTCCTGCCGCGGGAGGGCGATTCTCAGAATCGGCCTCCCGCCCAGCGGCTGGCATCCGCCGCCACTTGGGCAGGAGGCCAATTGCTGGTGCCACCACGATCAAAAACTTCTTTTTTTTTATCTATTTTTTTTTTATTTTTTTATTTTTATTTTTTTTTAAATTCAAAATATATATATATATTAAATTTTTATAATTGAAATTTAATTTGTTTTATTTGTTTTTGTTTTAATTTTATTCATTTTTTTTGTTTTTAATTTTTTTTCTAAATTTTGTTAAATTTTTTTTATTAAATTTTGTATTTTGTATTTTTATTTATTTATTTATTTATCTATTTTTTTATTTTTATTTTTATTTTATTTATTTTTTTAATTAAATTTAATGTTTAGTTTTTCCATTTAATTTTTTAAAATTTAGTATTTTTTTTTTTTTTTTTTTGAATTTAATATATATTTTTTAATCTTTTTAACTTTTTATTATTAGTTTTTTAATTATATAAAATTTTTATATATTTTTTTATTTCAATTAAAATTATATATATATATATATATATATATATATATATATATATATAAACTTAATATTTTCAAATTAATTTGTTTTTTATTTAATATATTTTTTTCTTTGGTTTATTTTTTTCAATTTTTCAATTTTAATTGATTTTTAAAGTTTTTTAACTTTTTATTTTAATAATGTTTTTTTTTTTTCGTTATATTTAAAATTTATTTTTTATTTCAAAATTTATTTGTTTATTCATTTATTTATTAAAATTTAATCCATATTTTTTAAATTTAATTTGTTATTTTAATATTAATATATATATTTTTAAATTTAATAAAATCTAATATATATATATATTTAATTTAAGTTCATATATATATATATTATTTTATTTTTTATAATTTAAATTTAATTTATTTTTTAAAATTTATTTGTTTTTTTTAAATATATTCTTTTAAATTTAATATTTTTACTGTATTTTATTTTTCATTTTTTTACTTTTAATTTCAATATATATATATATATATATATTTTAATTTTTTTTTTAAATTTATTAAAATTTAATATATTTCTTTAAATTTAATTTTTAATTTCAAAATTTTAATTTTTTTTTTCTAATTTAATATACGTTTTTTCTTTTCTTTTTTAAATTTAATTTCTATATTTTATTTTTTATAATTTTTTTCCTTTTTTAACTTGTTTTTTTTTTTAATATAATATTTTTATTTTTATTTTTTTATTTCTATATATTTTGAAATTTTAATCTTTAAATTTTTTTATTTTTTATTTTTTATTTTTATTTTTCTTAAATTTTAGGTTTTTTTTAATGTTTGAATTAAAATTTTGTTTTTGTTTTTATTTTTATTTTTTTATTCCTATATATTTTTAAATTTTAAGCTTTAAAATGTTTTTATTTTTTAAATTTATTTTTTTTCTTAAATTTTATGTTTTTTTTAATGTTTGAATTTTAAAAATTAGAAAATGTTATTTCTATTTTTAAAAATGTCAAAAATATGACACATTTTTTTTTTTTTTTTTTTTTTTTTTTTTAAATTCCAGCGTCAATTGGTTTTGTTTTGAGAGTGTTTTTTCAATCCTTTTTTCAAGAAACAATTTTGTTTTTAGCATAATTTTATAAAATGTTGAAATTTGACCTTAAAAAAAAACCAAGTGCATTCTGGTATACACTTTTTATTTATTTTTTAAAATTTTTTGGGGTGTTTTTTCATGTTTTTTGAGTCTTTTTGGGTTAGAGTTCCCGTTTTGAGGTCAGGTTACCTATTTCATCGGTAACATTGTTCCTACCGCACCTAGCAAAAGGCAGTATTGCCGCACTAGCAGGAGCAGGTCTGTCTGCACTGACCTCATGATCCTCGACATCTGGCATATCCTGATTGTCATCAGGATCCACACCTGGATCATTTGGTGGCGTTGACATGTCCTCTGATACCCGCCTATTCCACTTGGGGCCCCACCATTGCCTCTTTCAATTTTTCAGGTTCAACACAACTTACTATTTTTAGCAGTTTTTCGGGTCCCAAACTTCCGGAGCCGTTTTGAAGCCCTAAACGATCTTTTTTGGGCATCGCGCTTTCAACATATATCATAGAATGGAATGGATATTTGTGGCGAAAGTTATAGTCCTCAGTTAGATCTTTCTAATGATGTATCATGTGCGTCAAACGGAGATAGTATGCCAAAGTTACGTCCCTGGGAAGTTGAAACACCAATTTACCCAAACGGGGCCCATAGTTTTGGCGCTTCATCTCCTAGGGTTAGGTTTTTGGATGTTTAGAGTTCTACATTGTTTCTCAATAATAAATAGGCCCTCGAGCCTCATTGTAACTCAGTTCAGAGGCATGTAGCCGCCACATCTCTTCTCAGAGATAGCTACCAGCGCCCTAACTAGTTTTATTTCCACTATGTCTGTAAGCAAATTTCAGTTCTTTGATATTAATGAAATGAAGTGTTATTTCCGCTGCATCTCTGTATTTATGGTTATGTGTTTATTCTGTTGCGTTCCTGCATAAATCCGGATCATCCTCGCCATCAAAAGACCCAATGTATGCAAAATATATACAAGTACACAACAATAATTAGACAATTTCATTGCACAATTTAATAAAAACAATTAAAGAACATGTTAGAATAAATTTAAATAAAACAGTAATATTACCTCTATCATCCGGCGGCTCATCTTTTGTGAAGAGGATGTTGGCACACCCTCGCCAATCCAAACTCGCATAAGGATAGGGGACCATAACAAAGGGATGCTCATCAACACTGGCTAGCAACTCCAGTGCATCATGCGATATCCTCGCGAAAAACTCAGTCTCGCCCCTCTTGGGCATCATCTATCCCCACATGTGCATTTGTGCATCTAGCATCTACCTACGAGGCTGCCGAACAAAAGTAGGCCTCATCTCTGGAAACATCTCAAAAAATAAAATAAAAAATATCTGAAGCAAAAGGGAAGTTGACCCTCCCTTATGCATGAGCACGACATCTATCTAAGGCTGTACAGAACTGTCGCAAAAAAATGGCAGACCACCTGACAAGTCGTGGCTCCTATACTAAAGAATCAACATAATATAGAAGCAGGCAACTAATGTGTTGCCCGTCGCTGGTGTTGTGTGAAATGGTCGAAATCAGAAGTGAGATGCACCTCACCTCCTCACTACCAAATGCAGCAATACGTAACTGACCTCTGAAGACCTGAAAATATGAAGGAGACGGTATATCCGCGCTAATGTATTTCTAGGAGTACACCAACTGACTCCGTGCTGCATAGCCAACTAGAACCTCTGGGAACGAGGGAAAATCCACCCCTCTCCTCGATAGCCCTGAAATGAAAAAAATGCCTTCCTCAGTGGGTGCGTACCGCTGGTTAGGACCAACTCGGAAAGCTTGTAGGTGGGCATTCCACCTGCGGATAAGATGTCGCAAAAACAAGCCATAGCCCTTTAGGGAAGTAGCCTCCTCATAGAACTTGAGGAGGCCTACCTGCCTTAGGAGCCCCTGGGTAGCTACTGTAATAGGGCGAGGGTACGCATCTCTCTCCCTCTCTTGTGCCTCCCACAGGCGAAGCATGTTATACTAATCCACATGTTGTTGTCGATGTTCCCTCTCTTCTCTCTTTTCATGTCTCTGAATGATTGACATATTAAATACAATTTTTTTATTAAATGAGACACGTATTTAGGAATATACATATATATATTTTTTTGAAAAACAAAAACAAAAAAATGGTCAGTGTGCCATAAAAAACAGGCATGCATCGGTCACAATGCATCTTCTTTTGTCACGCACCAGAGGCGGTGCACCAGAATATTTGCAGCGCACCGGAGGCGGTGCACCTGCAAATTTTTAGTGCACCACCCTCTTGGCATTGTTCCAGAGTCAACGGTGCGGTGGTATAACAGACCACACCGTTGACTATGGACTAGTGTCGGGAGGGCGATGCGCTGACCAAACTATATGTTCCGAGGCGTATAGTTTGGTCAGCGCACTTACCTCCTGACATCATTACATAGTCAACGGTGCGGTCTTTTACCAGGCCGCACCGATGACCATGTTGAAATTCCAGAATGCGGTGCGCTGACAAAATTACCTGCCCTGGGTCGGATATTTCAGTCAATGCACCGCATTGTCGCTATTTCATATGGTCAACAGTGCGGCTGGGTAACTGACCACACCACACTTTTTTAAAATTTAAAAATATCACGGTGTGCCTTTCGGTATGCCCCGGAACCGGTGTGGATACCGTTAGCACCAGCTGCGGTGCGACCTGTAAATTTATAGGTAGCACCATGAACCAGTGCGGGTTGAACGGCTCGAGCGCATCGCGCGGGGGATTTTTATTTTTATTTTTTTAATTTTTAATTTTTAATTTTTAATTTTTTTTTTTTTTAATTGTTCATTTTAAGCTAATTTACAATTCTAATCCACTAAAAGGCTTAGTTATGGAAAAACAAGAAAAATATCTATACATTTGGCCTTCGAGGAGGCACATTGACTGTAGAATTTGCAAAATTAAATTTGCCCATCATTTTGCAAAATTTAAAATGGAGATTGCTGGGTAATGCACAACAGCAGTGTCTGCAATGGGTGCAATGGGAGCACCGATGTCAGGGTGCCTCAGATAAGGATAAGTTGCACCAGTGCTTGAAAGCTTTGGAGCACTGAAAAGTGAAAAATGCATTTTTTTGGCCATATATATATATATATATATATATATATATATATATATATATATTTAACCCTGTTTCGGTGCGCGAGGTTTTATAGGTGCACCGATGCGGTTTCTTACGATCGCACCAAGCGGTTTGAGTTTTGGCGCGGGGTTTTAGGACGCACCAGTGCGGAATCTTTGTAAAGCACTGGTGTGCTACAATAATAAGACGCACTGGGCGGGTTTGTACAGAGTGCACGGTGTCCCGGTGCGCCAATGTTTTTTGCGCACCTGTGCTTTCTCTTGTTGAACGCATCGGTGCAATTTAGGATGATAAGCACACCGAACGGAAAACATCCGCAAAAACCTCCACCCGCCAACCTCCTCTAGTAACCTCTGGTACAAACGGATGTCTGGGGTATTTTTATAAGGGGTTACTCAAAAACATCCACTAGAGGGTCTTTTCCTTGTAGTGATCTCTCAATGTGATTGATTCCTAAGTTAGATAAGCATAATTCATTATTTAATGCTCTGTTTTGGAGGAATTATCATAGTTGTGCTTCAATTTCTTTTTATAGAAAATGATTCATGATTTCCATGATATTTTTGAAACCCTACCAGTATAATAACACTAATCTAGATTCCTGAAAGTGATAAAGTACGTGCCTACATTGCCCCATCAGATCTCTGCAATTCTGATCCTCAGTGCCCTGACCTAGTTCTTCCTAGACCTAATTCACCATCCGACACCCAAAATCAATCAATCAAACTCTAGAGCTACTATTCCTAGCCTAAAATCCTCATTATCCAGTCAATTTGGCTGTGATCTTGCAGAGAGAGCCCTCTCCTACCTAGTAGGGCTAGCTACTAGGCCAAAGCGGTCAGTTGTTAGCTTTGCTGGTATCCTTCTTAGCCTTCGGAGATCTGGTGGAATGATAACATCTTGGTGACCATACTAGGGAGTGAGGTGACAAATATTCCCTGGGAAAGAACAAAAAGGATCATATCTGATTGTTGATGGTGAACAATAGTCAGACACAAAGAAGGTTGTGCATTATTCACCTAGCGACATCAGTGTCGAAGAATCCAAAGGTTCAAATTTTTCATAGCGACTCCACTATTCAAGAATCGGTAGTCTAAAGAACTTCTTAGTGACTTCATTGTTGTCAAAATGGATTCAACTACTCGAAGGTATGCTCCTATGAATCGTGATCACATTCTAGGCTTTCTGAACCACATGCCTTGTGTAGATTGGCAGCCTTATCTCCCAAAGTTCAAAGATGAGAAAGAGGATGATGCTACTCTACATCTCGTTAAATTTCACATGCATGCTTGCAAGTTGAGTGTTCAATTTCCCGAAGATTGTATGCTGAAGATGTTCATGGCCACCTTGGAGGAACAAGAAAGATCATAGTATGAAGGTTTAACATCTGGTTGTATTTATTCACTTGCTGATTTTTTCATATGATGTTTTATGAAAATTTTAAAGAAGAACATCCATCTGTAATGTTGGTAAAAGATTGTTGCAAGCATTTTCAAGGTTTTATTCGTCATTTGGAAAGTT
Source organism: Pinus albicaulis (assembly GCA_034641835.2). Lineage (NCBI taxonomy): Eukaryota > Viridiplantae > Streptophyta > Pinopsida > Pinales > Pinaceae > Pinus > Pinus albicaulis. The sequence goes on from CM076575.1 coordinate 1,556,225,878, forward strand.
TTTATGGTTATGAAGAATTGATGGATGAGGAACTTCAATAGGCGTTGCTTGAAATTCCCTTCCAACAGCATGAGAAAGAATCAAATTCTAGATGTCATTCAGTTCAGAAAAATTTCCAACAAACCGTCTTTGCGTTGACTGAAGAGAATTCCCATCAACCATTAGTTGGTGAAGAGAAATTTGTTTCCACTTCAACATATGAAGACGATAAAAAATGTTTTCAAATTACAGAGGACCAGGACATTGAAGATTGTCATTCAGTTTTTTTTTTTTTTTTTTTCATGTCTTGAATTTTTGTTTCAAGAAGAAATTTTCTCCCCTACTTGTTCAGAATTTTTTGAAGACCAGGAACACACTCTCGTTGAGGTACATTATGAAGAGAGATCAGATTCAAGAGAAAAAGGCACCTTGTTTCTTCTAGTTCAGGAAGAGGTAAACTTTCATGTTTTTCAGGATCCAGTGGAAAGTTTGCTGCAGTCAATAGGGATGATATCTTTTCTTAAATTTATGGATCATGAGGACATGTTCAATAGACACCTGGAGTGGCCTATTTTTTGTCTTTTCTGCCTGCTCGAGGAAAGTGAGAGAAAAACTCAAGTAAGTAGCCATCTGTTGGATTGGTTACACTCGAAGGATCACTGCACGTGATTGTACATATGTCTTTAGCAAGTAGGTGGTTGTTATTAAGATTTGAAGCCCACAAGTCTCAGTGATATGTTTCCATCAATAAGTTTTGTAGTTTTTAATTCAGTTAGAGTCACTCAGTTTATCATGTCAATTTTTCAGTATTCAGTTTGGTTTTTAAATTTTGATTCCATGTCCAATGGTTAGGTTACTTGGTCTACGGTGTTCTTGACACCTCCAAGGATCTTCCATCCCCGACTAGAGCCAATTTTAGTGTCAGTATTTACATCCTGTCACCAATGATCAGTGGGTTCTTATCATGTCCTGTTAGGGTCTCATAGTCAAATTCTATAGTTTCAAATAAGTTTTCAAATAAAATTTGATCATTGATTGTTTTATAAGTCACCGCTGCTCCCTCCATTCACTCATTTTCATCATCATTTCATGAGTCATGTCCACCATTTTCATCTAGAGTCTTAGGTTAGTCACCATGTTTTCACCTAGGTCAGTGTCTAGGTGTCTTTCAATTCACCACCATAAATGTCCGAATTTTGTCATAAGATGGTGAAAGAAGGGTCAATTCATCATTGCCTAAAGGTTCAGGTGCTTCCAAAACAGTAAGTGAACATTAATTACTTCTCCTTCAAGTGAATTTATTCAGCAAAGAGTGGATTCCCTCTTTTAGGGTTTTCAAAATAGTTTTTGGATTACTGAGATGTTTGGTTGCTTTCAGCTGGAAAACCCCTAGTTTTATCACATACAAATCTTCATTTTTTCCACACTCCACTACAATCCCTAAACCCCTTACACTCTCTCACACACCATCCCTAAGCTTATACACTCAAAACCTAGTCCCTACACCATCATCACTACCCTATGCTACGTTTTTGGCAGCCTCCTAGAGCTAGAACTGTAAATTAATTCCCTAGGTCTACATCACATTTTGAATCATAGAGCTAGAACTAGAATGGATATATATTGGCTTCTACATCACATTTTGAATCATAGCAATAAAAAATCTCAGCTTTTGACAGGTGGAAAAGCTAAAAAATATCACAAAAAACACCTTTCTGCCACTTTTTTCAGCCAAATGCTTCACTTTTTGACCAATTTTGGAAAAAGTCAAATTTTCAGGGGCTTAACTCCATCATTTTCACTTCTTAAGGAAATTTTGGATAACTAGACAAAAATATATTTCCAATGAGATATCATGAGCTCAATTTTCAGTTCAGGAAGGCCTCCAAATGTAACCTGCAACTTCACGCTGCACTTTCCTCAGGGACACACTGCACTTTTTGAATAGTCTTGGGAGAATTGATTTTTGAGGGGATATACCTTATTATTTTAATTGTTTAAGGTGTAAATTTTATATCATACAGAGAGATATTTCCAATGAGCTATCATGAAATCAATTTGGATTTCAGGAATGCCTCCAAAGGTGACCTGAAACTTCACGTTGCGCTTTTTGACTAGTATTGGAAGAATTGATTTTTGAGGGGCTATACTTGATAATTTTCAGTTTTTGAGGGGTCCATTGTGTAGCAGACAGAGAGATATTTCCAATGGGATATCATGGGACCAATTTGGAGTCCAGGAATGCCTCCAAAAGTAGTATGCAATCTCAAGTTGCGCTTTTTCCAGTTTGCCTGTTATCTTCAGAATTTCGAGTTTTTCTCAGTTGGATGATGAATTTCATGAAATTATACCGATGTAAATTTTTAAATAAAATGTAATTATAGTTACTATAGGTAAATACATCAATTAAATTTGTAGTTTAGGGTCAAGTGAATCAATTTCACCAAAAAAGGGAAAGTTTGTTGATCTCCCTAGTCATTAGGATTCTAGTTGAGGATTTTAGGGAAAAACTCCACAAGTCATGGATTTTACCCCTGAGAGTGGGGAGAAGTATGTTTTGTTATATATCTTTCATTTTCTTTGTCATTTTAATGGTTGGATGTTGTGTAATTGATATTTTAACAATAGTGTAATCAATCATTTTTTGCAGGAACTAATAGACAAAGTTGCACCTATTTTGGTGGGATTCCTATGGTATGTGTTTTAGCAGTGTCGCCTCTTATGTTTTCATATGTTTTAATGTATTATTCTTTCAATTTTCATGTACATCTCTCAATGTGATTGATTCCTAAGTTAGATAAGCATAATTCATTATTTGATGCCCTGTTTTGGAGGAATTATCATAGTGTGTTTCACTTTCTTCTGATAGAAAAGAATTCATGATTTCCATGCTCTTTTTGAAACCATACCAGTCTAATCACACTCATCTAGATTCCCGAAAGTGATAAAGTATGTGCCTACCTTTCCCCATAAGATCTCTGCAATTATGATCCTCACTGCCCTGACCTAGTTCTTCCTAGACCTAATTCACCATCCAACACCTAAAATCAATCAATAAAATTTTAGAGCTACTATACCTAGCCTGAAATCCTCATTATCCACTTGATTTGGTTGTGATATCATGGACAGAGCCCTCTCTTGCGTATTAGGGCTATCTACTAGGCCAAAGCGGTCTTTGGTTACCTTTTCTGATCTCCTTCTCAGCCTTCAATGATCTCTGGTGGAGTGATAACAACACCCAAGGTCAGTCTCCAAAAATAAATTTCCAAAGATCAGAGTTGTAAAATCAACTGAATCGTTCTTCCCCTTGAAGGGTGTGACAGTGTGATTCATATAAGGTTATGATTCCACCCAGATTTGGTTATTCCTACCCTTATACAGAAGCCATAAATGTGACTATACGGTAGGAAAATAGCCCTAAAATTAGTTGGACCATTATGTACTCAACAATACGTTGTAGGATTCTGGGATGTCCATAATTACTATGTTTATGCATTGGTGAAATTGCCGATCATATGGTAGGAGAATATAGACTTTTCTGAGTTCACTGGTGGCTTGGACAAGAGACATGTCCAATTGACTGATTTGTGCATTGGTCTGATCCCATCTAGCATTGATTTTCTTAGCTACAAAAAATGGCATTACATTTACACATGCACCATAATCAACTAAGCAATTGTGTACATTGTAATTAAAAATTTCAAAATTCAATAAAAAATAAGGGCAAAGTATGTTAGATTTTAATATTAATGCATTAACAATTGACTCTAGGGGACTATAAGACTTACATCTCTTTTGCAAATAAGCACTATCACCTGAGGAAGGTTGGTCAAGAGCTCATACAAGCAGTTATTGCTGGCTTGCAATCCTTGTAAGCTCGAAGATTTAAATATTAGTGCAAGATTTCTTCATGTCTTCAACTATATTAAAATCCAACATGACGAGCATTACCGAAGTGTCTAAGGGAGTGGATTTATTTGATACTTAAGGAATGGTGGACTTGATTTTACTATTGGCGAAAGTGTTTTTTGTTGTAGCAGTATTTCCTGACTTATCCTAAGTGTTATGAGCTGAGTTGATAGGTGGTGTGATTTTTCTTAACAAGTGTTCTTTCAATTTCTGCCTCATCACCTCTTGTTCGAAAAATGTCCCTTGGCTGCTCAACTTATATCGACTATTTTTCTTTTTAGTAGAGGCCTCAGCCAGTGGTGGTTCTTCGACAATTTTCTTTTCAAATGTGAACACACAACTGAAATCATTCACTACGTACCCAACACTCACAGTCTCTTCGGTCATAGTGGTTTCTTCCTTTTCTTCCATTTGCTCAATCTGCTCACTTGAAAGTACTATGTCAATGATGTGCACAACCAATTTTTTCATGTTGTGATTCCCCTACGGGCATGTATTTTTTGAATGATATTATTGATGAAAAGAACAATATTGGTCCATTCCCATACTTATGGCATTCAACACAACGTTCAATCTTTGTAAATACTTAGCTGACCAATTGCTATTGTTGGTGTTGTTTGTAGCTCTTCTCAAGAAGGTTAACTTTGGGGGCTTGCTGCTGAGAGTGGTCTCACTTGACCTTTGTTTTAACTCTGTCGGTTCATTGGATAGAGACTTGATGGTCTCGGTCAAGCTTTCAAGATTATTGGACTATTTATCCTTTACCTTGCTTGAAGAAGCCTGAGACATTTTACCCACCTGCTTGGAGTCTTTTGATGGTTCATTGTCGACAATGACTCTAATTGCGTGTAATTCCTTTTCAAACGCAATGGATTCTTCAACAATTTCATCCAAAGTTTCTTTTGCAGTTCTCTTCACAAACTGTGTGATGCTTTTGGACAAGGCAAAAGTGTATTAATTAATTGTGATGGAGTTGTGAGGTTTTGTATTTGTATGAAAATCTTTCAATATGCAATTTAACCTCTTATTCAAATCTTTAAATTTTTATTTTTTATCCATCTTCAGATTCCCCAACTCCTTTAATAACATGCCTGGGATTTTTTCATCGACGATTTTTTCAAGGATCAAATTTTTAAACCCCTTTCAATTCTAAATTGAGTTTGGAGGAAAACTATGGTACCAAACAACTGGTCTACCATATAAGGTACAAGGAAAGCGTCTACATGTAACATCATCATAACGTACCTCAAGCATCTACAGTTGTAGATAGAAGTTATCCAAATAGTCTTCCACTTTTATTTCTTTGTTAGGGTCATACTTCGTTGACAACTTTTCTGGGTGTCTCAGCATCTTATGTAAAATACCCGCTAGAAGCAAGTGGGCCCTGAGACATCCAATCCAGATCTTGGTCTACCATGTTTTCGTTTCTATGCTCCTCATCTTATTCAGAATCTGAGGAATCTTCTTCGTGATAATCTAACCAGTGGAAAATTTCGTTTGAGAGCACACCATTGTCCCCGTCATAGTTATGCAGGAAAATCCTCTTTGCAGACAGACACGATACCTCTAGCCCTAGGATGGGTCTAGTAACAACATGGAACAATCTAATGCCTAATTTCCTATATTGCAAATGGACACATATCATATATAGATGACCTACCTCGATCTGATGTTGTTCCTCGCTCGAATCATTTGATACTTTGCACTTCGTAGCCAGATCCTCGCTATCGCCAATGCTTATTTACCTGCATAAGAGATAAAACAACACAAAACGTGAAAGCACAACATATTTTTCACATAAAAAATCTATATAGTTGATCAAGGAGTACTAGAAATCCAATAATACATTATAGACAAGAGTGGAAATCAATAATAAGTTGTATCATATTAATATAGAGAGGGGGAGTTGAAACTTGTGCTTTGATGTCACAACTCTCCTTCAACGGGTTCGGATCTAGGCACGTCTCCAAAGCGCTCGTTTCAACTTGATATGAAAATTCCAAAGGTATCAAATCTCCTTCAATGCCTATAGCAACAATTCTCTCTCTGATGTTCTTCTCTCTCTGTTCTAACTAGCAGAGGTATGGGAGGATGTCCATTTTATAGTGAAGAGATAGGGAACATAAATCCACTTAAGGCGGGGAAATGGTTTATCTCCTTGGGTGGTTCCTCTTTTGTAGGAACAAGAAGCCCAAAGGGAGAAGCTCAGCCCTATCCCCAAGAAAAAAAAACCATCTCTTCGCCCACGAAGCTTCCATATGTCGAAGCTTCATTTCCATTTTTGAAAACCTTCCATAAGTGGATCGACACGGGTATGATCTCCATTCTAGCGCCGATTGACGCTGCTCCAGACCAAAAAAGAGGAATAAGTGCGACTGAGATAGGCAGAGGGTGAACCACTCTAGATAAAGATGTTTTTAAGGATTTGCTTTAGGAATGGTCAACAAAGAGTTCATTCAGTATATTGTAAGGGATGTAATGGAACATTTTCATTATGTAAAATAGATACAGGGGTTACTGTCAAAGGTCCTCCAGGATCAGGAACAGGGAGTACAGGGATAGTGACAAATTTTTGTGTAACAGTCAACCCCGTTAAAATGTGGAGGCTTGTCTGGTTTCTTTTCATTTTATGTAGACTCTGCTAGCTCTTCGAGGGTGGAAAAAACCAAATCTTCTACTGTAGGAACCACTACCCCAGAAGGAGTTGTCTCTTTCCTCTTTGGAAAAAAAAGAATACTATGTTCTCTAGGGATTAATCCAATAGCCTTTGTAAAGCAACGGGTTATAGGCTGGATTTCCCAGATGTTGTCATAAGAAATTTCACAAGTTTTTTCTGGACCAGGCTGAGAAGATCCACCAACCTCAAGAATATGAGTCTCAGAGGTGTTGGGAATGTTACTTCCTTGACAAGAATAAGTATGATGAGGGTGGGTGGAGTTATCAACCATAAAAATCTGGTTTCCCTCCTTATAGCGCCATAAATTTTGAGAGCGCTGGACCTGCCGACATTCAAATCGGTCTCTTCGATATGCAGTCCCAATTAGAACTCACACCGTTTCCAATAGGAGCCCCATCCTAAATATGGAATGATTACCATTTTCTTAAAGGTTTTCCTTGGTTTTAGTTGTCAACAAGAGAGAGATGATCGCATATGTGGCTTCGAAAAGCAATTAGGTGTGCATGGTGAATGTTCAGCTGTAGGTGTGTCAAGGTTCTTCTACTGCGGAGGGAAGATAAAGTGAGCCTCTAAGAGAGAGGTAATTACACCACCCTAGCATAGACACATAAACATGAATATTTATCTAGCATCCAACAGAATAGTCCACAAAGACGTGACGATCATTACAACCATTGCAACACATTCTCAATATGATAAGCACTAAAATAACCAAAATAGTTCAACTACTTTAGTACAAGTGAAAAAAAACATGAATCATAAACATTCACATAATAGTCTTACAAATATTCATAATTCATGCATGAAGAATGTCATGTTCATTTGGCTTCATATATTAAGTAAAATTCCCAAGACACATGTATACAACGAACACCACTATCTCTAATAGTGGAGCGTTAGAGCCACTACTTACTCCCCATAAGAACTAACTTGCCTCTGTGATGCCTTATGGGAGAAGCCAAGGTGAAAAGTCCCTTTATTGTACAATGAGGGTGTATATATAACAAATGGGGTGATCCTTCACCTCCCTTGTGACTCTTTCACTACCCTCATGATTGTTTGACTTCCCTATGGCTTTTCAACTTTTACATGACTCTTTACATTCTTTTGTCCTTTGGACTTCCACTTTACAATACATTTTTTAATAAGAATTTACATAATCCACAAAATGATGTGGCACATGATGACTCATGACATGACATGGACTACATGATGACATGGAAATGTCAGGTCACTCTTTGCTAGTACTTGCTTCACTTTTTATTGAAGATGATCTCTTTTCCACCTCCATATGGCTTAGAGATGAGTCTTCAATGTTATTAGATCTTGAGTCGTGGTCACAAAATGATGTCCCTTTGCTTCCTTCTGATTGATCAAATTGTACGTTCAACTACAGAGGTGTCTTCTAGCATGATCTCCTTCTTCATCATCTTGTCATAGCGTGATAGAATATCTGCATTTACATTTCTCTCATGAAAAAACAACATCAAGCCGATAAGCCCCTACTCTAAGATGTTGCATGAGGATGCACCGGCTGAGATAATTCTGGGTGGCAGGATGAGGGAGAGACTTAGGGATTGCACATCTCAGGCAGTTAAGGGCTAGGACTGAGCCTTTGAGACTACGCAATGTGCATTTCAGGCTAGACTGGGCTTGAATATTGCACAGTTGGGGGATTCAAGAAGCCGAGATGAGGGCCTGAGCACTGAGTTTTCCCACTGTCCAGTGTTGGAAGAACAGGGAGGCCAGGTGACTGGGAAATTTCGCACTTCAGGCCTGGTTGGAGGAAAGGATTACACAATTCTAGATCTCAAGGGCTAAGCTTAAACACTGGGATTGCGCAGTTCTATAAGGCATAAACTACACATTGCATAGTTCCAGGAGACAAGGTTGTTGCTTGAGGGTCGACACTGCGTAATCCGTAGTTCAGGTTGGCTAAAAGTGGTTGAGTGGGCCAGTCGAGGATTTTTCCCAATTTTGACTAAGTTTTGGATCAATGAAATGAGTATGAACAGAACAAGACTCTGAGTATTATATCACACTTATATTACTTAATGACACCAAAGGAACACTTAGGACACATGAATGACACACTCTTCTCAATGCGACAAATTTGCAATGGTTAACACCAAAGGCACACTTTGCAACGACCGTGAAAACACTTATGCAACAATGCTTAAAACATTGCAAATGAGTGTGATGGATGCTTTCATGATAAGAAAAAATAATTTCCACATGAATTACTCCCTAAACACACCAAAACTAGCCTGTGTACATTGTGCGACACTTAACATGCTAAAAGACGACACTTTAATTTTCTTGCAAATGGGACCAAAACACTTAGATAAAACACCTGCAATGACTCTTAATGTTTGCGATGCCAGTGTGCGAGGCAAAAGTAGGCACCAAAATTTAGATGTAGGCCACAATTTTGAAGGGTGTTGTAGTAGCATCAACAGATAGGTAATCTCTAAGAAGTTCCTAGTGAACCTCCTGTAATAACCTGCTATTCCCATGAATGATATGACCTCATCCACATTCCGAGGAGTTGGCCACTCCATGCAAGCTTTAATATTTTCAAGGTCCACTGCTATACCTTCCTTGGAAACAACATGTCCCAAGTAATGAAATTTAATCTGAAAGAAGTTGCACTTGTTGAGTTTGGCATACAACTGATGCTATCTCAACAATATTAATATTGTTGCTAGGTGCTTTGCATGCTCTTCCTCATTCATATAATATATCAATATTTCATCAATGAATACTATCACAAACTTGTATGTATAAGGATGCAACAAATTGTTCATCAAGCATATGAAAGTATCTGGAGCATTAGTAAAGGAACCACCACAAACCCACAATTCCCATCCCTAGTACGGAAAGTGGTCTTGTAATTATTTTCTTCCTTGATTCCCACCTGATGATATCCTGATCTCAAATCAATCTTTGAGAACACTGCTACTCCTTTTAGTTGATCAAACAAATCGTTAATCCGCAAAAAATGAAACATGTTCTTGATAGTCACCTTGTTTAGCTTCTTGTAATAAATGCATAACTTGAGAGTACCATCCTTCTTGTTTACAAACAACACTGGTGCAACCCAAGGCGACACACTTAACCTAATGTATCCCTTATCAAGCTTTTCCTCATGGTGAAAATTCAATTCCACCAACTTCGTAGTACTCATTTTTTAAGGTGCCTTAGATGTTGGTTCTATTCCTGACATCAAATCAATAGAAATGTCCACTTCCCTATGAGGAGGAAACTCTAAAATCTATACAGTAAACACATCCTGAAATTGCTACAAAATATGATACCTCTCTAGGAATTCATCATCCTCAACATCCTTCCCTTTTTCACTAGAAATATGAACTGCAAATAATACACATCCCTTTCTGCAACTGTGCTTTGCCTGCATAGTTGTAACCATTCTCACTGATGTTTAATTCTTCTTTCCTTGTAAGATTCTCCTTTCCCCATAATAATCCAAGAACTCAATAGCCTTATCATATCATTCCACTTTATTCCATGAATGTACAACAAAACCATTCCCAAAAACATATTTTATGAACCCCAACAAAGCACATTTAGATGTGCTGATGTAGGCATACCATTCAACTCAAATGCACAATATATCACCCAATAATGAACTCTTCTCTTGGTCCATGTAGCCAACTGTACCAACCGAGATTATGCATGCAATTTTTTATTCAAGCAACACTTATCCACCTGGTTAGGACTGATATAACTATATTTAGATCCAGAGTCAATGAAAATAGAAACAACTCGATCACAAATCTTACCTTCCATCTCAATAATGGATGCTTGATGATCAACCTACCTATTATCCAATGTTGCATAAATCCAAGGAATACTCTATCCAACATCCCCAATTGTTTGTGCCTCCTGAGTACTGTAAATATGAGGTATGCACTCTGATGCTGTGGACAAACTCTCCTGCATTTCTCTCCACCAAAAGTCCAACACTGCAAAGGATTCATGCCATCACCTTTTTTTCTTCTACTTAGGCTGATATATATGTCCTTTTTCAACTACATTAAACTTCTTGTAAGACACTACATTCTCCTTGTCACTCCTGATGTCTTCCTCACTTCTTAACCCACTTTCCCTTAGTCTTATCATTCCCTTTCCAGTCACGCTTAGGCTTAGGCTGCTCATAACAATGCTTCAACTTCCCAATGACTTCCTCCAATGACCAAGGCTTACTCATTCTGATCCTTTAATGCTAAAGGCAATCCAATAATGAACCTTTGGACCTTTTCCTTATCATCCTTAAGATATGGAACATACCTAAACAACTCCATAAACTTAGTCGTCTACTCTTCATCTATCATAGACCCCATCTTAAGCTCATAGAACTCCTCAGCCTTTCTATCGTATTATCTCTCAGACAATTAATTCTTTCTAAAGAGTCTTTTAAACTCATGCCAACTCAACTCCTCTATCTTGATGCCTTTGACACACTTGATATCTTCCCACTAGATATATGCTTTTCCCTTGAGACTCAAAATAACTATTTTGGCTTTCATATTCTTTGTATAACCATGCAATTCAAAGAACTTCTTCATCCCAAGTAGTCATGCTTTTGCATCTTCATGTTTTTTCATCTCTCCATCAAATGTAGGGGGCTTTGATTTCTTGAACTCATATGGAGAGTATTGCTTCTCACTCCTACTATAAGGATGCTGGTGGTGATGACCATGATGTCTCTTTGAACTAGAAGTAGAATAGAACCCATAAGCACTACCTCTCCTGTCAGGTGTATCCAACCATTTGTCACCTCTAACTGTGTCATCCTTGTCCAACCTGTATCCTGATCAAGACCTGCTATCATATGCCCTATTAGTCCTTTCCTCCTGTCCATGATTGATTCTTGACTTTCCCTATTTATCAAAATATGATAAGCTTTGAATGATCACCGCATTAACCTCAGCTTGATTTTCTTGAGCTATAACAAGTCTTTCCCGTGACTGCATTATCCTGTCATTATCTTCCTTGCAACTTCTTATTTTTGCCTTCATACTTCTCAGTGTACCTGTTATATCAGGAGAATACTGATCTCCTTGCTACTCAGATGATCTATAAGGAGAGTCACGTAAATTGGAATCCACCATTTTGTTCGTCTACTTTGATCTTCTATTTCTTGCAAACATGTCATGTTAGATAAACCAAATATAGACATAATCAAAATCATAACTTAATGAAGTTAAGGGGAGGTTAGATTGTATGCACAATTAATCTAGATTAGCATGATATATGTATATATAATTACATAAACATATCAACACCTCGACATCATCATGATGACACAAGATTGCAACAATGACCATCACAATGCGCATACCAAACATATAGACAACTAACATGCATGAATAACATCACATCTAGCCCATCCAGTCTAAGTGTTTGAACCTAGAATCTTTGATACAACCCTGTAAATGCCTCCTCCCACATTTACTCAAATTCACAATCTCGCCATGGTAAACATGAGATGTGTGTCACTATGACATGAACCGACCTCCAAGTTCCAATTATGGAAGTGGGGACAACACACCAATACTTACAGACACCCTTCAGGAACACTAGATCACCCATAAGTCATTCCACAACCTCTGATGACCAGATCCTGAGCTAGAACCACTTTTCACAAGATTAACCCCTAATCACACACACAACAAGGCAAGAGTGCGATTATGAAGTCCCAACCACACACACTAGCCTAATTCTATGTAGTTATGTCCTAAAATTCCTAGTTCAGTGCCAACAGTTCTAAGATCTGAGCCACTGTTTCAAGCTAGCCTCCTGACCACTACCCATAATTGCTTGTGACTTTCCAGAATCATAATTAACATGAAAAAAATTGCTAACATTCAAACTTGAAGCAAGAAATTGACCTAGATTTCCTAATCCATAACAAACATTTCGTTAAACATGTAATCTACAACTCATGAATGCATATTTGATCATAAAAAATTGAATCTCATTTGAGAATCACCCAAAAGGCTCCAAACCCTCTTTAGCTAACTACAATAAATCTTTTTAGCCCATGCATTCATCAACCATTCAATAACTTATCTAAACATGTCAAGATGAATAGATGAAATACATCATATAACTAGCATATAACATGCAAATAACCAATATAGAATCCATGGAAAATCAACCATAATGTCAACATAATAACCAATACGAGTGCTCATAAATCACAATAGGAAAATAACACTTATTAACATGTGAAAATTCTAACCAAGTCATGGAATTCCACGTACCACCCGACCATAGATTGGGTTGAACCAAATCTCTCTTTCAGCTAATCACCCTCATGCCATATTCTAAGCATGAATGTGATATCTCATAGAATAACCTAAAACAAAACTAAACCAGGGAATCTAGAGGCCAAACCACCTCAACCCTCAACCATAGTGAATCCACCTCTACAATCTCGAAATCACTAACATCAACTAGATTGGTCTCTACCAAAGTTGTCCAGGGCTCCAGGAACTAGTAACTTAACCCACAACCTTCCAATGCTCCAAAGAATTTGTTCCGACCACTAATCCAAGGATAAGTAACTCAACCCACCAAGGGTTCCAGAGAATTTCTACCAACCTACTATTCCAGGAACTAGTAACGCAACCCAAGTTGTTCAGGGCTTCTAGAGCATTTATTACAACCCACAACCATTGGGAACCTGAGCACCAATTAAAAAAACCATTGGAAAACCCATAACACCATGGAAATGGCAAGGCAAGGCTAAAACCATTGTCAATCCAAGAAAATATCCATGTCAATGATAACACATAACCAAGGAACCACAAGCATATACCATGCATCCGAAAGTCAGCAAGGAAATCACACATACAACTTGTTACTTGCAAAGCAATCCAATTGTAGTTGTTGATCCAACTATTCCCTTATGGTCCCTTACTTTATTTATCTAATACAAAGTGAATTCTAGAGTGCTCCAAGAATGCTCTAAGTGTGCAAGAGTATGAGAGAATGAATGAGAGAGCCAAAAACTGAACTAATAAAAGTTGTGAATTGTTTCTCTGATGCCTTTTTATCATTGATGCCTCTATTTTCTTTATTTCCCCCCTAATTTGCCCTGGAAGAAAATTTGTGTCTCTTCAATTTCCTTTTCTCCTATTTTCATTTATTTTCATAATTAAATGAAAATTATTGCCTATTTTCATTTGCCAATTTCCATATCTAATAATTAATCACAAGTGATGCCCACTAATGCGTTTTTTCCCAACAATTCAACTTGAAATACATGTTGCATGACCTTCGTCTTATTTTATTTACATAGAAATCAACCAGGGGCTGTTACACTCAATTTGATGGGAAAATGGAGATTGTGAATAAATTTTTAGGACATCTACATTACTTTGCATCTAATAAACAAACACAATGGGTCAATGAATACCCTTGGAAAAATGGTAGCGCAACACATCCTTCCATACTTCATCAAAAAAGGTACCATTTATGGACATGATTCTCCATCCATTACATCACCCTTGAAGGGGACTATGAAGTTTGAAGCAGTAGAGGACCACATACGATACTAATAAGAGGTTCTCAAACCATTTAAGGACAACTTGGTTATAGAAAAAAATAGGATGAACCAACAATCACATCAACATTATAATAAGAGCGAATTTGAAGTGGGGTATTAGGTATTTGTGAGACTATGACCGTGTAAAATGATGTTCCCCAAGCAATAAAATAATGATAATGAATTAGCACCAAGATATTGAGGCCCCTATAAGTTGTTGAAAATGATTGTAAGCATGGCTTACAAATTGGACTTGCCTCCATATCCACATGTACATCAAGTCTTCCATGTTTCTTGCTCAAAGAAGGTAATTGGTGATAAGATCCCAATCAAAACTATTTTATCAGAGATTAGTGAATAAGGGAGAATCTCATTAGAATAAAAAACAATCATGGAAACAAGGATTAAGTGGCTGAGAATTCGAGCAATTTTTGAGTACCTCATCAAATGGAAGAACCTACTAGTAGAAGAGGTGACATGGGAAGATGAATTGTTCATGAAAAAACACATGAATATCGTCAATTGTTGATGGAAACACTTGTTTTAAGGGGAGCGGCATGCTAAGCCCTATATAAGTCCCATGAACCCCAAAACCCCTTATTAAGCCCTAGATATTCAGTTTTTACATTTCTATTGTGGTATTGTCATGTAGGCTAGAACCTTGCATGGTCCTATTTTATTATAATTGTGCCCTTTTTCTCCTTTATATATACTAATGATACCTTGTATAAGGATCATCATAACTCATATTATACATTGTATTCATTGTAAAATGAGGCCCCCCCGAAGTGGAATGTAATTATTATTTTTTTATCTTTTTTAAGGTACATGGTTCATCAATAATTCCTAGGTTTTTTTTTATGACAAAATGAATACTATCATGGAGGTTGAGGTTACTATGGAAGAACATAAATATTTTTGGGATCTCTCAATAAGACAAAAAATTAAAGCCTAGATGGTTGGATGATGGAATTCTATCTAAGGTTCCATGAAACTTCAAAGAAAGATCTCCTTATTGTAATTGATGAATCGAGAAGGTTAGGAAGGATATTGAATGTTGAAAATGCTATGTTCATAGCCTTAAATACACAAAAACAATGACCACTATAATTTCTAGGACTTTAGGCCAATATCCCTTTGCAACTTTGTTTGCAAGATGGTATTGAAGTTAATTGCAAACATAATGAAGCAAGCTCTTTTCATGGTTATTTCAAAGGATCAATTTGGCTGAGTCTTTTATAAGAAAATTCATGATGCGTTAAGCACTCCCTAGTAAAGGTTTTCACTTGATAAAATATGGGAAAGTAGTCAATAATGGTGATTAAAATTGACCTCTCAAAATCTTTATTATAAATTTAATTGAGTGTTGCTAGGCTATTTCTCTTACAAATTGGCTTAAATCTTCAATCCGTTTATTGGATTATGGAATGTTAGGAATTAAAATTTTATTCTCCTGACCAATGCTTCAGCATCTGAGTTTTTTTAAAGCATCCCAGGGCTCAAGGAAAGTGTGCCCTTTGTCATAACCCTATTTTCCACTCCATTATAGTGAGAGAAACCGAATATCAACTTACCTCAGTTGTTTGGCTAAAATGCATCCCTTTTCGCCTTTTATTTTACTCATGTGAGATTTATGCCATGATAAAAGGGTAAAATTACATAATTGAGCAATTTCTCCTAATTATTTTTCCAAAATATTATAATTATGAGATAATAATTATTTCATAATTGAGAAAAATGTCATAATTGTGAAATAGGTTTCTAGAGTTTCCGATTCCCAAGGAGAACGACTTGACCCACTTGTGTATGAGTTGGCTAGGGGCCCATTATTGTAGAAGTTTCCTAACTTCTCAAGCCCATAAGTGTCTAGATACATTCTCTCAAAGGATGGAATGAGCCTATATATTCTCACCAAGATGAAAGGGTGAGGAGGAGAGTATCCATACAATAGGGAGAGAGCTCTGCAATTTTGGGAGAGCCAGTTTTTAGAGCCATACTTTTAATGAGCTGAGATCTTGATCTTATGCTGCCACTTTGCTCCCATATAGAGAGTTTGTGAGGCCTTAGTATTATGCGAGTGCTCTTCATGCTCATTCACTGGATCTAGTGGGGAAAATTTGTCAGATCGTGTATAGGAGACGCTAGAGTGAAGGTATAGAAGCGTTGTATCATTTATTATGAGATTAATGAAGATCCATGTTCTCTCCCTTACATGACTGTGTTTCAAACCTTGTTATTGGTTTATTTTATCATTTATCTAACAATATTAAGAGGAAGATCTCTTGTCGTCCTTGAATGTTTGTGTTTGTGTGCAGATGTTGAGATTGGAAGCAGATGGAGTAGATCGCTCATGTGGAGCGCAAGAATTCTGCTACGAACTCGAGATTCGTCCCCAAACCGTGAGGAGGAAAGGTACTATTCTCTTCCTCATAATGTAAATCCAATTGCATATTGCTTGTTGAGTCATATGGGATTGGGATCTTTTGTATATTCTTAGTCGTGCCTTTGACTGTCTAGTGATCTATTAGACACTAGATCACGGAGCAACATCTCCATGAAATTTCCATTGTAGATGAATCTTCAGTTCATAGCAGGGGGATGAACCTTGAGTTTGTATTAGAGGCATATAATTTTTTTTAAAGCATCCAAGGGCTCAAGGAAAGGGTGCCCTTCATACCCTTTCTTGTTTATTTTAGTTGTAAAGGTTCTGAGAAAATTAATTTTGGAAGCTAGAAGTGTAGGTACTATCAAGGGTATCAACATAACAAGTACTATAACATTATCACATTTGTTGTTTGTTGATGACATTTTATTTTTTAGGAGAGTAAAATAGAGGGAATTGTTTCCTTAAAATGCATATTATATGTGTTTTGTAAATCTACTTGGATGGAAATTAATCTATGCAAGTCATCTCCCTTGGTAAATGGTTTGAGTGATTCGTTGCAAATAAGAC
This sequence comes from Pinus albicaulis, assembly GCA_034641835.2. NCBI lineage: Eukaryota > Viridiplantae > Streptophyta > Pinopsida > Pinales > Pinaceae > Pinus > Pinus albicaulis. The sequence goes on from CM076575.1 coordinate 1,556,242,972, forward strand.
TAGCATAACACTTTCCTGTGAGTCTGGAGTCTTTGGATAGGGGACTGAAATACCAAGGGTTCCATCTAAAACCAAATTAATACAAGTAAGATGATTGACTATGACTAGTAAAGGAAATTAGAGACATAATTTATTGATGGTGTCATAGGTGGTTCTCTCATGGAAGAAAGTTGGTACTGGTAAAATTGGTTTTAGAAAGCATCCTTGTATATTGGTTATCTATTACTCATATCCCTAAATGGATTTTAGACAAGATGGAAAGAAAGTATTTTAATTTCATCTGGTCAAGAAAAATATTGGAGGAATGAATATCCCTTATCAAATGGACAAGATTGCGAATCCTAAGGAGCTTGGTAGATGGGTTTTGAAAATGTTTATGGTTTTAGTCAGGCCTTAGAAGTAAAACAATTGTGGAGAATTTTGTTCAACAAAGGCCTACAAGGGAAGGTGATGAAGAAAAATTACCTTGATTATAAGGAGTTAAAATACCTTAGCTATAAGGATTTAGAAGGCGGGATTAAACAAGACAAAAATTCTTATAAAGGGGGCTTCCAATGTTTGGAAAGGGTCCTCGAAATCCTTGGATGTCATTGGAAATTGGGTTGCTTTGAAGCTAAGGAAAGAGATCAAGTTGGTAATTGATGTAGACCCTTGGATAGGTTGTTGTGGGAACTTTAAACCTTCAAAATACTCATGCTTTTCTTTACATGAAAATGGGATAATAAGATGAAGATACATTGCAACTTTTGTCGTTCTTGAAACTAGGATTAAATTATGGAAATCTATTGTGGACTTTCAATTAACGAATGAACTTAATGTTGAATGATCACACTACAAAAACTTGTTAAAGTACAATGCCATCCGTATGGTGTTATCACTCTGTAGTTTCCTTTAGGCTGAAAAAGGATTACAAGGTAAAAACATACCACTTTAGGCTAGGACCCAACCCTTATAGCCTTGGAGAGAGCTCCTCCACTAGGGTTTTTCTCAGTTAGACTTATGAAGGATTTTATTATCTTAGGATTGTTACAAGGATCATAAGAACATATTTTATTTACTTTTTTGAAGGTAGGTAAGAGAAGAAATATCACTCAACATATAACTAGTTTAAGCTAATGATTTCAAGTGGATAAGGATAGTGAAGGTGATTTAGGTAGGCATAAGATAGGAAAATTTTCTGACAATATAACTTGACTTCGTTGTAGGGAGGGTGAGTGTAGAATCATGAGGATGATAATGAGATCATCAAGTCAAAGAGGAAAATACACATACAATGTTCAACTTATATAAAGCATAGCACAACACTGAATTCTGTGTTGGAAATGTTGTCATTGATGGCAAAGGAGATGGCAAAGGAGGAGCACTTGAAATAGAAACAAGGCAAAGAGAGCATGAGACATGAAGCAGAGGCAGTTTTAGAAGGGTTAGTCAAGGAGCAGAGGAGATTCAAGAGCAAGGAGTAGTATCAGTCAAGGAGCAGAGGTATTTGATTTGAGAAACTGGTTCTGAGTGTGGGAACATATTATAGAAGACATTCGAGGTTCTGTGGCAAAAAGGAAACATGTATTGACAGCTGGAATTGTCTATGAAAGTATGAAAAGAGTGTTGAAAAGTTACCTCTTATGCACAGACCATTAGAGGCCATTAAAAGAGTTATGTTTGTGGACAGTGTAAACTCTATATCTGACTGTATCTGAGACTTTAACTGTGATTCCGTATATGGTTAAATTAAATTGATGATTGGTCGAAAAGTTTGAATAACATCCAAACTGGAATTCCTGAGCGTTGATGAATATATGAGATTGACTGATCCTGTTTCGAATTGGGTATTGAATAAGGCACTTTGAATGAACTTATAAACTCTGTTATGTATTATGATGTGTAAAGTTCTGGGACTCAAGACCCAGGTGGGGTCTTCGTTATTATGGCAAAATTGAATATGGGTTTCAAGAGTCTGAAGGTTCGAAGGCAGAACGAATTTAAGGGCGCAAAGGGAATCTGGTGTGAATTCCTTGTGTTATATTATGGAGGAATTAGATTAATTCTTTTTGTGTTCCAATGATGAAGCTTGATTTAGTATGTGATACCTGTTACGAAGACTGCACATGGAAAAGTAATAATTTGACCTGCTTGAATCAACATCGAACTGGTGTCAAGCCTCAATAAATAAAATGCTGGGTCAATCTGTTGATGAAGAGCGCAAGAAATGTCACAGTATATGAGGGATTAGGTATATTTAATTATGCATCGGATATACTGTCTGAATGAAGTCCCTACAGTGTTGAATCGATACCAAGAGATCGGTCCACCGCACTAACTTACGGAAGTCGTCATGAAGAATTATGATACAAAGAAGTCGATTTATAGTGATTGAGCAGGGGAAGTGGAAACTTGAGCAAAGGAGAGGAACCACGAGCGCAGTGAACAGTAAAGGCGGGTTTCCGATTTTGATCGCATTGCCTTCGTAGGGTAAGATGTATTTAAGAATTTGGAGCGATCCCATATACTGGGTGACGTGTGTCCCTGAGCAACTTTGGAAAACCACTCTCATCGCGCATTATCGTTCATGCATCTAAGCCAAGCGATATCCGTCGGATCAGTGTTGGCTGCGCGATATGTTATTAACCGTCGATTGAAGAAATGCATTAACAAGTGGGGCTCCACGGAACATGTATGTATTATAATATGCATCGGGGTTGATATATATTGCAATATTTGATATATTAAAGAGGAATGCGTGCATAAGAATGGCCTGGAGCTGATTATATGTTTAATACGTATACACATATTTATTGTTGCTGCCTAACTAAGGGTTGCAAGTAAATAGAGGTATGTCTGGTGGCTTTCCATATTAACCGCGTATTTAAATTCATAAAATTTAAATGATGGACGTGTGTGAGGGTTAACCATATCGTGATGCTCTAACATTGAATGGAGGCTATGACCATAGATTGATATAGAATTGTATGTGAGTTGGATGACATCGTTTTGGATATGTGTAAGGGTTATATGTGGCATGGTTGTTTTATTGCATAAGCCTGGGGGCTTTTACAATCTTTGAAGGAGGTTCCTACAGTTAGAAGAATTGCCAGGTTTAAACTGGATTGAGCACAGAGGTGTAGGCAGGTGGTTATATATGCAAGAGGATTTGATTAACATCTCAAATCTCAGATTTGAGATGCTAAAGATTTCAGATTTAGTTGTTTAATTTCCATTTCAGTAAACATAGTATCAAAACTGCCCAGATCAGAGAACGTAAGCAGACAACCCGAGAATAGAGATTGGTAATGAACAGACATCGCCCAGATTCATATGTATTTGAGAATAAAACCTGAAAAGCAGTTATATAAAGTAGTTATATATGTAGCTGGTGCACACAAGTACAGTGAACAGATGAATAGACACAGAGGTGAACCAAAATATACAGAACAATCACTCAACAACAACAGAAAAGATAAATCCAGTAAAGCCAAAATCCAGAAAAAGAGCTGAGTGGAATTGAAACGTGTAACTGAAAATGTGAATGTAAATGTTGAAATTAATTTTTTTTTACATTGTTGTGATGCAAAGGCAAGTATCCAAAGGAAAAAGAAAAATCCCATTGTAACATTGAAATTTGTACATATTGTTATATTTTTAATGAGTTGGACAAAGAAATGAGAAGGCAGAAGTCAAAAAGTCATGGCTATTCACTCCAAATTCCTTGTGAAATACAAACAGTCATGTGATGAACTCTATATATAATATCAACTTGATATGCATAGTGAGGAGAAAGAGAGTAAGGATAGAGAATGAAAAGTATAGAAGATTGAAGCATAGAAGATAAGGAAGAGAGGAGCAGAAAGAGATGCTACAGAACAGAGCTGATATCTGAGGTAAATCAGCAAACATTTATTTTGATAAATTGAGGAAGTTGGAGCTTCCCTATCAAGTTGAATATTGATAGCTGTCAGTTGTAGCTGACTGAGGTTGGAGCCTCCTGTAGGTTGGTGCCTTGAGAGCCAACAAAGGGTGAGAGTTGGAGCTTGCCTTTTTTTTTATCATGAAATAAACAATAATAAATGTATTTTCTCCTTTATGGGTTTCCACTTATATCCGTCAGACCGTGATTCCCGTGTCCCGAGATGATAGACCTCTTTACCAAATCTGCTTAATGTTTGCTGCTCTCATAATAATTTTGATGTCACATTAATTTAATACTTGCTGCAACATATTAAGACTGTTCATATACTAAGTTTGATTATAAAAGTAAGCTGTAAATAAGCTGATGAAAAATTTAAAAAGCTCATGTATGTGTTAAACTGATTCACCCCCCCCTCTCAGTTTAACTAAGAATTCAACATTCTGCAATATTTACTCTTAAACTAAAGCATGAATACATATGTTTAAACCATGGAAACCATAATATAAAACTAATAACACGTAGGACAACAAAGCAAAAAAGGTATGACACAAAAATCACTGTCAAACTCCTCCTGCCTTCTTCTATTCACTTGAGAAATTGATACAAAATATAAAATGACAACCTTGCTTCTTCACACTGACCAACCCTTTCTACATTCAGATTCATGAATTATATACAATATGCTCTTACTAAGACAAAGGGGTTCGAAATCCACCTTTTCCTAAAGATAGGAAGAGGTTACAATGCTTTAGGAATAAAATATTTAAAATATGCTCATATCCTACTAACTAGGGTTTGGTTTTGACTAACCAAAAATATGCTAACTGAAGAGAAAATATTGGGATTTGGTCGAAAAATTATTCAAAATTCATAACCCAAATCAATTTGGAATAAATTATTCCAATTTGGAGGTCCACCAAGTTGAATTTCAAAAAATTCTATAACTCTGTCAGCAAATTTGGCTTGGTGAAATTGTGAAAAATGGGACTCAAAGTGACACCTGTAATTCCCAAACCATAACACCTGTGAAAAAAATGAAATGGTAATTTATTATTTGGCCCATTATTGACAAAAACCTCTTTTAGTTTTCATAAATACGTTTCCATCTATTATAAAAGCGCGCCAAAAAAAATGGCTGAAACGGGAAGAAAAATACAGAATTTTATTTTTTGAAAGATAGGCCTCAAATATAGTTTCATATATAAAAAACTGTAGAAATATTGCTCTAACACCATGTAGAAAATATACAAATGGGATTCAATCCGATCTTGTGATGTACCAAAACAAGATACTGAATCCTTCTACAATATTTGCGAAATATAAAACATGATCGCTCAATCAAATGCAAGTAAGAGAAAGAAGTAATTCAATCACACAACACAAGATGTTCTTGGGGAAATAAACTACTCAAAACCCCTCTATCTATATTGTGTATTAATTCAAGGAATCATGAAACAATGCAATTCTTAATCTCTCATGTGATTCTCGAGCACTATGCCAATTGTCCAACACTGATCTAGGCAAAATCGGTATAGTACTTAGCCAATTCTCAGCCTACGTTGCTCACACAATTCCTAGGGAATTAGATCCCTATTAAATAGGAAAAATAACCTTCCTTGATTGCATAATGCATCATGGATCCCAATGACTCTATAATTTCACATGGGAAATTTCTATAGACACAACAGATAATTATGTTCCCTTTAACCTTTGTCTCAACTGGGTCTTCCTCAGTACTGACATGCATGAAACTATTTATAGTGAATTATTAGTTAATTGATTGATCATTCATTGTGAATGAAATCTAATTTAAGTGAATTAAATATAATTTAATTCACTGGACCTCTCACTAGCTCATATCTCAGTTATAACTAGTTAGATTTATTTAACTCAATAAGTTGAGTTAACTCACTCACACCACACACCCACTGATGCATCAACTACAACTGGACCCCCAAAATATTAGAATCCCTCTACATGCCTCATCTTAGACACTCAACTTGAATTTATTGAGCTAACTCAGTCATCGTGATTTAGTTAGCCGATAAAAATTGTTATGAGATGAAATTACAATTTATTTAAGGGAAAAATAAATTAGATGCTTCACATTCCACGACCAAATTTATGGTGCATAAAAAATTCCACATTCTTGGTGCATCAATATTCCATGGCCTTTTTAGGTGCATTTTTTGTCTTTTCTGGTTGTCAATTTCATTTTTTCTTGTTGCAAAGTTCAACACTCCCTCTCAACCAGAAAGGAATTCAATCTATCCCGATCGGGTACCTTTGGAATGTTCTACATACAACACTTCTCTAGTGTTGTGTGCACCTGCAACTCCTGAAATTGAATAGCCTCCAAGAAACTGAATCAATATAATGCATCTGTCATCAGAGTCTTATGACTAGTGCTAGCTACTGTACCTGTCTACTGGACTCTCTGCCCTGCTGCTGACATATGCTGTTCCCTCTGCATTGCTGCCAACTCTGATCTACGCTCCAGTATCTGACATCTGTCACTCCGATTTCTGTATTCCTAACATCTCACTGCATCAATCCAACCGATCCTTCTTGCTACTGTTCTATTGTGGTGTCCTCGTAGCCAAGTTCTATCCATGAGACATGACATCTCAATGGACCTTGCCCAAATTTCTTCTTGGGATTATATTTTCACATCGCCCCACCTCTTACCTGGAGGTATAAATGTATGTACTTCCTCTTCCCATCTGGCTGGAAATTCCCCCCTTCTCGAGGTATCTTCTTGAGTGGACGCCTCCACCAAGTCTCCTCTCTACTTCTCCAATTATGGCTGCTCCACAACCTTCTGAGACTGCTTCTGAGGTTGCATGTGGAGAGATAATTTATCCCTCTCAACCACTAAGTTACTAACCACTGCTTTTCTCCTCAAATATTTGCATGCATCCTCGACCTCGAGAGCATACAATTTCTTAACTCTTACACCAATCTGTTTCACCCGTCTCATGGCAATGTGTCTAAGGAACACCTTTCCTTTTCTAAATATGACATCATAACCATGGTCTTCCAATACCGCTATGAAGACATGATTCTTCCTTAGGCCCGGAACATATAAAACATCCGCCAGTCTGAGAGGGGAGCCAGAATCCTTGTGAAAGGTAACTGTACCTATGCCAGTCGCACTATACCTCCCATCATCTCCAAACTCTATGTTCTGCTAGAGGTCTTTCTCCTCAAAGTCATTGAATAGATCTCTATTCCCCGTCATATGGAATGAGGCACCGCTCTCTAGATACCACATGCATCCCATTGCAATGATAGCTAGGCATGCAATGAGAGTAAAATCAAGCTCGAACTGTGAAGCCAACGCTTCACCTACAAAAATTGCAAGCTCTTTCTTGCTTTCCTTCTTATGTGGACAATTCACAACATAGTGCTCATGCTTGGGAATTATTTCCCTTGGCTTTATTTCATTTTATGACTAATTCATAATCTTCTTCTTTGTATTTTCCGGAGGTCCTGTCTCTGGTGCTTCGCCTTATTTCTTCTATTACCAAGTCAGACCAAAAACACTCCCAGTATGGTAAATTTTTCCTCCCATTCCTAGAGTCCTGGTAACTATTCCAGCTCTTGGGAAGGCCTAGAAGTGCTAGGCTCACCAAATCATCCTAGGCTACAGTCACACCAACACTTCCAAGATCATCTCAACATTGAGTGAACTTGGTCAAGTATGTTGGTATCGTCGCACCCTCCTCTATATTGATCTTCTTGAGCTTGTCTTTCAGTGCCAATTTCCTGTGGTTGCTGCTATTCCGAAACAGATCTGTCAAGGCCTTCCACTTAGCATATGGGTTTTCCTTCCCATGGAGACTTGAGACAATATGATCTCGAACTCCCTCTAACAAGATCATTCTTGCCCTTGCTACCTTCTTATGCCATGCATCAAGATTTTGAGCATCTGTTGCCACGGGCTTGGGAATATCAGTATCTATGAATTCCTTCAACCCGTTGTCCTCCAACACTACCTCCATCATGTCCTTCCATGCTATGTAATTCGAATTTCCTTCAAGATCATATTCGAGTCTCAAGCCATTGAAAGACATATTGATTTTCTACTGGATCACAAAGAATACGTCTGCAAATTCGAACATGTTCAAGACATAAATTTGTTCTTCTCTTCTATTGTGATTCCTTGCACTCTGATACCATATATAAATATCACTCTGATACCATGTATAAAATATACAAATGGTATTTAACACGATCTTGTAATGTACTAAAACAAGATACTGAATCCTTCTACAATATTTGCAGAATACAAAACACGATCGCTTAATCACATTCAAGTAAGAGAAAGAAGTAAATCAATCACACAACACAAGATGTTCTTGGGGAAAGAAATTGCTCAAAACCCCTCTATCTATATTGTGTATTAAGTCAAGGAATCACGAAACAATACAATGCTTAATCTATCATGAGATTCTCCAACACTCTACGAATTGTCTCACACTTATCTAGGCAGAATCGGTCTAGTAATTAGCCAATTCTCAGCCTTCCTTCATCTTACCTTTCTCACGCAATTCCTAGGGAATTAGCTCCCTATTAAATAGGAAAAATATCCTTCCTTGATTGCATAATGCATCATGGCATCCCAATGAATCTATAGTTGCACATGGGAAATTTTCTATAATTTCAACTGATAGTTATGTTCCCTTTAACCTCGGTCTCAACTGAGTCTTCCTCAGAACTGACATGGATGCAACTATTTATAGTGAATTATCAGTTAACTGATTGATCACTCATTGTGAATTAAATCTAATTTAATTCATTGGACCTCTCGCTAGCTCATCTCTCAGTTAGAACAAGTTAAACTGATTGTAACTCAATAATTTGAGTTAAATCACTCACACCACATACTCGCTGATGCATCAACTACAACTAGACCCCCAAAATATTAGAATCCCTCTCCATTCCTCCTCTTATACCCTCAAATCGAATTTCTTGACCTAACTTAGTCATCATGACTTAGTTAACTGATAAAAGTTATGAGATTTAATTAAAATTTATTGTCCAATTTATTTAAGGGAAAAATAAATTAGATGCTTCACATTCCACGACCAAAATTCTGGCGCATAAAAAATTCCACATTCCTGGTGCATCAAGATTCCACAGCCTTTGTGGGTGTATTTTTTTTCCATTTTGGTTACCAATTTCACTATTTCTTGTTTCAAATTTCAACAAAAACCATGATAGATGTGTAAAAATTGAGAGAGGTTTTTATTATTTGTCCCATTATTGACAATATTTTTTTTTGGTTTTCCAAAATTCATCTCCAGTTAGTCAGAAACAAATCTTGAAGTTGACTTTGTGAAAGTGGAGCGCTGGTGCTGCACAACCTCCTAATTCAACATAACAAAAAAACACAACGATTGTATTTTTTGAATATCTCATAAAGGGTAATGAGGATTGAGTTGAGTTTTTTTTATAGCAACATAATATAATCATAACCCTTATCCACAAAAAAATTGAACCAAATATGACTCACATATCTCGAGAAAATAAGTAAATGGTTGTAGATGATGGTTTCTCATTTATTGAAAAATATGAAGCATTTTGTCTTGAAATCAAGTGAGTTTATTCATATCAACCCCATGTATCTACTTTAAAAATTTCATGGCAAACAAGTACAGGGTTTAAGATATATGGTGAAAATACGGTGATCGTGTGAAAGCGCAACGCTCAAAGCTTACACTACTTTCGGCCATCATCTGAAATGCTGAGGGTACTGGGATGGCATAGAATGGTTGATACAACATTTCAAACCCATGAGAAAACTCTTATGCTGTACAAAAACCTTCAAACCCCAAACCTTCTTCTTTTAGCAGAAGTGTAGCGCAGTTGCGCAACACACCTCCATCCACATGACATGACCAAACACTAAGCTTCTAATGGAAGAAATGGTGAGTTGGGAGATCTTGGATGAAGGAAAACATGCAAGTAACCTACCACGAAGACTGAGAGAAAATTTTGATGGTGATGATTATGGTTTTGAACTTGAAATACCAAAGTGCATCAATTGTCCTCTTGACCGTTGTCCTATTGTTGATGTCATGACCATTCATGATTTGACATGTAAAATGACTTAAGACACTTACAAATCTCAAATTAATAGAAATACTGAAATGAAAAAGATTCCTATAATATAGGACCCTAACATATAGAAGATGACGATGATGGATTATCTTCATCAAGGAACATTACCACTAGAGTGCAGATTGGCAAGCTTGGTTATACTATTGTAATTACTAAAAATAATGAGAAGAAATGTCATGGTGGTGGAAAATAGTATGGAAGGTGGGTTATCCTCCAAAAATTAATTTTTTTGTTTCAATTATGTTGGAAAATAAGGTGCTAACTTGGGATAATGGATAAAAAAGGAATTTTCCTAGTCTTGGTCAGTGTTACTTGTGAAACAATGCTTGTGAAATTGTACATCATATTTTTCTTAATTGTCCTTTCATTGAGGCTACATGGGAAGAGCTATCTCAGGGCTCTGACTAACAGCTCAAGTGGGATAATATTTCAATGATGGATTATTTGGAAACTCGGTTAGAAAATTCATCTACAACACATTGTAAACCTGTTGGTTTTTTCATGGGGACTATGCATTACTAGGAACAAAATTATTTTTGAAGATAAAAAAAGGACCAATTAGGAGGGCTAGTTCATCAAATCAGATAATTTTTTGGTGAAGGAAAGAATCCCCCTAAAAAATAAATTCTGAGAAATTTATATGAACCTCGTATTGAATTTAATAATCCTTAGTTTTTTTTTTTTAATGGCACTTTCTAGGGTGTTCCAAGTGTTTGTGGAGTGGGGGAAATCCTTTATTTGAAAAATGCACATTACCTCTCTTTACATCTCAAATTGGGAAATGGGTCTAACAATAAAGTTGAGCTATATGCTTGTGGGACTTACTTAGGGTTATTGTTAATAAACAAGTCAGAAGTTTATGGATATTAGGGGATTTAAATCTATGTATAGACTGGGTAACTGGAAAAAGCCACGTCACCTCTTTGGTGTTGGAACCTATCATGGAAAGGATCATTGCTTTAAGAACATACTTTGAGAATATTTCCTTTGTTCACCTCTATAGAGAATTCACCATACCGTAGATCATATTTCCAAAAGAGCCAGTTGTTATGGAGGAAGGTTCACTTAAAGTTCTAGAGACAAGGGACAAAAACTCTTTGGATATTGTTATTACTAACCCAATTTTATATTTCTTAAGGTATTTGTTTTTGATGTATGAGTGTTTTTGGATATCTAAAAAGTATGTTTTAGTAGCACTTTCTATTATGTAACATTGTAAGAAGTTAGTTGGCACTGGGGTGTAATGTGAACTATAAAAATATGATATATAGACGTAAGTTAGTTGAGTATTTGTTGTTGTTCCTTAATGGCTGGATATTTATGATAGTCATGATCATGCTCTGTTCTTAAAGGCTAAGTCAAAAAGTGTTTTTATTTATACAAATATATGGTTTTTTCACGAAAAAAGGGGCTATTGGATCACTTTTTTTCTTTCAAAAAGTGTGGATTGAATGAATGAGATTCATCCTTGTCCTTAAAAAAAACCTAATTTTGTATTTCCATGACCCTTATATAGGTCTCTCCACTGTCACAGTCCATACACACATTAAAATTGTTCAAATTGAAGCGTTGATGGCTCTAGATGGTGATGATTTCTCAAAACAAGAAATATTATTGTAGAGAAGGAGTCATCATCTTCTACTAATTTAAGGGTTTGATTTTTTCTCTTTGAATCATTGTCATGGTTAGTTTCAATGACTATAACAAAGTTGTTCCATCTGTTTTGCATAGTGTTGTACCCTCCTCTTTCTTCTATTCATCATGTAGCAAAAGGGTCAAGGTGCAAAGGATAACAATGTTTGAAGCCATTTCAGGACAACATATTAGCTCAAAAGCCACATCGGACCCACTCAACCAAAAAGTGCCCTGGAAGATATTTTTAACATTATAAAGAAGTCTGAAAATGGTCTCCTCGATCAAAAGATAGAGCTAGCCAAAGTTGGGCCCATAAAGGTCAAAATTATGGAGACCCTGTTTTACGGGGATTAATCCCTCTTGCGGACAAGAGAAATCTCCCTAGTACCCCAACGAGTAACTAGAAAAAAAGATCCATTTGAATACATCTTTCTCTAGATTATTTTTATTTTAAGATCACTATAATCGTAAAGTAGAGAGGACATGCTCCTACCTTGAAATCCGAACATCTATGTAGCCCTTTGTCTCGTCGCTCCAAAGTAGTTCTCCAATAATGAGTAAAACCTGCAATCAAAGACAAGACAAATATTCAAAGCATCTGCAATATATAATAATAAAAAATTATTGATCCAACTTAGTGATCAAGGAATCTAAGTATTGACATTATTCCCATGAATACATAAACAAGACAATGAGAAAAAGGGATCCATATGTATTATCATAAATTAGAAAGAGCAATCTTACAACCGGATGCCTTTATGTTGTACAGATTCCTCCCAGGGTCTGAGCAATCGTTCTCCTTTAGTATGATAAGTCTTCCTCTCTAAAATAACTAGCATGAAGTCATGGGCACAAAGGTGTGATCTTTGATGTGGCATCATCAAATCACTAGTATAGAAAGTATGCACTCTATGAAATCTCTTCAGCTTAGAAACTATATAGATCAGTTTCTATTATTCATAATCTACCTTCTCCTAAACCCTGAACTTGAAGCTTGAGCTCAATTTATAGGGAGATTGAGGTAGTTTCAGTTCCATAAAGAGGGGGATGGATTCGTCTCATGAAGGGATTTGAGTTCCTTGGACCAAGGGATAAGCTCCATGAGTGGAGGGATAAAGCTCGAACTGACGTGATTCTAGAGGCTTTCAGTTGGGAGAATATTCGACCAAATAGGCTTCTAGAAGTTTCTTTTTCCTTTTACTTGCTTTTCACGGGGGTGCACAGGTTTTAGTGGCAAACAGTGCGGCGGTCGCTGCGGCTAATGGAAGGATCATCAGTGCATGCACATGGAAATGCTAGTAAAACCGCGTAAACAAACTTTTAGGGGTTTTACAGAGATTTTCTCCAATTTCCAAGACTTGATTCAGGAACATCAATGTTTTTGACCTCTAAGGGAACATGATATGGATGGTAATAGACCCATATGAACATTCAAATTTCATGGTGACAAAATGACGTGTAACAGATTGCCCCCTTAAGTGCGAAGTCTGAGAGTTTTTCTGAAGAGTGAAGTGTTTTATCATTCTGAGGATTGGATTGGAGACGACGGTCGGAAACCTGTAAAAACATTCAATGAAAATATATATCATTGCTGAGGTAGGCATTCCCATACTCAGATTAAAACTAACTAAATGTATGGTTTCAATATTACATAAAAAATAGACACAGTATGGGTGCAACCATCTGTCATAAGTAGTCTACTATATCATGAATAATAAAACTCCTTGCAGCCTGGATGGTGGAAACTAGATTCAGGGTCTTGATTTTCACTTCTCGAACTAGTACAAATCTATCCATGCGATTGATTGTGTCTAAGTCGAACATGGTAGAAACCACTTGATTACCAGTCGATGATGAGAACCATTAACAAGTGTGAGAGAAACCACCAATAATGATAATGGCTCTCAAAGTAATTCAATACAATCTATGAAGTGTGAATGAAATATTTGCAGTTGAACACTCATAGAATCGTTTGATCGAAGGTCAGTGATGAAAACCTATCGTTGAAGGCGAGAAACCTTCCATTAGGGCATGCAAATCCCATGGCACTAATAGGATTCTAGATCAACTTTCTAGATAATGAGATGATGTCGATAGAAAGTGATTCGTCGCAGGAAAGCCTATGACACGAAACCATTAGATTAAGTTTTGAAGAAATATTTTGCAAGGACTGACTCAGGGATGGTCAACGCAAATGGAGACAAATGTTTGCAATGAATGGTTTATTGAACTTTCTCTTGAACACATAACGACACTGTAGATGGCTTGGTAGCATTTGACCTAAAGCTAATACCCAGAAATCGGCTGAAGAATTTCAATGTGGTTTGATTAACTCTTAGACAAAGGATTTCCCAACCGAGGTACAAGTGTGACAAAGTGTCATGTTCAAGAGAAACAAGTTGCTTTATAAAATAAGGATGACAACTGGATTTGTTTTCTCTCTTTTTTCCCCCACCATTACTGGAAAGTACCTCTTTATTTTTGTGAAGCTTGAGGAGTACAAAATTTTATTGTTTGTGTAAGCTCATCCTTTGGATGAGTCCATATTAGTATTAAAATAGAACCCTAAGAAGGAGTGGTTCGGTCCTGTTGTGATCGACAAGTCCTATACTGTTTAATTTTAACGAGTCCAATATAGGAATAACTCAACCTTTTTTCAGTTATAGGGAGTCATAAGAAAAACATAAGTAAACTCCATGGTTGTTATTTTTGTAAATTTAGTCCTTCAAGCCCGAAAAAGGATAAAATAGTGCAAGAAAGAACTCTATTGACCATAATCAGTCAACTTATACGTTTTTCGTAAATAGTCCAATTCAGTCGGGAAAAGGGGAAAACTTATACTGAATGGACGATGATTCATTTACTTTAACGAGTTCGAATAGTCAAGTACTCGACGATATTTTCATATTTCAAGGGTCTAAAAAGGGCTTAAAAGAGGACTCCAGGGTTTTTCTTTTTCATATTTTTACAGAGCCCGAAAAAGTGATAAAAGTATACTCAATGGCAAAATAATTATTTTCTCCAAAATCCTGTATCCTCCACAAAAACTCAAACGATTACAAATATCTGTTCTCAAAAAGTAAAAATATTTAAATTTGACTTTTAAAAGTAAAAAATAAATAAATAATAATATTTTATTCATTTAAAACTACAAAAAGGAGTTAAAACAAGTCATTTTCACCTTTTTCATTTTAGAACAGAATAGAGAGAACTTTTGGCCAAAAATTTTAGGAGCTAATATCAGAAGAACCAAATGATCATTTCGAGAACTATCAGAACTAGGTAATCCACATCATCATTTTCTTTGTTTTCATCCATTTCATTTCTTATTTCAATATTTCATGGCAATTTTTAGGAATAAAATATGTTTCGAAATTCGCCCTCGAGAGTGCGCAGTTTCTCTGTGCGAAAACCGCGCACCCTGAGGATTTTTTAAATAAAAAATCATCGGGCCGCCGTGGGTTCTGTGTGGGACGCATGCAGACAAACGCACTGTGTAAACACAGAACCTATGCAAGCATCATGAGTTTTTGAAAAACCTAAATTTCTCGATAAAAAAATGGTTCAAGTTTCCTCCAATTGATTTCTAATGTTTAATTTGTTGATTTGTAGGTATTTAATCATGTTGGAATGGCGGGAACGAGAACATGAGCTCGTGGAAAACGAAGCCATGGATTATCTCACAACCATGTGTGCATTAAAAAACTATGGCTTATACAAGTTCTGGGAAATTGAGGGCAGGAAGGCATAAGTTGAGCTATTGACTCGGCTTGTGAATGCTTGGAACATGCAAGATCAATGTTTGATAATTGGGGGCCACCGGCTTGAGATTGAGCCGGAAGATATATACTTCCTCACTGGGCTGCCTCGTAGAGGGAGACACATTTCCTTATTTGGGACTAGACCAGGAGTTCTTCCCATGGCTAGCTACAAGGCTTAGTATTGTTGCAATAATTTAGAGCTGAAGGACAGTGGCATAGACATCAAAACCATTTTGCGACTGGAACTCAAAAACATAGCATTCATAGTTACCAGGTTATGCGGGAGTGAAACTCCTCATGTGGCTACTAAAGCATAGATGCAAACTACAATTGAGTATTTTAGAGGGACAATATTCAACTGGATTGAAGGAGTATTGACCAATTTGAAGAGCCAACTGACTAGAGCTAAAAATGGGAAGTTGAAAAAATTCGGATATGGTGCCATTCTTATCTCATTTGCTCTAGAGAGGATCCCACTCCTTGCGCCTCAACAGACTCCAGTGGATCCTGGAATCCCTCTGGAACCTTAGATGGTGCGATGGGTAGCACTGATGGTTCGCCATGGTTGTGAAGGTGGTGTAGTGGTTCGGTTTACTCTGAATTATTTCTTGTGGCTCAGGAATAAGATCTTTACAATTGAATATTTTCCTTATGCAGGAATGGAATATAGAGGTGATCCCGAAACATCTTTTCCACCAGGGGCACAATGGGATGAGACAGGTTAGTGAATAATTTTGAAGTTTTTAATCTAATTTTTATTTGATTTTTTATCATCCAATGCTGACAAATATTTTAAATGCAGGTGTTGGTTCGAGACGACCAACAATGCTTCGTCGCTTTAACAGGCGAGAGGAACAACCCACAGCACCCCAACAAGATGATGCAACAGAGATGGATCAAAAACTTGAGAGGTTGAATATTGATATTCCTGAGACAAGGATCGATGATATACCTCTCAGGCTCCAGAGACATGTGACTGGTGTCCCAAGTCCACTCAGGAGATTTCTGCACAAGGTGGCGCGTGACATAGTTTGTTATAATAAGCATCATCATGGATAGATGATGATCAATGTAGGACCATCATCATGGATAATTGATGATCAATGTATATCGACATTTTTTTTTTTTTTTTTGTATCAATATCTTTTAGATCATAAGGTGTTTGAACCTATGATCACAGACGATGTAATATTTTTTGACACAAAATTATCTATCCTAATGGTATTACTACTTTCGTTCTCTGAGTATCTTGTTCAACATGGATTGAATGTTGTTTTGATTTACTTTATTAATGTCAGAGATGTCTATTTAAAGCTTGATTAGCTAATGCATCAGCCATTGTATTTAAATTTCTTGAAATATGTTGATATTTGATATAATCAAATTGCCTTTCCAAGAGACGAACCTTCAAAAATAATCTTAACAACACTCGATTTCTAATAGCATAAACTCTGTTTAAATGTAATACAATGAGTTGCAAATCTAACCTAATGATCAAACGTCGAATACCAAATGTAATGGCATCAAATAATAACTCAATCACTGCGCTATATTCTGCAATATTGTTTGTTGTTTAACCAAGGCATAACCGATGAATAGAGACTAGCTCATTGGTGGGTGAATAGATAACCCAAGCCACGAAAGAGATGTTCTGTGTACTATGACATGTGCCATCAACAAAACCAATGTAAGTTTGAAGGGATGTTGACATCTGCAATATCAAGAGTAATCAAGATAAGCAGCGATGGTAGTAACAACAAAAATAATTAATCTAGTCACACTTGTCTAATCTAAGGCACACTGTTCTAAAATGTAACTAATGTACAAAGGGGATCTTCACACGAAGATTCATGCATAATATCTCTTGAGATAAAGACTATTTTTGGGTTTATCTAAAGAGACCCTATCATAATCGATTAATTCATAGGCTCCTTTTATAAGCACACGCTTGACAATATAGGGACCATGCCACATTGGTTCAAATTTACCAGCGCCCAGCTTATCGTTAACTTGATCATATACTAAAACTAGGTCACATTCTGAATGAATGCGAGGGTTAACACTTTGATCATACCGAGCTTTAACACATTTCTTCTAAGCTTTGGCAACTAATGCAACAGTGCAACGAGTCTAATCTAATTGTGCTAAGTATAAAAATCGTTTCTCCTCTTCAGAGGTAGCCGATAACAACTCAATGGCTAATTTGAGTGACAGTATTTCACATTCAATGGGTAACACAACTTCTAAATCATAAACAAGTTAAAAAGGAGTGAACCTTGTAGCAGTTTTTGTAGAGGTACGATATGCCCATAATGCCGAAAAAAGCATGGTATGCCAATTAGATTATGAGTCCCGACAATCCATTTAATCATGGTGGTTAAAACCTTGTTGACGGCTTCAACTTGACCATTATCCTATGGGTAATATGATGTAGAATTATCATGGCGTAGGCCAAGTTCATCATAAATTTTGGTTATCATAATATTTCGAAAATGGCTCCCATGGTCTGTAATGATAGCTTGAGAGACACCGAATTGAGCAATCACATGATTGAATATGAAAGTAGCTGTAGTTTTTCCATCAGCCACGAATGTAGGCATCGCCTCGGCCCATTTGGTAAAGCAATCTATGGCGAGAATAATATACCCATGCCCCCCGGTGGAGTGAGGGTTACATGTAATGAAATCGATGCCCGATTTGGCGAAAGGAACAACAACAATGATTGGGTGAAGAGGAGTTGGAGGTGCACACATATTTCGATAAAAAATATGGAAATTGTGGCATTTTCGGACTGCAATAATACAATCTTTGAATAAAGAAAACAAAAAATAACCAGCGTAAAATATCTTTTGGGCTGTGGAAAACCCATACATATGACCACCACATGCTCCAGAGTGGCAATCATTCAAAACCTTTTCAGCTTCTTCGTGAGTTATACATCGTTGAAACACAAAATCGACAGCACGATGATAAAAAGTATCTCCAAAAATATTGTATTGCTGTGATTGGTACCAGATTCTCCGTCGGCCTGATCATGAAAGCTTTGGGCGAAAGGTTTGGGTCTGAAGATATATAATGATATCTCCATACCAGGGATCTAAAGTACTGATTAGAAACATAGATTCATCCGCGATAGGATTCTTTGCCACCATTTTGGATTCAGTATTGGGAAAGTCACACATAAGTTCGACAAACAGTAGTGATTTCTTAGACTTGGATTTCTCGAACTCCAAATAAAAATCTTGCAGGATAAAAATACATTTGGATTATTTCCCCGAGCAATTGTTTTGTCAATATATACATCATCAAGTTGCAGTTAGATATCACTGTGGTTTTGCGTAACAATATGTAATGACGAAATTGTTGGACAACTTGAACTGCTGCCAAGGCCAACTTATCCACACGTGAATACTTGATTTCCATCGGGTTGAGATTTCGACTTAGGTAATAAATCACATGTTCATTGTTAGATTCCTATTTTTGAACCAAGACCATTCCAATCGTGGAATTAGAGGCAACTAAGTATAAAAGTAATCTAGGTGGTAATTGGGAGGATGCAATAACGGTGCATGGTGTTAGGGTCCTATAAATATAGGATTCGTAATTTTGAATTGACTTTTGATAGTCTTGTAAAATATGTACATACCTTGCTTTCTGCAAGTTGTTTTCCCATATTTTGAAAAAATACAAAAATAAAAAAATAAAAAAGAGGGTAAAAAGTCCTAAAAGAAAGATCAAAGGACTTAAAAATATATAGACCCCAAAAGAAAAAGATGAAAATAAGACATGAAAGTGTGCAAGTCCAAATGCCACTACTTTTTACTTTTTGCAAATGATTATGGCAGAGTGTCAATAAATGCCATAATCCATGATGAGTTAAACTGTTTAAACTTGACTTGTCATGTTTTCAATTTCCATGTTTTAGATAGTGAATAAAGATTTTTCAGATAGTTTAATCCTGACAAATCAGTAGATAGGTAGAGAATAATGAGGAGCTCAATAGTTTAATTTGAGCCCTTGGATGAAATAAGGTAAAATTAGATAGTTTTTTCTTTAAAAAAAAAAATGTTTTCAAGGTTGCAATCCTAAATGCACTTGCTAAAAGGAATAAAAATGTTAGAGTAATGTTGGGTAGGTAGAAAGAAGTGGAAAAAAACATGTAATATTTATCACCGGGCAAAAATCACTAATTTCCCTTCCCCTGTAAGTATTCAGTTTTCTACACTACCAGTAAAAAAGGCTCAGAGCATTTCTCTGACTTTTGTTGGGACCGAACCCAAGGCTCGATGACTGGATAGTTGAAAATGTTGAGTTCTTATGACAAAATCCCCATTTATCATTATTTATCCCTCATTCATACATTTGATTCTTTTCATAAGTAAAAACTCTTTCTTACTTAATGAAACATAAAACCCCAATTAATTAAGTTCCTTCATTCAGAACACATACAAAAACCCTAAAAAATACTTTATCCTAAGTAATTGGTGAAATGATGAAATGACAAGCTTTGCTTTACTTATTCACTTTACTTAGTCATTTTGTGTATTTTTTGTGTATCCCATTCCCCCTTTTCATATTAACTTTTAACTTAGTTTATTAATTCCCTAAACTAAAACCTTATCCTATTTATATAAATCCCTATATCTAAATATTCCCAAAAACCCCACTATTGTAAAGATTTTGGACCAAAGATATTATCCACATGTTAAAATAAAACCCAAATAAAGCACCCTTTGGTCTAAAACTAACTTTAATTAAATATCCTGCCCCCTATGGTTATTAGAACCTTCAATGGTTTAAAACTATATAATAATAAAAAAACCTCGCGCCTTTGCAACACGTGCTAAAGTCTTCCCCGCAATGCGAAGCCTTCCCCACGTAAGATTTTTAACCCAAAGTTCTAATGGAATAAAACTCAAGTTTATTTTCCATAGAACTTAAGCCTTTCTCTTTGTATTTTATCCCTGCTATATAAAGCCTCAAGCTTTACATAGACTAACCTATGGTAAATAAAACTTTGCCTCAGGCTTACCCCCGCCCGTATATATAAGCCCCACCTATATACATTTCAAACCTTTATCCATTGAAAATTACAAAGTTTAAAGCCCTAGTATAAACTACCACCAGCGCATATATAGACCCCGGTCCCACCATTCCATTGACCACATCTTTCAAACAGATCGTGACCGTTCGCTTCCATCCCACAGATTTAACGGCCCTAGGACCATATCACGCCCAAAAAGTAATCGTCGGCCCAAGTGAAAAATGGACGCGAAATGGGTTGTTTTACCCATTCTGCCCCTCACGATGTGTCATTTTCTTATTCGATCACATCCATTTTGATTGAAACCGCTTACTGCCAGAAATGAACGCGAATACCGTCGTCTGGTTTCACCGTTTAAACTGAAACCTCTCCCGCCTATGATTTGACTTGCAATAAATGATAAATAAACAAAATCCAAATAAGGTTAAAACCTTTGAAATATACATATCATTTCATTTTCGCGAAGTGTATCCCTTACTTCTCTTTGCTCTCGACTGTGTAAAAGCCTTTTTAAGCCCTAATTGCAGATTTATCTGCAAAAACTCCCAATTGACCACAGATTCCCCATTGAAGACCAGTAAAGATCATTTTCTGCGCCAGTAAGCCATACCAGACTTCAGGATCAACCAAAAGCATCCGAAAACCCTTTCAGAAGCCGAATACTTTCATCTTAAGGTATTTTCCTGCAACATTGAAGCCTGCAAATTCAATTCTGAACCATCAATAACTAAACCAGGTGTTTTATTAAAAGATTCCATCGAACCAATTTGATTAAAAACACCAAAAAAGAGGCCAAACCTGGCCAATTTTTTCCAGGAAAGCTCGTTTTCTGCTATAAGCCTTTCTTAAGCCAAATTTCCATTTTCCGAAGCTTCAAAACCAAATTCAAAGACCTAAAGAGTTAAATTTGATGAATATACCCTAAAAACCCCTTTTCAGTCAAATTCACTCAGGAAACCCTCGTTTCTTGTTTTATCCCAGGTTTTGCATTATCTGTTAAAGCCTAATTGAGCTATAAAACAAACAGAAGTTGTCATTGGCCTAAAAATCACTCAAACTTATTTTGTGCTAAAGAAAAATACTCCTGCAAACAATATAGTCTTGCAGAAGTATCCTTGAAAGAATGACTAAAAAATAGAGCAAAGGCAAACCAAAGGTATCCAAAGCTCCTAAAACTACCCCAGCCATCTCTGCTAAATCTACTACAACAGTAAATCCCCTTCAACCACCTGTAGTTGCTGTAGAAAGCCTCCCTTTGACTGATGTTGACTACAACATTGTTGATCCTCTTGTAGAATTAAACCTCTTGGATATGCACAATTGGTGTTATGAAAAGTACTTGGACAAGGATGAGATACCTATTTGGGAGACTCATTTGCCCAAATATATAGTTCCATTGACCCACCCTGGCCAAGATCTTATCAGAGTATGTCAAAAATATTATGAACCAGATCAAAGGGCCATAGTCAACGCTGATAGAGAAATCCTTTCACCATCACAACAGAGTCAATAAACCAAATGCTTCAATTATAGTTTGAGCCTCAATCAGTCCCCTTGTCTATAGAAGCTTTGACCCAGTTGTACTTAGGCCTAGACTTCCCTAGGAGGTTCATGATATTTCAAAACTTTATGCCTTCCCATGTTGACATTCCTAAAATAAATCCTCCTTATTCCACTGCTAAATTTTTTGAAGGGTCTAGACATATTATCTCTATGCTCTCCTTTATACTTGGATACTTTACAGATGGACACACTAATGAGTCCATTCTAGGTTTCCTGTCCACCTTGTCTCCAGGCCAACCTCCATCAGTCATCTTTGACTTTGCTGATTTCATAGCCAACAATATCCATCATCAGCTGATAAAATTACCCACTGAAGGAGTTTTTAGATACTCATCCTATCTGTTTCACTTATTCTTATTCTTTCAAGCTAATAAATTTCCTATGGCATTACAAAAGATGGAATTGGAGGGTAAGCCTCTATCCATTATCTTCTGGACTTCCTTGCTCAAGAAAGAGGGCAGTAATTTCACCTACATAGATTTTTTAGACCTTTTTCTACATCCAACATTGAACATTCTGAATAAAGCAGAGAAGCCCAAAATCAGTGAGGAAATGAAAAGAATCCTACAACTTTCAGAACAAAGTAAAATGGGAGATTGGTATCTCTATGAGAAGCATACAGAGTTAAGAATTTTTGGATCCAACTTATCACCTTATAAGTTGCCTAGATATATGAGCATGAGAATTTTTGCACTAGAGTATTTGAGACAAATTCTCAATTCTAATTCTATTAACTTCATGGCTGCCAGAAAAAAAGACTCAATTTAAGTTAAAGAATCAGGTTGGTCCCTTTATCATAAACCACAGAGACGCAAAAAAAGAAATCACAAAGAGATTAGCAGAGTTTAAATTTCAAGAAAGTTTTCCATGGAACTATGATCCTCAAGGGATCCTGATTAGTCTAAGGGTAAAATGCAAATTAACACCCTTCATAAATGAGCTTAAGCTTGATATTGAGAAATTTTCCAACCAAGTTGAATGGCTGGAAAATACATTGACAGATACATCAAGTAATACAGAGACAACAAGTAAAATGGACACAACACAAGCTCTAGAACTTTTAAAAAATTCAGAGACATCGACAAAAAGAGTTAGAGAGGAAGGAGCCTATACAGGAAACAAAATTCAATATGATCTATAATAAAAGGCCCAACTACAGAAACAAAATTCAAACTGATCTATAATAAAAGGCCGAAAATCACTACAGTTGAGAAAGAGAAGGCAATTGATATTGAAGATACAAGAAATCCAAATACTATAGATGATATAGCCACTGTCATAATAAATGAAACTCTAGTGGAAATTGAAAAAAACAAACTAACAGACAAAGAAGACAATCGGATGATTGAAAAGCAACATAGCATGGAGGCCTCTTCCTCACAAACAACTGAGGAAAATGATTTAGAAATCAAGGAGAAATACAAGCAGATAAAGCAGAAGAATGAGGAGATCAAAACAGAGATATATTCTCAATTCCTCAAACAAAATCCTGGAAATCAAAATAGGCTATTGTCAGCCTTTGATTATTCTAGTAACAATATGATCATGTCATTTTTACAACCTACTACCTCCACACCTAAAACAACAGCAGATTATAAGAAGGCGGACCTTGAGGTTGATGCAGAAACTGTCCATGAGCTAGATCAAATTGAATTTCACATTAAAAGCTCATAGATGCTTTATTCTACAGTAGCAACCAAGGCAATGAGTGTAAATAAGCTACAAAACACCATATTTAATATGCAGGATCAGATGAAGATAAACAAGGCATCTTTATATGCCAATGATCTAAGGATTAAAGCCTTAAAGGAATTAGTTTTACAGGTGGGATATGATCCCTCAAACATTAAAGCAGTAGAACTATTGATAAAGAAAAATAATGATGACATAGCAACTTTAAGGAAACAACTCAAGCTTCCTCAAAGTGTGCATCCACAAACCAAGGAAATCCTTCAAGATCAGAATGAGAAAGAAGAAATGATGAATCTCATTCTTAAACTGACTGCTCAAATCAAGGAGATGGAGACCCAAATGGACCACCTTGTCAAAGAAAAAGAGACTGTAAAAGAACATAAGAATCCTATAATTCCTACAGTTATTGCAGTGACTTCCACTTTAGGAGAGAAACTAGCACCAAAAGAACCACTGGCAACTGCAGTGCCAGTGTTTTCATCTACCACTTCAGCTACAGACTCTTCTACTACCAATGTACAACAAATAGATGAAGCAAGCCAGATTTTTAAAGCTATGGAAGAAATGTCTTTAAAGACAAATGAAATCAACAACCTGAAAAAGATGATTGAAAATCTTGAAGCGACAAATAAGATAGCTCTGATAAATGCTAAAACCCACGAACAGAAAGCAATCAGGTTAGGAGAACAGATCAAGAATTTGAAAAAAGAGCTAATTTTCACTGAGCAGATTTCATATGTAAAAAATCATCTCTGGAATAACATAATTGAAGCCATTCAAAATCAATGGCCTTCAATTCGGGCTATATATGAGCAGAGAGATTTGTTGTTGACAACCCAGACAGAGATACAAAGGACAAAAGATGAGTTGAATGATAAGCCTACTCAGGCTTTACAACTCATTACATTTTTAAACAACAAGAACAGGGCAGAACTGGAAGAATTACAAGTCTTGGACAGGACAGAAACAATCTTACAGATAAAAAAGGTTGTAACTAAGAATAACTTGATGAATAATCTGGAAGAAAAATGTGAATCAATGAATACTGCCATAACAAAATTTATGGTAAAATAAACAAACTTAAGACATAGGGGCCTACCAGACATCCATGTTTTTAATGAAAAACTTATGCCCCAGAAGGATTATGATAAAAAGATCAGAGAATTTGCTAAAGAGAAAGTTAACAAGCCACTAGCACAAGGCACTCCCACAGGGAAAGTCCTCCTTCAGTATTTTGAAGATCTCTTCTTTTTACAGCATGAGATTAAACATCTCTTTGTCATCAAGCCCACTTTTGCTAGATATACAGAGGTCGATGAGAATTTCAGGAATTTGAGGAATGTCAAAATTCCCAAGGAAGAAGAATGGAAAAATTTTACTAATTTGATGTAGAGATAAGAGGTAAAACAATCAAATAATATTATCTTAAGAAATAGTCAAATGAACAATTAAATAAAAAGACAGTTTTCTGATTTTATTGTTAAAAGATAATTTTACAACAGTAAATCAGTTAAGCTAATAAGATGAAAGAGTATCAACGTTAAAGGTCATCAGGTAAAGAGTATCAGCGAAGGCAAGTCAGAAGCCAGATATTTTCTAGCAGCCAACAAGCATGACACCTTGACAGTTAAAAGCTCCTTGTTAGATAAAGCAGTTCTATTTGTTTTTGATAAAAGAGGACAACTTGCTGTTTGTTAAGTAGCTGTCCCTTTTATTATGTAATGATATTTCCATTTTCCTAAAGATATTCCTGGAATTATCCTAGGATATTTGTAATTACATTTTGTATAAATACTTCAACATTAGAAGTATTTAGTGTGGAATAAAATTTCTAGAGATTACTATAGACATTTTTGTTGGACATTGGAGGCTATTGTGTGTTTGAATTCGAAGTAGCAGACTGGACAAGCTGACTGGCATCATAATTCAGGATCCCTGTGATAATATGATGAGTGAAGTACTTCCTACATTTCACTGTTTCCTTTTCTAAGTTTCATGCATTCATTTTATGTTTGTTCTGTCTGAATGTGTAACTAGGAGTATTACTACAGGATTAGTCAAGTGATCCTTGTCTTTAACTAGTTGCCATTTTAATGTTTTCTTTTGATTTACAGTGTTGAGAATTCTTAATTGCTCTCACTCCCGTTTGACCTTTGCCTTCTACTTCCATTTTCTGGATCAAAGGATCCTTAAGTGCCCTTTATCCTGATCATACCACTTCAAAAAAAACTACTTTCCCAAATGTTTGAGGGTTATCTATCTTTCCATGAATATATTTGTACCTTTTTGGCCTTTATTTCTAGTGCTGCTAGCTTGATTTAGACTCCATAGCCCAATGGACAAGTAGATTTCTCTCTATTTTACCTCTGAGTGATTTTTTCCCACCAAATCATTTAAAACAAAACCAATTGTTCTTTCATAACTAGCCTAATATTATAAATCAAAACAAAGATAAATATTAAAGAGAGAGCCCTCTCTGAACCCTAAGAAGGCTAGATCCTAGAGTTCCAAGTAGGTTTGTGGTTACCTCTAGCGTTCTTTGACTAAAAACTCAAAATCCCACAACTTAAGAATTTACTAGAGTGATAACACATGGGTTAACACGTTTTTAAGTGCATCAAAATATTTATCGGCAATCTCATCCCAAATAAATGGAACATCTTGTTTCAACAACCAGGTAAAACCTTTCGTTAACTCTACATAGTTCGGGATGAACCTATGTAAAATGTTTTCTTTCCCCTGCAAACTTTGGAATTGGCGAAGAGTGGAAAGAGGAGGTAAGTTGATGATAGCCTCAACATTTGATGGATCAACATGAATGCCCTCTTTTGAAACGCCGAATCCAAGTAAATGTCCTGATTGTACACAAAAAACAAATTTGTGTGGATTCAAACAAATTTTGTAATGCCTACATCTCATGAAGATAGCACGGAAGTGCGTAGGATGATATTCTCTGCGTAAATAATGAGCAGGTAAGTCATCTAGGTAAGGCTGTACAATATGTTTGATATCGTGAAACGCATAAGACATAGCTATTTGAAAATTTGCACCAACATTTTTCAGTCCAAAAGGTAACTTACAATATGAAAACGTGCCCCAAGGACATATAAATGCTATTTTAGGTTGATCGACATGGAGTATGTTGATTTGATTATAGCTGGAAAAACCATCCATAAATAAGAATATTTCGTTTCCGATACAATCATCAACAATTTTATCGATATAGGGTGTATCATAGTTGTCTTTTGGACAAGCCTTGTTAATATTCCGATAATCGATGCATACTCTGATAGTCCCTTGTTTTTTTCATTACGGGAACTGTCAGATACCCAATTTGTCAAAGGAATAGGATAAATAAATCCTGCTCGTAATAGTTTCTCAACTTCAACTTTAATTGCTGCAACTTTTCGCAGATGTATTAGACGTAATCTTTGTCTAATAGACTTTGCATATGGGTATGTCTTGATTTCATGAATAACAATATTAGGATCGATACATGGCATCTCTTCGTAAGAATAGGAAAAAATGTCTTGGAATTGTTGAAATAGGGCTTTGTAAGTTTTAATATCGTCAATCAAACAAGAAGCACCTATATGAATGTTTTCAATAATTCCAGGTTTAATCGATATGTCAACAGGAATAATTGTAGAAATATTTCCCAAATTTGTCTCAGAATTCGAATGTGCGATCAATGTGAGATTCTGAGGTTCATGGACATAATCAATTGTAAAGATAGATGAAAAATAATTTTCAAGTTTATCAAGATCAGGCAAAAAAGAATATCTATGATGAAGATCATCCCATGGTAATTCATCCGATGACAAAATTTCTCGAATGCTTTTGTCAGTTGCGAATACATGTTGAAAGGGATCCAAAAATGATGCCAAAGTTGAGCTTGATATAGAAGATGATTCTTCTATGATCACATTCACTTGATTGGTAGAAGTTGACGGGGTATCAGAATGCGACTGTACTGCTACATATACCGATTCAAAAGGATTTAAAGGCATATCACCATTATAAGGGTTCAATTATGATTCTAAAGGCACAGTCCATGTGTCATCAAATAGCATTGTGATTCATGTGATCATATGGATATTGGCAATTTTTTGCAGTACATTGGGTGAGCGCATAAAGAAAGTTCCCATGAAAGTGGAATCCTTCATTAGTCCTACACCAACATCTTCGTTTTGGATAACTGATTTTTCGACATAGTGGATGCTATCTGTAGAATTAGGGTCTAAAGAAAAGTATGAAAACTGATAGATTTTAACAATATTTCATTTGCGAGGAAAAATTATTACCCAAAAGACTGATGAAACAACATCAATCATTGCTTAAGACCAACTAGGACCCAGAAGAAGGTTGTAATCAAGAGGGGCATCAACAACTTCCACCTCTAGGTTTACGGTTTTTCCTTCTACTTCTATAGGCAGATCCTGGAGTATTCCATATGGATGAAATCCTCTTCTGCCAAAGGCTTTAAGGATAGTCGGTGATTGGTTGAGTGTTGGAGAACCAAGCATTTTCCAACAGTTTAACAACGTTATACACGTAGATGCCCCCTCATCAATTATAGTACGAAAAACTCATCTTGATTTGACTAATACTGGAATCTGAAAAGCCATTTTATGTGGGAGTATAGGTACACAATTTTCGAGATCAAAGACCATTAGGTTCGAGTCCTGAGGATAAATAGCTTCGATGGATGATAATATTAATTTCCTTTATGCTGGACAAGATTGCAGCACTTCTAAGGCCGCCATTGCTGAAGGGGATATGGCCAAATCTTCAACAATGTTGTAATTCTGAGCAGCTCTCGCATGTAGATTGAAAGCCGATTTTTGAAGTACACCTTTAGCAAGCGATTTAATCACTAAATCGGGGTTAGGTTTCCTAATTTGAAGTGGTTGGGAAACTGAAGGAGTTGTTGCTGGTGTTTGACTAGAAGATTTAGTCTCTTTACCAGTTACAGGACTTTTAGATCCATAGTCTTGAGATCGTGTCGCAACCATGACCTGAGACATCATTAAAATATCTGTCGATGAATTTGAATAAGATCCAACCATTTTACTATCTTGAGATGGAAAAGGATCCTTCAATACAAAAGGTGTGGGAACCTTTGACAAATTTGGGTACCTCGGCCCGATGTGGACACTCTTTGGTATAGTGATCTTTGTCACATATAAGACAAGGATAAAGAGGTTTCCGCTTTTCATCTGATGGTTTGATTTTTTCTGTTTTCTCTTTAGGAGATGTGTTTTTTCTTCTTCTTATTACCGGATTTAGGTTTAGTTGTAGATGAATCTCCAACATGAATTTCGGCAGAAGTTTCGAGGGAAGAATCTCGTTTAGGTGAATATGGTAGAGTTATTATGGGAGAAGTAGGTTTAGATGACTTCTTCTTACTCTTTTTAGTATTAACTGTACCAATTACACCATCTGTAGTATGAGAACTAGGAGTTGCAGTAATTTGACCTGGGCATGGTAAGTCACGAATTTTTTCATATAGAGTACCAGATTGTGTGTATACAACGTCTAAGTACTGTGCTTGAGCTATGACTTGTTATTCTGTAACAACACCTCCCTTATCTACGTCTTTAGTGATTTTTGGAAGTAATGATTTTATGAACCATTCCGCCAAAATTTTATCTGGAATGAAAACCTTCACTAAACGTCGTCTACGTCGGCATTCGTGCATGTGATCTGAAATGTATGTAGACGTACTCTGTTTTAATGAAGTTAAAAGTTCTGTGCCATTTTCATAACGGATTGGATACTGGAAGTGAGTTAGGAAAGATGTTGCTAAAGCATTGAAATTATTGAAAGAGCCATGCGGTAATTAAATATACCACTTTGCAACTAAGCCTATCAATTTTCTTTGAAAAAGTCTCAATTGAATGGAATCATCAATTAAGGATTTGGATGCACACCAAAGATGATAATTCATTGCATTATTTGTGGGGTGTTTTCCTGATTTTCCTTCAAACTTAGGTATATCACTGGGAAACTTATTTGGAATTTCCAGCCAGAATGTAAGATAATAAATTGGATCATTCGTGAGGTGTGACAAATCTGGTAAGTCTAATGTTGAAATGAATGGTAACCGACAGTTAGGGTCCTGTTGACTCCAAGCTGATAACCTCGAGGAACAATACCATTACCTGGAGGAGGATATCCAAGATAATCTGGAATAGCCTGAGTAGATGGGATTGGAATACCTCCGGGGTATCCAGGGTTAGCCTTGCCAAACTGATGTTGACCTTGTATTTGATATGTATAACTAGGGTATGGTTGACCTCGGTAGAATGGATTTTGTCTTGTTGGTCCATATTGAAATTTCCCTTGAAACGGTTGATTCACAAACTGACCTACAAAAGGTTGGCTTATTTGAATAGTAGCTTCACCAGGTTTTCCTATAGAGGTTTGAATAGTAGATTGAATGGCAGGTCCAGTTTCATGAGCAGTGACTTCAGGGATTTCTTGTGTAACAATTGATGCAGTTGTTTGAAGGGTTGTAGCAATAGGGACTTGAGAAACACCACGGATAGATGTACTTGGTTGTTGAACAGAATTTTGCACAACAGATTGGACAGGAGTTATTGGAGTACTTAGACCAACTTGCTGACTACTAGGTACAAATACTTGAAGGGTAATTTGAAGTGTGGGTTGTATAGGCTGTTGGACTTGGGTATAACCAAATTGTCCCGCTGGATGACTAGGTTGACTATAAGGTACTTTTACAGTAGGTTGAAATTGGTGTTGATTGAATGGCGGGTTCCACACAGTATTAATACCTGGGTAAGGAGCTCCCATTAATGGTTGCAGTGCGTAAGGTTGACCATAACCAGTTTGAGGTATTGGAAAATAAGTTTGATAATTTTCCAGATAAGTTCCAGTAAAAGGTTGACCTCCTTGAAAGGATGGTTGCTCTTGATAAAATTGCTGCCCTTGAGGAGGCTGTTGTCCCTAAATAGGTTGTGGCCCTGGAATAGGGTACTGCCATTGAATAGGTTGTGGCCTTGGAATAGGGTACTGCCCTTGAGGAGTATACTTCCCCCTAGGCGGTAAATTTCCACCTTGATAATCAGTTGAAGGTATGTTTCCAGACATCATATAGACTTGTTCCATTGTCAAATTTTCGGTATTAGATTCATTAAGACTAGTTCATTATGTAAGATTTTTAGAAGAAGGAGATGCTCCTGAGAAAGTACCAGAGAGCGACTGGTATCCAACAGGAACTGATGGACCACCATACAAAAAAGTTTCTAGCGATGAAGAAAATATGGATTACTCACCTCACATGCTTAATGAAACATGTAGCTACCTCTGGGTATAGAGTAAAAAGGAATGTGGCGTGGTGAATAATTCAGACCAGTGCTGTGTAGAATGTTGGTAAATTGTTGATACCAAGGGTCTGGTTTAAAAGGAATGTAAGGGTAAATCGGTTCAATATACCTTAGATCTAAATATTATTGACGCGAAGGAATTGTGGTTTCTTCTTCCGTGTCACTAATCTCTTCGATACTAATCAGGCAAGTAGGAAGATTCTCAGTGATGCGAAGATTCATTCGAGGTGAACGAGGACGACTAGGAGTTCGGGCTATGAACTCTGAAGTTGACTAAGACGGAGTAGATTCAGATTTAGGTTCAAATATTTTGGGTTCAATAAGTTGAGTATCTGATAACTCACTGGTAGCAGAATCAATTGTGATTACTTCTGAAATTTCTGGTTGTTCTTGATTTCTTCCCATTGTTTGAGCTTGATTTACTGTGTAATTGGGATGTATTATTACAGATGTTTCCCCTTGTTCAGTAGACCCAGTTCCTGATTTTTGACCTCTTTTAGATTTAAGCTTTTCCAATTGACTTGGTGTATACTCAGGGGGCTTCCCCTGCATTCTACGAGAGTGTCTCGGTAATTCAACCACGGTTAATGTTTAACACACAAAATCAAAAAACATTTCAACAAAACACACCTAAGGTCGCTAAGAAAACAAGCAATTTGAACACATGCCTACATAATATAAGAGACAAACCAAACACAAATAATATGTTTCTACACTAAAAAAACTAGTTGGTGATGAAATCCAACATCGTATAAGTTAATGTGGAAATCTTGGCGGTTGGAACAGTTACCACGACAACTTGCTTAATGAAATAATCTGGTGCAAATCCATGCACTTATGCCATCTCGAAGTGAAGATTACCGTCCGGAAATTCCAAGTGAGTCTAGCTGACGTCTATTCTAGGTGCATTGGGACATTCCCTCCACCGTCACCTTGGGAAAATCCTAAATATTATGGCCACTAAGGTTACCAATGGAGACAAATGCACCCGGGGGAGCAGTCTACGATCTGATATACACGCAAAGGCAGAATATCAAGCTCAATCCCCTTGAAGGCTCCTCGACATGGTAAATTTGAGGTTTGCTAACGAGTGACCCCAGACTCCTCGAGAATAGTTAATCCGAGGTTTACCGTTTGTATTACGTGCACATATTCTATCTTCGCCAATGAGATAGGTACAATTACCTCAGCAGGTCCGATATGATCTCGTGCTTGACTCTTTTAAGAAGAGCTTCCCAAAGTACAAATGAAATAATTGGATTTCCCTACCGTAAGATTCTACTTGTTTGTTTTAATTTCTTTGGAACGTTTTTTACAACCTATTCCAAAACACTAGCCTAAGCTATATTGGTGGAATGAGCCCTAGAAAATGTAAAAATGTCTAGATTGATTTTATTAGGCATTGTATTGATTTGGCTGTTATTTAGCACAAAGGGTATGGAGTTGAAACTTTGATGATGTTGTGACCCGACGCAAAATACTCTAAATGCATCTATTTGACAAATGCAACTCTTTATTTTCAACAAATTCTATTTAAGAGAAAGTTGAGGGATTTATTGAATTTAAAACACAAGCTTCCTCATTCATAAACAAAATCCTTTATGAAAAGAAGTCAATTTCATTAAGAAATAAATTTCTAAATATGATCAATTTCTCTTTTCGCATAAAATTCCATTGACAAACAAGTCAAAAACTACATTTTCAACAATTAATCAATTCCCAAAAGAAAGCATTTCCTAAAAAACCCTAAAAAGTATAAATTTCAAATTCAAATCAAAATTATAATTCTGATTCCTAATTAGGATACCTATGAATGTTTTGTTCATGATTTCACTCAGTTGTTATCAGACTAAGAAATTTCTACTTATCTCAGTAGAAATGAAATCACGAAAGAGTGCTTGGTGCTGAATTAGGCTTCAATAATCTAGAAGTTTTTCGAGTTTGCAAAATGAATAAAGAACAAATATTCATAAAAGTAACGTTGGAAATAATCCTAAGGGCTCAAGAAAACAAAATCATAAAACCAGTAAACTAAGGCAAACAAAGGTATCTTCTATACATAACAACAATAAACCAGAGCATGATAGGCCAAGCAGATGGTGACTGTGGAATGAGAAAACCAAGGCTCATATGGAAAAAACAGGTTGATAAAAATGGAAATCATGAGAGATAGGATGAGAATGGTTTCATACACAAGCTTGAAATATGGGAAACTATGATTGAAATTGGTTTTGCATGCCCCCAAAATAATGACTCAATTTGAGGTACATGCCCCCCAAGTCTCATTTCATTCGCCAAAGTATAATACTAGTTTCTAATAGGTGGATAGAATGAAGGTTCATTTACGAGGTCAAGTGAAAGAATCAAATGGGAATTTACGAAATCTAATAAAATACTTGAATTGGAAGGGGTATTTTTCTCACTTTTTAACAAACTTGACACAATAAAAGAACTATATTCAAGGAACCTTGTTTCATTTTTTAAGGAGTTTGACAAAATAAAAGGGAACTATGCTTTGAGACCTTATTTCATTTTTTAACGAGCTTGACACAAGAAAAGGAACTCTGCTCCAGTATATTTGGTTATATTAATCATGGATCCCCAGATACCATGGCTTCCAAGAAGCTCTCATCAAATGGGAGAACAATGTTATGGAAGGGATACATATCAAAGGATTCAAGGGAAAGGTAAAGCAACAGTGCTCCTAGTACATGATGCACTACATCAACTACTAGATCAACAATAAACACAGACATGGAATAGGTCGTGTTACCAGGATTAATCCCTCTCGTGGACAAGAGTGATCTCCCTAGTACTCCAACAAGTAATTAGAAACAAATATACATTTAAATATCTATTTCTCTAGGTTATTTGTATTTTAATATCATTATAATAGTAAAGTAGAGAGGAAATGCTCCTACCTTGAAATCCAAACGTCTGATGTAGCCCTTTGTCCTGTCGCTCTAAATTAGTTCTCCAATGACGAGTAGAATCTGTAATCAAAGACAAGACAAATAATCAAAGCATCTGCAATATATAATAATAAAAAAGTACTAATCTAACTTAGTGATCAAGGAATCTAAGTATTGAAATTATTCCCATGAATACAGAAGCAAGACAATGAAAAAAAGGGATCCATATGTATTATCATAAATTAGAAAGAGCAATCTTACAACTGGATGCCTTGTTGTTGTACAGATTCCTCCCGGGGTCTGAGCAATCATTCTCCTTCAGTCTGATAAGCCTTCCTCTATAAAATAACTAGCATGAAGTCATGATCACAAAGGTGTGATCTTCGATGTGGCAACAACAACTCACTAGTATACTCTATGAACTCTCTTCAGCTTAGAAACTATATACATAAGTTTCTATTATTCATAATCTACCTTCTCCTAATCCCCGAACTTGAAACTTGAGCTCAATTTATAGAGAGATTGAGGTAGTTTAAGTTCCATAAAGAGGGGTATGGATTCCTCTCCTGAAGGGATTTGAGTTCCTTGGACCAAGGGATAAGCTCCATGAGTGGAGGGATAAAGCTCAAACTGGCGCAACTCTAGAGGCTTCCAGCTGGGAGAATATTCGACCAACTAGGCTTCTAGCAGTTATTGTTTCTTTTTACTTGTTTTTCATGGGGGTGCGCAGGTTTTAGTGGCAAACAATGCAACGGTTGGCGCGGCTAATGGAAGGATCATCAGTGCATGCGCAGGGAAAGGCTAGTAAAACCCCGCAGGCAGAATTTTAGGGGTTTTACAGAGCTTTTCTCCAGTTTCCAATACTTGATTTAGGAAAATTAGTGTTTTTGAATTCTAAGGGAACATGATATGGATGGTAATAGACCCATATGAACAATCAAATTTCATGGTGACAAAATGACGTGTAACATCCCATGACCCCGGAATCCCGTAACTCCTTAGAAAATCAATTTTAAAAAGTTATGGTGACCAGGGATCCTTCAACTATCGGATTTGGGCACGTCTACTCACAAAACCACGTAATAGAAGTCGGAGGCCTAAATCCCGTGACCTCGGAAACCTCGTAACCTTTGATGGATTTTTTTAAGCGTTGGGATTGAATCATTTACAAAGAACTCAATTGCACAAATAAAATAAAAAATTGGGGACCCTTTTCTCTCTCCTATGATAGGACAGGTGGAAACATATCATTGGGAAAAGGTGGCATCAAAAACTGCCCACTGGGAGGTGGACAGGTGGCAAGTAGGTTTGGTATTGCTAGGCACCGAAACGGCCCATATATGGATGGTGCGTCGACCTTATTACAGGTTGACACATGGCTTGGTCTATATTAGCATGACGTCATCTTGATTGTATACCTTAGAGGGTCAGAATCTCGTAACAATTTCCAATTGTAATTTAAAAAAGGGTTAGGCTTCCTGTGGCCATAGAACCAGGGCATCTTGGTTCTAGCTCAACAAAAAGGAAGTCCTAGGCGACACCATTTTTGGCACACAGGAGCCGCCAAATGGAAATGGGATTTCCCCCTACTTTCCAAATGTAAATGGTTAAATGGTGACCACCTATGGGGCAGATCCTCATACTTCTTGAAGTAGCCTCACTTGAGAGAAGCTTTGGTGGGATAACAAGAACAAAATTTAAGCTAGCGCTTGCCACCGAAAAGTTAGAGTCAATAAAATGAACCACACAAATCAATGATTATGATATATTTCGGGGGGTCAAAACTCGCCTCTAAGTCTTCTGAGGCACCCTGTCAAAGGAGGTAAAAAGGGCCCTCCACCTGTCAAACTAACGTGGCGACCACGTCAGCGACCACGTCAGCGACCGTGACCAGTATTAGGCGAGCATGGCAGGTGAGCAAGAAAAAATTTAAGTAATCACCCTTCGCGATTTCTCTTCACCCAATCTAACTCTGTCATGTGTCTTCTTCCTATGCCATCTCCTCTGTTTCTCACCTAAAATCCCCTATGAACATATTGTTGCACCCCGTGCACTAACCGTTGCAATTTAAACTTGTCTATTTCAAATTTTTCTATGTCTAGCCACTCCATCTGGTTTTAGATACCTCTTTTCGACTGTTGACCTGTGTAAGGACCTTCGTGCACCTAAAGTGCCCTTATTCAACTCA
This sequence comes from Pinus albicaulis, assembly GCA_034641835.2. NCBI lineage: Eukaryota > Viridiplantae > Streptophyta > Pinopsida > Pinales > Pinaceae > Pinus > Pinus albicaulis. Next base: position 1,556,279,146 of record CM076575.1, read on the forward strand.
CACACCAAATGTAGTCCTATGGAAAAAATGTAACCAATTGGTTAACCCACCACGAATTGAGGTGGTGGAAAGTGGGTCCACTTCGAAAGATCAAGCGAGCCAATAGTAAATATTTTCCTGATTCATAATCATGACATATCACTTTCATTTGCAATTTTTGTAAATATTTTAATTTCAAGAAAGAATCAATTTTGTTATATAATAATTAGGACAACTAGGTCATTGGCACACTCAAACAACTGATTAGTTTAGATAGCTGGATCACTCTGAGGTTTTTTCTTATTTGTTTTTGTTAGGACTTTCCCTATAAAAGGGAAGAGGAAATAATTTGTAAGGGTTCTATTTGATGTCCTAGATGTATAGTTTTTCTGCAAATTTTACAAGTTCTGGAGCCTATTAGATGTATGTTGTTATTGAATATTAATGAAGAAGTTTTTGGTGATTCAAAGCATTGAGGAGTGTAGTATGTAATCCTGTATATGTTTATTATTTCATGCATGTTTCTTTCCTCTCAGAAATTTTGTAATTGAAATTGCTAGAATTCAATCCTGTATAACAAATTTACCTATGTTGTGTTGTAGTGAATGGTACCTGTAATGTGTGGAAATGAAAGCCTTAATATGTGCTCCATGGTTTCTGAATTTCATTTCCTCTTTATTATCATGATTATAGTAGAATTTGGTGCATAGGATTCTGTGTCTGTCTATCCCTCTGCACTGGGTTTATCTTCTTGTATTTCCTCTTTCATCTATATGGCAATGACCAATGAAACTGCACTCTGTGTGTGTCTGCTTCCATAACTGAACATTAAGACTTGGGAGTAGAATACTATCAATGTATAAAATGTTATTTGCTTTTATGTAAGGTAATTGAACCAGAGTTGAATCATTTCATATATATCTCCTGGGAAACACCAATTTATCTTCAAGAGAAACTAAGATGTCCTAGGCACATACCCTTCTCCTCAACTCAGGGCTTGTCTTTAGGAGCGACACCATCTTATAGCGTTGTTGCCAAGGATTGAATTATAATATATTTCCATGGGTAGAAATTTGTGCATTCCTTTCTATGATGAGCAAAGGAAGTGTGGGTTGATATATCTCACCTTGGCGACTACACTAAGGGTGTTTTTCAAAGTTTAACCCTTGATTTTTAAAGGCCTCACACACGTTCATATACCTCTTAGTAGATAACCCCTACTATATTCGACCCATAAAGAATTATCTTCACTAGAATCTCGAGAGAAAGAACACCAAGAACTCCAAACCTTATTGTTTTTTCCCCAGAGGCCTCAACTTCTAGCTCTTGGAAAGTCATAATTAAATATCCTGAATCCTCATTCAAAGTTTTAGGGTTTTTAGAAAAATGTTTTCCCTCACCTGGATTTTAATTTTCATAACGTAAGTCTGAAGAGATCTCTATCAGCTCTAATCCTCTTTCATTTCACGCTTTCCATGAATTTGAGGAAGCCAAATATATTTTCATTACTAGTACCTCTCAATCCCCCATGGTTATTTCACATCAAATCTTATCTCACGTTGTTCACCCAACCTCTTGCCCAAGCCATGAAAAAAATATTTTTCAACCTCTGCAAAATATCGTTGTCGATGGATTCTTACTCAACAAATATTCCCCTCTAAATCTACAACAACCTTTGAATTAAATGCCCCAAGACTATCTCAAGATCCTGCCTAGATTCATTGGGGAAGATGATGTCACAATCCAAAAACACAATAAGGTCTTCTATGTGTTTGCAAACCGAAAAGTGGAACATCTAGATGTAGTTGTGAGATTATTTTTTCAGTCCTTAGATAAGGATGCTAGAAAATGGTTCAAGACCTTACTAGACAATTCAATCAACACTTGGGAAGAATTAGAAAACACCTTTATGCAGAAATGGGGGGAGAAGAAAGACCATGGGTACTTCTTGAATGAATTTAATGCGATAAAGAATAGGCACAATGAGGATGTCACAAAATTTACCAAAATATTTAATAAACTGTATAAAAATTTTCCTACTAAATTAAACCCCCACAGGAAATAACTACGGTGGTGTTTGCTGGAGCCTTCAAGTCAGATTTTGGGTTTATCCTCGGAGAGAGGAAATCTCGCACACTGGACCAGATCCAGACTGATGCCCTGAAAATTGAAGCAAACTTTGCATCTACGGGGAAGTTGAATGGAAAGGGGGAACAAAGTGGTAGGATGAGGGGAAAAGAAGAATCCAACTCCTATATTCAAGCAAGGGATACTCATGAATACAATTTGGAAGAGATGAATAAGTTGATTAGAAACATCTCAAACAAGTTGGTGAAGCTAGAGTTGAAAAATAAAAATCCTCTTCGACAGATTCAACAAGGCCCCAATAGAAACTTTAACCCCCATTGTAGGCTACTTACCTTGCAACTATTATAAATGGAAAGAGAAGGCCAACAAGACCAAATACAACCTCCCATGTATATAGAAGATGATCCAGAGGAAGGTAATGAAGAGGCTCTTGAATATCAGAAGAATCAATGCTCCACTCCCTCAGAAAAGTAAAATGAAACAAAACCTCAGGGAGGAAAGGAGAATGATCAAAATGTTCATTTGGATGAATAAGAAAACATTGTTAAGATGTGAACGAACACCTAGAGATATTGTTTTTTTGAATTTGATGGTTCTCCATTTTATGATTTGCATAACTCAAATGGGGAGTTGGGTACTCCATAACGACAAAAGTGCAAGTCATGGAAAGCTATACACAAAGAGGGGGTTGATAATGGGGTTAAAAAAGAGGCTCCAGTTTATGAATTATATCATTTAGATGAAGAACAAGTTATGAGAATATTCCAAAGACAACCATAAGAAAAAAAATATTCCCAACAAGTAAAGACTGTTTTTCTTTAGGGTTTATATCAATAGTTGCCGAGTAGTGTTACTTGCCCATGTTTATACCTATCCCTGTTTTGGAATTTCAAGAAGATGATAATCAATTTGATGAAGTTTCTCCGATTTATGATTCATATAATTCCAAGGAGGACGAGATTGTTGCAGATTTTCCAAAGGTTTTTATTCAAGCGGGTGTGAAGAAGACTACCAACAAAAACTTTCTAAATAAGAGGTCAAAGTTACAAAGCTAAGCAATGAGTATGGTTGTATTATCCAAAAATATTCATCCCAGGGAACTATTCAAGAGAAAGAAACAACCAAGTTTTTCTCTCATCCATTTTATGAATCAATAAATGACTACATGGCATATTTCTTTGGTCAACAACATACATCAGTTTTGAGGTATGTGCTAATATTTTTGTGTGAAGTTTCCATGCAGTGCATACCTATTTTAATTGTTGGCTTTCAAGAGAACAATCACATACGGTCCAATACTCATATGTTGGGTTGGTTTCATTGGAGGGTCGACTTCACTCAAGTGAATTAAGCCCTGTACGTAAGTAGGAGCAGTGGGAGTTGAATATAAATAAGCTCAGGTGTTGAGTGCCTGGTTTAGATTTTAGAAGTTTTGTTGAAGTATAGGAGGAAGAATAAGGATTCCAACAAACACAACTTTTGGATGGTACTCCATGCCCAACAAGGCTACTAGTCTGCAAGTTTTCAGTGCCTTGCCAACAAGACACTGCCCTTAGTTGAATGCGATGTTGTACCCTCCTCTTGCTTCTATTCATCATGTAGCAAAAAGGTCAAGGTGCAAAGTTTTGAAAAATGGAAATAAGAAAATCCTGATTTAATTTTCCCTGGAATTAAATTAGGAGAAAATTGTAATTCCACATCACAAGACAACAATAATGTGTTAACTAAGTTAGTTTGACTTAGTTGGCTTAGTTAATTTGAGTTGAGAATTTAACTTGAGTTGTGTACATTTATTCCTAAATTTTAGGAGCCTAGGTTGAGTTTATTTTGAGTTGTAATTATTTAATTCAATTAAACTGAGTTAAAGTCAGTTAAAATAGTTCCAACTGTTGGAGGAACTAGTGGGAGGTCAAGTAGTGGGGTGTGTACTTAGTGATAAACCAATTAACTGATAAATCAACCATAATTAACTCATACATTTAGGATCTACGAGTTATACAGTTAATATTGGAGTTCAAGGGAAGTGTACTACAATTTTATAATTATCCAAGTTGTACAGGTGGTGCATGCGGTTAGAGAAGGGCCTATAGGGATTGCACAATTTTAGATAGGAAATTTCCTAATTAATATGGGGATAATTCCAAAGGAAACAACGCAAGGAAATAGGGGCTTGGTAGGTAGAAAAATTGGCTAAGTATTGGCCAGAGTCATCTTGTGATGCAATAAGATAGATTATACTTATGCAGATATTTTTCAGGCTTGAAAAAGCATTGCATTTCTTCCTTATTTTCTGATTGATACAATACATATAGAAAGGGGTTTTGAGAAGTTTCTTTCCCCTATATATATTCTCGTGTATGTGTGTTAATCCATGTCGTATGTTTTTTATATTACTTCTCAATCGTGAATTGATTTCCGCATGAAAAAAGTAGATTCAAGTCTACTGTTTTAGAAAATTACATTAGCAGTTTGAATCTACAAGGAATTTCTACATGGTGTCAGAGCTAGAATCACAATAGAGAAGAGAATTCAAATTTTGTGCAGGAGGTTCTAATTTCAAGATTAGTGCTGCAAGCTTTCTCCAGGACTGAGAAGATGACTTCCCCCAGACTCAAGCTCGGGTATGCTTTGGAAGGAACCACAAATTCTGTGGCATGTAAGATTCGTATGGAGGCAGTATTAGATGATAACGGGCTACTATATTACACCAAGACAGATGCAGTTAAACACTTGGCAACTGATGCCCAAGATCTCACTCAGTGGAAGAAGGATGTAGCTAAAGTGAAGAGGATACTATTAGAGGGAGTTTAAGATAAAAATTTCTCAAATCTCCACGGGAAAGAAACTCCATTCGTGACGTGGAAAAAACTAATTGACTTGTTTGAGAACAAAAATGACCACATGAAGCTAACATTGAAGGAAAATCTTGGAAATATTGTCATTGATGGCAAAGGAGCAGAAGGAGCAGCACCAGAATTATCATTGAGGACAAAGGATCAGATCAGGATCAACTGGAGTATAAAGGAGAAATGAGGAAAAGAAGGAAAAAGTACATTGGAGGAGTAGAAAATAGGCAAAGGAGCAGCATTATGAAAAAATGATGTAAGGAGTAGCATTAGAATCATGGAGCAACAAGGAGTAGAAAAAGAGGAAAAAGGAAGTTTCATGTAGCAAAGAAGAAAGTTGTGCAGTGCAGGGTCAAGTTGGGCTATTCATGTTCATAAAAGTAAGCAAAGGAAAAGTGTGCAACATGGGTCAAGTCAGGTCAAGCTATAAACGAGCTCAACGTGCAGCGTAGAAGGAAAGGAATGAATACATGCAACCAAAGAAACCAAAACATGAACGGGTCGAATCGTGCAAATACACATTCAAAACAGTGTTCGACAGAGAGAAATTTCATATCGCAATCGCAACAGAACGAAATATCACAAATTCGTAGTGTCAAAGAAAATGCGAAGTGCGAGAAGTGATGTGGCACCCCGGTGGGACCCGAACCCTTTATCCCAAATCGCATATCATAGATCACAAATATTAGAAGGAATATCACTCATGAACCACATTGAAACGCTAAAATGCGAAGTGCGATAAAGAGTCCAGATGCGGTACGTTTCAAAGCCAAAGACTAAAGGATTTAAAGTCTGGGATTGGGACCCAATCGGATATCAAAAATCACAAAGCTCAGGCGGAATAGCGCACAAGAACAACGTCAAAATGCGAAATGCGATAAGAGTACCAGATGCGATGTAGTTTCAAAGAAAATATCTAAAGGATTTCAAATCCGGAGGTATAAGGTTTCCCTTTGAGAAATTGCATTGGAGAATTGAAGAGAAATACATAAACAAAGAACAAGAGAAATAGCCGAAACGTCGAAATGTGATTAAGCCTGGCTGGACCCATCACATATCGCATATTGGGAGATTAGATAGACGAAGGCACATTGGATAATAGGATTTTCTGAAGTGCGAAGTGCGGTAAAGAGAGCAGACACGATGCAGGTCGAAGTGCGATAAAGAGAGCAGACACGAAGCAGGTCGAAGTTGAAGCCTAAAGGTTTTCAAGTCCGGAAGTATGTGGTTTTCCTTTGTTAAATCACATCGGAGGGCAAAGGAAGATTATAATGTAGAACATTGGAATTCCGAAATGCAATAGAAAAGAAGATGCGATACGATATTCAAAGGTAATGAAATATATTTTAAAGTCCAATCTTATGGCAGTTACAAAGGAAAGTCTAAACGCAGAGTAGTCTCAGGTGAAGAATAAGACTCGACACTACGTGCATGGGTGTAAGAGCGATTACACCTTGATAATAGAAAAATACTGAACACAGAGGAGACTCGAGTAAGTGACCCGACACAGAGCAAAAGGCAGAGAAAATCTTAACGTTGCGATAATGACCTCTGGGACAAAAAAGCAGAAGGTTGAACACTGTGGGCAAGAGAAGGAAGGCAGATAGGTAGAGTCGGGAAAAAGAAGATATGGTGGCACTATTGGAAACACAATAGCTGGGTTGAGTCAAGAAAAATGGCGTTTATGTAGAACTGTTAGAATATAACAAAAAAAAAAAAAAAACATGACATCAAGCAGAAAATACGAATGCACAGTGAGCCAAGAACTGAAAGAGCTGAGTGAAATATTGTTGTAACTGTAAATGTAAATTCATTGATTATTTTATATTGTTTTTTATGCAAAGGAAAGTATCCATAGGCATAGGCAAAACTCCAATGAGTGTTGAAATGACTATTTTTGTATTTTTGTTAATGTAATAACCTGAACTAAAGTGTGAGGAATCGAATGGGTGCAAGGCATAGAGTCAGGCCTGTTCACTTTATAGTCCCTGTAGAATGAAAACAATCAAGATTTATCTGCATAAAAGATGTAATATCAGTGTGCATAGAGAGGTTAGAGAGCTGTAGAATGGAAGAGAGCTGAAGAATATACGGGAGCTGTAGAATGTGAGAGAGCTAGAGAATGTGAGAGAAATGATAGATATGCTATGCACATCTGGAACTTATATGAAGCATATTTGAAGGCAGAGAGGGTAGAAGTGAAGGTAGAGGAAAACAGAGTTGATATCCAGGTAAATCAACATTTTATTTTCATGTTGAGTGAGGGGATTATAGTCTCCTTTCAAGTTGTATCTTGATAAATTTCTAGTTGGCACTTGGTGAGGTAGGAGCCTCCTATGGGTTGTAGCCTGCAGAAAATACATGGGAGTTGGTGCTTCCACTTCAATTTGTAGCTTGATAGATGTCCAGTTGGAGATGGTTGAGGTAGGAGGCTTCTGTGGGTTGTAGCCTGAAGAAAATATATGGGAGTTGGAGCTTCCTTGCAAGTTGTATCTTGCAGAAATTGAGGTAGGAGCCTCCTATAGGTTGGAGCCTACAGAAAATCAGTTGTGAGAGGGAGTAGGAGCTTGCCTTTGCATCAAAACAATAATGAGATGTGATTTTCTCCCTTATGGATTTCCACTTATATATGGTTTTCATGTGCATGCTTATCATGTGTTGATGTGATGTGTTAATATGCTTATTAATTGTTGTTCACATATTCAGTTTGCTGATCATTATTTATTAAGCTACATATGAAATGACTTGTTAATGAGTTTAATGAAAATAATTTTAATATCCATGAATGGACTAAACTGATTCACCCCCCCTCTCAATTTAGTAAAGGGTTCATCAACTCCATTCCTGATGTGGAAACAACTGACCGACTTATTTGAGAACAAATGTGACCACAAGAAGCTGACATTGAAGGACAAGCTTCATAGCATAAAATTTTAAAAGAGTGACACAATTCTGCAGTACCTGAGCAAGTTTGCACAATTTTGTGATGAACTTGGTGGGGTCTGTGTGTCTGTCCTTGAAGAAGATTTGGTAGCGCTAGCTCTGTGGGGTATTCCCAAGAGTTGGCACAACTATTGAGATTCCATTAATGGTAGAGATAAACTACCAAGTTGGGAGGGGTTATGGTTCGATCTAGTGCAGGAAGAAATAAGGCGGGATTACAGAGATGGGACCTCATTGAAAGAAGAGGAGTACATTGCATTAGTAAGCAAAGGAAAGAAAGCCAAGGGACATAAGTCCCAAGGCAAGGAGGGAAATAAGAAAGACTTGTCCAATATCAAGTTCTTTCACTGTTATGAATTTGGGCATTATGCCATGAAATGTCCACAAAAGAAGGCAAGCAAGAAGGAGTCTGTAGTAGCAACAATAGATGAAGCTCTAGCTTCACAACTTGAGAATATCTCATTGCATGCATGACAAGCACAATAATGGGAAGCATGTGGTATCATGAGAGTGGTACCTCATTCCCTATGACGAGGAATAGAGATATCTTAAGTGACTTGGAGGAGAAAGACCTCAAGCAGAACATTGAGTTTGGAGATGATGTGAGGTATAACGCGAACGGTATTAGTACAATTACTTTTTAGTGGGAGTCTAGCTCCCCTCTAAGGCTCAAGGATGTGATGTTTGTTCCGGGACTAAATAAGAATTTGGTTTTCGTCGTGCTATTGGAAGACCGTGGCTACAATGTGATATTTAGCAAAAGGAAGGTTTTACTTATACACATCGCCGCGGGACAAGTGAAACAACTCGGTGTGTGAGTCAAGAAATTGTATGCACTTGAGGTTGAAGATGCATGAAAATCCTTGAGGATCAAGGCAAAGGTTATAGACTTGGTGGTTGATAGGGAGTAGAAATTACCTCTCAACATGCAGCCTCAACAAGTTGTGGAGAAACCACAGATGGAGAAGAAAAGAGGAGGTTGAGTGGAGATATCAACTCAAGAAGAGACCTTCAGTAGGGGGAAATTTCGATCCAAGTGGACAAAGGGAGTACATGTATCCATACCTCCAGGTATGAGGTGGGGTGATGTGAGGAAATAGTCCCAAGAGTGTAGAAATTTGGGCAGGGTCCATTGAGGTGTTTTTGCCTCATTGATCATTACCTTACTACAAGGGCCCACAATATTTAGTAGCAGGAGGATCGATGTCAGTCAAATACTGAGGAGTGAAAAGCAGTGTTGAAAAGAGAGCAACAGGCTCGGTAGCAGAGTAAAAAACAACACAATTTTCCTAGTAGACAGTTGCAGATTGATTCAATGATTATTTTTATTTAATTTTATGTATGAGCTTCTTAGTTGCAGATGTTGTAGTAGCAAAACAAACATAGAGAAGTGTTGCATGCAACACATTCCAAAGGTGATAGATCGGGGTATATGTGAATCCCTTTCTTGTTGAGAGAGAGTGTTGAAAAATGGCAACAAGAAAATCCTGATTTAATTTTCCCTTGAATGAAATTAGGAGAAAATTGTAATTGCACATCACAAGACAACAAAAATGTTTTAACTAAGTTAGTTTGAATTAGTTTTCACGGTTAATTCAAGTTGAGGGCCTAACTTGAGTTGTGTACAATGGTTCCTAAATTTTAGGAGCCTAGGTTGAGTTTATTTTGGGTTGTAATTATTTAATTCAATTAAAGTCAGTTAAACTAGTTCCAAATGTTGGAGGAACTAGTGGGAGGTCAAGTAGTGGGGTGTGTACTCAGGGATCAACCAGTTAACTGATAAATCAACCATAATTAACTCATGCGTGTAGGATCTACGAGTTACCCAGTTGATATTGGAGTTCAAGGGTAATGTACTATCAATTTTATAATTATCCAAGTTGTATAGTTGGTGCATGTAGTCAAAGAAGGAACTATAGGGATTGAACATTTTTTGATAGGGAATTTCCTAATTAATAGGGGGCTAATTCCTAAGGAAACCACACAAGGAAATAGGGGCTTGGCAGGCAGGAAAATTGGCTAAGTATTAGCTAGATTTAGGTTGTGAAGCAGTGAGATATATTATACTTGTGTAGAGATTGCTCAGGCTTGAAAAAGCATTATATTTCTTCTCTATTTTCTAATTAATGCAATTCAGATAAGAAGGGATTTTGAGCAGTTTCTTTTCCCCTAGATATATCCTCGTGTATGTGTGTTAATCCATGTTGCATGTTTTCGATATTTCTTCTCAATCACGAATTTATTTCCGCAGATGAGTAGAGTAGATTCAAGTCTATTATTTTAGAAAATTACATTAGCAATTTGAATATACAAGGAATTTATACACAAAGGATAACAACGTTTGAAGCCAATTTTAGGACAACATATGAGCTAAAAAACCACATCAGACCCACTCAACCAAAAATTTATCTGGAAGAGATTTCCAACGGTATAAATAATTTTGCAAATGGTTTCCTGGATCAAAAGATAGAGGCAGTCAAAGTTGGGCCCACAAAGATAAAAATTTCAAAGACCCTGTGACCTTGGAATCCCGCAACTCATCACAAAGGAAAATAAAAAAATCTCCAAGGATCAGGGGACCAAGGATCTATCAACTGTTGGAGCTAGGGACATCTACTAATGGAACCCTATAACATAAGTTAGAGGCCTTAATCCCCCAACCCCGTAAACCCCGTAACCTTTTATGGATTTTTGAAAGAGTCGGGATTAAACCATATACAAATAAATCAATAAAAAAAAAGGATTGGGGACCCTTTTCTCTCTCCTCCGATAGGACAGGTGGCAACATATCATTGAGAAAAGGTTACATTAGCATCCTCCCACTGGGAGGCATACACATGGAAAGAAGTTTTGGTGTTTTCGAGAACCCAAAAAGCCCATAAATGGATGGAATGCGGACCTATCATAGGTCGAAACGTGGCTTGGTCGATATTAACCTAACTTCATCCCAATTGTATACCCAAAGGGTCAGAATCCTGTAACAATTTCCAATTTCACTTCAAAAATATTTGGGATTTCGGGGGCCAAAGCACCAGGGCATATGGGTTCTAGTTCAGTAGAGAGGAAGTCCTAGGCATCACGATTTTCAGCACACAGGAGCCACCAAGTGGAATTTTTATTTCCACCTACTTTCTAAATGTAAATGGTTAAATGAAGACCACCTATAGGGCAGATCCTCATATTTCTTGAAGCGACCTCACTTGAGAGAAGCTCCGGAAGGATAACAAGCGTGGAAGATAAGCTAGAGCTTTCCCTCGGAAAGTCAGAGTCAATAAAGTAAATTTCATAAATAAATGTTTGTGATGGATTCTTTGGGGTTTAACTTCGCCTCCAAGTCCACCCAGGCACACTGTTAGAGGAGGTAAAAGGGCCCGCCACTTGTCAAACTAACATGGAGACCACATGAACAACCGAGACCACTTTCAGGCGAGCATGGCAGGTGAGCGAGAAAACATTTAATCCATCACCTTTTGCTATTTATATTCACCCAGTCCAACTCTGCCACATGTCTCCCTCTTCACCATCTTCTCCATTTCCTGCCTGAAAATCGCATGAATCGACCGTTTTACCCCATGCATCAACTGTTGCAATTTAAACTTTTCTACTTCAAACTGTTCTATGTCTAGCCACTCCTTCTATTCACAACTACCTATACCCTACTATTGACTTACGAAGGACCTCCGTGCACCTACAATTCCCTTATTCACACTCCCACACTAGATGTAGTCCTATGACAAATATGTAACCAGTTGGTTAACTCACCACGAGTATAGGTGGTGGAATGTGGGTCTACTTCAAAAGATCAAGTGAGCCAACAATAAATATTTGCCTAATTCAGAATCGTTATGGATAACTATCATTTGGAATTTTAGTAAATATTTTATTTTCAAGAAATATTCAATTCTATTATGTAATAATTATGAAAACTAGGCCATTGGCACGCTCGAACAATTGATTAGTTTAAATAGTTGGAGCACTCTGATATATTTTGGTAACTATTTATGTCAGGACCCTCCCTATAAAAGGGAAGAGGAACTCATTTGTAAGGGTTCTATATTATATCCGAGAGGCTATATTTTTTCTACAAAATTTTCAAGTTATGGAGCTTATCATATGTATGTTGTTCTTGAATATTAATGAAGAAGTTATGGTGATTCCAAGCATTGAGGAGTGCAATATGTAATCCTTTCTCTGTTGATTATTTCATGTGTGTTACTTTCCTCTCATAAATTATGTAATTGAAGCTATTGGAATTCAATATTGTATAACATATTTACCTATGTTGTGCTATAGCAAATGGTACATGTAATGTGTTGGATTTAAAGCCTTAATATGCACTCCATGGTTTCTGAATTTAATTTCCTCTATCTTGTCATGATTCTACTGGAATTTGGTGCATAATATTATGTTTCTATCCAACCCTCTGCACTATATTTCTCTTCTTGTATTTCCTCTTCACCTATATTGCAACGACTAATGAAACTGCACTCTATGTGTGTCAGTGACCATTATTAAAGATTAAGTCTTGGGAATAGAATACTATCAATGTATAAAATGTTGTTTTCTTATGTGTAAGGTAATTAAACCAGAGTTAAATAATTTCATATGTATCTCTTGAGAAACACTGATTTATTTTCAAGAGAAACTAATATGTCCTTGGCACTAACCCTTCTCCTCAACTCGGGGGTTTTGTCTAGGAGCGACAACACAAATTTGACATAATTGATTTTTACGAGTTGGATATATGAAAATTGAGAATAATGTAGATTCTATCGCTATGTTGGATGTATAAGTCCTTTTACAATAAACTCTAGAGTTATGTGGGTATTTTGAATTGGCTCCTAGAGTACCAACTAATGCATGTCGAGTGTTTGAAGGAATTGTTGCTTACCAAGTGCCCAAATAAATTTTTTCACATCAATTTTTTTTTGAAACACATGTCCTCAATGATGATACAAAGATTCCTTAATCTAAGAAAGCTATGTTATCAACACAAGTTTTTGGATTATGGTCAAGTCTTTCAGTAGGTAAACCTTAAACTCATGGGTGAACTTCATCGATTACGTGATAGATACAAAGCACAAATTCGAGCTAATGAGAAGGATTATTTTGAATCAATAACATATTCATTTCGACGTTGAACATATTGATAACATTTATCTGTTGTTTTACTATAATAAATGTGAAGACTCAACTCTCATTTTGGTACTACACATTCGTGGAGTAGTGGGAATTTGAGTGCCTTCTTCTCAAAAGTAGGTTTCATTCAAGGGAGTGGTTAATAAAAAACTCTCTACCTCAGTTGCTTTAAACATTATTAGCCCATATATAGTGGAGAAATATGAAGAGGTAACAACACTAGAGAACACTAAGCTAGAGGTCACAAATATTCTCCTCTTTAATGAACTTGTTATAATAATTTGCATATTCAATGGTTTTTGGCCTCTTAAATCATAATTGACAAGTGGATTTATTTGTCTGGATTAAAAAAGTAAAATAAAATGTGAGGTATATCTCTACTTAAAAGTATTATTTATTTTTCAGTGTCCCAATCTTACTAATTATAAAAAAATCAAGGAGTGTCCATGGTTTTAGGGAAAAGGGACATTTTCATTACCCCATGTTTCTACAATTTGACCCAAATATTATGTATGTCACCAAAAAATCAATTTGGGTTCGTCTACCAAATTTATAGCACACTTTAACATTTACAAGTGTTAAATATTGAGAATACCTTGGGAAAATACCTAAAGACCGTGAATGGGTTGAGGCCATACTTTTCACATGTGTATAAATTTGTGTTGACATTGATCTCAACCAAGACGTTTTGAATAGTTTTGTACAAAAAAAGTGTAATTATTAATGGAATCGAACTTTGGATTATGAGAATATAGCTTTTTGGTGTTGGATATACAAAAAAGAAGACATCTTTAGGATTTTTCCCCTTAAGCACAAGTTCAACCAAAGTAGGAAAAAATGTTATGACCCCAAACCAGAAATATGCCAATCACATGAGAAATTGTTCTTAACTAATGAAGATGATTGTACTATATAAAATCAATAAATAAGAGCTACAAATAAGGATACAAATGCTAGCCTAGAAGTGCCATAGAATTTAATAGTTGCTTGGAGGATAAATAAGAAGTAATGAATACCATGATTACTTCCTCAAGTGATGTAGTGATCAACGAAGCTCACTTGAGGGGCCAAAAGAAACATGATGAATATGCCAATTATGGATAAAATAAGGAGCAGGTCCCACATTAAAAATATAGAAATTAGAATTATGATCTATTAGTGATCCTTGTGAAACCTTCTCTAAGGGGATGGATTGTAGTCAAAAAATGAAAAAGGAAAGATTTAGGATTATTTCCTCATTATTTCTTGACAATATCCGAGCCTTAGAGAAATAATCTTCGATATCAACTTATATATAAGATTGCACAAATAAATAGGCCTATAGTCCTGAAAAGTGGCAAGCTCTGTAGATTTAGGAATGAGGGCTATGAAAGCTAAGTTCAGGGATCCAAAAATCCTCTGTTGAACTCTATACCCCTCCACCATCTTAACTAGGTCCCCCCCCATAAGGTCAAATAAATAAAGCAAAAGCTCCATGATCCAACCATCAAGACCTAGGCTCTTGTCCTTGGAAAATGATCTTGAAACAAATTCCACAACCTCCTTACAAGTAGGTTTTTCTAAAACATCAAAGTCTTCTGAGAGAAAAAAACTTAGTATATGAATCCACCTCCAAATCATCTCTGGAAGTATATAGCTTGCTAAAATATTGGACAACCCTATGTAATTGATCCCATGATTATAAGGTGTTACCATCATCATCCCTTAATTCCCAAATGGAATTCACCTTCATTCTATGAGAAGAAAACTTTTGGAATAATTATGTTTTATTGTCTCCAAAAACAACTCAGATAGCCCTAATTTTCAACCGCCATTCCTCCTCTTGTAGATGAAGAATGTATCGCTTCCAATTCTCCATAAGTAACATTTTTTGTTTTGTTTTTGTTTTTATTGTTAGAAATAAAACCCAGGTGATTGGAATCTACCATCATACCAATTTTTAATCAATCTCTATGAGTTCCTGATAGTTCTTTTTCTTCTTATATAGATTCCCACCTTTTTACCACCACTTTTAGTATTTTTAGCCTATAACAAACCCTGTCCACATGTGAAAAAATTTGCATGTTATTTGGGCTCAACCAAAAAAATCTAATGATATTTTAAAAATTCCACATTAGACAACCAAGCACGATTAAATTTTAAAGTTAAGAACAAGGGGGTAGGGTCATCCTTCCATTGCAAGAAAATGGGGCAATGGTTTGATATGCGAGATTTTTGGATCCAAGTTCTTACATTCCCAAACACATATGAAAGATCCTATTTGATGAGAAAATGATCAGAGAATTTTTCAATTCCTTCCAACCCTGACCTACCGTTTGTCCAAGTAGGTTGTATAGGAGAGGGGGGGATATATCTTAACTTAAAGCTATACAAAATATTCAAAAAAGATTCTGCCAAAGTGTTTGATATGCACTTACCCCACCCAAACTTCACCTAAAGATAAGGTAAGATTTAAATCACCACCCAAAATAATACCATCATCCAAAATGATCCCACTATAATGCATCTGATCCCAAAAGGTTTGTCTCTCCACATAAGGGGAATAACATTTAATTATTTGGTTCCTTTTTTTGACACCCCTTATCTGACCTGAAATATAAATGTATGCACATGATTTATAAGCCTCAAAATTAGCTACTTTGGGGTCCCATAGAGTAGCCAAACCCCGAGAAATCCCAATAGCATACAAACCACAAAAATTCCAACCAAGGCATAAGCTCAAAATATATAGTCATACCTTGGAAATAGGTGCCATAGTCTCTTGCGCCATAATCAAAAAAGGCTTACAACTCTGAACAAGGTATATCTGGTAATTATTCTTCGAGGCATTCCCCAAACCTTGAATATTAAAGGGAATCAAAATCATTTTAGGGGTGAAGTTGAGGGCATATCTCTAAGGGCTCTAGATTCATCTTCAAAATACAGAGGATGGATGAGAGGGGATCAATACTATTGAATCTTAAACTAAAGTTTGTTCCTCTTGTTTAAACCTTGTCTCTTCCTAATTAAGACATTTCTAGTTTGATCTAGGGTAGGAGGTATGGGGTTTGGGTTGTAAGCAGTAGAGTAAATCATCAAAGGGTTTAGAGTCGACGGATAACTCTTAATCTCATAAGGTAAAAAAACATGCATATACACACACACACACACACACACGGGGTCTATGTTTAGTTTATACTTACACCAATTTTTCATGTATTGGGAGAAGCATTGTGTGTGGAAAATGAGACCTTTATAAGTATTTTTCTTGATTTAGTTATTTGTTAGAGATTTATTTGTTCTCAACATTAAGTTGGAAAATTTATTCAGAAACATCTCTTCTTCCTATTCCTAATAATGATAAGTTTCCAACCTTATATCTTGTCAATTTTTAAAGATAAATACTTAAATTTAAACAAAGCATGGATAAGTAGGAATCGATAATAACTAATCTAATGCCAATTATAAAGACACGAATACACGAATGACTCGACACTAAGCTTAAGCACAATACTCATTGCTAAATGATTCTTTTGCCTTGTTTTTATATTTTAAATTTATGAAAACTAATATTTTCCTAATTCATAGATTTTGCTTTCATTGTTAATGACAATCTTGTAAGAATTAGGAGGAAAATGTACATTTGTTTTCCAAGAAAAATCTGAGCAGATCCACCCAAAGGGATAAGATACCATCGATCAAACTAATCAGAGCCTAACCCCAAGAGGTCGAGGAGAATTGACCTTGTGTCCTCCTAATGGCGAGGTGGTTTATCAACATGACCTCGACTAATTGAGCTAATACACATGGCTAGAGGAAAAAAAATACATTATTGAAGGATGGAAAGCTTATTTTTTGGCATTTAGAATAATTATGCAGTAACTATTTTTGAGCTCAAGAAAAATAAAAAACTCTCTTTACTATACTTGTTATTCCAATTATTTTATATGGATATAAAGTTCAAGGTTGTAATGTTTCTAGAGAAATGTGGAGAAAACTTAAGAAAATTCATAATATTTATAATTTATAATCTCAAAATTAAAATAAATACACCGTCTGAGATCCTCTTTTGGGACCTCCACCCATTACAAATAAGTCTATGATTAAGCACTCAATGTACAAGAATAAGATAATTAACATGAAACTTAAGAGGCCTCTTATAATTGCTTTGAATTCTAGTAAAACCACTTAAAACTTAAGATACAATGAAATAAACACAAGGATTTATGGATGTCATTTGAGGATAGAGGGAGAGGTCACTCTACAAAATATTTATACCATAAAATCACGATTACAATTAAATTTAAAAATAAAATTCGGTATAATGATAAAATATAGATAAGAGAAAATTAATATACTACTCGCACAACCATATTAATAAATGTGGTTGATATATGCCAATAGGCGTATATCAATGACATGCACAACCACATTAGTAAATATGATTGGAATACATTGATAAAAGTTAATGGTATATATTTATTATTAATATTATAATTCATATTTATAAATATATAAGAATAATCATAATATATAAAAAAGAAAAGAAAAGAAAAACTATTATATAAAAAAATATAATTCATATTGATAAATATATAACAATAAAAATAATAACAATATATATATATTGTAATCCAGAGGAACCAAGTAGTCTGCCTCACATGTAACTACCAGTAAACCTATGGGGAGCTATGTTATGTCCTCCTCCCCATAACATGAGTCACAACAGAGGGGATTTGAACTAGAGGGAGGAGACATGCTAAAAAATTCAGTCAGCTTAGGGCTAGCGTGGCCCAGGCTAGGTGCAATCTCCAGGTGACTTTGATGGCTTAGATGCCCCTAGGTCAAACCTGATATTTCTCACAATGCGATGTTGGACCATGGTTGACCATATGCCCAAGGGATTAATATTATAAACCCAATGGATTAATACTAAAACACTAAGGGAATAATATTAAACCCAACGCCTGAATATTATAAACCCAAGGTATATAAACCCTACGATAAATATTATAAACCCTAAAATAAAAATGCTTGACCATAATTGACCATGGTTGATTTTCATATTAACACAATCTTTGTCACAATGCGATGTTGAACCATGGTTGACCACAATTTATTTTCATATTAAATAATCCCAATTAATGGACCCAAGTGATTATTAATATTGATTTTTATTAATGTGGGATTGACTATGATTGATTTTCATATTGAGACAATCTTTCTCACAATGCGACGTTGGACCACGGTTGATCATGGTTTACCATAATTGGCCGTGATTAACCATGGTTGACTATGGCTGATTTTCATATTGAGACAGTATTTCTCACAATGTAATGTTGGACCATGATTCACCATGGTTGATGATGGTTGACAATGATTGTCCATTGAGACAATATTTGTCACAATGTGATTTTGGACCATGGTTGACCATGATTATAAACCCAAGGATTAATATTATAAACCCCACGAATAATATTATACCCTAGAATATGAACCCTTAGATTAATAAACCCAAGGGATTAATACTAAAAACCCAACGGAATAAATTAAACCCAAGTAATTAATATCATAAAACCAAAGTATATAAACCCTAAGATATATATTATAAACCCTAAAATAAACATGGTTGACCATGATTGATTTTCATATTGATGCAATTTTTGTAACAATGTGACATTTGACCATCGTTGACCATGGTTGGTCATAGTTGTCATTATGTTATATTGGAACATGGGACAATCTTTGTCATAATGTGACCATGGTTGACCATGATTGACCATGATTGACCATGATTGATTTTCATATTGAGACATTTTTTCTCACAATGCGACATCGGACCATGGTCGACCATAGACCCAAGGAATTGATATTATAAGCCTAATGGATTAATACTATAACCCCAAGGGATTATAAACCCAAGAGATTAATATTATAAACCAAAAGTATATAAACCTTAAAATAAATATTATAAACCCGAAAATAAACATGGTTGACCAAAATTGACCATGGTTAATTTTCACATTGACACAATATTTGTCATAATGTGACATTGGACCATTGTTGACCATGATTGATTTTAATTTTGAGACAATATTTGTTAAAATGTGACATTGGACTGTGGTTGATTTCCATATTGAGACAATCTTTGTCACAATGTGACATTGGACAATGGTTGAGCATGATTGACGATGGTTGACAATGGTTGATCATGGTTAATTTTCATAATGAGACAATCTTTTTCAAAATGCGACGTTTGACCATTGTTGACCATGGTTAACCATGATTGATCATAATTGATAATGGTTGACTATGTTTGACCAATGTTGACCATGATTGATTTTCATAATGAGAAAATACTATGATAATCCCTAAGATAAATATTATAAACCAAGGTATATAAACCCTATGGTAAATATTATAAATGGTTGACCATGGTTTATTTTCATATTGATACAATCTTTGTCACAATGCAACATTGAACCATGGTTATCCATGATTGATTTTCATGTTGAGACAACCTTTGTCACAATGCGACGTTGGACCATGGTTGATGATGGTTGATTTTCATATTGAGACAATATTTGTCACAATGTGACATTGGTTCATGCTTGACCATGGTTGAATATGATTAAACCCTAGGATTAAAGCCTATGAATGATATTATGCTCTAGGAATATGAACCCTTATATTAATAAACCCAAGGGAATAGTAAACCTAGGTGATTAATTCAAAAGCCTCAATGAATTATAAACCCGAGGGAATAATATTAAACCCAAGCGATTAATATTATAAACCCCAGGTATATAAACCCTAAAATAAATATTATAAACCCTAAAATAAACATGGGTGACCATGGTTGATTTTCATATTGAGACAATCTTTGTCACAATGCGACGTTGGACCATAATTGACAATGGATAGACATGTTTGACCAATGTTGACCATGATTTACCATGATTGACCATGGTTGGCTATGATTGATTTTCATATTGAGAAAATCCTATGATAAACCCTAAGATAAATATTATAAACCAAGGTATATAAACCCTATGATAAATATTATAAACAGTAAAATAAACATAGTTGACCATGGTTTTATTTCATATTGATACAATCTTTATCACAATGTGATGTTGAACCATGGTGAAGCATGGTTGACAATGATTAATTATTATATTAAGACAATATTTGTCACAATGCAACGTTGGACCATGGTTGACCATGGTTCATTTTCATATTGAGACAATCTTTGTCACAATGTGACATTGGACCAAGGTTGACCTTGATTAAACCCTATGGTATAATAGCAAACCCAGACGATTAATTCTAAAACTCCAATGGATTATAAACTAAAGGGATAAATATTAAACCCAAGGGATTAATATTATAAACCTAAGGTATATAAACCCTAATATAAATTGTATAAACCCTAAAATAAACATGGTTGACCATGGTTGATTTTCATATTGAGACAATCTTTGTCACAATGCTACGTTGGACCATAATTGTCAATGAACGACCATGTTTGATCAATGTTGACCATGATTTACCATGCTTAACCATGATTGACCATGATTGATTTTCATAATGAGAAAATCCTCTGATAAACCCTAAGTTAAATATTATAAACCAAGATAGATAAACCTTTTTTTTTTCAGCACGAAAAAATACTTCTGGTTTATATAAGTGTACCAGGGCACAAAACTATGCAAAAAAAAAAAAAAACCAGATTTGGTTTTACAATATTCACTGTTTACAAAATCACAGTCCAGATTTCTTCAGTTTTTTAGCATCAGAAAAAGCAACAAAACTAACTCTTGTTTCTTGTTTTACTGATTTCCTTCAGTACAAAAACATAGAGGTCTATTTCATAGTTCACTTTCCATCAAATGGTTCATTCCTTTAACATGATTTTACAATATACAGTTAATCACTCAGCCTCATTACTATCCACTAACATTATTTATTTATTTATGTATTTTTCTAGCTAAAAGTTACCTTACCTTTCACTTCCTGCCCACTTGCATTGTGGAGTTCATAGTACATATCACCAAAACACCCGTTTAATCCCCTTTTAGATATTCTGTCTGATTCAGTGTTTTTTTCCCTATAGATATGGCTGAAAAAGATAGCAGAGAAATATTTCTTCAAAGAATTTATTCTCTCCAACCAATGTATAAGAGAACCCCAAGATAGATAAACCTTACAATAAATATTACAAATAGTAAAATAAACATGGTTGATTTTCATATTCATACAATCTTTGTCCCAATGTGACGTTGGACCCTGGCACGAGGGTTTCACTCAATGAACCTCTAACATATCACATGCAATCATAGCATATTAAACAATACCCTTAATTTAAGTACATATTGGAAAATGACTCTAAAAATCACATTATTTAACTCCCTACCAATATAAACCCAATAAGCTTTCCCAATTTAAAAAGGCCCTTCTTTCACTATATATTGTAGGTATCCAATTTTTAATTAACATTTTTTATACCCCTTTTTATTTTTTCATTAACTTTGAGCTCCATTTTTTATACCTGCCAATATAAAAACCCTTTACCCCTTTATATCCCCAATATATTACATCAATTTTTCCTTATTATATATCCCCCAATATGAACACATGTGCTATAGTATTTCTCCCGCAGTGAAGCCATTGTGGACCCTGGTTGATTTTCGTATTGAGAAAACATTTGTCACAATGTGACATTGGACCATGGTTGACCATGATTAAGCCCTATGAATAATATAATACCCTAGGAATATGAACCCATAGATTAATAAACCCAATGGATTGATATTATAAACCCAGGGGAATAATAAACCCTAAGAATTAATACTATAAACCCAATGGATTAATATTATAAACCCATGGTATATAAACCATAAGATAAATATTATAAACCATAAAATAAACACGGTTGACCATGATTTACCATTAATAAGAATAAGAATAAGAATAAGTATTAACAATAATAATTTATATTAATTATTAATTATTATTATTAATTATCCGAGTTTTCTTTAATGCGTCTTTTTCAAAATTTTTCTGATTTATTTTTTTATCTAATTTTTCTAAAATCCGTTTGAAATTCATTGAAATCACAAGTTTTATGGGTAAAATAAGCACACTCGAAGTGCCTTATAGGTTTTTCAAGGTGCTGAATCCATATATGAAATAAAAAAAACAGTTTAAATAACACAAATCAAGATTTCATCTCAATTTTTTCAGTCGGCTTTCGACAAGAAAATCCACTAGAAACTCAAAAAAGCCACATTAAAGACAACTCCTTAATTATCAATATTATTAATTAATTATTCAATATCATTAATTATTAATTATTAACAAATAATTGATTAATAATAACTAATTACTAATTCTCAATTAATAATTAATAATTAATTATAAAATATTAATTATTATTATTAATTTTGAATTATTATTAATAATACTTAATTATTAATTCATTAATTAATTATTAATTCTCAATTAATTAATTAAACTTATTAATCAATGGCAATTTATTGAATACTTTCAATCAATTTGCAATCTTTTGAATGTATTCATTTTATTGAAATTAATTGCAATACATTAAGTCTAAATCTATTGAAATCAATTAACTGAAGTAAAATCTAAAGTCTATTGAATAGAGTAAAATCTAATATCTATTTAATGCATTAAATTTAATATCCATTGAATGCGTTAAAGTCTCTTGAATCCATTAACATCAATTAAATCTATTTAATGAACTTAATTTAAATCAATTTAAGTTAAATCTATAAAGTGGATTTGAGTTATATCAATTTAAGTTTATTAATTTGAATCATGAATAATCTTATATCCATGAATTTTTTTCTTACATCATTTTTCTTTTGTTATCACTGTTTTCTTTCGAGCATTGGTTTTCCCTTTGGTTTTTTTAACATGTATAATTAAACAAATCCTCTTGGATACCATCAATATATTTAATAAATTACATTCAATTAAAAAAATTACATTTTAACTAATAGTTTTTAAAATTATATTTTTAATAAAAAATCTTTATAAAAGTGAAAAATTTACAACTTCTCTCTTTACAATTTTTCTGCGAACATACAAAAGTGTACCTAAACCAAAAAATAGTCCTCCATCGACCATAACCATGATCAAAATATAGGGAGTCATCAAACAAGAAATACAAAGAAAGATATATACCAATGCTAAAGTGCATAATGAAGATTTAAACATTTTAAACATTTCTTGTGGAAGATGGGAATTTTTTTGTTTTGATATGGGTTTGTTCTCTTTACAATTTTTTAAAACCAAAATTCTGATATTTAATAAATTGGGGTGAATTCTTTTTTCCAATGGGATGGACTGAAATTAAAAGAAAATAAATATTAATTTAAGATTGATAATTATTTTTCTCATTAGTTATTTACATTTCTTTATTTTTTTTGTTGTCTTTTCATATGTATGTTATATGATTATATTGTATAATTGTATAATTTAATTTAATTGTTTTGCTTTTATTTTCTAATATGATTATATTGTATAATTTAATTATTTTGTTTTTATTTTTTTTTGGCTTGGAAGTTGTTGAAATAATTTTTAATAAGATTTGATTTTTCATTATTTAAAATATGAATTTTTTTTAGTAATATTATAATATTTTGTTATTTAAAATAAGTTTTTACGTGTATAAGTGGATTTAATTTCCTAAAAAATCTTTTAATAATTAAATTGTGTAAAATATATAATTTTAATTTTTAATTTATATACATTACGGTGGTTTAGACTATTAATTCTTCTCTTACACCCATATTTTCTTCCTTCTCAATTCCATACATATCATCTATCATTAAATATTAATCACAAATTGTAATTGATGCAGGAGCATCATTCACAAATTTAATTTAATTTGTCTAGAAGTTTTTGAAGTGTCATGTAGGAATTTAATTAGTTATGCATGAAATAATGGCTTTACTGCCAACAAGATTTG
The DNA here is from genome assembly GCA_034641835.2 of Pinus albicaulis. Lineage (NCBI taxonomy): Eukaryota > Viridiplantae > Streptophyta > Pinopsida > Pinales > Pinaceae > Pinus > Pinus albicaulis. The sequence goes on from CM076575.1 coordinate 1,556,303,116, forward strand.
TGGGAGATCATTCGTAGGATCAAGAGCTATCTCTTTAATATTTGAAATTGTATTTTTTCAAATAAGTTAGAAAGTTAAGATTAGTTTTCTTATTTTTGTTAATAGATCCTATTTATGTGGATCATGACAGAAATAAAGTCTTGTACTTATTTTAATTGTAACTGATAGTGTAAAGGAGTCAAATTGAGCAATGGATCGAGAATCTGAGATAATCACCCTTTCCTAATAATCCACTCTGAGTTGAATTAAATATATTTATTTGTGCTACTTGTGGATATCTATTAGTTATCATTGAGTAATGGACAATTCCAGTTGTAGATGTGTGAAACCGTGCGTTCCATATTAAAAAACCATTGTTTGAATAATGGATTTTTCTATTTATTTGTGTGTATGAAACTAAGGCAATGGCAAGGATTGATTATTTGATTGTTTAAAGGAGAGAGGAATCACGAGCTAATTATATTTGAAATCTATGGTGACGCCATTTCACATGGCTTGATAGTTTGTGTTATCACTCCAATAATTTCCTAGGGTTGTTATGCTTTTCAGTTAAGGAAATTTAGAGGTAACCGAAAACCTAATTTTAAGCTTTAGGATCTAGCCTTCCTAATGCTCAGAGAGGGCTCTCTCTTTATGATTTATCTTTGTTGATTTTAGGCTAGCTATGTAGGATAAATTGGTTTTGAATTTTGATTTGGTTTGGTGGTGGAATCACTAATTCATATGGATAGATGAAGGTTTGCTTACCATTGGCTAATGGAGTCAATGTATCAAGTAACAGAAGCAGGATCAAGGTCTAAAGAAAAGTTTTCACTGCGGCAAGATAGCTAAGCTAATTTAGATATTTAGGTTGAGTGATGAAATGGTTTCAATTGGGATGAGAGAGTAGTCAAGGATTCTCAGATGCGGATAATGAGTGAAATGACAGAGGTCAATCGAAACTAGGGAGAAATTAAGATTTCCCTACTCTGGATATCAGAAGAAAACATTTAAATGAAATAACAGTTCAAGACAGAGTGTTTTTAAACAAATTCTGAAATAAAACTCTTGTTAAACATTTATATTCAGAACACATTTAAGTATGTGAAAACTTTAAGAAAATAATAGAGAAAAATTGAAACTACTTCACTAAATGTGGCTCAACACATGAATCCAGTAATATAATCTCTTTATTTCTCAATCCAGTCTACTGACTTGAAAATGGTATAAATAACCCTCTCATTTAGATCAATACATCTATAGAAGTGTTCAATAAACCACAATCCACACTCACTACTTCGAGTTATGAAGTATTTATACAAAAACTTATTACAAAATATCCTAAACAAATTTAGGATTTATTCAAGGAAAAAAAATATCTTCATGCAAGAAGATAGAGACAGCTATCTAACTAATGCAATCTATCCCTGTTTTTATTGAATTTCTATTTGATTTATTAATATTTTTGTTGATTTCTCTCTGACTGTTTTCTCAACGCTGGATGTTGTCGAGTGTCCTTTACACTGGCTGTTTTTTTACTTTCAACTCTGCTTTCATCTTATACACTTTAACTCTGACACTCTTTACTATGACTGCCCTGTTTTACTGTTTTACTTTTCAAAGTAAATCAATCAATTTCTGCCAATATTCTGCATTTGGTAATTTGATCTTTACCATTCTTCTGAATATCTCATCAGCCTCTGTATACTTTGAAAAAGTAGGCTTGTTAATGAACAAATGTTTTACTTCATGGTGGAGATAGAAAAGGTTCTCAAAACTCTGGTAAAGGACCTTTCCTGTTGGAATTCCCTTCATAGTTTAATTGCTAATTTGTTCCTTGGCCACTTCTCTTATTTTCTTATCATAATCCTCATGTTTCATTAACTTGTCATTAATAACCAGAGGATTGGGTAATCCTTTCTGCCTCAAAACATCAAATTTTACCATAATTCTAGTGATGGCAAGCTCCATGTTCTCGCACTTTTCTTCCAAATGTATCATTAAGTTTCTCTTAGAAATCATTTTTCGTGACTTCTAGGATTGTCTCTGTCCTGTCACTAATTCCAATTTCATTTAATTATTGTTTATTCTTGGAATTGAGAAACTTAATAATTTCATTTGCTTCCTCATGCTTCTTACCAAGTTCTTCCTTGATTTTCTGAATAGATTCATTTGCTGCCTTGATCAAATCCTTTTGCTCAAATATAACTTGAATTGATTGCCAAAAATCATTGAAAGAGTCAATGATATTGGCCCACAACTGTTGCTTGTCTTGAGCAAGTGGTTCTTTCAATGTCAGTTCTTTTTCTAGCTTCTACACTTTCTCTGTCAATCTGTTTGTCTTTTGCACTTCATTCTTCTGCATGATTTACACTAGTTTCTTTTCATCCTCCAAAATTTTGATTTGTTCTTTGAATCTGGTTACTTCATTTGTCTATATGGACATTTCCTCCATTGTTTTCACTAGTTTACTTACCTCATCAGTAGGTTGTATTGATGTTGTAGATGATTATGTTGCTGAAGTAGTTTTTGATGTAATAGGCAGTGATGTAGCTATTGGAACTGATGGAGGTAATGACTCTACTAGAGTAGAAGGGACAACTATAGTGACTGTAGGAATAACAGTAACAGGGATTGCTTCTTTGCTGGCTTCTTTCTCTTGTACTAGCTTGTCCATTTCATTTTCCATTTCTTTTATTTGGGCAGTTAACTGAAGAATGAGATTCATCATCTCATATTTTTGGTTTGCATCCTATAAGACTTCTTTGGCTTGTGGGTGTTCAGTAGGAGGAAATTTGAGTTGCTTATTTAATGCAGCAATGTCTGCATTCTTTTTATCTATCAGTTCATCTGCAACTTTAATGTTAGTGTGATCATATCCCACTTCTATGACCAACTCCTCTAGAGATTTAATCTTGTTATATTTGGCTTGTGAGGAAGCCTTTTCTAGCTTTAGTTGATATTTTATGTTCCCTAGAGTGTTTTGCAGCTTCTGAATACTCATGGCTTTATTAGTCATGGTAGAGTATAACATTTCACCAGCTTTCTTATGAAATTCCATCTGGTCAATGGGATGAAGATCCTGGGCCTAAACTTCATATGATGTCTTTTTATGATCTCTTGATGATTTGGGATGCTTCACTGTGGGTTGTAGGAAGATCATCTGCATCTTCCTAGTCTTGTAATCAAATGCAGAAAGCAATATGCTTTGGTCACTAGGTGACTGTTTCCAGTATTGGGTATATGTATCAGCATTTAGGGACTCATTCCTAATCTTGATCTCTTTATACTTCTGCATAATATCCATCTCTTTCTCTACTATTTTACTTGAAGAGGACACTTCAACACTATGCTCCTTTTGAATCATCTGGGTTTTTGATGTTGAAGGTTGGTGAGTTTCTTCAGAAGCTGCAAGAGGTGCATTGTCTTTCACCATTGCATCAGTATCAAGGATTTCAATAGTTTCAACTTGTTCTTCTACAAGATTTAATTTTGGCTTCTTCTTGTACATCAACTTGAACTTAGTTTCAATGGTAGTTTCAGCTGTACGGGACCCTTCTTCTTTGCCTCTCTTAGAGTTCCTATCCTGTGGGGCTGGAGTTTGCATGATTGCATTGGTTTCTACTGGTTTTTCCAACTCTTTCAAAGTGTTCTCCAACCATTCATATTGATTGGATTATTTCTCTATATCTGGCCTGGAATCATGTACATAAGGAGTTAATTTAAATTTGATTATTAACTTGCTTATTACTCCTAAAGGATCATAATACCACTGGAAACTCTGACTGAACTTAAATTCCTGCAAATATTTTTCTTCTTGTAGAACTGCTTCTCTACTGTTGCAAATAAAAGGACCGAATTGATTCTTTATCTTAAACTGTGTCTTCTTTTTGGCTGCCAAGAAATTTATTCCATCAGAATTAAGGATCTGCCTGATATACTCAAGTGCAAATAACCTCATTGGGAGGCATTTGGGCAGCGTATATGGAAATAGATTATATCCATATACCCTAATCTCTGTGTGGTTTTGGTAAAGGTACCAATCTCCAGTCCTACTATGTTCTGATAACTGCAGGACCCTTTTAATCTCCTCACTGATTCTTGGTTGAATGTTGTTGTTCAGCATATTGACAATTGGGTGGATGAATGAGTCAATGAAATCTGTGTATGTGAACTATGTTGATTCCTTCCTGATTAAGGAAGTCCAAAAGATAACAGACCGTGGGTTACCTTCCACATCCAGCTTCTGAAGGTTGATAGCAATTTTTTCAGCTTGGAAGTATAAAAACATGTGGAATAAAATAGAGGAATACTTGAAGACAACTTCTTCAGGAATTTTAACAAGTTTTTCATGCATAGTATCATCAATGTACTGGGAAAAATTGAATATGGTAGCAGGAGTCTGACTAGGAGAAAAAATAGAAAGAAACCCTAAGACTGAAGGATCAACATGCTCATTAGTAAAATAACCCAAAATAGAAGACAACATTGTAATGATATGTCTAGTTCTCTCAGAGAAAATAGATGTTGAATAAGGTGGATTGGTTTTGGGAGTCTCTACTAATGAGGGCATGAATGTCGGGAATATTTGGAACCTCTTGGGGAAGTCCAGATTTAGATATAGCTGGGTAAGGGTCTTAATAGGTAGAGGGGTTTCATCTGGCCTAGGTCAAATCTGTAGCATTTGGTTAATTGACTCAGCTGTGATAGTGAACATAATTTCTTTGCCACGGGTTACAATGGATCTTTGATCAGAGAAATAACAATTTTGGAAAATTCTAATAACCTCTAGACATTGGAAGGTCTGTGGGACTACATACTTGCACAAATTGGACTCCCAAATGAAAACCTCATCAGCTTGGTCAATTGATTTGTCATGGCTTCAGCAATGGAGCTCAAGAAGGTTAAACTCAGTGACAAGGTCACTAATTTTAAAATCTTTATCTGCCAAAGGTGTGTGTTCTACATCTACAACTGGAGGTTGTAGGGGATTAACTGATACAATGCTTTGAGAAGCCATATTTTTGTTAATTTTAATCAATTTATTACTCTTTTGATTTAGAAAAATAGGTTCTCGCCCTTAAAATACCATGGAAATATTATTTAAAGTGTGCACTTTGGTCTACAATGCTTCAATTGATCAATTTTACTCTCAGTGATCACAAATAGTCTCAGGCCTTGGGAATTCTGTGAAAATATGCCTAGGATCTGCAGAAAAAGGATTGGGAAGAAACATGGCTTTCTTTTGGTCTGCAAAGGCTTCTAAACTGATCCAATTAACTAACAGGTTACTTTATTTGCTTTAGGAATAGGCCTTTGCACTGAGGAATACCTGGAGAAATTGAAGCTTTTTAGTTTGCAAAAGGGTTTTGAGGTAGCAGAGGTTTTTTGTGGCTTCACTAGTCTTTATAATGCTTTGGATCAGTTCTGCATTGTCTTTGGAAGCAAGAGTCTCGAATTCTGGTTGAAAATTGGCTTGAAAACAGGTGAGTAGCTATTCTTTAGCTCAGGAATAGGTCGACAATAGCTCTGTTTGCGCAAAATTGTAACAGAATTGGTGAAAGGCACAAAAGGGTGGTCTTATGCGTTTTTTAACCAATCAGTGGTTAAAAATTAATGCGCGGGTTAAATTTCAAATGCAGGGTGGTTTGATAATGAGCGGAAATACTGTTGAGTGGTTTTCGCATCGGTAGAAGTGGTTGGGCGGTATAATTTCTGAGGATGCGATGCAATCGAATGATGCCACGTAGCAGGGGAGCAGGGTGTGAAAACTACTCATTTCGCAAGGTGCTGGAGTGGTTAAAGATTGAGAGATCGGGCGTGCGATATGAGATTTTGATCGTTGGATTTGATCAATCAAGATCTGACGGTTGGAAACAAACAGGGAACTGTCAGGGATTTTGATAGGCGTGGGGCCGCGAAATAGTTTATGCGGGATTTATATGCGTATATAGGAAGGGGTAGGGACTTTATAATAGGCGGGGTTTATAACAAGTGGGCCCAAAATATACCAAATGTGGGGAATTTAAACCATAGTTTATAAAATAAACTGAGGGTTGGGGAATTATTTATAAAGAGAATTTTAATACATACGGGATAAATGTATATACGGGAGTTAATTAATAAAGTTAATAAATGGTTTTATAATAAATGAGGGGGTTAAATGAAAATATGATGCAGGATTAAATACACTAAGTTTGAATGACATCGGGGTGAAATTTTCATAGTGAGGCCCGATATATCCTAAAAAAATACTTAGGATAAGTGTATTTTGGGGGTTTTTGGTTTATTTTTGAATGAAAAATTGAATTTAATAAAGGAAAAATTACTTTCCAAAGGATAAATGTGTTTAAACTAGGGAAAGGGTATTTATGTAAGGAAAATGAGTGAAGTAAGGGGAAAATGATAAATATGAAGGGGAGGGGATATTTTTACAAGGGAATGAGTTTAGAGGGAAATTAATAAATATGAAATGATCAATTTCTGTTATCCATGCCTTGTGAAAAATACTTCTTCCTACCCATCATCTACCCTAACATTTTTTCTTCATTTATTTGGGTGCATTTGAGCTTGCAGACCCTTTACCTTTTCTTTTAACAACAAACTATATAATTATATCCTTATTACTTCCAATGGATCAGATTAAACTATTGAGCTCATTTATTATTCTCTACCTATCTACTAATCTGCCAAGATTAAACAGTTTGGCTAGATCTTTATTCTCTATCTATGAGCATGAAATTTAAAACATGAAAAGTCAAGTTTAAGCAGTTTGACCTTAATGGATTGTGGCATTTTTGACAAGCTGCACACAATCTTAATATAGTAAAAAGTAGTGGAATTTGAATTTGTATCACTTTCATGATCTATTTTTTATCTCTTTTTTGGTGGGGTTCATATCTTATTTTCTTTTTTGATATTTTTCTTTAAGTCCTTCGATTTATCTTTTAGGACTTTTACCCTCTTTACATTTTTTTATTTTTTATATGGGAAATCAATTTTTCAAAAAGAAAAAGTATGTACATATTACAAGAATAATCATATTCAATTAAAAATTATGAATCCTATTATTATAGGACCCTAACAGTTTGCACAAACAACCGTGGATCTTGGTGGGGATTTATGGAAAATTAATAGGAAGGATCATTGTTATATGTAAGCTTCACAACTTTGCTAAGTCTGAGACCATAGTATCATGCAATTAGACCAGGTTCTCGCATACGAGCGAGTTAGAGAACATTAAGCAGAGATCATCAATGCATAACCTAAGATTTGTTTTCTTGGAATATCATGAATCGACACCCAAACATTGCCTAGTATTAGGTCGTGATTGTGATACTACATCATGTTCATTGTGGTTAGAGAAAATAGACAGAAAATTTCCCAGTTGGAATTTCATTTGCATAGTTGCATCGAAGATAGGGATGACAATGATCCATTGTGGAAAGGACAGAAAGTTGTTGAATAGTCAACAAAGCTTAACAATTGATCAAATAGATCCGACAGTGGTTGAGTCTCATTAGTGGGGAGATTTGTTGGTAAAATACAATGATAGTTAAATCAAATCAAGTGTCATGCACCAGTAATACTTACTTACTATTTGCATGCATGTACTCTGACATCAATCGAACCATCGAACGAAGCAAGTTTACTCTGACCCTAACCCTGAGAATTAAAGAAATTCACACTGAAATAACTCCCAACAAACATTATTCTGGATTTAAACCTATGGATTGTAATGAAAAGGATAAATTCTCGGTGCTAGAGAAAAGAAAATAAAATGATTCATCAATCCAAAATAAATTAAAATTGATACATAGGGAGTGGGATAAATTTTGTCACGTGGGAATGTAGGGAGTGGGAATGTTCCCTACGCTACGATGGCTAAACGACGACCATGTGGAAAGAAACACACATACATTGTTTCAAATAACCATTTCGTAACGCACAACACGAAGCGAGCAGTGACATCACAACAACGCGACATGCTCTCAGACGAAGAATATGTTGTGGATTTCAAATCCAGTCCATTCATTAAAAATTCAACAATCCTCCATCCACCCAGAGGTTGAAATATATATTCCTATCGATGAACTATCGAATTATAAAGAATTTGTCAATCGAAGGTCAAAAGTATCTTTTTCCAATAATTTGTTTCGAGAAAAAAATCATATAATTAAAATAAAAATAAACTCTTACAAACTTAAAATAGAAATTAATATTGGGTAATGAAAATAAAAGACGAAAAATACTTTATAGATTACTTATACAATAAGGTCTCAATTTTAATATTATCAATATTTGCAATATTACTAATATTTTTAAATTATTAATTTATGAAAAAAAACTCTTCAATCTTTTTAATTATAAAAACAAACAAATAAAAATATATCAACAATGTTTTATGTTTTATATAATAAATTTTAAAAATATATAATAATTTTACAATACCAATATTTATAAATACTGATTAAACTTTTCAACGTAACATAAATATATAATATTTTTCTATACCAATATGTGTAAAAACCAATAAAGCTTCTCAATGTAACAAGGAACATTGAGATATTGATTGAGGTTAAGGAACACTGGGATATTGGGAAAATGACATATCAGTGTTTTAATGTGATTAAAAAAAACACATAGCATATACAAATATTCATAAGTTTTGTGGATGAAAATTCATTAACACCAAATCCTATAATATTTTAAAAGGCGATGGCCCCTTGAGGTGTTAATAGTCTTAGGTTTAGTTAGTTGACCTTCAACTCAGTTTATTCTTATAAAGACCTTTTGACCCTCACGCGCCCCACATACATAGACTGTTTATAATTTTTATTTGTGAAATAGTTCTTTTTTCAAAGGAAAAAAACAAACTGTTTCATTATGAAGTAAAAATTTTTACATGAGTTCGACATATTCCAACAAATTCCAACGAATCCTATGCCATATATATATTCCAAATAAGGTGAAATAACTGACATATGAATCACATGGAAAAGGTAAATAAGAAAAAAGACGCAAATCCATAACCAACAACATAACACCTGTAACATCATGTACTACAAAGTTATCCATGAGACAGTGCCAGGATACCATGTAGGAAAAAGAAACCGCATGTCTAGCATCTGAGAAAAAAGGAGTTGTGCAGGATCCAACACAAGCTTGTGTAGATAAAGGCAAGAGAAAAAATAAGGTGGAGTGACAGTTATGGTATATGTATACGAACTTGGTCCACCTCCCGACCAGCAAGGGTATGAACAAAAAATAGGAAACCCTTTGTTGAGATTTTGGGGTTGCATCGGGTGTGCTCTAGCTCTGAAATTTTGTGGAGCGGCTAAGACACACAAGATATCCTTTACCCAGAAAGCGTTTGGAGAAATTTCATCTAGTGTATGAGATATTCAATTTTTTTTTTTTTTAATGAGGACACTAAGTCTAACTTAGGGAATTAGAAAAATTAAAGTGAATTAATTTACACATGTGATGAAATGATTCTAAGTGACATGGATCAAGTAGTATTTTAATATGAGCCGTCGATTAGAGATTAGATCACGACCGTTTTTTTTTTTGTAATCTAGTCTAATTCTATTGATAATCAAAATATTTTACAATCCAATGTCTGAGAAGAGGAACTTATCCAATTCCTTCTCTTGGTTGTATCCAAAACTTCAAAATGAGGGGTTGTCCATAGTAGGGAAACCAACCCCTTAATTGATTGAAAGAACTTGAAACATCTACATACGCTAAAACATGATATAAAGCTGTAAAAACTATAGATAGAAATATTTTCCAAAAGTGGACTAAGGTGTAAAAAACCTTCAGTCTTTGCGTTCTTCTCCATGCTAGATTGTATCAGGTACTGTCGGTTCCTCCTCAGTCATTGGACACCCATAAATACGAGCAATCTCCTCCTCCTCCTCCGTGAAGACATGAGGCTTCAGATTCATCGGATCTCCTCTTTCATCGCATTTGCACCAGCCACTTGCATTGTAGCACCACATATTGGGTATGTACATGGAGGAAGGCTTGATAGGCAGGCTTTCGAGCTTCTTGGGCGGAGGGGTAACCGAGCGGGGAATTGTTGATTTTCGGTATTTTTGCTTGGTTCGAGGCTGGGACGACTAGGAGGGCTCAGCTAAAGGGGTGAGGGAGGCGGCGAGTGGAGCTGTGAGAGCATAGGCTAGAGAATGAGGAGAGGAGTCAATAGTGGAAAAGCCTGCGAACTGAGCAGAGGAGTTCTAAGTGGTCAAGGTTGTCGAATGAGTGCAAAGAGCTGATTCCAGTTCAGCAATGAAGAGAAAATTTATGTCAGCAAATGCTTTGTTAAGCCTAGCCGGGAGGGTTCCCCTGGTGTTGCCTTTGCGAGGCTTCTGTCTCTACCTGGGCACCATGACAGTGGGAGCACCGAGCTGCAGAGAGGGCACTGGGCCGTGAGGGAGAATTTATGCAGAGCTTCGCTGGAGAGTCGGAGGATGAATGCTGAAGGGAGTGAGGTGACAGGCTTTAATGGTTGTGCCTCTCCGATCAAGGCCATAGCTGTTCGTCACCTGCCGAATTAAAACTCTTAACTTCTCTCTGCTGCAATGTGGTGCAGCCGTCCAGCCATGGCATCATCGAACCTCTACAGGATGTGTCATCGCACACTAGAGGGTGGGTTGGCCATCGCGTCACCCAGATCCGGGAGATTAGACCATGATATTTGGTTTCCCAACGAGAAAAGTATAAAGGAATGGCTTGGGTTCAGTTGGAGAACACACACACACAGGCATAACACTGAAGATAAGTCAAATTTATGGGGCAGGGTTTGCTGAGGAATTCAAAGCGAGTTTGCAGTTCAGTGAGGGGCAGAGATCAGCAAGGGATGATCTGATCTGAGGCTGAGAATACAACCATAAAGAGGAAACTTGTACCAAACAGTGCATATCCAGCCAGGAGGACATAATTTAACTAGAATCATGCAGAGGACTACGCAGAGGTTGCGTAAGCCCAGTTAAGGTGACACAGACCCAACAATCGCAGTGCAACACCAGTCAGGGTGACACAAGCCCAGCCAGGGCAGCACAACACCAGTGAGGGTGATGCAGTGGGGACACTGGCGAGTAGGGGATAACGCAGAGGCTACAAAGGCAGTGCTGAAGGTTCCAGTGGGCCAGAAAGGGCTCAAATTCATAATTCTCCGGAGAGGGTTGGATCAGCCATATTTTATGTCTCTTAGTGAAAGGTACAACTTCTATGTAATTTCTCTATAGGGCCAACCATTTCTGGTGCCCCGAATGTTGTATTTAGATTCTGCATAATAATAAAACCCTCTAAATATGTTGCACTGGTTTTCCCGCATTGGGTTTTTCTGGGTAAATTTGGCCGAAAAATCTGTGTGTAATTTTTTCACATGTGCGTGCTATTCAATAAATCATATGTAGATATGGAGACTACAATTTGTATTTGGTTTAGTGTTTTTCCTGAATATTCAAATTAATAACTTGTTAATTAATCAAACAAGTAGGTGAAGTAGATAGAGACACTGCAATAGGGTTTCTATTTTGAAACTTTCACATGGTATCAGAGCATTGCAGATCAATCTGATCCACCACCAGAGTGGCTAAAGATAAATTGTTTCAGGAGGGCAGTTGAAATAGCAGAGATCTAGAAGAGGGAAACGCATCACTAGCAGGGATGCAACCCAGCCAAGCTGACGCAGAGGTTGACGTAGATTCGTTTAAGTGATGAAGAGGCAGTGCAAAGCCTTCCAGAGTGATGCAAGAGAAGCCTGCACTGTGCAGTCATTGTGTTGAACCAGTCTGCTCACGCCGAGGCCAACCAGAGGGACACAGTCTATGTGGAAGAAATTTTTGTGCAGTTTACCAAAGTTTAGAAACGAAGCTTCTGATGTTCAGAAGTTGCTGGTGTGGCACAGGTTCTGTTGGTGCAGAACAATACCTAGAAAAGGTGACAAAAGAAATAGAAGAACAATCGCTCAACATATTTGTGCCAAATAGATTTGAGATTTGATCAAGAGGGTGATCATAGATGACTGATTCAATTGATTTGGCGAAGGATTTCCGGAAGGGAAATAAATTGTGAGAGGGAGAACTTACTATAGAGGGTTTCTATCGCCAAGAAACCCAGATCCAATTTCTTATTGAGTGTTGCAACAGGAAGAGGGAGAGGAGTACATGTTTCGCTAAATTTGAGCTAGATGGCCCCGTACGGATTGCGTGATCAGGATAGGTTGGACGATGTGTCCAACTTCACGATCTGGAAGGCCAGAATCTTGGTAGTCCTGGAGGAGTACGACATCAGGGAACACACAAATAATTTTGTAGCTATGCCGACCAATGCAAATGCTCTTCAGAATTTTAATGAGAATCAGGCGCGGACAAAGCGCTTGATCATGGATGGGGTGAAGGATCATGTGGTCCCACACATTTCCCAGAAGAAAACGACAAATAGGTGTGGAAAACTCTAACCACGTTGTATCAGGGGAGCTTCATCCAACGTAATATGCTTTTGGAGAACCAGATGAGGATGTTCCAGATGCACAAAGGGGAAGAGATTGATCCATTCCTTTCCAAGTTGCAGACTATCTGTGATCAACTAATTTCCATGGGGTCAACTCCGGATGAAGGAATATTATTAAGGACAACACTGAATGTTGTCATTGATGAGTGGGAAACCTTTGTCCAAAGCATTTTGGGCAAAGCACAACTCCCCAATTGGAGTGAAATGTGGGTCATCCTTCGACAAGAGGAGATATGATATATGACCAAGAAGGAATTTGTAGAAATTTGCTGAATAATGAAGATTTATCCACCGATATTATCCTGATCATACACTAATTCGAATTCATGTATAACACATAATCTCTTCTACAATTGATCATTAATATGCGGAAATAGAAACAGTCGCATGCGCACATAAACACAATATGTAATGGGGAAAGCTTATAGCTGAAAACCCCCAACTATTTTGTATATTATAATAGAAGAGAACATGTAACAATCTCAGTCCAATACTCCTCACAAGTACTCAGTACTGTCTCCAAAGGTTACACACAAACTAGCTCAGTTTTGAACAAGTCACAGGTTAAAAACTCATCCACTATTTGCCTGCCTCTATTGCGTAATCCAAGTTGGTTGAATGAAAGATCCAAGTTCGAATCTCCTTGGCTTCAACTGCGCAATCCTCATTGGAAATATCCTCCAATGCTTGTGCAAGTGTCATGCACAACTAATGTCACAACTAATAGCAAACTCACCCTTTCATCTACCTCTTCCACTGGTCTTCACTGAATTGTCCATGCACTGCAGTCAACTGATGTGTTCTTTAGTTGAATAATGAGTTAATGTTTAGTGAATTAAATAATATTTAATTCACCTCACTCATCTCTAGTGTATTAGTCAGTTAAACTAAACACAACTAGTTCAACTAAGTTAACCCGAACACAACCCCACCAACTGTCTCATCAACTCCACCAAACTCTGCCACTTGAGTTCTAACTGAAGTCAACCATGCATGAGCTCACCAAACCCTTAGGAATTGCGTAATTCCTTCTTTTAGGTGCATGGGCCACATCTGTAGCTCCAACTGAAGTGCTGCAAGAGGATAAACTGAAGTTTATAGTCCAAATATTATTAAGGGCTAATAATATTTGACTGACCTATTTTTAGACAGGCAGTCTAAAAATAGACTTCGACCTGTATGTCTAAAAATATAGGTCCATATATTTTTACCAACTCGACCAATCATCCAAGAATAGCATACTGCAACTCCTAGACCATGCTCCATATGTCTAAAAATAGACATAGTATAAAAATAGACTTTGCGCCAAAAATAGCCTGCGGGCCCACTTAGTGAAGGCGACTTCATTTCACTAAGCTTCATCATCTTGTTGCATTTTCAACACTCCCTCTCAACAAGATATGGATTATCTGCAACCCCTATCCTGCCTCTGTGGAATTCTAACTTGCTCCTGGTGAGCGCCTTCGTCAAGATGTCAGCATCCTGATCCTCCGTGGGAATATATGAAAGTAACATGATTCTACGCTGAACACAATCTCTGATATGATGGTACCTGATGTCGATGTGTTTGGATCTATCATGAAATACTGGATTATCCGAGAGTTTAATGCAACTCTGGTTATCACAATAAATCACAGTAGGCTCCAAGTGCGACCCGAACAATCCAACGGGGATCTTCCTCATCCAAATAGCCTCACATGCAGCCAAGCTTGCTGCCATGTACTCGGCCTCTGCTGAACTAAGTGCCACGGATCTCTGCTTCCTGCTGTACCAGGAAACTGTTATCGATTCGATACTGAAGATTCCTCCAGATGTTCTCTCTCCGCTCCTCGTCCGCTGGGCCCCCCGGCCAACCGTACTCAAATAGCTTAAAGCTTCGCTCCATCCTCCGGCTCGCGCCCGCGGCACGATCCCGATGTGCCACTAAGACAACGCAATACATGCTTGCCCTCTCCAAGAGCTTGCAGGCTTAACCATAGCGCGTCGTTATTAAAAGACAGCACATATCGGGTCGGTATCGACTCGGGACATAAGCGACCCCACCAACTGTCGATAAACAGTGGCATCCACTACCTCCGTCGAAGTAGCATCCTCCTTCCTCCATCCACCAGGAAGAGGAGTATCAACAAGCTTGCAGCCATGCATGTTGAACTTCTCTAGTATCTCCCGGCATACTTACCCTGAGAAACAAACAGTCCATCACTGCGCTGCCAAATTTCCAATCCCAGGAAATAATGAAGGAGGCCCAAGTCCTTCATCTCAAACTCTTTAGCAAGATCCTCCTTGCATGAAAGTATCAACAACTCATCACCCGTCAAAATCATATCATCTACATACAGTACAATGATCAGCAACTTCCCCTCCACCACAATCTGGTACAGGTTAGGATCCGCCTCACTCTTGGAGAATCCAAGTCCGGTGAAGTAACTGTCTATCCGTGTGTACCAAGCATGAGGTGCTTGCTTCAGCCCGTACAGCGCTCTCTTGAGTCGGCAAACATGCGACTCACTGCTGAAGATCTCGAAACCTTCAGGCTACTCTATGTACACCTCCTCCTCAATGACTCCGTTGAGGAACGCAGTCTTCACATCCATCTGATGGATGTGCCATCCCATCTGCGCTGAGAGAGCTAGGATCGTCCGTATTGAAGAGTACCTTGCGATAGGTGAAAAAGTCTCCTCATAATCGATCCCCTCGATCTGTGAGAAGCCACGGGCAACAAATCTTGCCTTGTACTTCTCCACACTCCTGTCAGCCGCCTGCTTCACTTTGTAGATCCATCGCGAACCCACCACTGATTTTCCCACCGGTCTCAGGACAATCTCCCATGCACTGTTCCTGATGATCGAATCATATTCTTCGATCATGGCATCAACCCATGCGGGTTCCTCCACAGCTTCCTCAAAAGAGGATGGCTCCGTCACAACACATTGACTCACAAGAGCCATGTATCCAGTGTACCAATCCGGTGACTGCCTCTGTCTGCGCTGTGTTGTAGGTGGTCCTACAACCTTCTCTACATCTCGAGCCAGTCGCTCAGCTTCTGTAGTGCGCATGCGCCCTCTGATGGTTGGCGCTGCATGGGTGGTTTCTTCCACCTCCTGAACTTCCTCTTGTGGCCGATCCACATCCGGAAGCTCCTCCTTAGGAACTAACAGCTCCTCATCTGCATGCAAGTGTAGCTCCCTCTCAAGCGAACACTGCATGGCTTTCTCCTCCTGAAATTTTATATCCCGTCACACAACAGTCTTGCGACTGTCTGAAAAATACACCTGGTAGTTGTGAGGTGTATCAGTGTACCCCAAAAATATTCCAACCTCTGCGGTCGGATCCAGCTTCCTTCTCGCATCCTTTGTCACATGCATGTAGACAGGAGAACCAAAAATCCGCAAATGGGAAATATCAAGCCTCTTGCCAGAATAAGCCTCCTCCGGTGTACTCATGCCAAGAACCTTGTGAGGACAACGGTTCTGCACATATACTGCTGTATTGCATGCCTCAGCCCACAAGTGAAGGGGTAGGCCCTGATCATGCAACATCGCCCGTGCAGCACCCACGATCGTTCTGTTCTTCCGCTCAGCCACCCCGTTCTGCTGTGGGTTATGGGGTGCGATGAGCTCTCTCCGAATCCCTTCTGCGTTGCAAAGGTCTTTGAATTCAGCCGAGATGAATTCACCACCATTGTCGCTCCTTAGAGCCTTCACATGCTTCCTCGATTCCTTCTCAACCAGCGCCTTGAATTCACAGAACTTAGAAAATGTCTCTCTCTTCTTCTGCATGAAGAAGATCTAGCACTTCCGAGAGAAATCATCAACAAAGATCACATAGTACTTGTGCTTTGTTGTCGAAGCTACTGAGAAAGGACCACACACGTCTGTGTGAACTCTCTCAAGGATCGTCGTGGCGTGACTATCCTTCTCGTGAAAGGTGGCTTTCACATACTTCCCTAAAGTACACCCCTTGCACTGATCTGACTGCGCAAGAGTGCCCTTAGGAATCCCAGTAGAAATCTGCTGCAGAATCTTCAAAGCTCCATGGTGAAGGTGGCCCAATCTCCTGTGCCACAGTTCGCCCTCATCATCCCGGCTCACCACTTCTCCCGCTTTGCATGCCATTGCTGCGCAGCCATCTACTTGCAACTGATAAAGGTTCTTGACTCGAACCCCTATCTTCCGGGTCTCTCCAGTTGTCTTACTGCGCAGGAAAGCTTTTCCTTCACTGAAGACCACATCATACCCTTTGTCTTCCAACATCTCCATAGAGATCAGGTTCTTCATCAATCCCGGAACATGCAAAAATTCCTTCAATATGAAAGGTTTACCAGACTCCCTCTCAAAGGAAATGGTACCGATACCAGTCGCACTGTATCTACCATCATCGCCCATCTCGATGTGCACTCCAAGATATTTTTCCTCCAGATCTGAAAACAGATCTCGATCTCCTGTCATGTGAAATGACGCACCACTGTCCAAGAACCATACTGATCCCATCACACTTGAAACCAAGCATGCGATCAGTGAAAAATCCAGTTCGAACTGGGAGGCCAATGCCTCTCCCGCTGCAGATCCAACATCCTTATTATTTTTCTTCTTTTGTGGACAATTTGTGGGATAGTGTCTGTGCTGGTGACAGGGAAAACACTTCACCTTGGACATGTCTTGCTTCTTGCCTTTCGCACCAGACTGAGAAGCTTTCTTTCTCTTCCCCTTCTTTTCTTTGGTAGCCAAAGCGCAATTTTCTTCATCAGATACCTTTGATGAAGATACGTCCCTGGTAGTCCTCCTTATCTCCTCCTACATGAGATCCGCCCAAAGTCGCTCCCATCCCGGCAACTTCTCCCAACCATTGACAGAGTCCTAATAGGAATGCCAACTCTTCGGAAGACCAAGGAGAGCCAGGTCCACCAAGTCCTCTTCATCGACAGTCACCCCCACACTTCCCAGCTCATCTCTACATTGAGTGAACTTTGTGAGGTACTTGGCGATACTGTCGCCTTTCTCCATCTTAATGTTTCTGAGTTTATCCTTGAGCGCCAGCTTCCTTTGGTCGCTCTTGCTCTGGAATAGATCTGTCAATGCTTTCCACATCAAATATGGAGAATCTTTTCCATGCAGGCTGGATACAATGTGATCCTTCACGCCCTCCAACAGAATCCTTCGACATTTCGCCATCTTCTTTTGCCAAGCCTCAACTTCAGCAGGATCAGTAGGCTTTTGGACATCCATATCTACGAACTCCTTCAGCCCATTATCTTCTAATACCACCTCCATCCGATCTTTCCATGCAACATAATTCGAACTGCCTTCAAGGGCATATTCGAGTCGCAAACCGTTGAAAGACATTTTCAACTCTGGCACCAAGAAAACAATCTGCTGCAAAATTCGAATTCCAAGCTCAAAACTCAACTGCTTCTGGATCTGTGAGAACAAATTATTTCTAGCACAGAGATCGACTGTAAGGGAATTTACTAGATATATCACCTTTCAGAGAAAGGATGGATCCAGAGGCTACCTGGCCCGTTACAGACTCTGTCTACCGAAATAATATTGTAATCACTGCAATAGATCCCGATGATCAATTCGCTCCGATACCATGTAGAAATTTGCTGAATAATGAAGATTTATCCACTGAGATTATCCTGATCATACACTAATTCGAATTCATGTATAACACATAACCTCTTCTACAATCAATCATCAATTTGCGGAAATAGAAACAGTCGCATGCGCACATAAACACAATATGTAATGGGGAAAGCTTATAGCTGAAAACCCCCAACTATTTTGTATATTATAATAGAAGAGAACATGTAACAATCTCAGTACAATACTCCTCACAAGTACTCAGTACTGTCTCCAAAGGTTACACACAAACTAGCTTAGTTTTGAACAAGTCACAGGTTCAAAACTCATCCACTATTTGCCTGCCTCTATTGCGCAATCCAAGTTGGTTGAATGAGAGATCCAAGTTCGAATCTCCTTGGCTTCAACTGCGCAATCCTCATTGGAAATATCCTCCAATGCTTGTGCAAGTGTCATGCACAACTAATGTCACAACTAATAACAAACTCACCCTTTCATCTACTTCTTCCACTGGTCTTCACTGAACTGTCCATGCACTGCAGTCAACTGATGTGTTATTTAGTTGAATAATGAGTTAATGTTTAGTGAATTAAATAATATTTAATTCACCTCACTCATCTCTAGTGTATTAGTCAGTTAAACTAAACACAACTAGTTCAACTAGGAGCACCCGAACACAACTCCACCAACCTGCCTCATCAACTCCACCAAAATCTCGCCACTTGAGTTCTAACTCGAAGTCAAACATGCATGAGTCACCAAACCCTTAGAATTGCGTAATTCCTTTTCTATAGTGCATGGGCCATCCGTAGTCTAACCGAAGTGTCGCAAGAGGATAAACCGAAGTTTATAGTCCAAATATTATTAAGTGGTTAATAATATTTGATCAACTATTTTTAGACAAAGTAGCCTAAAATAGACTTTCGACCTATATGTCTAAAAATAGAGGTCCATCTATTTTTACCAACTCGACCAATCATCCAAGAATAGCATACTGCAACTCCTAGACCATGCTCCATATGTCTAAAAATAGACATAGTCTACAAATAGACTTTGCGCCAAAAATAGCCTGCGGGCCCACTTAGTGAAGGCGACTTCATTTCACTAAGCTTCATCATCTTGTTGCATTTTCAATAGAATTCAACACTAGAAGTAGCAAATTGAAGAAGGAGGAGGAAGTGGACACAACTCTTGCATCAAAGGAACGACGACATCAAGGGAAGAAGAATAGGGACCTATCAAAGGTCGGGTGCTTTAATTGTGGCAAACTTGGACGCTTCGTGAGCACTTGTCTTAAGGAGAAGGACAACGGATCTTCTGATTCCAAGGTAGAAGCAACTAGAGGCGGCAGTGGTAGTGAGGACATTGACCTGTAGAGCAACTACATATGGGAGGCAGGATCCTTGAGGTGCCCAGACTCTTGGATCACATACGTGCTACGAGAGCCTTAAGATAGTAATGGGATGACTAGAGTAGTGGGTGCAGAAGATCACAGTGAAGCAAAGGGAAGAGTTGGGATGCTGTAGATGGGAGAAACAGAGTGCAGAGGAAATAGTATCATAGAAGCAGTAGCGTAGAGGCTGATGGGACTTCAACAACGCAAAGAGGCAGTGCTTATGCAGTGTAGAGCAACAACAATGCAGTGAATTCAGAGAGACAATGCAATGCAACAGCTAAGGGAGCTTCAGTGATGAGATGCATCCTGATTGATTGTCTATCAGTGATTGGGCAGGGGTCCTTCAGTTGCTTACTTCTCAGAAACTTAGTTAGAGTGCAACAATTGGAGAGGGAGCTGGAGTATGGATGCAACAATGTCAGTGGTAGTGACATGGGCAGTAGCACAGTGGATGGAGAGCAGCAGGCCAAGCATCAACAGTGCAAAGACCAATGCCGAGATCAGGAAATACTTCAGTGTGGATGTATTGCTAAAGCACACTCCTCGCTAAGAGGGAGTGTTGAGATTTTTGGGTGGCATCGGGTGTGCTCTAGCTCCAAAATTTTGTGGAGGGGCTAGACACACGAGATCTCCAAGACCTAGAAAGTGTTTGAAGAAATTTCATCTGGTGTATGAGATATTCAAATAATTAATTTTTTTTAATGAGGACCATAAGTCTAACTTAGGGAATTAAAAAAATTAAAGTGAATTAATTTACACATGTGATGAAATGATTCCTAGCGACGTGGATCAAGTAGTATTTTAATCTGAGTAGTTGATTAGAGATTAGATCACAACCGTTGGTTTCAAAATGAGAAAATTATAAAGGAAGGGCTTGGGGTTAGTGGGAGAACACACACAGGCAGAGCACTGAAGCTAAGTCGAATTTTTGGGGCGAGGTTTGCTAAGGAATTCGAAGCGAGTTTGCAGTGCAGTGAGGGGCAGAAATCGGCAAGGGATGATATGATACGAGGCAAAGAATACACCAACAGAGAGACATCTTGTACTAGACAATACAAAGCCAACCAGGAGGATTTAGTTCAACCAACACCACACAGAGGATTGCGTAGAGGCTGCGTAATCCCAGCCAGGGTGACACAGACCCAGCCAGCGCAATGCAGAGGTAGCGCAAAACCATCCAGGGTGACATAGGCCCAGCCAGGGCAGTGCAGAGGCAACGCATCACCAGTGAGGGTGACGCAGTTGGGACTCTGGCCAATAGGGCTTATGCAGAGGCTGCAGAGGAAGAACTAAGGGCTCCAGTGGGCCAGAAAGGGCTCAAATTCGTAATTCTCCGGAGAGGGTTGGATCAGCCATATTTTTTGTCTCCAAGTGAAAGGTACAATTGCCCTGTAATTTATCTATAGGGCCAACCATTTATGGTGCCTGGAATGCTTTATTCAAATTCTGCATAACAATAAAACCCTTTAGAGTTGTTGCACCGGTTTTCCCGCATTGGGTTTTTCCAGGGACATTTGTCCGAAAAATCTGTGTAATTTTGTCACATGTGCGTGTTGTTCAGTGAATGATATATAGATGTGGAGATTGTAGTTTGTATTTGCTTTAGTGTTTTTCTGAATATTCAGATTAATAACTTGTTAATTAATCAAACAAGTAGGTGAAGTAGATCGAGACACTATAGTAGGGTTTCTGTTTTGAAACTTTCACACCCTCCTCCATATCCAAGACCTGTTTGGACAGTAGATATGCCTCTGAATTCTACTCATGGTAGATGGAAGCCAACCGAAAAGTCCTGATAAGGTCCTTTGTTTTTCTACACCAATATCTGAGGTGCGGAGTGTCGAAGGAGTTATGACCATTGAAATCCTGTACAATGATTTGAGAATCGTCATATATCTGTATGGGGTCATGTTGATGGCTCATAATTCTCTGCCTCAACATTATAAGGGAGACCACCCGATCCGAACCTTACACCAACTCCTTTTCTGTTTGGAATGGTGGTTCTAACTGGTTAAAATAGGTCTAGTTACCTTTTCCCTATTGATATTGGTTTGAGATGTGTCTTTATTTATCAATACGCAGGGACATCAGATCAATTCTTCTTGCTAATCAGGCAAGAGAATAACCCTTAAGCTAATCTGGGGCTCAGCCAAGCCACAACTAAGTTATGCCTAATTCTATTTATCCTAAGCTATATGTTAGTATGTCAAAGTTAATACTAATGGTTAGTCTTAATGGAAAACCATGCTAAATATATGTTAATATTTCTTCTAATATTAATGTTAATATAAGCCCGATATTGATTTACATTAATATTCATTGTTAATTCTAAAGTAAAACTATATTAATGTTATCATAGTATCAAATTATGTTAATTCATAAATCTAATATAATTTAGAATTTATATTAACTATATTAAATCTATGTTATTATGCTAATATGACTTAAATTAAATTGAAGAAACAATAAAATGTAATACTAAACTATTAAATTATTAAAATATTTTATTATCCGAGATATAATTTAATGACACTAAATATCTACTTTAATTCTATAAAGTAAATGTAATTACCTACCCATTCTAAGTGCTATACTATAAAAGTATTTAATATTAAAATAAATTTTAATATTAATACTACTATATACTAATATTTAATCTACTCTATTGAAATACTATAATATAACTATGTTACTTTATTAAACTTATGTTAATTCACAAATCTAACAATGTCATTATTTAAATATTATAAGATTGGTTCTAGGAAATATTAATATTCTAATTAAAGTTAAATCTAGTTAAATATTACTTTTCTAATTCTATTAATAGTCAAAAGAAATTGTTAATTCTTACTAATTATCAAAGTTAATTCTATAGTTAAATTTTATTAAAAACTAAATTAAACAATCTTTAAAAAGGACAAACTGATATATACAACATATACAATAAATTACAGTTCTTTTTATTGATTTATTAATGATAAAAATTAAAGAATTAGATCAATATAAAGGTTTGATCAAACCACACTTTAATGAGGACTTAATGCATAATTAATCTACAAATGCAAAACTAATTTAAAACGAAAATCCTATCTCGAACAAGAATGAGATAACCCCCTCCTAATCCGATAGCAAATTAAATAAAACAGGGGGAAGGACTAGTTTATGAATGAATCTACCATGTGATTTCCATTAACTGTGAGAAATAGTTTATATTAATTAATGAAATGACAAATCAAAATACATTTGCGACTAAATGATAAATAGTTATCATTTATCTCATATATACTTCAATGATATAGATTTGATCTCATTCTGCCTCTTGGAGATAGTTCTTGTAAAGCTTCAACAACATATCAAAATTGAACCAACAATATAGCTCATATAAAGCTTCAACAACATACCAAAATTCAACCAACAATACTGTTAGATATCAACAAGAAATATTAATTAGAATAAAGATCGAAATCAATTATAAAACTTTGACAAAAATATAAAAATTCAGCATTCTATTAATAGTACACAAAAATGGAAATTCGCTTGAAATTGCAAAAGCTTATTACAAAATAAGCAATGCCCAAGTAATTCAGACTCGTAAGCTCATTGCTTGCAATAGTGCTAAGCAATTAAACAGAGCCAAAAACTTCTCCCATTCTCTCTATAATCGACCACTCTACACCATACAGTGGTGCAATAGCACAAATTAACCCATCTACACCATACAATAATGCAATAGTACAAATTGAAAGATTATCGAGATGCCTCTGTGTGTGATCGCGACCTCCTGAAATATCTATACTCTGATATCATGTAAAAATTATACAATTTACATGTATATCTTAAATTCATCCGAAATAAAACACACTTTAAAAAATAACCCATATCAGATGTTGATCCATCAAATCTAAACAACTAGAACAAAACCAAATTTCAGATTTTGTTTTGAATTTGGAGACTTTTCTCGGAATTTTGGGGTTCTTAATTCCGAATTGTTGGTATTCCTCTTCTCATGACTTGGAAGGCATATAAAATTAACGCTTGGTAATTGCTCATACGGCCTAATAATGATCGGTGAGTTGGTGTGAAGCCTAAAATACATGTCGATTCTTTTTCTTAAAATATATCTTGGAAATATTTTGTACCACATGAAGGATGTATCACTTTGTGTGTGGACATGGGTTATTTTGCGTGTGAAGGGATATGATGGGCGTATTTTAGTTAACGTAAAGCTTGGCTTGATACAATGGGTTAAGAACTTGAACTAGTGGACTACATATTTTAGTACAAAAATAAATATGTTTTATGCTAACCACACAATATATATAATATGAATGTAATTAACATTGTTATCGATGAAATAGGTAATCTGACCTCAAAACGGAAACTCTAGCTCAAAAAGACTCAAAAAACATGAAATAACACCTCAAAAACAAAAAAAGTGTATTCCAAAATCCACTTGGTTTTTTTTCCAAGGTCAAATTTCAACATTTTATAAAATTATGCTAAAAACAAAATTGTTTATTGAAAAAAGAATTGAAAAAACACCCTCAAAACAAAATCAGTTGACACTGGAATAACAAAAATAAAATAAAAAAATTGTCGTATTTTTGACATTTTTAAAAATAGAAATAACATTTTTTTATTTTTAAAATTCAAACATTAAAAAAAACCTAAAATTTAAGAAAAATAAATAAATTTAAAAAATAAAAACATTTTAAAGCTTAAAATTTAAAAATATATAGGAATAAAAAAATAAAAATAAAAACAAAATATAAATTTTAATTCAAACATTAAAAAAAAAACCTAAAATTTAAAGAAAAATAAAATAAAAGATTAAAATTTCAAAATATATAGGAAAAAAAAAAAATTTAAATTAAATTAAAAAGAAAAACAAGTTAAAAAAAGAAAGAAATTATAAAAAATAAAATATAGAAATTAAATTTAAAAAAGAAAAAGAAAATGTTTATTAAATCAAAAAAATTTAAATTTTAAATTTTAAAATAAAAAATTAAATTTAAAAAAATATATTAAATTAAAAAAAAAAATAAATAAATAAATCCAAACAAACAAAACATTATTGAAATTAAAATTAAAAAAAATGAAAAATTAATTAAAAATACAATACAATAAAAATATTAAATTTAAAAAATATATATATTAAAAAAACAAATAGATTTTCAAAAATATATTAAATTTAAATTATAAAAAATAAAATATATATTATAGAACTTAAATTAAAAATAAATATATTAGATTTTATTAAATTAAAAAAAAATGTCAATATTAAAATAACAAATTAAATTAAAATAAAAATAAAAATAAAATAAATAAATAAATGAATGAATAAACAAATAAATTTTGAAATAAAAAATAAATTTTAAATTAAAAAATTAAAAAAAAAACAAATAAACAAACAAAACAAAACAAAAAACAAAACAAAACAAAAACAAAAACAAAAAAAACAAAAAACTTTGTTAAAATAAAAAGTTAAAAAACTTTAAAAATAAATTAAAATTGAAAAATTGAAAAAAATAAATTAAATAAAATATATTAAATAAAAAATAAAATAAAAAACAAATTAATTTGAAAATATTAAGTTTAACTAAAAAAAATCTAATTTTAAATACACAATTTTAATTGAAATAAAAAAAATATATAAAAATTTTATGTAATTAAAAAAAAATAATAAAAATTTAAAAAATTTAAAAAAATATTAAATTCAAATAAATTAAAAAAAAATACAAAATTTACTAAATTTTAAAAAATTAAATGAAAACACTAAACATAAAATTTAATAATTAAAAAAAATAAAAAAAATCAATTTTATATATATATATATATATATATATATATATATATAATTTAATAAAAAATTATTAACAAAATTTAGAAAAAAATAAAAATAAAAATAAAAATAAATAAAAAAAATAAAAAATAAAAATGAATAAAATTAAAACAAATTAAATTTCAAATATTAAAAAAAAAAAAAAAAAACGGTGGCACAAACAATTGCCTCCTCCCTAGGTGACTGGGCGAGGGCTCGGCCGTCAGTGGGAGGTCGATTACAGAATCGCCATGACCTCGCGTGGGAGGGCGATTCGATCGTTTCGTTTACGGGAGGCCGATTCGGAATTGGCCTTCGCGGAGGAATCGCCTCACGCGGCGAGAAAGGTGACTTCCTGAATCTGGCCCCGTTAAATGAGGGCGATTCCCGAAATTGGCATCTCGCCGCGGGATGGCGATTCCCAGAATTGGTCGGCCACCGGGTGGGCGAGGGGTCGATGCAAGATCCCCGCCCCGCCTCAGCCGACGCGCCCCATCGCCACTCAGCGAGAAGCCAACTAGCAAAATACCATGATCAAAATTTATTTATTTATTTTTAATATATATATTATTTTTTAATTTGATTTTTTTTTTTTTAAATTCAAAAAATTTAAAATTATTTTTTTTAATTCAAATTTTTTATTTTAAATTTAATTTGTTTTAATTTTTTTTTTTTTTTTTTTTTTTTTTTTTTTGTTTTTTTCTATTTTTTTTTTAATTTAATATTTTAGATTAATTATTTTTTAAAATTTAAAATTTATTCATTAAATTTATTAAATTTTTTTTTTTTTTTTTAAATCTTTTAGTTTATTTGGTTTTTCATTTTTAAAATTTATAAATTGTTTCATTTAAAAAAAACAGTAAATTTATGGATATTTGTTTTTTAATTGATGGATTGTAGATTTCTGTGGTGTAGAATTTTAGAATCAGGGCTCGGAATCTCCACAGTTCTCATTTTTCAGTCTACGTTTCGGGTCTAAAGCAAGACCCATCATCAGGACAAATCTGCAGAAAAGAGAGACAACTAGTGTTGAATATATAGTGGAACAATGACAAGAAAGAAAAGGAGCCGACCAACTATCCATTAAATGGTTAAGTTTTCTAATTTATTTTTATTTTATTTTAATTAGTCATTTTTTTAAAATATCAAAATCCTTATTATGATATTTTAAGTTGTAAGCTAATTAAAATGCTAGGTTAGATTGATGGCTTGATTCCTATTATTTTAATAAGACCATATGCAAATTAAAAATCTGCTTAATATTATACAACCTTAAAAAGTTCTAAGTTTTTTATAATTTAAGTTTTTTATATATTTAAAGAATAGAATTTTTCAATGGTAACCTAAAATTATGTAAATGGCCTAAGGGATTATATTAAAAGATTAAGGATTTGACTCTATTTTGACTCTATTTTAATTAGTCATTTTTTAAAATATCAAAATCATTATTATGATATTTTAAGTCAGGCCAATTAAAATGCTAGGTTAGATCGATGGCTTGATTCCTATTATTTTAATAAGACCTTATGCAAATTAAAAATCTACTTAATATTATTTAACCTTAAAAAGTTCTAAGTTTTTTATAATTTAAGTTTTTTATATATTTAAAGAATAGAATTTTCCAATGGTAACCTAAAATTATGTAAAGGGCCTAAGGGATTATATTAAAAGATTAAGGATTTGACTCTATTTTGACTCTATTTTAATTAGTCATTTTTTAAAATATCAAAATCATTATTATGATATTTTGAGTTGTAAGCTAATTTAAAATGTTAGGTTAGATTGATGGCTTGATTCCTATTATTTTAATAAGACCATATGCAAATTAAAAATCTGCTTAATATTATACAACCTTAAAAAGTTCTAAGTTTTTTATAATTTAAGTTTTTTATATATTTAAAGAATAGAATTTTTCAATGGTAACCTAAAATTATGTAAATGGCCTAAGGGATTATATTAAAAGATTAAGGATTTGACTCTATTTTGACTCTATTTTAATTAGTCATTTTTTAAAATATCAAAATCATTATTATGATATTTTAAGTTGTAAGCTAATTAAAATGTTAGGTTAGATTGATGGCTTGATTCCTATTATTTTAATAAGACCTTATGCAAATTAAAAATCTGCTTAATATTATTTAACCTTAAAAAGTTCTAAGTTTTTTATAATTATGGTTTAAGAAATTATACTAATAGTTTAAGTTTTTTATATATTTAAAGAATAGAATTTTCAATGGTAACCTAAAATTCTGTAAAGGGCCTAAGGGATTATATTAAAAGATTAAGGATTTGACTCTATTAGACTTATAAGGTCAAAGGGAGATTAAAATTATTACTGTTTCATTAATAAGAATCAATGAAAAAGGTCCTAAGCTTTTTATCCTTATTTAACTAAAGTTTTAGATTAAGGGATTTGTTTTAAGGAAGAGAAGTATTAATAGATAAGTTTTAGAGATATAGTATCCCCTTATACTAATATTATGCTAAAACTATCCTAAGTGCTTTATATTATAGTAATGAAGATGGAGGAGATATAAGAAAGGGATAGGAAAGGTCAATTGGTTTTAACCCAAAGATAAGGATTGTAACCAACTGATCCAAAACCCTAAGTATGCAGAAGGTATGGGTTAGACTAAGGTATAAGGCTAAGAAAGGGAATTCAAAGGGTAGATTTTACAATAAGTTTTTCAAAGAAGGGTAGAATGGTAAGGTTAAGGAGAAGGGTAAGGGCAAGGAGCGAAACAGAGGGTAGAGGAACAGGTACAAGGTAGAGAAAGATAATCATAAAGGGATGAAGGAAGGGAAGGGTTACAAGGAGACCAGTAATTCAAGAGAGCAAGAAGCCTTAACCGGACAACACGTGGACCCAATTTCTGCTAATTTCTAAGCCTCCATCTCTATTAAGGTTATGTGGGTGCTTTAAGATTTCCAAGGCTTCACGTATTTTGCGTTTGAAATGATGTTTTTCCTTGGCAATGATTACTGCTTCTTCTAGGCATATGTGGTGACATGTTTTTCTCGAATGTTCAGCCAAAGCTGAGGTTTTAATTCTTCCAAGCCTAATGTTTGCCCCATGTTATTTAAACCTTATTTTAAAGGTTCTTCCCGTTTCCCCAATATAGCAATCTCCACATGAACAATTGATTTTGTAGACACCTTTTTGTTGGAGATGGTCGGGGTCATCCTTAACCGACTTCATTTTTTGCCTGATGGTTACTAAAGGCTTGAAGGTTTCTCTAATGTCTTTTTTGGCTAGAACCTTGGCTATCTTGTTAGTGACTCCTTGAATATAAGGGAGGTAAGCTTTTGTAGTGGAGGGGTTGTCAGTAACCATACTTTTGCTTCCAGATCTGGCTTTTTGTATAGCCTTGTTGATGTCCTTATTGCTATATCCCAAGTTTAAGAAGGATTTCTTCAGATATTCAATTTCTTCTTCTACGTGAGTTTTGTCAGATATTTTAAAAGCACGAGTAAAGAGAGTCAACAGTACTCCTGTCTTCTGGGCTGGTTAGTGATGTGTGTTGGCATGTAGATAATTGTTTGTGTGTGATTTCTTTCTGAACACTTTGTGTCCAAGGGATCCATCTTCATTTCTTGAGAGGAGTACGTCAAGGAAAGGGATGCAATTGTTTTCTTCGCCTTCCATTGTAAATTGGATGTCTTTGGATATGCTATTGAGATGGTCAAGGAAGTTTCTTAATTCCTCATCTCCATGGGGCCAATTTACATTGGTGTCGTCTACGAACCTTATCCAAAACTTTGGTTTTAATGGGTAGGAATCCAAAGCCTTCTTTTCGAATTTCTCCATGAAGAGGTTTGCTACTATAGGGGATAACGGAGAACCCATAGCAACACCAGATGTTTGTTCAAATAATTCCCCTTGGAAGGTGAAAAAGGTAGAACGAAGACATATTTCAGCGAGTTCTGCAGTTTGCGGGTCTGCTACTTCTTTCACTACCTGCACGGCTTCATCAAGAGGGATTTTGGTGAAAAGTTGGACAACATCAAAGCTAACAATTTTTTCACCCGGGTCTAATTTAGCTTTTCTAATGAAATCTACGTAATGGTTGGAGTCTTTGATGAAAGAGCTAGTATTGCCCACCATAGGGGCGAGGATGCGAGCTACATATTTGGCTAATTCATAAGTTGGCGCACCTATAGTGTTAACGATAGGCCTTAAAGGAACACCAGCTTTATGGATTTTAGGGGCACCATAAATACGGGGTATGATTTCGCCTTCTGGGTATAAGCGCTTCTTCACATTATCGTCCAGATTGGACTCCTTGATGGCTTTTTTAACCTTCTTTATGACTTTGGATATGGGGTTTTCATTCAGTTTTTTATAACTTCCGCTATTGTGTAGGTGATCCCTCATCTTATTGTTGTACTCTTCTTTGTCCATAACTACTGTAGCCCCTCCTTTATCTGCCTTTAGGATGACAATATCGTTATTGCATCTTAGGTTTTTTAGGGCTTTTAATTGACCGCTGCTAAAGTTTTTCTTTGGAAGCTTAGCTCTATCCAGAATAATGGCACATTCTTGCCTTACCTTGTCTTTGTCTTGATCATTAAGCACCTTTATGCCATCTTCAATGTCGCAAATGATTTCCTCCTTTGGTATACGACTGGGGGCTATAGCGAAGTTGAGTCATTTACTTAAAACTTCTATTTCGTCTTTAGTTAATTCATATGTAGAAATGTTGACAACTTTATTGTTGTTGGAATTGTTGTTTTTACCCTTTTCGTTGCCTATAACCCTTTCATTATTCATTATTCATGTTTTTTAATTATTTGCACGTGGTTTTTTTCATTTTTTTGATTTTTAATGATAGTTTTTTTTTATTATAATTCTTTTATTTTAATTTTCTTTTTCAATTTTAAATTTTGTTTTTTTTTTTTTTTTAATTTGTTTTTTTTTGTTAATTTTAAAATTTGTATTTTTGTTTTCTTCTTATTATTATTTTTTTAATTTAAATTTTTAAATTTATTTTTTTCTTTTTTTTTAGTTATTTTTTTATCTAAATTTTAATTTTGTAATTTAAATTATTTTGTAATTTTCTATTTTAATTTTTTTTGTTTAATTATATTGATTTTTTTAATAACTTAGAAAAAAAAATTTTGATGTTTTTTTTTTTAATTTTTTTTTGTTAATTTTTGTTTTTTTTCTTTAAATTATGTGTTTTTTTTTCAAATTTTGTCATTTCTTTTGATATAATTTTCGAATATTTTTGTTTTTTTTTGTTTTATTTATTTATTTTTGTTTAAATTTTTTATTTTTACGAGTTAATTTTGTTTTTTTTTACATTTTTATTGGTTTTTTTTATTGTTTTTATATATATATTTTTTATCTAAGTTTTGTGTTTTATTACCAACATGAAAATCACCACTCTAAAAAAAAAAGGTTGATGCTGCATCAATACGTTTCAAAATTAGCATGAAAATCACCGCTCTAAAAAAAAAAAAAATTGATGCTGCATCAATACGTTTCAAAATTAGCATGAAAATCACTAACATTTTAAAACAAATATTCATACTTCATAAATAAAAATATTAGAGTGTCAAAAATGTGCTCAAAAAAAAAAAAGGTGATTCTGCATCACCACTTTTCAAAATCGGGTGCTTTTTATGCTACCAAAAAAAAGCAGGTAACAGTGTGGTTACCTATTTCATCGATAACAATGTTAGTATGTAATATAATCATGAAAAGTTTTATTTATATTACTTATATATTGTTGTTCTATTTACACATGTTATAAGATAAAGTGAATTTGTGTTTAAAATATATACATCATGTACAATTTTTATGAAAAGTTTATAATTCACAAAAGTTAACTTTCGTGGCATTATATAAATAAATATTTACATGTTTACTTTTAATATCAATTTTATAATATACAAGTTACAATGTATATGATATGTAATTACAAAATAGGTTAAAGTAATTGTATTTTTAATATTAATGATCTATTTTTTTTTTTTTTTTAAATGAAAGAGTGTTAAGCCACATTATTTTATCATAATCTTTTTGTAATGTAGGTATTAATCAACTGAAGTGAATGCGATAAAAAAACATATAAAGTCTAACGTGCATTATGAGATGATCAAAAGTATGACATCATTTCATCACAATTTTTTTTGTGATGTAGGTATCAAACCAAGTGGAAGATACAACAAACGATGTGACCAAATGTGGAATGTGAAGTGATGTGTTAAACCATCTAGAAGGAATGTCTACCAATGAAATCAAATGCCAAATGTGAAGTGATGTGGCAATCGAAGGTGCCATTTCGTCTTCAATTGACCAATATGAAAAATGTTACCATGAACGCAAAAGACAACAAGGAGGTGCCAAAACCAAAAAGCGTCAATCATAATGGAAAAAACAAAATTGCGAAAAAAATATAATCAAAACCAACATGATCGAAAAACCGAGAGGCAAGTGATAAATATCAGAGAATTCAAAATTCACCAACGTGTCAGTAAGAGAGGGGTTGAAAAATGAAGGGTCCCCATTATTTTGTCGGATAAATTATGGGGGGTTTGTTGGCCAACAACAGGTCAATATGCAGTCTCCTGGCAAACCAAAGGGTGATCCAAAGAGCTAGCAGCTCCGCTTGCGTATTGGTTCCCACCCCACCACCCCAAGACAAGGTGAATTTATCATCTGCATCCATGTATAAAACAACACCACAACCACAAATACCTTCTTTTGCCACGCCATCAAAAAATCCTGTCGTCATCAAGATAATATTATACTGCAAACGCTTAGTCATATCCCAAATATGGAACTTGCAGGGTGTCATTGATTCAGTCCATGATAGTATTTTAGACAGAGTATGGAAAGGATGAGCATAAAACCCATCAAAAATGACATTATTCCTAGTTTTCCATAGTTCCCAAATAGTAAAAAATGGAATACGAGAATCAATTTTCCGCCATTTGGTAGCCCATAGAAAAAAGTGGAGGATGGATTGAAAACGAGTGACAGGATAGTGTAGATGTGAGAAGGTGAGGTCCCATACCCGAGTAGTACAAGGAAAGCTAAGAAATAGAAGTGCCACAAACTCCCCATCATATCTACACAACGAGCATAAGCCAAGTCCCAAAAAACCTCTATGACATAAATTGTCCCATGTAAGAACTTTGTTTTGCCACGTAAGCCAAGCAAATAAAATGATCTTCAAGGGCATATGCATCCCCCAAATATGCATGAATCAGGTCCTATCTAGATCCGGTGTTGGAGATCATAAGCATATATATATGTCTTGAAAAATGAGATTCCCTCCCCTGGTGGGACCGTCCCAGATGATTTCATCCCTGATTTCACAGCTCGTCATGCCAACCCTTTGTAAAGCCACAGTAAACAGATCCCATTCCTGAGCAGTGTGTCCAGTGAGATGAAGTGTAGCAGGATCCTTCCATCTTGACATTTTTTCATCCCAGCCATCAATGGGGTGGGCCAATGTGAAGATACCTCTGTTGTGTAAAAATGAAACAGAGTTCACAGAAAGATGTAAAGAAGTCAGGATGCCAAAAATTAAATCAAAACCAATCATAATTTCGTTCTCCCTGCCAAATTCCCATTTGATCCATTTGGGTAGAATATTCCAGACTTTGTGGAAACTCCTCCAGATATATGAGCCCTTTCCAAGGACGTGCTCAAGAGATCTGATTCAACAAGAATAGTGTAGGCCATGTAAATATTTGGAAGAGATAATACTAGTCCATATACCATCTTTTGAACGGGCATGCCACATAGATTTAATGTGAAGTGAAAAGACAAAACATCAATTATCCATTATACCCTATCCCCCAGTGTGTTTATGCCTGGATAGAGTATCCCAAGCAATGAGGTGATATTTTCGGCATGTTGCACCATTTTCCAATAAAAAGTGAGACATCTTGGTCCAAATCTTAGCAATAATATGGGAAGGAAAAATAAATAAATGCATCCATTATGTGGCCATCTGCTGCAAGACAAAGGTGACGAGAGTAATTCTACTGCCAAGTGATAAGAAATGGCAAACCCACATACAAATATTTTGATCAAAACGAGATAGGAGCCAATCCCAATATCCACTCCTGTAGGAGTTTGGCTTCAATCTGAATCCCATATATGGGAATCCATCCTTTAATTTCCTGATTTTTATCTTAAAAATGTCGGCAATGTGTGTGAAGACATCCAGTTCCCCCTCTGAATGATACAGAAAAGACTTATGGGCTTTTATCAGTAGTCCCGGTGATGCCCCATACCTGGAGAAGATATATTGTATAACCTCCCATTATGCACCGTCACACTCCCCGGAATAGGTCAAGTACCTGAGCCTCTGATATATTCCTGCTAATACCATCCATGATCTAAATAAATAGTAGGGGAGATAATGCACAGCCTTGGTGAAGCCTACGTTCACCACGGAAGAAATCGGTCGGATGTTCGTTGACAAGAACAACATACCATATGTCATATACACAGCCCATAATCCA
Source organism: Pinus albicaulis (assembly GCA_034641835.2). Lineage (NCBI taxonomy): Eukaryota > Viridiplantae > Streptophyta > Pinopsida > Pinales > Pinaceae > Pinus > Pinus albicaulis. Next base: position 1,556,336,900 of record CM076575.1, read on the forward strand.
TTCCAAATTTTGGGAATCAACGCCAATGTTAACAAGAATGAGTCGGAGCAGACACAAATTCACACAATCATAATCCTTCTTCAGATCGATATTCATGAACACTGATGATATTTTCTCAGTCTAAGCAGTGTGTATACATTCTTGAGCAATAGTATTAACATCGTGAATAGATCTCCCTTTTAGAAAACTGAATTGCTTAGGAGTAATATGGAACAAAAGAGTAATTTTAAGTCTCTTCGCAATGGTTTTAGAAATCAACTTATAAAGAATTTTGCATAAAGAAATAGGCTTGAAATCCCCAAAAGTCTTTGGAGCTTTAATCTTGTGAATAAGAGCAATGAAGGTGGATTTGAGAGCACCCGAGATCCGCCCCAGGTGTCTCGATTCTTCAACTAAGGAAACCAAATCATTTCCCAGCAGATGGAAAAAATGGATAAAAAAATTGATTCCATCCATAAGGGCATAGACATTTGTCCTTTTGAAATGAAGTAAGGACAAGCTGAATCTCCTGTGATGTGACAGGGTGGAATAGAGCATCGTTTGCCTCCTGATTAAATGTAATTGGATATGCATGTACCGCCCAGAGTTGATTTTCAAGATTATCAGCAGGTGTTTCCTTGTAACATCTATGGAAATATATTTTGGCCTCAACACGAATCTCAAAATCAGAGAACTTATACGATCCATCCTCCCCCTTAATTCTCCAGATGAATTTTATGCCTTCTCTAATTAGAAAAATTATGAAAAAACTTGGTGTTTCTGTCACCCTCCCAGATCCAAATTGCCCGAATTTTTAATCGCCAACTTTTCTCCTATATGCTTAAGATAATATATATCCTTGCTTCAAGCATCTTGATACGCTGGACAGAGAGAAATACAGGTATATCTGAAGAAAAACAACAACTAAGAGCCTCTATCTCAGCGGTGATAGACCTCAATTCCAGTACTAAGGCAACCTAATTGTCCCGCTCCCATATACTGACCACAAACTTAAGGCTGGAAAGCCATCGAATGAGGGCACCAATAGTCTGCCCCCCTTGGTCACCTAAGCACGTAACCCACCAATCATATTTCAATTTATTGAAGGATGGATCCTCAAGCCAAGTGGAGTTGAATTTGAAAGGAATCCCCTTCCAAATTTCCTCCTGTTGCCATCTGAAAGTGATGGGGAAATGGTGTAAGATAGATTCCTATAAAACATATGATCTGCAATTACCCATAGATTTCAAGAGTCCCCAATGGACGAGAAAACGATCAAGTCTTTTCTCCACATAATCACATCCGCTTCGGCCATTCCGCCAGGTTGGAACCAATGGGCATGGAAGAACATCATGCAGGTGATGTTCATCCCAAAGTTGTAATAGGTAGTTAGACAGGGGGTCCCCACAGGATGTGATACCCCAGTGTTCATATGAAAGTAATATAACGTTGAAATCACCAGTAATAATAAGGGAACTAATATTCATGATGCCAGAGTCATGGATCCTATCCCAAAAACGTTGACGATCTGAATAAGGAGCATATATGTTCCAGACATGGAAATGTTCATCTGAGCCGCGAATGTGACCCGATAAAAGGATGTCATCAAAGAACCCAAAAGCCCGGAAGTCAGCAAAACGAGGATCCCACATAGTGATTAGCCCCCCAGATTGGCCAAAAGAGTCTGTGGTGTATGAGAAGAATAAACACACATACACAAGAGACTTAACACAATGAAGGATAAGCGTGAGGCTTTTTTATTTTCCATTATACAAATATGTACATTTATAGTACAATGGTGTGACTCTTGGTTTCATATTCCAAGGTCACTTGGACTCCATTGTGACTTTTCGCATTCCACACCTACCCATGTAGGATTAGGTGTTCCAACATCCCCCCTTAATCCGAAGGGTATGTGTGAGTCCAAGAAAAGAGTTGTAATACAAATATGCAAAGTATACATGGCAGCACTTGGGCTGAATCAACTCTCTGAAATGTTGGAAAAAAGAGATGGTTTAAGGATGACCACCAACACTGGAACGCAAAACTTGTTGCAGTTCCCGGAACTCTTCCAAAACTGGCAAGAAGCTGAAGGCTTCTGCTAGAGGAATTGTCCCTCATAAAAAAGGGATACCTTCGACCTAAAAGAAGGGAGGTCTACTACCTGTGATGGTTTTGGGATTACCAACAACTCTGGAATGCTTTGAAGCATTTCCTGGAACTCAACCAAAGCTGGCAAGAAGCTGAAGGCTGCTAAGCTGAAGGCTTCTGCTAGAGGAAGTGTTCCTCATATATGAAAGGGAGACCTTCGACCTAAAAGAAGGGAGGTCTACTACCTGTGGTGGTTTAAGGTTGTCCACCAACCAAAGATGATGGTTTAAGGTTGTCCACCAACCGAAGGCATGCTCATGGGCATCCGTGTCTCTGGCTACATCTCTGAATCCGGAATGACGAATTGTGGCTCAGGCTCGCTTGAACTGCTGGCTACAACTCAGAACATGGAATGAGAGATTGTGGCTCGGGCTCGCTTGTTTTGTCGTCGAAGCTTGTACATGACCACCATTTTCCCCCCTGTCAGGGACAAGGTGAGGGGATCGCCGAAAACTTCAGCTACAAGTTTGTTCAATATCACGTGAACAATGTCGACATATGACTTAAACATCTTCTTGGGTGTGATGCCCATTGCCAAGCGATCCATCAAGATGAATCTTGGTTCTTGCGGGAAGCTTGTCCATACGAAGCATCTGTCTGAAGAATGGGTGTTCCGACCACAGTGCTTGCATGGATGAAGATCAAAACAATGATCTTTCATATGGCCAACTCGATCATAGTGTTGGCATTTCTCAATCTGTTGTGGAAGCGGAGCAGGATATGGAACAGCTGCAGGTGAACTGTCATACAAGAATCCGGCACTCTGAAATATGATGGGCTTGGTGTAGTCTGGAATATGAAAGGACACATCCTTATCATATCCAAGACTAGTTCGGTGCTTGTTGTGGACAAGCTCTTACCAAGGTCTGATGATGGACTTAGGAAGTGCAGGTTGAGATGCTGCATCTGCATGAAAATCTGCTCTTATGCAATGAACTGAATGGGATCAACTGCAACTTTATTGACTTTCTTCTGATGAGAGTCCTTCATAATCTTCTGAACAGAAACAGGTTCAAAATGGTGACTCTTTTGTTGAATTCCATCTTGTTGGAGCTGAGATTCCAATTTACCAAAACTCAATCTTTTCTTGTGCATCTTGCAAACAACTTTGAATATTACAAAGAGCATCCTTGCTCATTTTTATCATATCATCAACATTCGAATGAATGAGGTTATTCAACAACCCTAATGCCTCATTGATTTTAGCCATTTTTCAACAACTTAGGCTCAAAATAAAGGGTGTCGGCTTCAACCGAAAATGCACTCGTTTACAATGTGATTCAACTTAATTTCAAGAAATACAAATGACTCAAGAGAACTTCCAACTATGGAATTCTCAAAGTACAAAATCTGTAGATTGCAACCATGAAGAAGCAATACAATGTCAGTTCAATACAATATGTGCAGTAAAAACTACTGTGCAAGAGGCCTTTGAGGCAGCTGATTTTCTTCTTCAAAAGAGCTATTTTGCACCAAAAACAACTCAACTCAACTCAACAAAAGGAGGAGGTTCACAAGCTTGGATGCTTGACCTTGCTGTACTACAGAATGCAATAGAGCTTAAGAGAAACTCCACAAATCAGAAATTTTGTGTCCAAGTAATGAATGCCACTGCTGTTCAAAATGAGGACCAAATTATCTTCAAATGTAAATCTTCAGAAAATCACCTTCATGTCAATGCCACAAATCACAATGCAAATCTACAATTTTCTCTATGTATTCAGTCCATCTGTTCACATGTCATTTTCTTAATTTCTGTTGTTCATATTCTCTCTCTCTCTTTCTCTCTTTGTTGCTGTTTTTTTTTTTTTAATTAATTAAAAAAATTAATTGAAATGGGAATTAATTTAAAAGTTTTTTTTTTTTTTTGGGGGGGGGGGGAATATTTTATTTATTTATTTATTTATTTTATTTGTAGATTTAAAAATTAATTAAAAATTTTGGATGGAGGGGGTATTTTTTTAAATATGGAGGGGGTGGTATTAAAATTTTAAAAATAAAAAGCTAGAGAATGGAACGGTCGTGGGTTTGTGGAGTCAAGTTTGAGCGAATATGGAAAGTCGAGTTATGTAGCGATGGAGAGAACGTTGTGAGGGGGTGGGGAGTTGGTGCGAGGGGGAGGGAATCGTAAGGGAAAAGAGTGAGGAAAGCGAGATAGCATAAGGGGTTGCGTTGCAGAGTGAGGGCAGGGAGAAAGCGTAGCTGATGCGTAGTTGATATGTGAGGATAGGCAGCGGGTGTAGAGCTTTAAAACAGTGAGGGGAGGGCGTATAAAAGTGGAGGAGGGGGGTCGTTTATTTCAAAGGGTCGTATAATGGAGCTGGGAGGGATTTGGAATGAGGGCCGAAAGGTCGAGTCAGATTTGTGTGTGTGAGCTAGCGGGTGGGCTGAGCGTGTAGAGGGGGCAGCAGGGTTTGGAAGGGCGTAGCTTAGGTGAGGGATGGTCTAGGTATGGGGGTGCGGTGGTGCCATAGGCAGCGTAGGGAAGGGGGCACTGTGTGTTGTCAGGGGGAGGGGTTTAGTGTTAGAGCAGGGACGTGTAGTTAGGGGCGTAGGGTGCCGATGGTAGAGCATTGTGCAGGGCCGAAAGGCCGGGTTAGGAGAGCAAAAATTATTTTTTCTATTTTTTATTTTTTTTATTTTTTATTTTTTATTTTTTTTAAAAGTGCAGAGAGAGAAAAGTGGAAGAAATGCATAATTTTTCCAAATGTATAGCAGAATTGGAGAGTTTCCAGAAATTTTTCCAATAGCCCAGCAGCAGAAGAACCCAGAATTGCAGAAAATTTTCAATGAAAAAACTCAGAAATATTTTTCATTTAAAAACCAAAAACTTCTTCTTCAGAGACCCAATTTAAACAGTATTTTCAGCAGCTCTTCAAATTGCAGAATAAAAGCAGAAATTGCACGAAAAATAAGCAGTGAGAAAACCTTCAGATGCACAATGCTGCGTTTCTCCAAACCAATTTCTGAATGCTGCCAAGGATTTTGAATGTTGATCCTTCTCAAAACCAATGCTACTCTTCTTCAAAACAAATTTCTGAATGCTGCAAAATGTCCGCTACAGAAACTCTGAGTGCTGCAAAAATGCCAAGAATTTTTACAGATATTCACAGGCCATAAACAGAAATGGTTCACTCAAAGTTGAGCTGGTTATGAAATTCTCAGCTCTGATACCATGTTAAACACCATGTTAAGCACACACATGGTGTATGAGAAGAATAAACACACATACACAAGAGACTTAACACAATGAAGGATAAGCGTGAGGCTTTCTTATTTTCCATTATAGAAAGATGTACATTTATAGTACAATGGTGTGACTCTTGGTTTCATATTCCAAGGTCACTTGGACTCCATTGTGACTTTTCGCATTCCACACCTACCCATAGAGGATTAGGTGTTCCAACAGAGTCATTGGAAACCATGGACCAGGAGGGAAAAATTGCATAGAAGTATTCAATGGCCTTGTGGGCCAGAGCGTTAGTTTCCTGAACAAGTATAATGAAAGGGTGTTGAGAGTAAAAGAGATGATGGAGGGAGTGTCTTTTGGTGGCATCCCCTAGGCCAGAGATGTTAAAGGAGAGAATGGTCATCATGAGCTAGAAGTTGGGGGAAAACCAAATCTAAGGGCCCCAAAGGGAGAAGAATCCAACACAGGGATGTCATGTAGACCATCCGAATAAAATATAAGATTTTTATACCACAGCCACGGAAATGATGACTGCCCCTCCCATTTTTTCTACGAGTAGTGATATACCTGCCAAAACGGGGATTGATAGTAGGAGAGGATCTACTCAGGCCAAATTCATGAACAATGAGGGTAACAAAATCAATGTTTGGATTATATTTCAATAATTTTAAGTTACTGTCCACAGAGTTGTGGGGCGAAGATAGAGTAATAGGATCAGATGGAAGGCATAAAGAGTGAGCAGCCGAGGATGAGGGGCCAAGAAGGTTAGCAGCTGAAAATGGAATGTTAAGGCATGAAGGAGGCAAGTCCAGAGGATGAGAGGAGGATAAGGGGTGGTTAGTAGGGGCAAGAACAGAAGGCGGTACATACATGGATAGGGGGAGCAAAGGAATAATGTCCGAGCTGAGGTCCTCCATGAAGGAGTGAGGATCATCAAGATGTGAAGGAGGAACTTCATAATCAATTTCAATAGAGTCATTGAAATTTTTAAAGGTACCTGGTTCGGAGGCAATGTCCCATTGATTTGTGACGTGGTCACCTGATATGGTGCCAGAAATGCCATTGAAATGTCGTTCAACCCCCCCCCCCCCCGATTTTGAAAGAGAATGGAGACGTCGTAGGCACTGTTCCAATAGATGACCAGTCGGTGGCATAGTAGGCAGTGAAAAGGTACGTTCCAGTAATCAACCCTCTGTTGGAAACATAATGTACCCCACTAGAGGATCATCTGCTCAGAGAGTCTGTTAGTCATGTCAACCTCCACCAACAACCAGGTGAGGCGTTTATTGTGCACACCCAAGATCTTAGGGTCCATATAGACGAAATACCCCAAAGCATTACCAATCTCCATAAGAGCCTTCTTCGACCAAAATTCAAGGGGAAGCCCGGGAAGCTTGACCCACGTCCATATGTTCCTCAGTGTATTCATGATAGGATTGAAAACCACATACCAGTGGTGTAGAAATAGAAAATTGTGGCCCCACACCCAGGGCATACCAAGAATCTTCACCACGTTGGCCTGATTTATAAAATGAAAACTATATCAGTGATTTAGCAGTATGCTAACCTTCGGGGTATATCCCAGAAAAGGTTTCCACTTTTCCAGCACCCAAGCCTCCATATCAATAATATTTCCCCAGAAAAAATACCACCGTCCAATCAATGCCCTGTTCTGAAGACTCTGAACCCGCTCCCATAATACATCATGGAAAAAACTAAGTAATTTAGGCTCCAAAGAAATTTTAACAATCTTCTTACCAGTCTTGTGTCTGCAGGCCTCCATAGTCGAAGTATGATAAGAGTGCCATGAAGGAGGTTTGTGTGATATCCCACTCCTGCCATCCTGAACATGAGTTGTCAACCCACCATGCAACAAACCAGAAGAAGGACGTGGAATGGACATGTCTTCATCCCCATGTAGTGGAGGTGCAGTGTTGTGGGACCCCCCGTCCCCAGGCCACGTCCCCATCATAGTGTGCCGACCCCCAAGTCCTTCAGCTACTATGGTGGCCTACAGGAAATCCTCATGAGCCAAGGTGTCCCTGTCCAGGGATGCCAAGTAGTTCTCCATGACCGATGTCAAAGCCACCAACCCATCGACGACCGCGTGATGTAAGCACGTACCCATAGAAACGCCAAAAAGAAAGAAAAAATTCCATAGGACCAGGTGAAACACCGTCAAAAAGAGATGTCAAAATAAAAGGATATACCTCCCGGTTGAAAGAAGGAAGACCGTGGTACCAAGAGAGGAAGTAGGACTAAAGAAGCAATAAAAATGTCAACCCGTACAAAATACGACAATACTAAATAGGGATAATAAATAGTCGGAAAGGCCAAATATTTCATGAACGATCCCAAGAGATCACGTCACACCACCAACCCACCAATTCTCGCGTGTGATGCACGTGAATCCAGAGAAGCATCTAAATAAATTAAACAGTGTAAACATCATCATAAGTGGGAATACATAAAAGAAATAAAAACATTCCTCAATGTCAAATGATGGTCAGAGGGAGTAAATGTGGCAACCAACCCTCCAAATGCGGCAAGAAAACATGTAGGAAAAAAAAATGGAATGGCCAAATCAGGCGTAGACGATCCTAAGAGATCCCCCGTGTGATAATGGGCACAAAGTAGGTGATGAAGAACAAAATTCACGTCTCGCGCCCCTCAGAAAATAGCCCCGGAAATGTAAAAAAAATGACAATCCAGCCAGCCAGAAACCAATACACCCAAACATGATGCCAACAACACCACCACCCCAGCACCACTGCCACCCCAACACCACAAGCACCACGCTGCCTCAACACCACCGCCACCCCAGAGTCACCAGCACCAACAGACGTGAAATGTGTGAAAATCAGCAGTAGAGAGAAAGAAACATGAGCAACCCAACCCAGGAAACCAGGTGAAAGGGGATATTGACAGCAACAGCAGCACCAGTATCCCCAGATTCGAAACCAGTGATGACCCTGAAGCTAATGTCACATAAAGGTTGAGAGATAATGAAAGCGTCAAGCCACCGTTGCTAAAGAGCAGGCAAAGACTGGTCGTTTCCAGCCTCGATGTCAGTAATAGAACCCCCAACAATAAAAATCTTTAACCAAAGAGTCCAAGGAACCATCTAAACTGGTAAACGGTGGTGGCTTGAAAGACTTCAGAAAACAGACCAAAGAAGGTGGCGGAAATGAGTAAACCATATGTGGGTGAGGATGTAGATGACACGCGTAAAGAGCAGAAAGATATGAAGAATTTCCCACATCCCAGGCACGAAGACAAGGGAATCAAATGAGTGAAACCAGAATTCCCCAGATGAAAAGGCTGATGAGAAAAGTAGCATCGAAGAGATGAAAACCCTCATTGCCCACCGCGAAAAATATGCATCGGTGAGCCACCCCGAAAAACTAGGTGAGAGTGGTCCAGGAGGTCGATGGGTAAAGAAAGAGCAGGTTTATGATGTGAAGCAACAACCATATAAAGAATACCATAAGACATAAAATAAATAGAGCGTCAATGAAAGATCCAAGGTGAGATCTATGAGAGTCAACGGAGAGGTGCATGGCGAGAGGGAAAATAACCTATAAGAGAGTATAACATACCCGACAAATGAGAGCCAAAACCTTGAGACCATGCACTCAGAGAGAGTCACCGAGGACAGTCACACCATTGCGCCCAACATTTCATGAAAGTTTATGAAATAGTTCTAAACATTAAAGTGCTTCTCTTTTATGCAAAAGAGAGGTCTATATAGTTGACTTAACATAGTTGACTTTATATATATATATTCATGTATTAAAAAAGTGTTATATAGTGGTTAGTCCCTTCCACTTAGTTTAAATATAGTTAAATTAGAAAAAAAAAAAAAAAATTAATTAATTTAAAAATAAGAATAAATAATTATGAAAATATTATAGTTAAAAATTAAAAAATTAAAAATAAAAAAAAAATTAAAAATACAATAAATTGTAATTTAACATGACGAGATAGAAATGAATAATATAATGGTCAATAAGTCATTGCATCATGTAAGTACATGAATTTCTATGTTTACCACAAAAAATATTTACCTCACTGAGTTATTATCCCTATGTGATTTATCAAACAAATAGTTTCACCCATGATTAATTTATATAATGAATAGCTAACCATACTAGGTAAGCACACTCTTTACTAAATATTGATGTAATTGATAGGAGGTGTAAATGCTCCATGAAATATAAACATGATTGATAAGTTTTATAAAATATATCATATTTTATAATTTGAAGATGAAATTTATTGAAAATTTGATCTTTAACAAACTCATACTTATTCCAATAGAATGTAAATTTGATTGGTTGGATTTATGGTAAATTTGAATGGTTGAATTTATCATCAATGGTTGTGGTCTCATATAATCACATTACTTGTAACACACGATTTGGTACAATATGATGTAATCGAGATTTATATGAAGCTTTGGGTATTTCACTTTATATGATTGTATGTGTTAGCTTCCTAGTGTTTTGTGAGATCAAATCGCCTTGCACGTTTTGGTAGTTCGTAATAAACTATTTCAAAATATGAAATTCTACCATCTTAGAAGACACCTCACACAAAACGTAAATTTTTTATATTTAAAAACTAAATTCTAATTAAAAGATTTGTAGGGGCAAAGCATTGTTATGCATTGTGAGTTACAAAGGTAGGGAGGCTGAAGGTTATTAAGAAGTTGTCTAGTCATAGTGTGATCTTGAGCATGGGTAAGGGAAATCCCCTTCTGTTTTTGAAAAAACATATGGACTCCATGTGATCAAATGAGAGAGACTTTCATTTCATTTAGAAAAAAAAGTAACCATATTCAAGATTCAGAGAGAGAAAGGTATTCATAAGGAAATAGAAATTGAGCTTCCCTCATCTCTAGTATAAGGAATTAAGGAAGATATGGGACCACCTTTGGGGACTATGAGAATCAAGGAATACGGAAATAGAAAATGAGTTTCCCTCCTCTCTAGTATAAGGAATTGAGGAAGATATGAGATCATGATTGGAGACTATAAGAATCAAAGAACAAATTCCTTAGAAGTTTCATTTGTGGAGAAAAGCTTCACTTTATGAATTTTAATTATATGTGATTTCTGTTAATTATAGATATGAAGATACAATGATTATAGATTAAAATTAATAATAAGTTTTATTACTCTATATAGTTATTATTATTACAACTTACACTTTACTTATATATCTATTTATCGCTTTTATATATACATTTAGAATAAAGAAAACTACATTGATTAATTTTAAAAAATAATAATATTAATATTATTTATGCTTACTATATTAATAAATTTAATCCATGCTCAAAACTATTTTCATATTGTATATGCTTACTATATTAATAAATCTAACTTATGGATAAAACTATTATAAGCTAATGCATAACATATGCTTTGTCCATAGGGTATTGGATTTGGGTGCATTGTTAAGGCTCTTCTTGATATGAAGTCATCGATTCAATTCCCTGCTCGAATCAAAGTGATGTATTTGGACATGATAATAAATATGTAGTCCTACCCAAAGTACAAAAAAAACATAACATATACTTTATTTCTAATTAAAATGACTTAATTTTTTAAATAATATATCATAGCATTTATTTATTTTGAAAAATAAAAAATGTATTCTCATACATGCCTCCTAGTAGATTATCCCACCACTTGTTTAGTAACAAATAGCACATAATTCGCAATATCATATCATACCTTTCAATAACACACATTTATAACTTTGATACAGAATGGTGAATTTTACTACCTTCATGTTTTGAAGTGACTTTTGACAGTACATTTCAGTGGATTCGTGGAGCATTCAATATTTTAATAAAGTTGTTTTCATGCTTCCCACAAAACTAGCAACCAGCGTGCCAACCAACACTGCAGACTGATATCTCAATATAAAATTAAATGCATAACCCAAAGCAATGAACAATAACATGTTCAATTTGATAACTAATTAAATTGAACATAAATAAATTAAATTATTTAAAAAAAATTATTAACTTCAATTTCTAATATTAAACTATGAAAATATTGTATTAGATTTTTTTGTCAAAGTTAAATTAATATGATTTGTCTAAAAACTCAATACAATATCTATTGCCTCTGGCAGATATAATAAGTATATAGGCAGATATAATAAGTATATATTATCATGGGGTTTTTTTGTTTTATAAATAATATAAAGAAATATTTATAATTATTATTAGTATTTAGCTATATAATGAATATTAAAATGTAGTTTCACATTTGAATATAAATGTGGATTTACCACTTTACAAAATAGATTAAGTAATTTCAATAATTAAAATTTGGGATTTTAACAATCTTTATAAATTTTTTATTGGATTTTAGATAAAACTAATTAAGAAAATTGGCTTAAAAAAATAGCTAATATATGTAGAATATTTAGAGAATACTATATCAAAATAATAGTGAAAATAATTCACCAACGAATTATGAATGAAATTGAAAGAAAACAAAAATAAGAAGAAAAATATTTTATTTTATTGTTTATATGTGTTTTTTCTAACTTTCTATAGTTTGCCATGATTATTGGATTTCTTGCCAAGCATAACTTTAGTTGTTCTAAAAAAGGATATGTGGTGTTCCCTGGAAATCATGTGGTCTCATGAAAATTTAGAGTTTACCATGATTTTTGGATTTCTTGCCAAGCATAACTTTAGTTGTTCTAAAAAAGATATGTGGTGTTCCCTAGAAATCATGTGGTTTCATGAAAATTCAAAGTTTATGGGTTGTCTTCTTGATCTTTGAAGCATTTTCTTCCAATTTACTTACTAAATTGGTTACCATTTTAATGTTACCATGTATGAAATTATTTGCAAAATACCAACAATCTATTGCAATAAGGATTGGTGATAATAATGAGAAAAGAGACTAGGTAAACTAAAGATCCACGTTCCTTGTGTCAATATCAAAATTATCCAAAGACAAACTGAGGTCTACCATTGCAAAAACAAATTCCCTCACATGGACAGGACAAAAAGGATTTCCCTAATGGATTGCATTGTAAAAAATGTGAATTACTTTATTAGTGTTGTGTTAAGATGATTGAGATAACTTTGCAATTGATTGAAGGTTGAATTGTGATGTTCAGATAAGTTCTCAACATGAGAAGATGAGGTCGATATCTAGTTATGTTTCATTCTAAGCACTCTAAAATCGGGTTGTGTGAGAATAAGGTCAATATAGTTTTCTTCACTTTGGGATAACATATATAATAGATTCATATGATTGGATGAGGAATCATTTTCACTGTGTATGTATTTATGTGTGTGTGTTTTGCATCTTATCAACGATAATCTACATGTAATATGAATTGGGCACAAATTTAAGCTATAGACGTAATAAATATATGAGAAAAATTTATGTATGCACCTGCTTTAACATTAGGCACTTGTTTGAGTAAATGGAATGCATTATAACCTTAATTAAAAATAAATCGTATCATAATAATTAAATCCTTGAAATTATGTTAATTGTATGATTTTTTTAATAAATGGATGAATACATATTTTTCTTAATAATTAAAGTTGGGTACAAATAGTTGTGTGCTTCTTCATAAAACCAAGAACAATCATTACCTTTTATGTTTTATTCTCTTTTCATTTTTAAAAGTTATTTTTGCATTTTGATTATGCATGAGTATGGATTAGTAATTGTTAATTTCCCATCACAATCAAACCTTGTTCTCTATTGGGAAATTCAATACTTGGGGATGAGCATAAAGAAGTTTGAAATGGGTCACCTTGTTCTCTATTGGGAAATTCCATACTTGTGGATGAGCATAAATAAGTTTGAAATGGGTGCCTTAACACATTTGGGGAGATGTGTGAGCAAGCTACAATATACTATCAAACCCAAGGACCTTTTAATATGTAGGTTTATTGGGTAAAAACAAAGACATGCATAAGCAAAGTTGTAATGGTTGAGATTTAATTGAGGCTCTTAAAAGCATACACCCTAGTTATTTATTTCATTAAGAATTTAATAGTCAAGCTTGACCATTATAGCTACTATTGTTCTAAGTTTTTTTTTAGATGTTTTCTTGAAGAAGAAGTTCATATATCATTTCCCTCCTTCATTATTAGGTCTAAATGGGTGGTGTATCAGTTGGCAAGGCCTAGCTAAAGTTTTGTTACTTTAGAGATCATGCTTTCAAGTCCCAAATGCCTGGAAACTATTGAACATGAGAAAATGGACTCATGGTGGTATGTGATGACATGACTTGAGGAGGGATACATGGCCATCAAACACATTCCAAAGGGATGAATGGTGTTATAATGATTTTATTTTCAATTTTCATTAGATTGAAATAAATAAATGATAGATATGGAAATGTGCTAAAATTGTTAAAGGACAAGAGACAATCTGATGCATTACAAAGGGTGAGATGGTGTTAAAGGACCCATAGCCCTAACCATCATTGGAAATACAAATATCAATGACATGTGAGAGAATATGTCAAAGATAATGTACTATAGAAATAGGTTCACCCACTGTTATATTCATCAATAGAAGGGAGATCTAAATGTGGGTGCACTTTATGGGACACAATAGTGTCAAAGGACTCTTGAGGTGAGCTTACCATTGGATTTGTAGAGATCAATGGACAATGGGAATTGTTTTAGTGGTTTGCATGGAAGATAATGAAGACAAAAAAAAGTAAGGCCACAAGAAGAAGAAAGAGTAGGCCACATCGATAATGCAATGATCATGTAATTTAGAATATAGTCTCCATGTTCCTTGATACACAGGCACCACATCATTTAACATGTGTGCACCACATTGGCTAAAATTATTGAGCATATAATTTATTTTTTCCGTAACTTTTTCATATTGAACCATGGTGGCAATAAATCCATAATGAATGTACATAATGTAATTATCAACAATAATGTCTTAGCCCAAATGTTTACTTCGTAATAAATTGGAAGACATTAAAAAGATTCCCTTTTGGTGAATCAGTGGTACAAAAGCTGGCTAACCAATTAGATTGAAACACAAATTTTTCTGAAGCACCCATTCATGGCAGATATCTAAATTTAGAAAGGGGCTTGAGGATAGTTTAGGGAAGCATCAAATTTGGGAAAATGGCTTAAGAATCAACATTGTGTGTCCAAAATATTATTAATTAGAGATTAGATTTTGAGGACAAGTAATTCAAAATGGAGAATCTAGATAAATTATCATAATACATATTTGTTTATTTTAATTTTGGGCAACTTTGTCAAATTGAAAATTTTCAAAATTTTCTTCCTTCTAAAAACAACATTTTTCCCTCATTTCAACAATATTAGGATCGATGAAAAAATGATAAATTTCCATCCTAATAGACGTGCAAATCTAATTGGAATAGAGGATGATCAAAATCAAGGTTTTTGAGTGCTTAAAGTGAGAAAATAACCAATGCATCGAGCAAAATAAGATGAATGCCCAACTAGATCAAAGCATGATGTAAACATAGAGGCAATTGCAACCTAAACACGATTCTAATGATGTTGGTGGGGAATAACTTAAATGAATTCTCATAAAATGTTTCAAGAGTCAATAAGAACATCACTAATATGGCTATCAACCATCTCCATTTAATCATGTATAAATGAACATGAACCTTTGAGTAGCCCAAAATATTATCTAATTAGACAATGAAGAAAGAGATGATATCAAGACTCATAGCTTACATGGTGATTTAAAAAGGTAAAACCACCCATCTTTAATGGAGAAAACAAGTCTAGAAAATTTGACGAGGCTTAGTTGTTGGGGATGAGGAAATATTCCAAATCCATGATTACTTAGGGAACATGGGGGCCATGATTACCATTAAATAACCTATAAGGAAAGATGTATCTTTGATGGGATCATTACTAACAAATAAGAAGGTCATTGTAAGAAAAATTGGTTAGAGGTAGTTTAAGAAAAACTTCCAACAAAGTATATTTCTAACCTTTGTTGCAAAAGGAAATCATAAGAGTTTCATGAGCTTAATTTGAAGACACGTGACCATGGATGAATGTGAAAGAAATTTCCTAACCCTTTTGAACTATATTAAATACATCAAAGATAAGAAGATTAAGGTTCAATGTTTCTTGAGTGAACCACCTTCATTGTACAAAGACCAGTATTTGATGAACCTTGGACACATGAGAAAGTAATTTTAAATGAAAATTATTTGTCAATTAGAACAATTAAAAATAAAATTCTTCAAAAAGATTAGAAGGATAGGGAAAAATAAAATCAAAACTAGGGAAAGGAGAGTTCAAACACCCTTTCTTTAAAAACAATCCAAGATCTCTCCAACAAAATAAACCAACTTAAAGTTGGGCAAAACCAACTAAATCCTTGGGAAAAAGTGTTAAGCAACCAATCCTTCTAATATTGTTTTTGCCCTCAAATCTCACAATGGATTTGTTGTTGTTTTCCCCTTCTCCAATCACCTTTCACATTTTCACGACATGATTTTTGTTTCATCCTTGAAATGAGATTACGCCATGTTTGCATCATTATTTAAGCTTCCAAAAGTTACCCAAATAGATAATTACAAACAAAAACAAAACAAAAAAATCCCTTAGTTTTGGTTTATATTGTAATTGTGTTACAATGTTTCTTTTTGGCATTTTATTTGTGTCATGTGTTTGTAACACGTGTCAAATTTTTAAAGTGCCTCATTTTAGCGTGAGTTTAAATTGACTAATGATATGATATATTTCAATAACTTCCACGAGACCCACTGGTCTAAGGGACCCACATTCCACCTCAAACAAGACATCACAGTCTCAAGTTTCCCTCTAGAGCAGTTCTTTTGTTGTGAATTTTGATCAAGAAATTCGTCGTTTTGTGAAGCCCTGCTTCTTCGAACGACATACTCAAATTTTCCACCTTTAGATCACTTTCAAACTGATTAAGAATATCCTCATATGTCGGACATTCCATGATAAAGTGTCATTCAATTTCAACTGCACCTAGCCTGCAAAAGTTACAAATTTTTTCTTCCCATTCTTCCTTGGGAGTTATCCATCTACCTGTCTCGCACCTAAGATGGTGAGATACGGTCCTCAGTTGTGCTATTAAAATTTTATCCTTTCCTTTGATTTCCACACTCAAATAAGTATCTTCTTCATGTGATTGTGATGGGTTGAAGTTTTTGAGATATATCGCTTTTTTCTACCAATCTATTTTTCCCACATGGCAGTTCTGAATTTTTCAACCACCCAATTTTTTATCTCCTCTTTAGCATTAGGACAATCTTGCCAATTAATTCCCCATTTTCTCATCCATTTGTCATTTAGTTTCCTCCATTTTTTCTTCCTCCACTTTAGCTCCTCTGTGTAAATCAACTTGGTCCAACGATGTGCCTCCATGTTTTCCACCTTTTTTAGATAGCTTGACAAAGGAATGATTGAAGCTTCCAATGGAAACATTTCAGCCTCAGCTAGTAGGATCTCATATGGGATTGTTGCCTTGACTTTGAGGTTACTAATGATTAATTGCTTTTGAATTCGATCTATTTGTCTCCACTTGTGATTTGACATGTTGTTGCCCCAAACTTCACATCCATATAAGACAGTTGAGGTAACCAACACTCCAAATAGAGTTTTCTTGGTTCTCCAGTCCCACAATTCTGCTTCCCTACATATGTTCTGGAGAAGGTAAGAAGCTCTCCACCCCCCTTGGATCCTTTTAGTTATGCATGTCTCCCAATTGAGCCTATTGTGAAAAACAATTCCTAGGTACTTGTATTCTTCCACTATCTCTAGAGGTTTTTCCTCAAATATGAAGCTATCCTATCGCTTTTTTCGTTTCAAAGAGAAGATCATGACTTTGGTTTTCCTAGTGTTTACTTGCATCCTGACTTCCTGATAGAAAAGCTCTAATGCTTTCAAATGTTTTCTCAAACCATGGGCATATTTTTCCATAAAGATAAGATCATCAACGTACATAAGTAGCTTCACGTCGTACCCTACTAGTTGAATACCCTCTCCACTGGTGTTGTTTATCCATTCTTCTATCTTATCAATATATAAACCAAATAGATTGGGAGAAAGGGGGCACCCCTGCTTGACCCCAATGTCACTACCAAAGCATTCCAAGAAGCCCTCTTTAGTTCTGATTTTAGAACTAACTTTCTCATATAGTTTGTGGACAGTAGCTCTATGTTCATTTCGGATTCCAATCTCTTCCATTCTTTTCCAAACCTTATCCCTAGGAACAATGTCAAAAGATTTTTTGAAATCAACAAAGCAACAAAAGTCTTCCCCACCCTAAATTTCCCATACTTTTTCAATCACGTGTCTAAGCGTGATGAAATGATCAATTGTAGAATGCCTTGGCCTAAATCCCACCTGTCCTTTTGCTCTTTTGCCCTCTTTTTCTGCCCAACTGTTGATTCTACGCTCCATCATGCTCTCAAACAATTTTCCAAGAAGAGGATTGACCATAATAGTTCAATAATTAGAGGGGTAATTGATGTCTCCACCTTTGTAAAGAGGGATAACGATACTTGTTGTCCATTCCACTGGAAAACTGGCTTGTGTGATGTTGTTGAAGATCCTTTTGATGATTGGGGCCAAGATATCCACACCCCATTTTAAGAATTCTGCCTGTAACCCATCAATGTCTTGGGCTTTACCACTCGCTAAATTTTTTATGCCTCTTGACATCCTCCACCAAAAATAATACATTTGTGGAGTTGATTATGGGCGGGGGGGTATTTTTCTCTAGATTTATCTCATAAAGAAGCTTTGCATATCCCACCCAATGAGTAGTTGAGATATGATTATCTATTTTCTTTCTCTTTTGTTGTAATTCTCGCCAAAATATTTTGGGGTTGTGCTTTCCCAAAGATATTAGAGCCTTTATTATTGCAATCACATAAATTTTTTTATTTGTTTTTATCAATTTTTTATAGTTTTCTTGTTTTCAGCATCTTCCTCCTCTTTAAGGGATCTTTTAGTCGTTTTTCACGCTTCATCAAACCAAGGATTCGTTGGAAAGGTGTTTGAGACCCTCTTCTTAGGTCGAGACCTTTTTCACACCTTTAAGGCTTTGTGGATTAAAGGGATCAGCATGTTTCTACCCATGCCTTCTATTTCTGCATTGTCTTCCTTGTTTTTGTGTTGATTTTTTCCCACTGAAAGTGTTTTTCTAAAGCAGCAACAAAGAGCTCTTGGTTTTCTTGATTTATGAGGATTCTTCCATTTGCATGCACTTTCTTATGACCTTTTTGGGTTTGCCCTTCCTGTATCCCACTTGATTGTATGCCTAACTTAATACAAAGAGGCATATGTTCAAAATTAATCTCTATAGGACAAGCCTCAATATTGAACTCTAACAGCTTGCAGATAAGGCCTTGAGAGCATATTACATAGTCCACCACACTTTCACCATTGTATGTTTTACACGTGATGCCACCAAATGTTGGCCACACTTTCATGTCATTGTTAAGTATCAGTGTAGAAGGGGTTGAATAATAGTATCCTTTAGCAATTAGAAGAGAAAGACTAGAGCAAACTCTTCCATATAAATATATAGGTCAAGAAGATGAAAATTGATTCTTTGTGCCACTCAAGTTCGCAGATGAATCTCAATGGAACATAGATGGTCAAAAATTTGGGATTGGAGGTTCGTGATAATCCAATACCATATACATTGGGATGGATAAATAAGGATGTAGAAACAAAGGTAACCAAATAGTGCAAAATCAGATTTTTCACCGGTATTGTTATGAAACTAGCTCACAAAATAGAAGAAAAGATCGATCAACAACTTAGAAATTTGCCTCTTCAAGGGGGAAACCTCCTTTACAATACATAAATGAAAAATTATTGGATGATAAAAATGACAAGACCTCCTCTCTATGTATAGGAGTCCAAGGGGTCACAATATAATCCTAGCCGACATAAAAATAACAATGTAAGGGCACAACAATAACAATAGTGGGCTTCTATGGGGCACAATAATAACAATATGGGGACTACATGGGCACGACAATAACAATAAGGGGGATACACTAAAAATAACAATAAGGGGATACACTAGTATTATAGGGACCTAGCATGCCCCTCTCCTTCAAAAAATTGTTGTCCTCAACGCTTGAGTAGTTCTGGATGTTTTTGTATAAAATTTTCATCCTCCCAATTCGAATCTTCAGTGAGTAAGTTCTTCCACTTGATGAGATACTCTACAATTTATCAATTTCGTAGTTGTCGAGTTCTTGTTTATGATTTTTCCTTCTTTGTCAAGTTTTGGCAATATTGTTTGAACTGGGAGCTTGTCACCTATAACCTTCTTTAAGCATGAAACAAGGAAAACTCGATGCACTTGGGAAGATGTAAGAAGCTCCAATTTGTATGCCATAGTACCAATTTTTTGCAACACTTTGTAAGGACCATAATACTTTGGTGATAATTTATTATCCTTCTTAGCTTGCTTGAGGGACATATGTTTGTATGGTTGTAGCCGTAAAAATACCCAGTCGCCTACATCAAAACTTCTTTCGCTACGATGTTGATCTTGTTGTTGCTTCATTCGATTTTGTGCCAAGGTGAGGTTATCCTTTAAGAGTTGGAGAACTTGTTGTTGATGCTCGATGTGATCTTCCATTACTTGAACGTTAGAGTTTTCTCTTAAATATGATGTGATGGAGGGTGGATGATATCCATAAAGTGCCATAAATGGGGTCATTTTTTATGTAGTATGGAAGGAAGTGTTATACCACCATTTAGCCAGAGGTAACCACTTGACCCATTGTGGTTGTTTATCATATACAAAGCAGCAAAGATATCATTCCAAACATTTTTTCACTGCCTCAGTTTTCCCATTAGATTGTAGATGAGATGATGAGTTATGAGCTAATTGAGTACCCAAACACGAAATTAATTCCGTCCCAAAAAAATCTTTAAAAATGGGATCTATGTCGCTTACAATAATATTTGGGTTTCCATGTAGCTTTTGAATTGTTTCCATAAATGCAGTAGAAACTATATTGGTTTTAAATGGATGAGATAATGCACAAAAGTATGCATACTTTGGAAGTCTATCAACTACCACCATGATGACAGCCTTTCCTTCAGACTTGGGTAAACCTGTGATAAAATCCATTAAAACCTCCTCCCAACATTGACTTGCAATGGATAAAGGTTGTAACAGACCTGGGGTCTTAATTGTCTCAACTTTATTTTTTTGGCAAACCAAACATTCTGCCACAAATTTTTGAATATCATATTTAAGGCCATCCCAAAAGAATTCCTTCTCGACCTTGTGGTAAGTTTTTTAAAATCCTAAGTGCCCTCTTAAAGGAGAGGTGTGTGATTCCAAAAGAATATTTTGTTTGAGTTAAGAATTATTACAAAGATATAAATGATATTTGTACCATAATGAATCATTTTTCCAGCTAAATATTTCAGATGTACTGGGATCTTGTTGCAACTTTTGAATGAGTGTCCACGCCTCTTCATCATTCTTCCATTCATCCCTTGCTTTCATTATCCACTCGGGTTGAATAATAGAAATGGCTCAAAGCAATGCTTCCACATCCTCATCCTTTATTGAGAGTGCATCTACCACAACATTTTGCTTTCCATTTTTGTAGATAATTTCAAAGTCATAAACCAACATCTTTGTGACCCATTTTTGCTGCTCTTTTGAAGATAATCTTTGTTACAAAAAGTATTTAAGACTATCATGATTTGTTTTTACCTTGAAGTGTCTTCCCATTAGGTAAGGTCGCCATTGCTTTAGTGCATATAGTATTTCCAACATTTCTATTTATTTTTTATGTACCTTGGACAAGTGGTTTCCCATGGGTTAGTCTCTACCTAGGGAAAAGTGTCCAAAATAATTATTTTCCTAAGTGTGACTTTATAAAGTGAAAGTGATTTTATAAGTGGTAAAGTCAATGTTAAATTATAAAGTGAAAGTGACTTTATAAGTGGTAAAGCCAATGTTAATTATAAATTGAAAGTGACTTTATAAGTGGTAAATTCAATGTTAAATTATAAAGTGAAAAGTGACTTTAGACATAAAGCACAATATGGGTACTTTATTTAATGGGTGAGTTAAAAAATAGAAAGTGAGAATTAAATGCACATTTATTCTCACCCCTTGATCTAAATGAATCTGATCCATTAGATATTAGGGTTGCCCAAAAGTCATTTAGGAAAACAAAAGGGAGATTGCATTCATTCATTCATTCTTCATGAGCATATTGGAGAAAGGAGGTTGAGAGCTGGAGAAAAGTTTTGAAAGAGAAATTTGTTGCAGCAAGCTAAAGGAGTGAACTATGGAAAATTTGGGCACCAAAATCAAGGCATAGAAGACAATAGAAGGTACATTACGAACAACATTTAATGATGTGAGATGCACGCAGTTCGAGAGAAGTTTTTGAGCAAAAAAAAATGGGAATTTTTGTTTGTACATTCCGTACAATAGTACGGAAATCCATACAATCTGTACGGAATCTGTACATTACAATCCACATCCATACAATACATTTTTCAGCTTCAAGTGGGCACGAAAATCAAGGCAAAGTGGGCACGATTTTCAAGTAGTTTTGGGCTGAAGAGATAAGTTGTATTTTCTTGTTTTGTTTTGTTTGCAAATGTATTTTTCCTGAACTCGAATGATAAATAAATTTGAAGAGCTCTCTAACAGGTTTTCCCCAGAAAAGACTTAAGGGGTTTTGCCTGGGCCTAAGTTGACCAAAAATATGTGTGTATATTTTTATGTGTTGTCGGTCTGTTTATGTCCATATTTATTTTCAGCATGTGTTGACAGTCCCATGTATTTTAATCTGAAAATTTAATTTCCAGAATTATATATGTTGAATGTAAGTTTATGGGAAAGGGCATTTAACTGAATGGGAATGATAAGGTGAAATTAAAATGAGGTTGGGATTGCAAG
The DNA here is from genome assembly GCA_034641835.2 of Pinus albicaulis. Classification (NCBI taxonomy): domain Eukaryota; kingdom Viridiplantae; phylum Streptophyta; class Pinopsida; order Pinales; family Pinaceae; genus Pinus; species Pinus albicaulis. The sequence continues at coordinate 1,556,359,175 of CM076575.1, forward strand.
AAAATTTTTAGTCATCAAATTTCAACATGGTATCAGAGCTACAAGCTGAAAAATTGTAGTTTGAACAAATGATAGTAGTTTGGGACAACAAACAGTGGTTTGGACAACAAATTAAATTTTTGGACAACAAGGTCAAATTTCACATAGACTGAACTTTTGGGACAAAAAGGCGTGCTGGAAAGTTCATTTATTCATTTTCTTGGTTTTGTAAATTTTGGACAGCAGACATGGCCATGTTCTTAAGGATAGAGGATATATTGGATAGGATATCCAACTATGTCGTTTGGAAGAACAAAATTCAGACAATGTTTGAGGAGGCAGCAGTTTGGGACATAATGCAGCAAGAAGTTGTACCTCCTACTACTACATATGAACTTGTTGAATTCATAAAGAATAATGCAAAGGAAAAAGAAGATTTTGATGGACAGTCTGAAGGATCATGTGGTTCCTCAGGTGAGAGGAAACACATATTCATATCAAATGTAGACAACTCTAACCACTCTCTATCATAGTACTAATGAGAGCAGAAAGATGGTACTCAAAGAACGATTGAAGAACATCAAGATGAAAAAGGTTAAAACTGTACTTCATTATCTTGGCAGTGTCAAACAGGTAAGTGATGATTTGACTGTTAATGGTGAGGCAGTTGCACCCACAAAGTTAGTCAGGATAACCATAGCGGGACTTCCTAATTCTTGGGAGGTCTTTGGATATGTTGTTACCTTCGGGGAGAATCTTCCCAATTGGGACAGATTCTGAGATGATTTTGGGCAGCATGAGATACGAAAAACTAGCAGTGGTGGGGTGAAGATAGCATATGAGGAGGATGTAGCCTTGACATCTAGGCGGAAGAAGAAAAGGAAGGCCAAGAAAGGGGTCTCATCAGATGGGGCTAAGAGAAAGGAGAAGAAGAAGAAGAAAGATAGGGATATTTCCAAAGTCAAATGTTGGGCATGTAATAAGATGTGACATTATGCTTCTATGTGTCCTGAGAGGAAAAACAAGGGGAAGAAGAGTACTGCAGCTTCAGTAGAGGTGGAGTAGTTTGCTTCACAGTTTGACAGAGACTTTGCATTTATTACTTCTACATCTAGTAGGAGTACATCATGTGATGTGTGGTACATAGATAGCGGGGCTTCCCACCATATGATAGGTGCATGGGAGTTCTTTTCAGAGCTTGCAGAGAGGGCACTTGATATTGAGATTGTACTAGGAGATGACCGCACTGTGATAATTGTTGGTGTGGGAACTGTGACCTTTAGGAGGGAGTATTTTCCTCCTTTGAATGCCATGGATGTTTTGTATATTTTGGGGATGAATAAGAACTTGATTTCAGTGTCTTCTATGGAGGAGAAAGGGTTTGACGTCACCTTCTCAGGAGGGCAGGTATTGATGCATCCCAGGGGAGCTTCCATCACTTCGTCCAAAGTGATTGGATTCCGCTCTGGGAAACTATGCAGGTTCAGTTTTCAGTCGACAAGAGCGTTGGTGAGTATCACATATGGTAGCACTCACACTAGTACCCCCAACAGTAGAGACTTGTGCGATTTATGGCATCAGAGGATGGTGCATATGCATCATGGATATTTGAGAGTTCTAAGGGAGATCACTACTGGAGTTCCTAATGTCAGTGTCGAGCATTATGAGGTATGCAAAAGGTGTGATTTGGGAAAGTACACCAAGTTACCATTCCCAACGATCGACAGCAGATCTACAGGTATAAAAGACTTTATTCATATTGATGTTAGTGGTTGTAAATCTCATGTGTCCTTGGGTGGTTATGAGTATTATGTTATATTCGTTGATGACTACTCTAGGAGGACTTGGATATATTTCCTAAAGACCAAGGTTTAGGTCTTCAGTCGCATTAAAGAGTTCAAATCTCTTGTAGAAAAGAAGATAGGTAGGAATATTCAGGTCTTAAGGTCAGACAATGGTAGTGAGTACACCGATGGTGGGTTTTCTGACTTCTATGCACATGAGGGCATTAGGAGAGAGTTCACAGTTCGTTACAACCCCCAACAAAATGGAGTGTCTGAAGGAAGAACAGAGCTATTTATGGGGCTGCTAGAGCGATGATTCATGATCAGGGGTTGCCTTTGTTTTTGTGGGTTGAGGCTTGCAATATTGTTGTTCATCTTGAGCACAGGAGTCCTCAGAGTATTGGGGAATATGACTATGAAGGAGGCTTTCACTAGAGAGAAGCATCATGTGGGACATATTTGTATCTTTGTATGTCTCACATATTCTTATATCCCCAAGGAGCAGAGGACGAAATTGGAATCCATGGCAGAGAATGGTATCTTTATGGGTTACAACGAGACTTCGAAGTCCTATTGGATCTTCATTCCTTCTAAACGGGGAATGGTGATTAGGAGGGATGTGAAGTTCGAGGAGGAGAGGGCCTACCGGAGATCACGGGAGTATGATGAGAGAGTCACAGAATTCTCCTCAGCAGGGATGTCAGGTAGAGGGAGCATGACCTCAGGGTTTTGGATCGACTGGTACAAGAGGTACTTTAGTGTTAATGACATCTAGGTCACCATTGGTGAGTTCACCGAGAACTTCTTTAGGGAGTCCACTGGTATAGAGTTCACATGGCACTTCTGTTGACACAGACACAGGTTCTTCGAGGACAGTTGCTGATATAGGCACATCAGGGTCAGTGGGCAGACCTTCAGGATCACCAGACTAGGTGGCAGAGGATGAGGTTCCCTATGATGAAGCTTCTTTAGGGAAGAGGAGGCCCAAGTGGCTTCAAGAAACCTTGAGGGAAGTGGAGTCCGATGGTCCTATGAAGAGGGTGAATAGGGAGAGGGTGCCACCTGAGCGGTTTTGAAGTTATGTAGCTAAGGCTACCAGCGTTGTTGACTCTAAGCCTACTAGCTATGAGGAGGCTTCCATCTAGGGGGTATGGAGAGAGGCTATGGTGGAAGAGTATGCATCTATCATTAAGAACAATGTATGGGAGGTGGTGCCTAGGCTTGAGGGAAAGTCAGTTGTGACTTCCAGGTGGCTCTACAAGATCAAGCATGTTGCGAATCGCAGCATTGAGAAGTTCAAGGCAAGGTTTGTGGCTAGAGGGTTCTCACAGATAGAGGGAGTTGACTATGATGAGAGCTTCGCTCCCGTAGCTCGGCACACTTATCTGGTCCCTTATTTCTATTGTTGCAGAAATGGGTTGGCATATCCATCAAATGGATGTGAAGACTGCATTTCCGAACAAAGTTATAGAGGAGGGGGTGCATGTTGAGCAACCACAGGGATTTGAGGTACTTGGGTGGGAGACCCATGTATGTCGGTTGAGGCGAGCACTCTACGGACTTAAGCAAGCTCCGAGAGCTTGGTATTCAAGGATTGATACTTACTTGCAGCAGATGGGTTTCACGAAGAGTGATGCAGATCCGAACCTATACTACATTGTTGTAGGGGATGATCCGCTCATTCTTGTGCTATATGTTGATGACTTGTTCATTACTAGGGCAGAGAGACTGATTAGTGGTTGCAAGGAGGATCTTGCTATTTAGTTTAAGATGAATGCCATTGGTTTAATGCATTAATTTTTGGGGCTTGAGGTGTGGCAGGAGGAGGGGCATATCTTTCTGGGGTAGGGGCGGTATGTTGTGAATGTGTTGAGCATATTTCACATGGCAAACTGTAGACCCATGTCTACACCTATGATCACCGACTAGAATAATCTTCATGCTTCAGATTCTAGTTTGGTGGATCCCACATTGTATAGGCAGCTCATTAGGTCCTTGAGGTATCTGGTCAACACTAGGCCAAATATATGCTTTGTAGTGAACACACTTAGTCAATTCATGGTTGAGCCCAGGAGGGTGCACTGGGTAGTTGTAAAACACATTCTTCACTCCGTGCAGGGGAATGTTGATTATAGTTTGGACTATAGGCAGGGATATGGAGTGAGGTTGGCAGATTACACAGATTAAGATTGGGCAGGGCGTGCCTCTGACAGGAAAAGCACTTCAGGGTGTTGATTCAGATTGGGTTCGGTAGTTGTGTCGTGGTTTAGTGAAAATAAAAAGTCAGTTGCTTTGAGTTCTTCTGAGGTTGAGTATATGGACTCTAGCCAAGCTAGTTGTGAGGCCATTTGGCTTCACAAGTTATTGTATGGCCTATTTGATCAGGAGTTGAGACCGACAATTATTCACTTTGATAATCAGAGTTGCATTAAACTCACGGAGAATCTAGTGTTTCATGACAGGTCAAAGCACATTGACATCACATATAATTTCATCAAGGACTACGTTCAGAAGGGGGCAGTGAATCTGGTGTTGAGATTGCAACAAGATGAAGAGCTTAGTGGAAAGGAGTCGCCTTCACTAAGTGGGCCCGCAGGCTATTTTTGGTGCAAAGTCTATTTTTAGACATATGGATCATGTTCTATGAGTTGCAGGATGCTATTTGTGGATGGTTGGTCAAGTCGGAAAAATAGATGGACTTCTATTTTTAGACATACTGGGCGGAATCTATTTTTAGATTGCCAGTCTAAAAATAGATATGTCAAATATTATTAGCTCTTAATAATATTTAGACTCTAAACATTATCTTATTCTCTTGGAGCACTTCAGTTAAGTGCACAGACGTGGCACAGGATCTAACAGAAGGAATTACGCTATTCCTAAGGGTTATGTGGAGCTATTGCATGGATACTTCAGTTAGAACTCATGTGACAGAGTTTGGTGGAGTTGATTGAGGAAGTTAGTGGAGTTGTATTCAGCTTAACTAATCTAAACATAGTTGAGCTATTTGTATTCAGTTTAACTAATTGATACAATTAGTGAGAGTGGTGTGAATTAATTATTAATTAATTCACTAATTATAAACTCATTAATCAACTAAAGAATGCATCAATTAACTTCAGTGCATGGACAGTTTCAGTGGAGACCAGTGCAGAAATAGGTGAAAGAGCAAGTTAACTATCAGTTGTGACTATACTGTTGCTATTTGCAACACACAGATAGGTGGAGAAGCCCATGAGGATTGCGCAGTACAAGCCAGGTGGTTTATCTATTTAATGAAGCCATCCCATAGCATTGATTACGTAATAGAGGCTGGCTATCAAGTGGCAAAATATTGGAGCATGTGTTTTGCTAGATCTAGCTTGATAGTGTGTAGCAATTGAGGGTGTGCATGAGAGCTTGTGAGGAGATTTTGTACTATGATTGTTACATGATCTCCATGACATATAATATACAGATAGTTGGGTTTTTCAGCTTTAAGCTTTCCCATTAAATACTGTGTTCATATGTGTGATTGTTTGTGGTTTTAATGTGTGCATGCAATTGATTTTATTTCCGCATGTGATGATCATTGGTAGAAGAGATTTTGTATTATGCATGAAGCTAAAATAGTGTGTGATCAGGAGAATCTCGGTGAATAATATATCAGTTATTCAAATTTCTACATGGTATCAGAGCGATATTGATCATTGAGCAACTTGCAAAACACCGGGCTGCTGAGTTTTGTACCGGTGGAATTCGAATTTGCACGTTGTTTTCTTGGTGTCGAAGTTGAGATGTCTTTCAACGGATTGCGATTGGAGTATGCCCTTGAGGGCAGCTTGAATTATATTGCATGGAAGGACAGGATGGAGGCGGTGCTGGATGACAATGGGTTGAAGGAATTCATAGATGTATAAATTCCAAAGCCTACTTCTAGTGATGCTGCCGTACTTGACGCATGGAAAAAGAAGACAGCAAAGTGTCGAAGGATTCTGTTGGAGGGCGTGAAGGATCACATAGTATCCAGCCTTCATGGTAAGGCTTCTCCATTCTTGATGTGGAAAGCCTTGACAGATTTATTCCAAAGCAAGAGCGACTAGAGGAAGTTGGCGCTCAAGGATAAACTCAGAAACATAAAGATGGAGAAAGGCGACAGTATACCCAAGTACCTCACGAAGTTCATCCAATGCAGGGATGAGCTGGGAAGTGTGGGGGTGACTGTTGATGATGAGGACTTGGTGAGCTTGGCTCTCCTTGGCTTCCGAAGAGTTGGCACTCCTATCAGGACTCTGTCAATGGTCGGGAGAAATTGCCAGGATGGGAGCGACTTTGGTCGGATCTTGTGCAAGAGGAGATAAGGTGGAATACCAGGGGTGGATCTGCATTGAAGAGTGCAGATGAAGAAAATTGTGCTTTGGCTGCCAAATCAAGGAAGGGGAAGAGCAAGAAGAATGCTTCTCAATCCGGTGCGAAAGGCAAGAAGCAGGACATGTCCAAGGTGAAGTGCTTTCATTATCACCAACAGAGACATTACGCCACTAATTGTCCACGGAAGAAGAAAAATAAGCAGGTTGTTGGATCTGCAGCTGGAGAGGCCTTAGCCTCGCAGTTTGAGCTGTATTTTTCACTGATCGCATGCTTGGTTTCAAGTGTGATGGGTTCAGCGTGGTTTCTGGACAGTGGTGCATCTTTTCACATGACAGGAGATCGAGATTTGTTTATTGATCTGGATGAGAAAGATCTTGGAGTGCACATCGAGATGGGCGATGATGGTAGATACAGTGCGACCGGTATCGGTACCATTTCCTTTGAGAGGGAGTCTGGTAAACCCTTCGTATTGAAGTAAGTGATGCATGTTCCAGGATTGAAGAAGAATCTTATCTCTGTGGCGATGTTAGAAGACAAGGGATATGATGTTGTCTTTAGCGAGGGAAAGGCTTTCCTGCGCAGTAAGGCAACTGGTGAGACTCGGAGGATAAGGGTTCGAGTTAAGAACCTTTATCAATTGTAGGTAGATGGTTGCGCAGTAATGGCAGGCAAGGCAGAAGGAGTGGTGAGCCGGGATGATGGCGAGTTGTGGCACCGGAGATTGGGCCACCTTAACCATGGAGCTTTGAAGATACTGCAGCAGATTTCTAGTAGGCTTCCTAAGGGCACTCTTGCACAGTCAGATCAGTGCAAGGGATGTACCTTGGGAAAATTTGCGAAAGCCACCTTTCACGAGAAGGATAGTCGCGCCACGACGATCCTTGAGAGAATTCACACAGACGTGTGTGGACCTTTCTCAGCAGCTTCGACAGCAAAGCACAGGTATTATGTGATATTTGTTGATGATTTTTCTCGTAAGTGCTGGATCTTCTTCATGCATAAGAAGAGCGAGACATACTCAAAGTTCTGTGAGTTCAAGGCACTGGTTGAGAAAGAATCGGGGAAGCAGGTGAAGGCTCTTAGGAGCGACAATGGTGGTGAATTCATCTCTGGCGAATTCAAGGACTTTTGTAGCACAGAAGGAATTCGAAGAGAGCTCATAGTGCCTCATAACCCACAGCAGAATGGGGTTGCTGAGCGAAAGAACAAAACGATCGTGGGTGTTGCATGGGTGATGTTGCATGATCAGGGCCTTCCCATACACTTGTGGGCTGAGGCATGCAATACTGCAGTATATGTGCAGAACCGTTGTCCTCACAGGATACTTGGCATGAGTACACCCGAGGAGGCGTTTTCTAGTAAGAAGCCTGATATTTCCCATTTGAGGATTTTTGGTTCACCTGTTTACATTCATGTGACGAAGGATGCCAGGAAGAAGCTGGAGCCGACCGCAGAGGTTGGGATATTTTTGGGGTACATTGATACACCCCACAACTATCGTGTGTATTTGCCAGACAGTCGCAAGACTGTTGTGCGACGGGATATCAAATTTCAGGAGGAGAAAGCCATGAAGTGTTCGCTTGAGAGGGAGCCACACTTGCATGCAGATGAGGAGCTATTAGTTCCTAAGGATGAGCCTCGGGATGTGGATCAGCCACAAGAGGAGGTTCATGGAGTGGAAGAGACCACTCATGCAGCGCTAACCATCAGAGGGCATAAGCGCACTACAGAAGCTGAGCGACTGGCTCAAGATGCAGAGAAGGTTGTAGGAGCACCTACATCACAGCGCAGACAGAGACAGTCACCTGACCGGTATACTGGATACATGGCTCTTATGAGCAAGTGTATAGTGACAGAGCCATCCTCTTTCGAGGAAGCTGTGGAGGATCCCGCATGGGTAGATGCCATGGTGGAAGAGTATGATTCGATTGTCAGAAACAGTGCATGGGAGATTGTCCCGAGGCCAGAAGGGAAATCAGTGGTGGGTTCGAGATGGATCTACAAAGTGAAGCAGGAAGTTGACGGGAGTGTGGAGAAGTACAAGGCAAGATTTGTTGCCCGAGGCTTTTCACAGATTGAGGGGATCAATTATGAGGAGACCTTTGCACCTGTCGCAAGGTATTCTTCCATACGGACGATTCTTGCTCTCTCAGCGCAGATGGGGTGGCACATTCATCAGATGGATGTGAAGACTGCGTTCCTCAACGAAGTCATTGAGGAGGAGGTGTACATAGAGCAACCCGAAGGTTTTGAGATCTCCAGCAGCGAGTCGCATGTGTGAAGGCTCAAGAGAGCGTTGTATGGGTTGAAAGAAGCACCTCGTGCTTGGTACACACGGATAGACAGTTATTTCACTGAACTTGGATTCTCCAAGAGTGAGGCGGATCCTAACCTATACCAGATTGTGGTGGAGGGTAAGTTGCTGATCATTGTACTTTATGTAGATGATTTGATTTTGACAGGTGATGAGCTGTTGATACTCTCATGCAAGGAGGATCTTGCAAAAGAGTTTGAGATGAAGGACTTGGGCCTCCTTCATTATTTCCTGGGATTGGAAATTTGGCAGCGCAGTGATGGATTGTTTGTTTCTCAGGGTAAGTATGCCCGGGAGATACTGGAGAAGTTCAACATGCATGGCTGCAAGCCTGTTGATACTCCTCTTCCTGGTGGATGGAGGAAGGAGGATGCTACTTCGGCGGAGGTAGTGGATGCCACTGTTTATCGACATTTGGTGGGGTCGCTTATGTATCTGGTCAATACACGACCCGACATATGCTATGTTGTTAACCAGCGTTCACAAGCTATGGTTAAGCCAACCAAGCTCTTCTGGAAGGCAGGCAAGCATGTATTGAGATATCTTAGAGGCACATATCTCAGAGGCACATCGGGATATGGATTATGGTATAGACAGTCGGATGAGGTGAGGCTATGTGGCTTCACGGATGCAGATTGGGCAGGGAGCCCAACGGACAGAAAGAGCACATCTGGAGGGATTTTCAGTATCGGGTCGAAAGCAGTTTCTTGGTACAGCAGGAAGCAGAGATCCGTGGCACTCAGTTCAGCAGAGGCCGAGTATATGGCAGCAAGTTTCGCTGCATGCGAGGCTATATGGATGAGGAAGATCCTGGTCGGGTTGTTCAATTCACACTTGGATCCTACTGTGATTTATTGTGATAATTAGAGTTGCATCAAACTCTCAGTTAATCCAGTATTCATGATAGATCTAAACACATTGACATCCGGTATCATCATATCATAGATTGTGTGCAGCGGAAGATCATGTTACTTTCATACATTCCTACGGAGGATCGGGATGCTGATATCTTGACGAAGGTGCTCACCAGGAGAAAATTCGAATACCACAGGGGCAGGATAGGGGTTGCAGATAATCCTTATCTTGTTGAGAGGGAGTGTTGAGATTGCAACAAGATGAAGAGCTTAGTGGAAAGAAGTCGCCTTCACTAAGTGGGCCCGCAGGCTATTTTTGGCGCAAAGTCTATTTTTAGACTATGTCTATTTTTAGACATATGGATCATGTTCTATGAGTTGCGGGATGCTATTTGTGGATGGTTGGTCAAGTCGGAAAAAATAGATGGACTTCTATTTTTAGACATACTGGGCGGAATCTATTTTTAGATTGCCGGTCTAAAAATAGATATGTCGAATATTATTAGCTCTTAATAATATTTAGACTCTAAACATTATCTTATTCTCTTGGAGCACTTCAGTTAAGTGCACAGATGTGGCACAAGAGCTGACAGAAGGAATTACGCTATTCCTAGGGGTTAAGTGGAGCTATTGCATGGATACTTCAGTTAGAACTCATGTGACAGAGTTTGGTGGAGTTGATTGAGGAAGTTAGTGGAGTTGTATTCAGTTTAACTAATCTAAACATAGTTGAGCTATTTGTATTCAGTTTAACTAATTGATATAATTAGTGAGAGTGGTGAGAATTAATTATTAATTAATTCACTAATTATAAACTCATTAATCAACTAAAGAATGCATCAGTTAACTTCAGTGCATGGACAGTTTCAGTGGAGACCAGTGCAGAAATAGTTGAAAGAACAGGTTAACTATTAGTTGTGACTATACAGTTGCTATTTGCAACACACAGATAGGTGGAGAAGCCCATGAGGATTGCGCAGTACAAGCCAGGTGTTTTATCTATTTAATCAAGCCATCCCATAGCATTGATTACGCAATAGAGGCTGGCTATCAATTGGCAAAATATTGGAGCATGTGTTTTGCTAGATCTAGCTTGATAGTGCGTAACGATTGAGGGTGTGCATGAGATCTTGTGAGGAGCTTTTGTACTATGATTGTTACATGATATCCATGACATATAATATACAGATAGTTGGGGTTTTCAGCTTTAAGCTTTCCCATTAAATACTGTGTTCATATGTGTGATTGTTTGTGGTTTTAATGTGTGCATGCAATTGATTTTATTTTTGCATGTGATGATCAATGGTAGAAGAGATTATGTATTATGCATGGAGCTAAAATAGTGTGTGATCAGGAGAATCTCGGTGAATAATATATCAGTTATTCAAATTTCTACATCTTGAGTATATATTGACAGATGAGCAGGCGGCCGATGTTCTCACGAAGTCCTTGCTAAGAGGCAAGCATATCCATTTCAGGGACAAGATGGGTGTGGTGAGAAACACTTTCCTAGGTAAGCGAGAGTGTTGATTTTTAATGTACCTTGGATAAGTGGTTTCCCTTGGGTTAGTCTCTACCTAGGGAAAAGTGTCCAAAATAATTCTTTTCCTAAGTGCGACTTCATAAATTGAAAGTGACTTAATAAGTGGTAAAGTAAATATTAAATTATAAAATGAAAGTGACTTTATAAGTGGTAAAGTCAATGTTAAATTATAAATTGAAAAGTGACTTTAGACATAAAGTACAATGTGGGTACTTTATTTAATGGGTGAGTTAAAAAATAGAAAGTGAGAATTAAATGCACATTTATTCTCATCCCGTGATCTAAATGAATCTAAGTCATTAGATCTTAGGGTTGCCCAAAATTCATTTAGGGAAACAAAAGGGGGAAAAGAAAAGAGAGACTGCATTCATTCATTCATTCATGCTTCTTGAGAAGATTGGAGAAAGGAGGTTGAGAGCTCGAGAAAAATTCTAAAAGAAATTTGTTGCAGCAAGCTAAAGGAGTGATTTCTTAACAAAATCAGGCATATAAATCAAGGCATAGAAAACAAAAAAAAAGTACAGTATGAACAACATTTAATGTTGTGAGCTGCACGCAGTTCGAGAGAAGTTTTGAGCAAAAAAAATGGAAAAAAAATTCGTACAGTCCATTCAACAGTTCGGAAATCCATACAGCCCATAAGGAATCTGTAGAGTACAGTCTGTGTTGGTAAATTACATTTTTAAGCTTCAAGTGGGAATGGAAATCAAAGCAAAGTGGGCACGGTTTTCAAGGAGTTTTGGGCTGAAGAGATAAATTGTATTTTGTTGTTTTTTTTTGTCTACAAATGTATTTTTCCTGAACTTGAAAGATAAATAAATTTGAAGAGCCCTCTAACAGGTTTTCCCCGGAGAATATTGAAGGGGTTTTGCCTGGGTCTAAGTTGACCAAAAATTTGTGTGTATTTTTTTATGTTTTGTTTGTCTATTTATGTCCATATTTATTTTCAACATGTGTTGACAATCCCATGTGTTTTAATCTAAAAATTTCATTTCCAGAAATCTATATGTTGGATGTAAGTTTATGGGAAAGGGAATTTAATTGAATGGGAGTGATAAGGTGAAATTAAAACTGGGTTGGGATTGCAAAAAACTTTAGTCATCAAATTTCAGCAGTTTCCTTCTCATAAATAGGTTTCAGTGAATACTGTCATTTGATTGGATGACTTTCAAAAGCAATGGGTCTTCCTTCTTGCATTAAAACGCACCAATTCCATTTCCTGAGGCATCACATTCCACAATAAAGGTTTTTGTGAAGTCATGTGTAGCTAAGACTGGTGATTGGCACATTACCTCTTTAAGATGTTTAAAGGCCTTAGTTGCTTCTGGAGTTCAATAAAATGCATCTTTCTTCAATAAAGATGTTAAAGGTGTCGATATTTTCCCATAATTCTTAACAAACTTGTGATAATATCATGTTAACCCGAGAAATCCTCGAATATTCTTTATGGTTGTAGGGATTTTCCATTCCTTAATGGATTTAATTTTGTTAAGGTCTACCTTAAAACTCTCATGAGATACAATATGACCCAAATATTCCACCTCCTGTACTCCAAAGAAACATTTGGAGGTTTTTGCATATAATTGTTTCTTCTCCAATAGTTTGAGCACCATGTCAACATGTTGAACATGATCCTTCCAAGACTTGTTGTAGATTAGTATATCATCAAAAAATACTAACACATTTTCTAAGGAAGGGTTTGAAAATGGAATTCATCAAACCTTGAAATGTGGAAGGTGCATTAATAAGGTTAAAAGGCATGACCAAAAATTTGTAATGACCCTCATGAGTTTTGAATGTTGTTTTTGGAATGTCTTTAGTCTTCATTCGAATTTAATGATATCCATAACGAATATCCAGCTTGGTGAAGTAAATTGCTCCATGTAATTCATCCAATAATTCATCAATGACAGGGATGGGAAATTTATCTTTAATAGTGAGTTTGTTGATCTCCCTATAATTCGGACACATATGCCATGATCCATCCTTCGTGTGCACCGATACTACTGAAGCAAAGAAATAACTTTGACTAGGTTGAATTATACCAGCCTCTAGCATTTCTACAACCATATGTTTAATCTCACTCTATCTGTAAGGCCTGATGTTTGGAGGAACACTTCCTAGAATCAGATGAATAGCATGATCTTGATCACGAATAGGTGGGAGTCCTTTGGGCATCTCAAATACCTTGCAATGATTGTCCAAGACTTTTTGGAGATCTGGAGAAATATATGATTTTGATGTTTGAACCTGTAGTGAGCATAATTGTGCAATTACACCTTGTTGTTCCTTTTTCAGAAGCTTTGTGTAATGTCCCATACTAATTATAAAATAATAAATAAATATAAAGTAATAAATAATTATAAAATAATAAATAACTTATAAATAATTTAATATAATTTAATAAATAAGAAAATAAATAAATAGTCAAGAGAACAATAACTGGAGTTCTAAATAAAATGGTAAATAATAGACTGGAGTCCTAAAACAATAAACAATAAGTAAAGTTAAAGAAATAATTAATTAACCAAAGTAAATAAATTAACAAAGAGTTAAACTAAGAAACTAATAGAAAGAAAGTTAAAGAAAAAATTAATTAACAAAAATAAAACAAAGAGTTAAACTAAGAAACTAATAAAAAGGAAGTTAAACTAAGAGAACACTAAATTAAGTAAAGCTAACAAAAAGTAAGAGAACACTAAATTAAGTAAAACTTAAGTTGCATGTTGACACAGTGACTGTGTGCATGTGGTTCTCATTCCATGGTTTGGTCTATTTAATAGACATTGAGGAAGGTTCAAGGCATTCATTCTTTCATCCATTCTCTGGAGAGAAAGGTATGGTGAGGCAAGGGATACCCTGGCAGTAGTACGTTGATTGAGGGCAGCTATGGAAAGATTACATACAGCTGAGCCTACGGTTGGGTGGAGAGTTGTCCCCAAAACTCTGTTGCAGTCAGCAAGATTCAACTAGCATTCAACCTTGGTGTCTGAAGTAAGGAATAGCATTCAACCTTGGCATCTCAAGTAAGGAAAAGCGCCATTACAGGTAAGTCTACTTGCATATGTTAAAGAAAATTTTATGATAATTAGTTAAACGGTTTTTGAGTTGATTATTCATTGTCTATGTGATATAATTAATTGCATGTTAAAATTGAGGTTGTTACATATGGTATCAGAGCGGGTTTCAACTTTAGGTGACCTCTAGATAAAATTTAAAACTTGATATTGATTGTGATAATGAGAAAAGAGCTCGTGTTTAGTACTGTAGTGATTATAAATTTAAAATAATAAACTATATTATTATTAAAGATTAAGATTAGAGTTTTAAATTAAAAGAAATTTTATAAATCCTACTGACTTTTATATATGCATGCACATTGCGCTTATATATATATATATATATATGTATTGTAAAATATTATATATATTATATGCATGCAATTTGGTTTAAATAAGATATACAAATTTTAATAATTTAAATCATTAAAATTTCATGATTTATATATATATAGTATTAAAGTTGTTATTATAATATTTTATACATATGACCCTCGGTTATTCAAATTGCGTTGATATCATGCATTAATGTGTGAAATTTTGTCAGTTGTGATCTAACCGATGTCCCAAGATGCACCAGACTATGCAATCTTAACGGTTTAAATTTACAATTTTATTTTTCAATCTGCGCACGTAAAATTTATAATTCCATGAAAATAAAATAGATTTTGCTTTTAAAAATAAATAAATAAATCCAATTAATCGATTGAATTTTATTTGGTACAAACACCTTTGGAGGGCACTTTACGGACTGTAGTTTAAGTCGATGTTATTTGCATTAATACATTTTTTATGTATGTATTAATATTATATAATTTTTAATAATCTTTTCTTGAACCGTCACTTAACATTTTGTTTTATTACCAGATATAAAGAAAGAGCAAACTACCACTTACAAATTAACCTCGTCCATAACATATGTGTTTCATGCATCGAGTTTGAAAAAAAAAATATTGGTATTTAAAAATAGGTCTCATAACCATGCTTAGGTTAGTTAGTGTGTAAGTCTCAATGCTTGAATTGAGAAATCCGTAGGTTCAAGCACCATGGTTCTTCCTCCTCAAAAATCCGTGTTCTTCCTCCTCAAAAATCACCAATTCCACTTCTTTGCCGAAATTCTTCAACACCTCCACGTACTCTATCTCCTTGTTGCGCAGCAAATCGCGGCCCTGGCAGGGACTCCAAACCTATCACAGTATTCGCGCTCTGCCAGAGAACCATAGCTCATCTTCCGGATTTTTGGACTGTGACGTACAAACTTGGCTCCAAATCGCGATTGCGTTGGGTTTCGAACCCAGGCCTCTCCAAATCAAACGCGTTAACCAGCGGGTCGTGGGCCCAGCACTTTGCCTCACCAACCAAACAAAAAAAATACACCAACCGAACTGTTTTTCCAAATACAGCCCAAGTGGTTCGGGCCGTGGGCCCAGCACTTTGCCTCACCAACCAAACAAAAAAATACACCAACCGAACTGTTTTTCCAAATATAGCCCAAGTGGTTCGACCCTCGAACCTTCCCCGGGGCCATTATAAGACCAACGCTCGAACCAACTGAGCTACGGGACCAGAGACTTTACCGTCGCACCAACCCAAATCGAACGAACCCTGTAGAAATCCGCAGGTTTTGAAACCTACACCTCACCTCCGACAGTCAAGCGCATTACCATTAGGCCGCATGTTTGGCTACCATTGCGCCACGGATCCTTGACCGTCAAGAGGAATACACTCGCTACAGGTTTCAGGTGGATCTGAGAGCGATGCTGCGGAGGTTCAGAACTCGATATTAAAGTATGACTACCAACACTCCGCCTTACCAATGCGCCTTACCAGAACTCGGACTAGGGTATGACACAAGCTCCGAGTGTGAAGCGGCCATGAGACTCACCAGACACGTTAACCTTGGCTGGCATGCGGAGCGGGAAGTTATATTAAGTTATATTTTACTTCCACCAACCACGTTAACCCCGACTTCAAACTCAGCGCTAAGACCGGTTGTGCTGCTGTTTGGGGACTTCGAACGCGCGTTTTTTCTTTATATTAATAATAGATAATTTAAAGTTAGTTGTTTTAAATGTATTTTTTATGTAATTTATTTTAGTGTTTTGACGTACATTATTTAGTATTTTAATGTATTTCGTTTTAGCTATGTTAATGTATTTATGTAAGATGAAGTTAAACAAAATATATTAGTTAAATATGTATGTATATTTGCAAGGGATTAAAGTTAATTTTTTTTATTTAATTGTTTTAAAAGTATTTTTATGTATTTTATTTTAGTGTTTTGACGTACATTATTTGAAATGTATTTAGTATTTTAATGTATTTTGGTTTAGCTATGTAAATGCATTTTATGTAAGATGAAGTTAAACAAAATATATTAGTTATATATATATATATATATATATATATTTGCAAGTGAATAAAAATTAAATTTTATATATATATATATATATATTTGAAGTTTAAAGCTAAACTTATAGCATGGTGGTTATATAGTTATTATATGAGTAAACATAATATTGTAAACTGGACCATTACAGGGAAGATCATGGCTCCTAAGCGTCGAAGACAAACACAAGTCACCCCTGAGGTGGAAACCCCACCACCTGCCACTGCAGAAATTGGAACCCCGGCTGAGCAAGCTATATTGTGTTCCCTCGGGGAAATGACAAGCATCTTTAAGGATTGGGGCACAAGCCAAGGTCAAGGTCAAAGGGGTGATCCAGGTCAAGGCAGGGAGTTGGAACAAAAACAGAGGCATGACTTCAATTCTCAGTTCGATGTGGAAACTCGACAACCAAACCTTGACATCATGAAAGAAGTTCAAAAATCCAAGTTACCAGAGTTCACAGGTCAAGACGGAGGTTCAAAAGCAGAGGCATGGGTAGTCGGCGTCAAGAGAGCACTTAGCTTTAAGGAATACGCTTCAAGGGAAAAAGCTCAAATAGCAATGAGCCTCCTAAAAGGAGAAGCCTTATTATGGTGGGTAAATGAAGAAACGAAGATGAAAATCACGCCGCTACAAGTTACTTGGGAAATGTTTGAGGAAGCCTTCAGAACAAGGTACCTATCGGAGGACTACAAACACCAACAAATGGGGGCTTTCCATGCAATACGACAGAATGGTAGGACTATCGAGAACTATGAAGCTGAATTTTATAGGTTGGTCCATCATGTGGACTACATGGCAGATGACAAACATCAAGCTGAAAGGTTCTTGCATGGGCTCGACCCTTTGGTTCGAGCAGAAGTCGCCATGTGGAAACCCACCACTATGGCAACAACCACTAGTCTAGCCAAACAAGTCCTGAGGACAATAAATATGAAGAAAAAGATGGAGGCGGATGAAAAATCCGAGAAGGAGCACCCCACGATGAGGGTAAATAGACCAGGGGGGAACCCATATGGGTTCCAAGAAAAACGAAACAATGTTGCCCAGATTGCTAGTGTAACATTTGGATCTACTGCAAGAGGACGTAGGGGTCAGCCTTACGTGAGAAGACCAATGGGTAGAGGTAGAGGATTTGGCAGCCAAGGATCGGGACCAAATGAGAATCGAAGACAGACAGAATGTTAGGAATGTGGGGGTCCACACTATAGAAGAGATTGCCCAAGGTACCCATAGGGACATAAAGCAAGAGAAGGAAGACCACAAAACCCACATCGAATTCATGCCGCCATTAACCATCGCCAGGCCGAGCACCAAGCCACAGTTGTGGAGTCCACAGGTATGATAAACAATATTCCTCTATCTGTGTTAATTGATCCAGGTGCCACTGATAGTTTTATTTCTCCTACAACATTGCTTAGATGTGGATTCAATTTCCTTTCTTTCCGAAAAAATATTCAAGAAAAGTTCTTGAAAATTAAAAGCTATTGTCCCCAAATATTGTAACCATTGTACTCCTAGTACAACATCAACACCACCCATTGGGATGGAGAGCATTGGACTTTTCAATACATATTCCCCATTGTTAGTTTAATATTATGGCACTTTCAAAGTAATTTATAGTTCCTCCATTTTCAACCATCACTTGACACTCTGGTACTGGGTATAGGAAAAAATTCAATTCCTTGGCTACCTTACAATGAATAATATTATGGGTACTACCCGAATCAATCATCACTATTACATTTTTCTTCTTGATATGTCCTTCTATATTAAGAGTTTGGGGAGTGGTAATTCCCACCAATGCATTATAGGATATGGTCGGATTCATTTCTTCTTCCTCTAGGGTTGGTTCCTAGTTTATATCCTCTTCTTTTGAAGTTTCTTGTTCCTTTTCTTCCTCCTCTTCATAATCTATGTAAAATAATTTCTTCTCAGCACACGTATGAGCTTTAGTGTATTTTCTATCACAATTTTAGCAAAGCCCTTTTGCTCTTTTTTCTTCCAATTTTTGTGGTGTCAAACCTGTAGGTTGTGGAAATCTAGGAGTTGCAACACTTTCCTCTTTATAGTTGTGAGTGGTAGGCTTCTTTGTCACCATAATTTTGCTTTCAATTTTTCTTTCCAACCTGAATGCCTTCTCCAATGAATCAGGTTCCCAAAGGCGAAGCTCATTTTGGATGTTATCTTTTAAAGTCCCTATGAAGACATCAATCTTGTGTTCCTTTGGAATGTAAGTTACCCTTATATTCAATTTTTGGAAGTCTTCAATGTGCTCCACCATTGAACCCTTTTGTTTGAGATTTATCAATTGGCTAAAGATGGTGTTGCTCTTTGTATCCTCATAATTTTCTATCATTTCCTCCGTAAAAATGACCAAGTGACATTTTTTTCGAGAGCAAAGTCATCGATACCACACAAATGTATTTTGTTCTAAATACAAAGTTGCAATGCATATATTTTCTGTGTTTGCACATTATGGAGATCAAAATATTGCTCCATCTGTAGTATCCATGTTATCGGATCCTTGCCATCAAACTTCCTCATATCAATATTTGGAATATGGTGGATCTTAAATCCAACATTAGAGTCTATGAAATCATGATTGACATTTCTTTTTTTCTCGTCATGAGTTTCACATACTATTGTTTCATCATTAGGAATCATTTCTTGTAGGAGTTTTGTCAAAACTTCCTTCAAACTCTCCATGTCTTCTTTCAGTTTTTCTTCTATGCCATTGATCTTAGCTTCCACGCCATCCATTTTAGCTTCCACACCTTTATTCAATCCATCCATGTCTTTCTTCAAACCATCCATATTAGCTTCCATTTCATTTTTTATTACTCTTTGTGAGAGCGAAATTTATTGCACATGGTCTCGTAATTTTGATATATCATGTTGCACTTCTTTCTCTTCGTGAGTAATAGTAGAGCCTTATGATGGCTTAATGGGTGTGGAATTTTATTTTGGAGGTATTTTATAACCCAATACTGATATCTATGCTTTAATATTCCCTTGGAATCACTTCAAACTAATTTTTCAAACAAGACTTATGCACTTTTTTAAAAAAATATACACGCATTTTTCTTTCTTTTAAGGAGCTCGATATTGAAACTGATGTATCTCTATAATTTAGAATCCCCAAGGTTTTATCTTTGGTCCTGTATTAGCTCTCTAAGTCTTCTTTCCAATGCCATAGGTCAAACCTAATTTGGATTATTCAAGATAAAGTTATGTCCAATCTCCCACAATGACCTAATTATGGGTTGGTTCAGCAGAGTGAACTTGTACGGCGTGCCACCTATCACTGTTTTGACCTTCAACTCTAAAATCAATACACAAGAAACAAAATTTTGTGCAATTTCTGTCACTTTTATAGAATTTCAATCTGATGTTTGCAACTAACATTATGACGATTTTCCCTCGACCACTTGTTTGAGATGAAATTCTAGAGCCTGCAAAAACCCTAACTTTCTTAGTTCATTTCTCCGAAAATATAGCAAACCAAGATGTGAAATTTTTACATAAATTTCCTAAGGATTTTGGCTCAAATGGGTTTTTTTTCAGCTTTGTAACCTTCATAGAAAATCAATTATAGCGGAAATTCCAAGATGACTAGTTTGCAGCAACTAAACCCTAGAATCCAAAGCTCTGATACCAAAGGTTATGAAACCAACTCCCAAAATGGAAGAAAAGATAGATCAACTACTTAGAAATATGTCTCTTCGAGGGAGAAACCTCCTTTACATTACATAAATGAATAATTCTTGTATGATACAAATGACAAAACCTCCTTTCTATGTATAGGAGTCCAAGGGGTCACAATATAATCCTAGTCGATATAACAATAACAATGTAAGGGTACAACAATAACAATAGTGGGCTTCTATGGGGCACAATAATAACAATATATGAACTACATGGGCACAACAATAACAATAAGGGGGCTACAGTAACAATAACAATAAGGGGATACACTAGTATTATAGGGACCTAACAAGTGTTGATTTTATTGATGAAGTAGAGTTGGATGTAGTTCTACTTGATTTATGTGGAGTGGTGTTTGAGAGTCCCTACATGTACATGTGGGATGAAATATTCATGTGAAGATCCAACTAATATCACCTCATCACATTTACCATCAATGCACACATGGGAAATTCTAAAATTTTGTTGGTAAGTGCCAACCAAGATAAGGAATTGATCAGTTCTGGCGAGAAGTATGTTATGTTATTTTTAAGAGAAAATAAATCTATATAAGAGTCGGTGAGAGTTAATTCATCCCTAAAGGAGTGTACTAAGGGACACACAAAAAATAGAAGATTTTCTACAATCATACAAGGGAGTGTTCCAAGAGCCTAAAGGGTATTGGAGCATGAGATCCAACTATTGCCACACTCTTTGTTGCCAAACATTAGGATGTCTAGGAAATATATAATAGAAGCAAAGGACGTGAATAAGTAGTTGTAATATTTGTTGGAGTAGAGCGTTATTTGACCAAGTACTCCACCATGTGGTTCACCTCTCAAAATTGTGCCTAAAAAGGATGGCAATTGGAAAATGTGCATTGATTAAAAGGTGTCGAACAAAATAACACTCAAGAATAGGTACACCTTGATAAGGATAGACGAGTTGTTGGACCAGTTGCAGCCAACAAAATACTTCACCAAGCTAGACTTAAAATCAGTGTATCAGTAGGTTCAAGTCGGAATAATTTTCAAAACCAGAAAAGGTTTGTATTCAATTGGTTAATCATGTCATTTGAATTATGCAATGCACCAACTATAATCATGATGTTAATGAATGACATATTGCACTTTTTTCTATATTCATTTTGTTATTTGTTTATTTTGATGATATACTAGTTTACAATGCTACCTCGGAGGAGCACATATTGCATTTAATGTAGGTGTTAGATACATTAAATAAGCACTAGCTATTGGAAAATCTCAATAAATGTGAGTTTCCACTGTAACTTTTGGTGTATTTAGGATATGTGATTGGTAGAGGAGAGTTGAAGATATATCCTTCCAAGATGGAAGCCATAATGAAGTGGTCGATGCATAACAAAGTTTTCAAGGTCAAGAGTTTCTTTGTGGCATCACAATACCTAATGAGATTCATAGCCTTGTTTTCAATATTGGTAGCACTACTCCATGCCATAACAATTGTTGACAAGAAATTCTATTGGGAAAGGGTTAATAGAATGTGTTTGGGGAGTTTAAAAAAACAGTGAAGTGTCAGTTCTTTCATTACAAACTTGCAACAACCTTTTGAAGTGGAGACAAATGTGAGTGGGTATGCCATGGGAGTAGTGTTGACACAGGGAGGAAGGCCTCTATGTTATGATTTTGAAGTATTTCATGGGGAAATTTTCAATTACCCTACTTATGACAAAGAGCTTCATGCCTTGATACAAGTTGTTAAAAGGTGGAAACACTATTTGATGGGAATGGAGGCAATAATACACATAAATCACTAGTTGGTACAATACCTAAAGGCCCAAAGTAAGTTATGAAATACTAGCCATTAAAAGTGGGTGGGACAACAATTTCATCCAGTGATCAAGTATATGAAGGTAAACACAAACAAGTTGGTTGACATGCTACCAAGGCCGCCCACATCAAAGATCATAGCTTTGGGAACTAAGATGCACACGATGCCTTTCACCCATGATGCATGCAAATAAGCGTACAATGAGTATGAATATTTCAAGGATGTTTCACCAAGCTAGGAGTATCCTTTCTAGCACATATCCCAACGAAAAATGCATCCCATAGATCTGGTATTCCATTGAATTTTGTATACATCAATTCAGATTCAAAAATGACTTCACCAATGTTTTGGAGTTTATCTCTTACGTGAGATATCTTCATGAGGCAAATCTAGATGGAGTTGATTTTTTTTTCTCAAAATATAAGTATCTTATATCTTTCTTGTTTGATTATTATTATTATTATCATTTTACTATGAGTTAGTGTATTGTCTTTGACTAATTTTCTTGGTTGTAATTGTTATTCCATGGCCTCCTAGTGAGGATTGTAGGTAAATAGTAAAGGTTTCCAGGATTTTACAAGCAGATGGAAGAAGTGCAAGAATGAAGCACAGAAAGAGGAATTTCCCAGAATCATGAATTGTGTTGAGAAATATTGTAGTAGATGAGATATAAACTCAAAAGGACATTGAAGTATTCTTTGATCATGGCGTATACAAGGTCTAGTAATAGAAGATTCTCCTAGTACCTGGGAGAGCATCATGACAAGAAATTTGTCCCTATTGTGAGGTTCACTTCTATTATCATTGTTTTTTAATATTGCACCAGAATGATGTAGAGATCGATTTCCTCAATGATTGAGGAGGAAGAAGTGTACATGAGATATACCTCAAGCTTGTGAGTAGAAAAGATCATTGAAGACTTTATAGGGATTTGACCTCTGAGTTCAAGATGATTGATTTTCGTTGATAGTTGATATACTAAAAGGCAACAGTGGTAGAGGGAGCAACCTAAACTACCATGGAAGATATGTCTTAGTTTAAGAGGGAGCACCCAATTTGGCTGTCCAAAAATAATTTTTGATCTAGTGAAGATAATAGAATAGTGTATGGTTGATTCAAGATGTGTTGCTCAACATGGTATATTTTGGTCATGGATGAGAAGTACAGTTGTAGACTTAGTTTGGGTAGAGAGTCTTGAATACAGAAAGAATTTTTTGCTTCAATTTAGGCTCCATTCTAATTTTCTTGGATAAGAATGAAGTAATCATATGTTTCACTCAATATGGAAAAGGCCAAGTATATTGCAGATAGACTGGAAAGTTGAGAAGCAATATGAATTTTGAGGCTACTTTCCATATTATTTTTTATCAGGTGCCAGTGGTGACCATGAAGACAAGTTGAAGCAGGTATCATTCCATTCGAGACATGGTATTGATGAGTAGATAATTGATATTCTTACAATGTCTCTTTCTAGAGGGAATTTTATGTACTTTCGGGACAAGCTTATGCTTGTGGAGATTTCCTCTCTCATTAATAGGGAGAGATGATGAAATTTCAATATGGATGGACATTCTCCCGATGTCTTCATGACCTTGGTTGGACAATGGTCTAATATTATCGTTGTGTCATTATGAAATTGGTTGGAGAAGTTTTCCTCGTGTCATTATAACATTGGTTAGATAATGGTTTGACAGATTAGACAGCATTATGGACTAACATTCTTCATGTGTCATGTACTTTGATCTAATTAGGTAGGTTATCCTTGTGTCAAGTACATAAACCTTGGTTGATAGAATGGTTTGATAGAAGACATTCTTTGTATGCCACTTTGACCTTTATTTTAAGAATGGTCCAGCTGAGGATATTCTCCCTGTGTCGGTTAGACCTTGGCTAGAGAATATTCCTAGAGTCTGCTCAAATCTCTTTCTAGAGTGAGCAGGAGCCTCCCAACATCAAGCTCGAATCTCTTTCTAGAGTGATCAAAGCCTCCCATAATCATGCTCGAATCTCTTTCTAGAGTGAGCTTGTTTATCATTGATGAAACCTTTGGTGTTTGACCTAAACTATGTCTATAGTTGTTTGATTATGAACTTTGATTATGTTGATGCTGGTGATTTTGATATTAATGATGATGCTTATATGAATCTTGATCATTCCTTAGAGGAATTTTCAACTTGAGATTATCTTAATAGTCGTTATGAATACCTCCCTAGCTAAGAGGGAGTGTTAAAGTTTGTAGCTATGGTTGTTCTTCATATTAATATATTTATCATTGATGTACTCTTTAAGCATAATATTCAAGATAATCTGTAAAATCAAATTGTTTTTATTTATTAAAAGTCAAATTTAAATTTTATTTGGAGCCCTAAGGGTCCAAGTCGGCCCTCTATCCTACAAGTCAGCTTAGCTATTTCCTACACCCATTCGACCAATGGATTCACTATATATTGAAGTCACTCATCCTCCTCTCAAAGGATAACTCACTTTCAGCAACAGGTAATAATATCTCTAGCCATATGAAGCAGGTCAAGGAGAATATCAAGGATATTGAAGGCAAGTTGAAGGGTTGAATTTCTCTATTACATATCTCTCGGAAGGGTTGAGATTTTATGTAGTATTTGTCTATGCAAAGAATCCAAACTTCTATGGACAAAGGAGGTCAAATCATCTTTGTAAAAGAGGTCATATCTATGTGGTTTTCTTTGTGTTAAGAGGCTAAATTTCTGAGGAATCAAGAGGATGAAGTTATTTGTATATCCTTGTGTAAGAATTTATGTCTTCACCTATATTTTTGGACAAGATAACACAAGCACTTGCAAAGATAAGGTGACAACACTTAGATAAATCATAACATGACTTAGGAGGATGCGACACTTGGAGAAAACATAAGAATAGTCAAGCAAACAACGTGATGACACTAGATAGCTTGGAACGACAGTTCACGTAGGCTCCAAAATTGAGTCAGGAAAAAAATTTGGTGGGTCATTGTCGCAGCGACAAGATGGCCTTATGGCCACTCTCGGCCCTCGAGTCCTCTCTCTAACCCACTTATTCCTCAATCCTATCTACTTTCCTTTTTGGATTACAAAATATATACAAAAGGAATTTTGAACTAGAATTAGTTCAAATCCATAATTTCATCATCAAATCCTATCTCTATATCCACAAAATCCTCTCATAAATCCAACTAACTTTAAAATCTCTCTAAATCTCCCAAATACTCTCGAGATCTCTCATTTAGATAATATCTAATTACATCAATCATCATTTTAATCAATTATATACAATTATTCTAGAAAATTAGGAAAAACACATCAAATTAAACAATTTCCCTCATTTAAGGAACCAGCTGCCTTGGTAAATGAAAATACCCTTACTCTAGTCAAGATACATTTTAACTTGGAAGTGGAATGCTCTTCCATCAGTCTCCCAAGGTGCAAAATATTCATGATCTCCTGACCATGTGCTTTCATGGACTGATAAAATCCTCCTAGATCCCAAACTTTAACTTGCAGTAAATCAGTTGCTCTGTCATGTTGTCGTTGTCTTATTGTTTTTTCTTCTTCCTTCCTGGTTTCTAGATCTTGTGTTGTAGTCTTCCTCCTACCATGTTGATGTTGGTTTGCTCAATTAAATGCAACCTACAATCAGGTTTCCTTCTATTTGTAAAATACCTCCATTCAATCACCTTCATCATCAACTTTCTCATCCTCTTAATCTCTCTGTCCACTCGATCCTCTTGTTGAATGTTGTTGTCATTTGTTGGTTGTTGACTTTCACAAGTTGTTGTCATTTCAGCTCGTTATATTTCTCCTCAACAAAAATTTGTGTCCATTTTTGCATATCTTTAAGCTATAATTTCAAGTTCTATGCCTATTCCAACAACTTTATATTCTACATCATGTTAAAATGACAAATTTTCCACAAACAACTCATACCTTTGTCCAAGATTCCCTCCATAGTTTTGCTTCAATCACCTTCTGTCATTTTAGCTCTCGCAAGTTCCATATTTTCTCCTATGTAATCCTGCATAGCTTTTCCCAAAGTTCATGGTACTTCATCAACTAAAGCATCTCCAAGCCAGCACATTGTTCCTTGCTCTTCCTCATTTTCATGGCAGTTTTCATTCACTATAATTGATGTATCGACATATCCTTCTATTGTTTTTTTCTCCTATGAAATGGTAGATTTACAAGCCTGTTTATCCTTTCATTTCTAATTTCTTGAAGACACAAAACATTTGTTAATTTTAAAAACCTGAGATTTTAAAGTCTTTGTGGATGCTTCCAACATCTCATCCTCATACATTATTGGGAACATGAAACCGTTTATCAAGTCTTCATTTGCCTCCTCTATTGCAATAACTTCTTCCTCTTTCTGCTTAATGTCTGGATAATCAAACACAACCAAAGCTTCACTATGCTCATCAATTTCATCATCAAAAGATAATAAAAAATTGTGTCTCAGGCATCTCGTCTAAAAATAAAAACCTTTCCACCTCAAACTCTTCTTCCAATGTGATTACATTCATCCACTACTTACTTTGATTGTCTTTACAAGACAATTCTTATTTTCTTCCATCACCTATAATAGTCTTGACTTCTTACTCTCCATCTTCACCTACAACACCTGCAATCATGCACCAATCATCAAATTTAAAAACAAAAGTCGCTATTATCATAAGTTGATCCTCGGAAGACTTTTCCTCAATATCTTCTTCATCCTCACTTTCTCCAAGGATTGATCCTTGCTCCAGTTCACAATAAACTCCCATCTCGCACTCAACTGCTCTAAGTTCTTCACTCATCCTGGAACACATCCTCTGTCTCAATTTCTTCTACAATGAAGGCCATCGTACCTTCTTCCTCTTCATTATCCAGCCATATCCATGGTCTTGTAATAGTTGTCTCAAATGATTGAATTATGTATTCAACACAATCAACTCTCTCTTAAACTCTTTATCACTCATCCTCCTTATGCCAACGGCGTTGCCATTTTCCTTTATCTTAGTGTGACAACTCCTCAAACCCTACACATGACTAACAGTAGTCATTCATTCTTCTTTTGTGAACACTCCTTATCCACTTGTGAGCTGCAATAAGCCTCCTCTCTCTATCTACGTTTGTCTTTGTCTCTAGGGAATTCTACCCACAATCACTGTGGGACTGCCTGCAACAACTTCTACCCAACTCTATACGTTGGAAGTGTCCTCTTCCTTTGGTCCTCTGCAATAGAACCTCCCTTCCTTTCTCTAGAGCACACCACCTTCTCTTCAGCTACAAAAGTTGTTATGTTACTGCAATTTCTGTAGAAATTTATGTTTCCCAACACGGTTTTCAGTTTTGTTAGAAACACCGAGAGGGGGCTGAATCAGTATTTCTTTTCAATTGTTATTTTTACCAGTTAGATCACTTATATTTAGAACACAAAATGAACAATAAGAATAAATGCTTTTATTAATTTCTTCTTTACAATAAATCAAGTACAATATATGTAGGGCTCCAACCCTAGATGAAGACACCAATCTTCAATCTCCCAGGCTCCAACCCTAGATGAAGACACCAATCTTCAATCTCCCAGGCTCCAACCTATATTTGCCAAGCACCGACTTGGACTTCCAAGGCTCCAACCTTGTCAATTCTGAGGCACCAACCTCAAGGGCTCCAACCCTATATCTGGTACAGGCTCCAACCTGGTCTCTTGAGGACTCCTATCCTCTAGGGCTCCAACCCTATCTTCCAAGGCACCAACCTTGTCAATTCTGAGGCACCAACCTCAAGGGCTCCAACCCTTATCTTCCAAGACACCAACCTTGTCTCGGTGAGGCTCCAACCTCCAGCTTCAACTCGTCAAGATATATTTGGTTATACTTCATTGCTCCCAATGTTTTCTTCAACGAGCCTTGACAATCTTCAGCTATCCCCTCACTTAGTCTCCACACCACTTCATCAATGACAACCTTGTTCTTCACATGAAGGTGTCTCCACAGCTCTTCATGGTACCCAAACAATCTTTCCAAGGTCACTCCATGAGGGCTTCAATCAAGGTCTCCAAGAATGTCACCAAGACTAGCTTCTACACTGCTTCAACAAGAAGTCTCCAAGGGTCTGTCCAAAAACTGTTGCAAGTATTGTGTTCTCCAAGTATTCCCTGCTATTATAATGTTGCTCCAGGACAACAATGCTCCAAAGATGCTCATTCAAACAAGATATTTTATGTTGTATTTTCAATGCTTCAAATCTGTTCTAATGATAAAACTAATGCATTTGTTCTTGCTTCAATTCTGAGAACTGAATATGTTCTTCCCTTGATGATGTGATTATATTGTTCTTGATTATGTGGTTGTGCTTTGGTACCACTTTTACTTCTTGAAACTATTGTAGGTCACATTCTCTAACAGTGATGATGATGTCCTTACTAATTGCTTCTTAAATGATCGAAAAAGAATATCTTCAGTACTCCTCCTACTTCACTGCTTTAGATAATGAACCTGTTGTAGCCAATAACTTAAAATTGAGACAAGATAACTGAACCAATAGCACCAAGTTGCCCTGAAGTCTGAGTTAAGGAGAAACCTATCCACAGGACTGAGCTAATCCGAGCCTAAACTAAGCTGCAATACAAGTCTGAGGTTCGGTTTAATATAATCACAGGTTTGTGCCTTTATTTCACTGATCTGAGGTATAAATGCTAACTAATCCGAGCCTCTACAAGCCTTGGATCATTGTTCCGAAGTTCTTCAATGGGACTACAAGCTACAGAACTGAGTTGTAGTTCCAAGCCACCAATGCAAGAGCCTAGCCTCCATGGGACTGCAATCTGTAACAAAGATCAGAGTTCTGTCCTCCAGCAAATGAGCACAATCCAATGTTGCAAACCCAGGTGTATACTTCAGGTTTCAAGATGATTTTCCTAGTTCGAGTTGTCCACTAGCCTGAGGTAACCCAATCACAAATATTTAGCCCAAAACGTGATGCCAAAATCCTTCTCGGCCTCCTCCTTAATTATGTGCCCAATTTCTAAATTTTTGACTGAATTCATGGTTGAAATGAGGAGTTGGACGTCATATTTATATAGGACTTCGACCTTTAATAAAGGGACACGTCTCTTGGAGGGAGGCCGGCATGAATGTCTGAGTGTGGGTCGGCTAGCCTTAAGAAATATTACTTTTAAACTTAAAAATTCATTTTCTCACAAACCGTTGGGAGTTCCGGGGCAAGTAAAAGCTCATTGGAAAGACAAAATTATTCTCTAAAAGATGGCATTGGTATCAAATTGAGAGGTTGCCTCTAAGGTAGTAAAAAACATTTTTTAATGTGACTGGCCATAAGTTAGTACAGAATTTGAGATAGGGCAGATAGGCTTCTTCATGGTTTTGGCTTCTTCATTGTTTAACACCTTCATCATAGGATCATGGTAGGACATCTACAATGAGTGTATTATATAGTGGTGTAGTGATATGTTATAGGCAGTGATCATTAGGAAGGTCTCTTTCAATCATCAATCACGTCATTTCTCAGTCTTCCAATCTTCATCAAAAACCATCATTAAGTGTGGTCATATAAGAGTATAGCATCATCACAAGTATGGCTTCATTAAGTATAGTTCTTCACATCATGGACTTGTACTTAAGGACTAGATCACTAATCAAACATTTGGCAACTTCTTAGGGCAAGACATCATCATCTAGAACCAGGGATCTCAAGAATATTGACATCTCAGTCAAAGCCATGTTGCCATCAATGACAACCTTGATTAACAATCTCCCCCTTTGTCATTGATGGCAATATTCTTGCCCTTCCAACATTCTCTCCCCGTTTGACATCAATGGCAAACGGGGTGCCCAAGTACTACCCTTGTCAAGCTGCTTCTTTTCTTTATGAATAGTAATCCTTCATAGGTATGTTACTCCCGCTGTCATGGTGCTCTTTCTTCTAGCAATATGGTCCATGATAGATGTGTTTGTATCTCTTCATGTGATGAACCAACTCCCCCTGCCTGCATAAACTCCTCTAGCTTCAAGAAGGATTGTTGCCTTGTGATCGGGTGGAAGAAATCAATATTGGAATCATGTTCTTCAATGGAGCTGCTCCTGAGAGACGATCTATCAAAATTGTCCATGTGTAACTCATCAAGGATTTCATAGGGCCCACTCACGGATCACTTTCTGCAGGAATACTCAAGAATCACAAACTCCCCCTAACTGTATGCATGGTCTTTTTTTGGCAGGGTTTCACCATCAAATACTTGGAATATCAAGGATGACTTCATCTAGTCAACAACATGTGTTGTTCGCTGGAGTGTTCAAGAGACTTCCAGACCCAACTTGTTTCCTTCTCCATACTTGTGTAACTTTCTTCTCTGGCATGGTTCTAGCTTGTGCAGGGGCCCAAGTCAAGTTACAATCACGTGCCATATGTCCAATGTTATGGAAATTGAAGCACTCTATCTTGTTCATGAATAAGAATTCATGACTTCTTCTTGCAACATTGCTTCGAGGAGATTGACGGGGACCATTATATTTGTCTTTGAGATATGCCCTACAATCTTTTGCCACATGCCCAAAGTTTGTACAAGAATAGCAATATCCAAGAAATATACTTTGGTACCTGGGAGATGAAGAGTTCCTTGAAGTACTTTTGAAGTCTTTTTGCCTTGGGATTCTTTGATGATATTCATTGCCTTTTGTATTCTTGACACCATATGCAAGTCTCCTTGGAGTAGAATTTCTTTTGTTGTTGTCTTGATTCTTTTCCTTGCCTTTGCTGGAACTGGGAGCATCAACATTTCTTTCTAGGTTCCTCACATCTTTGTTGTTTGAAGCATTATCATTCTTGCTTGAGGATTCGCCTACATAGCCAAGACCTGATTTATCAAGGGGAGACCTTTGATGACTTAGGATGTCATCTAGGGTTTGAGAGCTTTTCAAGTTCTTATTCAGCAAGTCAACTTCCTTTTTAAGAAAGACAATTTCTCCTTTCAACTTTTCACAATCTTCATCTTTCATAACTAGTTGCTTATTCATTTCTTCCATCATTCTTGTTGCTTCATGAGCTTCGATTTTAAAGGAGATGACATTTGACTTCATTATGAAGACTTCTTCATTCTCCTTTGCTAGACTTCTCTCCATTTCTTCTTTTATTCTTGTAGCTTCACATGTTTCGGCCTTGAGAAGATTGATGTCTAATCTTAGTTTCAATATTTCTTCATCCTTTTCTTCTAGTTGGCATATCATGGTGTTTCTCTCCTTTTCTGCTTCATTAACTTGTCCTTCTATGAATGCCAAAGTTTCCGTCACCTTCTCGGCTCCTTGCGCTTGTTTCCTTGATTCTTCTAGTTGAGATCTAAGAGAAGAGACCTCTTCCTTGTATTGACCAATCTCTGCTTCTAGATTGTTCAAACTCTTAAGTCTTTGTTCAAGGTGGCTTGACAAAGTTTCTTCCCTTTTCTTTGCCTTATCCAATTGATTTGTCATAGATATGACTTCTTCATGATGCTTTCTTTTGTTTTGATGAAATTCCTCTTTAAGTTTAGCGAGCTCCTCATCTTTTTCTTGTACTTGAAGCTTCACGAAGTCAACTTCCTTCCTTGTCTTGTCTTGGTTACCATCTTGCGCTTTCTTCTTAAGTTCCTCATTTTACTTTTTCAAACTGCTAATCTCTTCCATGGAAGCCATAAGTTTATTCAGGAGATCTTCTTCAAAGTCTTCTTTATTCTCTTCATCTTCTAGGTCTTCTTTAGCCTTGTTGCCATCTCTCTTATCTTCAGCTTCCTTGATGAGTTTTGGATTTCCTTCTTGTTTTCCATCATCTTCTTGACTAGAGGTCATGGTCAATGCTCCTTTTGAGTGAAGATCATGAAGTTTGTCCCATATGCCTTTTGCTAACAAACATTTTTCCAAATTGGCCTTCATAGAATCAAGTAGCCCATTCAAGATTGCTTTCATTGCTCTTGTATTATACTCCTTGGATTCTCCTTCCAGCATGCTATCAATAATCACTGATTTCCAAACTTCAATCCCTTGAGTCTTCAAGAAATTCCTCATTCTTGCCACCCATATATCAAAGTTTCCATTGAACAATGAAGCCTTCGCAAATTGATTTACTTCAATTTCAATGGTTGAGGAAGACATGTCTTTAGGAGGATTGGAGACTTTATTTCTTGCCATTTGTGTTCTAATGATCAACCTTCAAGCTGTTAGGCTTTGAGTGAAGGTACTGGCTCCGATACCAATTGTTGGAAATATTGAGAGGGGGGTGAATCGGTATTTCTTTTCAATTGTTATTTTTACCAGTTAGATCACTTATATTTAGAACACAAAATGAACAATAAGAATAAATGCTTTTATTAATTTCTTCTTTACAATAAATCAAGTACAATATATGTAGGGCTCCAACCTTAGATGAAGACACCAATCTTCAATCTCCCAAGCTCCAACCTGTATTTGCCAAGCACCGACTTGGACTTCCAAGGCTCCAACCTTGTCAATTTTGAGGCACCAACCTCAAGGGCTCCAACCCTATATCTGGTACAGGCTCCAACCTGGTCTCTTGAGGACTCCTATCCTCTAGGGCTCCAACCCTATCTTCTAAGGAACCAACCTTGTCAATTCTGAGGCACCAACCTCAAGGGCTCCAACCCTTATCTTCCAAGACACCAACCTTGTCTCTATGAGGCTCCAACCTCCAGCTTCAATTCGTCAAGATATATTTGGTTATACTTCATGGCTCCCAATGTTTTCTTCAACGAGCCCTGACAATATTCAGCTATCCCCTCACTTAGTCTGCACACCACTTCATCAATGACAACCTTGTTCTTCACATGAAGGTGTCTCCACAGCTCTTCATGGCACCCAAACAATCTTTCCAAGGTCACTCCATGAGGGCTTCAATCAAGGTCTCCAAGAATGTCACCAAGACTAGCTTCTACACTGCTTCAACAAGAAGTCTACAAGGGTCTGTCCAAAAACTGCTGCAAGTATTGTGTTCTTCAAGTATTCCCTGCTATTATAATGTTGCTCCAGGACAACAATGCTCCAAAGATGCTCATTCAAACAAGATCTTTTATGTTGTATTTTCAATGCTTAAGATCTGTTATAATGATAAAACTGATGCATTTGTTCTTCCTTCAATTCTGAGAACTGAATGTGTTCTTTCCTTGATGATGTGATTACACTGTTCTTGATTATGTGGTTGTGCTTTGGTACCACTTTTACTTCTTGAAATTGTTGTAGGTCACATTCTCTAACAGTGATGATGATGTCCTTACTAATTGCTTCTTAAATGACCGGAAAATAATATCTTTAGTCCTCCTCCTACTTCACTGCTTTAAATAATGAACCTGTTGTAGCCAATAACTTAACATTGAGACAAGATAACTCACAGATTTGACATAGTTCAAGACTGCAATCCAAAATAACCTAAAATCCGAGACAACCCTCTGTAATGCTAGCTTCTACAAGAGGCAAGTTCAAGCTCTCCACACAGAAGCTGCCACAGGTAACTGAACCAATAGCACCAAGCTGCCCTGAAGTCTGCGTTAAGGAGAAACCTATCCACAGGGCTGAGCTAATCTGAGCCTAAACTAGGCTGCAATACAAGCCTAAGGTTTGGTTTAATATAATCACAGGTCTGTGCCTTTATTTCACTAATCTGAGGTATAAATGCTAACTAATCCGAGCCTCTACAAGCCCTGGATCATTGGTCCGAAGTTCTTCAAAGGGACTGCAAGCTACAGAACTAAGTTGTAGTTCCAAGCCACCAATGCTAGAGCCTAGCCTCCATGGGACTGCAATCTGTAACAAAGATCAGAGTTCTATCCTCCAGCAAATGAGCACAATCCAATGTTGCAAACACAGGTGTATACTTCAGGTTTCAAGATGATTGTCCTAGTTCAAGCTGTCCACTAGCCTGAGGTAACCCAATCACAAATATTTAGCCCAAAACGTGATGCCAAAATCCTTCTCGGCCTCCTTCTTAATTATGTGCTCAATTTCTGAATTTTTGACCGAATTCATGGTTGAAATGAGGTGTTGGACGTCATATTTATATAGGACTTCGACCTTTAATAAAGGGACACGTCTCTTGGAGGGAGGCCGGCATGAATGTCTGAGTGTGGGTCGGCCAGCCTTAAAAAATATTACTTTTAAACTTAAAAATTCATTTTCTCACAAACCACTGAGAGTTTCAGGGCAAGTAAAAGCGCATTGAAAAGACAAAATTTTGCTCTAAAAGATGCCATTGGTATCAAATTGAGAGGCTGCCTCTAAGATAGTAAAAAACATTTTTTAATGTGACGGGCCATTAGTTAGTGCAGAATTTGAGGTAGGGCAGATATGCTTCTCTTGTTAGGCTTCTTCATGGTTTTGGCTTCTTCATTTTTTAACACCTTCATCATAGGATCATGGTAGGACATCTGCAATGAGTGTATTATATAGTGGCGCAGTGATATGTTATAGGCAGTATCATTAGGAAGGTCTCTTTCAATCATCAATCACGTCATTTCTCAGACTTCCAATCTTCATCAAAAACCATCATTAAGTGTGGTCATATAAGAGTATAGCATCATCACAAGTATGGATTCATTAAATATAGTTCTTCACATCATGGGCTTGTACTTAGGGACTAGATCGCTAATCAGAAATTTGGCAACTTCTTAGGGGAAGACATCATCATCTAGAAGCAGGCATCTCAAGAATATTGACATCTCAGTCAAAGCCATGTTGCCATCAATGACAGCCTTGATTAACAAGTTTCACCTTATTTCTCCATATAGTTAAATCCCCATTCCCATAGCCTTACATTCAACAAGCTGAAAAATAAATATTTTTTGAAAACACAAATTCTGGAAATTTTTACAATGCTGGAAATGCAGAAATAAAACTCGGCAAAATAAATCAGCCACACAGAAAAATAGACATGTTGATTTTTGGTCAATGTGACCCTGGAAAAACCCCCTACAACTCTTGGGGAAAACCAGTTCGAAAGCTTCTCTTTATTTTCTGAATATTGCTTTTACAGTGAAACAAAAAAACACAGTAAAAATTCCAGCAACCAAATTTACAGACTTATCTCGATTTTCGTGCTTGCACACCGCCTCGGAAATTGTGCCAAATCATCAACTTGAAAAACAGAAAATATTACAGCATTTATGACAGCAATAAATGTTATACGGCCACCTCGGGAAGCATGCCGAAACAGCATGTACATTGCTATACAGACTGTACGGATTCGTACAGCAGCCCTCCTCGAAATTCGTGCCAAAAAAATTGTTGTAGTTGTTGTCCTTTTCTTAGTATTTGTGCCAAAAATAATAACAGTACCTTTCCTCGAAAACAGTGCCTAGTTTTGTGCCTCGAACTGCATGCTTAATGTTGCTTCCCTCTTCCTCGATTTCTGTGCCTCTCTCTTGTTGTATGAATTTTCTGCCTTGGTATTTGTGCCAATAAATGTTGTTGTACCTTTTGTTGAATCTCCTCACTGTTGTCCTCTTTCTTCTCACTGCTCAGAAAATCTCCTTAGCTTTTTCTCCTCCTCTCTCAATATGCTCATGAAAGAATGAATGACATTTTCCCTCATTTTCCTCCTTTAACCTAACCCTAAGTGACTTTTGGGGAATTCCTAAATCCAATGGCTGAAATAGCTTTAGATCTAGGGCTCAAATTAAATGTTCATTTAAATTTCACTTTCTATTTTTTAATTCACCCCACTTTAATAAAGACACACTTAGTCATTTATTTCCAAAGTCACTTTTCCTTTCTAATTTTACATTGATAAAGTCACTTTAAATTAGACTTTAGTAACTTTATCACTTAAAGTCACTTTTAAATTAGATTTGACTTTATAACTTTATAAAGTCACTTTAGGAGAAAAATTAAATTCTTTTGGACACTTTTCCCTAGGCAAAAGATCAAAGCCTTAGGGAACCACCTGTCCTCCGGTACCAAATTTCAACACTCCCTCTTACCGAGGAAGGTGTTCCTCACCACACCCATCTTGTCTCTGAAGTAGACATGCTTGCCTCGTGGTAAGGCTTTGGTAAGAATATACTCATCAGTGGGAATATACTCAAGTTTCACAGCTCCCTTCTGAACATAGTCTTTGATGAAATGATATTTGATCCCGATATGATTTGACCTGTCATGAAATACTGGATACTCCATGAGTTTAATGCAACTCTAATTATCACAGTAAATCACTGAAGGTCTCAACCGCTGACCAAATAAGCCAAACAACATCTTGCGAAGCCAGATGGCCTCACAACCAACTAGATTGGCTGCCATATACTCTGCATCCGCTAAACTCAATGCTACTGACTGCTGCTTCCGGCTGAACCACGACACCACTGTCGAACCCAACCCAAAACAGCACCCTAAAGTGCTCTTCCTATCAGAAGCACAACCTGCCCAATCAGAATCAGTGTAACTTGCCAATCTCACTCCATCACAGTGCCTATAATACAGACCATAATCCACTGTTTCCTGCAAGTACCGCAAAATGTGTTTTGCAGCAACCCAATGAACCCTCCTGGGTTCACACATGAACTGGCTCATCGTGTTGACTGCAAAACAAATATCTGGTCTAGTGTTGACCAAATACATCAAGGAACCAATCAGATGTTTATACAATGTGGGATCCACCAACTCGGAATCCGAAGCGTGAAGCTTCTTCCAACTGGTGATCATCGGTGTCGACATGGTTCTACAATCCTCCATGTGGAATCTGCCAATGATGTCCACAATATACTTCCCCTGCCCCAGGAAGAAGTGCCCCTCCTCCTGCCACACCTCCAAACCTAAAAAGTAATGCATCAAGCTGATGTCCATCATCTCAAACTCCGCCGCAAGATCTCTCTTGCAGTGCTCTATGAGTCTCTCTGCACCCGTAATGACCAAGTCATCCACATACAGCACCAGAATGAGAGGCTCCTCACCTATCACAATACAGTAAAGGTTCAGATCTGCCTCACTCTTTGTGAAACCCATCTCCTGCAAGTATGTATCTATCCTGGAGTACCAAGCTCTAGGAGCTTGCTTCAGGCCATAAAGGGCCTTCTTTACTCTACACACATGGGACTCCTTCCCATGCACCTCAAAGCCCTGTGGTTGCTCAATGTACACCTCCTCCTGTATGAAGCCATTGAGAAATGCGGTCTTCACATCCATCTGGTGGATCTTCCAACCCATCTCTGCTGCTATCAATATGATGGAGAATATCGAAGTATATCGAGCCACGAGAGTGAAGGGCTCCTCATAATCAACTCCCTATACCTGGGAGAACCCTCTAGCCACAAACCTTGCCTTGAATTTCTCAATGTTGCCATCTACAGCATACTTTACCTTGTAAAGCCATCTGGAAGTAACCACGGATTTGCCCTCAGGGCTCGGCACCACCTCCCAAACATCATTCTTCATGATAGAAGAATACTCCTCCTGCATGGCTCTCTCCAGACCTGC
Source organism: Pinus albicaulis (assembly GCA_034641835.2). NCBI lineage: Eukaryota > Viridiplantae > Streptophyta > Pinopsida > Pinales > Pinaceae > Pinus > Pinus albicaulis. The sequence goes on from CM076575.1 coordinate 1,556,396,397, forward strand.
GGGCTAGCTGCCTCCTCATAGCTAGAAGGCTCAGAGTCTAAGATGTTGGTAGCCATTTCCATGTAGCTACAAAACCTCTCAAGTGGTCTGCTCTCTCTGACCGGCTTCTTAGGCCCAGCAACAGATGTGGCCTCTCTCAAGGTATCCTGAAGCCACTTGGGCTTCCTCTTCCCTGAGCACACTTCTCCCACCAGAGAATGAAACTCCTCCTCCCCATCATCAGGAGCCTGAACTCCTGACTGTCTGTCTGTTGTCCTCATGCCTGCACCTGAACCTATAGATGTTGAAGTACCGTGTGAACTGTCCATCAGTGGACTCCCTAGTGAACTGCTCTTCGGACTACTCTGCATGTTGCCCAAAGCACCACCCCTCTGACTCTGTGAGCCACTGCTCACTGACGAACTTGACACCGTAATCGATGTACCTCCGGATCCTCCTGATCCCTACCCACTGGATCCCTGCGACTGACTCAGCGGCTCTTGAGGGTCTGGCTAATCCAGATACTCTAACTCCCGTGACCTCCTGAAATCTCGGTCCTCCTCGAACTTCACATCCCGCCTGACAACAACTCTCCTCTGTGCAGGAATAAAAATTTGAAAGGCTTTCGAGGTCTCACTGTAGCCCACAAAGATACCCTTCTCTGCAGTGGGCTTTAGCTTGGTCCTCTTCTCCTTGGGTACGTAGGAGGATGCAATACACCCAAAGATACGAAGATGACCAACATCAGGCTTCTTCCCAGTAAAAGCCTCCTCCGAAGTCACATGCCCCAAGGCACGATGTGGACTCCTGTTCTGCAAATATACAGCAGTGTTGCAGGCCTCTACCCACAAAAACAATAGCAACCCCTGATCATGTAACATGGCTATGGCAGCCCCTCCGATGGATCGGTTCTTCCTCTCCGCAACACTGTTCTGCTGGGGGTTGTAAGGAACTGTGAACTCCCTCCTAATGCCTGCCTCCGCACAATAGTCAACAAACTCTCCAAGGGTGTACTCTCCTCCATTGTCCGACCTCAGGGACTTGATCTTCCAACCTGTCTGAGTCTCCACAAGAGCTCTGAACTCCTGAAACCACTTGAAGACCTCACTCATGGTCTTTAAGAAATAAATCCAGGTCCTCTTGGAGTGATCATCAATGAATAATACATAATACTCATATCCACTCAAGAAAACATGAGACATCCAATCGCTCACATCGGAATGAATCAAATCAAGTATCCCAGTCGATCTGCTGTCACTGCTGGGAAAAGGGGATTTGGAAAACTTGCCCATCGCACATCCTCTGCAAGTATCAAAGTGATCAGTACTGAAATCTGGCACCCCTGTAGTGATCTCCCGCAATGTCCTCAAGGCCCCATGATACATGTGCCCCATCCTGTGGTGCCAAATCTCACACAGCGCTGAACTGCTAGCTTTGTTGTCGGCACTACTGCTCAATGCCAAAAGGGGTTGAAATGCAAACTTGTACACCTTTGCATGGCGTACACTTATCACTCTAGTTGAATCCACTGGAGCACCCCTGGGATATATCAGCACCTATCCTCTTCTGAACAATATCTCATATCCTTTGTCCTCCAATGCTGAGACGGATATGAGGTTCTTCCTCATCCCTGGCACATATAGAACATCTGACACCTTCAAGGGAGGTTTGGGTTCTCTATCAAATGTCAATGTCCCCACACAGACTGCTCTAACAACGCTGTCATCTCCGAGTACTACCTCTATATCAGTGCCACTCTTTGAAAGCTCTGAGAAGTACTCCGCTAGTGCAAGTAAATGCACACTCCCTCTCAACCTCCATGGCAGGTGATCCTGCACTTGTGGAATCACAAGCAATGAACCCAAACTCCCGGTCAAAGCGATCCGTAAAGTCCTCTACCTCTGTTGATGCTGCCATGTTCTGGTTCTTCCCCTTCTTCTTCTTCTCCGGACACACAACTGCATAGTGTCTCATCTTCTGACAATTCCAACACTTCACCTTGGAATAGTCCTTCTGCATGTTCCCCTGTTTACCTTTACCTTTGCCTTTGCCCCCACCACTGCTTGTGGAAGCTTGCTTCTTTCCCTTGTCTTTCTTGCCTCCTGCGAACAGTGCTATATCCTCATCCTGCTCAACTAATTTGGCTGCCCCAAGCTGGCTCTTCCTGATTTTTGTCTGTATGCAATCATCCCAAAACCTCTCCCAAGTGGGAAGGGTCTCACGTGCACAAACCCCATCAGCAAAGTTCAACACTGGGAAGGCCATTCACTTAAATCCGCACCAACTCAGTGGGCGAAATGACCTCTCCAACTGCTGCCAACTCATCTCTCACATTAGTAATCTTTGTGAGATATCCATCTGCACTATCAGTCTTGCCCATCTTAATGGTCTTCAGCTTCTCCCTTAGGACCATTTTTATGTTTTCATTGGTACTCTGGTAGAGATTGGTCAATGTTGTCCACATCTCATGAACATTTCTCTTTCCTCTCACATGAGGAATGCAATGGTCTTTGATTCCATCTATAATCAGTCTCTTACCCTTGTTATTATTTTTATTATAAGTTGTCAACTGAACAACATCAGTAGGCACATTAACAGGGTGTTGTGCGGTATGCACCATGACATCCCAAACTTCTGCCTCAAAGATACTCTACATTCTCTCCTTCCAAACACTGTAGTTACTATGCCCATCCAACCTATCCTCCACCCTCAAGCCCAAAGACATGCTCGTTGTCCTAAATAAGCCAAAAATAGCACTGCTGTAGTAAAGGTAAAATTTTCTGTGTGAAAAATCAGCTTGCTGTAATTTTTCCTTCTTACTATCCCAAACTGCCTTTTCAGCAAAATAGCTTTGATACCATGTAGAAATCTTTGTTTCCCACTCCGGTTTTCAGTTTCACCTTATTTATCCATATAGTTAAATGCCCATTCCCATAGCCTTACATTCAACAAGTTGAAAAAAAAAAATATTTTCTGAAAACACATTCTGGAAATTTTCACAATGCTGGAAATGCAGAAATAAAACTCAGCAAAATAAATCAGCCACACAGAAAAATAGACACGCTGATTTTTTGTCAATGTGACCCTGGAAAAACCCCCTACAACTTTTGGGGAAAACCAATTCGAAAGCTTCTCTTTATTTTCTGAATATTGCTTTTACAGTGAAAAAGTAAAAATTCCAGTGACCAAATTTACAGCCTTATCTCGATTTTCGTGCTTGCACACCGCCTCAAAAATTGTGCCAAATCAGCGACTTGAAAAACAGAAAATATTACAAATTTATGACAGCAATAAATGTTGTACGACCACCTCGAGAAGCATGCCGGAACAACCTGTTCGGACTATATGAATTCGTACAGCAGCCTCCTCAAAATCCGTGCCAAAAAATTGCATTGTAGCTACTGCCCTTTTCTCATTATTTGTGCCAAAAATAACAGCAGTACCTTTTCTCGAAAACGGTGCCCAATTTTGTGCCTCGAACTGCGTGCTTAATGTTGCTGCCCTCTTCCTCGATTTATGTGCCTCCTCTCTTGGAAATAGTGCCTCTCTCACTTGTACGAATTTTCTGCCTTGGTATTTGTGCCAATAAATGTTGCTATACCTTTTGCTAAATCTCCTCACTGTTCTTTCTTCTCACTGCTCAGAAAATCTCCTTAGCTCTCTCCTCCTCTCTCAATCTGCTCATGAAAGAATGAATGACCTTTTCCCTCATTTTCCTCCTTTAACCTAACCCTAAGTGACTTTTGGGGAATTCCTAAATCTAATGGTTGAAATAGCTTTAGATCTAGGGCTGAGATTAAATGCTCATTTAAATCTCACTTTCTATTTTTTAATTCATCCCACTTTAATAAAGACCCACTTAGTCATTTATTTCCAAAGTCACTTTTCTTTTCTAATTTTACATTGACTTTATTAAAGTCACTTTAAAATTAGACTTTAGTAACTTTATCACTTAAAGTCACTTTTAAATTAGATTTGAATTTATAACTTTATAAAGTCACTTTAGGAGAAAAATTAAATTCTTTTGGACACTTTTCCCTAGGCCAAAGATCAAAGCCTTAGGGAACCACTTGTCCTCCGGTAACCAAATTTCAACAATTTCATCTGCTTGCTTCCTCCTTTGAGTACTTGTGTTTTTCTTACCTTCAGTAATTCATCTTGTTGGAATATGTCACAAACTCCTTTAAAAAGTTTCTACTTTATGGTTTCTTCCTCTCCTCGGTCTGCTATCTACAAACAAGCTGATAAAGATTTCATACATGTTCCAAGATCTCCTTCAATCGATTCTCTAAATTTGTTCTTGCTTCTCTATTCTCAAAACATTCTTCTTAGCTACTTCTTAGATCAAATTTGTTCTACTTCTTCACAAAGTAGACATCCTCCATATTCTCAATGCACCATATCTACACAACACTTCATTCACAATCGTCAATTTTCTATTCAAATTGAAAAACAAAATTTTTACCTTGACTAGATCTGATTCGCTGCAACTCCACTTTCAGTTTCTTCATTCTGAAATTTCAGAGCATTCTCACTTTGATACCACTTTGAGGCAAGCCCAATTTGAGCCTGCTTAAAACCCAAGCAGACCTACTTCGCCACGTTGCCTTCCACCTATTTATCGCATGCTCAATCCAAACTCCACATCTGCCTGGTGCCCTATCATCCTGTCGCTTCTCTGTGTTCTCTCTCTCCAATTCTCCGGAGAAAACCCTTGGGCCCAGTGTTGTTAATTGACGACTCCTTGACAGAATTTAGGTTTTGTCTTTCAGCACTATCAAATGCCAAACTCTCGCCAGTACTAAAAGTAACTAAGTGTTGTTCACATGTTCACAAATCCTCTTGCTTGTTTTGCAACTCTCGGCCATGGTTCCTTTGTGCACTAATGCTTCCACTGCTCACTCTGATCTTTACTTCGTTGCACCACTCTGATATTTCATTGTTTCGGGATCATTGATCACTCCATTGGTCAATGATATCGATTTCCATATAAGTCTAGGGAGATCCAAAGGACTCTCGCCTTCTCGCTTCTCCAAAGGGGCAACGCTTCACTCTAAGTTCCCCAAGTTTCTTGCTCCTCTGTGATCCCTGTGTCTAATATAATTTCGTCTATACACTTCGGTTGCACTACTCTAATATGGGTTTTCAGTCTGATCTCTCTCTGTATCAATATATTGAGATCATATATGCTTCCCTTTGTCTATCTCTCAACCTCTGTCTCCAGCCCCTGCATTGGCTCAAATTTGCATTCTCGAAACGCTCTCCCTCTTGAGTTTTTATATTTGTAGTCACCAAAGCACTTTGTCTGCGCGTACCATTATGGTTCAAGTTCTTGTTATTGTTGGTGGCGTGTGTGTGTGTGTGTGTGTGTGTGTGTGTGTGTGTGTATATATCAACATTCGATATTAAAGGTTCGCCACCAACAATAACAAGAACTTGAACTACAATGGTACTCGCAAACAGAGTCATTCTCCTCTGTAATATATACACAAATAATTACAAAAGGCATCTGGCCTGAATTACATCAATTTGGCCCTTTTGGCCTTATGGCCACTCTCAGCCCTCAAGTCCTCTCTCTAACCCTCTTATTCCTCTCTCTTGTTTGTTGTCCTTTTTGGCTTACAAAATATATACAAAAGGAATTTTGAAGTAGAATTAGTTCAGATCCATAATTTCATAAACAAATCCTATCTCTAGATCCACAAAATCCTCTTAGAAATCCAACTAAGTCTAAAATCTCTGTAACTCTCTCAAATACTCTCAAGATATCTCATTTAGAGAAGATCTAATTACATCAATCATCACTCTAATCAATTACATACAATTATTCTAGAAACTTAGGAAAAATATATCAAAGTAAACAATTTCACTCACTAAGGGAACCAACTCCCTTGGTAAATGAAAAGACCCATATTCTAGTAAAAATACATTTTAACTTGGAAATGAAATGCTCCTACATCACCTTGAGAGAGAACACCTTTAGGAACAAAATGAGATAAATCAGCAAATCCAAAAAGATAGCCGCTTATGAAGATAATCCAACAATTGGAGATAGAGAATCAAGCACTACAAAAGTATCTACAAAATCATGTGAACCTCCTTGAGGCACAACATGACCAAGTTGTAGATAGACTACACAAAGAATCGAGGGCCAAAAAATACATGTTAGCCATTCTTCAAAGGGAGTTGGAAGAGACAAAAGAAAAAAGGAGGTTCGATTCCACTTGAGATGCACAAAGCATTACTAAAGAAAGCATGGCAAGTATTTCATCTTCAACCCTTGCTCAAATTGAAATAATACCAAAGGGTTAGGCTCAATGTCACTACAAAAGTTGGGTTTTGATGGTCAAGGGCTTGGAAAATCTAGTTAAGGCATGAAGAGCCCCATTGCGGCACTAACCATCTTGGATTGGTTTAGGATTTAATGGTGGGAACATAACCCATTGAGAATGTTTTAAGACAACCCCGACCACCATGAAAACTTAGAATCAATTTTGTGAAGGCTTAAAGCATAGAAGGTTATGACACTTACAATGAAGAGCAAACAATGAAGAATGATCAATGAGATTGTACTATAGTTTTTAGGTTTATGTGGTTGGGATTATTATTCAATGGAGGAAGATTCAATGATTTAAGGATTTCATTCGATGTTCTGGAACCACAAGTCAGGTCCATCTTCAAACAAGGAAAGATGAAAAATTTATAAAGAAATAAATAATGTGAGCACAGTATGAGATGCACCATTCAAAAACCCTAAATAGCTTACCTGAAACAAGTCAATATTAGGAAAGTGAGGAAATGTGAATAGATGACTTGAAACAAGTTGACATTTCCCCAGTTACCTAATATCGGCTTGTTTCAAGTCATCTATTTAGGTTTTTTAAATGGTGCATCTCATCCTTTTCTCACACTATTTACTTCTCTATATGCTCTTCTTTTTTCCTCATGTTTTAAATATGGACCCAGTGTATGGTTCTAAAACGTTGACCAAAATCCTTAAATATGTGGGACTCCATCATTTCTTTCATGCCAAGAATAAAAGGATAGATCCCAGGGAAGGATTGAAATGCAAGGAAGAGAAGTGGAAGATGCACAAGTTAACAAGTCTCACCTTCTTTTAAGCATGTATGTAGTGTCATTATAAAGGGGGCTTCTTCATTATTGCAACAAGACGTTAGCAAGGACTCCTTTTGGAAGTACAAGTGCATTATGGTTATGAGAGCTAACAAGAATTAGTTTTGGCATGAACCTTCCTTCATGAACCAAAGGACCAAGGACAACTAAGGGATGAGATGTATGAAGAGCTATATAATTCCTAGACAAAAAGTTATATCATCGTAGAAAGCACAAAATGATACATATGTTAGTTATGATTTGGTGTAGCATCGAACAGTGGTTCTAGTCTCTAAGGTGTCAGAGAAGCTAAGGAACGCGAGATCTCCAAAACCCAAAAAAGGTTCCGAGAGAAAACACTTAAAAACCTCATAATTAAATTAATTGATCAATAATTAAAAAGTTCCTAAATCTAACTTAGGAAAATTGATTAATTAATGGGTATTAATTGAGGAAATCGACTTTTGCTCTAGAGACTTCCAAAAAGTGACTTGATGAAGTCTAAGATTATTTGAGCCATTGATCATGATTAGATCTTGGTCGTTGATGCTCCAACAAGAGATTATAAGAGCAAGTCGGTGGGATGGAGATAGACACGATTGTGAGAGTAAGGGAGCAAGGCAGTGTGAATTATCCAGTGCGTAGTATTCAACGAGGGTAGAGTTTGAGCCAAGAAAGCATCAGTGAAAGGGTCTCAACAGAGATCAAAGAGAGTATTTCTAGGGGAGATTTCCACAAAGACTTCTAGAATCAAGGAGAGAGTTGAATTCATCTATAGGAAGGTCGTACCAGTTGGTATGAATTCTCCAATGCACAGATATGGGCAGCAGATCATTTTCCAATTGTTAGGAATCAGTTCCAGAAGGTAGAGCCAGCTTTCCCTAGTGCGAGTGCAAGATCACCAAAAGAGAGCAAGATCAGTCAACTTGAGATCTAGTCAGCCAATGTGCATTTCCAACAACCAGTGGGGAGAGCAAAAGGGAGTGTGAATTACTAGAGGAGGTTGAGTTGGGTTTTGTAGAGGAAACAATGAGTTTCCAGGTCAAACTGCCAGTTGGGTAGTGGAGAAAATTTTTCGAAGCTTTGCTAATGTTTGGCAAGCATATTATTTTACTCTCTAATTTTGATGAAGAATAATAAAATAAACCCTCATCTGTTGCACCAGTTTTCCCTTCGGGGATTTTCCAAGGGCACAATAGATCTGCAGAGATCGAGTCTGTAGTTGCAATTACAAGAAATTCGTGTGATTGGAAGAGGCAGTGGGAATTAGCTAGTTGTAGGTTTCAAGTGCAGTTCCAGCGAAAGCAAGATTCCATGACGGAGTTTCCATCCAAAAGAGATTTATCAGTTATGTTTTAGAGGGAGATCAGGTAAAGACTCACTATTGCAATAGTTTGCAACATCAATGCAAGATTTGCAACAGAGCAATAGTTGCAACAGTGTGAGGTGAATCAGAGCATGGGCAGTGTTGATGGACAGTGTTTGCCAGTCGACCTATTCACAGTGATTTCCAGTCACAGGGAGTCAAATTAGTATGAGAAGTGAAGAAAGGAGGTATAACAGATGTCAGACATTAGTAGCATGTTCAATCCTGCTACAAGTAGTAGAGGAGTATGATGGAGAGAGAACACATTCCTCGCTAAGAGAGAGTGTTAGTTTATGGATTTGGGGCAGCATCGGCTAGGTGTTCTAGTCTTTAAGGTGTCAAAGAAGCTAATGAACATGAGCTCTCCACAACCCAAAAAAGGTTTCGAGAGAAAACACTTACAAACCTCTCAATTAAATTAATTGATCAAAAAATAAAAAGTTCTTAATTCTAACTTAGGAAAATTAATTAATTAATGGGTATTAATTGAGGAAATAGACTTTTGCTCTAGAGACTTCCAGAAAGTGACTTTATGAAGTCTAAGATGCTCTAAGCCATCGATCACAATTAGATATTTGTCATTGATGCTCCAGCGAGAGATTATAAGCGCAAGTCAATGGAATGGAAATAGACAGTTATGAGAACAAGGGAGCAAGGCAATGCAAATTATTCAGTGCGCAATATTCAAGGAAGGTAGAGTTTGAGCCAAGAAAGCATCAGTGAAAGGGTTTTAGTAGAGATCAGAGAGAGGATTTCAAGGAGACATTTCCACAGAGACTCCCAAAGTCAAGGAGAGAGTCGAATTCATCTGCAACAAGGTCGTACCAACTGGTACAAATTCTCCAGTGCACAAATTTGGTCAATGGGTCGTTTTCCAGTTGTCAGGAATCAGAGTTTCGGAAGGCAAAGCAAGCTTGCCTAGTGCGAGTGTAGGATCACAAAAGGAGTACAAGATCAGTGAGCGCGAGATCCAGTCAGCGAATGTGCATAGCAGAAGGGAGTGCTAATAACTGGAGGAGGTCGAGTTGGGTTTTGCAGAGGAAACAATGAGTTTCCAAGTCGAGCTGCCAGTTGGGGTAGTGGAGAAATTTTTTGGAGCGTTGCTAGTGTTTGGAAAGCAGATTATTGTACTCCCTAATTTCGCTAAAGAATAATAAAATAAACCCTCATTTGTTGCACAAGTTTTCCCTTTGACGTTTTTTCGCAGATGTTTAGTCCAAAATAATTGTGTCAAATTTTAACGTGTGTGCATCTATTTCTCAGTACTTATTTTACTTCTGCATCATATTTTATTTGTGAAGAATGTGTCAGTGTGTTATTTGTTATTTGTCGTAAACAAATAAACTACTAATCAGTTAAGAGAATAATTTCCAATCAATGCATTTAAGGAAATTTCACAGAGACATGGGCAATCCTTGGGTAAGGGAAAAAGAAACTTAAAGGATAATTGTGGTGACACATCAACAACAAATCATGGGCAAGCCTTGTGAATGGATATACCCGCATTAGCATTCAAATTAGGAAGAATTCAAGAGAACTCCCAAGGCAAAATTTAGAGGAAAGCCTAATTACATTTATTTAAATTATGAAAAGACTTCACTCAACAAGATTAACTTGACAAGGATAAGGGAAGAGTCTCAATAGTATGATTTGAAAAAATATCATTAGAGAACTAGGCTCTACAAATTGTCTAACCTTTTGAAATATCTAAAACCCTTTGATATTGGGTGATCTAATAGGATGTTGAATGGAGGGAGTGAACGGCTACGAGTAAGGCATTGTCTAAGGACTTTGACATTACACTGAATCAAAGTTCAAAGAAACACTAAGGCATTATCTAAGAACTTTGACACTCCAATAGATCAAAGTCCAACGACATACTATACTCCACTAGAATAGAGTTCAATGAAAGATTACGCTGATTGGAAAAATCCACTAAGCAAAAAGCAGAAATATGATAAAATCAACAAATTTATTCCACGAAGCATAATCAACTAAAAATAGCACATTGATGGTCAACGAATGGCAGCACTTGAAGCATGTTGATGGAGCATGACAACAAAGATATAACAGGTTCATAAAAAAATTTATTGATTGAATGTGGAAGAAATATGGTTGACAAGTAGACAAAGGACTAAGAACCAAGTGAAGTAGGATTGATTGTCGACTAGGACGCCACTAACTACGATCATGGAATTGATTGATCCTAACAGTCTCTTTGAGGACATATTTGAAACCTCAATAGAATGACAAGGTGGAGGGGTGATGACTAGACCTAGAAAATCACATGGATGTCACATCAGCAATAATCACTGAATAAATTTTTTAGTTGGACAATGGATGTCAAATGTCCCATGGGAGGTGAATCAATTGTTTCACGGATAGGGTAATAAGAAGAACTGTAATAAACTCATGGAGAAGGCCCATTAGAAGGCATATTGCTAGAGATCGAGAGGTTGGTCAAGCACACTGAAGAAGTATTGCAAAAAGGGTTTGGTAGCAAAGAGAAGTTGAATATGCTATGTAACCTAGACCAATCATTCCAATAATCTTTTGTTTAGTGGTGCGATTATAGAATTTGAAGAGCCAAAGAAGAAGTCAGAAATCAGGGTGGAGATTGAGCACTCACGTTGTGGAAGTCGATTGAAAGATCATGACCAATATAGTGTTTTAGTGGAAAAGACCCACCTTGTGGAAAGGAAGCTTTCAACTCTGACAAGACAATGTGAACATCACCTTGTGAATAGAGAGCTACGGTATGCAAAACAGATTCACAAATGAACAACATATCACAATGAAGCGAGTTATCTAGAATATTGCAGGTGTAAGGCATTTGTATGCACAACACTATGCATGTGGAATCCCAAAGGCAATGCAAGATTGCATTTGTAAACACCCAGTAGCCAAATTATTACACACTGGAGTTTCTTAGCCGTGAGAGTTCTCCTTGTAAACATTGTTGTCATGTTTATGAATGATCTATATCTGATTGTTTAATTCTTATTTTGTTAAGAGTGCTTAATAAGGAATCTAGGTCAAATAATCACACAGCACATATTGCTGGCTTTAAATGAAATCCAACTCAAATTCCACAGATTTTGACTCACCCACTAGATTATAGATCAACTACCCACCCATATATATGATCAATACATACTGCTCCAGCTCTTCTATATATTCTACAGTAACCTAAAGCTGCATGATATTCTCTCCCCCCAAAATCGACATGAACAATACATGTTCCAGCACTTCTATATATTCATACAGTAACCTAAAGCTCCATGACATTCCGCATTCAAACAAAAAACAGAGAAGGCAACACAGTAAAAGGAAGGTGCCAAAAGTTTGAAATATCGCAAGTGCTAAACCAATACGTGAAAACTGTCCGACATATTTGTATAGTTTGTGGGTTAAATCCTATACTCCATGCAATGGAGACAACACTTCTGCAAGGCAAACATTGGAACCCTCTAAGTTTGAAATATCCCAAGTGCTAAACCAATACATGAAAACTGTCCGACATATTTGTATAGTTTGTGGGTTAAATCCTATACTCCATGCAATGGAGACAACACTTCTGCAAGGAAAACATTGGAACCCTCTTTAAAGGTATGCAAAGGACAACTACAAGGGTTTTATAATTTGCACTTGCACACAGGTGAATTTTAGAATACCCAGAGGCATCTGTAATGGAACTTTTAGAAAAATCAAACATGTGTACTTCTAATCATGCATACCTCCTAATCAACAAAGAGAACTTGGGTACCTAAAGGGTGTGGACATACATTTAAACCCTGATGAGCTTAAAATCAAAATTTCCTCGGCTATGTTCCTGCATATTGCAATTTTAATTGTAAAAATCTACCAGTTTCTCCCTATTGCAACCAATTAATCCACATAAAAATAGACCTTCCAACTCTTTAGAAACAGAACTGAGTAATAGAGTGGCATCAATTTTCCTCATCTGATAAAAGTCAATCTTGACAACTGATTGTTTGCTAGATCATCAACGTTTGGATGGTTGACCAAAACCCATGAAACTATTGTTTGTATGTATCGATAAAATAGAAGAAAAGGGATTATAAATGGATCAACGTTCTACATTCAAAAGGATGCAAATTATCACCATTAACTGTTTGCAAGCAACTAAGATAGTCTCACTTAGTAAAGAGCAGAAAGGTGCTCTATAAGAAACACACTAAATGGATTTACACAATAAATTATTGCAAATTTTAAGCCTCATCTCTACACACTCAGTTCACCCATACCTATTAAATTGGTGAAAGCAATAATATCCAGGACTCGTGGAATCATCGTTTTCCAATAAAACTAATGTCATTACATTTTAACGGTTACAATCTTGAATGGACATTTGCATTTACAAATTACAAACCTTTAAAACTTCCAAGTTATGGCTAATGCTACTTCTTGATTGGGCTTCAGCAAATGCTTTGTGCTTTCTTTTTTTACTTGTCTATGCAATTTGTTAATTAGGTTTACAAGGATACTCAGCCTCTCGCTTAACAAACACTCCCATAAACAACAGATCATGTCAACTACACAGACAAAACAGAAATAAGCGCTGCTAGATTTCGATCGAAAACTGTTTGCTTCATGAGCCAACATGTTGCTTTGTCTGTCCTAGAAAGGAGTAGTGATAATCATTGCATAAATGTGATAATAGGTCACTGAAGAATGTGACCTAAGTTTTGGTTGGTGTTCCTGTGAATTTGATGGCAAAAATTCACCAGTGCAAACAATATGATCAAATTCACCAATCACTTTGGCAACAAGGATTTACCATGCTTCCCATGGTAAATTTCCCTTTATTTGCATGATCCATTAACTTAGAGTCTAGATGAAATTGTGTGTGTGCATGTATATAATTATTTTCAAGCTTTAACAAAAATACAACTAATCATACCATCTTTTACAGATTTCATGCTAAAACATTTATCTGACCGATTTAGCACAACTCGTGGCAATTAAATTCACTAAATCTTACAAATATAATTGAGATTCTGCGAATTTTATTTGTTACAAGAACATATCCATAAATGCTATGGCTAAGTGTTGAACCAACAAGGAAGCTTATAAAAAGATCAAAATAAAAATCCAAAGCATCAAATTAGATTACAGATGACTGAAATGTCACTACACAGAACAACTGAATACACTTCAGATCTAGATATTGAATAGTTAGATAAATGAGATGCGACTCACAATAGAGAGAAAATAATTGTTTCTGCCCATGTCAAGGGAATAAAAATTAAAAGCAATGCACCAATACATGAACAAAATGCATTAAATTTTTGTGTAACATTCCATTTGACAACCACAATTATACTCGAGAATAAATAGGCTTAGACTAAATTACAAATGTGGAGACCAAAAAAATATGCTAGAAACATATACCAGTTTATATTTAAAGGGATTGCAGACATATTACACTTTTCTGTGACTTGGATGGGGATGCAATTGTCCCCAAACGAAGACTTTACCATAGCATCAGCACAGCCATTCTAAGACTTGTGCTTTAAGTCCAAGTCCAGTGGGAAAACTTTACCCCGGTGGTTGAAAATCATAAAGTCCGGATTTTCTGGAAGAGAAACTAATCTGCACAAATTTTGAATCACAGAACAGGTAAGCACTACAGAGTCCCTTAAATATATCATAGATAGTTTAGTCCTTCAAATGCATAAAACATACCCAAAAAAAAAGGATCTAGATCAAAGAATGACTTTCAAAAAGTTCAGGCAGTAATCACAGACTGTTTGCATTGTTTTCTATGTTAGAAATAAACAAGAAAATTTTGGCCCAACTATTCAAACTCAACTGAATATCAATATATCAATGAGCACATTAAGCTGAAGTTCCTTATTATCACCAAATACATTTTCCTCGGGAAGGAGAAGGTATTTCGTGGAACATGTTCTATGCTCATTCCTTCATATTCAATGTAAAATTCTGTTGTGCAAACACATCAGCGCTATGAAAAAAGAGATAAGCACGTTAGCAATGAAGACAGTACTTGTCTTTCTGAATTCTGAAGTGATTGTGATTTTGTTGGGCAGACGGATTATTGTAGGTCTGATGCAGGAGCATCCGGATTTAGCCAGCAATGTGATTGTGTTCACATGTTGTGGCTAACAAGAGGTGGAAAAAAAATTGATTATTAATATTTTATTTAGCTTTAATTGTGAGAGGTTAGTTTGTTTTGATTTCCTAACTTAAATAGGAATAAAATAACAAATCAGTTCTCCCTGCGAGGAGATTAAGCCAAATAGATTAGATCATGAGAATATGATAGAATTTGTTTGTTAGAATAGTTCAACAGAAAGCTAAAAAAAGACAAAGAGAACCACTTTCAGGTAGATATATAAGTGTGAATAGGTGTGAGGAGAAGAGATATAAAAAAAAAAGTGTGAGGTGTGCGAGATGTGTGACATAGGAGTAGACAGAGAGGCGAAGCAATGTAAAATTCAGCCATAAAAGGGCTCGGCTCTGTGTATTTGTTTTCTACCTGTTAATTCCAAGTGTATTTTACTTTAATTCCACTGTTTGTTTTAAAACTATCATCTTTTTTTATTCCTCTGTTGAATGACAGACATCGCACCGCACACAGCGGGGTTTCTTTGTAAAAGTTTTATGTGAAGTTATTGATTTGAGCAAGCTTCAAAGTTCGTACACCAGCGATCGCGCATCGTAAATATTAGTGTTACATGTTAAGACTTTACACTATAAGCTAATTGACTTGCGACGCGAAGCAGATCAGCAAAGGCACAGCGGGACCATTAGATCTGGCCAATATCAATGGTGGAGCTTAAATCTCACCTAGCAAGATTTCGCACATTGGCGATTTTAGTGGTTATTATTAAGACATCGCACGGTAAGGAATTAAAGTTACGATTTTGATAAAGAGGGGAGATGACGTCATGATGCAATCGCAGATTGCATAGGATAAGGAGCACGGTTACTGCTAAACTCTAAAAGTTGCGATGTGCGATAGGGATTTCGCTGTGAGTTGCAAAATGGCAAAATCACAATATTGTGAAAGGTGTTAAAGCTGCGAAACAACGGAAAAGTAAGTTGGTTAAGTTGCGAAGGTTAAGATTCGTTGTGATTGTCAACGATTTTTGTGGGCCCATAACCCACAGGTTCACGCGCGTACTCTGAAATTTTGCAGCCTTGCTGCATCATTTGGTATCGGAGCAGAAACTGAGTTATGTTCTCAAGGATTGTAGCAAATATGCCACCCAGGGGAGGAGTTGGCATAGGTTGGGGAAGACCTGTAGCCAATGCGGTTTTGCTAGAAGAGATTCGACACCTTCGTAAAAGGATGGCGACAATGGAGACTGCTCAGAGGAGAGCACCTGATGAAGGAGATGTCAGTGCAGCAGAGGAATCTTCAGAAGAAGAAGAGGAAGAAAGCGAGGAAGCTAAAGTTTTCAAGATATTAGCAAAGATTAGTGGAAAACCAAGAATGGAGATTCCTTTATATGAGGGGAACCTTAATGTGGACGAGCTGATAGATTGGATCAGTTCAGTGGATAAGTATTTTGACTTAGAAGAGATCGAAGATAAGAAGAAGGTAAAGTTTGAGCTACCAAGTTGAAGGGCCATGCATCTATCTGGTGGGATGAACTACAAACATCCAGGATTAGAAAGGGAAAGCCTAAGATCAAGCAATGGGATAAAATGGTAAGTAAATTGAAGAATAAGTTTATGCCAAAAGACTATCAATTGAATCTTTTCAAACAGTTGCAGCATTTGAGGCAGAAAGGAATGACTGTCAAGGAGTATACAAAGGAGTTTTACAAGTTGAGCATTAGAGCAAGACATGCTGAAAATGATATGGAGAAAGCAGCCAGATACATCAATGGTTTAAGGTATGATATAAAGGATGAAATCGGTTTGTTGAGTCTGAAGACAATTGAGGATGCCTACCAAGCAGCTTTGAAGGCAGAAGAGAAAATGTTGAGGAAACAAAGTAAGAAGAATAGAGGTAAAAGCCCAACAAGAGGAAGAGGAACTTTCAAATCAAGATTTCAACACTCTCAGAATGAAGCAGAAGGTTCGAGTAGCAGACCGCTGCAGAGAGGAGACTTTGGTAGAGGGAGATTTGCACCCAAAGGTAGAGGCCGAGAAAGAGAAATTTGGTGTTACACATGTGGAGAATGGGGACACGGATCATGGGACTGTCCTCATAACAAACCAGCAATTCACCAAAATGTGAATGTAGCTGAGGCAAAGGAAGAAAATCCTCAAGTCACAAGAAAAGAAGAGCCACCTGAAGCAGGAGAGTCTTTATTGCTAAAGAGAGTATTGCTTAAGACAGAGAAGGAAGTTAATGAGCCAACTCAAAGGAAGAGCTTATTTAAGACTGTATGCAAGTCTAAAGAACAGTGTTGCAAAGTTGTGATTGACAGTGGAAGCACTGATAATCTTGTTTCCACAGAGATGGTTGAGAAATTGGAGTTGATTAAGATGGTACACCTTACTCCTTACAGAGTGTCGTGACTACAGAAGGGACATCAGATTTTGGTGACAAAACAGTGCAAAGTAGAGATACAGATCGGTACATATAAGGATGTCAAATTGTGTGATGTAAGGCCAATGGACATGTGCCATGTATTACTAGGAAGGCCTTGGCAATTTGACAGAAAAGCCATTCATGACGGCAAAAGGAATACCTATACCATAGAGAAGGATGGAAAGAAGCACACATTGTTACCTTTGAAGGATGAAGGAGACAAAGGAGGAGTTGGGAATAATGTTATGCTGATTAGTGGAAAGGAATTGTTGCAAGAAGTAAAGAAGGAGAAAGAAATGCATTTTGTTGTTGTGGGTAAACCCATGGTAATTCTTACTTCTACTAATTTAGACAATCTGCTTGTGGAAATTAAAAATCTGTTAGATGATTATGCTGATATAGTTGTTGATGAATTACCAAGTAAATTGCCACCAATCAAAAATATCAGTCATCACATACATTTAATACCTAGTGCAAGTTTACCAAACAAAGCAACATATAGAATGACCCCTCGGAAGAATGAAGAAGTTGGAAGACAGGTACAAGAGTTGTTAGATAAAGGATTGATCAAAGAAAGCCTTAGCCCATGTGCAGTACTAGTCGTGCTTAGTCCAAAGAAAGGAGGTGAATGGCGCATGTGTACTGATTCCAGAGCTATAAACAAGATCACTATCAAGTAGAGATTTCCATTGCGACGCATAGATGATTTGATGGATTGTTTAAGTGAGTCAAAGTATTTTACTAATATAGATCTGAAGAGTGGATACCATCAAATAAGGATAAGAGAAGGAGATGAATAGAAGACTGCATTTAAGATGAACAGTGGGTTGTATGAGTGGTTAGTGATGCCTTTTGGGCTCACTAATGCACCAACAACATTTATGAGGCTAATTAACGAGGTCTTGAAAGAATATGCAGGAAAATTTGTGATAGTCTATCTCGATGACATTCTGATTTTCAGTCAGAGTAAAGAGGAGCATTTGGAACACGTCAAGCAAGTGTTAAATACTTTGCAAAAGGAGACACTGCTTATAAATTTTAAGAAGTGTAGTTTTATGAAGAAAGAGCTCATTTACTTGATATTTGTAATCTCAGAAGAAGGTTTGAAGATGGACCCAGAAAAGATCCAGGTAATATTGGATTGGCCAATTCTGAGGAGTGTATTTGAGGTAAGGAGTTTTCATGGTCTTGCAAGTTTCTACAGAAAGTTTATAAGAGGTTTTAGTCAGATCTGTGCACCAATAATTGAAACAATAAAGGAGAGCAACTAGCCATTTAAGTGGACAAGAGCAACAAATCGGAATTTCAATTTGTTGAAAAAGAAGATCATTGAAAGACTTGTTTTGGCCTTACCAAATTTTGATAAAATATTCCAAGTTGACACTGATGCTAGTGGCATAGCAATTAGAGTTGTCTTGTGTCAAGAGCAAAGACCGATAGCTTATTTCAGTGAAAAGTTGAATGAGGCCAAGAGGAAGTATTCATCCTATGATAAGGAGTTCTATGCTATTGTGCGGGCATTTCTTGTGCAGGCTTTTAAGAAATGGAAGCATTATTTGTTGCCCAAAGAATTTGTGTTGTATTTAGATAACCATGCACTGCAGTTCATAAATAATCAGCCGAAGTGGGTGGAGTTTTTGCATAGTTTTACCTTTGTAATCAAACACAGAAGTGGCAAGTCAAACAAAAGTGTTGATGCTTTGAGCAGAGTAAATTTGATTATGCAGGAATTGAAGATTGGCATTTTGGGGTTTGAAGAGATGATTGATATGTATGAGGAAGACACAGATTTTAAAGAAATATATGCAGCTGTTCAAAATCCTGTGAACCATAATAGAAGCCAGTTAAAAAGTTTGTTGAGAAGTGCAAGATTTGTCAACATGCCAAAGGAAAAAGCCAAAACTCTGGGCTATATCAGCCATTTCCAATACCCAATAGACCTTGGGATGTTGTCAGCATGTATTTTGTTTTAGGTTTGCCAAAGACTCGAAGAGGACACGATTCTATCTATGTTATCGTAGATAGGTTTTCTAAAATGGCTCATTTTATTGCTTGTAAGAAAACTCGTGATGCAACTCACATTGCTAATTTGTTTTTCTCTGAAGTTATAATATTACATGGACTGCCTGTGAATATTGTTTTAGACAGGGATACAAAGTTCGTAGGACACTTCTGGAGGACTCTATGGAAGAAGCTAGGTACAAACCTCAGTTTTAGTTCAGCCTATCATCCTTAGACGGATGGACAAACTGTAGTGAACAGGAGCTTGGGAAACATATTAAGCAATGGGACTTAGCACTTGCTCAAGCTGAATTTTCCTATAATGATACTCCTAACCGGAGTACCGGGATGAATCCTTTTCAAATTGTTTTTGGGATGCATCCAAGAGGTGTGTATGAACTTAGAGATTTGAGCAAACAAGAGACAAGGAGTGCAAAGGCTGAAGAATTTGCAAAACAGATACAGAAGTTGCACGAAGATGTCAAGTAGAGATTACAAAAAAACACTCAAAAGTATAAACAAAGGGTTGATATGAAGAAGACTGAAAGGGAGTTTCAAGTAGATGATTTAGTCATGGTTTATCTGAGGAAGGAAAGGTTTCCAGTCGGGACCTATAACAAACTGAAAATGAAAAAGATAGGGCCATGTAGAATTTTGAGGAAGTTTTTCTCAAATGCATATGAGATTGAGTTACCAGCAGGAATTGGGATATCACCCATCTTTAATGTTGCAGATTTGTACCCATACAAAGGAATAAAAGAAGAACCTACAGAAGAGGAGGACCAGACTTTGAATTGGAAGGAACAGATGCCAAAGACAGCAAAGAAAGAAGTGGAAGCCATTTTGGAGAAAAGAGCAACAAAAAAGACCAGAGTACAGACCTTTATCAGTATCTAGTCAAATGGAAGGGACAATCAGTGGAAGATGCTAGTTGGATGACAGCAGCAGAGTTACAGAAGTTTAATATAGATCCTGAAACATTGATGGATCAATCTTTTCATCCCCGTGAGTCTGATGCAGGAGCATCCGGATTTAGCCAGCAATGTGATTGTGTGTTCACATGTTGTGGCTAACAAGAGGTGGAAAAAAATTGATTATTAATATTTTATTTAGCTTTAATTGTGAGAGGTTAGTTTGTTTTGATTTCCTAACTTAAATAGGAATAAAATAGCAAATTGGTTCTCCCTGCGAGGAGATTAAGCCAAATAGATTAGATCATGAGAATAGGATAGAATTTGTTTGTAGTTCAACGGAAAGCTAAAAAAGACAAAGAGAACTGCTTTTAGGTAGATATATAAGCGTGAATAGGTGTGAGAATAGATATAGAAAAAAGTGTGAGGTGTGAGAGAGGTGTGACATAGGAGTAGACAGGGAGGCGAAGCAATGTAAAATTCAGCCATAAAAGGGCTCGGCTCTGTCTATTTGTTTTCTACCTGTTAATTCCAAGTGTATTTTACTTTAATTCGACTGTTTGTTTTAAAACTATCGTCTTTTTGTATTCCTCTATTGAATGACAGACATCGCACCGCACACAGCGGGGTTTCTCTGTAAAAGGTTTATGTTAAGTTATTGATTTGAGCAAGCTTCGAAGTTCGTACATCGGCCATTGCGCATCGCAGATTTTAGTGTTACATGTTAAGACTTCACACTATAAGCTAATTGAGTTGCGACGCGAAGCAGATCAACAAAGGCACAGTGGGACCATTAGATCTGGCAGAGATCAATGGTGGAGCTTAAATCGCACCCAGCAAGATTTCACATCAGCGATTTTAGTGGTTATTATTAAGACATCGCACGGTAAGGAATTAAAGTTGCGGTTTTGATAAAGACGAGAGGTGGCGGCGTGATGTGATCGCAGATCGCGTAGGATAAGGAGCACGATTACTGCTAAACTCTAAAAGTTGCGACGTGCGATAGGGATTTCGTTGGGAGTTAAGAAATTGCAAAATCACAATATTGCGAAAGGTGTTAAAGCTGTGAAACAGTGGGGAGGTAAGTTGGTTAAGTTGCGAAGGTTAAGATTCATTGTGATTGTCAACGATTTGTGTGGGCCCATAACCCATAGGTCCGCAAACGTACTCTAAAAGTTTGCAGCCTTGTTGCATCAAGGTCAAATATATAAAGTTATGAAAGGCCAAAGAATTCAATTTACGGCATGTCAATGTTGATTTTCTTCAATAGACAGGTTGTCGTAGACCAAAGATTTGAAAGTAATGAAAAGCCACACAATCATATTCAGGAGATGTTAATCAGACATGTCAATTAATGTAGAATTGTAGCCTAGGGGAGAAATTCCAATATTCCACCAAGTTTCCAGGATGCGGGAATGCAAGAGCAGGGAAACGCACGTGGGAGATGTGTGGGAGCCACCCTAAATATTAGAGAAATTCAGGAGGGATTGGGGGGCATCAGTGTCCCTAGCATAGAGATACCCGACTCTAAAATAATAAAAATAAAAATAATAATGATAAAAACACAGCAATAACAATTCATCTCATGTAAATTCATTATATTGCAATGTAAATAATAAATACTAAACAGTAAACAATTCATCCTATGCAAATTCATCATTGTGCATCATAATTTGTCATGAAAATATATTCGTGGGAGCTTTGCAGATAGGAATTTATTATGCTTGTCGGAGATTTCTGTCTGCAAAACAAAAGATCCTTGCTACTGTTTTGCAATTAAATAAAAAATACATAGTGTTACATTCAAGATAGAATGTGGACGAGAAGAAAGAAAATAAATAAACAAGAAGCACTAGAGACACAAACTTGTAAGAGAAGAAGGCCAACAAGTGGAACAAATGTGAGAAACCTACAAAACAAAAGATCCTTGTTACTGTATTGCAATTAAATTAGGAATTCATATTGGTGCATTCAAAACAGAACATAGGAGGATCAGTCTTCTTCCATCCAATAAACAGGTTAGCCACGACCTAAGTTCAGCCTAGTCACATTTAAAAGAAGCTCATAGAGGCAGCTCCATTGGCAATCGCCTTGTTATAAAGTATGATGCAAACCATAAGACTCAATGTTCAATTCCCCTTGTGGGTCAAGCCAACAAAACAAAAACAATAGAACATGGGCAAAATAGAATGGGGGGTTTGCACCTAGGTGTCCCCCTTTCATAAGGGAGTGCCAAGACGCTCCCCTTTAAAGGGATGCCTAGATGGCCTCTTTTTTAGGAAACAAACTCCCCACACTAGGGACACATTTCCCCACATTTCCCAAAAGGAAGGTTGAGGAAACATTTCCCCAGGCACACCCCACCCCTCAGAGCATAAGCAAGGGAGCGGACCCTCAACCCTTGGGAACACGTTCCCATGGAACAAAGAAATTTGTATTCTCCTTGAAACAAGCAATAACAATGTTTAATTTAGTAAAACATGGTAGCTATTATAAGACACATCCCAGCACAATTTCATCTCTCTGCAAACTTCAGCGACAACATGAAATTCAGTAGATAATGAATCACTGATGTAGAAGAAAAAGTGGCAAATCCCTGATGGGGGACAATTTGTTATAATAAAATAACGTATATTATTAGTTACAACGGGATAATAGCATGATGAAGTTAGCCATTATGAGCTTGTGGTGCACTCTTGGGATTGCTCCCAACCGCTGCCAGGATAGGAGGATTTTGCCCAATTTTACATTACTTTTAATTTTAAATATTGGGGCCTGTGTGAAGTCCCCACGCCCTCAACAAAAGGGGCTTAGAGCATATAAAATCCCTGATCCCTAGCTTTCTCCTTACATTTCCTTTAGGAAAATTGTAATTAATATAATTAATGTTTTAATTATCTTTAACCTGCTCTTCAAGGATTGTTAAGTATTCTTCAGTTAGGTCAAGACATTCTAATTGTTGCATTACACATTGATGATTTGATCTGCACAGGGAACAATTTTGAACTATTTCAAAAGTTTCAAGTCACATATGATCGCTGAATTTGAGATGACAAATCTTAGTGAGTTGCATTATTTCTTGGACATTGAAGTATGGCAAAAGGAAGATAGTATTTTCATGTCACAACCAAAGTGTATTTAGGATATTTTAAAGAAGTTCAACATCATGAGTTACAAACCAGTCACTACTTTAGAAGTCAGGTTGAAGTTATATTGTGTGAAATTTTAATTACTGTTGCAGTTACTAGTTATTATTCTCTTATCAGTTTAGATTAGGTCTTCTACAAAATCTTGTGGCAAATATTGAATAAAACATAACTAAAACTTTGAAAACTAAATAACCACAGGAACTGAGAAAATTATGCACACACAAATAATGAACACCGGTATTTTCAGACAAATGTCCCTCGAAAAACCCCAAAGGAAAAACCAATTATGCAAATGAGAGTTTTAATTATTAAATTCTTCAGCAAAAATATTACAACTGGTTACCGTAAAATGGTAAACCTCCAGAAAATTATTTTGATCACTTATGCAAGTCTCCCTAACCTCTTGGAAGCAATTTGTCCCACCAGAACAAATTTGGCCTCCCTCTGAAGCCCGATCTGGCTCACACGTGTGGCCTAGCATATAGACCTAGCCCCCCTGGCAACTGGCACTCGCTGGGAAAATCAACTCGGCCTCCACTGGAAAATCGATCCTCTTGTGCAAAATGATCTCTCCTACAAATTTTCCTTGCTCCAAAATTTCTCCCTCTCTGTGCAATCCGCACTGCCTGCTTGGGTAATTTGCACCCCCCACTGGAGAAATTAACCACTGGAAAATCGGCCTCTCTCTGTAGAAAAATCGATCTCTAATTCTCCCTGGACATCACTGTGAAGAATCTCTCTAGTAATCTCAGTTGAAACCACTCTTGTTGATGTCCCTGCACTGCCTTTGCCCCCTTGCTATCACTGCAACTATGTGTCTTGATGTTTCTGTGTGTTCTCCAAATGACCCATCAATCTCCTCTTATAATCTCTTATTGACGAATCAACAACCATGATCTAATTACAATTGATGGCTGAAATCATCTTTCCCCCATCAAGTGACTTTTCCGAAAGTGTCTAAAGGAAAATTGATTTATGCCAATCAATACTGATTAATTAAGCTTATTTCCTTAAATTAGACTTATGAAGATTAATTAACTACTTAATTAATTCTAATCCAGTGAAACAGGAATCGGCGAGTTTGCCAATTAATTGCGATTTGCACTCTACTCGGCGGCTAAACGAGGCGACTCAAAACTAGACGAGTCAAACTCACGTTGACTGAGTTTGACTCATGGTCAACACGAGTTTGACTCGCGCGGAGGCGATTAACCCGATTAACCCGACTACTTGGCCAGTAGGTTTTGCGCGTGAAGTGGTTCTTTTCTGTTTTATTAACATGCCACTGTTTTATTTACACGCTGCCATCGTGGAGCCATCACTGTTGGAGCCGCCATCGTTGCTACAGTTGCCGCTGCTGGAGCCACCATTGCTGTGCCGGCTGCTTGTTGTGGAGTTGCCGCTGCTAGAGCCTCACACTGCACACAAACTTCAAACTCCTAACTGCTGTGCCTGTCGCCGTCGCGAGTTCAAACTTCAAACTCCTCACTGTGCCTGCCGCCGTCGTTCAAAGCTCAAACTTCACAAGTTCACACATTGTCGTCGGGAGTTCGGGAGTCCAGCAAACTGTAAGTGTCCACTGTCGAGTTTAACATTTTTTTTTTTTAGTTTATCGGATATCCAATAATAAATAAATTTTTTTTAAATTTTTTTAATAAACTAAAATCTAATGTAATTAAAAAATCTAATAAATTATAATACGATAAACAGTAAACTAATATCTAAATTCTGTAAATTTAAATATAAATTGAATTCTGTGTATTTCTGTCTTGATCTGCACCATTTCTCACTCTGAGTCCAATTGTTTCAATGGTAATTTAAGTATTAAAATCCGCTAGGAACATAGAAGGGAAACTTGTTTTTTCATAGTATGATTATGTGAAGAACGTTCGTTGTTTCATTTTTCCATGTACAAAGGTTGATTGGGTAATCAATCTTTACAATTTCTTTACCTTCAGTGACAAAACCTTCCAGTGAGTTTAGTTGAGTCAAATGCCTATTGAGAAGGTCAAATTTCAATTAAGTAGAACTGCCCTATACATCATTCCAGCAATCTTCTTTATGGGGAGTATATCCTTCCAAATCTTTTATGCCTTATTAAGCTATAAGAATAATCTCAAAATGATGCTAGATAAACTCAGCCCAGTCTAGCTATGAAAGAGAAATTGATCTATGTCATTCTGCTTAATAATTTCAGCAGCAGCAAATCTGTTTGAGGTCCTTTGCAAGGGACATGACTTACTTTTGCTTGACAAGTATAGCAATGACTAGGTGTGGATGCAAGGCAGATTTCAGTCAAGTAGTAATGATGTCTCCAAATTTATGCTGAATCCTGATTATTCTAAAATGATCATTTAAAAATTTAAAATTAAACTTTTAATTTATATCAGAGATTCAGATTCCAGAAAATAAATATCTCCTTTTTTAATTTTTATTTTTTTTGCCTTCTTATTTTGCAGGAAGTTAGGTACCACAACAATGCTGAGGGAGAAGGATTTTGCTTGGGCTTATTGTGACAAGATTCCCGGAAGCGCCAAGCTCCTTTGTAAATTTTGCAAAAATGAACGTAGTGGAGGCATCTATAGATTCAAGTACCACCTTGCACAGATACCCGGGCATGATATAGGTCTCTGCGGCAAGGTTGACGATAATGTCAAACACCAAGCAACCTTGGCCCTTAACATGTTGAGTCAGCATAATGCTAAGAGAGCAAAGCAAAAACAAGAAATAGGAACTCTTGGAGTTGACGTTTCTTCTTCCAATACCCCCTTTTCATCTCCTTCTATTGAGTCCTCAATGCCATTCCCAAGTTTCTCACACATGCCTCCAAGTCCAAGTCAAACTCAAGCCCAAATGAATCGACCTGAATTCAACACTGGAGGTGGAAACATAAACACTTTTTTTCCTCCCCGCACAAAACCTGATTCCCAACCTACCTTGGATGGCACTGGTTGGAAAAAAGATATCCATAGACAAGCAAGGAAGGCCATTGCTAACTTTTGGTTCTATTTTGACATACCTTTCCATTGTGCCAGAAGTCCTTATTGGCAAGCTATGATTGATGCAGTCGCTGTTGCAGGTCCAGGATTCAAAGCCCCTACATCAGAGAGCCTTAGGACATATTTGTTGTTAGAGAGTGTTGAAGATGCCATGCTTGTGCTAGCTGAGTTTCGTTCATCATGGGTAGAGACAAGGTGCACCATCATGAGTGATGGATGGACTGATCAGAGGAATAGAACTTTAATAAATTTCCTTGTAACTTGTCCAGCAGGTACAATGTTTCTCAAATCAGTGGATGCCTCAGAAAAGGTTAAGACTGCCCAACTTATTTGTGAAATGATGGAGGAAGTCGTTCAAGAAGTGGGAGAAGAACATGTTGTACAAATTGTCACCGACAATGCAGCTAATTATATGGCTGTTGGTAGACTTTTTGAGATTAGGCACCCCACTATTTTTTGGACCTCTTGTGCTGCCCATTGCATAGATTTAATGCTTGAGGATATTGGTAAGCTTCATTGGATACATGAGGCTGTGGAGAAGGCAAAATCCATAACCAAATACTTGTACAACCACACTATTGTCCTAAACACCATGAGAAAATACACTGAAGGTAAAGAAATTGTTCGACCTGCAGTGACTAGATTTGCAACAAATTTCATATCTTTGCAATCTGTGGTTGAGCAAAAGATAAATCTGAAGAGGATGTTCTTGGGACCTGAGTGGATGGCATCTAAACATTCCAAGGCCCTTGAAGGCATTGAAATTGTTGCGCTTGTGTTTAATGACGATTTTTGGAAAGATGTCGAAGAGATTATTGCTGTGACAGAGTCCCTTGTCAGAGTTCTCAGGTACTTCAAGTCTTTTAACTTTTTTCATTTTTAAAATTTCATTTCAAGCTTCTTTTTATTTTCAAAGTTTCATATTTCATTAATTTTGAAAGCTAACTTTCAGGATGGTTGATGGTGACAAACCCGCTATGGGTTACATTTATGAGGCGATGGATCTCGCAAAGGAGACCATCAAAAGAAGATATGGGGATGAGGAGGCAAAGTATTTGCCTCTTTGGGATATTATTGATGCACGTTGGGATAGGCAATTGCATTCCCCTTTACATGCTGCTGGGTACTTCTTAAACCCACAGTATTTTTATGATAAGAGCAAATTTAATGAAGATGGGGAGGTTGGCAGAGGACTTATGACATGCATTGAAAGGTGCTCCCCTGATCCAGAAATTCAAAGCCGTGTCTTTTCCCAATTACAGGATTATAGGACGCCAGCCAAATTATTTGCCTATACCAGTGCTATACAAGAAAGGACTAAGATGTTGCCAGGTACCCTTAAGGCTTCATCAATTCATTAAATTTGTTTAAAATTTATTTTGTCTGTAAAATGTTTTATTAAATTTTGTTTTCTTTTAAGTTTTTACTATTTAGTACTTACTACTCACAAACACTTGGCATTTGCTAGGTCTTTGGTGGCAAAATTTTGGTACTGATACCCCAGATTTGAAGAGATTCGTCATTCGAATCTTAAACCAATCATGTAGTGCTTCAAGTTGTGAGCACAACTAGAGCATGTTTGAGAAAATACATTCTAAGAAGTGCAATCGATTGACACAAAAGCGCTTAAATGACCTTGTATTTGTCCATTACAATCTACGACTTCGCAACAAGCAAATACTAGTTGAGAGCCTGAATTTGAAGTTTTCATAATTTGATTTGCACTTTAAAATTTAAACTTTAAAGTTCAAACTTTAATTTACATTTCAACGTCTCATGATAATGATAGGTTTGGATCATTCACCAATCGACCTTGAGGAGATAGATCTGCAAACTACAAATGCATCAGATTCGGTCCAAATAGAGGAGGAGCCTCCTCTTTTAAGTCTACATGACTTGGAGAACTTAGAGAGTCAAGCAAGTGAAGGAGTGGGAGGAATCGCTTCTAGTTCTCACTCTTAGAATCTTAGACTCTCGGTTATTGATTTTGTACTGATTTGCTTGGCATTATTTTCAATTTTGTAAACTTTTAGAAGCATATGCTTCTGGTTCTATGTAGTCACTGGTTAGGACTCAGTACTTCGGATCATGTTTGGACTCGTAACATATATGAGATACTTATTCATTCATGATATTTTGGTCATCTATTGATATTATGCATTGTTTGGACATGGCTTTATTGAATATCAATGAAAAATATTTGTTTTAATTAGATATATGTGTATATCTTTATTTATTGAATTTGTTGATTTTTTCCCGATCCAATTCAAACTCTTCGCTCTTTTGCCTCGCCAATTTATTGCCAATTCCAAGTCTGGTAACATTGTTCTAATCAAGGCCTTATCTTGCGAAACCTTTTTTGGGTATTGGGAAAATGTGTTCCTTAGTCTCATAGACACAATTTGAGACTAGAACACCTATCCAAGCTGCACAAACTAACACTCCCTCTTAGCGAGGAAGGTGTTCTACATAACACCCAACTTGTCACTGAAGAAGATGAACCTTGCCTTCCCCAAAGCCTTCGTCAGTATATTTGTACCTACTCATCTATAGGTATATACTAAATCTAGACAATCTTGCATTGCACACAAACCCTGATGTAGTGATATTTGATGTCTATATGTTAGGACCTGTTGTGAAACACTGGATTTTCTTACAACCTGATGCAACTCTAATTGTCACAATGTATCACCGTTGTCTCTATCCTCTGACCAAACAACGCTACTAGCAGCTTCCGAAGCCATATGGCCTCACATGTAGCCATGCTCACTGCAACGTACTCTGCCTCTACAAAACTCGGTGCCACGGGCTTTTGCTTCCTGTTGTACCAAGAAACAACTCCTAATCCCATGTTGAAGTAGCACCCTTAAGTGTTTTTCTGATCCACTGTGTTACCTACCTAGTCTGCATAGTATAGCCCACCAACCTGACACCATCACCTCGAGCATATTTGATCCCATACTTGACTGTGCCAGGAAAATACCTCAGCACATGTTTTGTCGTTGTCCAATGCACTCCCTTTGGCTCCACCATGAACTGGCTGAGAGGGTTTACTACATAGGATATGTTTGTCCTGGTGTTGATCAGATACATGAGAGAACTATCAACCGTCTATATAAGGTGGGGTCCACATCATTTTCTCTGGATGCATCTATCTTCCTCTAATTAGTGATCATGGGAGTAAACATGGCTCTGCAATCGTCCACCCCAAATCTCCTCAGGATCTCTACGCAGCATTTCCCTTGACCAAGGAAAATCTTGCCATTTGTCTGCCATACCTCCATGCCTAGAAAATAGTCCATGAGCCCCAAATTATTCATCTTGAACTTTGTTGCAAGGTCCCTCTTGCACTCCTCGATAATCCCCAATGAACCTATCAAGAACAAGTCATCCACGTATAGAACAAGAATGAGAACATCACCCCCAACCACCAAGTAGTACAGGCTTGAATCTGCCTCACTCTTCACAAATCCCATGCCCTGCAAGTATCTGTCGATGCGCTCGTACCACACCTTGGGAGCCTGCTTGAGCCCGTACAAAGTTCTCTTCCACCTGCACATGTGGGTCTCTCTGTTGTGTGCCACAAAGCCCTCTGGTTGTTCTATGTACATCTCCTTCTCCAGTTCACCATTAAAGATTTTCCATCCCATCTGTGTTGGTAATGAGATCGCAACTCCTATAGAAGTGTACCTAGCCACAGGAGAAAATGGCTCCTCGTAATTTATACCCTCCTTTCGAGAGAACCCCTTGGCCACGAACCTAGCCTTATATTTCTTAATGTTGCCATCTGCATCGTGTTTGATCTTATAGATCCATCATGATGAAATCATCACCATGTCTGTCCATTTGGGTACA
Source organism: Pinus albicaulis (assembly GCA_034641835.2). Lineage (NCBI taxonomy): Eukaryota > Viridiplantae > Streptophyta > Pinopsida > Pinales > Pinaceae > Pinus > Pinus albicaulis. Next base: position 1,556,426,303 of record CM076575.1, read on the forward strand.
ACCTCCCACACATTGTTCTGCATGATTGAGGAGTAATCCTCAACCATCGCATCTCGCCACACCTATTGTTGTGCGGCCTCCTCATAGCTGGAAGGCTCGTTATCTACTGATTGACTGACTAATGCCATGTAGCCAATGTATCGCTTTGGTTGTCTCCACTCTCTATTGCTCGTCCTAGGAGTCCCCACAAACTCTTGAGCATCTCTAAGTGTTTGTTTAACTTCACGATTCCTCCCGCCAACAGTGAAGTTGGGAATATCCACTTCCATATCCTCCTAATGCATCTTTTTTATTTGCTGCTCTATGCTCTACAAAGCCTTAGGAGCACTCCCACCTGAACTCGTGCTCATACTAGTCACTATACTCCTTCTCTATTGTTGCCCCTAATTTTGTAGCTCAAGTCTAGGAGCTTTTGCTAGTTGCTCACTATGATCTTCAACTATTGGAAACTCTCTAGACCTTTTGTACACCTTGTCCTCCATGAATTGGACATCCCACCTAACTATAATCCTTCTAGCTCCTGGGATGAAGATCTTGTATGCCTTCGAGGTTTCGTTGTAGCCAACGAAGTAACCTCGCTTTGCAGTCTAATCCAACTTTGAATGTATCTCCCCTGGAATGTGACAATATGCTAGGTAGCCTAGCCAAATATCCTAAAACGACTGACATTTGGCTTCTTCCCTGTGAATGCCTCCTCGGGTGTCATCTTTCCAAGCGCTCTATGTGGGAGCATCTTTTGTATATAAATTGTTGTACATGCCTTTGCCCATAGATAGCGTGGGAGATCCTGGTCATATAACATTTCTCTCACTGCCTCTGAACTAGATCGGTTCTTTCTCTCAACAACCCCATTTTGCTGCGGGTTGTAAGGAATCGTCCACTCTCTCTTCATTCCTGCCCTAGTACAGAACTCCTGGAATTCTTTGTTGGTGTACTCACCCCCATTGTCTGACTGAAGATTCTGGATATTTTTGCATGTCACATTCTCCACTAGAGCCTTAAACTCTTGAAAGCGACAAAAGACCTCATCCTTGGTCTTCAAGAAATAGATCCAGGTCTTCCTGGAGAAAACATTGATAAAAGTAGCAAAAGTACTCATACCCTCTAAGAGATTTCGTTGACATCAACCCACATATATCTGAATGCACAAGGCCAAGTATCCCCTGCAATCTATTGTCACTCCTTGGAAAATATGCTTTCACAAACTTCGCCACACACATCCTCTGCAAACATTGACATGCTTTGTGCTCACCTCTGGAACACCTGTCACCATCTCACGAAGCAATCTAAGTGCTCCATGATAAATATGGCCCATCCTCTTATGCCAGAGCTCCCCTTGGTTGCTCAGACCACTGCTACTAACTAGTGCCTTCAGAGTGTCCATCTGCAGTTTGTACAAGTCGAAATCTGGTGAGGTAGGAAGTCACGGCTTCTACCTAGTGCTACTTGATGATCCTCAGCTTCTCCTTGAGAATCATCTTCTTGTTTTCTGAAGGATCCTGGTACAGTTTTACTATGGCATCCCACGTCTCCTTTGTTGTGCCTTTATCTCCGATAAGTGGAACAATATGGTCCTTCACTCCATCAAGGAACATCCTGTTTGTTTCGGCATTCTCCTTTCTGCAGGTGGCCTGTTGTTGTGGATATGTCAGGACGACAATTACATTCTTTGCATACTCCTTCAGTCCATACTCATCCAAAAGGAATGACATTTTGACCCTCCACACGCCAAAAATTAAGGCTCCTTGCAACCTGTCCTAATCCCTCAAACCTGTTGGGGCCATCTCTAGAAAACTTGGAAATGTTGCAAACTCAAATAAACTGGAGAAATAACTGAAGAAATCGAACTAGATTAAAACCCTGGGCTTACTCTTCCTGTGTTCGGCGCAGATCTTCATTTTGCCCTCAAATTCGCTCTGATACCATGTGAAATTTTAATTACTGTTGCAGTTACCGATTATTATTCTCCTATTAATTTAGATTATTTGTCTTCTACAAAATACTTACAGAAAATACTGAATAAAACACAACTGCAACTTCACTGAAAAATAAATGACCATATGAACTGAGAAAAGTATGCACACACACACACACACACAAATAATGAACACTAGTATTTTTAGAAAAATGTCACTGGAAAAATCCCGAAGGTTAAACCAGTTCTGATCTTTAGCAAAAATATTACAATTGGTTGTCGTAAAATGGCAAACCTCCGGAAAATTATTTTGATCACTTATGAAGTCTCCCTCACCTCTTGGAAGCAATTCGTCCCACGAGAACAAATTCAGCCTCCCTCTGAAGCTCGATCTAGATCGCACGTGTGGCCTAGCAAATAAACTCAAGCCTCCTGGCAACTTGCACTAGCTGGGAAAATCAACTCAGGCTCCACTGGAAAATCTAACTTCAGCTGGCAAATTGATCCTCCTGTGCAAATCGATCTTTCCTGCAAATTCTCCTTAAATTGGAATTTCTCCCTCTCTGAGCAGCTCGCACTGCCTGCTAAGGTAATTCACCACGCCTGCTAGAGCAATTCGCATCACTAGAAAATCAACCTCTCTCTGCAAAAAAATCGATCTCCAATTTTCCCTAGAAATCACTGTGAAGAATCTCTCCAGTAATCTCTATTAAAACCCTTGTTGTTGATGTCCCTATGTTGCCTCTACGCCCTTACTATCACTGCAACTCTTATGTCTTGATGTTTAAGTGTGTTCTTCAAATGACCATCTATCTCCTCTTATAATCGCTCATTGACAAATCAATGGCCATGATCTAATCACAATTGATAGCTAAGATCATCTTGACCCCATCAAGTGACTTTTTCGGAAGTATCTAGAGGAAAATCGATTTACCCCAATTAGTACTGATTATTTAAGGATATTTCCCTAAATTAGACTTAGGAAAACTAATTAACTGCTTAATTAATTATAATCAAGGTCTTTTCTCACGAAACCTTTTTTGGGTATTGGAGAAATGTTATCATTAGTCTCAAAGACACAATCTGGGACTAGAACACCTGCCTGAGTTACACAAACTAACATACAGAAATAATGACTACAATCCAGTTGATGCTACTCTATATTGTCAATCAGTTGGAAGTTTGATCTACCTAAATACAACTTGACCAGATCTATCTCTTGCAGTCAACATCGTATCAAGATTTATGTCAACTCCCCAGGAAATCCATCAGAAAGCAGTTAAAAGAATTTCGAGGTATCCATGCAGTACAATTGGTTATGGTTTGGTATACAGGTCCATAGAAGATTTCAAATTGATTAGTTACACAAATTCGGGCATACATTCAGCATGGGTTCAGCAACAGTTGCTTGAAGTATTAAAAAGCAACCTACAGTTTCACTCTCCACAACAGAAGCAGAGTATAAAGCAATAGCTATAGCAACTTGTGAAGCAATGTGATTAAGAAAAATTTTGAAGGATCTACATGAACAGCAGGAACAAGTCACACAGTTGATTTGTGATAATCAAAGTGCTATTCAAATAACTAAAAATACAGTTTTTCACAAGAATACCAAGCACATGGATATATAGTATCACTTTATTCAATAATTGGTTCAGCAAGGTAAGATCAAGATTATGTATTGCAGTACAAAAGAGCAGGTTGCACATATTTTACGAAGGCACTACCAAACGACAAGTTCTACACATTCAGAGATGATCTTGGAATCCTCCCAAATGATCATTATGGGGGAGAAGTACTGAAATAATGATTCCATTTATTTATTCTTAGTCAATTTGTTATGTGATCATATCTTTTAATGAGATATTAGAGATGGAGATTTTCTTGTTGATTAGATTGTGGAGACTAGTTGAGCAATATTAGGAGCTGTTTGTTTCATATGATAAGCGCATTCACATGTATATATACAAGCCTTTATACTGAGAATATCTGAGCTGGTGTATTGTATTTCTGTATTTTTATGTTGCTCCATTTTTGCTGGTGTGATACTTTCTCTTCACCATTGACCTATTACTTGGTCATTTTTTACCTCAACCATATGGACAGTCTGAAAGAAATCCTTTATTTTCTTTTACATCAAAATTACTATTGGTTGTTGCATTAATGACTACACCCAAGAGTCAGACTCGCATATTCATATCGAGTATTGTTGACCATGTACATATCAACAGTTCCAATAAGCAGAATGCAAAGCAGTGGATAAAAATTTTTGAATTATTGTCGTCATTGTAATCCCAAAATCTGAAATTTTATTGTAAAAGTTATATTAGTATGACTATTAAGCCATGTAACAACACCTAGGTAAGCCTATAATTCTTAACAAAGGGTTTCACCCTATGGAGTTTTTTAACCTCCCCAATTATTTGTGTTTGTAAACACGAATAATTGGCAGAGTTTTTCTCCCAAGCATCCCCCAAAGCTAGAGTGGAATTCATTGGTAAGGTCTTAGGTGAGTTCTAGTGTTATTGAGTCTGTGTACTTTATCATACTAGATCATGTGTCTTGTGTCACAAAATTTGGTTGAGTCTAAAGAGGTTGTGTCTAGTGTAAAATTCCCCTTCTATGGGTAATTATTGTAATATCTTGATGTACAAAATATTTTGGTGAACAAAAATACTTTGCAAAAAATATTTTAGAGGGTGACAAAAATATGTGTAATCCCCTCTTGAGTCTTTTATTTAATTTTATGACAAAAATAAAAAAATAAAAAATTAGCCAGAAATTGTCAAAAAATAAAACGAGAGGAAAAAATTAATTACTCTCCAAGTGAAAAATTTATCAAGAAATTATTGAGGCTATTCTTCAATGGGAAAAATTCAAGTCAAAATTAAAAGTCATTTCCAAGGCAAAATGTCCCAGTCAAGAAATTTGTTGGACAAGGAAGACAATTTTTTCAGCAGATCAATTTTTTTCGACCAAGTGGTTAATTATTTTGCACAAGTTACAACAATTTTATTTTTGAAGATTCAAGGGACCACAATGAACCTAAAAGTTCAATCTTGGCCCACCCTATTCATTTATCAATGAGATCAAAATTTTATTGGAGATTTATGCAGCAGTTATCAGGGGATGAAATTATTTTGGCAAGGATTAAGCCTTGGATCAAGTCAAACTAGTCATTTTTCCAATTGGGGGTCAGGGCGGGGAGTGGGGTCTAGAACTATCATTTTTTGTATATTAGGAAGCCTTAGGCTCCTCATTTGATCATCTTATGATGAAATATTTGGGTATTGTAACGAAAAATCTTTAGCAAGTTCTGAGTCAAGTTGTTGGATGTAATTTCTCTTTTGCACTAATAAAATCAAAGACGTTGAGGATTTAACTTGCGATGGTGTTCATTTTCTGCTTCTTATGGTAATGTTGTTTTGAATCGTGCTTTGATGCTCTACTGAATAATATTGTCAAGTTATTATTTCATTTGCCAGTAGTTGGATTATCAATTTGCACAGGTATCTTGCATTAGGTACTGGGTTTAGAAAAGCATTCTAGCTCACTCGATCTAGCAGGTATCTCTAGATCTTGAGTTTTTAACGTGTATCTGACCCCTCCTGATCTAATAATGTTATTTCAAGTGTATAGAGATATTTTGATATTCAGATCTTGGGTGTGAGGGGAAGTCTTCAATTGGGCAAGCCAACACTCAAGACAAGAAGTGTAAAAGCCCATCGTGTTAAATTTTCCAAGTCTTATCTAACAATTTGTGTGCAGCAACTTGGCCATGGCATAAAATTTAAAAATTATTTCTCCACTCAAATTTTCCTCTAATTCAATTAGTTAGATCCGCTTATTAAAGCTTGTAATTCTTATTTCTAAATATTGTACCTGATTTTGTAAAATTATTTTACTAACACTTGTGTCTTATTTTTATAGTGTAAATATTAAAGGGGTTTTAATTTCAAATTTGAATTTTATCTATAAAAAGTGGAGGATGGCTAGCCTTTTCTGACTTTGCAAGTATCATATCACTTGATCAAGAGGCCAATTCGAATTTTTGAGGAAGCAAGCCCTCACCTAGCCTAGACAGCTAGGGTTTAGGCAATTTTTCATCTTTGATGGGGTTGTCCAGCTTTTTGGAAGAAGTCGTTCAGCTTTTTTAGGATGGATCTAGCCTTTAGAGGCCTTGATCTACATTACCCAATTCTCCAATCTTCAATGTCCAGCTCTTTTGTGGAGGCTGCTAGCCCTAGAGGGCTAAATTCACTGCAATTGGCAAAGATTTCTCACTTAAGGGTTTTGCAAGCAAGATTTCTAAATAATCATATTTTTTGTGGCTCATACTTGACTTGGTTGCTCATTAAAGGTAGCCGCAGGGATTTTTGAGGTTATTAGGCCTGGCTGCAGGCCCAATAGGCCTCTTCTAGCCTAGCCGCAAGCCTAAGAGGGCCTAAAAGCCCTAGTTGCAGCCCTTATTGGTTTGATAATCTCATCATTATTGATTTTTGGCACTTAGTGTTTGCGGGCTTAATCACATTTTTGCAAGGGTTTGGAAGTGGTTTCTCATTGAATAATTGTCATTATAAATCTCTGATCCATAAGGGCTTGAAGTACTTGACTAATCATTGGTTTTGCAGGCCTAAGATTCACTTGGAGGTGGTTTTGTGGGCTTAATCTAGCCTTTTAACCCTAGCTGCAAGGCTGAAAGGCCTTTTTCACCTTAGCCGCAAGGGTTTTGAGGGCTTTTTTCCCTAGTCGCAGTCCCAAATAGGCCAATAGGCTCAAAAACAATTTTTGAGGGCTAAAACTTGACCTATCAGTCATCTAGGCTTGGCCGCAGCCCTAAGAGGCTCCTCTAGCCATAGTCGTGAGGGTTTGAGGGTCTGATCATATTATTTCAAAGGCTAATTTTTCTGGTTGCAGGTATTTGGAGAAGCTACATTGCATCTTTGAAGCCTATATACATTGCTCTTGAGTCACTAAACTTGGCATCTCAATCATTGGAGGAAGGCTGCAAGGCCTTGTATGTTTGTATGATCCTATCATACATCCTTCATTGATAGTCATAACATATTCAGATCTGAAGTAAAATACACAGTGATATAATCAATCTAAAATTTAATAATAATAAGCCTAAAACAACTTAAAGACATCACACATTAACTACAAAGGCTTAATCGTTGTTTTAGCTCTTGTGCTCTTTCGTTTGTCACTGATTTCATGTTGACAATTGGCTGATTGCATCATTTCAGAGGTCTGATATAAATTTCTAAAAGTCTGATCCAAAGTTGCAGTTATATCTCCTGCTCCTAAGTTGATCATTGTATGCTAGGAAGTGTGCTTGAATTGGTTTATCTCTTGGCTTGAGGTTAACTTGTCTAATCACTAACCCTTTCTCTCATTGCACCTCATTTTGCATCTCTAGATCTCTTATTTTGAATCTTTTGTTGCATGTCATTTCTATTTCATCACTGCTAGCAATCTCATATTGTTGCTTATAGTTGTGCTCTTGCTATCGTGTGATTTTTCAAAGTTGCAAATATCATAAGTGAAAGAAAGCTTCTAATAAGCATACATGAGTGATAAGGGGATATTGCTATCATTGCCATAATCATTTCACTGTGCTTGTAAAATCTTGAACTTTCTATTTGTTACATTATAAGTAAGAGGAATTCTAATAAGCACATTAAGACCATCTTAATAGTATTGTTTCATTGAGCTAATCTCTAAGTGCTTCATAAGCTGCTATTGGCATTCTTGTAATCTTGTGCTTTAAGGTTAATATTTGAATAACCTTTGATCACAAGTGGTTTGATTGTTCATCCTAAAGCATTGGAGCATAATTGTATCTCATTGAAGCAAGCAAATCCCATTTGCATCTTCATTCTAGATTAGAAGTGCATATTTAAAATTTACCTCCAAGCATAAGCTTGGTTGATAGATATTTAGGGCCACCTTCTCTTTCAAATTGTGACAAGTGTCTTAAAAACAGGCCAAATCGAATAGGATTCGGCCGAGTCGACCGAGACGAACCCTTGCCCGGACTGGCTCAAAACAAAAATCGGGCCAAAGGCCGGTTCGGTAACAAACCGGCCGGCTCGGCCGAGTTTGAATTAACTCGGCCGAGCCAGTCGGATCCCAGGCCGCAGCGTAAAAAAGGAGGGAGACAAACTCCAAATCAGTGTGTTTGTCAGTTTTAGGTTTTTTTGATGGTGGATCTAGCCTTTAGAGGCCTTGATCTACATTACCCAAGTCTCTGATCATCAATGTCCAGCTCTTTTGTGGAGGCCGCTAGCCCTAGAGGGCTAAATTCACTGCAATTGGCAAAGATTTCTCACTTAAGGGTTTTGCAAGCAAAATTTCGTGGATATAATCATATTTTTTGTGGCACATACTTGACTTGGTTGCTCATTAAAGGTAGCCGCATGCATTTTTGAGGTTATTAGGCCTAGCCGCAGGCCCAATAGGCCTCTTATAGCCTAGCCGCAAGCCTAAGAGGGCCTAAAAACCTAGTTGCAGCCCTTATTGGTTTGATAATCCCATCATTATTGATTTTTGGCACTTAATGTTTGCGGGCTTACTCACATTTTTGCAAGGGTTTGGATTCAATAGATAGATAAACATAATTTTAATATCACAACCATGAGGCCAGCTCTATAGAACAGAGATGCTTACATCCAATGCTACATTTTCATCAAAATAAAAGGAGAGAGAGTAGGATAAAGGCTTCCAAACTATGGCAGAAATACCCACAGGAATGTAGTATTGTGGCAAGCAGGGTTGTGATTGGGCTTATACTAACATGTAGACTCGGGTTCAAAAGCCTCCAAGTGAGTGCAGATGAGATTCTATAAAAAGTATTTCCCAAAAAAAATGGTAGAAACTCTCTAAGGCAGCAAAGCTATTGAAATGATGTACAGCAAAGCTTGCAGTCTAATTTTATTTTATTTTATTGTTAGTTTACTATTTTCCGAGGAAAACCTTTAGAAGAAGCCCAAGGAGTGCTTCCCCACATTCATGGTTGACATCCCTAGTAAACCTATTGTCATAGATTAATGCACCTCGCCCAAGGACATCCAAACCGAGCACCTGCTGATATGGAACTAGCCAAATGCGCATGAACATTGACAACTGGTTGAGCTAACCACTTGGCTAATTTAGTTTTAGACTTGTAAATATAACAACTTTGTACTTAGCTTTAATAAATGCTATGCTGGGTATTGTAAGTTACCCATAGCATGCACCTCATGTTATAGTTAGTCATCTGTTGCCAGTTACAATGAGACTCCAACAAATGTAAACCACAAGTTTATAAAAGTAACAAAGATATTTTACCTGTTTTCTTTGGAATCTGGCAAAATTGGAAGATATTTTCCAGGCACTCTCAAAGCCGCCCAAAAGCATAATGCAAGACCAATAAATATCTCAAATAGAACCTGTATATCAGAGAAAAATATCTCAGTGTGTAATGGAAAATATCCAAGATATTATTCTTATTTTGGCTAAGAAGACTTCTGCATATATCTTCACCTCTCCTGGAGGTCCTGAAAATTCTTCCTCCCGTATCTTCAAAACAGCGCGGTCTGCAATAAAACCAGAATTTCAACCATGAAGAAAGTAATAGAATATTGGAAATCTGAGTAGCCTTGTTATAATCATCACAAATAGGTGCCATATTTATTCAAACTGAAAGTTCTATCTTCATCTACACATAGAAACACAATGAAGCTGTTATAGCAAAGCAAAATGATTCACTTACACTGAATCGTGCAGTAAGAAGCATAAGCAAGAATAACACCTCCTAACACACCCAGCAATAAATCCACACCCATTATTTCCCACCTGCCAAAGTCCTCAGTCCTTTCACCTGTCCCTCTGTGTCTGACACTGTACCTGCAAACTGCTGCATATAGCTAACTTCAGTTTCCCATGGAAAGTAAGAAAAATCCAGAGAAGGGCATAAATTAAGGAGAATATTTCAGGCCATACTAAAATAAACTCAATTTCCAATCCACAATACTTGCTACATAATGTCTTTTATCTAATCCTGTCGGAGTGCTGCGACTGCATATAAATGTGACTAGTTTCAATGGTAACTGTTATGATTAATGGCCCAGTCAAAAAAAAATGCAACAAAGACTGCTGAGGTGAAAAAATTAAAATCGATCTAGCATAACACAACAGACCAATTGCAAATAAAGTCTATCTGTCCATGGGAAAACAAATCATTTTCTGAGGATCTACTACAGCTCAAAGAACAGAGCAATTCCATGAAGTTAAACATAGAGTTCTAGTTTCGACATTATTTATATTTGTATTCAAAAAACTGTTTAGTGCATAACTCTAGTAAGCAGAGAGGTCCTATAGTTCATCACGAGTGTAGATGAGAAGTAAAACCAATTGCGTTTGAACTTTGCAATAACTGTAGCAAGAGGAATTGGCAAAGATGTCCTCATTTGCATTGTTGAACAAAAAGCTATTATTTTCATTACTTTGTTCCATATGCTAAATGCCCAGGCAGTGTAGACCACTTTATTAGAAGCATTCTATAGAGGAAATACTTTATCAATATTTCTTTTGATTTAGAAAATGCCTTCAGACTACCTCTTGACAACAATATGACTCCTAAGCATTTTGCTTCTGTAGATAGCAGGAACGCAGAAGTTAGACCACCCTCCCTGAGATAATGACACATTTCAGGCAATAAAGATTTACCAGATATCTTTTGTAGGTAATCAAATGTGTATATGTAATATTCCATTTTTTTTGGATATGGTCAAGGGGCATAAACTACCCATGGTATCTGCCCACAGTTTTCTCCTTCGTTTTCGAGGGAAAATAATAAAATAAGGGCTTCGAGAAAATCCATCAAATGTATAAATGGGGGTAGGAGCTAGGCATTGAGGGCATTCATGTTTTATCTATCTTATTGTGTTTTGGTTGAGACCTTGGCATGGCCATTTCTAGCATTGATCCCGGGACGAAAACCCCACGGTGATGTTTGTGTGGTGGATCCATCCAGGATTCACAAGTGGGCTTCAGTTTCTTAGATTTGTCATTGTCAAGCAGCTGTGCATTCCATTTGCAGGGTTTTATGGTCTGGGCATGTATTTTACTTTCAGTTAATAATATAAATAAAAGGGCTGCATTTATATATCATGTTTGTGTTCTTGTTCTTGATGAAAGGTTGTTTAAAATCAGAACACTAAGATGTTCTCGATCTACTGAAATTTTTATTGTTTGGAATCTTAGGGTGGTATCAGAGCTGTGCATCCTGCCAGCCTGAGGGTTTTATGCAGGTTACTTCGGTGGGATTTATTCTCACCCTAGCCGGCATCCCGATATTCAGTGGTATTCAGTATCACCCTAATTGATTTTATTTTTCAGTTGATTGAAAGAGAAATTTGTGCGTTGCAAAAGAAGGGCAAACATTACCTTTGCCAAATTATTTATTGAAGGTTTTTAGATTGGATCAGAGTCTGTTGTGCCATATATGTCCAGCCAAGTTTAAGAGGCTGAGATCTAAATCTTCAACAAAATTTTAGCCCTTAGATCTGTAGAGATCTAATTTCATTAATATATTGCTAAGGCAAATGCAGTTGCAAGTGTCAATCTTCACTGCGTGTTGACTTTTCTTGGAAACAGAGGAGTGGAGAGAGAGATCTGTCTCTTGACGGTATTTTGGGGATGTGAACCACCCACTCCAAGTCACCAAGGGGAATCGATACATGGTTTGGAAGAGCCAAGAGGCCTCACGCTAAGAGAAGGAGCGCTTCAAGTAGACTGCCAGCCACCACAGGGAGATTGCATTGATCTAGTGTAGTGGAGCAGATTCAACGAGTCAAGCACGTCATTGACAGCAGAAGGGGTCTGGAGTTCTTAGGATGCAGCCAGTCCCATATCTGTTTCAACAGGAGGAGCGTGAGACCTGCACTGCCAAGGAACAACTGAAGGGACGTGAGGGCATTCAACAGATAGGTCGCATCATGGGATGAAGATATTAACTCGATCTGGCGTGGTTGACCGCTCATTATATCCTTGTTCACTGGTTGAAGGGTTTCCTACATATTTATGTTCTCCATGTTCTCCTGCAGCAGGATCAAGATTGCTGGTCAGGGTCGTGGATATATTGATCTTCACTGTCATGCTTTGGTTGAGAAGACAGGTTAATTAAATAAAGGCTCATGCCATTTCTTTTTATAAGGTAGCACTCATCGTTGACCAAGCCGATGTGACGGGCTCGTGATTGACTGGGGCCGAGGATTGCAGCAACAGGCCTCCCATCGAGCTCGGGTGTGAGCAGTCAACAGCCATGTGATCGTCGGGGAAAATAGAGGGCGTGTAGATAGTGAAGGCCGAGAGGATATAACTAAATAGAAAAGTACACAAGGTCGTGGGCCATTCATTAGTTGGACTTCCAAGACCGACGCCAGAAAACCTTATTGTTGATGTTGAATCATTGTATAAGGCCCGAATACACTGATGTGGCTTGCCAATTCAGGCTGCAAGATCATTGGATCAAATTGATTATTTGAGATCGAAATATTTCCTTTGTTGTAGCTCAGTAAATCAATTCTAGAAGAGACCATTTAGTCATCGTTGGATTTTGGAGTATTCAGAATTATTGCAAACCATTTATCAATTAATTAAAAGTGCATCCCGGTTTGATGGAAGTATCACAAGTGATATATTGAGAGTTGCTGCGAATCGTTGGTATACACAGACACAATGGCATCTCAGAAATTGTTGTGATAAACAGCTTATATCGCATTTAAAGCTAAGGCTGCTCGCTGATGGATCAGATCCATTCATTTTCTGCGAAAAATCTTTTTTTTAGATCAGCTCAGAAATAGCTGTAATTTGTTGTGATCATTAACAGCTCAACTACCGATTTATGGAAATCTAAATGGATATTGAACGCATCATCGTTTCCACTCTGATCTGCAGCACTCTAAGCTCGAGATGCTTCCAATACAATGCAAAAATAGGTTGTGAGAGGCAGCAGCAGAAAGCTAAGTATTGCCATTCAGAAAACAGCGTGTTGGGACCTTATAATCTGTAAAAGGAGCAGAAATTGATCCAACCTGATCTGATCTTCTAGACAGTCGAGGAGGAGGATTGGTTTAGGGGCCAACATTGAGAACAAAGTTGAATTGCTTAATCAAGAGATATATTTGGAGCGTGAAAACCGGTAAGAGGCCTTGACTCACAATTTTAAGCCATTTTTATATTTTTGAAAATTATGACAGGGGTTGATATTTTGAGAGGAGTTTGATTTATAAAGAAAAGGGATGGAACAGAAAGTTGAGTTTAGTTTGGGAGCTATAAGGCTTTACTGTAAAAAAAAAAAAAAAACTGAAATCTTTGATAGAGTGTTGTTGAGCGTATTCCTTCATAGTGCATCATTTCTGGGCCTGCTAACGTCTGCCATCATAAGATAAGTGCTGAAATATTATTTCAAAAGGTTGTGTTATTTATATACTTTTGCTGGCACCAACTTAACCTAGCTTCAGCAGGGCCAAAATGTGAGAGGGCAGAATATATTTTTGTATATTTTTTTGCCTTGCTATGTGAAGATGGGTTGTCTTGAAGAAATTTCGGAAAACAACCAGAAAATCCTTGATGAACTAGTGAGGTTATATGGTCCTTTAAGCAGCCATACCTCCATAGACCAAAATGATAGTCAAAGCAGGAGACCATTCTCAAAAAGGGTGCATGTCATTCTGCAGCACAAGCAACCATGGGAGGTGAAGGAAGGACATATAAGAGGAGCTAAGCTCTTCGCACTTGGCTCTGAATTGCAACAAACAAAATCAGTCATAGACCTTCATAAGTTGGAGGATTTAGAAACATGTCTGTCCAAGGTGGGACAACCAGAATGGAAGAAACTCAGTTGGGCTCTCAAGCCATCCATGCTTGCATCAATACAACCCAGACTTCGTGAACATCCCGATGAAGAAGTCAGGCTCACAGTTGCTTCTTGTCTCAGTAGGGTCATAGCTCTAACATCACCATTACTTCCCTACAATAACGATCAAAAGACAGATATACTGCAGCTATATCAATAGGAAAAGTCCTACCTCTGAGTGCGGTTTGAATTATTAATTTACGTGATCGGAAGCAACCGATTGGGTTTACAGTGAAACCCATAAATCTATCATTGATCCAAGATATCGCAAGTACCACCCCGTCCCGGACCATCGCAGGGAAAACTATAACCAAAATCTTTGACGATACAGAGGCTTGTGACCCCCTCCCCTGTGTCTTGCAGTAATAATTCCTCTTCCATTACGACCTTTCCCACAATGATGTTGTCCAGAGGTCAATTTCTTCTGCAGGTCCAACTGTACTCTTCCATCGAAACCTGATACAGATCTATTGTGTATATCCGGAGTTAAAATTATATATGAACAGATGGCTCTAATAGTAGAATCCCTTCGCGGGTTGAATAATGTCATGCTTCCTGCCTTTCAGAAGTGGTGCAGAATCTTAGAATTCATGGCAGAGTTTAGATTTGGCACATTCATGTTGAATCTGGAATGCGACGAGTTGATCTTTCAGTTGCTCCAAAACTTTTACACCAGTATTACATCAGCTCATTCAAACCATGTCAAAGTTTGCACGCAAAATATTGTGTCTCTGTTCTTAAAAGGAGATGTTGACATTTGCAAGATACTAAGATCTAAATTGTTGACCATTTGGAGGAAGGAACCAAAGGTATCACCAGCTCCCTATGATCTAGTTGAGAAGTTGGTCAAGCAAAACATAAAATTGCTCACAAAGGTGCTGACTAGAAAGAAGTTGAGAAGGATTGATGGAGAAAGCAAGATCAAAACCTACAGCAAGAATGAACTAAGGAGGAGAGGACTATGCTTTATTTGCAAGGGACCTTGGGCCCTTAACCACTCATGTCCAAGTGAGAAGGAGGAAACAACAAAGACAGAACAAGATGATATTCCTTCAGATCATGGGGACTCTTCTAAAGCTGGGTCTATTGATCTTCAAGATGGTGAGCAGTAGTGTGAAATTATTCGGAGAGGCTTGCACGATGAAAAGCATGAGGAAGAGCATGAAGAAATTCTACCTAATGGTATTGATGAGGTGGATTCTTATACAATTGAGTCCATAGGCCCCCGGGGGAATGTGCATAAAGAATATGAACCGTCAAGTATAGATAACAGTCCACCAGTGCATCCATGTTTGACAGTTGAAGAGAATGAACAACATATTGTCTTCGCAGATGAAGGAGACCAGGAAGATTTGAGTGAGGAGCCAGCCATAGTGAACCAGCATGATGAGCATAATCATGAGGAGCAACATAACAGACATAATGTGAAAAATGAACCATTCCTAGAGAGTCGATCAAAGGCTCAAGCTGAAGCTGTGGTCGTTGGGCATTCAGTGCAGACAAGTACAGAGGCATTCTTCCGCAGGATACCAGAATTGCTAGTACAGGAGTTTTAGGGAAGGATCATGCATTTCAAGACAGATCTGATGATGTTGAAGCAGAGAATCTGGACAGTCCAAGACATTGTCTTATAGGAGAATAGGAAAATTGAGGAGCTCATAGGAGTATGTGTTGAATCAATGACCAAGTTGTCTAGTATTGAGAAACGACTCAAGTTCCTCACAGGGCAGCAAGAGGAGTACAGTTGGGAGTTCTAGAGCGACTCTCTACAGGAGTACATAGATAAGTCTTGCAACACTACCAACCCACCTTTATACATTGAGAAGAGCAGGGAAGAGTTCGCCAAATGCATCATGTTGGGTGACCGAGTGGAGCAGCATGAATTGAGCATCGAACAACAGCGACATAGTAGATTTGCAGATATTCATCCCTCCCCAAGTATGGATTGGCGAGATATTATGAGTTGGTATTCTATTGATGGGTTGATTCGTTGGAGGATAGTCACAGCCAAGGGCATATTGCAGCTTGGGCCTTTTGGCGCGGGCAGTGATGGAGAGCTGAGATGGTAACATAACCCACAGGTCCCAGGGTTTAGGTGGCATTGGGATCCAAGTAAATCTATCGAGGGAAGGATTGGTCAGAGGATTGTTTGGGATCTAGGTATAGAAGGATCCATTCAGGACCATTTAGCATGGAAGGATGGAACAATACATCAGGTTGTATGGGATCTCGGTATCAATGTACAAATAATTCTGTTGTGGATAGAAGTGGATTGCTTGAGGACAAGCAATCTTTGGGCGGGAAGATTTGTAATATTCCATTTTTTTGGATATGGTCAAAGGGGCATAAACTACCCATGGTATCTGCCCACAGTTTTCTCCTTCGTTTTCGAGGGAAAATAATAAAATAAGGGCTTATAGAAAACCCATCAAGCGTATAAATGGGGGTAGGAGATAGGCATTGAGGGCATTCATATTTTATCTATCTTATTGTGTTTTGGTTGAGAACTTGGCGTGGCCAATTCTAGCATTGATCCCGGGACGAAAACCCTGCGGTGATGTTTGTGTGGTGGATCCATCCAGGATTCACAAGTGGGCTTCAGTTTCTTAGATTTGTCATTGTCGAGCAGCTGTGCATGCCATTTGCAAGGTTTTATGGTCTGGGCATGTATTTTACTTTCAATTAATAATATAAATAAAAGGGCTGCATTTCTAGATCATGTTTGTGTTCTTGTTCTTGATGAAAGGTTATTTAAAATCAGAACACTAAAATGTTCTAGATCTATTGAAATTTTTATTGTTTGGAATCTTACAGTATATGGTTCAGACTAGATGTAAACATCTGAGGGTCTAGCAAGGATTTAGTTGGGATCCATTTCCCAAAGAATCCCCATGGTGGAGGTGGGTCTAAGATAGAACACACCATCTGGACAGTTGTGACAGCCCCAGTATCCTTCAGCAAAAACTCTGGAGTCTGGAGAAAAGGTATAAATTGGTAAACAGTCGTGAACAAAATCTTGAATCAGGGTTTTCGTATGATGTCCACCTGCCAGCAGGACCTTGGTTCGCTGGTGAGGTTAACAGAGTATCAGACTCTTGCTGTGATCTAACCTGCTTGAATGGCAGGTTAACAGTGTCCCATGTTTTGGGTCAATGACATTCACTTTTCTATTGTGATTATGTTTTGTTTAAACTTTAAAATTTAAAATATTAATTATTCTTCTATTTTTGTGCATCTATATACATTGAAGAAATTCTAATTTTGACCAACCCTTGAATCCTAGGAATCTACTATGACTGTATGGGAGTCTGTAACGTTCCCAGACTGCCAGTTCTGGTAAGGTGGGGTGGCACTGATACGTGCTTATTAGTTGGAAACAAAGGGGTTTATTTGCCAAAAATATGCAGTCTAGATGTCTAATCCTTTGGACCTAAATCTGATAAGGCCCATGTTGCATTCCATTTTGCTGAAATTATATACGCATGCAAACAGTGCATTGTCTCAAAGGACTCATCCAGGCACATACTGAATTTTTTTTATTTTGATAGCTTATTGAAATTTGAGCATTAAGAAGTATATGCAACCTCTCAAGTTTGCAACCAGGCATTATATCAAGGGTGGTAAAAAAAGGATACAACAAGATTCACATCTACGGGGAAAGTTTGCAACTACTGGCAAAGTTATGCAACATACAAAATGGACACAGCTTTTTGGTGCTAATGCAAGTTCTCATAACAACCACCAAAATGGGCACAGATTTTTGGAACCAATGCATGTACTCAAAAGGTTGGTTCTCATTTGCCTTGTTCTTTGGTATAATATGTATGTTCCCTACTAATTAATTGCCCAAGGGAGGACAAAGTAGCCTATCCAACCCCATAGGCTATAGTCAATGATAAAGGGGGGAACCCATTATCCGATGCTTTTGGGGCAACAATGGGTAAATTGGGGTAATTGGGGCAAAACTTGTGAAAGAAGCCAGAATTGGGGCTAAGTGGAGGGAAACTTGTAACCCCTCAAATTAAAATAAGGAGAAGAGACCCCAAAGAAAGTCTATAAATAAAAGAGAGAAGAATTATTATTCTCATCATGGTTGATGGTATATTTCTGTTTTGTGAGCTAAGGCTCTAAGGGTTTTAAGACCCCTTTTTCCTTTGATCGGTTTCTAGCCAATCCCCTCTCTGTCTTATCTTATCTTATGTTATCTCAACTGTTGGAATGCTGCTCTGTGGCACCTTACATTTGGTTTTTGGCAAAGCAAAGGAGAATTCTGTGGGATATTGGCTTGAAAGGACACAATGTGGTTTTCTATGGCATAAACATAAGGCAGCGAGGCAGCTGGAAGCAATTGAAGGAGCAATGAACCAATTCCATACTCCTATTTGAGGCAGTGATTCTCATTCTAACCCTTGTCTGAGGCACCACAGCATAGCTGATAGCAAACTAGGGCAGCAAAATCATTCTGTGCCACCGCAGCCTGACTAAGGGCAATTTTAGGGCAGCAGTTCAGCGTCAAAACTTCCCTTTAGGCATCTTCCATCTGATGTTGGCAAGCAAGGAAGGGTTTCTGTGGAAGAATTGACTCAAGGAGCAATTCAGTGGCAATGTTTAGGTAGCAGCAACCTTATTTTGGACCACAAGTAGCCCTTGTTGCAACGTAAAGGCTATTTCAGGGCAATACCTCAGCACAGGAGTCTGCTAGGGCAACCTCAGGGCGGTAAAGCCTTTACCTTGGCTGCATAAAGCCTGTTCTGGGGCAGCGGATTGGTCAAAGAAGGAGAATGTTGGGCAGCAAAGTATCCATGAGGCATTTCCTGAGGAAGCAAGGATAGTTTGAACTTGTAAGATGGTTATTGATGTTTTTTGACTGTGGCTATAATTCTGGTGTAAAGTGCAATAAAAAGACTGTCACTGTTTATGAACTGATAAGTGTTGTACAATCAGGACCATTGGTGCAAAAATGTGAATTCGTGGTTGTTGTGAGCTATTGGTGTGACGATGAGATCTACTGTTTGCCTACACTATTGTGCATTTAATATCAGCACTGTCTAAGATTGGAATAAATGCAGTAATATTGGTAAAATTTGTCATATGCTCTTTAACCCTAACGGTAAAATCCCCTAGGGATATTACAGTGGTATCAGAGATGTGCATCCTGGGATATTACATAACACATCAGGATAAAATTGAAACAGAGATAAATTCCATACTTAAGCAAATATGGGATATAACAGCGGTATTAATTTCGTGCAACTTGCACATTATTATCAAAAAATTGTATGCGGAGCATTATTATTACAGGATACATACTAGGATACAGGCATGCGTGAATGTTTATGCTACTTATTTCAAACATAAAACAAGAATTTACATGTAACATTGTAATATGTCTAATGCGAAAGCAGCCAGTCCAGCATTTACTTAAGAAATCAAAGTATGCTAGGAAGAAGTATTGTTGTACATTGAGAATGTCTCTTTAAATTGAAAGATAGCCTGTTTCATCATTCATGCAAAGGGAGTTCCATGTTAAATATGCTTGGGCTCTATCGGTGAGTGTTCATATGGTACTTAAGATGTATAGTCAATGTGGTGAGCCTGCTTTCCACTTTTTTAGTATACACCCGCATTTCTGTAGCAGTTAACAATACCTAAATTTCATAGATAGAACTTGCAAAAATTCTATTTGCTTGGGCAGTAAGATAAAATTAGATAGGATAATTTTGTGAATGTCCAGCAAATGACCAAAAGATATGAGACTGGAACTAAAAAGTACAGCCAATGATGTCAATATGTAGGGATGCATTAAGAAACCCCAAAAACATAAAGCAAAAAACATGAAGATCAAAGAAGGAAACATGCACTAAATATTCCATCAAACAAGAAGAAAGAAGACAGAGTCCAAGAGATCAACTATAAGTCCGTAAGACAGCATAAAGAGGTGTAGGATGAGGAGCAATAAGTATCCACCACAGAGTCAAGCACTGATAGGGATCCAATGCATTGTCCAATGTCCTTCAGGCTGTCGCCTAGCAGTAAGTTCAAATGTTTATCATAACGATGACTGGGTTCAATAATCAAAACCAAGTGCACACGCTCCCCATCTTCATATGGAAGTAAAATATTTGATTGCTATATTCAAGACTGGGTAAAAGTCTTGGTTATCTTGCCATCACACAATTGTAGCATACCTCAATGAGCAAGACTAGGTACAAATCTTTGGCATCTAACTTTCAAAGATGAAGATATAGCCCACTTCGCAAGATTAAAAAAAAGTAATTACCTTTTCAAGGAAAATGGCCTTGTGGAAAACTGCATACCATATCTGCTATGTACCAATCAAAATGGACTAAGGTGCTAAAAACAGAAAACCAAAAGGGCATGGTGAACACTAAAATGCAGGTGCCCCCATCAGCCCAGACAACTCGGGCCTTGCTTTTCCCGAGACCAAGAGAGACAACATAATTTTATTCATGTTCGAGTAATGACCACAAGTAGATCAAAGGGAATTCAATAGTACATTCACAACAAGTAGGTCAATGGGAAGTAAAAAGTACATCCAGTGTGAACTTGATTAATGGGCTTTTCTCTTCACACAAATAACTTGGAGGTACAGGATATTAACAGTTAGTTTATGATCTAACTTTGAAAGATTGTCTAAAATCAACAAGATACAGGACATAAGCGTATGATCTAACAGCAGAGTGAAGAATTCGTCAGGCACAGGTATCAAGTACCATCCATGCAAACAACAGCAACCTTCTTATGTTAGTTGTCACCTAGGCAGGCTATCATTTGGATCCAAGGGCACATCAACTATCCAGACAAACTATCTCTGAATTCTTGTGCTTAGCGGCCTATTATCAGCTGGTACTGAATATTGTTATATCGCACTTATTTGTCCTTGCTGGATACTGATTTGATTGCACCTGGTTGTGCCGGATCAAACTTTGAGGCCTAAGTTCTAACCATAAACAAAATAGTAGCTTTGCAACAAGACCAGTATGTTATCTATAAGGGGGATCTATAAAATAGCTTCGTTGGAATAGCAGCACCCCTGGCACAATTTTGTAAAATCCTCGTTTGGTAAGTAGCAAGCCTTCGGTTCATATGCACATGATGATTCTGAGGGAATTGAACTTGTGCCCAGAGCATGAAAACATCCCGAAAGCTACCCACAAAACCCAACCCGCCAAAAGTAAGGCTCCTACTATTTCTCTTAAGGCGCTGTCCCCAGATTTCCACCAACCACGACCCACATAAAATCAGCACACTATGACTTCCCAGGAATCGACCTGCAAACCACTCTATCCAAAAAATTTGAAAAAAAACGCCACACCCACCAAGCCCCTACCATTGTCTGGTGCTCAAGGACCAAAACAAGGTGTACAATGTCTCAGATAACGTTTAAAACTCTAATTGCAGAGAACAAAATTCAATATCTAACATCCGGAATCATAACCTGCTAGAGAAAAAGAAAATACTGAAATAAAAGGGAGCTTCTTCTGTATACTCACATGGGATCAACTAGCAGAGAATACTAACTCGAACGTCCAGAGTGACGAAAGGCCTAAACTTCTCTCCGATCCAGAAGTAACGGTGGAGCAACAAGCAAATACGATGCAGAGGAATTTGTAAAGGTATCCACGCCCTCTAGCCGAAGTGTATTCCTTTCCCTTGCGTGGTATTGGATTAGATTAGTAAAATAATGACAAATATCATTTGACGCCATGGGGTTTTCCTTTGGTTTATAATTTGAAGAGTGGGCTATTCTTGTTTATTTTCTACTATGATGTTCACAAAATTATTAATTTATAATGGTATTTAAAGGGGGTTTTGTTCTTTTATTAAGATAATTGTTGATATAGTGCCTACATGGATAATAGTTGATTTTGATTTGTGATGGGTGGTAATTGGAGGGTTTATATTTGATTTTGAAGAAATTTCTATAATAGATTGTTTAAGGATGTTTAATTAAGTAAAAGGTGTAAGGATGTATAAAATGTTTTGGTGAAAATTACATTCAAACAGATTTTGTGGACGCGTTTCGAATCAGTTAGTGTGGTTCATTATCAGGACAAGATGAGTAATCTTATCCAGGACCCAGTTTAAATAGATAAGGAAGTTCCAACTAGCCGTTGTAGAATAACGGCTAGTTTGACTGGACAAAATAACAGGTGTGAGGATGTTCAAGGACTTGTTTCTCTTAAGTTATGTCTTCTCTTAAGTTATAGGAATTAAGGAGGTAATAATTTTTTTTATTTCTTGCTTGTTTGTTATTGACCAAGTTTTATATATATCATATCTTTTTTTCCAAATTTGTAGTGAGAATCAAAGGAATCCTCTCACAATTTGAATAAGTTGAATTGTTTCCTATTGTTTGGACTTGTAGTCATTTTGCAAATGAAATGGCAAATAAATTAACTTTTTTGGACAAGGGGTCATTGTCCATGAATGAGGGTGACCATGTGACTAATTAAATTCCATGAAACTCAACTTAAGAAATAATCTATGGTTCTTTTAGCATAAGTGTAACCTAGGCACTTGACATATGGCGAAAATCGAGATTAGGTGATATTTTATTTCACCTCCTACTCTGGTACTCTTTACACACTTCAAGCATGGTCTAGAGGGGAGTTTTATTGTCAATGAGTTGGAGAATGTTGATATAGATGGGACAATATATGTGCAAGATCGGCAGTTTCTTGGAACTAATATGAATGATTTAGGGTGTATCCAACACGTGATTGATCTCTCAATGGCGATTTTCATTATAATTATTTAGGTGGTCTAATTAATCATGGTCAAGGTAGTTGTTCTAGCTTTGGTCTTATCAATGGTAAAGGTGCCTTGAGTTATTATAGGTCCTGCTCCAAATATTTGTGCATATGCATGATCAAATTCACTCTAACAAGTGTGTAGATTGTGGTTAATGGAATTATAAAGGGTTATAAGGTCTCTCTCTAGTCAATTAGAATCCCTCCAACAAAGCTATGAGGGTTAGATCAATTGGTCGAGTCACCGTCATTAAAGCACCTTCGTTATTAAGAGGTCACGGGTTCAATTCTCTTGACACTCTCGGGGTCAGGCTCTGTGGTCGACCCGGCAGGAAGTGATCCCTTTGGGTGGATCTGCCTGGTACAAATATTTTGTGGGCGTAGCAATCACTGATCTCCAAGATCCATGAACCACATAGAAGAAGAAAAATAAACCCTTCAATAAACAATTATGCAATTAAACTAGAGCATGGGCATGCAGATGGAGGCTAAATTGGGATGAAATGCAATTTTAGAAATGAAAATTGAAGCCAATGAAAAAATAATAGACAAACTCATAGAGGATTTGGATATGCACTCTGCTCTCAATTCCCACGCTTGTTGATTTTTAAACTGTCATGGATATTTCATTGGATAGTTCGTCACAACATATCTGATGAAGACTAAAATGTATACTACGAGGGTTAATTTCCTTTGATTTAGAGGTATTCATGTTGTTTTATACTTATGCATGTAATAAATGAAGTGTGGTAAATATAAAGTGATAAAATAAAATCACATATTAGCTACAATGAACACAAGATATGCTTTAAGAAACCCTTGTGAGAGAAAATCTAGTTGGAAGGTGAGGTTGCTCTGCTCTCTTTTGTCTAAAAAGGAAATAATGTAAGTACAAAGGGGAAGGCACTCTCTATGGAGTCACCTTATACTTGTGCCCTGGTAGGCTACTACATAACACTTCCATCTGTTATGCTCTCTCACTCCTACTCCAATATGTTATGCTCTATTGTGGAATAAGATACAAATGAATTGAATAGGACTCCTTTTCCTCCTGGTGGCCTGGTTATAACATAGACCGACAACCAACCAGGAGTCAAGTTTGATTCCTTCAACTCTCAACTAGAGTTGCAAATTTAACCCTTCTAGAGTATTCTTCAAACTTTCCACGTAGCTAATCCCTTGTGCATGAGTAACGAGGGCTAATGTGGAATCCTCTCGAACCACAATAGATCAACTTTTGAGAGGAATTACTTTTGCATATGAACTATAATTTAAGTGATTCTTGCACCATTGGAAAGGTCTTTTGTGTGTGGAATAGTGTCACGAGGTCTAATGCTTAATCAAAAAAAATTTATGCCCAAGAAAACATCATTGAGGCTTCAAAATGGCCATGGAAGTTTTCAAGCCCTAATTCTCCAAACTGTGTCCCATTGATACAATTGTTCTTGCAAGTTGATCCTCCAATTTTTCATGTATGAAAGCTTCAAAATAGATGAAAAAATATAATGATTTGGATCATACCTCCCCATTTTGGGAGGCTTTTGGCCCCCAAAAGCTTTTACTAAATGAGATGAGGACAATTTTCCTCTACCTTCTCCATGGAGTACCATTTTGCCTTGCCTAAAAGTTGTCCTTTCAACCTAATCTACCAAAGGTCATGTTTCCCTTGTCTTGTAGCTTTGGATATCTTCTGCAAAATTGTATCCTCTATCAACTTTTCCTAGATATATGAAGCTAAGTCCTCTATGGAAGGTACGACTTGCTCCTCTTCCTAATTCAGCGTGGAAGGCTCATAGAGTTTGAGATTCTCTACATTCACTACTAAGTAAATGTGCATATATAGGGGTAGATTGAGTCTCTAGGCATTATCTCCCACCTTTTCTAGTATATAGAAATAAACATATCATAGAGCCTTGATTTCTTACCAAGGCCCTATAGCCTCTCCATGTTCAATTGTAACCATACTTTGTGGCCTACATCATAGGATCTAATGCTTAAGAAATAAATTTTAATCCCTAAGAAAACATCATTGAGGCCTCAAAATGGCCTTGGAAGTTTTTAGACCCCAATTCTCCAAACTAGGTCCCATCAATACGATTGTTATTGCAAGTTGATCCTCCAATTTTTCATCTATGAAAGATTCAATATAGATGAAAAAAAATATTATGATATGATCTAGATCATACCTCCCCATTTTGGGAGGCTTTTGGTCCCAAAAATCTTTTACTAAATGAGGTGAGGAGAATTTTCTTATGCCTTCTCCCTAGAGTACCATTTAGCCTTGCCTAAAAGTTGTCCTTTCAACCCAATCTACTAAAGGTCATGTTGCCCTTGTCTTGTAGTTTTGGACCTCTTATACAAAATTGTATCCTCTTTCAACTCTGCCTAGGCATCTAGAGCTAAGTCCTGTCTAGAAGGTAGGACTTGATCCTCTTCCTAATTCAACATGGAAAGCTTGTAGACTTTGAGATTCTCTGCATTCACTACTGAATAAATGTGCATATACAGGGGTAGATTGAGTCCATAGGCACTATCTCCCACCTTCTCTAGTATCTTGAAAGAAACATATCACTGACCCTTGATTTCTTGGCAAGACCCTATAGCCTCTCCACGTTCAATTGTAATCATACTTTGTCTCCCACTCTAAATGACATTTTTGTCCTATGTTGATCTTGCCTAACCTTGTACTTTTCGTATGACCTCTTCAATTTCGTGTATACTTGCAAATGGATTTGCTTGATTTTCTCAACATTTTTTTCTTTAATTAAAACATCCCCTTTGAGATAGTGTGAACTACTCTATTGTAACAGTGTTGTATATAAACCAAATTTGCATCCTAGATCTTCAGATGCTTCTGATTGTAACTCCTTAAAAGCTACACAAAAAATCATATTGACTACTTCTAGTTTTCCATATGTTTACAGATGGAATGTTGTTGTGAAAATCCTAGGCTAATTTCCACTTCATTGTAAATATGTAGTATACCTTTATTTTAATTAAAAATGCTTGAGAATCGAGACACATATTCTAGAGTTTGAGGAAGGGGGTTGCTTGGGATTTGCAGGAAGCTTAATTTGTTTTATGATAGCCATGAATGGATGGTAGGATGCTTTAAATCGGACTGATCATATCAGCTAATGGAGTTGGGAGAGAGAATAGAGAACGATGCCTACCTTGTATAAATTCACAAGGTAGAAAGGACAAATTAATGGATGATGGGTTGCATTGGCAGCTTCGACAGTTTAATTCAACCAACAGGAAGTCATGGGGAGGAGTTGACACAATAGCATCCCCACCACCACTCATAAATAGAAGCACCACGGTCAAGCTCAAGGATGGGCAACAAGAGTGTATTCCCACACAATCAAAACAGTTGCAGCATGATAGCAAGGACCCATGGGGAAGCAACTCGAAAGAGGTATCCTATAATCGCATGACATGAGGACTCAAGCATTCGTGAAGAGAGCATTCTCATGTATTGAGAAGAGAATATCTTTGATATACAAAACAACAAAGAATGCAAGAGAGGGGAAAAAGAAGCTCATTGGAACAAGACAGAGGAAAGAAAACCTTAGGAAGAGGATTGCAGAAGAATTTGTTGCGTTGCAGAGGAGGAAAGAAAGCATAACACAAGAGGACAAGAGCACATAACTCTGTGTTTCTACCAAGACACAAGGAGCAGAGAAAACATTCAGTCAAGCATTGGGACGTGGAAGAATGTCTCTTGGGTGAGGACAACAGTCTTTGGATTCCCTATAAGGTTGGAGGGTGGAGATAGTTTTCTTTGGATTCCCTTAATAGCTTGGGTGGGGTCCTATTCCTTGGATTCTTTGCGAGGATGTTTATTTAGACCCATCTGCCTTCTTTTTTGTTTATATCTCTCAGGTGAGGACAGTAGTCTCTGGATTCCTTGTAAGACTAGAGGGTGGATATGGTTTTCTCTGGATTCCCTTAACAACTTGGGTGGAGGCATGTTCCTTGGGTTCCTAGAAGGAGATTTCTTTAGCCCCCTATGCTTGTTTTCTTGGTTTTTATAATGAGCTTTGAACTCCCTTGTTGATCTGAGGGTGGAGGTGGTAGCCTCTAGATTCCCTTGTTTTTAAAATGGAGGTAGAACACCTGTAGACTCCCTTGTTTGGTTGGTGGGTGAAGGTTAGCCTCTGGATTCCCTGTTTTAGCCTATGGTGGTAGAGTTATAGTTCTTATTGAATTAGTTGGAGGGTGGAGGTAGTAGACCTCTAGATTCCTTTGAACAATTGATTGCACCAAGTAGTTGGTGGATGGAGGTGGATGGTCGTTTGGAGTTCCTGTTTCAGATGATAACATTGGTTTAATCCCTTAAGCACTCATCCTCAAGCTCTGGAATCTGGCTTAGGGGTGATTATTGTGACAAAGGATTGGTTGCAGTGTGCCTAAGGTTGGGTGGAGATTTGAAGTCCCAATCTCAGTCGTTGAGCACATTTTCTAAGATAAGTGTATACTCAAGCCTTGTACCTTAAATGTTAAGCATATGTATGATGTGTTGGCTTAAAGCCTGTATTAGTATTAATTAAATGTGTTGGTCTACTGCTTGTGTGATAATGGGGAATGTGATTTCCCGCATCCATGAGGAGTGTGTAATCTTGTGTGATATGTTGATACATTTGCATGGATATTCTCATGGTATGATGGGTTTGGAGATCCTTGTAACTGTTTATTTAGTCTTGGTTAACTGCATGATTTCCAATGTCTGTTAAGGACTCAATTATCTCATTATGGTGTGTGTTTGACACTCCTTGATTTAATTGCTATATTTAACTGAGGATACATGTGTTTGAGCATTACATAGTCTTGTTGTTAAGGGACTATCAGTAGTATATTATGAATTGACATGGATCCTTGTGTACGTAATTGAATGTTGCTTTCTTTACTTTATGATTAATGAATGATATAATGCATTATGCATGGAAATGAGAGAGGCATGATGGAGTTTTTTAGAGCCTATTTTTAAATAGGTATGATGTTGTTGTAGTCAGAATTAAAAAGTACCATAACTATGGATGTGGCTTGATCATGATGCATGTGTGAAAGGTTGGTTTACATTGTCTTGTCTGACCCAATGGGCTTAAGTATGAATAAATGGATAGATCTTTGTCAGGTTCATTTTTATGCAGTTAAATATTGGCTACCAAGCCTTGTTTTAGCTATATATATATATATATATATATATATATATATATATATATATATATATTTTTTTTTTTCCAAACTCTACAAAAATGTGTGGGGGTTGAGCTTAAGGCATTAAGGAATTTGAATTTCAAATCATATAGGCCCATGTGTGTGGGTGTTGTAACCAAACACTCAGGGTAGAAAATCCTAAACCATATACACATATACTTTTGTTGCAAGGGCTGGAAGTTTAGGGTCCAGAGGAGCAAGGAGGCTTGGGCCTTATATGCCATATGGTCAGGAACCATGGCCAAGGGCGCAAAGGAGGGGAAGATCATAGTCGTTGGATTCCATTGATCGATCAACATCTTCCACATGTCCTGTGAGTACTTCTTTAGAGATTTCGAGGGGAGTCGAGGAAACCTCGTCGAGGTTTATCCATCTGGGCGATGTGGAGTGGTGGGGTTGGTTGCCAGGTTGTCGATGTATCAGGACGGAGGACACCAAAACATTTTATAACATAAATTTAAAATTTACCATTGCAACGGAAGACTAGTGGAGCCTATGGCTAGCGTGGTAGGCGATGTGACCTTAGGGTGACGTGGAGCCCTTGGAGGAGGACATGTGTCAGTTGAATTTGAGGACTTCTTGGGGCCAAGTGGCATGTAACTGGGTGACATGTGGCACACACGAAGTGGAACCACATGGACAGTGTGACGTCATCCCAATAATAAAATTTGTTTACACCACCTCGACGATTTCTTGTGGATATAGGTACAATTTTGCCGATATTTTATTTTCGAGGTGAGGTGGCCATGGTGGGGCCCACAAGAAAAGGTGTAAGGGAACATGACCCGTGTAATTGGTTGAATCAGAATTGACATGTGGAATGCCAAGATGGACTTCCACGTCACCCTAGAAGTAAGGATGTGTGACGTCACCCTGACAGACTTGAACAAAGGCATAGTCCCTATGTGATGTGGCGTTGAGGGGCTTACTCTTAGGGAAGTTGCATAGGAGGAAGGTCCATATATGCAGCAAGACCTCATGCAATTGGCTTTACCTAATGGGTTGACACAACATTCCATGTAAACCTGACCCTTTTTCCCTTAAAGTTTCAATGAGGGACCCCAAGAGATACCATCACGATTTTATTCCCGAGGTGATGTGGCCACAGAGAGGCCCACACGCCTATTATGCATGCTCGTTAATCCTTGGTGTGTATTTGACCACCGCTATAAAGGAATAATTTGTAGATGTCATAGTATGAACGGGTTGACAACTGGGGTAGTGCTTCCATGTGGTGGTGAGGTGTCTAACCGAGGTAGCCACTTGGCAGGTCAGATGACGTGGCAAAGCCTGATAGGCCAAAATTTAATCAACCATATCTTTTGATCCAGGAGTCAGATTGAAGAAAAAATTATATCGTTGGAAAGGTATCAATGAGACAAATGAAATGATGTCATCCATTTTAATTTTTGGAGAAGTTGAAAAAGAACAAAAAAATTAGACCCAATTTACATAACTAGACTTTAGGGGTCGAGTCATCAGAGTAATCATGCCTCCTTCTACCCTTAGTAAGGGCTAGGGATAGTAGGGGGTATGTTATAATTGTAGGCATATTTAACTTTGTGTTTGTCTTCTCCCATAATGTAGTCCAAAATGCAATGAGAAATTTAATTTCCCTATTTTAAGAAATGTTCCTTGCGTATCCCAAAGTGCACGCAAACTTGTTCAAAGAACAAGTTTGCTACTTGTTCCCCTCTAGTGGTCTTTTTACAAGGCATAAGAATGTTGAATTTTTCAGCCACCACAAAAAACTAGTCATGTCCCTTCTTGGTAGTTGGTAAACCTCCCATAAAATCCATTGAAATACTTTCCCAAGGACAAGTGGGTACATCTAAGGGATGGTATTGACCCTTTTCCCTATTATTGGGTTTGTTGGTACAAAAAAGTATACATCCTCCTATGAACCAAGCTACATCTTCTTACATCTTGGGTTGATACACATTCCTCTATAAGTTTCCCATTGTCTTCTCTACACCAAAATGCCATGTAACTTTTGAGGCGTGAGCCTCTCTAATCATCTATAGTCGCTCACCTTTATGAACACGCATTGTTTAACCTGTAGAGTAACTCAGTTTGGATATTATAATTAATTATGTTGTCACCATCATCTGCATTAATATTTCCCTGTAATTTTTGAAACACCTCCTTGAAGTCCTCGTTCTCTATATTTTCCTCTTTGTACGTGTCATGGGTGAAAGGCTCCTTGTGCATCAGAGTTCCCAAAGCTATAATACTTTGTGTGGGTGGTTTTGAAAGCCCGTCGACCAACTTTCTTATGTTTCCCTTCTTATACTTGATTACAAAATGAAATTATTTTAAAAAATACATCCACCTATAGTGTCATTATAGCTCACTTTGGGATTTCAAGTATT
This sequence comes from Pinus albicaulis, assembly GCA_034641835.2. Taxonomy (NCBI): domain Eukaryota; kingdom Viridiplantae; phylum Streptophyta; class Pinopsida; order Pinales; family Pinaceae; genus Pinus; species Pinus albicaulis. Next base: position 1,556,456,486 of record CM076575.1, read on the forward strand.
ATAATGGATATTTATTTGTGTGGATGACAATCTCCTTTCCCATTAATTAGTGTTTCCACTTTTCAACAACTTATACAAAGGCATATATCTCCTTTTCATAGTTCAGTTAGTGGAGAACCACCCAATGAAATACTTCAAAATGGTAGCATATGGGCCTTCCTCCCTCCATCAAGATTGCTCCCATGGCATACCAACTTGCATATTTCTCCACTTCAAAGGACTATTATAAGTTTGGTAACATGAGAATAGATGCTTCACTAATTTTCTTATTCAACTCTTCAAATGCATTTTGTTGACCCTCCCCCCACTAGAAGGTCTTATCACTCATTGTTATAGCATGGAGTGGCACAGCTACAACTAAAAATGAAGCTATGAATTACCTTAGGTAATGTACTACCCCAATGAGACTCGTAACTTCAAATACATTTGCAAGCACTACTCACTGCTTAATGGCCTCCATCTTTGCAGGATATATCTTTAGCTCCTCTCCACCAATCACATATCCTAAATACACCAACAACTATTGTGCACACTCATGTTTCTTGAGATTTTTCAAGTAGCATGTGCTTCTTCAAAGTTTCTAGCACTCGCATCAATTATGATATGTGCTTCTCCCACATAGCATTATAAACTAGTATATCATCTAAATAAAAACACAACAGTGAATCAAAATGAAGCACAATAAGTCATTCATTAGCCTCGTGAATATATCTAGTGCATTGCATAGACTAAATGGCATGAATAACCACTCATACAAATATTGTCTACTTTTGAAGGTGGTCTTCTTAATATCCTAATTTTATATCCATCTTCGTGAATTATTTCACTTGCTACAATTAGTCTAACAAATCATTAATCCTAGGCAGAGGATGCCTATTATTGAGAATAATATTTCTCAACACTATGTAATCAATGCACATTCACCAAGTCCCATCTGTTACACAGCATTTTGTCACCATCCCTGCAATCCTCATCTCGCACATTGGAGGACCATTTATGTGACTTATATGTAGTGTCATGCCTTGCAAAACATGTCATTACATCCCTTGCCATGAGAAGTAAATTTCCTCTATTGACTATTCCTGGAACAGACCATCAAAAACACATGATTTTGTGTCGGCGCTGGCAGGCAGTTATGGCCTCGCGCCGATAGAGAAATTAACACTGGGCCCTGCGCCCATTGGCGCTCTGTCTCAATGGACTGCCCGCGCTGAGTTGTTTATGGAAATTTTTTTAAATATAGAAGCAAAGTTTCCATTGCCAACCACTTCGTGAGCGGAGTCAGCATGGGTTGTTCGACTGAATAACGTCGAACATCTTCCTATGGCTTCTTGTTTCCTTTTGAGAAACCTCCCAAAGGATAAGACCTCCCTTCCACCATTTGAGGGATCCCAACCTCCTCCTCCTCTCCTATAAATACATCCCTCTCACATAGTTGCAGCTAGTTGAACATTTTTGTATAATAGCTGAAACAATCTGAATAGCTGGTGTGAGATAGAGCAGAGAGAGACCCCTTGTCGAGAGAGAGCCTAGGCCGATTGCCTCGCCAAGTCCAATTCCCCGATGAATGCTCGAGACACGTTTTGACTGGACCCGCCGAAGGAGGTTGCAACGTCAAGGCTCATTGGGTTGTAATCTCTTTCTTTCTCTTAATTATTATATGATTGATGTTTTGGTTCTCGTCTTGCGTTTGATATGATTAGTCTTGTGTAATATGTTTAATTCTCCTTAACCAATTAGATAGTTATGAATGCAAATATTGTTTCGTATGCTGCTATCGTTCTTTAATCCTTGTGCAAGAACCTGAGTACCACAACTAAAGGACCGCAACGTGTCGATACGAAGATCAGGAGACTGCTGCCACAGCTACGACAGCTACGTTGGAACAAAGGGAGAACATCTATCCCGACTTAGTTTCATTCATTAACTAGGAATCGATGCATTAGCATGTCCTCTTGCTGCTAGACCCACCCTAGGGCTAGAGGGATCGCCTCTGTCCGCAGAGGGGATTTACCTACACAACAAGTTGGCGACTCCGCTGGGGATCAATGTGTGTTTGTCGTCTCGTTGTTTGTCGGGCGTTTTGCTTGTCGAGTTGACTTTGGTCGTTTCATCGTTTTTTCTGCTTTGCTTGACTTGTCTGACTGTTTCCAACCATCCTGTTCAGTTCCAGAGTGTCATGTCTGACCTCTGCTTAGTGGTTTTATTTTTTCCCATGGTTTTCTAGCTCGACGCGGATTTTCTTTGAATAGTCACGCCGATTGGCGCATGTTGCTTTTGTCATAGGTGCGCCAACCCCTATTTAGTGCAGATTACAGCTAAACAGTCACATTGAATCCTGTATGATTTGATTTGACCTCTTTTCTCATTTTTTGTCAGTATTTCTTGGCTCTGGATTGGTTTTTTACCTTGCAATTGGTCTACTGAGATTGTTTTGACTCTGTAGTCTCGGTCTTCTCAACTGTTTGTCCATCATCTTATTAGTGGAGTTTGTAGCCCTAGGGTTTCTAGGTGCCTTATGCTATTTGTTTGGCCCTTTCCTCACTGAGCCTTCTGAGTTAAGTTCGAGTCACTTTTGATCTTTGTCGTTTCAATTCGCTGACCGATTGTGTTAGTCATTCTCTCGATTCTTCGTGTCTTTGGTTTGTTGGATGATCACTTTTGTTTTAGTTTGACTCTCCATTCATCACTTCGAGCATAGATTAAATTGCTTGTCAGAGCGTTTCGAAAGTTTGTTTGCTTGGAAGAGTGCATCCTTGTTTTGAGTACGTTTTATGTGTGTATTGCATTGGTCTCTTTGTTTAAGATCGTTACATTCGCAGTGTTCAAAACTAGTGTTTATTTTTCTTTTTAGTGTAACAGTGCATTGTGTGCTTCATTCATCTAAAAAGACAAAAATTGCATTCTTTCGCTTAAATTGAAACTGAAAATGTTCTTTTGCATTACTAGCTCTTAACGAACTAGGAAAGAGATTTCATTTTCTGATTTGGTTGTATTAGGTGCATTAGCGAAATTATTCTTATGTTTCAATTGATTGCTACTTTGTCATATATTCATATCCTTATCTTAGTTAGCATTCATTAAATGGAAATGATGTTATTTTGCATGTGGTGTGCGTTTAGAAATTCGACATCACATTCGGTAAGGCCTTGAAATCGCAACATTAATTCAAGATCAACCTTAAAATGAATTCAATCGACCTAAGGAAGCATTGAAACCTAACGCACATATTTTAGAGGTCTAGGCTAGTGACATGTTCTGGCGTCATTAAACCTAGTAGTTGTCATTCACCACCTGGCATTAAACATTGCTAGTACGGACTTGTGCTCCCCGTACTGTCGTGTATATAAAGGGAGACCCTCATAGGTTGCAATCCTTTATCTATAGGAAGTCAAGTCACCCGCCTTGTAACCGTGATACACCGAACACAACATTCAAGGAGAATACCTGCACGTACATCAAGTCCTTGGTCATTTCTCTTTCATTTGATCACCAAGGTGTATATGGAAATTCACGGAAACTTGGTATGCCCTCTTGCTTAGATTACATGAGTAGTAATTTTGGTCTTTTCGTGTCTCTCTAAAAGTGAAAAGATCATTGAGCACTTATCCTTTCACACTCGTTCAATATGAAAGTGACTCGATTCATATTTTGCCTGTTTCTCACCTCTTAAAACATGAAACAACAAAATTTCATTTCAATGTCATAAAATTAACTGCCTACGATCACATGCCCGTTAAAGATATTTTCTTGGCTTGTTTTTAGTAGTTCCTTGGTGTTTGATCTTGAAGCCTCGAATAGGCTATCTCGTTTTCTTCCTGTTTTGAAACATTGTCACAGTGGCAGAACCACTAGTTTCATCGTCCTCTTCACTACCTCCTAGTGGTGACCCTTCTCTTGACGTTTCTTCGGAAACATCTCAACCCACTAGGTCTGCTGATTTCTGGCATTCTTTTTTCTGAGTATCTTACCTCTTGCTACCCGGTCTCCTCTTAACGAGCCTTTGGTATCAATTGGCAACCTTGGGACGCTTGGTCTGGTTTTGGGGACGAGGCGAACTTCCCTCCTCTTACTTTGGGATCACCTTTACTAGCTACTGCCTTACTCGGCACTATTCATCGTTTTTTTCACGATCAAATGGCTTCATCTGACATGGATTATTTGAGACTCGTTAGTAGTGAAGAGCTCTATGTTTCTACAAGAGAATATCAGGTCCCTCCGGAGAACTTTCCTTATGTCTCCGATCAACCTTCCTCACAACCAGTGTCTCTCCCACGTGGTTATCGAACTTTGGGTCAGATCATTTATGGCGTTTAGTCATTGTATCAGAATCCGATATGGACCAGTACGTCAACTCCTTCCACGAGTTCAGTTGTCTTGGTATCGGGGGCATCACCCTCGACTCCTATGACATCGATGATTGTAACCTTTGTTCCTGTTCGGCCCACTGTTTGTGTGGCTTCATCTGCACCGATTGTTAGTATGACTCAACCGTCGTTTGGGTCTACTGTTGTTCGCAGGTCTATCTTTATTAATCCCACGATGCTTGTTAGCCCCGCAGTGAGTGGATCATAACCCCATGCTGTGGAAATCCCATCTACTTGTACAACGCCTATGGTTTCTACTTATATTCCTAGTGGTTATACATTCGATGAGTATCTGTTGGATATTCAGCAACAATATGCTCCCTCTTTGGGTCCTCAACAGCAAAATTCCACACCTCAGGGTTCTCATTAGTTACCAACTTCTGGAAATCCTCCACATCATTTCGATGCGTACGTTAATCCCGTCTATTTGCCTCTAATTGATCCTAATCAACCCGTTTACCATCCGGGAGAACCCTTTCAGGGACAACCTTTTGGTCCACAGGGACAACCTTATGGTTCGCAAGGACAACCCTTACAGGGACAACCTTCGGCCCAACAAGGACAACCCTACGGTCCTTCTGGTCAACCTCAATTTCAATAGGGAGCATATTATGTTCCCGGGGGGAAAATCTATCCACCACATGGACAACCTTTTGTGTAACAACATCAACCTTATGTTTAGCAAAGGAAAAAATTTGTACAACAAGGGCAACCCTACGGTCCTGCACCGGGTCAACCTGGGTTTCAGGGGCAACCTGGCCCATCTCAACCATCGGGTCAACCTCTTCCACAAGGGTAGCCTGGTGGCTCTCAATATCCAATCCAACCTGCCCTATAGAGACAACCTGTCCAACCTCAGTATTCAGGTCAACCTGCTCTGCAGGGACAACTTGCTCAACCTCAAGGTGCTACTTACCCTCCTCAAGGTCAATCTTAGGCAGTATATAGTGCGCCCCAAGGTTTCACTTATTATCCTCAAGGTCAATCCCAGATGGTGTATAATCCACCTCAAGGCAATGCTTACATTTTGTAGCAAAATCCATATGTTGCTCAGCAAGGACCTCAGTGGTATTATCAGAATCAATATCCTAGTCCTCAACCCATGTATGGGAAAAACTATCAGGATTACAACCCCTATGGACAGAATCCTCTGAGACACAACATATGGGGGTAGAATTTCTCTCAACCTGGGTGGAATGCTAATAATCATCTTTATCAACGACCTGCAATGCCTTTTAATCCTCAATTGCCTTTTCTTGCTACATTGGAACTCCCTGATCTGTCAAAGTTGACAAATCATCCGATCCTTTACAACCTGTATTGGCCTCCATTTCCAACCAAAATTCCTGGCGATTGCCCCAAGTTTGAGGGTAAGTCCGGAGAAGACCCCCAAGCGCATGTTATGACATACCACCTTTGGTGTTCCTCTAACTCTTGGGTTAACGATTCTATCCAACTCCGTCTTTTCCAACGGACTCTTACTGTTGTCGCTACCAAGTGGTACATCAAATTATCTCGTGGTGTCTTCCAAGATTTCAACTCTTTAGCCATGGCGTTTCTCACACAGTTTCAGTTACCAGTTCGGTATGAAACTAGGATGCACCTCCTCACATCCTTGAAGCAAGATCAAGCTACTCATATCTTAGATCATATTCATGAATGGAGGCATCATCGTCGTCTGATCAAGTTTGACATTCTTAACCAGCTTCTAACTGATTGGTTTACCACCTCCTTCGTTTCTCCAATTGCTAAGGACATTGCTATGGGAGCATGTGTTACTAAGGAACAAGCCATTGCTCATGCCCAGTACCTTGATCTCATGTACTCTCAATCTGGCACATTGTACGAACTCTTGCCTTATGCTCCTAGACCTGTAACTCCCAAAGCATCGACGACACCATCCGTCGACGGTATCATTGGTTCCATGTCTCAGACTTCTCGGAAGTCTCCTCCTCCAAATCTTGGGAAGAAAAAATCTACTCCTTCCAATGATACTGCTTCTCAGCCAGTCTCGAATTCTGGTAAAACAGTGAAAGTGAGTGTTGTTCAGGCCAATCTGGTGGATAAAACTTCCAAGGGTAAAAATAAGGGTAAAGGTAAGGCCAAAACTGATACCCCGAAACAGGATTCTCAAAAATCTCGTGCTGATGATAGTTCCCAACATAAACCGAAGTATCCTTGCTTGATTTGTGAAGAAGAGCATTACACCAAGGACTGTCCTCGATGGGCCGAAGTGAGTCAATTGCTCAAAGGCACCCAAGGAACTCGAGTAGTTCAAAAAGAACCGTTTCCGTCACAGCTGTTGGAAATACTGAGATGGGGGTGAATCAATATTTATTTTCAATTGTTAATTATTGCCAGTTAGATTCTTCACAATTATGATTTTAAGAATTAAAGAGAACATCAATCCCTAGTTTTTAATAATAGTACACAATAGATGAGAGAAGGGCACCAACCCTTTTAATGAAACAGGCACCAACCTGTTTGCCAAGCACCAACTTGGACTTTGATGAGGCTCTGACCTCTAGGGCTTCGACCCTATCTTCTCAAGGCACCAACCTTGTGTTTAGGGGCACATACCCCAAGGACACCAATCCCTCAGTCTTCTTTTTAATAAAAAATGTGTGATGTACTTACTTGACTGTCATCAACAAGATTATTCACTGCTATTTCTTTACTGTACTTTGTCCATCATGTGACATCAATAGTCCTCACATAAGTCTGAGTGACTGTCCACACAATTGGTCTTGAGATATAACACTGGACTGTAATCCTTCTTCTCCTAGCCGTTAATCCAATCTATTATAGGTGACTATCCCTCCTTAGGTTATTAGATTGAGTCTCTGAAATGAGCCACATATTACTAAGTCCAGACCCTTTAGAAAGGACTGTAATCCAAGCATAAGACAAACTGTCTGAGCTCCTCAAAAACCTAGACCACAGGTTCGAAGACTGCTGCAAGTCCGAGCTTGGAGGAGCCTTCAACAAAGGCCTATCCACCAGTCCGGTCTCCCACACGTGGCTGTCACAGGTGCAATTTTATCCACAGATTCGAGCCCTCTATTTACTGATCTGAGGCTTCCAGAGGTGATTATTCTTCAAGGTTTATTACTGGTCTGATTTTCTTATTGGTGACTGTCCGAGCCCTACTTTGATTCTCCACAGGCTAAGCTACAGATCCAAGTTTCTCTAGTATTCACAGCAAATCCAAGTTTCTCTAGTATTCACAGGAATTGAGGTTAAGGTCCGAAATTTTGTACAACTCTGACCCTTCACACAGATTACTGTCCACTGTTCGAAATCTCAATGGAAGGATAACCCAATCAATATGCTTTTTAAGTCCTCCTCAGCCTTAGTTCACAAGATGTGAACTATCCTCAATGTTTTGTGTTTCTCAGATGTTCTTCACCTAATTGTTGACCAAAAATGAATGGAGACAGATTTATATATATATAGTGGTTTGTCCCTATGAAGAGACACATCCATTGGAAGAAAGGCCGACATTATATGACTGCATAGGTCGGCTTGACTACAAATATATATATATATATATATATATATATATATATATATATATATATATATATATATATATATATATATATATATATATATATATATATATATATATATATATATATATATTTATCTTAAAATTCAATTTCTCACAAACTAATGGGAGTTTCGGGGCAAGTAAGAGCTTGTGGGAAAGAATGAAAAATCCTTTTTAATATGGTATAGGATTCATTGTGAAAGGATTCCTCCAAGGTGTCTAAATTTATTTTTCTTTGTGACTGTTCATAAAATTTTAGTGCAGAAGGTGATTGGGACAGTAAGAGATCATCAGAGCTTCTTCATCATGGTGTGTTTTCCATGTCATCATATGTCATAGTGCAGCATCTATCAATCTTCCATTAAGAGAGCTCATCAAGAGAGCTTGTATTCCATTCAATGACAATTATTGACCAACAATCTCCCCCTTTGTCATTGATGGAAATATTATAGAATTCTCTCCCCCTTTGACATCAATGGAAAATGGGGTGCCCAAGTACTCCCCTTGTCATGCTGCTCCCCATGACATGCTGCTTGATTTAATGTGATGCAAGAGCAATGACCCCCATCTTTTGGCAAAGATACTCAAATGCTTCTCGTGGAAGGGGTTTTGTAAAGATATCCGCAATTTTCTCTTTTGTATTGACGTATTCCAACCTGATATTGTGTTCAAAAACTTGTTCACGGAGAAAGTGGTATTTGATTGGAATATGTTTGGTTATTGAGTGCATCACTGGATTCTTTAAAAGACTGATGGCGCTAGTATTGTCACAAAAAATAGTAATTGGTTGCTTAGTTTATATGTTGACATCCTTCAAGGCTTCCTTCATCCATAGAATTTGTGTACAACAATCAACAGCGGCTATATACTCGGCTTCAGCTGTAGAAAGGGATATAGATGATTTCTTTTTGCTGAGCCAAGATACAAGAAAATCTCCCATAAAGAATGCATTTCCACTGGTACTTTTTCGATCATCCACACTTCCGGCCCAATCAGCATCAAAATAAGCTGTCACAATAAGAGTTGAACTCTTAGGATACCAAAGACCGAAATCAGTCGTTCCTTTCAAATGTCTGAGAATTATTTTCACAGTTTCTAGATGGGATTGTTTAGGACTTAATTGAAATCTCGCTACCATTCCTACTGCTTGCATAATATCTAGTCTTGTAGCAGTTAAGTATAGGAGAGCTCCAATTATTGACCTGTAAAGAGTTGCATCTATTTGGGGGGTATCATTGTCTTTGCTTAATTTACAATCTGTGGTCATTGGTGTGCTCATAGGTGCACAATCTTCCATCCCATATCTTTTAAGCATGTCTTTAAGATATTTTGCTTGAGATAAAAACATGCCTGCAGAGGTTTGAGATATTTGTAGCCCAAGAAAGTAAGACAACTCACCAATCATGGACATCTCGAATTTTTTGGACATATTCAGAGCAAATTCATGGCTCATTTCTTCATCATTGCTAGCAAATATTAGATCATCGACGTAAACAAGAGTGATCAAAAGTTTTTCCTTGTCCATCTTCATGTAGAGATTGCTACCTACCACTCCCTTTTTGAAACCTTCTTGTTGCAGATAGTGATCCAACTTTGCATACCATGCTCTAGGGGCTTGTTTTAATCCATATACGGCATTTTTTAGTTTGCATACAAGGTATTTTCCTTCAGCAAGATCAAATCCTTCTGGTTGCTCCATGTAAACTTCCTCCTTGAGATCTCCATTCAGGAATGTTGATTTTACATTGATTTGATAAACCTTGAATCCTTTTGAGCAAGTAAATGCTATAAACATTCTTATGGCTTCCATTCGAGCTACTGGTGCAAAGGTTTCTTCGAAGTCAATTCCTTCGATTTGCGAGTATCCTTTGCAGACAAGTCTGGCTTTATTTCTGATGATTTGTCCATCTTCATTCATCTTGTTTTTGAATACCCATTTTGTTCCAATTATATTTTTATCTTTTGGGCGAGGTACCAGTTTCAAGTCTCATTTTTTTCGATTTGAGACATTTCTTCTTCCATGCCCTTTATCCAATGAGGATCTTTGCTTTCTTGAGAAAATTTTTCAGGTTCTATTAAAGATAATAGAGCCACATCATCTTTTCTAGGGGTGTTTATCGTCCTTCTTTGAGTTTGGATTCCTTCATCTATATTTCCGATGACCTGTTCTTCTGGATGATATCTTTGAACAAACTTGATCTTGGAGGGAGTTTGTGAAGATTAATTTTGAGGTTCTCTTTGAGGTTTTTCATTCTCCTCTTCTTTTTCAGGTTCTTCTTCTTCACTTTGTTCAAAGAAAGGCTCAACTTCATGACCTTCAATTCCTTTTTCTGGAAGGCCTTCATCAATATTTACATCAATGCTTTCCACTATTCTTCGTAGACGATAGTTGTAACATTTGTAAGCTTTGCTCCTAGTGGAGTATCTAAGAAATATTCCTTCGTCAAGTCTTGAATCAAATTTACCTGGTAAGTCATCATTTATTTTTATGAAACATTTGCTTCCAAAAACCCTGAAATATTTTACTGAAGCAGGTCTTCCTTTCCATAATTCATAAGGAGTCTTTTCATTATTTGGTCTTAGTTGAGTTCGATTTAAGGTGTAAACTGCGGTGCCAACTGCTTCTCTCCAAAATTTTAGTTGCAAATCAGCTGCTAGTAGCATTATCCTTGCCATTTCTTGAATGGTTCGGTTCCTTCTTTCAACTACTCCATTTTGCTATGGTGTCCTAGCAGTAGAGAGTTCTCTTTCGATTCCATGCTCTTTATAGAATTTATCGAACTCTTTTGAGGTGAATTCTCCTCCTCTATCCATTCTAAGACATTTAATCTTAGAATCTTTCTCATTCTCAATGAGAGCCTTAATATTTTTAAAACATTCAAATGCTTTGGATTTATATTTTATGAAATATATCCACATCATTCTAGTATAGTAATCAACAAATAGAGAAAAGTACCTTGCACCCTGAAGAGCTGGAATTCTAGTTGGCCCACACAAATCTGCATGAATAATTTCCAAAGGTTTTGTTGTTGAGAACTCCTTAGTTTTGTGGCTAGTTCTGGTTTGCTTTCCATGTTGGCATGGGCCACATACAACTTGATTTGGTTTGCACATTTTTGGAATATCCCTTACTGCATTAATTTTGCTGATGTTGACTAGGTTATCAAAACCTGTATGCCCCAATCGCTTGTGCCATAACCAACTTTCATCTATTTGACTTAAGTAACATTTATCTTCTTGGATTCTACTGAGAATGTAAACATTATCTGGTGTTCTTACTCCTTTCGCCACAAGCTCTCACGAGGACGAGTCTCTTATTTCACAAATTTTTGTACTAAAGACAACATTATGTCCTTGGTCACAAATCTGGCTGACACTTAAGAGATTGTGTTTGAGCCCTTCTACCAGCAAGGTATTTTGAGCCTTTCCTAGTATATTGACAAGGGTAGCAGTCCCTTTTCCAGTGATTTTAGCAGATCCACTTCCAAAGGATACATTTCCATTTTTCTTGTTCAATGAGATAAACTTCTTTTGGTCACCTGTCATATGTCTCGAGCATCCACTATCCACGAACCAATGATTTTCTTCACTATGAGCACATAGAGCTAGGCCACATTTATCAGTTTTGAGATTTATGTTTTTAGCTTTTTATGTTTGAGAGGGAAATTTTGTTCCTTATGATCATAATCATCACATAATGAGAAAGACGAATCAAACTTAGTCAAAGGATCAAAGGAATTGTAAGTTTTGATTTGTTCTTTCTCTTTAGGCCCACCTAGTTGGTTTGGTTGATTATTCAATCTCGGTGCTTCATTCTTATGAGCCTTGCAATGCTTAGCTTGATGCCCAAAGTTTTTACAATTGTAACAATGCCCAAGAAAAATAGTTTGATACCTGTTGTAGTATCCATAGCTTGAATCAACATCCTTCCTTGGAGTTGCTCTTTCAAATCTTGGTTTTGAGATGTGACCTTTTTCCTGAGATGATTTTTCTTATTTTGGATGACAAGAGAGTACATCAGCATAATTTCTAGCATTATTCTTCGTACTTGATGATTCTCCTTTGAAACCAATTCCAGACTTGTCATGTTGAGGTCTTTGAGTGTTAAAAATGTTGTCAAGAGCTAGAGAGCTTTTCCAACTCCTTTTGATTTGCTCCAATTCCTTTCTTAGGGACACTATTTCAGCTTCACATTTTTCACAGATATCATCCTTCTCTTTTAACTTGATGTTCAAGAAGTCTTCCCTTCATTTTGCTTCCTCTCTTTCTATTTTGAGAGAAATTATCTTCTTTTGTAGATTCTCATTTTCTTCAATGGCACTCATTATCAAACTATCCATGTTTCTTTCATCTTCTATTTCTGAGTCATCATCATTTGTAAATGCCATGAATAGTGTTTCTTTGCTTCCAACATAATTACTTTCCTCATCCGATTCATCATCGCTTTCTTTGTATTGATGCACATTTCTAGTTGATTTCCTCTTTATGACTACGAATTCATCTTCATCAGACTCATCTTGTTTAGAGAAGAAGTTCTTTTTATTAAACCCTTTCTTCTTGTACATCATTCTTTTAGAGTCCTTTTCATAATCACTATCATGTTTATGAGGACATTTTGCATCGTAATGACCTATTCTTCCACAATTGAAAGAAACAAGAGGGTACTTACCTTTTAGCTTAGATCCCCTTTTTAGTCTTCGTAGAAATTGAGCTAACTTGTTTTCAGTATATGATTCATCACTGTTGTAATTCCATCCTTTTCCTTATTTTGTAGATTTTGAGGCTTTGAAAGCTACTTCTTTGAAATTTGGGATCCCTTTCCTCATCTCATAGGCAATAAGAATTTCATGAAGTTCATCCATATTGAGAGTATCTAGGTCCTTCATTTCTTCTATGACACTTACTTTGGAGTCGAATCTGTCAGGAAGTGATCTCAGGATTTTTTGAACTATGGTGCTTTCTTCAATATTTCCCCTAGTCCTTTAAGAGAGTTAACCACTTCAGCTACTCTGAGGAAGTATGATGCAATATCTTCTTCATCATCCATTTTCAGACTCTCGAATTGTCTTCTATAGGTTTGAAGCTTTGCCTTCTTAACTTTGGAGTCCCCATCATATAGCGAAACCAATTTATCCCATACTTCTTTGGCTGAGTCAAAGTTCATGACTTTCGTAAATTCGGAATCAGTGATTCCACTAGTGATGGACTTTAAAGCTTTGGCATTAGCAATGTAGGCTTTTCTTTCATCTGGATCAGTTGGAAAACCGGTGGGAGCTTTGTATCCATCCAAAACAGAGTGCCATACTTCAGGGCCAAGAGACATTAGATAGTAGGACATCCTCTTTTTCCAGAAACTAAAATTTGTTCCATCAAAGATAGGGAGTTTCCCTATTGCTTCCATGTTCTTCATTGTGCCTAAGAATCCTTCTTCCAGCTGTTAGGCTGATAATGAAGAAGCTGGCTTTGATACCAATTGTTGGAAATACTGAGAGGGGGGTGAATCAGTATTTCTTTTCAATTGTTAATTATTGCCAGTTAGATTCTTCACAATTAAAGACAGAGAGATATATATAATAATGATATTAAGAATTAAAGAGAACTTCAATCCCTTTTTAATAATAGTATACAATAGATGAGAGAAGGGCACCAACCCTTTTAATGAAATAGGCACCAACCTATTTTCCAAGCACCAACTTGGACTTTGATGAGGCTCCGACCTCTAGGGCTTCGACCCTATCTTCTCAAGGCACCAACCTTGTGTTTAGGGGCACCTACCCCAAGGACACCAATCCCTCAGTCTTCTTTTTAATAGAAAATGTGTGATGTACTTACTTGACTGTCATCAACAAGATTCTTCACTGTTATTTCTTCACTGTACTTTGTCCATCATGTGACTTCAATAGTCCTCACATAAGTCTGAGTGACTGTCCACGGAACTGGTCTTGAGATATACCACTGGACTGCAATCCTTCTTCTCCTAGTCGTCAATCCAATCTATTATAGGTGATTTTCCCTCCTTGGGTGATTAGACCGAGTTTGAAATAAGCCACAGATTACTAAGTCCAGACCCTTCAGAAAGGACTGTAATCCAAGCATAAGAAAAATTGTCTGAGCTCCTCAAAAACTTAGATCACAGGTTCGAAGACTACTGCAAGTCCAAGCTTGGAGGAGTCTTCAATAAAGGCCTGTCCACCAGTCCGGTCTCCCACAGGTGGTTGTCACAGGTGCAATTTTATCCACAGATTTGAGCCCTCTATTTACTGATCCGAGGCTTCCAGAGGTGACTATTCTTCAAGGTTTATTGTTGGTCTGATTTTCTTATTGGTGACTGTCTGAGCCCTACTTTGATTCTCCACAGGCTAAGCTACAGATCCAAGTTTCTCTGGTCTTCACAGCAGATCCAAGCTCTTCAAACTAATCACAGGAATTGAGGTTAAGGTCCGAAATTTTGTACAAGTCTAACCCTTCACAGATTACTGTACACTGTTCGAAATCTCAATGGAAGGATAACCCAATCAATTTATTTTTTAAGTCCTCCTCGGCCTTAGTTCACAAGATGTGAACTCTCCTCAATGTTCTGTTTTTCTTAGATGTTCTTCACCGAATTGCTGGCCAGAAATGAATGAAACACGGATTTATATATATAGTTGTTTGTCCCTATGAAGAGACATAACCATTGAAAAAAGGTCGACATTATATGACTACATAGGTCGGCTTGACTGCAAATATATATTTTTTTATCTTAAAAATTCAATTTCTCACAAACTATTGGGAGTTTCGGGGCAAGTAAGAGCTTGTTGGAAAGAGGGAAAAATCCTCTTTAATATGGTCTAGGATTCATTGTGAAAGGATGCCTCCAAGGTGTCTAAATTTATTTTTCTTTGTGTTTGTTCATAAAATTTTAGTGCAGAAGGTGATTGGGACAGTAAGAGATCATTAGAGCTTCTTCATCATGGTGTGTCTTCCATGTCATCATATGTCATAGTGCAACATCTATCAATCTTCCATTAAGAGAGCTCATCAAGAGATCTTATATTCCATTTAATGACAATTATTGACCAACAAAAGCAGACTCAGTTGGTAGAGAAACCTCAGTCCTCTGCCCCATTTGGCTCTCAGGTTTTCATGATGAACGGTTTTTCATGTGTTTCGATTGCCACCCGGTCGAAATATTATACCAAACCGCATTAGGCAACAGGGAAAGAGATCGTTGATGGTCCTACTCCTCCACATGCTTCTGGCCCTCTTCAAATTGAAAGGCCTAGTAATGAGCCCGTTGTACAACCACCTTCCAAAGGTGTACTCCGTAAGTCTTCTTACAATCCTAACGCTCGTGTTGCTCAACATTATAGTATTGTTGAGGATTTGGCTCAGGCGCCATCTGCTATATCTGCATTAGAAGTACTTCAGAGTTGTCCGTATCAATGGAAGGCTTTGCTATCTGCCATCGGTGGGGTTGACCCTACTTATTCGAGCCTTATCACTCTCAACTTGGATAATTTCGTCCCACGTCACCCTCACCAGCTTGCACTCATCATCCAAGTTGGGATTAATGGACTGAATATCCATCGAGTGGTTGTGGATGAGGGTGCATCTACATGCGTCATGTCATCTGCCTGCTGGAGAGCCATTAGTTCTCCAGCTCTTATTTCATCTCCAAATTCTCTAGAAGCGTTTGATGGAAGGGAATCTAAACCTCTTGGTGTTCTCTCTAGTTTACCGATCACTCTAGAAGGGAAAACAGTCAACGTCGAGGTTGAAGTAGTTGACGCCAAGCCCAATTACAATATTCTCCTCAGTCGCAGTTGGACTCACGCCATGTTTTGCATTTTGTCCACTCTCTTTCATGTTTTGCGATTTCTAAATGAAGGAAATATCGTTACTGTCGATCAGTTGTCTTTTTTCACTTCTTCATCTTCCGAGAGCAACGTTCCGTACGTCGATAAAATTCATATGCCTTATGAGAGCATAGGGCCGGGTCTCTTCAAAGATCCTACCCTCATGGGTATTTTTCCTCTTCCTCCACCCAACATTGTTCAGGTTAATATGAACTCCAGGTCGTCTGATCCGTGGATCATCCCATCACCCGAGCAGATTGATTCATTTGGAGATTCGATGCCATTAAGTCCGATCGAGATTGATCATTGTGAACTTATTTCAGCTTCGGATCCTCCGCCTCCTGATCATGCTCCTTTTAGCATGTCTCTTGACACTTATTCTCAATCCCCTTGGCTCGGTGATTTGGATTCGCCCGATCCCTTGAGTGAGATATTTACCTATGATGAAGCCATCGTCGAAACTATGTCTCTTAAGAATCCTCCTTGGGACGATAGTCATCATCTCTCCTCGTTCATGCCTGGCCTCAGGGCCATGTCTACATGTCTCGAGAGGTTTGATTCTCAAGTTCCTTATCCTCAGCTTCAAACGCCTATACTGACACGCGAAGTATTTGCGGAAGGTAACTTGGGCAACATTACACAGAATATGCCTATCGAAATATCCGTTAAACCAGGGGTTGTCAAGAACATCCATATTGGGGTGAATTGTTCTCCCGATGAGATACAAGTCTATACTAGTCTCTTCCGCGAGTTTCGCGGTGTTTTCGCATGGTCTTACGAAGAGATGCCCGGCATCGATCCAAGTATAGTGGTGCATGAAATTCCTACCTATCCTGGTGCGAAGCCTGTTCGCCAGAGTCTTCGTCCTGTGCACCCTAGAAAGGCTACCGCTATTAAGGGAGAAGTTGAAAAACTTCTTAAAACTGGTTTTATCTATCTAATTCCCTTGACAGAATGGGTTTCCAATATCGTTCCTGTAGATAAGAAAAAGGGTACCATTCGTGACTGCGTTGATTACCGTGACATTAACCGTGCTTGCCCTAAGGATAATTATCCCACTCCTTTTATTGATAAAATCATTGATGACTGTGCTGGGAGTGAGATTTTTTCCCTTATGGACGGGTTTTCTGGGTACAACTAGATTAACATTCTTCCGGCTGATCAACGTAAGACTGCCTTTATCTGTCCTTGGGGTGCTTTCGCTTATAAAAAGCTCCCTTTCGGTCTTAAAAATGTTGGGGCTACATTTTAGCGGGTAGCGTCATATGCTTTCCACGATATCAAACGCATTGTTCAACCTTATCTGGATGACCTTCCAGCTCATTCGGCTAAGAGTAAAGACCATCCTGATCATCTCTGTCATATTTTTCTTCGCTGTCAACGCTATAACATCTAGCTCAATCCACATAAGTGCGTCCTCTGCATTGAATCCGGTAGACTCTTAGGGTTTATCATTTCCAAAGATGGGATTTGTCTCAGTCCACTCAAAGTTGAAGCTATTGTTAATCTCCCCTCTCCATCCTTCTTACATCAGCTACAGAGTCCGCAGGGGAAAGTTAACTTCCTACGTCGTTTTATACCTAACTATGCTGAAGTGGCCAAAGGATTTAGGTCATTACTGAAGCAAGGCATCCCATTCCTCTGGGATGATATCGCCCAAAAGTCCTTCGATGCACTAAAGATGTTGCTCGTCAATGCTCCTCTGTTGCGTCCTCCAAATTATCATTGTGATTACTCCCTCTATTTGGTCGCCGTGTTTAGCACGAGTGCCATGGTTTTGGTGCAAGACGATGACGATGGCGACGAGCATGTAATTTACTATCTCTCTCGTAACCTTCTTGATACCGAGATGCGATATGCACATGTCGAGAAGTTGGCGTTGGCTGCTGTTCAAGATGTTCAACATTTTTCGTCACTACATTTTGTTGTGCATGGTGACTGTGATTTTTGATTGCAACCCTATGACTTACATATTGACTCGTAAATTGTTGGGGGGCAAGTACTCGAAGGGGATTGTCATCATCCAAGAGTTCGATTTGGAGTTCACTACCGCCAAGTCGAAGAATTCATTAGTCTTCGTCGATTTTATCTGCTCTCTCCCTTCCAATTCCGCTCCGTCTGGTTCCGAGGAACGCGTTCCGGACGACACGCTTTTTCTTATTAGCACCCTCGATCCTTGATACGGTGATATCATCGTATATCTTCAGACTTCCACCTTCCGATCTGAGTTGACGAAGGATTCTCGCTGACACATCCACCATCAATTGCAACCTTATCGCATATTCGAAGATACACTCTACCACATCGGAGTTGATTCCATTCTTCACCGGTTTTTTACTCTTGAGGAGGCTGAAAAAAGTCCTGAATGATTGTCACAGTGGCGCCTGTGGCAGTCACATGTCTGGATATGCTACTACAGAGAAAATTCTTCATGATGTTTATTTCTTGCCCACCATCTTTAAAGACTGCATTATTGCTGTTCATAAGTGCCATGATTGCCAGATCTATTAGCGCAAGATGCGTGCGCTGTCTTCCCATCTTCACCCTGTCATTACTATTGGTCCCTTTAGGAAGTGGGGCATTGATTTTATGATGTGTAACCCTCACTTGGATGGGGGGCATGCCTATATCATCGTAGTCGTGGACTACTTCACCAAATGGGCCAAAGCAATGCCTACACTTACGACTAACGGTGAGACAACATCACAGTTTCTATTCAATCATGTCATTTCTAGGTTTGGTGTCCCTTAAGCCATTGTTACCGATCGTGGTTCCAATTTTTGGCATTACATGGTGGCGGAGTTGACTTCCAAGTTGGGTTTGCGTCACCACAGCTCAACGCCCTACTACCCTCAGGCCAATGGCCAGGTTGAAGCCGTGAACAAAGTTCTCGTCACTATACTTCAACGTACGATTGGGATGCACAAATCAAACTGGAATCTCATGTTGTTTTCGACTCGCAAAGAAGTATATATATATATGTATATATATATGTATACATATATATATACATACATATATATATACATATACATATATACATATATATATATATATATATATATATATATATATATATATATATATATATATATATATATATATATATATATATATATATATATATATATATATATATATATATATATATATATATACATATACATATATATATATATACGTATGTACGTGTATATATATATATATATATACGTATATACGTATATATATATGGATATACATACATACATACATACATACATACATACATACATATATATATATATATATATATATCGAGTGTTTGCATCCACGTGTATCATAAGTTCAAAAAATATGTATATTTCGGTTACATTCTGAGACATCATGTCTCTCAAAAAATATGCGGAAATAAAACCTAGGTGTCTACTGCGCGTGACGCTCATGATAGCACGTCACTGCCCATACAATCCGCCTCAACAAGCAGTGAACATGGTTCGACACCCCTGCAGTGTGTCTCTGGTATGCGCGAGGAACATCATTGAATCGCGCATAGTCTGGGATCCCACGGGAGATTCCCTCCAAGTTCCATATGATTTCCTCCTCCTCGCCTGCCTCACCATGAGGGGCCACATCAAATTCGCGAGGAACCCTCTGCGTTATTGGCGATATGACTGCATGTCTTTTTGGGCCAACATCTACAATTACATGGATTAATGTCAGAACACGCATAACCAAAAAAAAATCATAATACTCATCAAAATACAAAATGAGTCTTAACCAATGCTTCATCCCAATCCTCTCCTTCTGGGAGTGGGAGATCTGCATCACCGGTGAAATCCGTGCCAGAGTAGGGCCATTCCTCCACGACAATCAGCTGTCGGCGGAGCCACTCGAAGAACTCCGATCTCCAGGACATCTGTTGACCACCCCTTGCCCTTAGCATCAAAGCTGCCCAATGGACCATCTATGGCTCCTGGGCTTGTGGTGTCGGAACTATCACCTCCTGACGTTGGAAGTTTGATAACCGTTCCAAGATGAAATGTACCAATATGGACCTATAGCCGAACTGCTTCAGCTTGGTGTTCTTGCATTTTGTCAGTGGTCGTTTCATGTTGATTGTTACCGCCTCTGCCCAGTTGTAGAGGGTTGGTGCCATGCAATCTATAGCAAGAAGTAGTTATGTTTTTGTGGCCTCGTATGGAGCTTGCAATCCAACAACTCGCATGATGGTGTGCAGCACTACCTTTAGTGCCAAATCCGGAATAGTTTGGATATCCACCTTTTCGCTTTTGGACCCTTTCCTTGCCCCTGGGCACACTTTGTTGATAACCATACTCATGTTTTCCATTGTGGGTTAAGTACCGGTCAGGATTGGTATTGCCCCCCTCCGTGACAATCCGATTATGAAGTAAATTTTTGAGACCTCAATCTCAAGTTCTTGATTGTGAATAATAAAATTTTCTTGATCAATGTCCCAGACACTGATCAAGTACTGCAATAGCTCTAGTTGAGCTCTAAGACATGGTGCCATAAATAATTTCTTAAGCCCGAAATCTCAGAGAGCTTCAATGCATCTCACATTGCCCATGGCTTCCTCATCTTCTTCACTGTGTTCTCTTTCTTTCCATTCAATCACCATTTTGTCCTTTCACACTTGCAAAAACATCCATATGGTTTTAATTAGCCAAATACAATGCTTTTGAAATGGTTAAATTGGGCTCATTGTTTGAATTTACATGCTAAAAATGGTTGTCTCGGTTGGCGCGTCCCCGTTTAATTTTTAGGTCAGTCGGCGCCAGTCCGTGCCTGATACTCACGCCGATCGTCGCGCCTAGATTTTACAAAATCCCCCCATAGGTCTACAAAAATGCGGTTGCAGGTAATGAAAATGCTATCAAAATGTAGGGAAATCTGTGAGTTCTTACCTGGAACAGACATATTTGTGATTGGCCTTCCGGATTGCCCGCTGTCAGCTCCACAAAATCACAGTGAAAAAGGGTAACAAATTGCTCACAAGAGGTAAAAGTGGAAAGTAATTTATTTTTTTACCATATTTGGCATTTTATAACTTTTCAGAACCCTAATTAGGTTTTAAAGCATATTTTTCAATTATTGTGCTATTTTATTTCGAAAAATGGGTTTTACGTGCGTCTCTTGTGTAGCGGTAGGCCCTCAACGTGACGACGATGAAGTAACGAGTTGTATTTTATAATTTTTTCGGACTCAGTAAAAACACGAAAAATTCACTCTTGGAGTCATCTTTCATCTCTTTTCCGACTCTCGAAAACTAAAATGATTGTCGAGACTTTTGTCGTTTTGAACTCGTTAAATGGCTGCGAAACGATATCTACCCAAATACGTTTACCCCTTTTTCGGGCTGGGATAGATTATTTACAAAAAAGGAATACCTTAGCCTATCACGACTAAGAGGTTCTCTCAAACACAGTTTTCTACCTTTTCGGATCTGTGAGACTAGCTACGAAAAGGGGCTTGTTGGAGTTTTATTTTCCGCTTCTTTTCAAACTCTCTAAACATGAAAAGATGACGAGTTCTTCTTTTGTCAGACTCGTTAAACCTAAATGACATCGGAAACCGTCACCATGACGTCACCGAGTTCCTCCTTCCTAGGGCTCGTAAAATGTACTAGAATGGATTTGTCTGAAGGACTAAATTACATGACAAGCATATGCTATCCCCTTCAAGCTTGTTTCTAAAAATAATTGGGGTATTCGCCAGCAATGGTGGGGGAAAATGGAACCAGTTCTCAGTTGTGTCGGCAGTATGTCGCTCTTGAACATGACACTCATCTGCATTCGTGTCAGGTTGGGGACATCTCATTTCGTCATTTTTGCCTCCATGGGTTTGGATAATCTGTTTTGGCCACTCATATGCTCTTTGCCATGCCACCATGACCTCAAATACCTTGATTTCAAATACTGCCAAATATGGAGTGGTGTCACTGATATGTTCAAGACAAGTTTCCGTTTGCAGTTTTCAACCTCCCTCTGTTCCTCTTTTTGGTCCTGATTCACTATCATAATATTCCTTTATCTCATGTTGATGATGTGGGAAACATTATGGCCCACCTTCGACGAGGTCACTTCCTATCGAATTCAGCTCATTATCCAGGAAGTTGATCTAGAGACTCCCTTCTGGTACCTTGGAGCTTGCATGCCTCAATGGAAAGTTCTTTGCATTCGATGACACGTCCTCATCATTGGCCTTTGATCGAGTGATTCTACGGGTGTTCGATGTCAGATCACTGTTCACATTACGTGGATTGTACTAGTTGTACCTTGAGAGCCATTGTCATTATTGGTGGTTTCTCTCGTGCATGTTAACATCTTTCATCATTGGCTAGTAATTAGGTCACTTTCTTGCATGTTCGATTTCAACTCACATATTTGAATGCTTGAATTTGTACTTGTTTGGGTCGAGATGGAGCGCAAGACCTTGAGTTTTGTCTGATAAAATCCAGGCTGCGGGATATTTTGGTTTATCATGACTATATGCATGACTCTTTTGATTGGATGGTTGCGACCATACCTGAGTCTATTTATTGATCCTTACTTTTGGGTGGCTGCGTCCATACCTCGGATCTTGTTTATATTTGTACTCTATTATGGATGGTTGCGCCCATGCCACATGTTCATGTATCAGAGATATCGGTTGTATTTGTACTTGTAGGTCTTCCGACAATGGTGTTTGGTTTGAACGTGTTCTTGTAAATCATTTCACTCCTCTCTCTCTCTCTCCCGGACCTCATGCTTTAGGGGGCATCTGTTACACAACATTTTGTCACCGTCCCTGCAATCCCCATCTCGCACATTGGATGACCATTTATGTGACTTATATGTAGTGTCATGCCTTGAAAAATGTGTCATTGCATCCCTTGTCACGAGAAGAACATTTCCTATGTTGACTATTCCTGGAACAGACCATCAAAAACACATGATTTTGGGTCGGTGCTGGCAGGCAGTTATGGCCTTGCCCGAATAGATAAATTAACATTGGGCCCCACGCCCATTGTTTATGGAAATTTTTTTAAATATAAAAGCGAAGTTTCCATTGCCAACCACTTCGTAAGAAGAGTCAGCATGGGTTTTTCGACTGAATAACGTCGAACATCTTTTTTTGGCTTCTTGTTTCCTACTTTTGAGCAACGTCCCAAAGAATAAGACCTCCCTTCCACCATTTGAGGGATCCCAACCTCATCCTCCTCTCCTATAAATACATCCCTCTCACATAGATGTAGCTAGATGAACATTTTGTATAATAGCTGAAACAGTCTGAATAGTTGGTGTGAGATAGAGCAGAGAGAGACCCCTTGTCAAGAGAGAGTCTAGGCTGATTGCTTCGCCAAGTCCAATTCCCCGACGAATGCTCGAGACGCGTTTTGACTGGACCCGCCGAAGGAGGCTGTGACGTCAAGTCTCATTTGGTTGTAATCTCTTTCTTTCTCATAATTAATACATGACTGATGTTTTGGTTCCCGTCTTGCATTTGATATGATTAGTCTTGTGCAATACGGTTAATTCTCTTTGACCAATTAGATAGTTATGAATGCAAATATTGTTTCGTATGCTGCTATCGTTCTCTTATCCTTGTGCAGGCACCTGAGTACCATCGTTGAAGGATCGCGACGTGTTGGGACGAAGATCAGGAGACTGCTGCCACAACTATGACAATTATGTTGGATCAAAGGTAGGACATCTATCCCGACTCAGTTTCATTCATTAACTAGGAATCAACGCATTAGCATTTCCTCTTGCTGCTAGACCCACCCTAGGGCTATAGGGATCGCCTTTGTCCGCAGAGGGGATTTACCTACACAACACCATCCTTCTTTAGAAAATTTATGATGGTTGACCCACGTGATGAGGTAATTGGTTGACTAACACCCTACTTCAAAAATTGTTGTAATTGTTTCTTCACTTCATTGGCTTGAAGAATGGATTATCTATAAAACCCAATATTTGAAAATGGAGAGTATATAAATAATTGGATTAAATTATACACTTCCCTCTTGGGTGGTAGCCTTTTAGGGTCCTAGAACACTCCCTCGCATGTCTATAACAACCCTTCTAGTTACTATTTCCATTCTTTAGTACAACCCTCTAGGGACACATTTGTCCTTCCCAAAACTGATCATTTTTTTTTTTGGCCTGGATGGCACTTAGTAGTGGATCTTGGATTTATCTTGATGCATGTTGATGATGAATGAGTTCCCATCCTTGATGAGGCACTGTTGATTAGCTTTCGCATGAAGATTTCATCTCACATATACATGTAGGAACTCCTAAACATAACCCCACGTATACCGAGTGGAATTACATCCAATTCTAATTCAACAACGAAATCAACACCGATAACAAATTTTATCCTACATTGTTTTGTTACCTTCATTTTCACACTCTCATTTACCCATCCCAATGGATATGGGTTAGTATGATATCAAACCTCTAATCCAAGTATGTTGACTATACCTATTGCTACGAGATTAGCCTATGAACCTATTGACAATGTTGGATATCGCCAACATACAAGGGATCTCCCCCGTATGAGGTCCCAATTATACCTCACACCGTTTGGTGTAGGAGTCCCATCTGGAATCCAACCCGACTGTCATTTACCTAAATATATGCCATGGATTTAGTTGTTAGCATGAGAGAGAAGCACAAATGTGCTTTTGAATGAGCAAGGGAGTATGCCTTCTGATTGTTCGATTGCAGATGTATCAAGGTTCTTTCACTGCAAAGGGCGAATAAAGTGAGCCTCTAAGAGAGAAATAATAGTATTACCCTAATTGAGACACACATGAATTAAAAATGTTTATCTAACAACAAGTGAAGTCACATAGATGCAACGATTGTTACAAACATTGCAACACATTTCCAATAAGTTAAGCACTAAATTCACCGAAATAGTTCAATTGCTTCAGTACATGTGAAAGAAAACATGAATCATAAACATTCAAAGAATAGTCTTACAAACATCCATGATTCATGTGTGGAAATGTGTTGGCCGAAAGGCTTCAAGTATTAAGCAAAAGTTACAAGATACACAAGTACAATGAATATCACTAGCTTTAATAATGGAGCGTTAGAGCCACTACTTGCTCCCCAAAGGTACTAACTCTATCTCTTTAATGCCTTATGGGAAAAGATAAGGTTCAAAAGTACTTTTCATGAGTAATGAGGATCCTTTTATAACTCGAGGCATGACCTTTCACATCCCCATGACTCTTGAATTTCCAACTCCTAATGACCTTTGGACTTATACAACCTTTCAGAATTCCAAATGACTTTTGATATTACATATGAATCTTGGTATTACATGTCTTTTGGACTTCCATGACTCTTTTGTCCATACATGACTCTTAGACTTCCACTTATTTTTCTTTACCATGATTACATCATTAAATCATAACTTCCACATCATCATGTGATGAAGACGTGACATATCACTATTATTGATGACTAGGACTTATAGTGATTGATGATATGGAGTTTATTCAATGGTGACATGGCTGCCACCCATGTATTTTTTCTTCATGCAACTTCTTATCATTGATGTATTTTCCCTCCAAAGGGTATTCGATCTAATTGAATCTTTAGGGTTCATTGATCATCAAGATTTCAATATGTTCTTTGTTCGTTGATGTTTCTTTTTTTCACCTTCTTTGCTCGATATTATTCATGTGTGCTTGCCATGTTGTTCCTAGAATACCTATATCTGCAATCACTCATGACAAGCAACCATCAGCCTGAAAATCTCATATTCTAAAATGTTTCATGCAACGTTTTTGTTCATGCCTCAACAATGCGCTTGGAAAGAGCAAGGAGAGCTTATGGGCACAAGGGAAAACTTCGAAAGGCTGAAGGGATAAAGGGAAGAGGCTTTAGGGCTTTGACATGCGCTAATGTGCTCAATATAAAGAGGTAGTTAGGGTATGGTGCATGGCGCAATTCTAAAGGATGAAGGAGAAGGCTTTGGGCTCCCGAAGTGCATTGTGCGCTCAAGGGAGAGAAGGAGGGTGCAAGCCACACTCTTAAAGGCTGAAGGAGGAGGATGCAGGCCTTCGAGGTGCACTCATGCACTCAAGATGCCTAAGAGGGTGCATGGAGAAAGTTTGAAGTCTAAAGGGATAATCTTCATGCCTTGAGAGTGCGCTCATGCACTCAAACGACCAAGAGGGCACATGGAGCATTATGGAAGGTTGAGGAGTGGAGCTTAAGGCCTTTAGGGTGCGCTCGTGCACCCAGGAAGGAAAAAAAGGGCACATGGCACATTTTCGAAGGACGAAGGGTGAAGCTTCAAGGCTTCAGAGTGTGCTCATGTGCTTAAGGATGGCACACATCTTCGAGTCAAAGGAGTGCACTAAAAGGAAGGATTGCCTTCTGAAAGGGCGTAGTTTGGAAAAAGGAAGGGGAAAGGGATTAAGGAGTGTGATATGTGCAATTAGAGGGCACATGGTGCACTTACAAACAACGAAGGGTTCCCAATCTAGTATTAAGAGCATGCTCATGCACCTCTTGCCTTAGTGGGTTCATTTTGCAATTGAAATTTGTCTAAATTTGGAGGATGAAACAAGGAGCAAACATAGTGAGTTTAGATATAAAATCATGAGAGACACATACCAAATCATTGAGAAAAATTAGATAAGATTGAACAAGTATAAGTATACTCAAACTCCACTTTATATACATTCCCCAAGTTCAACGAATGAAGTGTGTGCGACTACGACCAAAAAATGTCGTTTTACAACGACAAAGGTGTCACAACCATGAAATGCACCAAAGATGTTATAATAAATGCGATGACACTTGGGAACACTTGAGAACACTTGAAGCATATAGAATGACATGAAATGACACTTGACGACCAAAGCGACGTGAGATACGACGGTGAAGTAGGTTCTAAAATTTGAATGTGGTGAAATTTTTGGAGGGTGTTGCAGCAAGAACAACACTTGGCAACACACTGGGCGAGCTTCAACTTCTATGTCTAGGAATATATTTTTAGTTAAAGAGTAAACCTTTCAGGAAGTATTGATTGACCAATCAGATTGCTTTGACTTCCTCCTTTTGACCCGGTTATACACATAATACCTCACTTTCTTTTACTTAGTTGAGCACACAAAATTTACTCCACATCACAATTGTTTCAATCGAGGAAAGGGTAATATGCGCGATGAGTTTATGATAGTAAGAGTATGAGTTTTCATCTCCGGTGTTGCTCCACTGCTATCAGGCCTGGATAGTAACCAAGTGTTGTGGTTGTCGCATTTCTCTTTTATTCCATCACAAGGTCCTTTTGAGGCATGCACTTTTACACAGGGTCTTATTTATGTACAATGACAAATACATAAAACAAGGTAGGACACATAACACACATACGACTGACATATACAAAAAATAAAAGCAAAAGAACAAAGTGTATAGGAAGCGTAACTTGTAGTTGTTATTGAAAATAATGTTTCAAATCTCGGCCATTTACGGGAAGGGGGTCAATCCTACTGTCTAAGGATTTTAGCTTGAAATTATTATGACTGAGCTTCTGTTCAATGGTGAAAGGCCCAATCCATAAAGGTTGGAACTTTATGTGTTTGTATTTCTCTTCATGGGCTTTATCCCACTTCAATTTTAGGTCACCCACATCAAAATTATTTGCCCCTGCGAATTTATTATCAAACCAGCGATTAACACGATTTTGATGAACAACAAATCTCTCTTTGGCTTGAAGCCTTTCTTCCTCAAGTCTGAGAAAATTTTCTATCCTATTCTGAACCAAAAGGCAAGGTCTACCTTGGAACTCTTGGTAGAGTTGCAAAGCTAGGAGATACAAGTTTAGAGGCAAGATAAATTATTTACCATATACGAGAAAGTATGATGAGGTCTTAAGGGAAGGCCTAGGAGTTACACGGTCAACCCATAATGCATTGGTCAAAGCATTTTACCAGTTCCTTTGCTCAGAGAAGATGGTTTTCTTGATTATGCAAATACGATTTTTATTTGTTGATTCAAATAAATCATTTACATAAGGGTAATAATTAGATGTGTACTTTAATACAATCCCATTTTCTAATGTGAATTCATAAAGTTTCAATGACAAAAAATAAGTCACATTATCAATGACAAGTGATGTTGGAACTCCAAACCTGGTTATAATATTTTGCTGCAAGAAGTGGATGACTTTCTAGTCATTTACTTGTCTCGAGGGAACCTCTTATGACCACCGAGTAAAATAATAATTTGTTGTTAGAATATATTAGCGTTTCTTTAATGAGTGTGGGAATATTTCTTTGATAACATCTAGGCCCCACTATTGGAATGGTTTCTCAACTGCTAATGGTAGCAGTGGGGTGGCTAACCTCTGATATCGACCAACGCATCTCTAACAAGTTGGGCACTTGCAAACATAGGCATGAGCATCTTTGAATAGAGTGTTCCAATAGTAACCAACCTTGTGACTTTATGTGCAGTTGTGTTGCTCGCATAGTGACGAATTGTCGGTCCATCATGCAAATCTCTAAGTACCTTCTCTGTGTCCTGTGGCTCAAGGCATCTTAGCAAGACACCCTTGTGGTGCTTTTTGAAAAGCACTCTATTGACAAGATGGTAGGATAGAGATTTTAAGCAAATTGGCCTCTTTTATATTCGATAAATGCGTGGGAAAGGTGTCGTGCTCTAGAAATTGTTGTATATTGGAATACCATGGCGTTGTAGATGTGGACTGGGGAAAATGTTTGAGATTGTACATCTCTATCTCCTGATCCCAACTTGAAATATATTACTCAGGAGCATCTCTTGCTTCAGCTGCTAGCTGACAGATGCCATTACCCTCAATGGTATGAACTGTTTTAAACTCCAGATCACATTCTTGTAAGCAGGTCATCCAATTTTCCCTCTTCTCGCCCATTTACTGCTACATGAAGAGTGTTCTTACTAATGGATGAGACATAAATATGATTGTGTGAGCTTTTAAAAGATAGGGCCTGAAATATTTAACTGCCTTGTATACAACATATGTTTGTTTGCTAATGGCAGGATAATTTAATTTTGACCTATGTAGGCCAACGCTCATGAAAGATATAAATCACTCATTTCCTTCAACATCCTTTTGAGTAAATATGGCCACAATAGACAAATATGAAGAAAAGGTATAAACCATTTTCCATAATTAGGATTGAATAGTGCAGTTGCATCAAAGATAGCCTATTTGATTTGAGTGAAAACATAATTTTCCCGCTTGTCCCACTTATAAGTTGCATCTTTCTCGATCATATCCTGTAGAGGTTTAACTATCTGGTATAATCAGAGATGAACTTTCGCAGGAAATTAATCTTCCGTAAGAAAGACTACATAGCCTTCTTCTTCATTAGGAACAAGATTTGTGTAATAGCTTTGACCCGCTTGAGATCAACTTTAATTCTACTCTTTTCAATGATGTGCCCTAAGAGAATCCATTTTGACAGACCAAAGATGCTTTTCTTGGGATTAAGAGAAATCATGTACTTATGACACCGCTTAAATATTGATATGATATTCTCTTGGAAAACACAGTAACATCATCCAAATAAACAACTACGCTTTGACTAATAAGGCCATAGAAAGCGATGACCGTCGCTCTTTGAAACGTAGCACCAACATTAATAATCTTGAATGACATTCTCTTGAAAGCAAATGTTTCCCATTTGGTCCTGAAGGTGGTTTTCAAACGATCTGGTTTCACCACTAGCACTTGATTGTAACCAGAGTTACTATCTCACAATGAAAACATCTCAGACCCAAATTCTCTTTGGAGGATTTATTCCATGGATGGCAATGGGTAATTATCTTTATCAAATGCTCGGTTTAGATTGCGAATATCTACACACAACCTTATTTCACCAAACTTATTTATAATTGGGATCAAATTCTAAAACCAAGTGGAATGTTTGACTTTGGAAATAATATGAGAATCCAACAATTTTCTTAATTCCTTTTGGATGAGGGGCTCCAGCGTTGGAATAACCTTCCTTAGTTTCTGTTGAAAAGGTTGCAACCCTTATTTTATGGGAAAAACATGATGGATAATACAAGTATCGTGTCTTTAAATCGTCGTATGTTGTTGCAAACACATCACAATACTATTTGAATAAGCGAATGAATGCTTATTGTTCCTGTGGAGAAAAACATGTACCAAGGTTTACATACTTCAAATCTTCTTGAGTTCCTAGAATGACTTGTTCAGATGATAACTTTGAACACTGATTCTTTGTATTGATTGGTCCTCTAAACCGGCTTTGTAGGTCATATAAATTTTCCACGGACACCAAGTCATAGTGTTACTTTTATATGTGCCCTGCAAAGCCTTGTCATGCTCATCCTCTTCTATGGAAGCATCTTTAAATACGTCTACATTAAACATAAAATGTAGTATCTGTTGGTCGTCATTGAAAACGTGAAAGTTAGTGATGTTATCAAGCACAACTGGTTTATATATATAATTTCAATATAAAAACAAATTTTCAATGGTGCCATTCTAGCGGTTGCATTTGATAATGCATCTGTTGCAACCGTTTTAAGCCTAGGAATAATAATTAATTAATTAACCGCCATACCTTTTGCTGTTAGTTTTTAAGATTTAGTGAAACACGGTGGATAGTGTCTCGTACCTAATGAGTGACCACCTCTAAGTAACCAATTACCTTGAGAAAATATACCTTCACTTCGATGGATTTATTCTATCCAAGTACGTATGGTTCATATTCAATAGTATTATTTGTAAACTCAAAATCCAAATGTCACGAGAGGATATGATTCTTATTACGCAGGTCTATAAGTACACAACCAACTCCAGAGCCATCCTGCATCTTTGAACCATCAAAGTATAGCGTCCAAACATTGTTAGTTACTTAGTTTCTTCCTATACTATTATTACTATTACTACGTACATATATATTACAATATTCATTTGCGCCAGCTAAAGAATAAGGAATGATCTCCAACTGTGTATATGGTGGGATGAGTGACTGTTGTGCTTGATAAAAAATGCGATAAATTTCTAAGAAATAATTCCCAAATATAAAATAAACATAGGTAACAAGATCATTGTGGCCCTGAAGTGGTGTCATGATGTATTTCATGTATGACTCACTTTCCACACGAATCTGGTTATTTATTCCCTTGTATGGAAGCCATAAATGTGACCAATCTGTAGCAAAATACCCTTGTAGTTTACTAGACCACTCTCTACTTAGGAGTACGTCGTAGGCTTCAGGGATGTCCACAATTACAATATTTATACATTGGTGAACTCGGTGATCAAATGATAATCATATAAGAACATTCTTGAGTTCACCAATATGGAAAAGAGATCTATCCAATTGAATAATTTGTGCACCGATTTTTTCCCCTTATCTTTTATTTTCTTAGCAATAGATAATGGCATTACATTTAGAGATGAACCATAATCGACTAAACAATTATGGACATTGTAATTGAAAATTTCAAAATTTAACAATAATGGAGGGCAGAGAGTGTTAGCATCTAATGTTACAACATTAACTACAGGTTCAAGGGAACCGTAAGACTTACCAGACACCTATTGAGAGGTAGAATCTTTGTCACCTAGTGAAGGTTGTAAAAAGGCTTAGACAAGTAATTCATGTTGGTTTGCTACCTTAGCAAACTCAAATATGGAAATTTTGGCATGAGCTCTCTTTAGATCTTCAACTATGTTATAATCAATTGTTTCATTTTTAGCAGGCAATGTTGAAATGTTTGGAGGAGTAGATTTATTTGAAACTTTTAGAGTGATGGACTTACTTTTGTTGTTGGAGGAAGTGTTCTTAGAAGCAGTTTCATTTCCAGAATTACTTTATGCATTCTGAGTAGGGTTGTCCAATGGTGGGATCCTTAATAATTTCTCCTTCGATTTATGTACTGTCACCTCCTGTTCAGAAATGGGCCCTTGGCTCCTCAAGTTATATTGACCATTTTTTTTATGAGGGGGAACTCACCTTGTGGTGGTTCTTTAGCATTCTCCCTGTCGACATTAAGAATAGAATCAAAAGCATTCAATGCATGTCCAATACCCATACTCTCTTCATTCGTTGTTGGTTCTTATGTTTCTTGTGTTTATTCTGACTGCTCATTTGCTAGTAAGGAATCCACAATGTGTGTGACTAGAGCATTCATATTGTGGTTCCATTGTGGGCATGTCTTCTCTGAATGATATCCTTGGTGAAAAGAGAAATAGTTATCCATACGAATACTTTCAATATTTAGCACTACATTCAAACTCTGAGCAGATGTGGCAGGTTGATTATTTTTTTTGTTGTTATTCCTTCAGAATATGAAAGACTTGGGAGGATTTCTCCTGATAGAAGTCTCGCTTGACCTTCTCTTTAATTCTAAAATCACATTGGTAAGTGCCTTCATTGTTATGGTAAAGATTTTGATATTCGATGAATCATTTTCTTTAGCCTTACTTGTGGAAGGCGGAGACTTCCTGCCAGACTCCTTGGATTCATCAGTAATAAATTGAATAACACGCAAGTATTTCTCCATGACAATTTATTCTGCAAATTTTAGCGCCATTGTTTCCTTTATAGCTCGTTTAACGAACGAGGAAATGTTGGTGGGCAAGGAAGTTGTGTAATAATCAATAGTAATTGAATCATGAGGTTGTGTGATCAAGGGAAAATTTTTCAATATGCGATTGAAATTTTGATTGAAGTATTTTACTTTCTCCTTTTCCCCCATTTTACTGTTTCTGAGCTCTTCCAATAACATGGTGGGAATCTTTTCATCAATGAATTTCTCCAAAAATAATTTCTTAAACTCCCTCCAATTGTGGACTGAATTGACAGGTAGACTATGGTACCATGTTGTTTCTCTACCTTCTAATGTAAAAGGAAAAGGCCTATAAGCAACATCATCGTACCATACCTCTAACATCCGTAGATGCATGTAAAAATAATTGTTGTGATCTTCTGCCTTTGTCTTCATATCTGAATCAAACTTTGATAACATATTTTCCGGATGTCTAGGCATTTTATGAAGATTATTTGGAAGAGAAAGAGGCCCTTGGGCCATCCAATCTAGGTCCTGGTCGGCCATGTCTTTGTCTTTGGGTTCCTCCTCCTTTTCAGAATATAAGGATACTTCTCCTTCACCGTCTAAATCGTTGTCGAACTCAAAATAAGTTCTCGGTTGTACTTCATCAGATAGAACAACATCTTCCTCATACCCTTTGTTAATGGGTGGAAGTGGCTCTTATTGAACTATGTCTTCCAAGGAATCTGCTAACTCTTCAAGAGTGGTGAAAACTAAATCTTTTATTTTTGCAACTAATACACCGATATTGGTTGTTTCTTTTTTCTTAGGGTGATGTTGAAGATTATGCGAACCGGGAAGTAAATTGATAGCTTTTGAAAACTGATGGGTTATAGGTTGAAGTGCCCATAGTTTTTTGTAGGTAACCTCGTTTTCCAACTCCAGAAGAGGCTAAGAGGACCCTTTTACTTTGGGAATAGGAGTTAGAATGGTGCTCAAAATATTACTACCTAGTCTAGAATATGAATGGTTAGGATGTATAGAGTTATCATCCATAAAAACTGGTTTCCCTCCTTCTAGCACCATAATGTTGACGGCACTGGATACCACCAACACATAGGGGATATCCCCGTTATGGGGTCACGATTAGCTCACACCATTTAGTGTAGGAGTCCCATCTGGAATACAACCTGACCACCATTTACTTAAAGATACGCCTTGACTTTAGCTGTTAGCACGAGAGAGAAGTGCACTTGTGCTTTTGAATGAGTAAGGGAGTGTGCTTTGTGACTATTCGATTGTAGATGTACCAAGGTTCTTTCACTGCAGAGGGGGGATAAAGTGATCCTCTAAGAGAGAAGTAATAGTACTACCCTAATGGAGACACACATTAATGAGAAAGGTTCATCTAACATCAAGCGAAGTAGTTCGCATATATGCGATGATCATTACAAACATTACAACACATTTCCAATAGGTTAAGCACCCAAGTCACCAAAATATTTCAATTACTTTCGTACATGTGAAAGTAGGCACGAATCATAAACATTCAAATAATATTCTATGAAACAACCACAATCCATGTGTGAAAATGTGTTGGTCGAAAGGCTTCAAGTATTAAGCAAAAGTTCCAAGATACATAAGTACAATGAACATCACTAGCTCCAATAATGGAGCATTAGAGCCACTACTTGTTCCCAAAAAGTACCAACTCTATCTCTCTAATGCCTTATGGGAGAATCCAAGGTTCGAAATTCCTTTGCATGAGTAATGAGGATCCTTTTATAACTCGAGACATGACCTTTTAGATCCCCATGACTCTTGACTTTCCAACTCGGGTTCTACAACGTTTGGACTTCAAAATGACTTTTGGAATAACATATGACTCTTGGTATTACATGTATTTTGGATTTCCATGACTCTTTTGTCCATACATGACTCTTAGACTTCCACTTATTTGTCTTTACAATGATTATATCATTACATCATAACTTCCACATCATAAGGCGATGAAGATGTGACATATCGCTATTATTGATTACTGGGACTTATAGTGACTAATGACATGGAATTTATTCAATGGTGACATAGATACCACTCGTGCCTTTGTTCTTCATGAAACTTCTGATCATTGATGTCTTCACCCTCCAAAGTGTCTTTGATATAATGGAGTCTTTAGGGTGCTTTGATCATAAAGATTTCAGTGTGTTATTTGTTCTTTGATGCTTCCTTTATTCTCCTTCTTTGCCCAATATTATTCATGTGTTTTTTCCATGTTGTTATTGGTATCTAAAATCACTCATGACAAGCAACCATCAACCTGAAAATATCCTATTGTAACTTGTTTCATGCAACTTTTTTGTTCATGTCTTAATAATGCGCTTGGAAAGAACAAGGAGAGATTTTTTGGCGCAAGGGCACACTTCGAAAGGCTAAAGGGTTGAAGAGAATAGTTTTAAGGATTTCATCACGTGCTAAATAGAAAGAGGCAATAAGGGTAGGGTGCATGGCACAAGTCCGAAGGACAGAGGAGAAGGCTTCGGGTTTTCCAAGTGCTTTGTGTGCTCAAGGGAGAGAAGGAGGGCATAGGGTGCACTTTTGAAGGCTTAAGGAGGGGAATTCAGGCCTTCGGGGTGTGCTCATGCATTCAAGATTCCCAGGAGAGTGCATGGAACAAGTTTGAAGGCTAAAGGGGGAAGCTCTGTGCATTCAGAGTGTGCTCATGCACTTAAAGGGTCAAGACAGTACATTGTGCATTATGGAAGGATGTGGGGTGGATCTTAATGCCTTCAGGGTGTGTTCATGCACTCAGGAAGGAAAAGGAGGGCACATGGCACATTTTTGAAGGATGATGGATGAATCTTCAAAGATCTAGTGTGCATTCATTCACTCAAGGGGGACACACTTCTTTTGGTCAAAGGAGTGTGCTCAAAGGAAGGCTTGTTTTCTCAAAGGGCACATTTTGGAACAAGGAAGAGTAAAGGGCTTAAGGATTGTGCTATGCGCCCTTGGAGTGCGCATGGTGCACTTCCAAACAATTAAGGATTCCTAATCGAGGCTTAATACCATGCTCATGCGCCCCTTGCCTTAATGGGTTCATTTTGAAACTAAAATTTGTCTAACTCTGGAGGATGAGACAAGGGGCGAACACAATGAGTTTAGACATAAAATCATGAGCGACACATACCAAATATTTGAGAAAACTTATATAATCTTGAACAAGTATAAGCATACATAAAAATGACACTTTACATACATTCCCCAAGTTCAATGGATGAAGTGTGTGTGAATGCGACCAAAAAGTGTCGTTTTACAATGACGAAGGTGTCACAACCATGAAATACACCAAAGATGTTCTAATTAATGCGATGACACTTGGGAACACTCAAGAACACTTTAAACATATAGAATGACATGAAATGACACTTGAAGACCAAAGTGACACGAGATATGACGGTGAAGTAGGATCCAAAATTTGAATGTGGTGAAATTTTTGGAGGGTGTTGTAGCAACAACAACAGAACCTAAGCCAAACATGGTATCGATCTTGGTATTATTGACATATATATTAATGTGGAAGAGCTTATTCATCTCCTTCACTTCCTGATGACGAAGCATACTCAGGTTCACTTCCTTCTGCACTAAATTACAAACAATATTCTCATCCACATTAAAGTTGTTTTCCATATGATTGCTCAAATTTGTGGCAATACTATTATTTTTCTTCCCATCCTTCTTCGGTTCTTCAGGTTCAAATATGACTACAATTTATGTTACTTCTCTTCTACGCACACACTAATGTTGCAGTGATTGCAATGTCTCCTAGGATCCTTTCACTCATGTGTAGTAATTATTATATTCTTGTCGTTACACCCTCTCCACATATTTTTCCTTCCTTGGAAGCTTCCTGATGCTCTTTTTGTTTGAAACCACTTGAATTCCCTTTCTTTTGGTCTAAGTTTTCCAAGTATTGTACCTATACACCAAACTAATCCATTTTTCTTGGATTGAAAAACATCACCTTCTTTCATATATGGATGTATAGACCCACCAGGTGCTTAAGGAGTGCATCTAGGCTCTTAGGAGGGATACCCACATGATGGCCATCTTCTTGGATTCAATGGTGTACTCTTGTACACTTTGCCTCTACCTTTGTCTAAAGTAGTTCCATTGGATCCATTAGTCCTCCACATACCAAATAGAGTATAACTAGAAATTTATGATGGTTTTAAAGTCCTACCACTTAATTTTGGGGGATAACCCTCCAACCCAAGTGTCTACCTACCACTTTCCGACCATGTTAGGGCATGGCCCTCTAACTTAAACCTAGAAAATGATATTTTATACTCCTCCTCTAGGCGGTGAAAACTAATATATACTTATAATTATTCCAACTAGTGATTCAATTTGAAGGCATCAATCTCACCTTGGTACGACTTGATGTCGACCTCCACTTCCATATTGAACAAGGACTATGAATGGTTGATGACACTCGAACTTGGCTACCTTTTTTCGGGTTCTTTACTTGAATCATTTTCTTTATTTTTATGTTTCACAAGTTCCCATATGATCATACCTCTAAGTTGGAACCTCCTTATTTATTCCAAACTTATTTGATAGAGGTGGCATAAGAAGGCTCATATTATGGTTGATATCTGTAACTTGTGGTTCTAGCCTTGAAAATATCTTCTATTCTAGATGAAGGTTATTGTAAATAGATTTGTCTGTCATGGCTAGGGTACTGCAACTTTCTACTTAAATTGCTTCCTATCCACTGAAACTTTCCACAAGGTTCCCTGAAGAAACCTATTCTAATACCAATGTGATCCTTAAATTGCCATGGATATTCCACAAGACAATTTGTCACAACATATCTGATGAAAATAGGCTGGAATCTATAGTATGATGGTGAATTTCCATAGATTTAAAATGTATTAATTATTGTTTTATGTGTATGAATGTAATAAAAAAATGTGGAAAATTAAGAACAATAAAATATAACCATACACTAGCTATAATAAATAGAAGATGTGTTTTGGGAAACCCTTACGAGAGAAAACCTAGTTGGAAGTTTTGGTTTTTATTCTCTCTTTTATCTATAATGGAAATAATGCAAGTACAAAGGAGAGGGCAGTCTCTATGGAGTCTACCTTAGACTTGTGGCCTAATAGGCTACTACAAAACACTAACTACCTTTGTTATGCTCTCCCACTCTTGTTGACTTATGTATGACTCATTTGTTATTGATGGCATACAAATTATTGCAAAGCCTAATATCTCTTACATTTTCCATAAACTAAAGTAAGTGGGATCTCATTAGCAATTTTATATGTTACATGATTTGATATTGTTTGAAATCACATGTATTTTGGTATAAACGACAAAACACACTGGTTAAGAATTTCATGTTATATAATGTGTTTGGAATATATAAAGGGTCTCATATTACAACAACCAACAAATACATGGTTGTAAGGATTTTCCAATGGGTGAACTCATTATGATGTTTATAATTATGAAGTGGTTATATGTATGGCATTTGATAAAAGTTTTAATGTATAAGTCACAAGGCATGGCTAGATGGTTACGAACATAAATAGGGTATGCTATATTTATGGCATGAATTATAATGTTGTTATTGTTTGGCATAATGATATTGGTAACATGTAATGTGTAGCCTTGATGAGGTTGGTGGTGCATTTAATGGTGTAGATCGCTAACCAAGCTATCACTCTTGAAGTGGCAAGGGATTGAAGCGAGGTTTCATTTGCTCTATGTGGAAAATGGTTGAAGCATAAATTTGTAATTTGTGATATTGTTAATCACTCTGTTACTACGACCATTGGGTGAAAAATTTTGGGAGTCTTATAGAGACGATTAGGCACCTTGACAACAATAAATTTGGCTTGAATTAAAGGTGTGCAACTTTACTTGTGTAGTTTAAGTTAGTATAATTATAGCTATGATTTATTGTTAAATATTTTAGCTCGCCTCGTGTTTGAGTAACGTGTGCTCTAAGTCAATCCTCACATTGAAAACATGAAGTTCATTCTGTTTTTTTTTTTTAGCTCATCTTAACCTTGAAAATGTGCACTTTATATGTTAAGATGACACTGTATCCTCTATTTATGAAGCTACCTTACTCTAAAATGCGAGAGAAAGGCTACAACCAATTTATTTTTGCAACTAATTATCTCCATTGATACCTTTTTTTTTTCACTTTTTATCCCCCTTATATTCTTATCCTGTTAAATATACATTATATACACACTTTGTGTATTAGGAATTTTTTGTTACAAAGCTTTGTTTAAGATGAAAAGGTATAACAAGCTATTATGAAAATAATTTGGGCTTATAGAAAGGATATATCTAATTTGGGCTTCTTTGTGTGTGTGTGTGCGGATGAAAGCACAGAACGCATTTTTTTTTTAAGACTATCTCTTTGAAGTCTAAAGCTATCCTATTGAAGACCTAAACTCACTCATAGAGAGTACAAAAACAAGTCATACAAGTGGAACTTAATTACTTAGCATGGGCCATTTTTAAATTAATTTTCATTCCCTTCAAGTATTGAGTTCATTGTTCTTGAATTTAGGCCATGCTAAATTATTATCAATATATAATTTGTGAGATTTATTTTCTTTTATACATATAGTAAATCATTGCAAATTTACTGCCTAATAATTGTAAATAGTTTTTATTGCACCTATTTAGATGAGCTATTTTGGCAAAGGTTCAAGAGGAAACAAGAGAGAACAAGGGAGAAGGCCATATGATATTTGGCAAGAGTAAATAAATAAAAGGATTCACTTAGATATTCATTTTGATGCTAATTTTATTAATTTTAATCAATTAGTGTGAATAGGGCACTTGTATTTGAGTAGAAAAAAAAAACCTTCCCACAATCATTTGTCCCTGAAAATTCCCCATTACAGTAACATCTTAGTATAATGGACAATATATAACAAAAACCTCAATTATGCATGATGGATAAGAGGATAACCTTGCTAGATATCCATTTGAAATAGTTAATTGGCAAATAAGTCCAAGAAACCCACCTATGCCACTCGTTACTATTCCCATGGTTACTTCAACTACTTTTTTTGCTAAACTTTCTCTTAATTTTGAGAAAGAACCTCTACTTGAAACCCCATTACCATGAAAGACAAAGGGAAGATTCCTGTCGAGGAACTCTCGAGCACATAATCATCCCCGTAAACTTTAGTTTATTCAAGCTCACACACAAAAAATAAGGGATGATGGAAAAGATGGAGAATTATTTTATGGATCTGCACCTAGAGTTCTTTTAATGCGATAATTTTACTTCTAAATAGTACTTACATTTTTGAAACACTTTGAGATTTTAAAGTCTTGGTTGATAATGATGATATGCTATTTAATTTTGGAAAAACTTCAAATGTCATATTTTTCAAATTTTGATATGAAGGGGGATACAAGTCAAATGGTATCTTGATTATGGTCTTATGTTTTATGAAGTATATTTATTCCATTGCATGTTAATGAAGTTTTTAAATTGAGAGTCACAAGGAATATATTTATGTTACGATATAAATCTCATATTTAAGTCTACTAGGAACCCACCTACTTTTAATTAAGGTTCTAAAATAATTTGATGACCTTTTATGTGTTAGTTATATTCTCCATTGTTATTTCAAGGATAGAAAATACATTAATAATTATTGAGGAATATAGTTTAATTGAATATGTGTTTGATTCAAGTAAAAATAAAAATAAAAAGTTATGATTGGGAGGAAAGATGGATTGATGGAGTTATGATTGGGAGGAGAGATGGATTGATGGAAGGTATACCAAAGCTTTGAGAGTTCATTTGAAATGACTATTCACTCTCGATTCTTAGTATTCTTTGAACTAAATTGTCTCGCTGATAAGTAAGGTTATCTTCAAAAGTGACAAAGAAGGGCAAAGTGATACTAATTTGTGGTCTCCTTTAAGGTTGTTTATTTTCATGTATTAGTTTACACTTATTAGAAGTTGTAATTCATATTCAACGTTAATTAGTGTATTTCTTATAAAAAATTAACTCTATGCTCAAAATTACTTTAACTGGTTCAAATA
This sequence comes from Pinus albicaulis, assembly GCA_034641835.2. Lineage (NCBI taxonomy): Eukaryota > Viridiplantae > Streptophyta > Pinopsida > Pinales > Pinaceae > Pinus > Pinus albicaulis. The sequence continues at coordinate 1,556,496,867 of CM076575.1, forward strand.
ATATTTTAATGCCCTTTTTTTGGGCACTTAGTTACCTTTGTATGAGTAAATTTTACATCTAAGGTTTCCATGAACATTCTTAGTCAAGTCCCTACAAAGATTTGTTAAGATGGTTGGTGAGATATTTTGATTGGTCATTTAATAAAATCATTGCTCATTTCTTTATTTGGTTGATTTACTTGAAATTTATTGAAACTTTTATATTTTAGATTTAGTTTTCATTACTATTTTTAAATTATTTTGAAATTGTTTCTAGACTTTATTTATAATTTCCCCATACAAGTGTTTTTGCTCATATTTATTTTGAGTAGTTTTAAAATAAATAAAATATCATATATCTGAAAATGTGCTTCCAAATTTCAAGACTTAAACATCTTAAAATCTCAGTGAGACTAACTTGGGCTTAAAACATAAGAAAATAATTTTGCTTAGCTCACTTAGCATTATAAGATTCAAAATGTTTTGTGTAAAGTATTAGAACTTCAACCTCAACATCCTTTGGGTGACTATATTGAGGACAAAGTCTCTAATTTATTTTTAGAATTATTTCAATCTAATGGTTTTCCAATTCCTCAACAACCTAATATTAAGATTCAATATTCCTATAAAAAATGTGTTACTTGAGGCTTGTTTGATTATATTTTAAAAATTGTTGTTTTACATGAACAATTCAATTGTTCTTGGGATCTAATTGCTCGAGATATAGAAATATAAGAATGAAGAGAAGTCATTTAAAGGTAACCTAATAATTTTCAAGCTCATCCTTAAGTTTTCATCTCACCACTCAATCTCGTATCTCATGAAGAACGAAAGGTAAATCACCCAAATTTGCTTCATTAATTGAAATTGGGAAACAAAGGAAAAATTTAAAATATTTAGAGAGGAAATTTCATCAATCAAATGCAAATTCCAAAACTGAAGTTATAGGTTCGTCTAGGAATTTTACATCAAAAATGAATACAATGACTTATTCTGATGGTTCAAGCACAACTTCTACGTCTCAAGCTTCTACTTCTCCATTGATTGGAGCATGCATACTAATTTTATTCATGTTCAATCTACTACAAATCCTGCAAAAGTTATCAAGTAGTACACATTATTTCAATTTGAAGAAGATGTAACTGCACTCCATGGCATGTGTCTTCTCCTTTAAATTTAAATGCAACAACCCTCATCTTCCAAATTTTAAATATCATTTGCAAGATTTTCAACTAATAGAAATGTTATTCCTAATGAGCATTTGATTTCCTTTTCAAATGCATGTAATAATATAGGAGGACATGATAATGATAATTGTATGAGACTATTTGTTAATTCTTTGAAATGAAAAGTAGCTGCAGATTTTTTCGAACTGCATCTTTGTGTTTTTTCTACTTGGGTTGAATTATATTACTCGTTTAAATCCATTTATGGATGGCCATAAAGTCTATAATATTTGTTAAGACAATATAACAATATAGTTTAAAATAAAGGTGAAACAATCAAGGCTTTTAATCTACGTTTTAGCAAAGTATACAATCAAACCCCCAAGGTTATGGGACGCAAGCGAGCTACTCTAATGCATTATTACAATGCATTGCCTCCTTCTTATCGTCAATGGCTAGAAGAAACAATTGCTAATAGTTTGGGATCATCCTTACAAACTTATCTCACATACGAGGAAAACCTTACAAGGACAAGTCCTCCCATGGAAGATCCAAATAAATAAACTAATATGTCAAATGTTTTGTAGCTTGTTCAAGATATCAGTAACATGATGATTTCTTTTGGGAAAAAGGTTATTGTTTAATCAACTACATAAACTTCTTCTCAAGCTAATTTGTAGAATCAATCTCAAGTTTTTTCAACCCAAAACAATTATTTCATGAACATGGTGTAATTTAGGTGTCATGATGAGAATAATTGTGAAATAAGAAACAAAGTTATAAGAAAGGATTTCTATAAAATTAGAAGATAAAAATTCGTCACTTTGGATTGGGCTTCAAAAGATGATGTAATTTTAGTGGATATAATAAATAATTCTTATTGGATAAGAACAAGGGAATTCCTCAAAAGACTAATTTTGATCGAAATTCACCTTCTCGACAATCCCATTCTCAAAATAATTCAAATAATCAATTAGATAAGGTTACTGTGGAACCTCACGTAAATCCTTCTTCTTCTTCTACTTTTCTTTCCAAAACACAATGTTTTGAAACAAATGGCCAACATTAAAGCAAATGCTACATTATTGGACATGGAAATTGTTCCAGAATGATAAGAGCATCTCAATTTTTTTTAGAGAAGGTAAAGCTTCTACCGTTGCGAGTTCGATTAAAGATAAATATGAAGAAGGATTATGTGAGATCAAAATTTTAGATATATATATATAATCCTAAAAATTATGTTAAGAATCCCCCATCTTATCTTTTTATGAAAATCGTGGACAAAATTGCACATTTTTGTCTAATATATGGTGGATCTAGTCCAAATGTTATGTCTAGAATTATTATGGAAGATTTAGGTCTTTCATGTTCCAATGATACTCCCAAGAACAAGTTTTGAACCCAAAATAATTCTTTCACAAGCATGGTGTGATTTACATGAAGAGAATCATGACGAGAATAATTCTAAAATAAGAAAAAATGCTCGCGACAATATTTTTGAAAAAAAAAAATGTATCTCTATTGTTGCCACTTTAGATTATGTTTAAAAGATGATGCAATGTTAGTGGACATAAGAAATATTTTTTATTAGAATAAGAACAAGGGTGGTCCTTAAAAGACTATTTTTTGGTTCATATTATAATCTTAAATTGACTATTTATTTATTTATTTAATTTTATATATAGTTAATCACAATTAACGTTTATTAACCTCCCATCATTTGATTATATCGAGGATTTTTAGTATTACTAATTTGAACTTGATTTTATTTTGACCATATTTTTTCAGACTTTTATTTATTTATTATTATTATTTTTATTTGACCTTCATCAATTATTTATTATTGTTATTATCTGTATTTGACCTTCATCAATTATTTATTATTGTTATTATCTGTATTTGACCTTCATCAATTATTTATTAAGGGTCTTCTCCTAGCCGTTAGAAATAGTCGTTACTTTCTAGTCTTTAAAAATGTTTTAAGCATCAATCGTGGCTATTTAATCAAATGCTAAGATTTAATTCTCCATCTTGCCCTGATGATGAACCACAGTTGATGGTTCGAAACACGTCGACAAATGATTTCTGATGTGATTATCACTGGAATTGTTTCTTATCAAGACTATTTTTTCTCAACATTCATATCCTCGACAATTTGATTATCAAACAATGAAAATAATCAATTATTTAAGGTTACTTTTCACAACACGAGGTAAATCCTTCTTCTTCTTCATCATCCTTTCCAAAATATAGTATTTTGAATGAAAGGCTAACACTAAAGAAAAATGCTACATTATTGAACATGACAACTATTTCAAAACAACAAGAGCATCTCAAAAGTTTTATAGAAGGTAAGGTTTGCGAGTTCGATAGAAGATAAAGATGAAGAAGAATTATGTGAGAATTTTTTTTTAGCTAATATGGTCCCTAGGAATTCGGTCAACAATCCTAGACAAAAATTGTACATTCTTTCCAGGTCGATGGTGGATCTGGTCCAAATGTTATGTTTAGAATTATTATGGAGGAGTTAGGGCTTCCATCCAACAATGAGAATCCTAAGAACATGTTAGCTTATAATATTCAACAACAAGCTACCATTGGTGAAATTGAATATGTAACTTTGGTGCTATGTGCCCATCCTGAAATACATATTACATGTAATATATAAGTGATTGATATGCCAAGTAATAGTTATTCAATTATATTGCGAAGATAGTGGCTAACTTTGACTAGCGGGTATATGTCAATGGATGGGATTCATGTGTCTCTTCTTAAAGCTAGTAAGAACACTATTGTGCTTCATGAAGGATGTATCTCACCTTATATTGAAAGTGTTCCACAATTGCATGCCAATTTTATCAAAGAAAATGTTGGTGTTTATTATATATATTTAGAAGAAGAATATTTTGCTACACCATTTGTTAATCCTGATGCTCATATTTGGCATATGAATTTTGATTGTGCATTTTCAAGTGAAGGAAATGGAGATACCATTGCGTTATACTTGCCTTTAAGTAATATTTACAATTTTTTATAGACTTGAATTTGCTTGTATAAATGACATAGCAAAATATGAAGCCTTGACGCTTAGAATTGAAAATGATTTTGACTTAGGTTGTCATCATCTCAAGGTTTTTAGTGATTCGAAGATACTTATCAATTTGATTAAGTAAATCCATAAACCATTAAATAATATCTTGAATTGATATACATAGTTAGTTTGGCAGTTGTTTTCAAATTTATTATCTTTCCATATTACATGCATTTGTAGTGAGTTAAATACAATCACTGATAGCTTGTCTATTTATGCAACTAATTCTCTAAGACAATTACTTCCTGAATGACCCAACTGAACTTTCAAATATTTATATCATTCACATTTTTCAGATAACATTGAAGCATGGTAAGTATTCTCTGATGATGAAAGCATTCACACTTTTTTGCAAAAAGAGCCTCTTGACACAAGTGATATTATTTTTAAATGATAAAAAAATTTCCATAAGGGTTAACACCTTTACAAAGCTCTTTTTCCAAGTGATCTTAGTAGTCATAAGAAAATTTCAAGAGAGGATTCAAGAAGAAATATAGGAAAAACCATCCATGTCAAAGTTACAACTTGAGAAGACTCGAAGATTTTGAAAATTGGAGCCCATTTTTCAAAAAAAGGAAAATATAAATTCATATAGTTGTTTCATGAGTTTCAATATGTCTTTCCATGGTCCTATGAAGATGTGAGTGGTTTTAATTTGAATATAATTCATGGTGTAATTCCTATTAGAGAGAATAACCTTGTTTCAATTAGGAGAAATAATGATGATATAAAATTATGTGTAGACTTGTGAGCGCTAAATAAGGCAAGTGTAAAAGATAACTTTCCACTTCCAAATCTGGAGTTAATTTTACAACAAGATTCAAGATCAGATAGAAATTTAGAGATTTTTTTCATGAGTTTCAAGACATCTTTAATATGAATTTAATTCAAGGTTCAATTCCTTTTAGAGAGAATACAAGGCCAATAAGATAGAGACAAAAACTCATAAATCCTACACTAAAATATGCTATTAGAAAAGAATTGGATAAAATTTTAGCAGCTCATATAATTTTCCCTATAAAATATTTTTTAAGGGTTGCAAACCTTATTTTGATTATGAAAAAGAATGGTTCTATGATATTATGTGTGGACTTCCAAGCGTTGAATAAGGAAAGTGTCAAGTACAACTTTCCACATCCAAATATGAAGTTTATTTTACAACAATTTGCAATATCACAGATGATGTCACTTTGATCCAAATTGGGTAACAATATCGTTTTTCATCAATATCGATGCTTTTAGAGTGGAAAAAGTGGAGGAATCAACTTACAGGACCATTTTTACGAGCGGGACCCAGTTTGACAAATTGGGCCTGAAACTTTCTCGGAGGATTTTGAGGCATCAAATTACATTTTTTTGGGGGTAAAAATTTCATTTTGTAGCCCCACGCATTTTTTTCCAATTCTACACACAGACATTTTCAATGATGCAAGAATTACCTCAGTCGGAGTCTGTATGCAAAATTTATGCCACACAAATATTAACTTTCTTGTTTTGGTCACCAAAATTGAAGAGGATGCCACGTCAGCCCCCATTATTCATGGAAAAGGGGCTAGCCACATGATTATGATGAATATGAATCTATAAGGTTCCATATTGTAACTCTAGTTAAGAGTTGAGGGATTCAAACCTAACCGTTAGTAGGCTATTGGGCTGCATTATAATCGAGCTATTATAAGGAAAAGGAGTTCCATTATTTTCAAGTGCATTTTGTTCCATAAATAAGTAGAGTTTCCAAGAGGGACAAGGAGAGATCACACAAAGAAGGTTTTTTCACTGTAGTAGCCCATGGGCCACAGGCATTAATGATGAGCCCCAATGTTGTAACATGAATGTTGCAACTACCAAAGCTACCAACTTAAATTATAAACCCAATGTTTGTACAAACTTAAGAGGGGTCAACACCGTATGTGCAACAAACAACTTCCTCTTCCTAGTCCGACTCCATTTGATGCAAGCGAAATAAGGCAATGAAACAAATTCAAATGAGCAAAGATATAGGTAAGTCGCCAATCCTAAGCTGCAAAAGGTAAATAAAAATAAGCAAATCTATTCTACTTTTGTTGGAAAGTAAATCTATACTAATTGTAGAAATCAACATTCAATAAGAAAATGTAAGAACTAAATGGCGACCTAACCAAGCCTCAACTCAACCAAAGATGTCTCAGAGCATTCATAGGCTATAAATCTACTTCTACATAAATTTGGAGTTAATATGGGAAGGAAGATCTCAAAAACCAATTGTTACACGATTGTTACAATATTGCTACAAGATTATGTTTCTCAAGTTGACTTATCAAATGCCCAAAAAATAAAATGGGGTAATTTTTTTATTGAGTATGATGTCCTAGAACTCAAATCCAGGTGGAATCACTCAAAAATACCCTTGCTAACAGGTGCAAAAAATTAGCAGAAAATTACTATTCTAAAAACTAGAAATTCTCGAATCATTGAGCTAGTTAACCTATTAAGTAGAATGCTTTTGGGACTTAATACAAGTGGAATCAACTCAAAATATTTTCATTAACACATGCTAAAATTCAATAGAAAATTACTACTAAAACCTATAAATTTTAGAGCAATGAACTAGTAAGTTGATCTAAGTACCCAAACGCTTGGGATAATGAAGTGCAAATGTTGTGGGGTGAATTTTGTTATTAAGTTGGATTTTTTAAAGCCTCAATCCAAGTGGAATCAAATCAAAAGAAGTTATTTAACATGTGCTAATATTTAGCAAAAAATTACTACTATTTTGCTACACAATACTTCCAGAAATTCCAAAATAGTGAACTAGTAAACCAATCCAAGTAGCTCAATAATAAATATGACTTCGCAAATATGTTATAAGGATGGATCAGTTTTTTAAATGTATAAATGACCTGTAAAACCACTTATTCTAATCATTTAACCAATCTAACCTACAACAAATGAAGCATGGATATTAACTACAAAAATAGGAAATGCAAGAATAATGAATGCAAGTGAATAAAACATTCAAATATATTGTACAACAGGGATTTGAGGCTCCTAGGATGGCCAAGCCCAAGGATACTCAGAGTCCTATGAAAGAAACTAAGCTTTAGAAGCTAAAAATAACACCAAACTTCATTATTTGAATCAATCCAAGTACATCCCTGCTGGAAATAAAAGTAGAATTGTTAAATAACAAGTTTTCTTCACAAGAAGACTAAGAAATACATGCCCCAATAGGCTAATTTGAATTTATAATTATAAAAATTGTTGGGGAAGCATTCTCCTTGAAAGGAGGCAACTTCCCCCTCCAAAATCCCTCAAAAAGTGGATCTGACTCCCAATAGAGGAATATTAATTAAATGACAGGGAGCACATTCATAGATTTTCTCAATCACTGGAGATCCAAAATCTGTTCAATAATTTCCTAATATCTTGTTCATTTATTATCCAATCTCAGTCCATCCTATAGAAGGGAGAATATCCCTATATTATCCAATTCAAAATTTACTCAATTTTCTCCCCATATTTTGCAAAAATAAATAATAATAGGAACATAATATGCAACTATCTCCAAAACTTCCTAATGAACACATTATAGCTCAAAAACATGTCATGAAATCCAAAGAGAGAGGTTAAATGTGTTGAAGGATGGTCATATGGGCCTTAAATTGTATCTGATTTGGAGGCCCATTATACCTCCCTACTGAATGTGTTGCTCACCCTTTGAGCAACTTATTGACCTAGTTGTACCTCCTTCTTGGCCCTAATGGCCTCTCTCTTGTACATTTCCCAGTCCTTTCTCTTAAGAATATTGGTTGTAGGATTTGCAAGGATAAGCACAAAAATATAGTTGTTCTTTTCATGCATTTTTTTAGCAGTCTTTTCAAGCACAAAAACTTAACTTTTCTCTTTGCATGTGAACTTTGTTGGCTTGTAGGGCAAAGTTGCATCACCTCCATTGCATTCACACCATCTCCCTCGACACCCTCATTTCATTTTCACACATTCTTCTAAATTGACTATGCAAAATTTTGCTAGATACCATTCTTTGTCTTTTCCCCCCTTGTGCAATACGGGTTCTGGAAGTGTTTTGGGCTTGGAAAGGCCTTCCCCATCCTTTTTCCAACATCCTGCTGCCTTTTTCCACCATTATCTTTTTCCACCATTATACCACCTTTGGAACCCTCAAAACGCCCTCAGATGCAATCCTGTAGAAATACAGAGCTTCTTGTAACATCTTGTAGCACATCACAAAATCCATTAGATTGCTACCAGAATTTCACCTCATGCTTAATTTTTGCCTCTTACCTTTCTATAACATCTTCTAGGCCTTTGACACATGCTATAAGAGATCAAAGACCTCTTAGAAAGCCTATTTTCATCACTGTGGTTTGAGTTAATTTTGATGGTGAATGCCTTCTTTTATTTTGTTGCCTTCTTATTCTCTTTTCTGGCCTTTATGATTGCCCAATGTCCTCTAGATTTCTCCAATCTGCTATTTGTGTCACAACGAGCTTGATTAGGACTTTCTTAGGCACCTTTGTTTTGATGTTTAGCACAATTTGTGCCTCTGCTTCTCCTTCTTCCTGCTTGAATTTTTTTTTATTTTTTTGGCTTATCTCCTTCTTCTTTATCCTCTTATGCTTCTTCATTAGCTTATTCTTGTCCTTATTGGTTGTGGGATCCCTACATTTAAATCCACCCCCATAGTATTCAATACAAGTTTCCAAAGTTTGCAAAGCAATTCTTTGTTTCTCCTACAAGTTTTAGAGATTTTCGTGTAATGAGTTTTTAAGAGAGGGAAAAAAGAAGAGTTTGCTTATATTTCCTAGAGGAAGGTTGATTTCATGTTCACCCCAAAATAATTGCAATTCCATTTCTTATTAGGCTCAATTGAAGAGAAACATGCACATTTAATTTTTTCATTCCTAAAATTTTATCAGAAGTTTCCTATAAGGTGTACTACTGAGAAAATAATTATATATATATAATTATAATAATAATAATAATAATAAATTGCAGGCTTCTTATTCACATATGGAAAGGAGAAATATGTACTTACCCTTCCCTTGGATGGTGTCCTTCGAATCCCAGAGTTTGGGGGTGAAATTGCTCAAAATTAGGGTCTTTTACAACTCACTATACTTTCCTGTAGCACTTGGAAATGATCTTATAACACATTGTATTATCTCGTAGTAGCTTATCCTGATCCTATAGTATTTTGTTTGGATCCTATAGAAACACTTTCCAGGTCCTGTTGCCCCTCTACAACAATATATGAAAGCAATAACTCGGGTAGCTTGTGCTCCAACATCGATGGTGAGCCTCCTTAGCTTAAAATAATATTTTTTATGCGCTAAACGAAGCTCAAGCCCACTTAATTTATTGTTGGTTAGGTGGTTGGATCAACGTGCTATACGAGTTGGCCTCTACCTACCATGTTGGCCCACCCTTTGTAGTCATCACCTTCTTTTTTTTCACACTTGTGATTGATAAAAAGACATAACTATAATTAATTGTCAAAGGTGGCCGAGAACACTAACCCATGCTTAGCTTATAAAACCTTTCTCTCATGCATTGATAACATTTTAAAAACTAATATGCACTCACAAGGAAGGGTTAGGAATGTGCATACTTGAGCCTACCTGATGATGCTCATGTTTATGCACTGCAACTGATGATTCTACCATTTGATGTTTGCATGATGTTGTTGGAATATGGATGAGACTACATGAGTTCCTTCTGAGGTTTGATTTGTCGTCTTCATTGATCCATTATTTTTCTTGAAGAATTATTTTTAATAATCATTTTTTATTGAATTTCTTTGACTCTATTGATCAGAAAACAGGTGCTTCCATTGATCAGATGTTGTTGTGTTTGAGGGTTGATGATCGTGTAGTAAACTGTAAGGGATCTTGTAGCTGCTCAGGACTAGTGTTGGAGCCTCCTGAACTTCATAACACTCAAAGATATCAGCTTGATGCTTCAGATGTGATCATTTATCAGCCTATTGGGCCTCCAAAATGTCATATTTTCATCCTCTTTTCCTTTCGTTATTCCTCACATTCATCCATAATATATTTCTCCATTCATTATTTATCGTACTCTTTCCATGTTAAATATGGGTCTCCCTCATCATTTTCCAATTTATTTATTTTCATGCATTTTGAGAGAATTTGTGAGTAATTATTAGAAAATTAATATATTTTCATATATGTCTCAAAAGTTGTGTGAGTCTTGTAATGTGTAGGAATATTTCAAAGAGATTTGAGGAAATAATTATTCAAGCTAATTTCAAGGAGAAGATCATGGATATCTCCTCCTAGATTTGTGTGAGGATTTGAAGGGATCAAAGAGATTTTAGGAGACAATCATTCAAGCTCATTTTAAGGAGAAGATCACGTGGATATGGATATCTCATCCAAGATTTATGTAAATATTTATAGGGATCATATTTTGTAATTTTGGAAATTGGTTGAAGGAAAAGTGGAGTTGTATTTATGAGTTGCTTATCTCTTTTTCAATGCAAATCATGTATAAATAGGAGTGCTCTCTCTCCAAGAAGAGAAGAAGATAGTAGGAAAAACTTGAGACTTGGAGATTCTTATTTTTTGAAGTTAATTGAAGACATAATTTATCATTTTCTTATGCATGAGAGTTGAATAAGTTTCAGTAGCTGAAAGTAATCCCACTGTGCAAGGCGAGGGTGGAGGACCCCCACACCAAGCTAAGTACACGTCTTGGTTTAATTAGCTAGTTTTGCTTCAGTTTTGTTCAATTAATTAGATGTATGATGATTTACTATGTTTGTTGATGAATCTAATTCTAATTTCTATTCTGCATATGAAGGGGCAATCCAATGTTTAAGTTAATTCCTTCTATCTGATCAAGAGCTAGAACTAGAATTCATCTTTCCTGCTTTTTATGAAGTTCTTGTTTTCTAACAATGGTATTAATGATGAATGAATCTGTAATGAAGGACAACCAGGATCTCCTTAGTTAGGAGCCTCTTCAGTTATTCTTTCATGCATCTTGATCTATTGTTCATTAGTGGTTTTTGGTTTCTAATTCATGAAGTATTTTTGTAAGAGAAGGACAAACAAGTTCTCCTAAGTTAGGAGCTTCTTCTGCTGCTTGTTACATGAGTGAATTAGAAATTATTTAGTTAAGATTTATATTTGTAATATGCATTTCCTTTAGTATTAATAATTCATCTTCTAAACTTGACGATAGTTGAAATCCATATATTTTGGAGATGCTTCTAAGTTCTACAAACCCGAATTGATAATGAAATGCTTGTGTTTGTTTACTCGTTAAACAACCCAACACAACCTACAAGGTACCTCATAGGTGCACAATACTTCTTCCCACAAGGTATCAGAATGATGAAGTCTCAATGAAATGGGGTAGCAGTTGTTACAAGATGGCTTGGAAGCTACTACAAGATTGTTTGGAACCAATTATATATATATATATATATATATATATATATATATATTATACTGATAAGAGGAGAGCCTTATTCTTTGGTATTGGTGAGTGAAGGACGTGATGGGTGAAAAAAGAAGTGAAATGATGATAGCTATGGGGATGCTAGGAAAAAAAATGATTTTTTCCACTGATTGACAACTTCCTACTGTGGTCTTGTAGGGCTTGTGCAAACTTCTAGTACATGATTGTGTGTCTTCCTGTAGTAGTTACACAAACCCTTCTAATTTCACATTATCCTTCAAATAAATCCTCCAAAAGCATTGATAATTTATGATAAATATAAGCACAAGGATTAGAAACCTCAATTGTGGTGGAAATGATGGAAGAAGGGGTGAAAATGGGTCTTTTTGATGGACATAGGTGGATATTTGGGTGGAAGGGAGGCGAAATGGTGTGGAGGATGGATGATGAGGGTGTCGTGGACCCCTTGCTTGCTCCTCTGTGAAAAACATAATATCTGAAACTTTTTTCTCTGTCGATCACAATAGTGTTGCAAATTTGGGACAATCCTGTAGCACTACAGGACAATCCTGCAACAGACTTGTTTAATCCATTTCTCTAAAAATGATAGATTGGATTCACCTGAATTTTTTTGACCATGTTTTCGTCATCCTTTTGCATATCCCCATAAATTATCTTGTCCAATGGATGCATGAATCTAGAGAAAAATGGAAAATGGTTGTATGTGATGGTGGAAAATTTGTCGAAAAATATGCATTGGAATTTGCTGAAATTTTTTAAGCATGTTACCATCATCCTTATACAACTACCCATGAAACAATTTGGAAAAAATATGCACGATTTTTTAGATATATTCAAAACATTTTATGCACTGTGTTTTTTGGCAATCCTGTAGCAACAAAAAAATTTCCTATAGCACTTCAGGACAACGAGGAAAATGAATGGGAAATACTTGGGAATGGTGGGTGGATGTTGGATATAGATGAGGGTGATGGATTGACATGGTATTGGTCCTATTAGAGCATATTGGAAAAGGAGGTGAAAGCTCAATCTTCTTATTATGGTGCTAAATTATTGTTGTTCTTTGCACATGTTGGATGGAGCGAAGAATCTGTTTCATATTTTTTCCCGTTTTTTTAGGTCTACTAGTTACCTCAATGAGGTTTTCAATGAGCATGTCTAGCTAGGTCCCTCAAAGGAGGTTTTCACCTAGGATATAATTTCCTTATTTTTTTCTTTTCTCTTTTTTCCAACACATTAACCACCTCATGGAGGTTTTCAATCAGTGAGCGAATCTCAGGCACCTCAAAGGAATTTTTCACTTGAGATTTTAGTTTTTATTTTATTTTCCTCTTTTTTCTTTATTTTTTCTTTTAATCCTCTATCCTACTCTACTTGAAAAATAAATAAATAAAATAAAAATAATTTTTTTTTTTTTTTTTTTTCAAGTATAGGAATACTTCCAATGGAGCCATGTGCATAACAAGATTATAGATAAAATCATGTGTAGGATCGAATTACTTTCTTTGACATGTACCTAAATATGAGAGACCAACTTCTTCGACTTTTATGAAGCCAAACATTGTTGAAGAGAGTGGTGCTCCTACTTAGTGTTTGTTAGGATCCAAAGTTAAATAGAGTTCTGATGCCCTTGGTTCACTTGCTCATCTAGATCATTCTTCATGTCTTCTTTTTCGTTGTCATTCAAATATTCTACTATTTGTTGGTTAGTCTCTTGAAGGCATAGTATAAATTCCTCAATCTCGGGCTCGAATGGCTGCTCCCCATCAAATGTAGTACATGATTATTCTAGACCTTCTCCTTTTGGATGTTGTTCTTCAATGATAACAAGAGAATCTATTTTTTCCAACACTCTTCCAAATATAAGATGAAGATCAAGAGGAGTTGTTCAGAAATTTTGTACCTCGACATTGTAAGTGAGTTGAGTTTGTTTATTTTTTTGGTTTGGAAATTATTATGCAATTAGTTGAGTGGGAGTGGTAATTTGGAATGATTGTGGTTGAGGATGTGGCTGTGGTGGAGGTGGATGGTATAGATAGCATTGATTTTGGTATGGAAGATATTAAGGGAAGTATGGATCACCCCATTGAGGAGTTTGTTGTTGATATGGATGTAAAGGAGGAATGACAGGTTGGGGAGGATAAGACCATGAATATTGAGGAAAATATGGATCACCCCATTGAGGAGGTTGGTGTTGATATATATGAAAAGAAGGAATGGCATAAGACCCCTGATATGGTTGAAAATGTTGGGGAGAATAAGATCCTTCTTGATATGGGTTAACAGAGTAGAACTGCTCCATGCCTCCTTCTAACTTCTCTGCGACATCTTGTTCCTCTACCCACAAAAGTGGATGGTGGGGGGGTTGTGGTATTGAATAAATACACACACACATATATATACGTATATGTATATGTAATTTATGTGTATATGTATATGTATGTATGCGTGTATTTATTTATTTCTTTTATAAGAAAATTAAAAGGAGAATTCTAATGCAATTAGAGACGCCTAATGCAATTTTTTTTTTTTTTTTTGCATAAAATAAAGCAGGAATCATTCCAAGAACAAGAGAGTGCTTGCTTTGACACCCTCCCCGCCAACGATGCCAAAAATCAATGAGCCCCAGTAATGCAACAAGAATGCTGCAACTGCCAAAGCTACCAACTTAAATTATCAACGTGGGGTTCATACAAACTTAAGAGGGGTCGAATCTGTATGTGCAACATACACCTTCCTCTTCCTAGTATGACTCCATTTGATGCAAGTGAAAGAAGTCAATGAAACAAATTAAAATGATGAAAGATATAGGTAGGCCTCCAATCTTAAGTTGCAAAAGGTAAATAACAATAAGCAAATCTATGGTACTTTTGTTTGAAAATAAATCTAGACTAATTGTAGAATTTAATATTCAAGAAGCAAGCAATGTAAGAGCTAAATGACGACCTTCTAACCAAGCCTCAACTCAACCAAAGTGGTCTCGGAGCATTCATAGATTAAAAATATACTTCTACCATTAATTCAGAGCGAATCTCGGCAAGAAAGAGCTCGAAAACCAATTATTACATGATTGCTATAGGATTGTGTTTCTCGAGTTAACTTGCCAAATTGCCAAGAAAATCAAATGAAAATGAGATGGAGTAATTTTTTTTTATTAATTAGGATGTACTAGAACTCCAATCCAAGTGGAATTACTCAAAAATACACTTGCGAATATGTGCTAAAAAATAGCAGAAAATTACTACTCTAAAAACTAGAAATTCCTTAATGAGTGAGCTAGTTAACCTACCAAATGCCTAAGCTCGTCAAGTGCAAATACTATGGGGTAATTTTTTTTATTAATTATAATATTTTTAGGGCTCAATACAAGTGGAATCAACTCAAAAGAGTTTCTTTAACACATGCTAAAATTCAACATAAAATTACTACTAAAAATTAGAAATTTCAGAGCAATGAAGTAGTAAGCTAATCTAAGTACCCAAATGCCTAGGCTAATCAAGTGAAAATGCTATGTGGTAAATTTTGTTATTAAATTGGATGTTTTTAATATTCAAGCCAAGTGGAATGAAATAGAAATAATCTCATTAACATGTGCTAAAATTTAGCAGAAAATTACTACTATTTTGCTACATGATACTTCGAGAAATTCTAAAATAGTGAACTAGTAAACCGATCAAAGTAGCTCAATAATGAAGATGACTTTGTAAAGATGTTCTAAGGATGGATCAATTTTGTAAATGTATAAATGACTTGAAAAACCACTTATTCCAATAATTTAACCAATCTAACCTACAACAAATGAAGCATGGATATTAAATACAAAAATAGGAAATGCAAGAATATCGAATGCAAGTGAAGAAAACATTCAAATAAATTGTACAACAGGGCTCTGAGGCTCTTGGGATGTCCAATACAAAGGATACCCAGAGTCCTATGAAGTAAACCAAGATTTAGAAGCTAAAAATGACACCAAACTTCATTATTTGAATCAATCCAAGTACATCCCTGCTGGAAATAAAAGTAGAATTGTTAAATAACAAGTTTTCTTCGCCAGAAGACTAAGAAATACATGCCCCAAGAGGCTAATTCAAATTTATACTTATAAAATTTGACAGGGAAACATCGTCGAAAGGAGTAAACTTCCCCCTCCAAAATCTCTCAAAAAGTAGATCTAGTTCCCAACAATAGGAATCTTCATTAAATGATAGGGAACACATTCCTATATTTTCTCAATCACTGGAGCTCCAGAATCTGTGCAATAATTTCATAATCTCCTGTTCATTTATTGTCCAATCTTGGTCCATCCTTGTTGAACCTCAGAATTACCCTCTCTTTGACATCTTTTCTCACCTCTTTCCCTCACTTTGTCATAAGATCACATACCCCAATCAATGATAAATGCTAGGTTTTGTCTTAAGGATGCATTAAAATGATTGCCATATTATATTTTTCATGTTCTTGCTATTTGGATAGATTTTTGCAATATAGCTACAGAATGCAGCCTGTTCTGTAGCTAACTGTGGATTCCGTAGCTACTCTCATGGTCTGGCAGGTGTAGAAATTTATTAATACTGATGTATTACCGGATTCTCCTGATCTAACAATATTTATCTTCTTGCTAAATACAAAATCCTTCCACTGTTAATCTTGCGGAAATCAAAACTCAATTGCAAACACATGTGAAGAAAATCAATCACACATAAACACAGTTGTTTAACGGGAAAGCTTAAAGCTAAAAACCCCAACTATCATATATTATGTATATCAATGGATCATGTAATAATCTCATACAAAGCTTAGTACATCAAGCTCTCAGTACAATCAACAATCATTACACACTGTCATGCAGAAATTTGCATATCTATGCACCAATTTCTTGCCTCCTGACAGCCTGCCTCCATTGCGCAATCCCTGCTGAAGAAGACCCCTGAATGAATTTGAATTGGCCTTGCCTTGACTATGAAATCCTCATTGGAATATCCAATGTGTATCAGATGCATTGAATGCATCACTATAGTCACAACAAATAGTCCACCTCACCCTTTCACCTATCTCTCCACTGGGTATCCACTGGAACTGACATGCAAGTAGTTAACTGTTGTATTTGTTCATTGTTAGTGATTTATTAGTTGTGAATTAATTAACTAATTAATTCACTAAACACTCACTAGTGTATCTTTCAGTTAGATTAGATACAACTAGCTCAACTGAGTTAAATTGAATAAAAACTCTCGTAACTACTCTTCCAACTCTGTCATAACTTTGTCACTTCAGTTCTAACTGAGTCCTCCATGCATGAGTCACCAATAACCCTAGGAATTGCATAATTCCTTCAGCCCACTGATTTTCCAAATCTGTTCACTGAAATAAAGTGCTCCAAGAGAATAAGTTGATATTGCTACAATATTATTAAGGGCTATAATAACCCACACGCATCTATATTAGACTGGCATCTATAAAGAAACTTCGCCTCAATATTTAAAAAATAGAATTTCATCTATTTTTCACATTTGACCAACCATCCTTGCAGGCATCCCTATACACCCATAGAATATGCCTACCCAGTGTCTTAAAATAAGATACACACACCTAAAAATAGTCCACGTCTCTTAGTGAAGGTGCTATTTTCACAAGCTCATCATCGGTATTGAATCTCAATAAAGGGGTAAGTTCCAGTGTGTCAAATGAAGAATTTTTTAGGGTACCCTTTTCTAACGCTCCCACATGGATTCTATCATATTCACTCGGTCCAGATCGACAGAAAAGTGAGCCTAAGATCATGGTCAAAGGTGTGGTCAAAATACGTTATCTGAAAGCAGCATGACTCTTGATTTGCTCTGTCGTAGCAAATCAAGAGCCTAACAATCCTATTGCAAGTCTAATTTGAGTTAGCCACCTGTAGCAAGTTTATTTCACAAACAGTGATGTATTTTCCTTTAAATATCTGTTGTAAAAGGCAGAGAAGACAGTTGAGAATTTAAGTGTTAAGTTTAAGCCTTTTGCTGATACTTTGTATTCAGACTTCATTTTAATATAATACAAAGTTCGTTTTTCCAATGACTGTTTAAGTACATTCTTAACCAGCTAGCAGTTCAACAGAATCAGTTGCAGAGGGCCCCTACACTGGAGGAGGTTTTCATTTGTTGTTTTTAGTTCAATTTCCATTACTCTGTTTTCAGCAAATCTATTTTCTAATTAGAATAATGTTCATTCTAGTTTTTGATCAATAGCATAACATTAAATCACAATTGTGCAACCTTGTTCTTCTAAGATATTTCATGAAGATAGATAACTTTGTTTTCAAATCAAATTAAGATTGGAGCAATAAGATCACATAGTTGCTTAGTTTCCTTACTGTTTTGTCATTCATTTCCTTAGAACAAAATTGTGAATTAACTGTGTCAATGGATATTTTCAAAAGCCATTTCAATATGATGATCCTAAACTAATGGTTAATTGTCTAATTCATACAGTGATTGAATTTACTCTGCACATTGTTATTTGCTTCTAGGAATTTAGAGACTAAGGCATAATTGAATTCTCACATAACATATCAAGAGGGTAACACTTCACAATTGAATGTTGCAGAAAATTCAAGTATACATTAGTTGTTTTTATTTAGTTTTACATGCTTTCATATTTTGCTTTCAGATCCTCACTTAATTGCATCACTGATATTCCTAAAATTCATTCTAAAAGAGATTGATTTAATCATGTTTCAAGATTGAATGGTTGAATGTTTAATGATTGCAATTACTGAGTTACCTTTCGCATAATTTACTTAGTTTTCTAGACCATAGGTATAACTGGTTACTTAACACTATCTCAAGAAGTTCACACTTCACAATTGAATATTGGAAGTAACTGAATATACATTAGATGTTTTCATTGCATTCTTTGTTTACTGTTCTATGACATTAGAAGTTAAAGTGATGAAAGTTACTTAACATCATCTCAATAAGGTCATACCTCATAATTGAATGCTGGAGTAACCAGAAATACATTAGTTGTTTCATTTTCTGTTTTTACTTAAGATAAGCACTGCAGTTTCAACCTTATTTTTGGAATTAGATCCATGGAATATAACTAATGATAAGATAAGATAGATGCTCCGTTTTCCAAATTAGGTCTTAACTAGCCAACAATTTTTGTTTTCTTTTTATGAAAATTAGACTAACTTAGGAACACTTCCTTTTCGTCCTTCTTAAAATTCATTAGATTCATTTAAATCTTTTCTTAGTTTTAGAATAAAGATTCTTATACATTAAAGAATAAAAACTCCCCAAAACAACATAAAATACAAAACAACGAAGTAAGAAATACGTTAACTGAGCACATATAGTGCACCACACTTCATTAGTTTACAAACCTCGATTGATAATTAATGAAAGCAATTTAAGACATTAAATTGACTAAACAATCCTGTAGAAGGGAGAAAGTCCCTATATTATCTCATTCAAAAGTTACTCAATTTTCTCTCCATATTCTGCAAAAATAAATAATATTAGGCACATAATATGCAATTATCTCCAAACCTTCCTAATGAACACATTATAGCTAAAAAACATGTCATCAAATATAACGAGAGAGGTTAAATGTGCTGAAGGATGGTCATATGAGCCTTAAATTGTATCTAATTTGGAGGCCCATCACTTACTTCTTTGTAGTCGCAGTTATTTTATATTCAAAGAAAGAGAGCATACTAGTGTCACCTTCTAGTTGGGTTTTCTCCCGAAAGAGTTTCCAAGGATATATCTTGTGTCAATTGTGGTTTTTGAGTTTTGTTTCATTTCTCTATATTTTATTTGTAAAAAATTATAATTTGCATGCATACACAGCAAACAATAATATAGAGATCCAAAACTCTAAAGATAAATAATCCCTCGTAGTGTAGATTTTTAGATTTTTAAGTATAGTTTTATCATATTTGTTGTGACGAATTTTCCAGTGGAATATCCATAGAAGCTTACATATGATATTGGTATAAGAGAGAGTTTCTTTATGTATATTATGGAGATTTGCGGGGAATCTAGATCGGCTATGCCAAAATTCATACAACCCTAGTCATGGCTAATGAATCTCTGAATAAGCATCTTTATCATGCAAAGGGGAGGTGTTCATGGTTGGAAGGACAAGTTGCAAATATAAGTCATAATGTGAATCTCTTCATGTTAGAGCTAAGCAATAAGCTTGAGATCTTAAAAAATTATGGGGGTTCTAACGCAAAGGATTGATCATAGGGTATATCACGATATCAAGAAGAAACAAAGAATCAGTTAAAGGAAGGACTCGAAAGAGATCAACCCAATTCCATTGTTGTGAACCATTCATAGTCCCTAAAAAAAATGGAAGCAAGGTCGATATAAAGTCGTACTTAGGTCAGATAGAGGTTGTCAAGCTAAATCTCCAGTTGCAACAATTTCAAATTTACTTTAGCGTTCATCATATAGAGGAAGAACTGAATATTTCATTTGCATGGATGAAATTAAATGGCCATGCCCTGACTTATTCAGAAAGCCACATAGATACCTTGAAGTTGGAGGGGTGTCCTTGAGTGAGTATGAGAGTACATTATAGAGTTCAAAAAGATGGCCATAATGTTGGGTATTTGTCCAAAGAACACATATATACTCCTCAAGTGTCTAGGGGGCTACACAAACATCTGCAAAACCAAATGATGTTGTTTAAGCCTAGATTGGTGGACGAGACTTGTGTACAGGCATAGTACTTGGAGAACATAGTCCAGAAGAAAAGGAAATTAAGTCGATCGAAGCAGAAAGAACATTAGGATGCTTGTAAGGAGGGGAATAGGAAGTGGAAATGGGGAAAAGATAAAAATAGATTAGCCACAACACACTAGTGTAAGGATCCCAACAACTATTTAAACCACTATAATATTGATGGTCATACATAGAAGAAGTGTTGGAAGTTTCATCCATAGCTTAATTCGAAGAATAAAATGAAAGATAATAAGAAGAAGAATCTCATGGCCATTGATTCAAATTGTTGAGATCCAACAAGAAAATTTTAACACCCACGCCTAGTGCATTAAACACCTACACTAGGGTGGGTCCCACAACACTATTTTTCGTGCATGTCTATTTTAGTTATGCCTTAATTAAGATGGACAATCAAATGTGATCTAGTCCAAAAAATAACTTGTAATAGTTAACTGAGATTATTTGGCGAGGCATGCAGAGTAATTCTAGTTGAAACAGAGTTCGAAGTGCAGTGGTGCATTAGTTAATGCAGGTTGTAATCAGTTTAACTTAGTTAAGTGAGTTAATATCAGTTGTGCTAGTTGTAACTGATTGATACACTAGTGAGAGATCAAGTGAATCAAATATTAATTAATTCACAACCAGTGATCTCACATGCAACTGAGGATTTACTATTATTAGCTGCATGCATCTCAGATCTGGTGGAGACCCAGTTGCGATCTAGGTGAAATGGAAGTTGACTATCAGTTGTAGGATTATTGGGTTGCACCCATGCAACCAAACACCCAATTGAGTTCCCATGATACTTGTGCAGTCAAGGAAGGCCAAAATTCCTATATTTTAGGGATTGCGCAAGCAAGGCAGGCTGTCTCGAGGCAATAAATTGGCTATGTATTGGTTAGTTTTATGTATGACAATGTGAGACAATTAGCTCAGTACTGGAGGGCTCTTTTGAGAAGAGTTTTGTATGTAATTGTTTCATGATCCATGTTGAATATACAATAGAAGATAGTGGGGTTTTGAGTAACAAGCTTTCCTCGGGAAATTATCTATGTTGTGTTTGATTTGATTCTTCTTTGCTTCATGTGATTAGCGATTGTGTTTTTAATTCCGCAAAGTATTTGTAGAAGTGATTCAGTATCTAACTTTAGTACATTTATATCTATTGATTCCAAGATATACATGCATGTTGTATAATTTATACATGGTATCAGAGCACAGGAAATCACAGTTGTGAAGGAGGAGTTGAGTTTGTGACTGGATAGGATTCGAATTTGCAGAAAGACTTTCTTGCTGCTATAGCTAATTCAAGATCGAAATGGATTTCATTGGCTTGAGGTTGGAGTTTGCACTCGACGATAGCTCAAACTATATTTCTTGGAAGGACATGATGGATACAATACTCGAAGACAATGGCTTGAAGGAATTCATTGACAGTGATGTTCCTAAACCCGCTGTGATAGATGTTGCACATCTTGATGCATGGCAAAATAAAGTGACAAAGAAGAGGAGGATCTTGTTGGAGGGAGTACGAGACCACATTGTCTCAAGCCTCCATGGGAAATCCACACCAGATGAAATGTGGAAGGCTTTGACTGATCTATTCCAGAGCAACAACGACCATAGGAAATTGGCGATCAAAGATAAACTCAGGAAGATCAAGATGGAGAAGGGCGACTCCATACCAAAATATCTAGCAAAGTTTGTCCAATGTCGGGATGAACTAGGGAGCGTTGGTATAACTTTCGTTGATGATGATTTGGTGAGTTTGGCTCTCCTAGGACTTCCCAAGAGTTGGCACAGTTATCAAGACTCTGTCAATGGAAGGGGAAAATTGCCATATTGGGAGCGACTGTGGTTGAATTTGGTGCAGGAGGAGTTTAGACGGAACACCAGAGATGAATCTTCATCTAAGAATGAAGATGAAGAAGATTGTGTTTTGGCTGCCAAGGCGAAGAAGGGGAAGGGGAAGAAATTTCATTCCAAATCCGAGTCCAAGAATGGAAAGAAGCAGGACATGTCCAAAGTGAAGTGTTTTCATTGTCACGAGCATGGGCATTTTGCTACTAACTGTCCACAAAAGAAGAAGAACAAGAAGGATGTAGGATCTGCAGTTGGTGAGGCTCTTGCCTCACAATTTTAGCTTGAGTTCTCATTGATCGCATGCATGGTGTCAAGTGCATTGGGATCTGTGTGGCATTTGGATAGTGGCGCTTCCTTTCACATGATGGGAGACAAGGAATTTTTTAGTGACTTGGAGGAGAAGGATCTCCAAATGCATATTGAAATGGGTGATGACGAGTGGTACAGTGCTACCAGGATTGGTACCATTACCTTCCAAAGGGAGTCAGGTAAATCATTTCAATTAAAAGATGTAATGCATGTACTAGGTTTGAAGAAAAATTTAGTCTCAGTTGCAATGTTGGAGGATAGAGGCTATGATGTTGTTTTTAGTGAAGGAAAAGATTTCCCGCAACATAAAACAACAAGACAAGCCAAGAGGATATGGATTTGAGTTAAGAATCTCTACAAGATGGAGGTAGATGGCTGCGCAACAATGATGGGCAAGGCAGATCAAGTGGTGAGCCAGGATGAGGACGAATTATGCCACAAGAGATTGGGCCATATTTACCATGGAACCTTGAAAGTCATGTAGCAGATTTCTACTGGTCTTCCCAGGGGTACACTTGCGCAATATGACAAATGTAAGGGATGTACTATGTGAAAATATGTAAAGGCTACCTTTAATGAGAAGGAGAACCGAGCTTCGGGGATCCTTGAGAGAGTTCACATAGACTTGTGTGGACCATTCTTTGTTGCTTCGACAACAAAACATAAGTACTATGTAATATTTGTTGATGACTTTTCTCATCACTGTTGGATCCTCTTCATGTAGAAGAAAGGTCATACATTCTCTAAGTTTCTTGAGTTTAAGGCACTGGTGGAGAAAGAGTCGGGGAAGCAAGTGAAGGTTCTTAGGAGCAATAATGGTGGAGAATACATCTCTAACGAATTCAAGAACTTCTACAACAAAGAAGGAATTCGAAGAGAAATGATAGCGCCTCATAACCCACAGCAGAATTGGGTCGCTGAAAGAAAGAACAAAACGATCATGGGTGCAGCAAGAGAAATGTTGCATGATCAAGGTCTACCGATGCATCTGTGGGTGGAAGCATGCAACACTATTGTATTTTTGCATAACCGTTGTCCTCATAGAATACTTGGCATGAGTACACTTGAATAGGTTTTCGCTGGTAAGAAACCTGATGTTTCACACTTTAAGATTTCTTGCTCATATGTTTATGTGCATGTGACCAAGGACGCCAGGAAGAAGCTGGAACCGACAACTGAGACCAGGATTTTTGTGGGGTACACTGAAACACCCCATAATTATTGTGTGCATTTGCCAAACAACAGAATGATTGTTATGCGTCGAGATATAAAATTTGATGAGGAGAAAGCCATGCAATTGTCCCTTGAGAGGGAGCTGGACTTGCATGCAGAGGAGGAACTGTTGGTTCCCAAGGATGAGCCTCAAGATGTGGATCAACCACATGTGGATGATCATGGAATGGAGGAAAACACTCATGCAGAGCCATCCATCATAAATGGCAGAAGACGCACCATGGAAGCTGATAGATTGAGACTTGATGTTTTGGAGAATGTAGGAGCCCCTACTTCACATCAAAGACAGAGACAGTCTCCTGACCGATTTAATGGATACATGGCTCTTATGGGCAAATGTATTGTGACAAAACCATCTTCCTTTCAGGAAGCAGTGCAGCAACCAACTTGCATTGATGCAATGGTGGAGGAGTATAACTCCATTATAAAAAACAATGCATGGGAGATAGCCCCAAGACCGGTCAAAAAATCAATGGTTAGATCGAGATGGATCTACAAGGTAAAGCAAGCTGCTGATGGGAATGTGGAGAAATACAAGGACATATTTGTGGCCTGGGGATTCTCATAGATCAAGGGGGTAGATTATGATGAGACTTTTTCACTTGTTGCAAGGTACTCTTCCATAATATCCATCCTTGCACTCTTAGCGAAGATGGGCTGGTGCATTCATCAGATGGATGTGAAGACTACGTTTCTCAATGGGATCATTGAGGAAGAGGTGTACATAGAGAACCCTAAAGGTTTTGAAATCTTCAATAGTGAGTCGCATGTGTGCTGACTCAAAGAGAATTATATGGGTTGAAGCAAGCACCCTGTGCTTGGTACACTTGGATAGATAACTATTTCACCGAACTAGGCTTCACTAAAAGTGAAGTAGATGCAAACCTATACTAGATTATGCTTGAGGGTAAGCTATTGATTATTGTTCTGTATGTTTATGTTCTAATTTTGACTGGTGATGAGCAGCTGATACACTCATGCAAGGAGGATCTTGCAAGGTAGTTAGAAATGAAGGACATGGGACTCCTTCATTATTTCCTTGGATTGGAAATATGGTAGCGAGATGGTGAAGTTTTTATGTCTCAAGGCAAGTATGCAAAGGAGATACTGGGTAATTTTCACATGGAGAGCTGCAAACCCATGTATACTCCTCTTCCAGGAAATTGGAGGAAAGAGGATGATACTTCTGGAGAGGTCGTGGATTCTACTGTCTACAGGTAGTAAGTTGGTTCACTAATGTATCTAGTGAACACCAGACCATACATTTTCTACACAGTTAACCAGCTGAGTCAAGCTATGGTTAAGCCTACCAAGATTTTTTGGAAGGCGGGGAAGCATGTCTTGAGATACCTGAGGGGCACATCAGATTATGGTCTATGGTACAAATGAACAGAGGGAGTGAAGCTTCAAGGCTTCACAAATGCAGATTGGGTGGGCAGTCCATCAGAAAGAAACAACAAGTCAAGTTGCCTGTGAGGCATGTGAGGTTATCTAGATGAGAAAGATCTTGGTTGGTTTGTTTGGTTCTTAGATGGATCCGACAGTGATTCATTGTGATAATGAAAGTTGCATTAAACTCTCGATTAATCCTGTGTTTCATGATAGTTCCAAGCATATATATATCTGGTACCATCACCTTAGAGATTGTGTGCAGAGAAGGATAATGTTGCTTCAGTACATTCCCATGGAAGATCAAGATGCAGATATTCTGACAAAGGCGCTCACCAGGAGCAAATTCGAATACCATAGAGACAAGGTCGGGGTGAAAGATAATCCCTTTCTTGTTGAGAGGGAGTGTTGAGATTTAACAATAAAATTTCAGCACTCAGGCGTAGTGCATTAAGCACCTACACTAGGGTGGGGCCCACAGTGCTATTTTTGGTGCATGTCTATTCTAGTTATCCCTTAATTAATATGGACAATAAAAATGTAATATAGTCTCAAAAATAACTTGTAAAAGTTAAACTAAGAATGATAAACTCAGATAGCTAGTGGATTTCGAGTTAGAGGTAGTTGGTGAGGCATGTAGAGTAATTCTAGTTGTAACAGAGTTCGAAGTGCAATGGTGCATTAGTTAATGCAGGTTGTAATCATTTTAACTCAGTTAAGTGAGTTAAACTAAGTTATGCTAGTTGTAACTGCTTGATACACTAGTGAGAGATCAAGTGAATTAAATATTAATTAATTCACAATCAGTGATCTGACATGCAACTGAGGATTTACTATTATTAGTTGCATGCATGTCAAATCCAGTGGATACCTAGTTGAGATTTAGGTAAAAGGGAAGTTGACTATCATTTGTAGGATTATTGGGTTGCACCCATGCAACCAAACACCCATTGGAGTGCCCATGATACTTGCACAATCAAGGAAGTTCAAAATTCCTATCTTTTAGGGATTGCATTCATCGGGGATTGCGCAAGCAAGGCAGGCTGTTTGGAGGCAGTAAATTGGCTAATTATTGGTCAGTTTTATGTATGACAGTCTGAGACAATTAGCTGAGTACTGGAGGGCTCTTGTGAGAAGAGTTTTGTATCTAATTGTTTCATGATCCATGTTGAATATAAAATATAAGATAGTGGGGTTTTGAGCAGCAAACTTTCCCCGGGAAATTATCTATGTTGTTTTTTATTTGATTCTTCTTTACTTTATGGGATTAGCGATTGTGTTTTTAATTCCAAAAAATATTTGTAGAAGTGATTCAATATTTAACTTTAGTACATTGTTAGATCGGGTGAATCCAAGATATACATGCATGTTGTATAGTTTCTACACAAATAGCCAAGTTGAAAGCAACTTTAATGTGGATGAGAATATTGTCTGCACATCAGTGCAAAAGGAGGTGAATCTCAGTATCCTTCAACAATAGAAATAGAAAGAAATGACCAAACTCTTCTACATAAAGATACAGGTCAAGAAGACAAATATTGATGCCCTGTTTGACTCGAGATCAAGGACGAATCTCATTGCAACAGAGCTGGTCAAAAATTTGAGATTGGAAGTTTGTGATCATCCAAGCCCATGTCCATTGGGATTGGTAAATAAGGATGCAAAGTTAAAGGTAACAAAACAATGAAAAATTATATTTTTTGTCAGTGTTGATATTATTGATGAAGTAAAACCATATGTAGTTCCCCTTGATGTATGTGGAGTGGTGTTTGGAAGTCCCTACTTGCACATGCGAGATGAAATATTCATGCGGAGATCCAACCAGTTTTGGTTAGTCAAGGATGGAAAATATTTCACCATCAACATGCACAAAAGCAGGTAAAAAAATTCATTGGTAAGTGCCAACCAAGCCAAGCAACTCATCACTTATATCAAGAAGTTTGTTCTATTGTTTTTAGGAGAGAATTAGGCTATATAAGAGTTAGTGAGAGCAAAGGCATCCCTAGAGGGGTGTACTAAGAAATAAAAACAACAACTACAAAAGTTGTTATAGGCATACAAGGAGGTTTTCCGAGAGCCTAAAGGGTTACCATCCAAGAGGGAAGCGGAGCACGAGATCCATCTATTTCCAAACACCCCATTGCAAAATATTTGGTTCTACGTGAAGTTTGTTATAGAAGTGAGCGTGGTGAAAAAACGGTTGCAACAATTACTAGAGCAGGGTGTCATTCGATTGAGTACAACACCTTCTGGGTCACCCATCATCATTGTGCCAAAGAAGGATGGGACTTCATGAATGCGTATAGAATAGAGGGCATTGATCAAAAATACGGTCGAGAATACATACCCCCTTCCCATAAAAGATGATTTGTTGGATTAGTTGCATCACTAGAAATACTTAACCAAACTAGATTTTAAGTCAAGATATCACCATCTTTGAGTTAGAGAAGAAGATATCTAGAAGACAAACTTCAAAGTTAGGCAAGGTTTGTATGAGTGGTTAGCCATTCCATTTTCCTATGCAATGCACCAGCTACATTTATGAGGTTAATGAATGATATATTATTCCCTTTTATAGATTAATTTGTTATTGTCTATTTGGATCGTATACTGGTATACAGTGCTACTTGGGAGCAACACATCTCACGTTTGACATAGGTGCTAGAGACATTAAAGAATCACTAGTTTCTAGAAAATCTCATGACATGTGAGTTTGCATTGTAGTATTTGGTGTATTTGGGGTATGTGATATGTGGAGGAGAACTAAAAATAGATCTTACCAAGATAGAGGTTATCATGAAATGTTCTGTTCCTACCAATGTTTCTGGGATTAGGAGTCCCATTAGGGAAACACAGTACCTGAGGAAATTCGTAGCCTCATTTTCAATGGTAGCAGCACCACTCCACACCATAACAACAAGTGGTAAGAGTTTCTAGTCGAGAAAGGGTCAACAAAGGGCCTTTGAGGAGTTGAAGAAGAAGAACAACCAAGCATTAGTCCTCACATTACCAAACTTGCAACAACCCTTTAAAGTGGAGACAAATGCAAGTGGGCATGACATGGGAGCAGTCTTAATGTAGGAAGGAAGGCTTGTATACCATTCTGAAGTATTTCATGGGGTAGTTATTAACTCGCTAGGTAAAAACCACGCTCCAAAAACCAGTAATTTTATTAGTTATTACAAGAGGGAGAAAACTATGAAGTCTTCTCTAAAATCTAAGGAAAGTATTCACAATTATGGCTTGAGCCATAGATATTTCCTTGCTGAAAATTTCTGCAATTTGAAGCCCACAAAAGCCCAACAAAATGCAGATTTTTAGAGGAGGAATAAGTAAGGCAAAGCCTCTTTGAGTTACACGACCAAGAGAGAGAAATAGAGGCCCAAAATGAACTCAGTCTCCCTTAAGAAGAACTCAATTCTGTCAAATAAATGTCCTCTAATGCTCACGACCAAGGGAAGGAAATGATCTACAAGTTGTAGCCCCAAGGTCCTTCATGCAAAATTGTAAGTGGTTTTCTGAAAATGAAACTTGCAAGTAGCTCCAAGACAACAAGTTAGAGCAAATCTGCAACAACAAATGTTAGCTCAAAAACACACAAAGTAATATTACAAAAATAATCTACAGTAAGGTAGGCCAAAGAGTATGAGCAAGCTCTCATCTTTGACTAACCAGAGCTTGGCTCTTTGAAATAGCGATATATTAAATAAATGAAGTGCAATAATTGAAAAGTAAACTATTTTAAGTTTTATTTTTTTGATGCAAGAAATAAGAGCTTTGAGAAACTTAAAATAACTTCTACAAGACAAAATAAAATATAGATTAGACTTTGGAAATCAACACATGCGTGTTCTCCTTGAATATTTTCAAGAATGGGTTGGTTCCTTCGAGAACTTCCCCTCACGCTTGAAAATATTGACCAAAGACTAATCCTTCTACACAATCTCACCACAACATATTAAATCCGCATGAAATTAAATAAAAGCAATGGAAAAAACTCCTATAGTTATATTTGACATCAAATAGAATGTTTCTTATACTAAAGCAATCAAGTAACTCTTATGCTAATATGAGATAGCTACATACTAACAGAACTTGAAACAAGCATGAAGGAAATAGTAGCACGAGGAAATAAATAGAAGCATAACAACAAGTCAAGAATTTACCACATATGCAAGGAGAAGAACACCATCACAAGTTACCCCAAAGACTTTTGTATTATATTTCAAGTATGTGTACAATCCGGCAACGTGTCCTAAAGCCCAATAGCTCATATTACATGATGATATACAGTAGCCCATGGATTTTTTATATAGAGAGTTTGGAGCAATTCCCAATGAAGAATGCATGTGACAACTGAACTTCGATCAAATCCCAAGGAAAGATAAGCCAATTTCGATGTGGAGAACATTGAGACACTAAGGGAAATCAAATTTCACATATGATCTGGTGTACTCATCCATAAGCCAAACAAAATCTCGTGCTACACCAAGTCCACCACTACAAACTCGAGGCAACTGAAACTGTACTTGCAGATGATCCCAGTGAACTTCTATGTAGGACCCTGAGAACTGTCTGTTTCCTCTGAGTGACAATGCAGTCTAGGCTTAAGAAATGGCGTAAATCCTCTTAGTGAAGTGTTGAGTGTTGTTGCACTCCAGATAACTCGTGAGAAGAGGCCCCCACTTGGCATTCAGTCAACTGATCTTGTAGAATATTCCTTTTATACTCAATTGTCTTTAATAATTTGATTTTTCTTTTGTGTAATTATTGCTTTATCTCGAGGAAATTTGATTTTGATAAAATAATGGTGAATTAATGATGGAGTGTGCTCAGTCATCCTCCACATGTTGTCTAAGTCATTTCCATGACATTTTCTCACATAGAATAACTTATTTCTCTCTATTTTATTTAATTATAGCCTAATTAAATGCCACAATTTCCACTAAACTTAGGAAATGTGGGTTTTGAGGGTCCAAAACTCATTGTTAACCCCTCAAAGTGTGCCATAGTAGAAATTTGAAGGTGAGAGGTGTAATTTTGATTATTCATACCCCATTAAACTTCTTTAGAAAACACTTATTACAATCCAATTACAATTTTTATTGCAATATTCGACTTGTGGGAAATCTTAAAAAAAAAAATCACTACCTAGACCTAACCAAATTCCACGATTTTTTTTGTGTGATCCAGTATGGTAATATATATTGACTCTAGAGACTATGACTTACCCAAGGCCTCACATGCATTCAAGCCATACTCCGGCTTTGGGATAAAATTGGAGGAAAAAATTCAATTAATTATTAGGTCCTGATAGGGAGATGATAATTAACCGAGTGAAAAAACCTCCCAGAATAATACTCACTTGTTTGAAAGGTCCACAGCTAAAAAGACTCAATACTGAATTGAAATCATCAATACTAGCATCACTTATTACAATTCCCCATAGGGCACAGAATCTGGGTACAAGATAAAGATGATGAGAAATAGAAGTAGAGTTCAAAAACCTTGTTGAACTGATGATATATGATGGTACAAATGTCTTTTGGTTCATCCTTGGGCATGGAGTCCTCACATTATCATTAGGTGCCCATTCGAGTGGTCAACATTTGGCTCCATATGGGGTTGCATGCTAGATATGAAGTGATAGTATGCAAGAACCTGGAATCTGCATACACCAACCAAAGATGTATATTAGCAATATCCATTCAAAATAACATTAAATAAAATCAAGTATATAAATGTAAATTTATTCTAGGAACATAAATAACAATTTATTCAATAAATAAAACTACTTAAACAAAATTTAAAAGGGATAGGGTTGGAAATATGATACAAAGGATACCTCATGGCATCAGATGCCTTCGGTGAAATCCATCTTGAGAACCTACCTACTCATAGGAAAATCCATAGGCTCTTTCTTGGATGTGCCTTATCCAATTCTGACTATCTTGAGACTATGACTTGCCCCAATGTTAACTTGTTTGTGTCCATCAGATATACCAGACCTCTTCCTTTTCCTTTTTTCGACTTTTGATGCGTTGAGGGTTGATCCTGCTCAAAAATTGTGGTTCATTTTTTATATCTTTTTTCTTTT
The DNA here is from genome assembly GCA_034641835.2 of Pinus albicaulis. Lineage (NCBI taxonomy): Eukaryota > Viridiplantae > Streptophyta > Pinopsida > Pinales > Pinaceae > Pinus > Pinus albicaulis. The sequence goes on from CM076575.1 coordinate 1,556,528,160, forward strand.
TTCACTTTTCTTCTTTTCTTCTTGGTTAGTTGCGATGGTGATGATGATGCAATTAATTTCAATTCTACTGCTTTGTCTTGAAAACGCTTTGATGGAATATTTAAAGTACCCAAGCCTTTTGAGCTATGCCTTATTTCTTCATTTTGAATTCGCTCTGTTAGGAGGTGGGGGGGGGGGGGGGGTTGTCAACACTGCATCAATTCATGTCTGGCATGATCTATAGATAATTTCAATGTTGGGTTTCCTTGGATCCTCAACATGACACCTTTTCTCTAACTCTCGATCAAGTTTAACAAAGGTATTATGTGGTATGGAGATGGTGGCATATGATAAGTCCATTTGAAGGCTACCACCTAAATCTGATGCCCATTTTCTTAATAGGAGCATTCCCCATGAATCAAGAACATCTATCACAACAATATGCATAGTCATTATTATGTCTAGGTATGCGGGTAGGAAAACCTGTAAATCTTTAATTATACCACACGCTTCAATTCTCTTAGAATCCATTGAACAAATATTGTGATAGGGCCTAGATACTGTTAAACACCATGTTGAAGCACACACATGGTGTATGAGGAAGATGAGCACACACACAAGAGACTCAACACACAATGAAAGATAAGCGTGAGGCTTTCTTATTTTTCCATTATACATGATGTACATTTATAATACAATGGTGTACTTTCGGTTTTACATTCCAAGGTCACGTGGACTCCATTGTGACTTTTCATATTCCACACCTACCCATGTAGGATTAGTGTTCCAACATCCCCCCTTAATCCGAAGGGGTATGTGTGAGTCCAAGAAAAGAGTTGTAATACAAATCTGCAAAGTATACATGGCAGCACTTGGGCTGAATCAACTCTCTGAAATGTTGGAAAAAAGAAGTGGTTTTAGGATGACCACAAACACTGGAATGCAAAACTTGTTGCAGTTCCCGGAACTCTTCCAAAACTGGCAAGAAGCTAAAAGCTTCTGCTAGAGGAATTGTCCCTCATAAAAAAGGGAGACCTTCGACCTAAAAGAAGGGAGGTTTACTACCTGTGGTGGTTTTAGGTTGTCCACCAACCAAAGATGATGGTTTTAGGTTATCCACCAACCGAAAATGATGGGTTTTAGGTTATCCACCAACCAAAGATGATGGTTTTAGGTTATCCACCAACCGAAGGTATGCTCATAGGCATCCGTATCTCTGGCTACATCTCTGAATCTGGAATGATGAATTGTGGCTCAGGCTCGCTTGAACTGCTGGCTACAACTCTGAACATGGAATGAGAGATTGTGGCTCAGGCTCGCTTGATCTGTCGTCGAAGCTTGTACATGACCACCATTTTCCTCCCTGTCAGGGACAAGGTGAGATGATGGCGAAAACTCAACTGCAAGTTTGCTCAATATTCGTGAACAAGTTCTAACATGTGTCGTAAACATCTTCTTGGCTGTTGATGCCCATTGCCAAGAAGCGATCCATCCAAGATGAATCTTTGTTCTTGCAGGAGGCTTGTTTATGAAGCATCTGTCTGAAGAATGAGTGTGCCAACCACAGTGCTTGCATGGATGAAGATCAAAACAATGATCTTTCATATGGCAAACTCGATCACAATGTTGGCATTTCTCAATCTGTTGTGGAAGTGGAATAGGATCTGGAACAACTGCAGGTGAACTGTCATACAGAAATCCGACACTCTGAAATATGATGGGCTTGGTGTAGTCTGGAATATGAAAGGACACATCCTTGTCATATCCAAGATCAGTTCTGTGCTTGTTGTGGACAAGCTCTTCCCAAGGTCTGATAATGGGCTTAGGAAGTGCAGGTTGAACTGCTGCATCTACATGTACATCTACTCTAGTACAAGGAACTGAATGGGAATCAACTGCAAATTTATCTTCTTTCTTCTGATGAGAGTCCTTCACAATATTCTGAACAGAAACAGGTTCATAATGGTGACTCTTTTGCTGAAGTTCATCTTGTTGGAGCTGAGATTCCAACTGCAAAAACTCGATCTTTTCATGTGCATCTTGCAAACAAATTTGAATGTTACAAAGAGCATCCTTGCTCATTTTTATCATGTCATCAACATTTGAATGAATGAGGTTATTCAAGAACACTAATGCCTCATTTATTTTAGCCATTTTCAACAACTTAGGCTCAAAAATGAAAGGGTGTCGGCTTCAACCGAAAATGCACCCGTTTACAATGTGATGCAACAAATGACTCCAAGGAATTCTCAAAGTACAAAGTGTGCTCCTCAAATGATGGAGGGCAATCAACAATTTTTCAACACAAATACACTGATTTCAACTACGAATGAAGAGGCAAATTCACTCACAATGTGAGTTCAATACAAAATCTCTGCAAAATATGTGTAAATGTGCAGCTGAAAACACTATGCAGCTGAATTTTCCTTCAAAGAGCTGTTTTCAATGTTCGCAAACTGTCTTCAAATGTCAATTTCTTCAAAAAAATCACCCTTATGTCAATGCCACAAATCACAATGTAAAACTCAATTTCTTCTATGTATTCAGTCTATGTCCTCCTCATATGCCATTTCCTTTTCTTCATTTCATTTCTGCTGTTCTTATTTCTTTTTCTTTTTCCAATGTCCTTTCTCTCTCTGCTGTTTTTTTTATTTTTATTTTTTAAATTAAAAATTAAAAAAATAAATAAATTAATGGAAATCAATTAGAAATGGAAAGAAGGGGATTAATTAAAAATTTGAGGGAATTAAAAGTGGGATGGAAACTAAATGGGAGGGGAGGGAGTATTATATGGGAAGGGGAATTTTAAAAGGGAAAAAAAAATTGAAGTCAAATTCAAAAGGGATGGGGAGAGACCAATTTAAGGGAATATTTATTAAAATGGGAATTGTAAAGACGAAATTTAAAATATAGTTTTGGGAAGGGGGGTTTAAATGGGAGAGATTTAAATGAAAAGGCGGTATTATATTAAATGGAGGGCGGTATTAATTATATGGTATTAATTAGATGAGCGTGGGAAGGAGCCTGCGGATAGAGGCTGTAGGGAAGGGGAAGCGCAGGCGGTGAGGGGGCTGAAGGGTAGGAAATAGCGCAGAGAGGGGCCGGCCAGAAGCGCGTGGGAGGGTGTGAAGGTTGAGAGGGAGCGTAGGGAGAACGCGGGCGGGATAAGTGGGGAAGGGGCCGCGTTAGAAGGGAGAGGGAGCGTATTGATATGGAGAGGCGTTTATTCGTAGAGGAGAGCGTATATTTGCAGAGTGAAGTAGGGCGTAAGGTGGAGTGTTAGAGCCGTGGGAGGGGCCGACTGCGTGTGGGGGCGTACTGCCAGGGGTAATGGGGTGCCGCGTAGAGTAATGGGGAGCCCACGCTAAAGCGTTGAGTGTATGGGAGAGTTATGCCGTGGGTGTGATGGGATTGCAAGAGTTTGTATGAGGGTGTGTAATGCCGAGCGATAGGGAGTACTGTTAGTGGAAGGTAGTGTGGGTAGAGAAGGCGTCGTTGAGGGGACGCAATGCTGGCAGCCGGAGTGATAATGAGGGTCGCTGTTTGACAGGTTGGAGATGTGCATAGACTTATGGAGAGGGCGTATGGTAAGCCCGAGGGTCGAGTGAGAGAGTTGGAGATGCGTTGAAGAATGGGGAGCGTTGTGGGATGAGAGGGCCGAGAGGCCGATTTGCAGAATTATTTATTTTATTTTTTATTTTTTTTAAAATTTTTTTTTTTAATATAACAGCAGAGTAGAGCAGAGAATGAGTAAAACTGAGACCAAGACTGTGAAAAAACAGCATATTTCTAAGCTCTGAAATACAGGCAGCAGATTGCAAATAAACCCAGAATTTTTTTTTCCAATAGCTCAGCAGCAGAAAAACTCAAAATTCTTTTCCATTAAAAAGCCAGAAACTTCTACTTCAGAAACCCTCTTTAAACAGTGTTTTCCAGCAACTCTTCAATGCAGAAATTAATAGAAATTGCAGGAAAAATGAGAATGAAAACCTTCAGATGGGCAGTGCTGCCTTTCCTTCAAAACCAATTTCTGAATGCTTCTTCTTCTTCAAAGAAGATTTTTGAATGCTGCAGAATCACTGAATGCTGCTCCTCTTCAAAACACCTCTGAGTGGCGACAAAAACACTGCTGCAAAAACTCTCTAAATGCTGCAAAAATGCAGATATGCACAGGCCATAAACACAAATGGCTCACTCAATGTGGAGTAGGGCCAACAATCGCCCGCTCTGATACCATGTTAAGCACACACATGGTGTATGAGGAAGATGAGCACACACACACAAGAGACTCAACACAATGAAGGATAAGCGTGAGGCTTTCTTATTTTCCATTATACAAAGATGTACATTTATAGTACAATGGTGTGACTCTTGGTTTCATATTCCAAGGTCACTTGGACTCCATTGTGACTTTTCGTATTCCACACCTACCCATGTAGGATTAGGTGTTCCAACAGATACCCTTAAATTCAGTTGCTCCTTGACTTTCTTTGTCATGAAATTTGATGAAGCCCCTGAATAAAGCATCCAGTTGTGTAAAAGACGATTATTCACTATCAAAGAAACATAAAATGGTAGATTATCTATATTCTCCACATAATAGTTCATACTTTTCAATTCAATTTCTTCACCTTCTCGTTCATTATTAGGCTTTTCTTCCATTTGAGTAGCTTCAATTGCACTTTGTAACTTTTCCCTTTGAGATGGTATATTTAAAAGTTATATCACTAGAATAGAAACCTTTGCATTATTCACCCAATTGTCCAAGTCACAATTTAATTCTAAAGTAATAGGAGAAATAATTATGTGATTAGTCCGACCTTGAATATCCATTTTCTTATAAGTCATCCCTTTGTGTTTTTCCATAGCAAGAATCTGTCCAGATGTAGGGTTTTCCCCAAAAATCTTAGTGGCTTTGTCAAAATTTGCAATCATATTGTCAACCCCAAGATCATTAGGCCTATGGTCAATCTCTTGATTTGTTTCAACTTGATCTTCCCTGGAGAACATATTAATTTGACCACTAGTTCCTACATGTTCATCTCCCAACATGTTGTCTTCCATAATTCTCTTTACATATGGGCACGTGGCCTCTTCATGGAAGTCATTACATGGTCTACAAAAAGGGGTAATTTGATCTACCATGTTGGTGGATTCCAATGGATTTGGAGGCCTATAATCTTATTGAGGGCCTTTATTTTTTTTCCACCCATTATTTTTCCTAGGTTGGAATCTTTGTGCTTGCAATATTTCCATGGCCAACAACCTATTTTGCATGACTTGCATTTCTTTAGCGTTATTTTCTTCCATGCTATTGATGAGTTGGGTTAACTCTTTAATAGGATCATGGGTAGTCTATTCCTTGGCCTTACCTTTGGAATCATTCAATTTTGATGGCCCTCTAGTGAAACCAGGAATCTTAGATTTTCCTGATTGCTTTCTAGCCCTCTCCATTTTCAAGGCTTTAGTTTGAGCTATACCCAAAGTTTTAGGCTCCTTCCTCCTCAACTCGTAAGTGGTATCAACACCAAAGCATATAGATATGAGCATAAGATAAATTTATCACAAGGTTTAACAATTGTACACTTTCTTTTAACCAATTCATTGAATCTTTTATTAAACTCCTCCATGGTTTCATTCTCATTTTTCTTCATGGTGCCGGTGGCACTGATCAAATGACTATTCTTTCTTCTCTCTCCATACTTTCCCATGAAAGCATTAAAAATTGCTTGTAAAGAATCATACGAGTTAGCAGGTTGCTCAGTGAACCAGCCAAGAGCATCCTCTTCCAAAGAGAGAACGAAAAGTCTCATCTTTACATCCTCATAGTTAGCAACGTTACACCACTTAAAGATGCAAACATTAAATTTCTTCACATGTGATGCAATGCTAATGGCATTGTTACCTTAAAAAGAAGGCAACCTTTCAATAGCCTTGTGAGGGATATTGTGAGCATAGCTATTAACGTTATTAAAGTTACAAGGATAAAAAATATCATTCATGATGCTAGGCTCAACTTGTTCCTAAAATAGAAAATGAACGTCAGAAATAGCCTCTTGCCCAAGACTATTTAACCTATCTCTAAAGATCAAGAGAGGGGCTAACTAGACCACTTGAATTTCTCCTAGTAAAGACTTTTTCAAAATTAAGATTGAGTGGAGTCGCCATTTGAGCAAGACTCTAAATCTAAAAATTCAAATATGTCAAAACCAAAATTTATTCGATTTCCCAGGTACAAGAAGATTTGTCCCCAACAACGGAACCAAAAATGTTATCACTTCTCCTTTTCGCCTACACCTACCTACAAGTTAGTGGAAAAAGCCTTCAAACCCACAAGGTGTGGGCTATGGCAAGGATCTTAGAGAAGGGGTTGTCACCTATTCCCAACTCTCTTCGTTTAAGCTATCTCCCAGGTTAGCTATGGGGGGTGGTCCCTAAAGGAGAATAATAGAGTGAAATTGGATTACTTTTAAAGATTTATGAGCAAATATGAGCAACTTGAAATAGCAATGACAATGATAAGACCATACAACCAGTGCCTTATAAAGAATTTCCTGAAAAGTAAAAAAGAAAAGAAAAAGTAATGCTCTCAAGAGTGAAAGCAAATCAATCTTCAAAATGGAAACAAAAACGATTAGCATAGGATATCAAAAATGCTTTCAAGATAAACGAATTTATGAATCAAAGCACATGAAGCTATCTTGTTCACAAGGAAACTATTAGTGATCTAAATATAAACCAGATGATAAGAAAACTTGAAAGTTAAACCAACATGCATTTAGCCTTGCAACATGAAATAAGAGTACTTGAAAGGAAATGAGATTCATCAACCATCCATGAACATTAAAACATGAAATAGAGCTTGCTAAAGTAGATAATGTCCAAGTACGAAAAAATCAAGCTAAACTTGTTACAAAAGATATTACAATACTTGTACGAAAGGAAATGCTTCTTGAAAATGGGAAATGATATTGCATGTGAGACTCTAAACCATCAAGAAAGAAAAATTCAAGGACTTGCAAGTAAGTTAAATGTGATGAAAAATGTTCTTGGTTTATTTTATTAATTAGTTCTAAAACGAGGTTACAATTCAACTCTTTGATCCTTAGACCTCACCCTTGCCTAAAGATATGGATCCCACAGTGAGGAGTCAGTAGAGGAGTAGAGGGTCCCTAAAATGTCTATTCAACGAACTTATGTTGGAGGTAAAATTTTAGCGATTTCTTGGGGCATGTAAGTAAATTAATCAAACAATGAAAATTAACTTTCAAACTTGAGATGTACTTGCATGTCATGAAGTAGAATGCTACTTTATGGAGAAAATTTTCCCAAATACTTATTGCATGAAAGATGTAATTAAAGGTGAAGCATAAGTGATCTTAGAACAAAATTCATGACAAATTAGATTCAAGTTAAAATTGCATGCATACAAAAGTTTGAACTTTCTATTAAAGTAAAAAGACTAGAAACCTGTAGCAAATTAGATTAAGGTGCATGCAAAATGAGTGTAATGCATGATTGTGTTAATTATCCAATTAAATGATTTGCATGGAAGTGAAAAAGATCAAAGATCAAACCATGAAGCCTCTCCAAAGAAAGGTGGAGAGATAGGGATACCAATGGGTAAAACCCACGCTCCCAAAACCAAGAATTTTATTAGTTATTACAAGAAGGAGAAAACTATGAAGTCTTCTCTAAAATCCAAGGAAAGTCTTCACAATTTTGGCTTGAACCATAGATCTTTCCTTTCTGAAAATTCCTGCAATTTGAAGCCCACAAAAACCCAACAAAATGTATATTTTTCGAGGAAGAATAAGAAAGGCAAAGCCTCTTTGAGTTACACGGCCAAGAGAGAGAAATAGAGGCCCAAAATGAACTCAGTCTCCCTTAAGAAGAACTTGATTTTGTCAGATAAATATCCTCTAATGCTCACGACCAAGGGAAGGAAATGATCTAGAACTTGGAGCCCAAAGGTCCTGTATGCAAACTTGTAAGTAGTTTTCTGAAAATGAAACACGCAAGTAGCCGCAAGACAACAAGTTAGAGAAAATCTATAACAACAAATGTTTTTTTTTTTGTAAATTAGGAAGGTCCATTCTATTAAAAAGCTAATAGTACAAAGGTGTTACAATCATGAGAAGCAGGAAACCGGGGGAGCCAGAAGGAAATATCTAACGGCCACGGTTTCAAGATGCTAACAAGCAGAGCAGAAGAAGAAAAATAGTAAACAGGAAAACAGAAGAAGAGCTCTATCCAGAGAGAAAATAATCTGAAGATCGATGTTTCTTCCCTTTCTTTTTGGTGACTTTAACCCAGCCGTCCGGGGGCAGGTGGATTGAAACCACCTGAAGAGCGTTGCCGGTCAGAGGAGAAGAATCCTTGTCTGAATCAGAGGCATTGGATTCATGCGAGCGCTTCTGAGAAGTCGAGGAAACCGGGTGCCCCTCAGGGCCTTTCGAGAAAGGCGGATGTTGCTGATCTTCCATCTCCTCCTCCGAGTCCTCCTCGTCATCATCAGAGCTAGAGGGCTCATGCACCTCCAGGGGAGGTGGGTCAAAGGGTTTCCAGCTCTTACCTTTCGAATTGCGAGTTTGATTTTTCTTTTGAGCTTGAAAAAGTGCACAAGAGTTCTGCAAATGTCTTGTTTGATGACAGTGCCTGCATCAGAACGTAGTGTTTTCATAGTCTAAAGTCTGAGACCAAGAAAATTCCCCGACTTTGAGAATGATTTGGTCAGGTAAGCCTTTATTGATGTCAATCTCTGCGCATATTCTGCCATAGGTATATAGACCCTTAAGGCCTCTCGAGGGATCAGTAGCCAGGAAGCGACCTAGCGTGTTTCCAATGGCTTCAAAGACCACACAGAGGCACATGTGAGCGGGCAAGTTGGGAAGCCTTACCGAGATTGGAAGCTTGGTGATGACAGCTATGGCCGGATCAAAGTCTGGAAACCAGGGGGTGAGAAAAAGCCCCGCTGATCCCCAAAACCAGGGACCTTCTGTTAGGGCCTTCTGATAATCCTTGCTGTCAGAAAAACAACAATGAAGAAGCCCTTAGAGCAAAAAAAAAAAAAAACTCTACACTGTGTGGTCCAGGAAGAATGCAACCATTTGTATAAATCTTCAGTGCGGGGCTAAAGCCCATTGAACCTGCAAATGAGACCATATTCTGAAATGAATCGCAGGTTCTCTTCGATAGTCGAGTTGGAGATGACCACAGATGGCACTTTTTCCATCTTGTCAACCACAAACGGCTTGGGAGCCTCCGGGGGAGGAGCCGAATGCTTGGAAGTATGGGCGTTCAATGCTTCTTTGTAGGAGAAGCCCTTGGGAGTAGAGGTTTGACCTGCTGTGCCTCCCCTCAGCCGGAGGGAAATAATAACTGAAGCATCCTTGAATATATTATAAAAAGAAAGAGGGTGACTGAAATCCAGCTGTTTACTTGCATGTATGAGACACATAGCTGAGGAAGGGATCCCGAGCTTGAGTTCCAGGGCTTGTGCAAGATGACACACCAGGTACTCTGAATGGACCCATAAGAGCAGGGTTTTACCAGAGAGAAGAACTGTCTGAATTTGGAAAGCTTGTGATGAAGGTGGAAAAAGTTCAGAACCAAGGGGAAGATCGAGAGCAGGGGGCTTGCCTCGCTGCACCGTGAGCTTCCTCTCAGTGAAAGAAGAAAGTGGCCAGCAGTCACCCGGTAAAGGGGATGTTGGGGAGAAGAACAGAGTACGCGACAGAGATTCGAGCATGGACCAAGACCACGAGAGACTCCCAAAATCGTTCACGCAGATGAAGATTCGCGAAATGGATAGGAGACTATCCCCATTCCACCCAAAGTTGACTGTTGTCGCGGGCCTTTGCCCCTCGTGTAGTCGGCAATTAGTGGCGGGAGCTGTGGCCATGAGGGCCGAGAACATATAGGGAGGCGGAAGCAGCTGGTTTGTAATGGTGAGCGGGTCATCCTCGTATCTCCCGTCTGCATCTCGCTGAGGAAGGCTAGAGTCGGAAATGCCGAGCCCCACAGAGGCCGCCTAGGGTGATCGACCACCTGCGAATGCCAAAAAACCAGATGACCCGTCGACGCAAACCCTAAGCTCCATCGCGCTCCAACCCTCAAAATATATTAGTTATCAATATCCTATAACAACAAATGTTAGTTCAAGAAAACACAAAGTAATATTACAAAAATAATCTACAAGAGGGTAGGCCAAAGAGTAGGAGCAAGCTCTCATCTTTGACTAGCCATAGCTTGGCTCTTTGAAATAGCCATATATTAAAGAAATGAAGTGCAATACTTGAAAAGTAAATGATTTTAAGTTTGATTTTTTTAATGTAAGAAATAAGAGCTTTGAGAAACTTAAAAGAACCTCTGCAAGACAAAATAAAATATAGATTAAACTTTAGAAATCAACACATGCGGGTTCTCCTTGAATATTTTCAAGAATGGGTTAGTTCCTCTGAGAACTTCCCCTGATGCTTGAAAAACTTGACCAAAGACGGATCCTTCTACACAATATCACCACAACATATTAAATCTACATGAAATTAAATAAAATCAATGGAAGGAACTCCTATAGATATAGTTGACATCAAATAGAATATTTCTTATCCTAAAGCAATCAAGTAACTCTTATGCTAATATGAGATAGTTGCATACTAACATAACTTGAAACAAACATGAGTGAAATAATAGCACAAGGAAATAAATAGAAACATAACAACAAGTCAAGAATTTACCACATATGCAAGGAGAAGAAAACCATCACAAGTTACCCCAAAGAATTTTGTATTATATTGCAAGTACGTGTACAATCCAACAGCGTGTCCTCAAGCCCAATAACTTTACATGATGATATACAATAGCCCATGGCTTTGTTAAATAGATATTTGGGACCAATTTCCAAGGACGAATGCATGTGAGAACTGAATTTGGATCAAATCCCAAGGAAAGATAAGCCAAGTTCGATGTGGAGAAGACTGAGACACCCAAAACAAAATCGAATTTCTTTTGTGCACACTAAGGGAAATTGAAATCCCCATATGATATAGTTAACTTATCCATAATACAAACAAAGTATCGTGCCACACCAATTCCAAAACTGCAAACTCGAGGCAACTGAAACCGTACTTGTAGATGATCCCATTGAACATGTATGTAGGCCCGTGAGAACTGTGTGTTTCCTCTGAGTGATAACGTAGTCTAGGATCAAGAAACAACGTAAATACTCTGAGTGAAGTGCTAAGTGTTGTCGCACTCCAGATAGCTCGTGAGAAGAGGTCCCAACTTGGTATTCATTCAACTTATCTTGTAGAATATTCCCTTTATACTCAACTACCTTTAATAAATTCGATTTTCCTTTTGTGTAATTATCGCTTTATCTATGGGAAATTCGATTTTGATAAAATAATGGTGAATTAATGATACAATATGCCAATAATCCTCCACATGTCTGTTGACTCAACTCTTTGACTTAGGATAATTTCCAAGTCGTTTCCACGTCATTTTGTCATTGAATAATTTATTTTTCTCTATTTTATTTAATTATAGCCTAATTAAATGCCACAATTTCCACTAAACTTAGGAAATGTGGGTTTTGAGGGTCCAAAACTAATTATTAACCCCTCAAAGTGTGTCATAGTAGAAATTTGAGGGTGAGAGGTGTAATTTTGATTACTCATACCCACTGCAAGTTTTTTAGACAACACTTATTACAATCCAATTACAATTTTTATTGCAATGTTTGACTTGTGGGAAATATAAAAAAATAAAAAATCACTACCTAGACCTAACCACATTCCACGAAATTTTTTGTGTGATATATTATGGTAATATACATTGACACTAGACACTAGGACTCACCCAAGGCCTCACCATCAAGCCGTACTCCGACTTTGGTGTGAAATTGGAGGAAAAAACTCAATTAACTATTAAGGCCTTATAGGGAGATGATAATTAACCGAGTGAAAAAAACCTCCCAGAGTAATACTCACTTGTTGGCAAGGTCCCAAGCTACCCAGGCCTGTTACAGACTCAATAATGACTCAGAATCATCATTACTAGCATCACTTATTACAATTCCCCATAGGGCGCAGAATCGGGTATGAGAGAAAGATGATAAGAAATAGACGTAGAGTTCAAAAAAATTGTTGAACTGATGATATATAATGATATCTAATGGTACAAATGTCTTCTGGTTCATCCTTGGGCATGGAGTCTTCGGATTATCAACAGGTGCCACTCTAGTGGTCAACAGAACCCATGAAGTGAACTATGAAACGCATGATCTAGAAATGGAAACTATTGTTTATGCCCTAAAGATTTGGAGACACGACCTACTAGGAAGGAAACTTGAACTGAGGATTGATCATTGTGGTTTATAACACATATACACCCAAGACCATTTAAATTCCAAACAACGAAGGTGGTCAAAATTAATAAGTGAATATGATTTTGATATTACTTACATAAAGGGGACATTAAACGGGGTGGTAGATGCTTTAAGTAGGATACCTCAAATATCTTCAGTGATTCTATTAAATACAAACTTGAGGGAGAAGTTGCTCAATTTACAAATTGAGGACACCTAGTACAAGGAGGTTAGCAAGAGTTTTAGGGAGGATGAAATGATGGTCCCAAAGTATGAAGGATACTCCCTAGATAGTTACGTACTACTACGGTTCCATGGGAGAATATATGTGCCATCAAATGAAGATGTATGCCAACTAAGATTGAGCGAAGCACATCGAGGAATATACATAGTGTTAGTGTCTATGAGTCACCAGTGATCAAATGTACTCTTTCAATATGATTGATAGGGTCATTAGGTCAGATTGTTATATTTTTAAATAAAATTTTCCATCTATTCGTTGTCAAATAATCATTGGTTATTGTCTAGGTCAGTGCTACTCCCTCCACTTGCTCATGGTAATCATCACTCATCATGATCATGTCATCATTGTCCTAGGTCATCAAAAGAGTTAATGTGACATCATATAGGTCATGGTCTATGATTTAAATTCAATTATCATCATGATGTTATATATAAGACTTTTGTGATCCATAAAGTAGATATAAGTCTTTCGGATTAATCACATCATTAGGATTTGGTTAACATTTCAAACCAGCTAATGTGGTTCATCCTCAGGACATCATGATTATCATCATGATGTCAGTCATCAAAAGCAAAAATAGAGTCATATCCATCATTTGGGTCACCATCATGGGAGTTAAAAAATTAGGGAATAAAGTAAAAAAGGTAATATTTCCTTTCTAAGAAATTATGTTGCAGTACAATCACCTCATTAGGTCATTCTCTCAAGTACATGATGTCACTCCACCAAAATTGAGTTTGAAGCTATTAAACACCATCCAAGCATTCAAGAATTTCATTTCATCCTCCAAGAGCTCTTCTCCACTATTGTGCCTCATCTTAGCCTTCAAAGCATCGATTTTCATCACCAAAAGCCTTGCCTATCAGCTCATTGTGTTTTTACTATGTATTTGTTGCGCTTCTGGGAGTACGCTACATTTTTGGGTTTGGAGGCCAAATCAGAGCAACAAAGAGTTAATTTTTATTTATACAAGCTTCAGGGACTCTTCAGCAAGTAAGTACAACCTCTCATCAACTCTCATATAGTGATTTCCTTTAGAAAATGATGAAATACCTCTCTTAGGGTTTTTCACTGCGCTTTTGGTTTTCTTTGCTTTCACTTCAGTTAAATGATAAAATCCATATTTTTCCTACCCTAATACCCTTTTACACACTTGATAAACCTCCCCCAATCATTTCCCACACTCATCTTCTTCATTTCATCATTTTTCCCCAAAAACCCTAGCCGACGCTATGCTTCTGCTGTGTTTCTGGGTTTTGATTGTGTTTTTCATTTTTTTCCATTCTTCCATAATCCATTCAGTAAAATTCCACATCCACTCTGTCCCTAAAACCTATCCTTATCTCCTGTAATTTTTTATTTTTTATGTTTTATTTTTTATTTATTTTATTATTATTTATTATTTTTATATATTTATTTATTTATTTTAATTTTTTTAATTTATTTTTAATATATATATATATATATATATTTATTTTATTTATTTAATTTTTTCAAAATTTTCCCTAACTCCTATCCCCTCCATTTCCATTCTCAAACGAGCTACTCTTTTTCCCTTGTTTTCCAATCCTAAACCCTACCCTTCCCTCCCATCAATCCAAGGTTTCCTGTTAAGCAAAACCAACACTATGGCCAGTTAAAAGAAGAAGTAAAATAAGGGAGGACATGTCTCCAACTATGAGGCAACAAATATGCAGGAAATCAATGCTTCAGATTTCATCAAAGGGTCATTTGAAAAGGTAAGTTTCCTACGGTTTTTTGAGAAAACACAAGAGGTGGGCCACCATGGTTAGTTCACCAACCTTTCTGCCACCAATTTTAAGAGGAATAAGACTACCATAGCAGGGATGGACTTATTGGTCTCAACAGAAGTCATAGCATCAGCCACATGGATCCCCAATCAAGGAGAAATGTGGTTTAAGGGAATAGATTTGGACATTCAAAACTACATAGTTTTTTTCAAGCCACAGTACATAGAAGCTCCATCTAGTGTATTCCCTAGTAGACAGTTTTTGGATACATACATTCCTTTGATGAAGATGATAATGAAATAGTTCACCTGTGAAGGAAGGTTTAGTAGGTTGTATCAATACCACATTATATTTTTGATGCACTTCACCTCTATTAAACCACTAAATCTGCCTAACTACCTGTTTAGAAGTCTTGAAAAGATGATTAAGAAAGTACAGACTAAAGGGAGAGACCATTAATCTTGCTTATTCCATCATGCCTTGGTCAAAGTCATAGTTCTTCATCATCTCACATAGGTTAATATGTCTTGGGAGGAATTTTTGGAGGCAATAAATCTTTTTCCTATGTCTCCTCAACCCAAAAGAATCAACACTCCTACATCATCTAGGCCACAAAAGAGCTAAGACATCTAGAATACCTTTAGTGACCAAAAGACAACCTAGGGCAGAGGTTTCTCAAACCTACAAGAAGGGGACAATATTGGTTTTTGCCCCTGAGATAACTAAAGACATGCCTACACCTAAACCTTTCACTAGGTCATAAGCTAGAATATTGCCTAAGGAAGCTACAGTTGAATAAGTTCAGGGAGAAGCTATGGACAAATCACCTAGGCATGGAAATGAGTCACACCTACAACACAACGATGAAGAGATGCCTCATGAAGAAGAAATACTCGACCATGGAGATAAGTCAACTGTAGAAATTATCAAGGAGCAGCAAGCACAAATCAAGCAACTACGGGATGATCTCTCAAACGTAAACTTTATGGTGGCCTTCTTGAAATAGGAAAATAGGCACTTGAAAATGAATTTGATGCAGAAAAGTACCTCACAAGAGCCTCCATAATCCAACAAAGCAATTGAAGACAAAGGTAAAGCAGTGATAAATGTAGAGCAGATTAAAGATAGAGATGTTCAAAGGCATCCAAGGAGACCTGCCACAAGAGCATTGGCAAAGAAGAAAGAGCAAGACATGGAGTCATCTCCTCCTCAAGCTCATGACACCATAGCTGCTGCTCAAGATACTATATTTGACCCCATGAGTGCTGAGGATGAGAAAGGTAGAGAGAATTTGCTTGAAAAAGTGAATGTGTATTTGGAAAATCTACCGGAGAAGGAAAATAGAAACACTGCCATGCAGAGGAACATGGCAAGGCACTATTACACAAGAAGTCTGATTTGCAAGATTAGGGTTAAGAACATGAAGAAAAAACTCAAGAAGAACCTAAGAAATCTCAAGAAGAAGGATAGCCTTAACATATTGGCTAATGCATCCTTAGTTGCTTGAAGCCATGGCTAAAAAATTCAAAAGGAGAGAATTATGAGAAAATTTTGATCATTTTTTAGGTTTTTTGGTAATACAGGCAAAATAGGTGCATCGAATGCGGTGTAGCCACAGTGCGCTTTTTCTCAGAGGCTTAAAATGACAAATTGTAAGCATATGGAGGTGTATCTTGACTTGTACATCTCATAAATCCACTTTTTGTTTCTTGTTAGCTCGTAAATTTGTAGGAAATGGTAAAAAAACCATCAATTTTTCACACTTCTGCCACTATTTGGAGGCACGCGCTGCGTTTCTGGAGTAGCTATGGCAAAATGATTTTTGAGGTGCCTTGGAGGTGATTTTTTGCTGGTTTCAAGATTCAGTGGTATTGTGGACATCCTCAGCTACCTTTACCAATCTCCATCCAAGCCTAGGAATGCACCAAAGTCATCCAAATCATCTTCCAAATTTCGATATGCTTCTACTAAATTTCGTTGTGTTTCTGAGAGAGCACGCTGCGCTTCTAGGTTTGAAGACTTTTCTGGACACATGGAGGTCAAAGGTCGAAGTTGGCCTATGTAACATTTGTCTCATGAGTTGTTTCATGTTTAACGAGACTATTTATGTTCATCCTTGTTAAAGTATCTTGTATTTAATGACTTGAGACAAAGACTCAAATTTGTTAGCGTAAAAAGGGGAAGTTGTTTCTAACTACCCTAGAAATTAGGTTATGAGTCATTAGCTACATTAATGAGGTATTTCGGATCAGTTTTCAACCCATAGAGGTGGCATGATGTTTATTTTTCTATATGTACTCAAATTCAACTCATTGTAAGGGTTGGATACTTGGTAATCCTAGTGTTGAGCTAGTGTACACCATTTTTATAGTGATATCAAAGAAAATTGCAACAATAATCTTGAGATTATTATGGTATGCTTATTGATAGTGTTTCTTCTTAGTTTTATCATCAATTTGAATGTTTACTTCTCCTTACAACCATATGTATGTTTTTCATGTGATCATCTCATTATTTTTTTAAGCATAATTCATATTAGGAATTTGGCTTCTGTGATCCATAAAATGGTGTAAAAAAATTTCGGTGAAAATCAAATAAAAGAAATTTTTGTCGACGCGTTTCGAACCAGCCAATGTGGTTCATATGTTTTATGCTATGTTTTGATGAGATCTTCATGTTTGTGTTCCATTTCTTATGATGAATGAATTCATAGTCATATGCTCATTTTGACCCTTCATTTTTCAACCCTATACCACAATTACAACCAAAATATGTCACTAAACATACCTACTTTGCCTCATTTTCATCTATGTAATTGATCATTCAAAACCCTTACCTAGTTCCTATATCTATGATCTTGATCCATCAAACTTAAATAAAAAACACTAATCAATTTTACTGAGCTTATAACTAGCCTAAAATATTTATTCTCCAGTCATTCCATTGGTTGTGAGGTTGATTTTGAGAGAGCCCTCTCTGACTTCATAGGGCTAGCTACTGAGTCTAAAGTTGGTCTGTGGTTACCCCTTTAACTTCATTTCTCAGCCTTGGGAAACTGGAGAGAGTTAAAACATGGCACACCTCGGTGTTCAGAAGATGAGAGTGAACCTGAAACCACTATTCTTTTGGAAGTGGATGAAGAAGGACATTGTATGCTTGGTAGATGTTTAGAGTGTCAACGAGTAAAAGCTTAGCACAAACATGCAACATGGTTATTGCAACCTCGTAAGATACTAGAGTCTAAATGGGAAGTTATATCAATGGATTTCATCATGAGACTACAATTGGCCATAAGAAGACATCATGCCATATTTGTAATTATTTACACATTGACTGAGCACCCATTTTATATCGATTAAGACTACATATAAGGCACTAGAAATAGCGAGATTTTTTATTGATGAGATTGTGAGATTACATGGAGTGCTAAGGAAGATCATATCAGACAGGGGAGAAGTGTTTATAAGAATGTTTTGGAACAATTCCCAAGAAGCCTTTGGAACCTAGTTTAACTTAAATAATTCTTATCACCCTAAGATAGATGGTCAAACAAAGAGGACTAATCAAATCTCGAGGATACACTGCGAATGTATGTGATGGACCAACAAAAATGATGGGAGTATTTTTTACCTCTAGTGGAATTTTCTTACAATAACAGTTATCAGAGTTCCATAAAGATGGAACCATTTGAGTTCTTGTACAAGAGGCCTTGCATAACGCTTGTCAATTGGGATCAGTTAGAGGATCGAGTATTAATAGAACCAGAAGTAGTATAGGAGATGGAGGAACAAATGGCCATGATTAAGAGGAGGCTTAAAGCAGCACAAGACCGGTATAAGAGTTATGTTGTTTCTCACCAAATGAATCAAAGTTATGAAGTGGGAGATAGGGTGTTTTTGAGAGTAAGGCCCCAAAAGAGTTGCATAAGGTTTGATAAGGGAGAAAAAATTATCTCCACGGTTTGTGGGACCTTTTGAAAGAATAGAAAGGAGAGGGTAGGTGGAATATAGGCTTTCCTTACCTTCATCACTAGCATGTACGGATGATGTGTTATGTCTGAGATTGTGAAATTACGTGGAGTGCCGAGGAAGATCATATCAGATTAGGGAGTAGTGTTTATAGGAAGGTTTTGGACCAGTTCCCAAGAAGCCTTGGGAACCTAGTTTAACTTCAACATTCCTTATCACCCTAAGATAGATGGTCAAACAAATAGGACTAATAAAATCCCCGAGGACATTCTACGAATGTATGTTATGGACCAATAAAAATGATGGGAAGAATTTTTACCACTAGTGGAATTTCTTACAATAACAATTATCACAGTTCCATTGAGATGGCACAATTTGAGTTATTGTACAAGAGGCCTTGTAGAATTCTTTTCAATTGGGATAGATTAGAGGATCGAGTATTAATAGGGTCAAAACTAGTACTGAAGATGAAGGAACAAATGACCATTATTAAGGGGAGGCAGAGTTATGTTGATGCTCACCATATGGATCAAATTTATGAAGTGTGAGATAGGGTGTTTTTGAGAGTAAGACCCAAAAATAGCTCCATAATTTTTGGGAAGGGAGCAAAACTTATCTCCACGGTTTTTGGGACCTTTTGAAATAATAAAAATGAAAGGGTCGATGGAAGATAGGTTTTCCTTACCTTCATCACTAGCACATACACATGATGTGTTCCACGTGTATGTATTACATCATTATATACTTTGCATGTTATTTACTTGGTTCATTTGCAGGTCTCAAATGACGGCACAATGATGGTCGAACCAGTTTTCATATTGGACCAACAAACTCTGCAACTTAGATGATGATTGGTGGACCAAGTTAAGGCCCAATGGGACAATTATAGTCCCAATTTCGCTACTTGGGAGGACGTTGAGGAGATGCATCACTGTTTTCCTTTTATATTATGAGGAATTTGAGATGAAGTCCATTGTTAAGAGGGGGTGTATGTAGTGTCCACTCTAGTTGACTTATCTTGACATGAAATTATCCTTGATACAATATTCTTTGAGGACCTTAGGTTGAGGATCTGGATATTTGGCTCTTACTATGAATGGATGTGATAATAATGGTTTTTAATATTTTTTTATTTTATATATATATATATATATATAAATTGTGATGGATTTGTTTTATGACTATGTATAATCATATGATGGATTCATTATGTGTTTGTTTACATTAATTCTTGCTCACAGTTTCGAATATGTTGATGATTATGTCATGATGATGATTTAGCATAGCAAATTATATTGGTAAGTAATATTATGAGTCAAGTATTACTGATGATTATTGAGTGTGGCAGGAGAATACCTAGATTCACTTGCATATGATGAGTTGACAACCTATGGTTTGGTTTGAATTACATACTATTGTCTCAAAAGTTTTGCAAGTTCAATTTTAAAATTATATTGTTAATTCTAATGACATGTTAGTGGCAGCAAACACAAGTTAGTTTCTTGGTCAAATGACTCACACATGGGGATGGGATTGTACAGATTGATGGAATTACATGGGAGAGATGGGACGGTTTCCCTGGTTCCACCTGCTAGCACTCTCGTCATGACTTGGGCTAAAGGTGTTGAGATACCTTCAACTTGAAAATCATGATGCCATGGGGGTAGACCTCCGATAAGGTCTCTCACGAGGATTTTACTAGGGTGCACACATCAAGGCAGATTATTTTATCCCCAACACCATTAGTCTCATTAGAGAAGGAAACATAGGACATGATAGTGGTTTTCCTCATCCCACCTAGTTCTTCCCCTCATAGTCATTAGATGCTTGAAGGGAAAGCAACATGGCACCTTTGGAAATTTGAAGGGAAGTCCTTGAAGGGCACGTCCAACTTGGCACACTTGGTGTTAGCACCTTGTTTACATTCTCAAGAAATTCAAAATTGATTACATGAATTGACTTTGCCTTTATTCAATCCAGTTACTTTGACATATGAAGGGAAAACTATATTAGGCCAGGTTAAGTAACTATGAGCTACAAGGCACATTAAAATGTTTGAGAAGAGTGATATTTTGAGGTTTGTGGTCATTAATGATCATTTCAAATATTAAGCAATGTTCACACCAAGTTTCATAACCAGAAGCATTGTATTTTTCATTTTTTACTAGAGATGGAAAATTATTTTCCAACGCCTACAAGATTTTCATATTTTAGTAAACGTTTTAAAACGCAATGTCTGAACAGTTGAAGATGAATTTTGGAAAAATAAAAGAGGTTTTTGGAGGGAACAAACCAATTAACAAAAAAATCCTTCAGTTTTCCAACAACAATCATGGTTTGAGATATTCGAATGTATCTTTGAGGCCTATTTTTCCAGATTTTTCAAAATTATGTTTCCTATAAAAATTCCAAGTCAACATCTGAAGGCCACCTCATCAAATTCAAGATGGGCATCAAATCAACAGATGGAAATCAGATCCACCTCCTCATGCAACACCTTAGCATTCAAATTCACAATTGTGGTCAAGGATCAACTCCAACATTTGAGACTTTTTTGCAACCAGTTATAGATTTAGTTTTATTTTAATTTATTATTTGATTTTTTTCCAAAAAGATGGGGACAATTGGTTAATTGTATTTGTGTATATATTTTATAATTTGGAGTAGAACAAGGTTAGAATTTTGTGGAAACAACCCTATGTATTTCTCTATTTTTTAGATCAATATATATTTTGTTATAGACAGTCTTATATGCCCAGTTTGCAGAGATTCATGTATAAATGATTTATTGTCTTTTTCTACCGTGTTTAATTTCTCATTTATTTACAACTCTTGACCATTAAGTCTTCAATGTTTGGATAAAGCGATATGAATTATAATTCATGTGATGTTTCTCAAATCCATGTTATTCAAATGCTTAAGTGTTTTTTAGCTCAAATATCACTGCAGAAATCTCAGTGCTCTATTTTGATGTTTATCTTCTATAGTATTCTATGTACCTTGATGATAACCTGTCAAAGAAATTGTGAGATATCTTGCCTATGTTTATAGTTGTTCATGTGATATTTGTTTAGCACGTATTTATCTTTTTTCAAATCCTAATGGTCTCTTTCATTTATTTTCAAACCAAATTAATATTTTGTCAAACCAAATATGGCCAACGAGCTAATGACCTATTGGTAAAGTGACCTTGAGTGGTAGAGTTAAGGAGAAATCCCTCTCCATATTGAAGGGCCAAATTTCAATCTAAAGCGGTTTGAAGATTTCCTTAGTGAGTTTCCTTCCATAACCAAAGAAAAATTCTGAGTGATAACATATTGGCACCGTTACCAGGCAATGAAGGTGAAATTTTCCCTGGGAGAATGGCAAAAATCCAGATCTGATCATTGATGGTTAACAAGGGTCAGACGCCATTAAGTTGTACATCTTTCACCTTGTGACTCCACTGTGAAAGAATTCACTAGTGACTCCACTTGAGTACGATCTCATTTGACATAAACATGAAAGGCCAATATGGAAGAACTAGGTACCAAAACTTAATTATTTTCTTCTAAGAAATGGTTTTCTTTTCATCAATTATTTCTTGTCATTTCCTGTATATCAAAAGATTCATTGTTTCCATACTAGACTCAAATGACCACCATAGATATAAGTCATATATCCTTATTTAAAATTTGGATATGTACCTTTTTTTTCCTGAGAAAATTCCTCCATTTATACCATATGATGTCGATGATCAACTTTGTAATTCTCATGATACTAAAGCTGATATATCAGCCCCTTTTCTCAATCATATACGTTCCAATATTCAAGAGAGATATAGACCTATTAAATTACCATATCTCCTTCATGACTTCCCAAAAAAACATTACAAATACCTCCCTATGTTTGATGGAGAGAATCTTACATTTGAAAAACATATTCAACCCTTTGAGCATTTCATAGATATTTTTGAAGTTGAGTATGATGATGTGTACATGAGAGAATTTTCTCAATCATTACAAAGGGATGCTAAAGAATGGTTTAGACATTTAGAGCTTCAATCTGTCATTTCATGGGAGGATCTGAGTGATATTTTTCTGAAATTTTGGGGCAAGAGGAAATCTAAGGATCAAAACTTTTCAAAGTTTTGTGTCATAGAGAAACAAAGGGATGAAACTGTCTCTATTTTCAATAGGATATTTTTCAGTATTTATCAAAATATGCCTAGAAATATTTATCCTCCTCAAGTTGTTTCTATGTTGCGTTATGCAACAACCTTTCATTCAAATTTTTCATATTTTTTCATGAGTAGAAGGTATGTAACCTTGTAGCAAATGTTCACTGATGCTCAAGAAAAAGATGACAATCTTCATGCATGTGAGAAACTCCCAAAATGTAGTTTGGATGAAGTTATAGATGTAGATGAACAAGATAATGAGCATGTTCAAGAGAGACTTGATCTGAATCCTAATCCATTTCATTGTGAGTAGGGGATTAATAATATCATGTATTTTCTTGAAAATCTCAATGATGGTGTTTTTGCAGAGAGCAATAATCAGCATGTTGAAGAGCAAGTTGTTGTCTCAAATTTTATTACTAATGATATTCAAGGTGTTTTTGTTTACCTATATATAATGATGACTTTCATGACCAACCAATTTTTTTTTCCTTCATTAAGAAATGTTCATTTTCAGTAGTCTAATAAAAGTACTCAACCTACATATCACCATTACAGTATTGAACATAAAGAGAGTGGTAAATTAGCTGAAGGTGATTATTTACCTTTGTGCCTTTCTTCATTCAAGTTGTGGAAAGAGAAATTTCAAATTATAGATGAAGCAGAGGACGTTGGGTTGATACAAATTCATAGAGGCTTTTTAGAACAAACTAACAACATTATAGATCAACACGAAAATATTCGTGTTTTTCATGATATTGTGGCTTTGTATATGTAAATTTTTATTAGTATAGATCTACGACTATTGATTTATGATGATTTTGAAAATGATGATTATAAGGATGTTGATTTTCTAAAACAACCGAAGAATTTTCTTTATCGAAAAGTATTCCATTGTAGAATTTTTATGAAAATTTTCATCATTTTTATATCAGTCATATGGTTGAGATGTATGAGAGAAAATTTGCAGTTGAAGGGATTACCCATCAGGTTGAAAGTCTTTTAAATTGTTATCAGATCAATTTACCTTCTTTCAAGGATCCTTTTGCAACATGTATGGAGACAAACATGCAAAAAGTTAAACCTGGGGAAAATATGCTTGCATGGTTGCACTGGGTTTTTTATTTTACTTGATTAAGAAAATCATATGTAACACCCCCTTCCCACATCTACCCAAGTAACCAACCAACTGGGGTAAACATGCAACAAGAGGCTGCTATAATGAGATTCAACATCCTATGTGACCTTAAGGAAGTGTAACCAACGGAAAACACAACCTATACACCTTGTACAACAACCACAACACCCCCAAGAGGTAACCCAACCATTTAGGCCTCTTATCCCCAGGTCACACTGACATTTTCACCCTCTTTGAGCCATATTTGCAGGGATAATGCTACATACGAACAGGCAAGAGGCTATAGCCGTAGGCATAACACTGCATTCCAGTTTCCAGGGCCTCAAAAATTCAGTTTTGTGCCTGCATCTTCAGGATTTCAGCCACCTTTTCAGGCCCATAACCTAGTGGTTTTCCAAGAACTTCATGAAAATTCTAGAGATGATAAATAACAATAGGAAAATGACAAGGAAGTAATCACATAATTAATAACTCATATGGACCGCTCCTAGCCATGGCAATAATTTTTTGAAACATGTCACAAACAAGAAAGCTACATGTGTAAACAACAGATATAAGCATAGGGGTCTCATACTTATCTAAGAATCGCTAAGAAGAATTGCTCCCCTACATCATTAACTTCAATACAATATATTTGGCCATAGATACATTGTGTATTCATTTATAATTAAAAACATGGCGAGAGCCATACATCATCAATTTAAAAAAATACATGCTCATAATCAACATAATAACAATAGAAATACCATGGATACAACAACAATAGAATCCACATATAAATCAATACATTTTCATACCAAATACCAAGGGAATGAATTTCTCATTATTGAATGTCGAAACCAGAGATGGGACTTCCACATTCCACTTGACCATAGATTGGTTGACCAAATTTTATCTTCAAACAATCACCCTCGTGCCTAATTCCAAGCATGAATGTGGGATCTCATCAAACACATCAATCAAAACCATTCTAGGGATTCCAAAGGCCAAACCACCTCAACCCACAACCAGTGATTCCACCTCATGGTCGGACATCACAACCATCACGAATTAGTCTCTATCCAAGCTGCTCCAAGGCTCTAGAGTGTTTGTTCCAACGAAGGCTCCATAGCTAGTAACTCAACCCCAGTTGTTTCCAGGCTCCAGAGCATTTTTCCAACAAAGGCTCCAAGACTAGTAACTCAACCCCGCCTGTTTCCAGGCTCTACAAAGTTTGTCCAACGAAGGCTCGAGGACTAGTAACTCAAACCACCTAGGGATTAAGAGTGTTTGTCCAAGCAAGGCTCCAAGACTAGTAACTCAACCCAAAAACTAACTATTGGGCTCCAGATCATTTTTCCAACCAAGGCTCCAGGAACTAATAACTCAACCCAACAGTTAAAGGAATCATGAGAACCAACTAAAAAACAATCAATGGAAACAAACCTACAACACCATGGCTATCTAGTAAATGGAAAGGCTAGGAAAATCCACATGCATGCACCATGCATGCCAAAACTAATGAGGAAAACATACATGCAACTCAGTACCCGCAATCAAATCCCGCTATAGCTGTTGATCCCGATGTTCGATTGCACTTTCCTGCTCTTCCTTTGCCTTCTTGCTCCAAATCACCAATTATCCACACTCTCCAAGAGTGCTCCAATAAAACTCTAAGTATGCAAGAGTATGAGAGAGAGAAAGAATAACGAGATAGCTCCAAAAATCCATTGACAAAAGGTACCAACTGATCCTCATAAGCCTTTTTAGAGACGAGGCCTCTATTTTCTTCATTTTCCATTATTTTCCTTCATTTTCCTCCTCACATGCAACGTGTGACCATTCACCTTCCCTTTCTCCTAATTTCCATTATTTTCATAAATAAAATGCCAATTAATGCCTCATGCATTTCCAAAGCCTTTGCCATTGCCTTTGCCAAAATACTTTAGCCATAGTAACTGAAATGAACACCCGCTAGGATGTCTTGCCCAACATTCAACATGGAATAAGTGTCCCATCAACCGTGGATATTATTTTTTCCTTTATTAAATTTTATTACATGGAATTTTCACCAGTTTTGTTACATCATAGTTTAGCTTAGTAGGTAGGAGTGCTTGAAAATAAGCTCATAGTCACTGCATCCTTTCAACAATTTTGGTTTTTATTTGTTTTGGTTCAGTTTCAGTTGTGGATTGGACTCAATTATAAAACATGTCACAACTGGCAAGTTGCAAGGTAGAGCTTTGGGAGTGGCCTAATGGATCAGGCACAGGATCTACGGGTTCTTTGTTGCCTCCCAGGGAGGAAAAAATCCCCATTGGATCCAACTATTAGCACCTTTTTTACATTCTTATTAAATTCAAAATTGATTGCAGGAATTGACTTTGTCTTTATTCAATCCAATTACTTTGCCATATGAAGGGAAAACTATGTTAAGGCAGGTTAAGTAACTATGAGCTATAAGGCACATTGAATTTTTTGAGAAGAGTGATAATTTTAGGTTTGTGGTCATTAATGATCAATTCAAATATAAAACAATGTTCACACCAAGTTTCGTAACCAAAAGCATTGTAGTTTTCATTTTTTACTAGCACTGCAAAATCATTTTCTAGCGCCTACAAGATTTTTCCTGTTTTAGTAACTATTTTAAAATGAAGTTTACAAAAACATGGAGATGAATTTTCGAAAAAAAAAAGAGGTTTTTGCAGGGAACACACTACTTAACAAAAACCTCCCTCGGTTTTCTAACATCTATCATGGTTTGAGATATTTGAATGTATCTTTGAGGCTTATTTTTCCATATTTTCTGAAATTTTGTTTCCTATAAAAATGCCAAGTCAAAAAATGAAGGCCACCTTTCAAATTCGACTTCGGCTTCAAATCAACAGATGGAAATCATATCCACATCCTCAAACAACACCTTAGTATTCAAATTCACAATTGTGGTCAAGGATCAACTCCAACATTCGAGACTTTTTTGTAACCAATTCTAGATTCAGTTATATTTTAATTTATTATTTGATTTTGTTTTCCAAAAAGATAGAGACAATTGGTTAATTGTATTTGTGTATATATTTTACAATTTGTAATATAACAACGTTGGAATTTTGTGGAAAAAAACCTTGTGTATTGTTGTATTTTTTAGATCAATATATATTTTTCTATAGACAACCTTATATGCCTAGTTTGCAAAGATTCAAGTATAAACGATTTCTTATATGTTTCTACTGTGTTTAATTTCTCATTTAGCTACAACTCTTAACCATTAATTCTTTAGTGTTTGGATAAAATGATATGAATTAGAATTCATGTGTTTTTTCTCATATTCATGTTATTCAAATTCTTAAGTGTTTTTCAGCTAAATAGCACTGCATAAATCTCAGTGCTATGTTTTGATGTTTATCTTCTATAGTCTTATACATACCTTGATGATAACATGTCAAATAAATTGTGAGTTATAATGAATTTGTTTATAGTTTTTCATGTGATCTGTGTTTATCAAGTATTTATCCTTTTTAAAATACTCCATGCCCAATGGTCTCTTTCATTTCGTTCCAAACCAAATTCATTTTTTGTCAAACCAAATCCGACCAATGAGCTAATGACCTACTGATAAAGTGGCCTTGAGTGGAAGATTTAAGGATAAATCCATCTCTATATTGAAGGGCCAACTTTCAATCCAAACGGTTTGAAGGTTTCCTCACTGAGTTTCCTTCCACAACCAAGGAAAAAATCTGAGTGATAACACTTGGCATAAAGAAGAAATTGATTGGCATGGCACCCTTGGAAATTCAAAAGGAAGTTATTGAAGGGAACAAATGACTTGGAACCCTTGACATAAAAAATAAATCGCTAAAATATAGTTAAGATAAGGTAATCATATTAATTCACCTAAGTAAGTAAGTGATATTTTAAGACCAACTAAACTAAATCAAGAGTAAACCTTGGGGTAAAGGGAGAATAGGAAGAAATAAAATATTGGACCAATGAAGAACTCTACCCTACCCATATTTGGAAAATATTAGGTAGAGAGTGTGCATATAAATTAACTCCAAATTACATAAGGTTTTAATAAGCAACGGGGGAAAGGGGCATAGAGTTAATTAGGAACATTAATCCTAGAATAGTCTAGCCTCATTAAGAAGGTGGAGAATGGAAATATAGAGTGTCCAAGTACAACATGTCACATCCTTGGTAAGAGGGGAGGCCTCATGTAAATAAAAATGGTCCAATTCTCACCTTTTATGACAAGTTTTCCATTGGTCATTCCTACCCTATTCAAAATTTCCTCGGTATGAAGAAACCTTGTGGAAGCTATCAATATTTCAACTTGCAATGGTAAGAAAACCCCATAAAGTCATGAGGAAAAAACATGTGGAAGTTGAGGACTTGAGGTTGATAATTTGAATAATAAATAAGATGGATTCAAGTGTAAACCTATCATTACAATTTCCCTGACAACTTGAGAAAATGACATAAATTGACAACAATGTTATAACTACCCACTGAATATTTTGGCAAATATTTTCTCCTCCAAATTATTCTTGGAAGAAATCAATAGCCCTAGACTCATTTTACTTGCACTTGAAGGGAAGATCCTCAAGGGATTGTGGAGTGGAGAGAGGGAAGACCTTCCCTTTGTTTGGGAAAAAAAGAGAGTTACATGGTGGATTAATGGTTGGATGAGGGCTTATAGTGCTCAGTAATGATTGTATTGGATTTGAATTTTGTATGTGGGTTATGTTGAGTAAGATTAGAGCCTTGTATGAGCTCCCTTCACCTTAGTGGTATCATGGTTCGTCTTAAGTGTGGAATAAATCACTAATTCCTATGATTGGGTGGTGAATTGCACCACAACTAGTTTGATGGATGTCACTTGAAAACATAGAAGTATACATAGTTAGCTCTATATGGAATTCTAATGTTTACATTGTGTTGGATAATGGATAAGAATGAATTAGAAATACTCATGTTATTTTAGTTGTTATTTGCATGTGCATATAAATCCATTTTTATTGTTGATAGAGTTCAATTTTGGTTGAATAACTAGATGATAAAGGTTCAAAGTTTGAGTCGAGTCCCCCTGGTGGGATAAGATTATGTTTTCTTGGGTATTGTTATGCATGTAAAATCATAAAATTAATACATAATAATGCATTTGTTAAAAAGGTTGTTTGAGAAGCAACAAGGGGACCATGGTTCGATAAGAGGGGAAGAGGAAAGGGGGTGCATGTATAATTTGATTTAAAAACTATCGTTGGCATGTTTTTATCATTCTTGGCCATGCTTTCATACAAAACTCTCAAATCAATATTTGAATTATGCATATTCAAGTAGAGAGGTGGCGTAATGTAGAGAAAATGGTCCTCTCTTGCCTTTCATGCTCATTCACCCATTTTTCCATTGAGCATTCGTCTCCCATTTGAATTTTCCTTAGCATAAGAAACATTTTGGGAAACCATGATTCTTTACGCCTACAATTGGCAAGAGATTTCCTTGAATTTATGGGGAAAGATGTGGAAATTGGGGACTTGTTATTGAGAATTTGAAGAAGAAATATGATGGTTTTGATGGTAAACCCATTCTTGGAATATCCTAAATCATTGAAAGGGGAGATATTCCTTGTGTTGGGAAAGAGAAGAGAGTACCGTGGTGGACTAATGGCTAAACGAGGGCTTGGATTTCTCAACATTGAACGTAGTGCCTTCAAAATTGGGTAAATGGGTTAGGCTAAGTGAGATTGGAGCCTTGTATGAGCTTCCTTCACCCTACTGGTATCATGGTCTAGCTTGGTGGTAAAAGCCATAGCTAATTCGTAGAGTTGGACAATGAATCACTACTTAACAATGGTTTTGTGGAATTCACATGAAAACATAGAAGTATTCATAATCGCTTGTGTGTGGCATGCTCATGTTTACATTTTGTTTGATAAGAGACAAAGAATGAATTTAAAGTATGTGTGTCATTTCCATTTCTTTTTTTCAAAGGAAAGTCATAATTATATTAGTTAAAATAAAATTACATGTTGCATCAGATGGTATTTTTTCAACAACCAATCAAGACTGGTGTTCAATTAACATACAGGAGATCATAAAAATACAAAAGAGGAGAATATCAAGTTTTTCTCCCTGTCTTCTCCTCTGCCTTGTGCCATGCACCTTGTGATGGCGTAGCAGAGACGAGGGCGAGCTAATTTTCCTCAATGTGTGCCCCATTATCCTTGTCTGATTCTATGGTATCTGATAAAGGTTGATGTATAATCCCACCATTGTCTGTATCCATAGACTCCTTTGTAGGTCATTCAGGGGACTTTTGTAAGTCAAAAGGATCTTGTGATTCATTCCCTATTGCTTCCGACTATGTCGCTGGCCGTTCTTTATCATTAGGCGTGGGTTCTTCCACTAATTATTATGCATCCTCCTCTGGTTCGGTTGTCTCTTTTTGCATATGGACGTGTGTTTTGTAATTTTTCAGTCTATCTGCATGATCCATAATTTCAATGGGATCTGCAAATTGATATGTGGGAATAAGTCTGCAAAATGCACAATAGGGTTGTGCGCAATAGTGAAATTGTGGGAATCAAGTCTGGAGAGGCCGATTTGTTCTAAAATGGGATAAGTGAGTTGCAGCCATGAGAAAGGTGTAGTGACCCTCCTCAAATCTGTGTGCCATGAAAAAGAACCAAATGAAAACAATCTATTGTAGAAATGCTCAAACAACAAGAAAAGAATGAGAGGCAGAGCCTGTCTTCGGTAAACGACCAAACATATTAATTAGATTATTGTCTCTTTTATCAGCAAAGGGATACCTTATTACACCGAATACTAATGAAAACATTGTTGAAATAGAATGCGCAGAAGTAGGTATGCATGTCTGCTCCTTTGAATTAGGCATTAGGTATGCAGGCCTGTACCTATGCCAGCGAAATTAGGGGATAGCAGGCCTGCAATAAAATTAGGTCGTGTGCCTTCTCCCAATTGGCCCAATTCACCACTGTTTAGATATGGAAGCGTCTCGGCTTCCATGCGAAGATGAGGATACAGGCGGTGCAGCACTTCGATGGTCATCCACTTTTCTTGAGCTGGAGTTTGTCCTTGGCGTGCCACCAGGTAGGAGGTGTATCTCTAATGTCTAGTAGAATGAGTCCTGGTGTCCAATAATGTGTCTTTTGCCAATGGGAGTTGGAAGTCCAGGATATTGTCCATTGGATGAGTAATTATGACTGGTTCCTCCAAGAGGGGAGGCTCAAACAATTTTAGATGATTGACATTATTGACATTGTGTATTCCAAGCTGAGGGGGAAGGTCCAATCGATATGCATTCTCCCCAATCTATTCTAAAATGGTATAAGGGCCATATCAGATTGGAAGAAGTTTATGATGATGTCCTTTGAAGCATTTCTTATCCAAATGTAACCATACTCTGCCTGGCTGAAAGGACATGGAGGTCCATGTCTTTCATGCCTTTTCTTGGCACGATCTTGGGCTGATTTGAGTGTTGTTGTTACGGAAATGTGTCATTGTGCAAGTTTCTAAAGAAACTAGTGTGCTGAATGTTGCTCTTTTTGCTGGTGCATCATACCTTGGGGATCCAAAGTGAGGGGAAGCTCGACTACAACTACTAGTTGGAAGCCCAAACATAATTCAAAAGGAGAGAACCCAGTAGAAAAATGTGTGGCCTTGTTGTAGCTATGCTACAGAATGTGTAAATAGTTGTCCCATTGTTTACTACGCCCAAAATGACTACAGAGAGCATGGACCAGTACTCGGTTGACCACCTCTATTTGGCCATCCGTTTAAGGATGGAAGGCGAAAAAGAACTTTAGTTGACACCCAAGTAGTGTCCAGATGGTATTCAAGAAGGTGTTGAGGAAGCGTGAGTCTCGATCTAAGATGATGTTGCTTGGTAGGCCAAAATGTGGCCAGACATGTTGGAAATACAATGCTGTTATTTGAAGAATTTTAGTTGTCTTTGTGCAGGGAATAAAATGATCCATTTTGCTAAAATGACATGCTACTACTCGGATTGCATCATGTTTCTTTTGGGTGGTGGGTAGTCCGCTTAAGAAATCCATAGAGATTGATTCCCAGGGCCACGAAGGGAGAGGCAAAGGCTGATATAAGCCATGCTTTCTATTGGATGGTTTTGATTGAGAACACAAGGCGTAGGCTCTGATGAATTTCACAACTCGAGGTTGCATAGAAGGCCAATAGAAATGGCGTTGGAGGTGTTAGAGAGTCTTTGTGGTACCAAAGTGGCCACCATAGGTTGATACATGAGCTTCTCGAATGAGCAAGAGGCGATCGTCTGAGTGTAGGACACAAATTAAATTGAGTTTGTAGAGCCAACCATCCCGGATGGTGTAATCCAGGAAGGGAGTCTAATTGATAACTATGGGAGTGTGTAAGGCAACCCAAACTTCGTGAAAGTCCGAATTAGTATCATATTGTGCTTTCCATGAATCATAATTAGCACAACGCACTTCTAAAATTGGGCAGATTGGCATGGGTGGCCTGCTGAGTAAATATGCCATTTTGTTCGAAGTTCCCTTCTTATATTTGATGACAAAATGAAATTGTTGAATGTAGGAGGCCCATTTAAGATGCCTTTGTTGCTTAAGCTTAGACTTTGAGTTGATGAAGATCAACGGATGATGGTTTGTGTGGAGAATAGTCTCTTTGCCCAACAAATAGTGGCGCCATTGCTTGAGAGCTTGGACCAAGCTGTAAAATTCTTTGTCATAAGTACTATAGTTCTTCTTGGCCTGGGAAAGAGCTCATGTGTGATAAGAAATGTGGTGTCCTCCCTGTTTAAGTATGGCACCAATAACATACTGTGAGGCATCTGAATCAACCTCAAATAGTTGACAGAGGTCGAGCAGACGCAAAAATGGAGATGAGGATGGTGCCTCCATGAGTTGAAGAAAGTGGTCGGTAGCCTCGTTAGTCCAAATAAATGTAGAATCACTATGAGAGAGCTGATGCAAAGGACGAAAAATCTAAGAAAAATGAAGAATAAACTTACGGTAAAAATTAATACCACCTAGGAAATTTTTGAGCTCATTGGTCGAAGAAGGTTGTGGCCATTGCTGCAAGGCTTAGATGCGAGAAAAATCTGGTTGAATACCTTCTGAGTTGACCACGAAGCCAAGGTAAGGAACTTAACGCTGGCTAAAATAGGAACTTGATTTGTAACTTGTGCTCTATGAGGATTTGGAGAACTTGACGTAAATGTTGCATGTGGGAGTCCCATGTCTTACTTAATATGAGAATGCCATCTAAGTAAATGACAACAATGCGACAAAAATGTCCTCTGAAAATATCACTGATCAGTCGCATGAATGTGGCTGGTGCATTAGTCAGGCCGAATGGCATGACCTTCCATTCATGAAGACTGAATTTGGTCTTGAAAGTTGTCTTCCACACATCATTAGGATTCATTCGAACCTGATGATATCCTGATGTCAAATCCAATTTAGTGAACAACTTAGCTCCTTGGAGGGTGTCAAGTAACTCCTTAATCCAGGGTAGGGGGTAGCGGTTCTTTACTGTGGCTTTGTTAAGGGCTCGGTAATCAGTGACAAGACGCATTTCAGAGGTTTCTCGTTTTGGGATGACAAAGGCGACATAAGCATAGGGAGAAGAGGATGGTTGAATGTGGTCGAAGTTAATGAGGTCTGTCAATTGCCTCTCAATTTTCTCTAATTCTCTGGGGGCCAACTTGTAAGTTGGTGCACTAGGTAGAGCCGAGTCTGGAATGAGTTGAATAGAATGGTCGATATGGAGAGACGGGGGAAGGCCTGTAGGAGGTTGGAAAACATCAATGAATTTGTGAAGGAGAGGAGTCATTGATTCAGGAACATGATGTGTAGTATTGTTTGGTGGTACGGGGCGCACCAAACAGAGAGAGACACATTGATTCAAATGGACACGAGGGATTTTATCTTTGGTAGAACTGGGTTTGGGTTGTGCTACCGTGAGGATATAGGTACGCCCATCTTTGGTAAGTTTATACTGGCGGGCTTTAGCCATATAAATGGCATCTCTTTGGGCTTGGTAGGGGATGCCTAGAAGTAATTCAGAACAATCCAATGGCAAGACGTCACAAAGGACAATGTCTTTAAATGGGCCTATGGAAAAGGTGATCAGGCAACTTTGGGAAACCAATAGGCGAGGACCATCCTTTTTAACCCATCCGAGATGATAGGGTTTTGGGTGTGGACTAGTGACCAGATGAAGGCGGTTAACTAATTCTTGAGATAACACTTTTTTTGGCTGCCATTGTCCATGATCAGTAAATCCAATGAGTTTTTGATTTGGCAGTTGTGTGTGAAGAGGTTTGATGAGTTTGGCTCTTCAGTGGTCATTAAGATCAAGGAGGGATCTAGGGCGGTGGGGTTTTCAAGGGAAACATCCTCATTGTCGTCGACCGTTTTGGAAGTAGTAGACTCCGTGAGTAAGGTTTTATTGGTTTTCATAGATTTGAGAACTCGACAATTAGAAGTACTATGGGAAGTAGTCTTGTGGAAGGAACACCAGGGTGTGTTGGTATTGAGATTCAGAGAATGAGGATGTATGAAGTGGGGCGAAGGGTTGGGGGTGGGGCGGGACTGAGGAGGATGACCCTTAGGAGCGAGATTCCTTTCAATGGCTAGATTTATTTGAAAAAGTATGTCTAAACTCTGATTTTCAAACAATTCTACCTCTCTACGGAGTTGAACCAATAAGCCATTCATAAACTTGAGTATTAATACTTCTTATAGATCTGAAATGTGGAGAAATAAGCGTAGCTTGGAGAAATAGTCAATATAGGCTTGCACTCCTGGTGTAGGTAGTTGGCGGAGTTGGTGCCATAAGATCCATAAAGATTGTACGTACCTGGGTGGGTAAAGATGGTTTCTCAATACTTCACAAAGTTGAGCCCAACTTTGGATTGGGGGAGAGGCAGAGGACCCTGGGTGTTCTCCAAGATCGACCAAGAATGTGGTATTTTCTTGCTCTATATCCCACCATGCTTGGGCAAGGCCTTCCAATTGCAAGGCAACCATCTGAATCTTTTTCTCTTCGGTGAGGCCTGAACAAGTTTTGAAATAGGTGGAAAGGCTACGGATCCATGAATCCACCGTTTCTCCATTGCTTTGCCCATCAAACTTAGGGAGCTGGATTCGAGTATCCAAACGCAAGGGACATGGAGTATTTGTTTGTTGCATTTTGATTAATTCATTAAGAGCAGAGACAAGGTCTTGCATGATATTTGAAGCATTGGAGTCAGATTCCACTGCCACGGGATCTCTTCGAGGAGGCATCTTGGAGCGAATGATATGTGGAAGGCGGGCTTACACGATCTTTGAGATGATAAAGAGTGAAAGATCCGTGGAAAGTAGATCTGTGCACCTCCTCTCTTGTGTGGTGGAGGTCTATGTGCTGCTGGGGCTAAGAGACCGTGTATCCACCGTCATTAAGAATTGACTCATCTCATAGAAAATAACTAAAACAAAAAAACAAAAAAAATTGGCCCATCTAAAGATATGATTTTCCCTTGGATCTCAAGCTCTGATACCAATTGATCCATAATTTCGATGGGATCTGCGAATTTATATGTGGGAATAAGTCTGTAAAATGCGCAATAGGGTTGTGCGCAGCAGTGAAATTGTGGGAATCAAGTCTACAGAGGTCGATTTGTTCTAAAATGGGATAAGCCAGTTGTAGCCGTGAGGAAGGCATACTGGCTTTCCTCAGATCTGCGTGGCATGAAAAGGAACCAAACGAAAACAATCCATTGTAGAAATGCTCAAACAGAAAGAATAGAATGAGAGGCAGAGCCTGTCTTCGGTAAACAACCAAACGTGTTTATTAGATTGTTGTCCCTTTTATCAGCAAAGGGATACCTTATTACATCAGATACTAATGAAAACATTGCAGAAATAGAATGCGCAGAAGTAGGTATGCCTGTCTGCGCCTTTGACTCAAGAGATAGGTATGCACGCCTGCACCTATGCCAACGAAATTAAAGGATAGCAGGCCTGCAATAAAATTAGGTCGTGTGCCTTCTCCCAGTTGGCCCACTGCAAATTTTGCATCTGAATGCAATGTTTTCATAATATAGGTGTTGTATCCATGTTTGTTGTTTATTTTGCAACTGAATGCTTTCTGACAATCCTTTGTTGAGATCTACTTCCACACATATACGTGCGAATGTGTAGATCCTCTCCTCCAAAAATTTTGTATCTGTTCCAGAAATGTAGAGGGAGTTTGTATAACCAGACCCAAACAGGCATTCTTGAGACAAACATAGTATTTGCATCAAAATCCGGAAACCATGGGGTAATGAAGAGTCCCGTAGAACCCCAGAACCACGGTCCCTCACATAGTATAATGTCTTTGTGTTTCGAGGATGAAAATTTGACGATGAAAAATCCTTTGGAGCAGAGATGAATTTCGTAGTCCATGGTCCATTTTGTGAATTCCAATGGAAGAGTTCCATTGGTTTGGGCCAATAGTAGTTGAATCGACATATAATTGCTTGTGCTTCATAAGTGGTGCGACGTTCACCAATCTCTGGTATGTCTATGGACAGTTCTGGTGTGTGATTAAGTTGTTCTACTATATATGGGCTCAGGGCGCTTCCCACTGGTTCTATGGTTGCAGAATATTTGTTTTCCCCTGCATTATGTTTTTGCAGGAGGAGCCTTGTTTTGATGCGTTGCCCCTAGCCCCCCCTTGGCTTTTGGATCTTCCCTGTTCTGCAGCTCCTCCTCTCAGCCTTAGGTTGAGTGTTATGGAGGGCCCTGGGCTAATATGGTAATCCTTGATTGACTTGAACTCTTGTAAAATTTTGTCGCCACTAATCAGATATTGTGTGTGTATTGGATATCCCATTGTTTGGCAGATGCTCTGTTTCAGGTTAATTACCCTCTTTATGTCGGAAACCCAGAGTAATTTTTTTTCCCTACAGGAGTTCTAATAAAAACTTGAAAAAAACTTGTGGATACCTGTTATTTGGTGTCTGGTGCCCTTTGTATGTCTTCATTCGCCACCAGTTCCGGGGGCCCCCATGTAAGTGTAGTCGAACGGTGTTGGGGATGGGGCCGAAAAGAAAACCAGTCGATGTCTCCCTAGCTCTTCGTTTCATGTTCTGTCTTGAGAAAAATGTTGTGAGCAGTCTCACATGGATCTGTCGGGGTCGCAAAGAGAAGCAGGACAAAGGCAAGGCGAGTCCCCCTAGCAGAACCTTTCTGTGCACAATAGCCTGAGGGGATCTTGGCCCCCTCCCTTGGTTAGGCAGTAAAGTAAGCCACATCCAAAAGAGAGAAGAGCCATTTCTTGGTCTTCTATTTATTATGTATTTGAACATATATGTATTATATATTTTAGTTAAGTCATTTCTTTCTACCTAAAACATGCTTATATTATATTAGAACATGACACACATAAAGACATCTATGGTGATGAAAAGCTATATTTGAATCATGTACATCTTTTTTATCTTACAAATAAAAATTTTATTACACTAATTTTAGTTAGATTGTTTCCTTCTTTTAATATATATATATTGTAAGCTTGGCAAGATTACATCTACAACATGTCCAACATATCACCCCGTTCAGAGCGGCAAATTGACCCGATGACTTCACATCAAGGAGTGCCTTAACAGAGCACCCGATCACCGTCTATCCAAGACCCCGTGAACTTTTACTTTTCATAAATTAAAAAATAAATTTTTTCATAAATTTTTTTTATTTTATTTATTTTATTTTTTATTTTTTTATTTTTTATATATCAATTAAATTTTGAAGTTATTTATAGTTCTTAATTTTCAAACATAATTTTAAAATTTGGAATTATTTTCTCATATCTATATTCTAAACACAATTATTCATCCTAAATTTTATAAAACAAGTAAAATTTGTTATCTCATACACATTTTTTTCTCGGTCTAATTTCTCTAAAATCCACCCAAATTTATTGAAATCACAAGCTTGATGTGTAACACCTACACAATCGAAGTAATAAAAATCAGTTTAAATAACACAAATCAAGATTTCACCTCAAAATTTTGCGCAGGATTTTAGCACCAAAAAATCGAAAAAAAATCTCACTAAAAACAATTCCTTTATATAATAAATTTTAAATTAATAAATAAATAAATTCAAACAAGTAAACATACTCACTTCATAGACCATCAATCTTTAAACGTAAACATACTTTTTAAAGAGTCCCATATTAATGAAAACATGAATCCTTTATTGAAGTGTAGATTAGTTATTCTATGTTTTCATTTTTCTAAGGCAACGTTGTTAAAAATTTAATATAAAATTGTTAAAATTGTTTATTTGATTTATATAATCTCAAGTGAGCGTGGAGTTTTTAGGAAGAAACTTTGAAAAGGATTTTTAATATGTGGCCACTTGACTCATATTTGAATTTGAATTTTTTTAGCATTAAATATGTTTTTAATCTAGAGACATTCCATTTATATTTTAATATTTTAATATTTTAATTTGTTTATAGCATTAAATTGGTTTATACATTTGAAAATATAATTTAAATAGTGGAAAATTATAATTTCATAAAGAATTATATCATTAAATTTTGAAAATAAAATAAAATTTATTATTACTAAATTTCAGATTTATTATTATTTTTTATTTGTAACTTTAGACATATTAAAAAAAAAAAAAAAAACATTAATCATGACAAATATGTGTTTATTTATTTATTTTAAATTTATTAAACAAACCAAACTTGAGTGTGGAATGTTCGTGTTTACATTTTGTTTGATAATGGACAAAGAATAAATTTAAAGTATGCGTGCCATTTCCATAGCTATTTGCATGTGTATATCAATTAAAGTATGTGTTCCATTTTCATAGCTATTTGCATGTGTATATGAATTAGCTTATATTGTTGGTCGAGTTTAAACTTATCTTAATAGTGAAGTTCCGATTTCAATTAAGTACCTTGATGACCAAGGGGTATTCTTGGGTACACAATATCAAGCATGAGGATTAAATGTAGAACAATGTATATTCTTTCATGTAGAATCAATGTCCAACACCTTTGAGCCTCACGTCTTTCGCTATGCCCTCAATTTTTTCAATCCCCCTCTAGGGTAGAAGCTTTGATGCAAAATGATAAAGCTTAGGCAAGAATTTAGGCCTTAACTATGACAATAAGTAGTGAACATGATAATCCCTTCCAAACCCAACATTGGGTCACCAAATTCATGGTACAACAAGGATAAGGAACCCATATTCCTAACCCTAAATCTTACATACAAGAAATAGTAGAGTCTCAAATAAGAGGATGCTCGAAACACTTTATGAATTGCAAAGTTTTTGAAGAGAGTAAAAGGAGATGATGTCTTAATAACATACAAATTTCAAATTTCAAATAGAGGATGATGAATTTCCTAGAGTACATATTCTTAGCTTCTAAATAATTTGACACAAATGACTCATGGAAAAGGAATGAGGAATTCAATAAGAGTATTCTCAATTGAAGAGAGTAAAAGGAGATGAAATCTTAGTAACATACAAATTTCAAATTTCAAATATAAGATGATGAATTTCCTAGAGTACATATTCTTAGCTTCTAAAGTTTTTCACACAAATGACTCATGGCAAAGGAATGAGGAATTCAATAAGAGTGTTCTCAACGATGTCTAGATGCACCAATCTCTTGTGATAATCAAAGAGGACTAGGAGGAGCCTTGATGGCTTATATCAAGAAACAAGGACCGCCCATGATCTTTAAGAGAAATCAACATTAATCTATTTGTTTAAGAGTTTAGGAATTCTCGGTTTTCTATTTACTATGTATATGAACATTTTGTATTGTATCTTTTAGTTAAGTCATTTCTCTCTACCTAAAACATGTTTATATTATATTAAAACACGACACACATAAAGACATCTATAGTGAAGATGGAGATGATAAGCAATATTGGAGTCATGTACTTTTTTTATTTTATTTTACAAATAAAAATAATAATTACACTAATCATGTGAGAATGTAGGATTTTGTGATTCATTATTAAAACAAAACTCCTCGTGATAAATCACATCAAGTTTTAGGATCAACGCGTTTCAAACCTCTACTGAAATTCATTATCAGGAAAAAGATAGATAACAAGATCAATAGATCACATACTTATAGTAGGGATGCATCGATAATCTCCTAATAGTTAAGAAATTAAATAATATTATAATAGATGAAACATTATATTAGATTTAATTGATAAAAAAAAGTTTCTAATATTACTAATATGAATAAACTAAATTTTTTTTCTAATTTTTTTATTATTATTATTTTAAATTTATGTCATAGATAACTATTAAATAAAATTAGAAATTGCTTCAAAATGGTAAAAAATAATAAAATCACCATAAAATATACAGATTTATAACTATTCTTTCTAAAATAATAAGAAAATATTATTAATTATTAAAATAATAAGAAAATATTATTAATTATTAAAATAATAATAAGAAATTATTATTAATTATTTAATAAATAATATTAAAAATAGATGATGTTACAAAAGGTCTTAATCTAATAATATAATAAATGAAAAGGAATATATAGGAAAAATACTTAATAAAAATCATAAAAAAAAATCGAAGTAAAAAGATTAAAAAAAAAAACCAAAAAAAACCAAATAATGATAAAACAAATGATTAAATATCATAAAACAATAAAATATCATGGAAAATACATTAATCATGTTAGATGGTTTCTTTCATGAAAATTTGGATTTTTTTTCATATTTAAAGTCTAAACACAATTATTCCTCTTGAATTTTATAAAACAAATATATTTAAAAATGATTTTATATACATTTATATAATCAATTTTAAATTAAAAAATTAATATATTTAAATAAGTAAACATACTCATTTTATAGACAATTAATTTTTAAATGTAAATTTACTTGTTATAGAATTATTTCGGTAGTAATCACATGCAATAGAATATTGTCGGCACGTGTTTCGAACCAACCAGTATGATTCATCATGAGGACTATGTGAGAGATCAGGATGTTAAGTTTAAATAGATGTAGAAATGGCCAAACTAGCCACTAGAATAACAACTAGTTTGACTTTGAAAATTGATTAATAACAACTAGTTTTATTGTATTTTTAGATTATTATTATCACCAGCCTAGATCCATCTTAACCCCGGATCTATCAAGCGCCAAGAGGGATCAAATCTCTCTAGGCACAAACCTCTTTTTTGAGTGCAAAACTTGAGGAAAGGTTTGCACCTCGAGAGATTTGATCCCTCTCGGTGCCTGGTAGATTTGGGGTTAAGATGGATCTAGGCTGGTTTCAGTCGTGTGCGGTCATACAAAATTTGTTGAACATCTAATTATTTTGATCATTTTAAATATGCTAAAAATGTCTAAGATTAATAATGAATGATGAGACTGTTACTAACTTGAATGATGAAAAATGATGAAATAAATTTTTTAAGAGCACAGTGACAATGTAACAATGTTGAATGATAAAAAATGTGAGTAATAAGAATGACGTCAATTACAAACAATCTTCATTGCGAAAAAACTATTTTATTTTATTGTTCTTATTGTCACACATTTAGTTATTCTCTATTACCACGTTTGAATGAAAAGTGATTAACAATGTTGAATGATGGAAAATGGGAATAATAAGGATGTAGCCAATTACAAATGGTTTATAGTTTCAAGAATAAGACATTTCAGGTAAGTGAAAATTTTATTTAGGATGAAAATTCAAGTATTGTATTTATGGTTGAATTATTGCAACACTTAAGTTAATTCATGTCCTGAATAATGTTTATGTGCTCACACTGAGAGTGTGTGTGTGTATGTTTTGGGGGGTGAGATAGAGATATAGATGGAGGGGGGGATAGAGGAGAGAAGAGAGATGCAAAGACAGGGTGCGGAGGAAGAGATATATATATATATATATATATAGAGAGAGAGAGAGAGAGAGAGAGAGTATTTTTTGGGGGTGAGATAGAGAGATAAAGAAGGAGAGACAATGGGAGATAGAGATATAGATGGAGGGGGAATACATGTGCTTACACTGAAATCAATGCACACTATTAATATAATTATTTTGAAATTAATGTACATCATACATCTAGTTGCATCAAATCATAAATCAACATCTACACTGAAATCAATGCATCTAGTGCAAACAATCAAATAGGATTAGAAATCAACTTCTACACTAAAATCAATGCATCTTGTGCAAACAATCAAATAGGATTAGAGAGGAAAATCTACACTAAATTCAATGCATATATTTCAAGCAATCAAATAGGATTCGAAATCAATATCTATACTACAACCAATGCATAGATGAGAGAAGAGAGATGCAAATACAGGGTGGGGTGGAAGAGATATAGATATGGAGAGAGAAGTGTTAGAGAGAGAGAGAAGGAGAATAGAGAGAGAGGGAGTATAAAAGGAATGGAGGGAGATATGTGTGTGTGTGTGTGTGTGTGTGGAGAGAGTGTGTGTATTTTTGGGGTCTGAGATGGAGAGATAAAGAAGGAGAGACAATGGGAGATAAAGATATAGATGGAGGGGCAGAGATGTGCTTACACTGAAATCAATGCACATTATTAATCTAATTACTTTGAAATTAATGTATACCATACATCTAGTTGCATCAAATCAGAAATCAACATCTACACCGAAATCAATGCATCTAGTGCAAACAATCAAATAGGATTAGAAAGAAAAATCTACACTAAACTCAATGCATCTACTGCAAGCAATCAAATAGGATTATAAATCGATATCTACACTAAAACCAATGGATCCAGTGCAAGCAATCAAATAGGAGTATAAATCAACATCTACACTAGAATCAATGCATCTAGTGTAAGGTATTAAATAGGATTATAGCTCGACATCTACACTGAAATCAATGCATCTAGTGCAAGTAATCAAATACGATTAGAAATCAATATCTACACTGAAACCAATGCATCTAGTGCAAGCAATCAAATAAGAGTAAAATCAACATCTACACTAAAATAAATGCATCTAGTGTAAGGTATTAAATATGATTGGAAATCAACATCTACATTGAAATCAATGCATCTAGTGCAAGTGATCAAATTGGATTAGAAATCAACTAGTACACTTAAATCAATACATCTATTTTAGTAAAAGACCAAAATATTCATGAATTTTTAGATCTAACTTCTATGTCTATATGTGTTTTGGTGTGTCTCTTTTTTCTTCCCTATCTCTCCACCTTATGTTCTGTGTCTATATCCCTCCCTCTCTCCTTCTCTCTCTCCCCCTCCCTCTCTCCCCTGTCTCTCTCTCACCACCTGTCCCTCCGTTTCTATATCTTTATCTTCTTCCTTCTCCACCTTGCCATCTGTATCTATACCTGCCTCCATCTCTCCTTATTTGTCTCTCTATCCCATCCCCTGAAACACATGTCATGCTCTCTCTCTCTCTCTCTCTCTCTCTCTCTCTCTCTCTCTCTCTCATTTTATTTGTCTCTCTCTTCTTTCCCCCTAAGTCTATATCTCTATCTCCCTCTATCGCTCCTTCTTTATCTCTCTATATCATCCTGTATACATTATATCTCCATATGTATCTATCTCTCCCTCTTTTTGTCCCTCTCTATCTCTCCCCCCCTCTCTCTATCTCTCTCTCTCTCAACCCCAAAACATACACACTATCTCTCCATATCTATCTATATATTTATCTCTCTCTCCCTCCTTCCCTATTCCTCTCCCTCTATCTCCCGCCCTCTTCCTCTCCCACTCTCTCTGTCCCTCCCTCTTCCTCTCTCTCTCTCTCTCCCTCCCTCTTCCTCTCTCTCTCTCTGGTAACTAAAGCTAATTGAACTTAATATAGAAGTTACCATCTTTATTATTGAGTTATTGTGTCGAAAAGATGGATCTAGACCTATATCTTTGATCCCTCTTAATCAACCTTTTTGAGATCACTAAAGTCAATGCCCTCCAATAAGGAAATGACTTTTAAAATAGTACAAATCATTGATCTACAAGGAAATCAATACATCTAGAGAAAAAAATATAAAAGAATTCGAAATCAATGACATGCTGAAATCAATGCATATAGTGCTCTATCAAGTTCTAGTCAATAAATTAACATCTACACCGAAATCAATGCATTTAGGGCAATCAATTACACCAAGAATCAAGATATACACTAAAATCAACGCATCTAGATAAAACAATCTAGAAGAATTAAAATTTAACATGTACAATGAAATCATAACATTAATATCAATACCATTAATATAATATAATACCATCCTAGATCCATCTTAACTCTATCAAGCGTCGAGAGGGATCAAATGTGTCGAGGTGCAAACGTCTTTTTTTAGTGAAAAACTTGAGGAAATGTTTACACCTCGAGAGATTTGATCCCTCTTGGCACTTGATAGATCCGAAGTTAAGATGGATCTAGGCTGGTTTCAGTCGTGTGCAACCAAGAAAAATCTATCACTAATATGAGCAACATCTGATTAAATTTATTAATAATATGTAAATACATCTAATATTAATATAACCATTTTAAATATGCTCAATATGTATGAGATTAATCGATTCATTTTAATTTTAAATTTACTTAGTTACCTTAGTTTGTTGAGATGGTAAATATTGTAAAATAACTTTAATGTTGAAAAATGATGAAATAAAAATTTTGAATGCAAAGTGACAATGTAAGAATATTGAATGATAGAAAATGTGAATAATAACAATGTAGTCAATTACAAATAGTCTTCATTTTGATCAATCTTAAACTATTCTTATTGTCACCCTTGTTAGTTTTGTCATCTTTGCATATCGATTATATGAAAAGGACAGTTGGACTAGTA
This sequence comes from Pinus albicaulis, assembly GCA_034641835.2. Taxonomy (NCBI): domain Eukaryota; kingdom Viridiplantae; phylum Streptophyta; class Pinopsida; order Pinales; family Pinaceae; genus Pinus; species Pinus albicaulis. The sequence continues at coordinate 1,556,572,608 of CM076575.1, forward strand.
AACCATTTAAATATTTAGCTCTAGTTGTACCTTGTCTCTCTTTCTCTCCAATATTAATAGGTTTAATTACTATAAGACAGAAATCAATGTACATTGTCAATAATTTTGTATGCTTACACTGATCCAATGACTTTAAAATTAATGTATCATCATACATCCAATTACATCAAATCAGAAATCAACGTATACACTGAAATCAATGCATCTAATGCAATAAATCAAATAATATTAGAAAAAAACATCTACACTGAGATCAATGCATTTAATGCAAGTAATCAAATAGGATTAGAAATGAACATCTACACTAAAATCAATGCATCTACTCAATCATTTGTTCCATGGTATTTGGCCCATGGTAATAATAATAATTTGTTCCATGGTATTTGACCCATAGGCTTCACCTAATTAAAACTTTTTTTTTGAGTTTTCTTAAATATATAAGGAGGTTTATGGAGTAAATATAAAAATGGGTTTTATTTATTTACCATACCTCTAGAGTAAGTATAAAAATAGGTTTTACTTATCTACCATACCTCCTGTTTATTTATATTTATATTTGTTTACCATACATTTTTGAGTGTTCGTAAATATAACTTTGGGTTAAAAGGCACGGAAAATTATTACAAATATATTGATTACAATTTACAAACTTTCTTACATTACATCTACACAAGTACCTTATATATTGAACCGACATTACAAAAGTTTACAAACTTTCTTACATTACATCTACACATCTACCCTATACTGGGTTATAGAGCGCCTCTCGGCACAATAAAATATAATATTAATTTGGCCCATAGGCTTCACCTAAATAAAACATCATTTTTTAGTGTCCTTAAATATAAAGCTGATTGTGGAGTAAACATAAAAAGAGGGTTTATTTATTTATCATACCTTTGTTTTATTTATATTTTTATTTAGTTACCATACCTATTTATTTCTCATTAATATTTATTTGTTTAAATATGGTATTTACCCCATGGTATTAATAATAATTTGCTCCATGGTATTTGGCCCATGGTATTAATAATAATTTGTTCCATGGTATTTGGCCCATAGGCTTCAATATAAGGAGGTTTATGGAGTAAATATAAAAATGGGTTTTATTTGTTTGCCATACTTATGGAGTAAGTATAATAATAGGTTTTATTTATCTACCATACCTCCGATTTATTTATACTTTTTTTTATTTACCATACCTTTTTTAGTGTTCGTAAATATAACTTTAGGTTAAAAGGTAGGGATAATTATTACAAATATATCGATTACAATTAAGCCGACATTACAAAATGTTTACAAACTTTCTTACATTACATCTACACATGTGCCCTATATATTGAGTCGACATTACAAAATGTTTACAAACTTTCTTACATTACATCTACACATGTGCCCTATATATTGAGTCGACATTACAAAAGTTTACAAACTTTCTTACATTACATCTACACATCTACACTATACTGGGCTTTGGGTTAAAAGGTAGGGATAATTATTACAAATATATCGATTACAATTAAGCGGACATTACAAAATGTTTACAAACTTTCTTACATTACTTCTACACATGTGCCCTACATATTGAGTCGACATTACAAAAGTTTACAAACTTTCTTACATTACATCTACACATCTACACTATAGTAGGCTATAGCGCCTCTGGGTGCAATAAAATATAATATTAATTTGGCCCATAGGCTTCACCTAAATAAAACATCCTTATTGAGTGTCCAAAAATATAAGCTGATTGTGGAGTAAACATAAAAAGAGGGTTTATTTATTTATCATACCTCTCATTTATTTATATTTATATTTATTTACCATACCTATTTATTCCTCATTAATATTTATTTATTTAAATATGGTATTTGACCCATGGTATTTACCCCATGGCATTAATAATAATTTGCTCCATGGTATTTGGCCCATGGTATTAACAATAATTTGTTCCATGGTATTTGGCCCATAGGCTTCAATATAAGGAGGTTTCTGGAGTAAATATAAAAATGGGTTTTATTTATTTACCATACTTCTGGAGTAAGTATAATAATAGGTTTTAGCCTCAAGGGATAGCTCAATTGGTCTGAGCCAGACGTGGGTCCTCTCCGTAATCAGGGAGGTCACGGGTTCGATTTCGAATTTGAGTCCCTCGGGGTCAGGCGCCGTAAAATAGCACCGGCGATTTATCGCGCGTACCATCCAGATATTCTGGGGAAGTGCGCCCGGGTTCTCCGCGAGTTTATTCCTCGGTATTAAAAATAAAAATAAAAAAAAAATAAAAAAAATAAAAAAAATAAATAAATAAATAAATAAAAATAAATAAATAAATAAATAAAATAAATAAAATAAATAAAATGTAAAAGTTTTATTTATCTACCATACCTCCTATTTATTTATATTTGTATTTATTTACCATACCTTTTTTAGTGTTCGTAAATATAAATTTGGGTTAAACGGTAGGGATAATTATTACAAATATATCGATTACAATTAAGCCAACATTACAAAATGTTTACAAACTTTCTTACATTACATATGCACATGTGCCCTATATATTGAGCCGACATTACAAAAGTTTACAAACTTTCTTACATTACATCTACACTATACTGGGCTGTAAAGCGCCTCTCGGCGCAATTATTTTTTTTAATTAATACATTAATCACTTATATATATATATATATATAAGTGATTAATGTATTTTCCCCTGTGGAAAAAAATCTTTATTTTATAAATAAAATAAGAGACCGACCCCTTAATAGGGTTAATACAATGCTCCTTGAGCTGTTTGTTACTTACATACATTGTTTTTTATACAATGATTTTGACCAGAGCAATAATAGTTTTTTTACTTCTGGGAGTCTTCCATCGGAAACTTCATTCTTCCTGTATTATCTACAGGCGAAACTAAATATCACTGTGATTGTGGATTGTCATCATGCAGCTGGCTCCCTCATGAACCCGTGATGTCTTCGATCAAAAATTTAAATTTTCTTTGATATCTGTCGCTGTCTTAATCCTTCCAGCTCCAGTGATTTTGCATTAAAATTTATGCCCGGTCCAATACTTGATACAAAAATTGAAGACTATCGGAGCCCTTTGTATAATTAAAACAAAAGGATTTATTCCATGCTGGAAGAGAAATCCACTACTTTCAAAGTTCCAGGCGGGAGATTAAGGGCGGATTTTGAAAGACCGTCAGCTTCCATATGTAGCTCTAGATAAACATGATTGAATGAGAGTAGTTGAAATCCTTGAGATAAAAGTCGAATGTTGCGAAGAAGGGCTTGAAGATGGGGAGAGTGAATTTGAGATCTATGACTGGCCCAATCAATAACCATTTTGGAGTCTCCGAAACATTGTAATGAATAAATGTTTTTGGATTTTGCCACATGTAGAACGGCCCAAAGGGCAGCAAGCTCAACCTTGTTGTTTGAACCGTGGCCTGATGCAAACAGAATGAGAAATTTTGAACCAGGAGGGACATGGAGAACAGCCCTTGCTCTTGTCAGAGGAGGAGAGCCTTGACAGGCACCATCAAAGAAAGCCCATGCCAAATTCTGGTTGATTTCTGGAGGCACAATGGACCGTAATTTGGGGGATTTTGGAATGCATTTGTGCTCATAAGTCCACTGAACAATAAGTGTCGATGTCAGTTATTCAGGAATAAATTTCTCACTAAAGATAGCCATATTGCGCGCCCACCAAATGCCATAAAAAAATAAGGAAGGAAAAGCTGAAAAGGAGATTACCCCAGGCTCCTTCCACCATTGCTTAAGTCTTGCTTCAAAAGAATCCACCGGAGACATATGTGGAGCAGAGATAGCGGATGAGGAAAGGTTCCAAACAGCATCTGCATAAGAGCAAGAGAAGAAAATATAAGAAATTGATTCTGAATTTCTTCCACAAAGGTAACACCGACTCGGGCCTTCCCAACCCCGCCTTTGTAAATTATCCTAGGATAGCAACCGGTTTTTAAGAGTGAGCCATAAGACAAGTTTTGATTTTTTAGGGCCTAGGGATTTCCAGAGAGGTTTAAACCAAAACATATTTTTTTTGTTGAGCGAAGCTTCCATCATTGCTTTATAACCGAGCTTTGCTGTGTAAGAGCCGCTTGTGGCATTTTTAGACCAAACCGGCTTATCCTCAACATCAATGTCCAAATGAATGAAATTTGATACGAGGATATAAATGAAGGATGACCATTCATCTGCCAGGGATTGAGGCAGACCCAAAAAAACTACCTTCTTCCATCCAGAGGTACCCCAAGCTTGAGGCAAAGCAGTAGCAGCGTCTGCTATGGAAAAGATGTGTTTTTTCTGAAAGGATAGTGTGAAGATTTTTGGAAATTTTATAATTTTCGCCTGCACCAACCCACAGATCTAAACCAATGCGGGTTAAATTTCCATTACCGATCATCCAAGCAGTCCACTGACCAATGAAAGGAAATGCTAAAGCCATTGCCTTCCATCCAATTGAAGCATTTTTGTGAGTTTTGCTGGGATTTCTAAACCACGAAATAATAGATTGGCCAGGAAAATATTTTGCACACATGACTTTATTCCAAAGAGAATCCGGGTTTTCCGAGAGCCTCCAAAGAGATCTAGCAGCGAGGGAGAGACAAAAGGAGGGAAGGTTCTTGATGCCCCACCCCCCTAACTCTTTAGGCTTTTCCAGAGTTGTCCATTTAACCAGCGGGATACCCTCTGCTTTTTTGCTAGCAGACCAGAGGAAAGAGAAACATTTATTCCTTATTTTGTGAATGATCCCTTTTGGTATTGAAGCAATGGTGGCCCAATACACAGGGATGCTTTGGAGCACAGATTTAAGAAGAACCAAACGGCCTCCACGAGAGAGAAAATGATTGGTCCAATGAGAGATACGCATCTCAACCTTTTGATAAAGCCATAACCAATCCTTAAAGCAATAAGAGTTTGGCTTTAGAAAGAATCCCAAGTATTTAAACCCTGTCTCCCAGGAACAAGAAGGAAAAGGGAGGGAGAGTTTAATATGGGAAAGTAGAGGGTTGGGTAAGCTATTATGAACCAGGACTGACTTTTTAATGTTAATTAGCATCCCAGTAGCTAATTGAAAGAGATTGAGAATTTCCTTCAAAGCACTTGCATTCTCAGAGGAAGCGCTACAAAAAAGAAGGAAATCATCAATGAAAAGAATGTGGGTAAGTGACTCTAATCTGGCAATACGAATTCCTTTTAGCCTGCCCGTAGAAATGGTGTTTTTACATAAACGACTCAAGGCCTCAGCAATTAGTAAAAACAGAAATGGCGAAAGAGGACATCCCTGCCTGAGACCCCTGGAGGAGCAAAAGAAAGCAGAGGGAGAGCCATTAATCAAAACTACAAAAGAGGCAGATTGTATACATCCCATTATCCAATCAAAAATTTCTACATCCATACCGATATTAATAAGTAAAAGCAGAAGGAAAGACCAATTTACTCTGTCATATGCTTTTGACAAATCCAGCTTCAGAGCGAAGGAAGGATTTTTGATTAGGTGGACAGAATGGAGAGCTTCTTGAGCCAGAGAAACTGCATCATGGATTTGTCTTTTGTCAAGAAATCCAAATTGTTCTTCCGAAATGATGCTACTTAAGATCGGTTTAAGCCTTTGAGCAATAATTTTCGCAATTAACTTGTAGATCAAATTACAACAAGAGATAGGACGAAACTCATCGAAATCCTTTGGCACTGCTTTTTTTGGAATTAACATAATGAAAGTAGAGTTGATAGAGCTCAGCACTTTACCAGAACTTTGAGATTCCTTAATTACTAGTAATAAATATTCTTTTAGTAACTCATAAAAACCAAGAAAGAATTCAACATTTAGACCATCCGGGCCAGGACTTTTTCATTTTTGGAAACTTTTAAGGGTTAATTCTAGTTTCGACTCGTTCACTTCTTTTGTGAGAGCAGCATTCATGTCATCGGTGATCATCTGAGGAAAATGTTGTATCACTTGTAGGATCTCAAGGATGGGGCAACCCACCGGAGCCGAGAATACTTTCGAAAAATGTTGAACCCCTGCCTTGGCTTTCTGTTTGAAAGAATGAACCAATTCACCATTTGCATCTTTTATATTAACAATGGTATTTTGGTTTCTTTGATGAGCTACAAAATGGTGAATTTTTTTTGTGTTATTGTCCCCTTCTTTAATCCAAGTTGCTCTGCTCTTAAGGCGCCATAATTGTTCTTCCTTTTTTAAGAGCTCGAGCCGCTTCAGCTCTAGATTTTTCAGTATCTCCATCTCAGACACATTCAGAATACTCGTTGTATTATGATTAAAAAGCTCACTAATAGCGGCCTCGGTGGATTTTAGAAGACTCTGTTGTTTGGCTTGAAAATCTCTTGCCCACACTTTGGTGACCTTTTTGATATTTTGAATGTTGTCCACCCACATCTACATGAAGGATCAGGACGAAGAATGGGTCAAATGGGCCCAAGAAGATATCATCAAAGCTTTATAATCCTCTTCCAAAAGCCAGGCAGGATTGAATTTTAAAGGGGAATGGGGCTTTGATTCGGGAGCTTTCATAGATAACACAATAGGCCTGTGGTCAGAGATGCCACCCAACTCCACAAATGCCTGGACCCGAATATGAGAGGTCAACAGAGCTTCAGAAATTAAGAAACGATCTAATCTTTTGGCAATGGCATCCTGATTTTTCCTAAAATTTTGCCAAGTGGGCTCCAATTTAGTTGGTCGAACATCGACTAAACCGTGCTTGTCACTGCAAGAATTCAAATAAGGGCCGAGAGGGTCGGGCCTAGTAAGGGACCCCCATATCTCATCCTGTGACAGAGTAAAATTTAAATCGCCGCCAATAATTATGTAATCAGGGGATTGTAAATTATTAAAAAAAATCCCCCAAAAAGTATGTTTCTCATGACAAGGCCCGTATACATTAAAGAGGGAGAGGGGTCCTCCCGAAAGGGGATCAACAATGACTGTCTTAATGTAAGAAGAGGAGCTAACAGAGGAAAAGACATGGATGGAAGGGCTAATAGCTGTGATTAGACCCCCTGCTGACCCAGAGGCATCCACATAGAAAAAAGACCAGGTACAAAGCCATTTGGAAAGAAATTCTTGAACACGGAGACCAGACAACTTTGTCTCCTGGAGAAAAATAACATCAGGTGTGACAGAGTGGCACAACCTTTTGAGGGAAAGCTGGGAAGGGGCGCCCCCAAGACCCCTAATGTTAAAAGAGAGGATTATCATTTTAAGCCCTTATTAAGGGCAATTCCTGCTCTAAGTGCCTGATGGATCGTTTTTTGTTTGCCTGAGTTTATGTCCAAAGCGGTTTGATTTTGAGCTTTTGAAAACACAGATTTTCTCCAAAGAGTGATCTTAGGAGTAATGTCCATGGCAAGACCACCTTTAATTGAAAGATCATGACTAATGCGAGAGGAGGTGCAGGAGCAGAGTTTTGCAGTGTAAGGGTTCGGGGATAAATGCGAGCACTAAGGGATGATGGAGTCCCTCGAGGAGGACGGAGGTGAGGGAGGACAAGAGGGGACTGCATTTTGGAGAGAGGGATCGGGAGGGGGAGGGAGAGACAATGCAGGGCCAGGAGCCGAAACTCCGCTATTCAATAAATCATTAACAGGAGGTCGGATAGTGGAAATTAAAGGAGATGAAGAACCTCCAGGGGGCATACCTTTGACAAAAGAGGAGGCTTCCTTCTCATCCATCCTCTGCTTAACCCTGGTTTCGTTAAGAGCGGGGGAAACCTCCTGGTTTGGTACAGCCAAAGTGTTATCAGGAGGAGATGAACTCTGACCGATTACATGAGTGTTGGGCGTATTATTGGATTTTTTATTCCAAACTTTTTTAAATTGAGGGCACGATCGATCAGGCTTTGGACAATCCTGTGCTAAATGCTCGACTTGCCGACACAGATAGCACCTAAAAGGTAACTTCTAATAGTCCAATTTTTGAGTCCAAGTGCTCCCATTCATTTCCAAAATGATATCTTCAAACAGGCCCTCACGCACATCTAACTCGACTTGGATTTTGGCACATCTTCTGTTGAATTTTGAATCCCAGTCCTCTTCAAGCGCAACGAAGGACCCCATCTTATTTCCGATAGCTTCGAGGATGTGCTGCTACCAAAAGAATAGAGGTAAACTGGGTAGAATGACCCATACTTTTTGAATGTGTTGTGGAGAACGATCAACATTGAAACTAATATCCCAATTATGCTGAATTAAACCGGCTGGTCCCCAATTCCACACACGATCAGTTAGTTTGATTCTATCAACATTGGAGATGACTTTGAATAGAAGCCAACCTCGAGAGAGCTTATGAAAAACAAGCACATAACCTAGCACAAGCCTCCAATTCTCTTCCAACCATAATTGAATTGACTCCTTGGTGGCCATTCTTCCGCAAAAACGTCCGACCAGCGCTTTCTCCAAGTAGGATGGAATATCAGAAAGCGGAATGTCAACTTCGACCACCAACTTCGTTGTGTCAGCCTTTTTACGAATACCGCTTCATTTATGCGCAGGATGAAACGGAGGAGCTTGAGGATCGAAGGTCTTAGAGGCTGCTGGATTAGCAGCGGGTGAAGGTAAAGAGGGATCATCATTTGTGCGAAAGGCGTCCGGACCAGCCTGAGTGAATTGTGTGTCCGACACAGGAGAATTTATTAATTGAGAAACCCACTTCATGAAATCATACTGTCCAGGCAAGACCTGTCTGGTCTTCGGACTGTACGCGAAATCTTGATTATCATCGTTCATGATGGGCCGCAAGAGGATGACAGATAGATTCAAGGGAGATAGAGCTCAAATGATGAGGATAATCGAGGGCAGAAGTAAGGAATCGAGGGAGGTGAGAACAAAATACCCAGACCTAGATGCAGAAGCAGAACTACCCCCCCACCGAAAGACCCGAGGCAAATTACATCTGAGGTCCGGAAGGGACCTCATCGCAGAAGAGCGAACCTCAGAAGCGAGGCCGAAGAAAACCGCCGCAAAAAATCCATCATCATATATATATATATATATATATATATATATATATATAATTTAATTTGTTTATTTATTTATATTTGTATTTATATTTCTAATTTATTTATTTTTATATTAATATTTCTAATTTATATTTATTCTATTTTTATTTATATTTATTTATATTTATTATTATTATTTTTTAAACTAGGTCAAAGGAAAAAGAAAAGCCGTAGTCTAACTAGACTACTTTTTCGCCTTGAAAATCATGGAAATTCCAGTAAGATTTTAAGAAAATCCGGCAGGGATTTTTGTAAATCCATGTTATAACTATCAAACTTTAATATTTTGGGTGCCCTAGAGATTTTTGATGGCGCTGAATCCATTTCCACCATCAAAATCATGATTCAAACACTGTTATAGTAAGATTTCTTAAATTTTGTTGGCCCGGATTCCAGCCAATTTTGGCCGTCCGAGCAATTCCTCCGTCTAGTTAGACAACACCGAAAAGAAAAAGAAAAATCCTAAAAAGTAACGAAAAAGAAAAAAGAGCAGAAACAATTCTAAAAATGTAAACATGCTTTTTAAACACTAAGTATGAGTGAAAACATGAATCCTTTATTGAAGTGTAGTTTTGATTTTTTTTTTAGTTTTATTCAAAATTTTATAAAAATTTGTTGAAATTGTTTATTTGATTTATATAATCTTTTAATATTTTGTAAGAATGTTGAATTTGCTTATACATTTAAAAATATAATTTAAATAATAAAAAATTACAATCTTATGAAGAATTATATTATTAACTTTCTAAAAAAAAATCCAAAACATATAATACTAAAACAATTTGTAACTCTTGATATAACTAGCACAACCACATTAAAAAAATGTGGTTTATATAAGTCAATAGGCGTATTCTCTTTAAACCATTAAATTAATAGTTGAAAAATATGAAATAGATTTTTAAATAAAATTCTTAATATTAAAAATGAATTAACATATATTAAATCCTTAAAATAATAATATCTTCAATTAAAATAATGATAATTCGAGTGGTGGATATCAAACACTAGTTGGAAAAGCATCTTTACAAGAGTCAAAAAGCCCAATCAGAATTATAAAACAGATGGGTACATGAAGTAATATGTCAATTAGGGATTTTAGTTTGAATATTGAAATTGACCATATAAGATTTAACATGCTAAAGGCGTCCAATTTATTCATGCAGATTTTATTTCTAGTGGAAGTAAAGATGTGGAAGGTGATTAGGAGTGGAATAATTAGTTTCCTTTCTTCAGAGAGCACCTTTGCAAATCTGTGGAATCATCTCAATTATATCAGCAATCACACACATATGAGAGAGATTTACTTTTATGAATATTTCAAATGTTATTCTTGTTCTCAATGTTGTTTCTTGGCCGTCCTTCTTTTTAGAGAGCACTTTTGCAAATACGCATCATCATCTCAATTATATCAAAACACACACACATGAGAGATTACTCCTATGAATCTTTCAAATGCTATTCATTGTTCTCAATGTTGTTTCTTGGCCTTAAATGAAATCCATGTGCCTACTTAGTCAACGCGTCCCGGTTAGTGGCTTATATATATATATATAAAGAAAGAAAGAAAGTATTTTTAATGTCCACGAGACTAAAAATAGCTTATGGGACAGATTGCTTCTTTATCTGGCTCTTGTATTTGGCCCTTTTCCTATGAAGTTTTACAATAATCGTTCCCAGCTTATTGACAAACTCTTCGCTGAATAGATTATCCCAAGAACTAGCTGCCAGAATACCTACATAGTTTTCCCTACTGTCTTTGAAGGCCTCGCATTCTAAAATGAAATGTTTTTCTGTTTCCACTTTTCCGGAGGAGCAAAAAATACATACTCTTTCCTCCCACATTTCTTTTAGCCTTTTCCAACGCCCTGTTTCACAACAGAGTTAATGAGAATTAGTCCTTAATTGAACAATAAGAATTTTAGATCTCCAATAAATATTAGCCCCTATGTACGCCTTTTGTTGATGGTTATGCGTCGGGTTAAACTCTTCAATGTAGTACTTCTTCTTTCTCCCTAGCTCTTTCTCCTAAGTACGTTTGTGGAACTTATCCATAACACACAAATTTATCTCTTTACATTTTGTAGGACACATGCTCAAGAAAATACCCCATTTACTAAACTATTTGTTATTTTGCCGCATCCAAGTCTTCTTTCTTTTGCACAATTTGTCACTAAACACAACCTTAGGCCATCTACCCTCTTCCATTTGCTCAATTTTTTATTTTTTATTTTTTATTTATTTATTTTATTTTTTATTTATTTATTTATTTATTTATTTTATTTTTTTTTATTTTTTTTTATTTTTTTTTTCAGATACCTTATAACTCGCACCATAGCGATTGCTTCAATAGGAGCAGCCCCTGTTTCACTTAACATGATAGCATAAGGAACTGCACTTTTAATTTTGAATTTGTTTGTAATCAAACGCTTCTGAATTTTCTCAATTTGTTTCCACTGTATCTCGGTTGTGCTGCTGACCCACAGATCACAACTGTAGAGAATCACCGGAATCACTAGAAGCCCAAAAAGAGTTAGAGTGGTTTTCCAGTCCCACAGCTCTGCCTATCTACACCTGTTTTGAAGAGCATAAAATGTTTTCCAACCCCCTAAAGTTCTTTTCTTTCTACAACCATCCCAACTTAAATTTATGTTGAAGTCAATTCCGAGGTATTTGTAGTCTGCAACTTCTTCCAGAATGTTGCCTTCAAAATAGAACTTATGTTGGTTATGATTTCTTTTGGTTGACTTACATCCCAACCCTTCTACAAAAATGCTCAAGGGAACGTAAATGCTCTTGCAAACCAAGAGCAGATTTAACAATCAATATAAGGTCATCTGCGTACAAAAGAAGCCTTATAATGAACTTGCCCAAATGGATATCGTCACCCCGTTGCGAATTTAGCCACTCTTCAAACTTGTCAATATATAACCCAAAAAGGGTAGGAGACAATGGACAACCTTGCTTGACCCCGATATCGCTTCTGAAACTTTCAGAAATGCCTGCTGAAGTTCTGATTTTGACTTTCACCTCTTCATACAACCTATGCATAGCTGCTCTCAAATGCTTGGGAACCCCGAGTTCCTCCATTCTGCCCCAAAGCTTATCCCTAGGAACCGTGTCAAAGGCTTTTCTGAAATCAACAAAGCAACAGAAAACTTCTTCCTTTTTTTCCCAAACATTTTCAATGATGTGCCTTAAAGTCATACAATGATCAACTGTGGAATGTTTAGGTCTAAAACCTGCTTTCCCTTTAGCACATTTATCTCTTTCTCCTGCCCACTTACTGATTTTCTTTTCTAACATGCTTCCAAATAACTTTGCAAACAAGGGGTTTATCATTATGGTTCTATAATTTGAGGGATTATTGACGTCACCACTCTTGAAAAGAGGTATTGCCATACTAGTTGTCCAATTTGTGGGGAACCCCTGCTGTAAGATGTTGTTGAAAATTTTTGTGATGTGAGGTGGAAGAATTTTTAAGCCCCACTTTAGATATTCTGCTTGGAGTTCATCTAAGTCTTTTGCTTTTCCAGTGCCCAACTTCTTGATACCAATCTCTACCTCTTGCACCGTGAAGAGTTTTGTGTCTGTGTTGACCAAGGGAGGAGGGTCAACCTTGAGATCCTGCTCATAAAGTTGTCTTGTATAGTCAAACCATTTAGAAGCTGTAATGTTGTTTTCAGTTTGCACCTTTTTCAGTTGGAGCTCATTCCAGAATAATTTGGGATAATTTTCCCGAGGAAGATTAGTTCTTCTCTCCTTGAAACCATGAAACCAACCTTTTTCTTTTTTACTATCTGCTTGTAAGCTTTGAACTTTATGCTATCTGTGTTTGATTCCTTCCACCTTCTCCTTGCCTTTTTGCATTCCTCTTCAAACCAAGCATTAACCAGAAAGCAATTTGTTTCAGACTTCTTAATTTTTGCTTTTTTGCACTTAGCAAGTGCGCTTTGAATTAAATGTGTTAATCCGTGACTATGAAGGCCATGAGACGAGATTTCCTCCTTCTTGAAGAGCCTCTCTAGCGTTATTTTGAAGGTATTACAATTCTCTGGAGTCAAAAGAATTATGCCCTTTGGGGGATTTTGTTGAACACACTGAGTTTTTGACCCTAATTGCTTCTTTCCGGTTCAAGAAAAACTTAAATAAATTGGCTTGTGATCTTATTTTAAGTCCCAAATTTGATCTCCAATCAACACTTCCTCCATTTTCTCACATAAACTATGTGAGAAAATTACATAATCTACTACACTTGCTCCATTGTAAGTATTGCAAGTGAAATTACCGGACTTTTCCCATCTAGTCAAACCATTACAAATGACTAAATCGAAAGCCCCACATAGCGTAAGCAATTGTTCTCCAAAGAGATTGCAGCCTTTATCCTTTGAAATTCGTTCCCACTGATGATTACTCTCTTCTGTAAGCCAGATAGTGCCATTGTCTTCTTTACGACAAAGAATGCTAGCTTGTTCACCTGTAGTTCTAGCATTGAAATCTCCCACTATAAGGACTTCACCTAACTGAGAATATATTGCAATATCTGTTTTTAGGGATGCAAAAGGATATTTATGGTCAAGCCCTCTACTTTTGTAGATTTTTGAAACTTGCGACGCAAAATAACATGTTGCAATTCTGATGTGATTTCCATTTTCTGATATTTTAAGCCAAACAAATTGCTTATTTGGGTCTTCTTTTTCTAGCTGAATGAAACGACCTTCTTTTTCTCTTACTAAGACCATGATACTCCCGTGCCCTTTGCCATTCCTTGCTGCCTTGTTCCACACTGCTATCTTCCAGTACCCTTCAAACAAAGGTGTCTTGCACCCTTCATGCTTATGTGTTTCTATGAGGCAAATTATGTCTCTACCTTCCGCAATAGGCCCTAACCCAGGTCCTCATCTCCATGGGTAACCCTTGCAGTTCCAACAAACTAATCTTAAGGAAACCTGGGTAAGACTTTATTGCTATTTGTTTTGACATGCAAGACTCACAGTTGAGTCTTTGTCCCTGCTTGCCCATAATGACCTTGCTTCCTCATTTCTTGCTGAAGAGTTTGTTGTCTCTTCTTTGTTATCATTTTGCTGCCTTGTTTTGGAAGGAGGTCCAAATTGCGGAATCATGGCTTTACCTTTATAAACCCATGCTCTTTTTCCCTCATCTCTTGCTGCCCTAACTTTTGTCATTTCGTCCCTTCTTTCCTTTTGTTGTCTTATAGTTAAATCTTCTTCTAGAAAAAACCGAGAACCCCTCAAGGGTTGCTTCTTGCTTAGAATGATATCTTTATCATGCAAGTTGGGCATGATGACTTTTATGGGCCTGGCTCTCTCACCGTTAAGCTTACCTACTCTCCATGCTTGACATATTTGTCCTTGCCATTGGAGCTTGTCTTTCAAGAAGTCTCTTGCAAGGTCAAGAGTACATTCATTTTTCCCATAATCTTTCACCCCTTTCATAATTATGTTTGTTGCTCTATCCTGTCTTTCCTTGCTTTCTCTATCTTGTATGTTGTTAACCTGAATGTTTGTTTCTCCTTCCCTCTTAATAGAATTGCTAATAACTTGAGCAAAAGTTTTGGAGAGTTTTGTGGAATCTCCTTTCCTCTCTTCTCTTGATGTTTCTTCATTGTTGTCTATTTGGGCAACTGCTTTCCCCTTATCCTGGGATGGCTTCGCATTCATCACCTATGTAATCTCCACTGCAAATTTCTTCATGTTTTGCACCTCCGCTTTCATGCGTTGCCATTCTGTTTTCCCTATTCGAAGAGCTTCCTGCAGTAATGACACTTGTTCTTTCAGAACTTTGTTGCTTTTTGTTAAAGCCTGGTTTTCAGCCGTTATTATATGGATTGTACAATCTCTTTCCAGCTCTTTAGCTTCTACTACTTCCAACCTTTCTTTTACATTTAAGAGTTCTTTCACATAAAGATCAGATGATCAAGTGAGAGGTCTGGATGTGGGACTATATAAAGCATAATCATCAATGACTTTTTCTTTTCCTTTGGACTTGTTGCCACATGCTTGCAAAGAAGACTTGTTTGAATGTTGTTTATTGCGAAGAGTACTCTCCCTTTGAGACCTTTTTTTCCTTGTCTGCTCCCATTTTAGACGAGCTAGTCTTCGTTTTAAAATGCCCCGATATTGTTTGGCAGTGACCCAAACGCACTTCCCAGTTTTGGCCGATGAGGCAATTTTCACTTTTCCTATATCATTTGTTTCCACGGGTTCTAAAGTTTCTTGTCCCATTATCATGATGATATTAAGGGAAATCAAAGTCTCTGCCCAAAACTGACCGTTTGTTTTATGCTTAACTCTTCAATATCTATTGGTCTGACCACTGAAACTTGCTGCTATGCCCTTGCTGCTCTGCCCACTGTCCTTGTCCTCTGTGCTGCTCTCTCCACTGTCCACTACTGTCCTATGTGTTGCTTTTATGGTGCTCTGAAGAACCTCTCTCTCAAACCGTCTCTGAAGAACCTCTCTCAAATTTGCAGCCATGAGGGCAATACAACACAATCTCCATTTAATACCACCTACTGCAATTCAGCAACTCTCAACACTCCTTCGTTGAGATCAATTTTTTGTTCTTATCCGGCTTCAAGAGATAAGAGACACACACTATTGCAACACGGTTAAATCATTTTGATTTCTTCAACCACTTCACGTTACCAGTGACGAGAGTGATTAATGAAATGAGATTTTAAAGTTCATGAGACTAAAAATAGTCTATGGGACTATGAGTTCCTTGTTTTTCGCCTTTTGCATTTTGGTCATTTTCTTATTCAAATTGATGATGAGCTGGCCCAACCTTCCAACAATCCCATTGTTGAAAAGACAATGCCAAGAAACCCATGCTAACATATTCCCATAACTTTCTCTGATGTATTTGAATGCATCACACTCCAAAATGAAATGTTTTTCCAATTCCACTGCCCCAGACATGCAAAATGTACACACCCGTTGTTCCCAAGCTTCCTTAGGCCTTTTCCACCATCCTATTTCACACCGAAGTTGATGCGAGTTGGTTCTTAATTGGGAAATAAGAACCTTTTCCCTCCGCAAAATGTTAGCTCCAATGTACTCTTTTTGTTGGAGATCACACATAGGGTTGAATTCTTCAATGTAATACTTCTTCTTTATACCCAACTCTTTTCTCCATATCTGTTTATGGAATTTCTCCATAACAAAATTCTTTAGCTCCTTGATATTTGTAGGACAAGCATTAAGGTAGATATTCC
Organism: Pinus albicaulis; assembly: GCA_034641835.2. Lineage (NCBI taxonomy): Eukaryota > Viridiplantae > Streptophyta > Pinopsida > Pinales > Pinaceae > Pinus > Pinus albicaulis. The sequence goes on from CM076575.1 coordinate 1,556,588,882, forward strand.
ATTTTTGCATCCATGTGTAGTTTTGTCTCATCCATGTTTTCTTTATTTCACTCATGCCTTCCTTGAAGATAACATTAGGCCATCTACCTACTCCCATTTGCTCAATTATTTTTAGATATCTTATGAGCCGCACCATAGCAATTGCTTTCATGAGAGTTGCTCCTATTTCACTCAACATTATCTCATAAGGTACCGAACTTTTTATTTTGAACTTGATCATGATCAAGCGTTTTTGGATTTTCTCAATTTGCTTCCATTTTGAGACAAGGGTGTTGCTAGCCCATAATTCACACCCATATAGCATCGCTAGACAAACTAGAAGTCCAAAAATCACTTTAATCGTTTTCCAATCCCATAACTCTGCCTCTCTACATCTGTTTTGAAGGGCATATAATGCTTTCCACCCTCCTAAGATTCTCTTCTTTCCGCAATCCTCCTAATTAAGATTGTTGTTGAAATCAACCCCGAGGTATTTGTATTCATTTGCTTCTTCATGAATGTTGCCTTCAAAGAACAACGTATGCTGACTCTGCTTCCTTTTATTAGAGAAAATCATTATTTTGGTCTGGCTAATATTGACTTGCATCCCCACTGCTCTACAAAAATGCTAAAGGGCATATTGGTGCATCTGCAATCCATGGGCCAATTTAGAAATCAATACAAGATCATCAGCATATAAAAGAAGCTTTATCACAAACTCCCCCAACCAAACACTATCCTCACCTTGCAAATTTAGCCACTTTTCCAGTTTATCAATATATAAACCAAAAAGAGTAGGGGATAGAGGACAAACTTGCTTGACTCCAATATCGATCTAATTTCAATTTAAATTAAGTTGTAACATTTTACACTCTCACAAATTACAACCATAAATTTGATAATCAAATGAAGCATATTCAATAGACAATGAATCTTGATCGTTGTAATTTCCACAACCCCACATCCACCATGAGTTGAAAAAAACACACTTCACATATATATATATATATATATATATATGTTTTTTAACGGAAGAAATTACTCCGAAAACACATTTATTTCAACTGAACAATCCAAACTTGATTACAAAACGCAGAATGGAGAGGATCCAATCCGCTTTACGAGCCGTGGTGGCAAAGGTAGTTGTTCTGACACAGTAATCATTACTAAAATTCCAACTCTACCCACTAAGGTTCTCTGATGATCCAGGTAGACTTCCTCTGTATATATGAAAGGTCTACCTATACAATATTTGTCAAACCGAAGGAAAGTCTATGGTACTCTATCTATACGCATCAGAGTCAGCATATCCCGGCGGCGGGAAATCAAGACTGAGTCAACGGACGCAACGATCCTTCCCAGATACTTTAATTCCCTGTATCTATTCGGTGCAAAACACAAACGATGCCACCTATCTCTTCAATTGAAACACACGAAATTGCCAAAATACCAGATTCTAAGTGATGGGGAGCCGAGGAGAGGCGCTTGTGGTTGCACTGGTGATCGGCAGGGTGCTGTTTCTCGCACCCTCTGCTTTGCTATGGGAGTCCCTGGCGCTCGTCTCGTTGGGGGCCGCCAGTTTGTTGCTCGAGCTCGCAGCTGAAGATGGTTCCCGTAAATTGAGGATCGATCGCCTCAAAACCAGGTACAATTCTTGTAAATTTTCAATAATATTTGGTCCAAAGCATAGCAAATTATTTCAGAATCACGATAGCAAAATGTCAAATTCAGAGACCAGGTGCAATTTCTGCTTGGAAAAAGAAAGAGAATTATGTTGTAATTTGTAATTTTCATTAGGGCATAATTAGACCCTGAAATGTGATGAAACCATGGCTAGAGCTATGAAGGTTGCCCCCATGAAAATTATAGGCTTCCATTGGTGTTGGGATCATCCTAACCCTCCACACGGGTGTCTGTGCTGAGAATGATTTTTGGGTCTGTTTTATGATACAGGCCAGGTTCAACATCTGGCATATTTTTGGGAGCAGTGACACTGCCCATCGTTATGTTGTCGAGGCTGATCCAACTATACTTGGGCCTTTCAGAGCATCACAGTGAGATTCCAGGTAGGTTGGTTTTGGGAAGTATTGATTCCGTAGTAAAACTTATTCCTGCAAATGCTTATTTTTTTGGTGTATTTCTGATCAGAATTCATTTTCTATAATAGTCGATTTGGTGCTTGGATGCACAAAATAGTTCGGTAGATTTGTTGGTAGTGATTTTACTTCGCGATTCACAAGACATGCATAAAATACCTGTGAGAATGGCAATGGTTTTAGCCTCTTCTTTCTGTTTCAATTGTTTCTTTTAATTGGCTTACCGATCTCGTGCTCATTCTGGCCTGCTTAATTGGTTAATATCATGGAAATATAGGGTGCATAATATGCTACTGTATGGTTACCATAATGATCAAGACTATTAGAGTAATTGCATCAGTTGTCCAATGGTGTTCAATTAGGTAAAATCTGCATATAAGAAAGAATAATAATGAGAGTTGACCATAAGTGAATGTGTTACACTCTTGGATAACTGTGAGAAAATCTAAATGCATGTACATTCATGGCACAAAATAGGTGATATTATATAAGAATGCAGCAAGTATACCTTGGGATAGTCTTGGGCTTTCCAATTGTCCAAATGCTAGGCATACTTCCATTTTCCTCATTCTATATGAAATTCTTTTAACAGGACCCAACTCCCCTAAAATTCTGATCACTTTCTTATCCACCTTTTCTTGATAATCCGTTCAAGGTTGATAAATTTCCCTAGACAGCAAGTCTTTCTATACTTCCTCTAATTGAAAGATCCATAGGGATTCTTGACATTAGGACCAAAACTGGTTGAATATAGAGAGGTTTGCTTCTAGTATTTTGCTATTTGAAAAATAACACAAATGGATTTTGGAATGACCAGTTACTAAGAATGAGATGTACATCCATCTAGGTTTTGAACTAGAAGGAGATCATTCTATGCATTAGGATATGGAATTTTGGCATATTTTCAAGCATGGCGAACCAAATTTTCTTGATCCATCTTTGCGAGGAGTTTCCTTTTACTTGCTTACCCATATATGACCTTGTGAGAGTGTATTCCATTAGGGATTTCACTTCCTCATTCCTACTTCTTCTCCTCGTACCATTTTAATTTTCTCCTTTTTTGGCCTTATATACTTTTGCTTCCTTTTCTTTTTTCCCCCCTTTTGGTCTCTCTCCTCTCTACTATTATTTTTTGGCGCCTTGCTTTTTGCCTTAGAGAGCACTCCCAACCCCATCCCTTGCTCTAACTCCAAAACCTCTCCTAGCATTGTATTTGCAGTTAGGGTTTTGGGTTATTTGCAAGGATCAAAGCCTGGTAAGAGAGCCCTCGTCATTTCTTCTTTATCCAATGGACCAATGGGTTATCTAGTTTCCATTTGACTCTTACCTCGTTGCATAGATCTCCTGTTCTTGAAACTCTACTAGCTTTTATTTTGAGATCAGAGAAGTAAAGGTTCTGGCCTATCCTTGCATGATCTAAAGGCCAAATCTTAAATCTGCCATCACTTTCCACCTAATTATCCTGCCCTTTGACTGCAGATCAGACCTTATTTTCATTTGTTTCACTTTCTAAAGTGTTGATAGAGTTATCAATTAGTCCATGACCTAGAGATAACTCCTTATTGTAGGCTCTCATTCCTCTCCACATCTCTAGTAGTTCCTCGCTGGAATTGAACGTGGACTTAGGGTTGATCTCTTCGCCATCCTCATAGTCTACCTGATTTTCCTCCATGATTCAAACCATCCCCATAAATGCAGTTAACATATACTTAACATTCTCCTAGCTATCTTTGTGTCTATTGTACCCTAAAACTTTGCAAGTACTTGGCTGAGTGGAAAGGATGTTGACAATCTACACATAAAGAATGCGCCTTTATATTCGCTTGCCATTCCCCACGGTGTGACATCTTGTATTCAGTGGTCACTAACTATTATTGTTTAATATACTTTATCAAATATTTGAGCATGGTATCTATGAAGGTTTTTCCTCTTTAGAGGTCCACTTTATGGTTTCATGATTCATTAAGTTAGCTACTATAATATTACTTCATTGCTAAGTTGCACGAAGCGTCTAAACATTTCAGAGTTTTTGAAACGGGTATGTTTAGAAACGTCACCTTCCGAGAATGGAAACGTCGGTCGAAACGTCATATATATATATATATATATATATTGTTATGGAACCAACTCAAAAAATAGAAGAAAAGAGAGATCAACGACTTAGAAATCAGCCACTTCGAGGGGGCAACCTCCTTTACATTACATAAATGAAAAATTCTTAGACGATTCAAATGCAAAACCTTCTTTCTATATATGGTAGTCCATGGGCTTACAATATAATCCTGGCCGACCTAACAATAATAATGTAAGGGCACAGCAATAATAATAGTGGGCTATTATGGGGCACAATAATAATAATATGGGGACTACAAGGGTACAACAATAACAATAAGGGGGCTACACTAACAACAATAAGGGACTGCACTAGTAATATAGTGCCCTAACATGCCCCTCTCTTTCAAAAAAGTGTTGTCTTCAACGCTTGAGTAGTTTTGGATGCTTCTGTATAAAATTCTCATCCTCCCATGTGAAATCTTTAGTGGGTAAGTTCTTCCACTTGATGAGATACTTTGAAATTGATCGATTTCGTAGCTGTCGAGTTCTTGTTTCCGTGACTGCTTCAGGTTCCAATATGATTTTTCCTTCTTCATCAAGTTCTTGAAATATTGTTTGAACCAGAAGCTTGTCACCTATAACCTTTTTTAAGCATGAAACATGGAAAACTAGGTGCACTCGGGAAGATGCAGGAAGCTCCAATTTGTATGCCATAGTACCAATCTTTGCAACACCTTGTAAGGACCATAGTACTTTGGCGATAATTTATTATCCTTCTTAGCTTGCTTGAGGGACATTTGTTTGTATGGTTGTAGCCGTAAAAATACCCAGTCGCCTACATCAAAACTTCTGTCTGCGATGTTGATCTGCCCATTGTTTCATTCGATTCTATGCCAAATTTAGGTTATCCTTTAAGAGTTGGAGAACTTGTTGTTGATGGTCGATGTGATCTTCCACTGCTTGAACCTTATAATTTTCTCTTAAAGATGATGTGATGGACGACAGATGATATCCATATAGTGCCATAAATGGGGTTATTTTTGCTGCAGTGTGGAAGTGTTATACCACCATTCAGCTAGAGGTAACCAATTGACCCATTGTGTTGTTTATCAGATACAAAGCAACGAAGATATCCTTCCAAACATTTGTTCACTATCTCAGTTTTCCCATCGGATTGAGGATGATAAGATGAGCTATGAGCTAGTTGAGTACCCAAATAAGAAAATAATTCCATCCAAAAATTTCCAGTGAAAATGGGATCTCTATCGCTTACAATAACCTTTGGGTTTCCATGTAGCTTTTTAATTGTTTCCATAAATGTAGTAGCAACTGTACTCGCTTTAAATGGACAAGATAATGCACAAAAGTGTGCATACTTGGTAAGTCTATCAACTACCACCATGATGACACTCTTTCCTTCGGACTTAGGTAAACCAGTGATAAAATCCATTGAAACCTCCTCCCAACGTTGACTTGGAATAGATAAAGGCTCTAGCAGACCCAGGGTCTTAATTGTGTCAACTTTATTTTGTTGGCAAGCCAAACATTCCACCACAAACTTTTGAATATCAGATTTAAGGCCATCCCAAAAAAATTATTTCTTCACCCCGTGATAAGTTTTTAAAATCCCCGAGTGTCCTCCTAAGGGAGAGTTGTGCAATTCCAAAAGAATGTTTTGTTTTAGTTGGGAATTCTTACAAAGATATAAGCGATCTTTGTACCATAAGGAATAATTTTTCCAACTAAATGTATCAGATGTACTGGGATCTTGCTACAACTTTTGAATGAGTGTCCATACTTCTTCGTCATTCTTCCATTCCTCCCTTGCTTCGGTTATCCAATCTGGTTGGATAATAGAAATGGCAAAAAGCAATGCTTCCACATCCTCATCCTTTCTTGAGAGTGCATCTGCAACAACATTTAACTTCCTTTTTTGTAGATGATTTCAAAGTCATAACCCAACATCTCTGTGACCTATTTTTGCTGCTCTTCTGAAGATAGTCTTTGTTCTAAAAAGTATTTAAAACTATCATGATCAGTTTTTACCTTGAAGTGTCTCCCCATTAGGTAAGGTCGCCATTTCTTTAGTGCATGTAGTATTGCCAACATTTCCTTCTCATAAATAGCTTTCTGTAAATACTTTCCTTCTCATAAATAGCTTTCTGTAAATACTTTCCTTTGATTGGACGACTTTCAAAAGCAACGGGTCTTCCTTCTTGAATTAAAACAACACCAATTCCATTTCCTGAGGCGTCGCATTCCACAATAAAGGTATTTGTGAAATCTGGCATAGTTAAGACGGGTGCTTGGCACATTACCTCTTTAAGATGTTCAAAGGCCTTAATTGCTTCAGGAGTCCATGAAAATGCATCTTTCTTCAATAATGTTGTTAAAGGTGCTGCTATTCTCCCATAATTCTCAACAAACTTGTGATAATACCCTATTAACCCGAGAAATCCTCACAATTGCTTTATGGTTGTGGGGACTTTCCATTCCTTAGAGGGCTTTAATTTTGTTAGGGTCTACCTTAACACCCTTCTAAGATACAATATGACCCAAATATTGCACCTCTTGTATTCCAAAGAAACATTTGAAGGTTTTTGCATATAATTGTTTCTCCTCCAATAGTTTGAGCACCCTGTCAACATGTTTAACATGATCCTTCCAAGACCTGCTGTAGATTAGTATATCATCAACAAATACTAACACATATTTTCTAAGGAAGGGTTTGAAAATGGAATTCATCAACCCTTGAAATGTAGAAGGTGCATTGGTAAGGCTAAAAGGCATGACCAAAAATTCATAATGACCCTCATGAGTTCGAAATGATGTTTTCAGAATGTCTTTAGTCTTCATTCTAATTTGATGATATCCTGAACGAAGATCCAACTTGGTGAAATAAATTGCTCCATGTAATTCATCCAATAATTCATCAATCATAGGAATGGGGAATTTATCTTTAATAGTGAGCTTATTGAGCTCCCTATAATCCAGACACATACGCCGTGATCCATCCTTCTTGTGCACCAATACTACTGGAGCAGAGAAAGAACTTTGACTAGGTTGAATTTTACCAGCCTCTAGCATTTCTGCAATCATACGTTCAATTTCGCTCTTTTGGACATAAGGATATTTGTAAGGCCTGATGTTTGGAGGAATACTTCCTAGAATCAAATGAATAACATGATCATGATCACGAATAGGTGGGAGTCCTTTGGGAGTTTCAAACACCTTGGAATGATTGTTCAAGACTTTTTGGATATCTGGAGAAATAAATGATTTTGATGTTGGAAGTTGGAACTTCTAGTGAGCGTAATTGTGCAATTACGCCTCGTTGTTCTTTCTTCAGAAACTTTGTCACGACATTAGAGCTTATTATCTTTCCCGGCTTCTTTGCGGTACCTCGTAATTCAACTTCCTTTCCTTTCGAAAAAATTTCAAGAAAAGTTCTTGAAAATTAAAAGCTACCGTCCCCAAAGATTGTAACAATTGTACTCTTAGTACAACATCAACACCACCCATTGAAATGGAGAGCATTGGACTATTCAATACATATTCCCCCATGGCTAGCTTGATATTATGGCACTTTCTAGAGCAATTTATAGTTCCTCCATTTGCCACCATCACTTGACACTCTAGCACTGGGTATAAGAAGCAATTCAATTCCTCGGCTGCCTTACAATGAATAAAATTATGGGTACTACCCGAATCAATAAGCACTATTACATTTTTCTTCTTGATATATCCTTCTATCTTGAGAGTTTGAGGAGTGGTAATTCCTGCCAATGCATTACAGGATATGGTCGGATTCATTTCTTTTTCCTCTAGGGTTGGTTCTTGGTGTATATCCTCTTCTTTTGAAGTTTCTTGTTCCGTTTCTTCCTCCTCTTCACAATTTATGTAAAATAATTTCTTCTCAGCACACTTATGACCTTTAGCGTATTTTTTATCACAACTATAGCAAAGCCCTTTTGCTCTTTTTTCTTCCAATTGTTGTGGTGTCAACCTTGTAGGTCGTGGAAGTCTAGGAGTAGCAACACTTCCATCTTTATAGTTGTGAGTGGTAGGCTTCCTTGTCGCCATAATTTTGCATTCAATTTTTCTTGCCAACCTGAATGCCTTCTCTAATGTATTAGGTTCCCAAAGGCGAACCTCATGTTGGATGTTATCCTTTAGAGTCCCTATGAAGACATCAATCCTATGTTTCTCTGGAATATTATTTACCCTTATATTCAATTTTTGGAAATCCTCAATGTGCTCCATCATTGAACACTTTTGTTTGAGATTTATCAATTGGCTAAAGAAGGTGTTGCTCTTTGTATCCTCATAATGTGCCATCATTTCCTCTGTAAAAATTGACCAAGTGACCAGTGGTTTACGAGAACAAAGCCATCGATACCATACAAACTGATTTTGTTCTAAATATAAAGTTGCATTGCATACCTTTTGTGTGTTTTGCGTATTATGGAGCTCAAAGTATTGCTCCATTTTTAAGATCTAAGTTATCGGATCCTTGCCATCAAACTTCCTCATATCTATCTTTGGAATATGGCGGGTCTTAAATCCAACATTAGGGTCTATGAAATCATGATTAACATTTCTTTTGTTCTTATCATGAGTTTCCTCTACTACCTTTTCGCCATTAGGAATCTTTTCTTGTAGCAACTTTGCCAAACCTTCCTTCAAACTTTCCATGTCTGCTTTTAGATCATTCTTCATGTCTTCCATGTTGCCTTTTAGTTTTTCTTCTATACTATCGATCTTAGCTTCCATGTCATTCATCTTAGCTTCCACGCCATCCATCTTAGCTTCCATGCCATTCTTCAAACCATCCATCTTTGCTTCCACTCCTTTATTCAAACCATCCATCTTAGCTTCCACGCTTTTCTTCAAACCATCCATCTTAGCTTCCATTTTATTTTTTGTTACTCTTTGCGAGAGCGAAATTTGTTGCTCTTGGTCTTGTAATTTTGATATCTCATGTTGCAATTATTCCTCTTCATGAGTCATAGTAGAGCCTTCTGAGGGCTTAATGGGTGTTGAATTCTTTTTAGGGGGCATTTTAGAACCCAATACTGATATCTGTGCTTCAATATGCCCTTGGAATCACTTCAAACTGATTTTTCAAACAAGACTTATGCAATTTTAAAAAAAAATACACACATTTTTCTTGCTTTTGAGGAGCTCGATATTGAAACTGATGTATCTCTATAATTTTGGATCCCTAAGATTTTATCTTCGGTTCTTTAGTAGCCCTCTGAATCTTCTTTCCAATGCCATAGGTCTGACTTGATTTGGAATCTTCAAGGCAAAGTTATGCCCAATCTCCCACAATGACCTAATTATGGACTGATTTAGTAGAGCGAACTTGTACGACGTGCCACGTGTCACTGTTTCCTCGTTCGATTCTGAAATTGATGCATAGGAAACTATAGTCCGTGTACTTTCGGCCACTTTTTACAGAATTCCAATCTGATGCTTAGAGAGAGAGTTATGACGATTTTCCCAAGGTCGCTTCTTTTAGATGAAATTTGGGAGCCTGCAAAAACCCTAACTTCCACAGATTATATCCCTGAAAATATTGCGAACCAAGATCTGAAAATTTTCCACGAAGTTCCTTCGGATTTTGGTGCAAATAGGTTTTTTTTAGCTTCTGAACCTTCGTAGAAAACAAGTCATAGCGAAAATTCCACGATGCCCTGTTTGAAGTAGCGAAACCCTAGAATCCAAAGCTCTGATACCAAATGTTATGAAACCAGCTCACAAAATAGAAGAAAAGAGAGATCAACTACTTAGAAATCAACCACTTCGATGGGGCAACCTCCTTTACATAACATAAATGAACAATTCTTAGATGATTCAAATGCAAAACTTCCTTCCTATATATAGGAGTCCATGGGGTCACAATATAATCCTAGCAGACCTAACAATAATAATGTAAGGACACAACAATAACAATAGTAGGCTATTATGGGGCACAATAATAACAATATGTGGACTCCAAGGGTACAACAATAACAATAAGGGGGCTACACTAATAACAATAAGGGACTACACTAGTAATATAGGGCCCTAACATATATATATATAAGTGAATAACACATTATCTTGCAAGAACAAGGGGAATAAGACCCATAGATGAGAATTTAGAAGGAAAACCAAGTCTATATTAACTGTCATAGATGATTACATCATGGTTGAGTTTCGACCAAGTTTCGGAGTTTCAGGTACAGGTACGGCCCAAAACGCCGAGTTCCTAAAAGTTTCGTGCAACATAGCTTCATTGTAATTAGGGCTGCATGAAGCCTTAGGATCTCATGTGGAGGCCATGAATTAAAGCTTCAAAATATATGCAGTATGCAGAGTTGACTAATAATGATTGAGGCCATTGAAAACGATTAGGAGATTCAGTGATCAACATCCTAACGTAGAACTAGGTTTAGTTTTAGGTTTTTAGCCTTTACATCCAACACTATCAATTGCAATTTGTTTGAAGTGGAGGGCATATGTTTCAATGGGTTTGTTGAAAATGGTTCTTATTGTTGTCAAAAGTTGTCCAATTGAAAGAGGAAATTACATAGTCAAATAACATATTTCAAGACCTTTCCAATGGTATATGGCACTCCCTCTAATTCCATAGGAATGGGGAGATATGAAATATTTTTTCAAGATGACCCAACCAAAGTACAACCAGGCCCCATTTGGATACCCTATCTTTGAAGACATTTTTACTCCAATTACCCAGCTCAAATGGGAGCATAGGATATATGGTTGGAAACTCATTTCGAAATGTTTCCAACGATATATGGCATGCCTTCTAACTCCTCACGGTTTAGGAGAAATGAATTTTTGAATATTCACTATACATTCTGCTAGTTGCACCAGTTGACCTAACCAATGGACAAGTCGACCCTAACCCAACGTCCAAATGCACTATAAATAGGCGTGAGAAGGAGCATTTCTAACCACTCGACTCAAGCATTTAGTTCTGATTTTAGGAGAGTGAAGGAGCAGGTTCGAAGTTCATAACTCATGAACCAAGAAGAAGTGAAGTGAAGCTGAGTTGAAGCATCTTTCTATGGAAGGGTTTTGGCACATCTTTTGAAGGGTTTTTGGTTTGTTTTTGAGGGTCGAGTACAAATGTCTTTGGAGGCCAAGTAGGATGAGTTATGGTGAGGAGAAAGCCGAGCTTCAACCCTGTCTTGAGGGCTGAATTCTGTCTCTGTAGAGGTCGACTTTCAAGCTTGTCTTAGGTTGAGTTGCAGTTCTGATTTGAGGGCCAAGTTTTGTCCCTTTGAAGGTTGAGTTTTAGGGCCAAGTATTGTTGTTTGAAGGCCTAGTTTTAGGGGATGAGTCTTGTTGTTTGAAGGTCGAGTTTCAGGGTTTAGTTCTACTATTTGAAGATCTAGTTTAGGTCTAAAGGCCAAGTCCTACTGTCTTAAAGGCCAAGTTCATGCGTGATTTGAAGTCCAAGTTTTGGTGTATTGAAGGTTGTGTTCAGGTTGGTGCCCGCAATCACTGTAAGTTGGTGCTTATTGAGGATTAGTGTCGTCATCTTCTTGATAGGTTGGAGCTTGCAATTTTTGTAAGTTGGTGCTTACAGAGGATTGATGTTCTCACAAGAGATTGTAACAAATTAGAGATTGTTTTCAAGTATTTCTTCTTCAAATTTTGATTTATACTTTAATCTCCATGTTTATACATTGTGGATGATTGATTGTGTGATGTGAATTTAGTTTCAAGATCAACTAAGTGAAAAATTGTCAAAAGTAACGAAATACTGATTCACCCCCCCTCAGTATTTTCAACAATTGGTATTAGAGCAACCTTCTTCAAGAATAGTCTAATGGTTGGAGGAAGATCTTACAAGGTGCCATGGCCAGTCAAGAAGGATTAATCAAAATTCCTTTCTTTGATGGAACAAATTTTGTCTTTTGGAAGATTAAAATGAGAACACACTTTGTCTCTTGGTGCTGAAGTTTGGCAGCCTGTTACAAATGGATACAAGGTCCCATCCTTTCCTCCAACTGATCAAGATGGGAGAAGGGCTTATGTCTCCAATGCAAAATCTACGAACTCCATTTTAAGTGGCTTGTCAGATTCATAATTTTTTTAAGCTATGCAATGTGAATCAACTAAAGAGATATGGGACAAGCTTGTAAGCAACTATGAAGGATATGACAAAGTAAAGAAGGAAAAGCTTCAAAGTTTCCAAAACCAATTTGAAAGCCTAAAAATGAACGACGAAGAAGATGTTTTCTCTAAAATGATTTGGTGAAGAAGTTAAAGAAATAACAATTGTTCAAAAAATTTTGAGGTCTCTTCCTCTGCGTTTTGATGCCAAGGTCTCTGGCATAGAAGAATCATGAGATTTGAAGAATTTGAAAATGGATGAGCTTCACAAAATTCTCATTGCATACGAAATGAGGACAGGAAAATCATCACATAAGGAAGCAACATTTAGAGCATCTAAGAAGTCAAGAAATTGCAAGTCTGGTGACTATTCAAGTGATGATTCTGATATAGAAATAACTCAACTAGTGAGAAAACTAAAGAGGAAATCCAAATTCAAAAGGAAAATTACCTCTCATCTATTTTAATTGTGGTAAGATAGGATATTTTGCTTCTAAGTGTCTTACAGGGGAGACAATGATGAAAAAGAAGAACCCAAAAAAGGGTATTCAAAGGAAAATCTTCGAAAAAGAAAAATCTCTATTCCAAAGAGGATGATGATTTTTTTGAGAAGAACAATATGATTTCGATGATGATAGAAGAGAGATCCTATTTTTAGCGACAAATGAGGAATCCAACATAGACAAGTCAGAGAAGCAAAAAGAAAAAGCAAGTTGAGAAAGTGTTAAAGGCATAGTGGATCTTGAGGCAGAATTGATCAGTGCATTAGAAGAAATTGATAACCTTAGGAAGAAGAACGAGAGGCTATCCAAGGAAATCATTTTCATCAAGACTGAAAGAGAGGAAGCAAATAGAGTGGAGGAAGTGTTGAACAATGAGCTAAAAAAAGGAAGAAAATTGTGAAAATCTTGAAGCAAAAATTGTCTCATTAAAGAAAGAGCTAGATAAGCTTGACAAAAACATGAAAAGCTCTGAAACCCTGGTTGCTATTCTCAACGGTCAAAGATCACCATATGACAAGACCGATCTTGCTTATATGGGTGAGACCCGATTCAAAGAAGATGCAGACATCAAATCACTAGGTAAGGAAGTTAAAGAAAACCCTGAAAGCTCCAATCTCAACAAGAGCAAGGATAGGAGAAGGGAGGAGTCTGGAAACATTGCTACACCAAAAATCTTTGTTGATGCTCTCAAGGGGTCCATTAATAATGCACACAACAATATGATAAGGGACAAGGACCACCTAAGATTTGGATTGTCTCAAAAGAAGATCAACTTCAAAAGAACTATTCCATCAAGGAAACCATACTGAACTAGGTATCAAACTATTTTTCTGGGTCATTGTTTTACATGCAAAATTTTTGTTCATCAAGTAAGAGATTGTAAATCTTATGTGAAAATTTTCTGGGTCACTTTTTTACATGCAAAAACTTTGTTCATCAAGCAAGAGATTGTAAAGCTTATGTGAAAATGATTATGAAAGAGGTTCTCATGAAACCTCTAAAAATAAGCTCATAGACATCATAATCAAAGATACTGATGATAACAGAAATCATAATTCATTTGAACCATTATCCAACTATAATATAGAGTGTTATAGATGCAACAATTTTGGACATGTGGCACGAGACTGTGCTACAAGATAAAGAGAAGGGTTTTGGAAGAGAAAACAGGAAGAACCACCAATAGAAAAATGCAGACTAGTTATGTATGCTTGAAACAATAAAATTTAGTGGTTGTTCGTTGATAGTAGGTGCTCTAGACACATGATAAAAAATCAAAAGAAATTTATTATTGTAAAAGAAGAGAAGGGAGGAAATGTCATTTGGAGACAATGGATCTACAAGAATCGTTGGAAGAGGTACCGTAAGCCTTGACAATGGTAGGACTAAAGCACAAAATGTTTTGTACGTTGAAGGACTCAAAGATAATCTTTTAAGTGTCACCCAGATGTGCGATTAAGGTTATGATCTCACTTTTTGTGCTAAAGATTGTGAAATAACGAATACTAATTCGGTGAGATTAGTGGGAAGAGCGATAAGGACTCTAGGAAATGCATATATTCTTGATGAAATTCAACGAGAAAAATGCTACATTGGACAGATAGATGAGGGTTGATTATGGCATAAAAGTTTAGGACACTTGAGCTTTGATAGTTTGGTAAAAATCAACAAAACACAAGTAGTGAGAGATATCTCGAAACTAACAAGCGCCATCTGCAAATCTTGCCAACATGGGAAACAAACATGAGTGAGTTTCAAGTCAAAGGAGTGCTCAACATGAAGGCCACTAGAGCTTGTTCACACCAATGTTATCAGGACTGAACCAGTGATTGAAAAAAAAAGCTTGTGGACCAAGAACTGGTCAAAACTAGACCAAAACCGGTAAAAAATCAGACCAAAAAATTGGTTGACCAGAAACACATAAAATATTCAAATTTTAAAGAAAAACATATATATACATGTGCATCCATATGAATCCAAACCATTTATACACAAATACGCAAAAGTTCTCATTTACATAGCATGTAAGGGTGCACATAACCAAGAGATCATTGAATGTAATCCATCTTTGAACCGAAAATACATCAACAAATAGGCTCTAGATGGTCTCTAACATCCAAAAAAAGTCATGCTACAACAAATGTCTACATATCATCAAAATCATTGCCTATATTGGGATCTTCGTCATCAATATAACTCTCTAAGCATTAAAATAAAATAGAAAAAACATAGGATGTCATGTCAAGATTTTGTTTGAGTGATGGGTACACTTTTAGTAGAGTCATGATAGAGGAGTTTGAAAACCAATGCCAATAACATCAAAGTACATAGAGGGTTTGGTGTTGTTTATTAAACACTAGTTCCATACATGACAAAATCCAACGGAAACGTTGTAATCCCCCTAATCATGAAATCCTGAAAAATCGTTAAGTCTGCTGGATTTTGAGTGAAACCTAAAATTCTACTTTCTCCATATGAAATCCGATGAGGTTGGAACCACTCTCAAGCATCTTGAGTCATTTCATAGTATTGTTAAAAATTTAAGTAAAAAGATGAAAATGAAAGATAAAGAAGAATGTCAATTTTACTTTAAGAATTTAACTTTACCATGAATTGCATAGCAATACTAGGGCCATAGGCTTGAATATTAGGTTGAGGGATATAGGCTTGAATATTAGGTTGGCCTAGGGGAGAATTAGAAGTGGGCCAACCAACTGAAAAAATAAAAAAAGGCAAATTTTTTACGCTATCCCACACAAGTATAGACTGCACGAAACCAGTTTTGAATCGGTCGGTTCGGTGAAATAGGCTGATTCGATACCGAACCAACCTATTCCGGTTCTGAAGCCTTAACTGCGTCGGTTTTGAGCCTAAACTGGTTGGGCCGACCGGTTCTGATAACACTGGTTCACACTGATTTATGTAGACCAACAAGAACACCAACCTTGCAATGTGAAAGGTACTTTATGTTGTGCATTGATAATTATACTAGAATGGTTTTTCATTTAATTTCTTAAAGCATAGTCAGGAGCACTAGATACTTTCAAATCATTCAAAGCTTTAGTAGAAAATGAAAGTGATCTAAGAATAAAATGCCTAAGATTAGAAAGGAGGTGAATTTACTTAAAATGATTTGAATGTGTTATGTGAGAAGTATGGAATCAAGAGACAACTTTCAGTTGTAAGAACTCCACAAGAAAATGGAGTCGTAGAAAGAAAGAACAAATCTGTACAAAAAACAACGAGAACAATGTTGCTAGAAGCCAAATTACCAGATAAGTTTTGGAAAGAAGTAGTCGCTGCAATAGTTTACGTCATGAACAAAGCATAACTCCGAGTTAACAATGACAAGACACCATATGAGCTATGGAAAGGCAGGCTAGCTTCAATTAAGTATTTTAGAAATTTTGGAAGCAAATGTCACATGAAGATAAATGATGATAAGTTGGGAAAATTTGATTCTAGAGTAGACGAGGGAATCTTTGTTGGATACTAAAAAAGAAGCAAAGCTTACAAATGCTACAATAAAAGACTACACAAAGTTGTGGAATTTATTGATGTAAGAATAGACGAAGCTTCGCCAGAGAAAGAACCATAACAAAAAATGAGAATTCAGAAGATACCATCTACATGGACCAAGAAGAGATTAATACAAAGGAAGAACTAGAAAAGGAAGAATCATCTCCATCCAATACAACTTTTAAATTTGTGCAAAAACATCACCTAGCAAAGAAAATTATTGGAGATGCTGATGCAGGAATACAAACCTGGAGAAGAATGACCAATTCACTAGGAAAAAACAATCTTGCTTTGCTATCCAAAATAGGGCCAAATGACTTTGCACAAGTTAATAAGGACTAGCATTGGGTAAATGCTATGGAAGAAGAATTGAATCAAATTGAGAAAAATGGAACCTAGGAACTTGTGCCACGATCGAAAGATAAAAACATAATTGGGACTAAGTGGTATTCAAAAACAAGATGAATGAAGAGGTACAAATTATCATAAACAAGGCAAGACTCGTTTGTAAGGGTTGTGCACAAATTGAAAGAATTGACTTCGAAGAAACTTTTGCTCCAGTTGCCTGATTAGAAGCAATAAGAATGTTCTTGGCAGTTGCGTGTTTGAAGCACTTCAAAGTTTATCAAATGGATGTTAAATCAACCTTTCTAAATGGAGACTTACAGGAGGAAATATACATCAAACACCTAGAAGGTTTTGACTTGTCCAAAAATAAACAATGTGTGCAAATTGAAGAAATCTCTTTATGAGTTAAAGCAAGCTTGGTATGCCGGGATGGATCACTATCTTCAACAAGGTTTCAAAAAAGGGATTGATGACAATAGTCTATACATCAAGATGGAAAAGGACAAATTATTAATAAAACTTGCATATGTGGATGATCTCATCTTTGGAAGCAATAACGATGATATGATTCATGAATTTGCCCAGGAAATGTCAAAGGAATTTGAAATGTCAATGATTGGAGATATTTTTTTCTTCCTTGGACTACAGGTTTCTCAAACCGAAGAAGGAATATTCATTGCCTAAACCAAATAGCTCAAGCAGATGCTCAAGTGTTTTGGAATGGAAGAATGTGCACCGATTAGTACCCCTATGATTAGTAGATGCAAATTTAGGATGATGAATCTCTTGAAGTCAATTTAACACTTTACAGATCTATGATTGAGAGTCTACTATACTTGATAACTTTGAAACCAAACATCATACAGGTAGTTGGAATGGTTGCAAGATTTTAATCAGCACCAAAGGAATCACATATGCAAGCGGTAAAAAGATAATTTCATACTCAAAGGGCACACTTGATTTTGGGCTTTGGTATCCCAAGCGTACAGATTTCACATTAACAACATACAAAGATGTTGATTGGGCACGAAGCATTGCTGACCGAAAAAGCACTAGTGGGGTGCATTTTTCTTGGGAGATTGCCTTGTATCTTGGTCAAGTAGAAAGCAATCATCAATTTCTCTTTTTACAACTGAAGTCGAATACATAGCAACAACAAATTGTTGTACCCAAGTTCTTTGGATGAAATAAACATTGTAGGACATCAAAGTGGAATATGACCAACCCATTGTTATTTTCTGCGACAACACTAGTGCAGTCAATATCTCAAAAAACCATATCATGCATTAAAAACAAATTATATTTCAATCAAATATCATTTTCTCAGAGAACAAGTCGCATAGCAAAATGTCAAGATGGAATACGTTGGCACCAAATAATAGATTGTTGACATCTTTACCAAACCTTTGCCTAAAGAAACTTTTGAATATCTTAGGCAAAAGTTGCAAGTGATCTCTCCTTTATCTTAATAAAGGAAGCACAAAATTAGGGGGAACACCCTTTGTTATTAATGTCAAAGGGGGAGAGAATGTAGACAGTGGGAGCAACTGACAAGAAGTATGAAGAGAATCCAGATAGGGGGAGCAACTGTTGGAACAAGCAGATATCAAAGTATTGCCATCAGTAACAAAGGGGGAGATTGTTGAAAATGGTTGTTATTGATGTCAAAGACTGTTGAAATGAAAGAGGAAGTCACATAGTCAAGTAGCATATTTTTGGGACCTTTCCAACGGTATATGGCACTCCCTCTGATTCCATATAAATGAGGAGATATGAAATATTTTGTCAAGATGCCCCAACCAAAGTACAAGCATGCCCCATTTGGATACCCTATCTTTGAAGGCATTTTTACTCCAATTACCTAGCTCAAATGGGAGCATAGGGTATATGTTTGGAAAGCTTATTTCGAAACTTTCTAATGAGGAGAAATGAATTTTTGAATATTCACTATACATTTTTCCAGTTGCACTTGTCGGCCCCACTAGTAGACAAGTCAGCCCTAACCCAGTGCCCAAACACTCTATAAATAGGCGTGAGAAGGAGCATTTCTAACAACTTGACTCAAGCATTTGTTTTTGTGTTTAGGAGAGCGAAGGAGTAGGTTTGAAGTTCATACCTCATGAACCAAGAAGAAGTGAAGTGAGGCCGAGTCGAAGCAACTTTTTGTGGAAGGGTTTTGGCACATCTTTTGAAGGGTCTTTGGCATTTTTCTTGAAAATGGTTTATGGTTTGTTTGAGGTCTGTTTTTCAGGGTTGAGTACAACTGTCTTTGGAGGTCGAGTAGGTTGAGTTCTAGTGAGGAGAAGGTTGAGCTTCAGGCCTGTATTGAGGGCCGAATTTTTGTTCTTGTAGAGATCGAGTTATAGGCTTGTCTTAAGGCTGAGTTGCAGTTCTGATTGGAGGGCCGATTTTTGTCCCTGTGAAGGTTGAGTTTCAGGGCCGAGTTTTGCTATTTGAAGATCTAGTTCAAGTACGGTTTGAAGGCCAAATCTTGGTGTCTTGAAGGTCAAGTTCAAGTCTGATTTGAAGTCCAAGTTTTGGTTTATTAAAGGTTGAGTTCAGGTTGGAGCTTGCAATTATTGTAAGTTGGTACTTACTGAGGATTGGTGTCCTCATCTTCTTGACAGGTTAGAGCTTGCATTTTTTGTAAGTTGGTGCTTACAAAGGATTGGTGTTCTCACAAGAGATTGTAATAAAATAAAGATTGTTTTCATGTATTTCTTGTTCAATTTTTGATTTGCCCTTTAATCCGTGTTTGTACATTGTGGATGATTGATTATGTGATGTGAATTCAGTTTCAAGATTAACTAAGTGAAAAAATCTCAAAAGTAACGAAATATTGATTCACATTCCCTCTCAGTATTTCCAATAGGGTTAATACTCTACCTCAAGAATGCATATGGTGAAATTGTGCTGGCAATATCCTGTGACAAGAAGACAAAAATTAGAAAATAAGGATATGAAAGTAGTAGACCGAGACAATTCATCACCAAAAAAGGGAAGAGAGAGAGAGAGAGAGAGAGAGAGAGAGAGAGAGAGAGAGAGAGAGTTCATTTTCTAGGTATATGCATCCATTGTTATCTATAAACTTACTTTCTCCTTGACCAATAATGTTTTTGATGCTTGTTAATAGCTATTTATTATATTCCTAGAACATGAAAGCACTATGGAGGTAGGGCACTTGCAGACTACAAAAAATATTTGTAATCTAAAGCCTAGACTTTATAGTGCAGTTGGACATTTTCACCTTTCGAAGAGTTCCATTTCCTTTTGCAAGCATCAAGTCATACAACATACCAAAGATTCTAACACTCACTTGAGTTACAGGATATGTTTTTCCAACATTTTGCCAAAGATCAATAAATACCTTATATCATAATAGAACTTACCAGATTTGTGTTTTATTATGTCTATTGACAAAGAAAAATCTCTTCAGTTCGTTTGATGCCATCATCTGGAGATGCTCTAAAAAAACTCTTTATGTCGAGCTGGACCACTATCTTCAACAACAAGGTTTCAAAAGAGGGATTGATGACAATAGTTTATACATCAAGATGGAAAATGACAACTTATTGATTACACTTGTATATGTGGATGATCTCATCTTTGGAAGCAATAACGATGATACGAGTCATGAATTTGCCCAAGAAATGTCAAAGGAATTTGAAATGTTAATGATTGGAGATTTATCTTTCTTCTTTGAACTACAGGTTTCTCAAACTGACGAAGGAATATTCATTTCCCAATCCAAATAGCTCAAGCAGATGCTCTGGCATTTTGGAATGGAAGAATGTACACTGGTTAGTACCCCTATAATTACCAGATGCAAATTAAGGAAGGATGGTGAATCTCTTGAAGTCAATTCAACACTTTACAAATCTATGATTGGGAGTTTACCATACTTGACAACTTTGAGGCTAGACATTATGCAGGCAGTTGGAAGGTCGCACGATTTTAATTAGCACCAAAGGAATCGCAGATGCAGGCGATAAAAAGATATTTTGATACTTAAAGGGCACACTTGATTTTGGGCTTTGGTATCCCAAGAGTACATATTTCACATTAACAACATACTAAGATGTTGATAGGGCAGGTAGCATTGATGACCAAAAAATCATTAGTAGGAGTGCATTTTTCTTGGGAGATTGCCTTGTATCTTGGTCAAACATAAAGTAATCATCAATTTCTCTTTCTACAGTTGAAGCCGAATACATAGCAATAATGGATTGTTGTACCTAAGTTCCATGGATGAAACAAACTTTGCAGGACGTCAAAGTGGAATGTGATCCACGCTGTACACAATCTCTGACGAAGTGGTATCTGATGTTGATGTGTTTCAACTTTCAACCTATCATGAAACACTGGATTCTCAGAGAGCTTGATGCAACTTTGATTATCACTGTAGACACTGGTAGACTCCAACCTCTGACCAATTAGTGCCACTAGTAGCTTCCAAATCCATATGGCCTCACATGTATCCATGCTCGCTGCTATGTATTATGCTTTTGTGGAACTCAGTGCCACAAACTTCTGCTTCCTGCTATACCAAGAGACAACCCATGATCCAATGCTAAAGCAACACCTAGAAGTGCTTTTCCGATCCATGGCACTACCTTCCCAGTCTGCATTTGTATACTCCATCAACCTGACACCATCTCGAGTAAATCTCAGACCATACTCTACTGTACCTCGTAGATATTGCAACGCATGCTTCGCTGCTGTCTAATGTACTCTCTTCGGTTCAACTATGAACTGACTAAGAGTGTTGACTGCGAAACAAATGTCTGGCCTTGTGTTGACCAGATACATGATAGAGCCACAAAGCTGTCTATAAAAGGCGGGGTCCACTGCATCCTGCTTTGAAACATCTATCTTCCTCCAATTGGTAATCATAGGAGTAGGCATGAGTCTACAGTTTAGCATCCTGAATTTCTTCAAGATCTCCATAACATATCTCCCTTGACCAAGGAAGATCTCCCCATCTGACTAACATACCTCCAGACCTAGAAAATAATGCACCAACCCCAAATCCTTCATCTCGAACTCTGCTGGAAAGTCCCACTTGCAATCCTCTATGAGCCCCATTGACCCTGTCAGAAATAGACCATCCACATACAATATGAGAATGAGAGTCTCACCTCCTACCATCAAATAGTAGAGGTTTGAGTCTGCCTCACTGTTCATGAAGCCCATTTGCTGCAAGTAACTGTCGATCCAACTATACCATGCTCTGGGAGCTTGCTTGAGTTCATATAGCGCTCTCTTCAACCTGCATACATGGGTATTCCTCCCATGCGTCTCAAATCCCCCTGTCTATTTGATGTACACCTCCTTTTTCTATCACATCGTTTAGAAAAGCTGTCTCGACATCCATCTGATGAATCTTCCATCCCATCTGTGTTGCTAGAGGGATCATGGTTTTGATAGAAGTGTATCTGG
Organism: Pinus albicaulis; assembly: GCA_034641835.2. Classification (NCBI taxonomy): domain Eukaryota; kingdom Viridiplantae; phylum Streptophyta; class Pinopsida; order Pinales; family Pinaceae; genus Pinus; species Pinus albicaulis. The sequence goes on from CM076575.1 coordinate 1,556,610,954, forward strand.
CCATTGGAGCGAAAGTCTCCTCATAGTCTATGCCCTCTTTTTGAGCAAAACCCTTGGCCAGGAACCTAGCCTTGTATTTCTCCACACTGCATTTTGCAGTGTGTTTGATCTTCTAGATCCAATGGGAACCAACCACTATGCTGTCCAACGGTCTAGGTACAACCTCCCACACATTGTTCAACATGATGGAGTTATACTCTTCCACCATCGCATCCTGCAACACTTGAAGTTGTGCAACCTCCTGATAATTGGAAGGCTCATTGCCAATGAGCTCACTCATTAATTCCTTGTACCCTGAATACTTTTATGGCGATCTCTTGTCAGTGGTGCTTGATCTTGGAGCTCCCACAAACTCTTGCGCATCTCTCAACGTCTAAAGCACCTCTCTGTTTTTAGTCCCATTGGTGATTGGTGGAGCTTCATGGTCCTCATCTAGCTGTTGCTGCTCCACTTGCCGTGAACTCTCCTCTGCAACTGTACCTATGCCTGTACTAGTCATTGTACTCGTACTAGTGCCCTCAAACTGAGATCCCTATTCATCCCCTAGAGCTTCTGTTGGATCACTCTGATCAACTGCTGACAACTCGCAAAACCTCCTGAAGGCTTTCCTCTCATGGAAATTTGTTGAATTTTTGTGACCTTGGGTCTAGGTTAGAGTCTTAGATCACTGACGCTACCAAACCAAGAATCTCAACCATAAACTATTTTGCACAACGGAAAATATAAAGTAGTAAATCACACACGCACAATATACATAGTTTTAATCAAAATTGTACAAAAATATACAATCTCCAATCTTCGTTATTTTAATCCACATATGATGTAATACTATAGTCTATGGTATACAAGATACAATGACAAACACAATGTCGTATCTCATCGTGCCAGTCCTTCGCTTCCGTACTGCTCACTAGTAGTGCCTTAGTCCATCAAGGCATCTACACATCAAGACTTCAGGAGGGCTGCCCCCTAACACTACTGCACATCCTTTTGTAGAGTGTTCTTGGGCTGATCCAATCTGCTCTCTAGGTTGGCCAACACCCGAACTCCAATATGCCAGGCTAGCAACCAGTTTAGTCCATCAAAGTGTTGCTTTTCCGACACCTTTTTTCACCCAACCTTCAGTTGCTCTTCGTCCTTCAAGATAGCTCGTCTAGGGCTACTTGGGGTAGCCAACACGCTGCCCTCCAACAGTCCTATGGCTCCCAATCTCGTCACTGCTGAATCTACTCCTAGTATGATGCTTCGCCACCTCAGAAGATCATACAATTGGCTCCAATAGGCTTCTCACTAATTTGATCCAATCTGGTCACTGCTTGACCCAATACACCTCTCCAAAAATGCTGTTGTTACACCATGCTCACTTGTTGAACTTCTGCAATTCTGGTTAGGGCACATACTTCAACCCTCCACGCTAAACGCAGTCAACAAGTAAACCCTTCTAGGGTTGCGGTGCTCCAAGGAAGGACTCCTTACCCACGCTGTCCCAAAATGGGCTTATATGCCTCCATGCAGCCCTTGAAACAACCCAGCTGCTAGCTATGGCCTGCGGCCTAGCATGACAGCTGCTATAGGCCCTTAGCCTCCCCAAAAATGGCACCAAACAACCCTTAAAACAACTCTGTTTCTCCTTCAAATTTGTGACCTAACCAACACAACAATCCGCCCCTATTACAACCCTGTTTACGCTTTCAAGCAGCCCTTTCCTCACCACGCTGTACCTACAACAAACAGAGAAACCCATGCTTCCCTATAGACCTCCTTACGCTGCTCCTTTAGGCTCCTTCTAGCTATGGCTAAGGCGCTCACCAATTTCAGAGATGTATTGCCAAAATTTGGATGCTTGAAATGAAGTCATCTCTTATTTATAGCTTTTAGTGCTCCACGAATTCATTTGAAGAGACCCATCTATTGGCACTATTTTACACCAAGCCGACCTAACTTAGCAACCAATAATTATAGTCAACTTCAAAAATTCACTTCTCTCTAACGACAACTCGGATTTGGACGGTTCGTGATGCGTTGGAATCGTATCGCCGAGCACTATCATCCTCATCCATAACATGCCATATCTTCAACACAGTTTTGGCCCAAATCACGATGTGTGCAAAACCCCTCACTTGGGTTCCAAGCCCACAAGCTGTCCTTGTGGTGCTTTTCCCTCCAAACCCTGAACCCTAGGGCTTGGAGTACCTCCCAAGCTATACAAATCAACAGTCCCTCTTAGCGAGGGAGGTACCTCTGCAGTTAGGAAGTACTTCGTCTTCGTCATCACTGTTCGCAACACTAGCCCAACTCTTAGTGCTCACAATCGCAGCAATCCCTGTACAGTGAACTACACCCTGCTCAGAAGTGTTGCTATCACTGGAAGCCTCCTGCTTCTTTTTCTTCCCCTGTATCGCTTTCCAATCTCGCCATGACTCCTTGCCAAATGTGGAAGCACCCTTGCTCCCCATTGACCAAGCGCTCTTCTTGGGTTGCAGAGTCTCCCTTTGAATTTGAAAACTCCCTCTAGAACTTGACTCCCTCTGAGCCTCTGGAACCTAGACCTTCTTTGAAAAGTGTACTTTCTTCTCGGGAATTTGTACCTTCTATGAATCCTGCATATGCACCTGCACCTGCTCCTGCTTCTTTGGAACCTGTACCTGCCCTTGCTTCTTTCCATGATCCTCATGCTTGCCCGTGAACCTATAGAGACCATGCTCCTTGACTCCAAGTACAATCCAATCGGACTTAGAGCCTCTAGTCTGAGTCCTGCTTTCCCGTCCTGGAACAAGACCTCAAACTCCTTCCTCTCCATCATTAAGACGAAGATCACATTATATCTGAGTCCTGGTACAAACAGTACATCCTGGACCCGCATCATATGTCCTGTCTCCATCCTGAATGGCACTGCCCTCGATCCTGGTAAAAACAGTACATCCTAGACCCGCATCATACGTTTTGTCTCCATCCTGAATGGCATTACCCCCAATCCTCAAATCTCCTACTGACTCTTGTCGCCCAACACCATGTGCAACTTCGAGTCCCATTCAACTAGAGTCTCAAAAACTTTCTGTGACCTTGTCATGTGCGTCGTCGCACCACTGTCCACGTACCATCCATCCTCTCGAATAGTACCCTGTGAGAAATGAGAAATCATAGCAAAATCCTCCTCTTCCAATCTCCTGGTGAGATCATCCATTTCTGCTGAAGCGACGATATGCTTTCCTTCTTCCCTTTCTCATCATCTCATGTTTTCAACGGACATCTTGATGAAAAATGACCCATATCGACATAGTGGAAACACTTGATTTTACTCAAGTCCTTCATCGGCTTACCCTTCATTCTTGTTGCAAGTGCCACGTCCTCATCTGCCTTCCTGGATGGATGAAGATCCTCGTCTCGCAACTCTTCCTGAATGAAGTCGTCCCATAGTCTATTCTAGTCTGGTAGTTTCTCCTTGGCAACGATTCCTTTGATGAAGGGCTTCCATACCTCGGTGAACCCTTTCAAGGCAATCCTTACCATCTCTGCATCTGAAACTTTGACCTTGACAGTAGCAAGCTCATCTCGAACTTGAGACAACCTTGTTAGATACAAAGTCGTTCCTTCACCCTTTATCATCTTGGTGGATTTCAATTTATCCTCCAATACCAGTACCCAGTTCTCGTTCTTATTCTGAAACAAATTCTGAAGAGCCATCCACATCTCATGTGCATTGTCCTTCCCGGACACATGAGGTATCAAGGAATCCCTCACACCATCAAGGATGATCATCCTCGCTTTCGTATCCAAATCTTCCCATATTTCCAGCTCCTTAGGGTCGGTTGGTTGCTTAACCTCTTTCTCGGAAAAATCCCAGATCCTGTTGACCTGCGAGACCAACTTGATCCTTTGCTTCCAAGGAGTGTAATTGGACAACCCTTCCAACCTATCCTCATACTGGAGACCTACCTGCAACTTCGACATTGTAGTGACGCCTTCACTCACAATGTGACCAACTCCCTCTCACATTGTACTTCGTTGCACAAACTCTGATTTACTAGCTTCCAAAGTAGCTCAGACACACTCGGATACCATGTTGAATTTTCCTGACCTTGGGTTTGGGTTAGAGTCTTAAATCACTAACGCTACCAAACCAAGAATCTCAACCATAAACTACTTTGCATAGAGGAACATATAAAGTAGTAAATCACACATGCACAATATACATAGTGTTAATCAAAATTTTACAAAAATGTACAATCCCCAATCTTTGTTATATTAATCCAAATTTGATGTAATACAATAGTCTATGGTATGCAAGATACATTGACAAACGCAATGTCATATCTCGTCCTGCCAGTCCTTCACTTCCATATTGCTCACTAGTAGTGCCTTAGTCCATCAAGGCATCTACACATCGAGACTCCAGGAGGGCTGCCCCCTAACACTGTTGCACGTCCTTCCGTAGAGTGTACTTGGAATGATCCAATCTGCTCTCTAGGTTGGTCAACACCTGAGCTCCAATCTGCCATGCTAGCAACCACTTTGGTCGATCAAAGTGTTGCTTCTTCGACGCCTTTCTTCACCCAACCTTCAACAACTCTTTGTCCTTCAAGATAGCTCGTCTAGGGCTACTTGGGGTAGCCAACATGTTGTCCTCCAACAATCCTATGGCTCCCAATCTCGTCACTGCTGAATCTGCTCCTAGTATGATGCTTCGCCACCTCGGTATATCATACAATTGGCTCGAATAGGCTTCTCACTAATCTAATCTAATCTGGTCACTGCTTGACCCAATAAACCTCTCCAAAAACGCTGCTGTTACACCATGCTCACTTGCTGCACTTCTGCAATTCTGGTTAGGGCACACACTTCAACCCTCCACCCTAAATGCAGTCAACAAGTAAGCCCTTCTAGGGCTGTGGTGCTCCAAGGAAGGACTCCTTCTTACCCACGCTGCCCCAATCTGTGCTTATATGCCTGCACGCAGCCCTTGAAACAACCTAGCTGCTGGCTATGGCCTACGACCTAGCACAAGAGCTGCTATAGGCCTTCGACCTCCCCAAAAATGCGACCAAACAACCCTTAAAACAACTCTGTTTCTCCTTCAGATTTGTGGCATAACCAGCACAACAATACACACCTATTACAACCCTGTTCATGCCTTCAAGCAACCCTTTCCTCACCACGCTATACCTACAGCAAATAGAGAAACCCACGCCTCCCTATAGACCTCCTCACGCTGTTCCTTTAGGTTCCTTCTAGCTGCGGCTAAGGCTCACCAATTTCAGAGATGTATTGCTAAAATTTGGATGCTTGAAATGACTCCAAGTCATCTCTTATTTATAGCCTTTAGTGCACCCATCTATTGGCACCATTTTACACCAAGCCGACCTAACTTGGCAACCAATAATTACATAGTCAACTTCAAAAATTTATTTCCTTCTAGCGACAACTCGGATTCAGATGATTCTCGATGCGTTGGAATCGTATCGCTGAGCACTATCACCCTCATCCATCACATGACATATCTTCATCACATTTTTGGCCCAAATCACGATGGGTGCAAAAACCCTCACTTGGGTAAGAAGCCCACAAGCTACCCTTGTGGTGCTTTGCCCTCCAAACCCTGCACTTCACGTCCTGTCTCACGATAATATTGCTTCTACCTGGAATATAGATCCTATATGCCTTGGACGTTTTGCTGTAACCAATGAAATATCCCTTCTCTGCAGTCCAATCCAACTTGGTGTGTTTATCATCTAGCGTGTGACAATAAGCTATGCTGCCGAAAACCCTGAAGTGCCTGGCCTCTGGCCGCTTTCTTGTAAATGCCTCCTCGGGTGTCATCTTCCCCAATGCCTTTTGAGGAACCCTATTTTGAATATATACTGTTGTACTACACACCTCTGCCAGAGATATCTAGGCATGTCTTGGTCATATAGTATCACCCTCACTGCTCCAAATATTGTCGTGTTCTTCCTCACAGTGACCCCATTTTGCTGTGGATTATATGGAGTTGTCTATTCTCTCTTGATGCCCTCCTTCGCTCAAAACTCCTTGAAGGTGTTCCCCACATGCCTCCGTTATCCTTATGAAGAACCTTTATCTTCTTTACTGTCATGTTCTCCACAAGAGCCTTAAACTCTTGGAAGCGACTGAAGACTTCTTCCCTTGTCTTCAATAAGTATATCCAGGTCTTCCTGGAGTAGTCATCATTGAATGTTACAACATACTCATAACCCCTGAGAGATTTCGTAGACAACATGCCACATATATTAGAATGTATCAACTCAAGCACACCCTTGGCTCTACTGTCACTCCTAGGAAATGTCGCTTTCGCAAACTTCCTAAGCACACACCCTTGCACACATCATCGCGTTCTGTGCTAATTTCTGGAACTCTTGTTACAGTCTCCCTGAGCAATCTGAGTGCTCCATGATGGATGTGACCCATCCTCCTATGCCATAACTCTCCCATGTATTTGCTGTTGCTGCTGTGCACCAGTGCCTTCAGAGTGTTCAACTGCAACTTGTATAACTTGTTGCTTCTCACCCCAATCTGTTTCATTGGTTTCCAATCCCTATGCTTAATGTACACTTTCGACCCTCAAAAGTAGACATCATATCCCGTATCCCGAATAGTTGAAACTGATATCAGGTTCATTCCTAAACCTGACACATGTTGCACACTTGTAACATTAGTACTCTTGCTTGACTCCTTCTGAAGGGTAACTGCCCCTCTCCCAACTGGAGTGCACTTGGACTTATTGCCCATTTGAATCTGGAAGCCCACTTCCTCTTCCTTTTAACTGGAAAAGTATTCTCTCACTCCCGTCATGTGACATGACTCTCCACTGTCAATATACCAGATACCTGTAGATGTAAGATCTAGAGAGGAAAGCTATGAGAGCGAACTTATCCTCTAATCTCGAAGATGGCTCGTCAATGTCTGCTGAAGTTGCTATCCGTTGCTTCCCATTCTTTTTATTGTCACTCTTTTTCTGGTTCATACATTGACTGACATAGTGACCATTCTGACCGCAACCAAAGCACTTGATTTTACTCAAGTCCTTTTTTTTTTTCTCTCCTCCCTTCGACTCTTTGCTCGAGCCCTTATTGACCTTGCCCTTTCCTGCTAGGGCCACGTTCTCATCATCTTCACGCTTTTGATGCTTATTGCGACTGTTGCCACTGACAAAACTCAGTCTAAGCTCCTCCTGAGTTAAATCGCTCCAAAGTCGATCCCAACTCGGTAGTGTATCTCGTCCATTAATCACTTGAACGAACACATCCCACTACTTTGAGAACCCATTCAAGGCTGTTATCACGAGTTCATCATCAGATAATTGATTTTCGACAACTGCTAACTTATCCTTGACAAGTTTGAGCCTGGTTAGGTAGCTAACAACGTCTTCACCCTTATTCATTCGGGTATTTCTTAGCTTCTCCCTAAGAATCAATTTCCTGTTCACGGTAGGATTTTGGTACAAATTTAGAATGGCATCCCACATCTTTGCTTCTCCTCTAGCAACAAAGAAATTCTGGCTTTCCAGACACCAAATTTTGGAGTTCCATCCAATCTGTCCCGATCTCTCAATTGGGCTAAAGCCATTTCTGAAAACCCTCGGAAAATAGACAAAACCCAAATAATTCTGGAGAAGTTCGAATTGGGCTTTATAAACCCTCGGTTTGTCTTCTCGTGCCCTGTGTTGAGCTTCTTTTTCCCTCAAATCTACGCTTCACTGAACTCGCTCTTACACCATGGAAAATTCTAATGTGGTTATTGGTTACTAATCTTCTACCTTTGCAGATTATTTGTCTTCTGTAAATTACTTATGACAAATACAAAATAAAAGCACACCTGCAATTTCACCAAAAATTAATCACAAGAACTGAGAAAATAACACACTTATAGTTTTTGACATCGATATTTTTGGACAAATTGTCCCTGGAAAACCCCGAAGGGAAACCAATTATGCAAATGAGGGTTTATTTTATTTCTTTAGCAAATCTTTAATTGAAATTTACATCAACATTTTGTCGTGTAACAACAAACCCCAGGGAAATCAATTTCTTCACTTCTGAGAGGTGACTCGAACTCGTGGAAGAAACTCAACCCCTTTAAATCAATTTGGCCTCTCTCTATGATCCTGAATCGATCCAACTAGTGTGTTTTCGACAAATAACTCGGTCTCTCTGGAAACTCGCACCCACTGGGAAAATAACTTGACCTCCACTGGAATTTCGTCCTTCATTGGAAAACTCGACTTCTCCTGTGCAAATTGATCCTACTGGAAAATTCACACTTGTTCTGGCAACTTGACCTCCCTGAAACAATTCGCACTAGCTGGAGAAATTTAGCCTCTGGAGATAAATCGATCTCCCTCTGTCATTGAGAATCTGGAAATCATTGTGAAGAATCCCTCTCCGACAAATCGATTTCAATCACTTTGATCCCTACTGTTGGTGTCTCCCGCGCTATCACTGCTCCCTTGCTGTTACTGTAATCCTGCTTATTCGAATTGATATTCAAAGGTCCTATCGATCTCCTCTTATAATCTCTCGTTGATGAATCAACGACTACGATCTAACTCCAATTGATGGCTAAGGTTGACTTCTAAAAATAACTTTTCTAGAAGTCTCTAGAAAAAAATCAATTTGTCTCAATTAATTAACCCATTTCCCCAAGTTAGACTCAGTAAACTAATTGAAACTGGTTAATTAAATGTAATTAAGACTTTTCACTTAGAAACTTTTTCTAGGTATTGGAGTTAATTAATCCTCTTGTGTTCCTTAGTCTCATAGACACCATTTGAGACTAGAACACCTGTCCAAGCTACAAAATCTAATAATGATCAGCCCATTGTTATTTTTTGCGACAACACTAGTGCAGTCAATATCCCAAAAATCCTGTCATGCACTAAAAAATAAAGCATATTTTAATCAAGTATCATTTTCTCAGAGAACAAGTAGCCGAGCAAACTGTAAACATGGAATATGTTGGCACCTAATATTAGATTGCTGATACCTTTACCAAATCTTTGCTCAGAGAAACTTTTGAATATCTAGGCAGAAGTTGCAAGTGATCTCTCCTTTATCTCAGTAAAGGAAGCACAAACTCAGGGGGAGCACCCTTTGCTATTGATGTCAAAGAGGGAGAGAATGTAGACAAGGGGAGCAACTGTCTGAAGAAGCGAATATCAACATATTGCCATCAAATAACAAAGGGGGAGATTGTTGAAAATAGTTGTTATTGATGTCAAAGACTGTCCAAATGAAAGAGCAAATTACATTGTCAAATAGCATATTTAAAGACCTTTATAATGGTATATGGCACTCCCTCTAATTCCATGGAAATGAGGTGATATGAAATATTTTGTCAAGATGACCCAACCAAAGTACAAGTAGTCCCCATTTGGATACGCTATCTTTGAAGACATTTTTACTGCAATTTCCTAGCTCAAATGGGAACATAGTATATATGATTGGAAAGCTTATTCAAAGACCTTTCCAATGATATGTTGCATGCCTCCTGACTCCTCATGGTTGAGGAGAAATGAATTTTTGAATATTCACTATACATTTTTCCAGTTGCACTTGTCGGCCCAGCCAGTGGACAAGTCGGTCCTAACCCAGTGTCAAAATGCTCTATAAATAGGTGTGAGGAGCATTTCTAGCCACTCGACTCAACCATTTGCTTGTGTGTTTTGGAGAGTGAAGGAGCAAGTTCAAAGTTCATACCTCATGAACCAAGAAGAAATGAAGTGAAGCTGAGTTGAAGCAGCTTTATGTGGAAGGGTTTTGGCACACCTTTTGAAGGGTCTTTGACATTGTTCTTGAAAATTGTTTCTGGTTTGTTTGAGGTCTGTTTTTGAGGGTTGAGTACGGGTGTCTTTGGAGGCCGAGTAGGCCGAGTTTTGGTGAGGAGAAGGCCAAGCTTCAGGCCTGTCTTGAGGGCCAAATTCTGTGCCTGTAGAGACCAAGTTTCAGGCTTGTCTTAAGGCCGAGTTGCAGTTCTGATTTGAGAGCTGAGTTTTTTCCTTGTGAAGGCTGAGTTCTGCAATTTGAAGATCTAGTTCAGGCCTGGTTTGAAGGCCAAGTCTTGATGTCTCGAAGGCCAAGTTCAGGCCTGATTTGAAGTCCAAGTTCTGGTGTATTAAAGGCTGACCTTAGGTTGGAGGCTGCAATTATTGTAAGTTGGCGCTTACTGAGAATTGGTGTCCTCATCTTCTTGATAGTTTGGAGCCTGCATTTTTTGTAAGTTGGTGCTTACAGAGGATTGGTGTTCTCACAAGAGATTGTAATAAATTAAAGATTGTTTTCAAGTATTTCTTGTTCAAATTTTGATTTGCACTTTAATCTCTGTATTTATACATCCTGGATGATTGGTTATGCGATGTGATTCCATTTTCAAGATTAACTAAGTGAAAAATTGTCAAAAGTACCGAAATACTAGTTTATCCCCCTCTTAGTATTTCCAACAGGGTTAATACTCTACCTCAAGAATGCATATGGTGAAATTGTGCTGGCAGTATCCTGTGACAAGAAGACAAAAATTAGACAATAAGGATATGTAAGCTGTAAACTGAGACAATTCATCACCCAAAAAAGTGAAGGAAGAGAGAGAGAGAGAGTTCATTTTCCAGGTATGTGTAGCCATTGTTATCTGTAAACTTATTTTCTTCTTGACCAATAATGTTTTTGATGCTTGTTAATAGCTATTTATTATATTCCTAGAACTTGAAAGCACTATGGAGATAGGGCACTTGCAGACTGCAAGAAATAATTGTAATCTAAAGCCTAGACTCTATATTTGGACATTTTCACCTTTTGAAGAGTTCCATCGCCTTTTGCAGGCATCAAGTCATACAACATATCAAATATTCTAACACTCACTTGAGTTACGGGATATGTTTTTCCAACATTTTGCCAAAAATAAATAACTACCTTATATCATACTAGAACTTCCCAGATTTGCATTTTATTATGCCTATTAACAAAGAAAAAGCTCTTCAGTTGCTTTGATGCCATCATCTGGAGATGCTATACAAAACTATTTTCTGAATGCAATTTTGAACTGCCACGTGGACTTGTTCTGAAAACTTCAGAACATTTGATTTTCTGCATATTCTGCAAACTTGTACAAAAGCAAGAGCATTGAAATGATTAGCCAGTCTTGCTTTGCAATTCCCTTTTCACTGCATTTTGAAAATATTTCCTTTTTGCATTCAGATTTTTTTTTCTTCTTGGTATGTATTCTGCTTTCTTTTTATCTCTGGAACAACCTGACGTATGCAAGCGAAGGTGCCTTTCTAGTATAATATATCCATAACTATATTTGTATTACTGAATCTTGTTATTTTTCTTATTTGTATCAGAGTTAGAGAACTTGAGGCTGCAATTTTGGGCTGCATGTGCCTGCAGTTTGGGTGTTCTATTTTTCCTACATTTTGTTCTATGGTATTCCAGTGAAGCAGTCAAAGACCATTCCCCGGTAAAGAGGATGCAAATATTGACTATTAGCATGTCTTTTGTGGTTGCTTTTGGCATTCAGTGTTCCTTTTCGATGATGAGAAGTGCAACATTGAGCCAGTCCGTTGGTAAATTCTCCTGGTTTCTTTTTTCTTTAAAACATTGTTTACCGATAGGATTTAGCATTAAAGACTTCCTACAGTCTGTGTTGCTTTCTGACTGTTTTAGAGTATAAATTAAGCTTTAATATCAGCAACATGTTGACCGATATTTGACAATGAATATTTAGATGCAACATAATGGGAATTTTGGTTGTTTTGCAGAACTTGTTCTACCCATGGTAATGGTATGGCTGCTGCTGCATGCCTTGGTATCTGGAATAGTACTGCAATATATTCTTCATAAATTTCCTTCCTGTGTTTCTATAGGTTGGTGTTATGGCTAAAGTATTTTAGGCATTTCCAAAGATATTTCAGTTTTCTGTCGTAGTATGCAGATTTTCTGTTGATGACATCTATATAAGAGGACTCTTGCTTCTTTGAAGTAATGTCTTTATGGTATTGTGCTTTGTCGTTCTCAAAGGATTTTGTGAAATCAATCTACTCATTCTTTCAGGGGAAGCTCTATTGGTTGTTGGTGGCCTAGTCCTTTATTTTTCAGACATGCTAGCTTTTATGCTCTCAAAGGTTTGTGTTTCATTATCCAGAGTTCCTGAACTTGTTTAGATATACTCGTTCAAGTTTAGACTCTAGTAAATTACTGAAGAATCTTATAGCAGTTAATTGCCTTCACAGGTCAACCTGTATGCTCCATTGGCAAGTGAATTCTTTGGAGGCCTTAATAAGAAGAGAGACGAGATCAGTACAATCATCCAGGTATTTATCCATAACTTTCTTGAATAACTTGCATCAATGAAGGTATTTTTATTTTCTTCTCTGTCCATCAATTATTTTCTTATATGAGCCAGTCTATGAACAGTTGAGGATTCAATATGCAGGCATTGTTGGGTAGCCTTCTACTGATGTCGAGAGTTTACAAAGTTATTCTTCATTTTTGGAACTGTTGTACAAACCTAACCAAGTTTCAAGCTTCAAGGAATGATGGAAAAGCTTCTGGGGATTTTGAAAGGTCTATTACATTCTATGTTGCTCTTGGGATAACGGCAACCATGATTGTACCGGGATGGTTGTTTTATATTAAGGATTTTCAATCACACCCTTTATTTTGGTAAGTCTACCTTTATTTCAAGATTTATAAGTTATGCAATTCAAGCTCGTCATGTGCCTTTAAGTTGTCAAAGAAGGGATATCTGAGACACTATATCCAAAGCAATAGTCAATCAATGAAAAAGTGATAGAAGCAGATGAACATAGTTAAGTGACGATGGCCTAATCAACTCGCGGTCTCAGATGTTTCTTTTTCTCTGGATTGACATTTTTGTGCAGGCGATTTATTCAAGACATTTCAAACATGGGTGGCTTCTGTAATTAGTGGAAATTCCTTTATTGACTGTAATGGTTCTCAACAAACCCTTTGTTACCAGTAGATTCAAACAGGATTTTGTATTCAAGCAACATTTGAGTAGGATATACAAATTGTTGATTTATGCGGGGTAGATTTCAGAAGGGAACAAACATATTATATATATAATGGATATGCATTTCTGTTGTTAATTCCAGTAAGAAACTAGAATGCTAGCAGGAATTTTACTGCTAATCTTGACCATGATAGTCTAAAATTTTTGTGGAGATAGAAGAATGAAAAATACTGAAAAGAGAATACTGAGTTGTTGTGGAGTAAAGGCATGCTGCATGACTACTGACATATCCAAGGAGAAATTTGTTTGAATGGACCGTCGCTGATGTACTATATGAAATAATTCCTCCACATTTTGATGTCATTCTTCAGTTTATAGTATATACTGACTTAGAAGAATTGTTGCATGCTAAAGGTAAAATATAAACAGTCCCAACATTGTTTTGGTGGCTTATAAAATGTTTGACCAAACCCTTAGCTTAAGTTCTAAGTGATTCACTATTCTGATGCACTCTGTGATTGCAATCTGTGATACGTAAACAAAGAGTTATTGATTGCAGCTGATTGGATTAGATTGACACAATATTATTAAATAATTGTTAGATCATTATGACTGTATGCTTGAAGATTGGTGAAAGAGATAATTATATGCCTGAAATAGGGAAACGTCTGTCATTGCCCTTTCTTTATGTTTACTTGCCCCCCACCTCGAAATTGACTAATCGTTTGATATACATACATTCATATGGACATAGACAGGAACAGACTGGTCAGGAGCTGTCTTCTCACTTGGGCTGTCCAACCGTGGATTGGTCACATTAGTTCTCAGTGTAGAAGGGCTTCTTCTGGAGCACAGCACATTCCTTGTGGGCAGGAGCATATCACCACATCCCCCTTGGATGCTTGTCGACCTTGGATACTAGGAGCTTCAGTGTGGAGCCCTCCACTGCGTAATTCTATCCTGCAGGCAACCTTTAATCGAGGTCTTTCTCTAGAATACATTTTCAGATGCACTATTGGTGATTTCACAGTTACTGATAATTCAAGCTCCTCTGATTCAGACGATGGTTAGATGGTTAGAGGCCACTCAGTTGACTTGCTCTGTTCATTGTGACCTCTCTCTCTCTCTCTCTCTCTCTTCTGCTTTACAGGGTTGTTTTTCATTGTATGATTGGGGGTTCATCCTCAATTTCCATAGACATGACACATTTTTATTCCAAGTAAAACCTCACATGATCCTCTCCCTCTTCCCTGGAATACTGGATGGAGGGTGGTTCAACTGCCAGCCACAATAATGGTGGGCAACCTTGAGGGTCCCAACTAGATTTTGAATCTGTGACCTATGTCCTCCCAGTTGGTAGCAGGCCTTGGGTGGTTGGTTGAACTGATTGAGCTAAATCTTGGGGCTTATGGCATGTAACATATTTACATACATTCAGATATTTTTCTTTATTATTTTGGTCACTCCTTAGAGAGGAGATGCCCTAAGCACTCCTCCATTTGGATTTTAACAATGGATGTACAATTGAATCCTATTGGCCTATCTTTGGTCAATAGTGGACATTAATATAATTACATTCTTGGACATTGATATAATTTCTATCTATCCTATATAGTTTGTTTGTTTGTTCATAGTTTCGAGTTTTGTTTATGGGGTGACAATAATATAATGCTGCAATCTTCATATCCACAAATAGCATACAGCTATTTGAATTTTGATTGATTGTCAATGGCTAGATTCAAATCCTGTACTCCAATTGACAAGTGCATATCCTCTTCTAGCTTTTCATCAAATGCATAATATATATTACAGAAGATGCAGTAAATTGTACCAGTACCTTTTAGTTCTTCCAATGCTGCATGTTGAGATAACTTTGTGTGGGTAGAGCAATACGAATATCAGAGAACTAGGTGACAGGATGTGGCTCAAATGCAGAAATATGAGGACAACATCTTAAATGGGATTAGATCAATTCATGTCATTTTGGGTTCTTAAGTGAGCATTACACAAATGACTCTGTTAGCGTTATGAAGAATTTTTATCGTTTCAGAGATCCTCTTCCCTTAGCTTTTTTTACAACTGCCAATTGGAGATGCTTTACTTGCAATGTGCTGCGTGCTTTGTTTTTGCACTTACTTAATGCTGGCTGTGGCAGGGTCATTGGTTTTATATTGGAGAAGCCATTGGAAAGATTGTTACTCTGCATATACTGGCTAGCCGTTACTTGCTTTGCCATTCTACGCTTTTACAATATTTCCAAGAACAGTATGATTGAGCGGATACTTCTTCGAAAATACTACCATTTGTTGGCCATCATAATGTTTGTGCCAGCTCTTCTATTTGATGTGAGCTGACTGTTCTACATTGGTTTTTATATTACTCAAGTGTTCTCTAGAATCTTACTGATCAGGTTGTTTTCGCTAGGCAGTTGTTCCTTGCATTTATATTAAAGTTGGAACTAACAACTTTCATTGGCAATACCTTAATGATTCCTGCAGACGGAATTCTTGAAACTTTCATTTGGAGCAGCTTTGGCGGGATTTCTAATATTGGAGATGATTAGAGTAAGCCATTTGAATTATCTATTACTACATTGACAGAATACATAAAACTATAACCTGGCTATCAGACAGATGTTGAGTAACCTGGGAAGTTATCATGTTTTGTGCCAATTTAAGTTCATAGAAAACTAATATCTTGTTTAAAGTCATGAATAAAAAAATCTGCTGCTTTGCTTTTTTTCAGCTTTCTCCTTGGAGTGATCTTAAAGCACTATTTTCTATCTGCTGATGCACTCACTGAAGATTCTATTGTGTAATTCCATCAGCTGGCTTCCATGCATTTTAGATGGTTGAAATTGTTAGAATTTCATGCACCCCAGGTCTGGTCTATATTTGGACAGTTACACACAACTGAAAACATAAACACACTGAAATGCCCAACTCTAAAAAAACAACTTGCACAGCGGAAAATAAACTAGCAATTAGATGATACAAAGAACACAATTTTAATTGCAACAGCCAATTTCTTATTTTACCTTCAATAAAGAATCCTAGGGATCCCTTACCAGGGAAAGTGGCCCTTTATAACTCCCTGAAAAGCCCAATACAAGAGGCAAAACCTTGTCCAAAATTCCTTGACTGAGGCTAAAATCTTCAAGCCCTCAACTGCCTAAAACACCACTTCTCTGGCAATCCTTCACTACAGAATTTACCAGTTGTCCGACTCTCTGCTGCTTTAGCATTAGGCTACTTCCAGCCCTCGCCCAGGACTGTATTCCTTTACCAGATCTGTTGGCTAAGTTGCTAACTAAAATTCCTTACAAAGGCCTCGGCCTTTGCTAAACTAGCAGGTCGGTCCTTCCACAAGGTGCGGCAACTTGCTGCTTGCCTGCGGATGCACCTACAGGTCCCTTTTCTCTGTGATCTTCCACAGCAGGGCTCACAGCCCCGTCCTTGCTCCTGTGTAGACCTGTCCCTTTCCTTTGGGCTCTAAACCCTTGCACACAGGCCTTGCAGCCTTCTTTGTTTGCAATGGTATGTGTATATCACCTAGCTGGTCACCAACCAGCCTTCGGCCTAGCTGCAGTTTCCTTGCACATGCCTCAAAAATAACCACCAAACCTTCCTTCAACTGTGGATGGTAGACTCCCATAGGTCCAGCCCTTCCTACGGCATGGACTATGCCCTCAGCTGCTCCTTTCCTTTGTAGCCTTTCCTTCCTTGCCTTTAGAACAGCCAAATGGCCTCCTTCAAGATTTGTCCTAACAGATTTTCCCCATGAACCAATTTACTCACATCCTTCAAGAGTACACTGCTGCTCCTTTGCAGGTCTATGGTTTCCTCAGCAAATCAGAACCCCAATCAAGAAGAAATATCCGTTATTCTCCTCTCCAAAAATTTTCTCAAGCCTGTCCGTTGGCTTCTAATTTATACCTTTTCAAAGGGTGCAATACCATGGATCTATACCATGGGTTATTAGAATACCGTGGGTCATCAAAATACCATGGGTCTATGGGTACAAAGCCCCATAACTTAGATCATACACATACAATCACTTCTACAAGTGTTTTCCTCTCACATAGCCAGCACCAAGGGCACATGAGAGTACCTCCCGATGCTGCCAAATTTCAACAGTCCCTCTTAGCGAGGGAGATACTTCCATCCCTTGGAAGTTTCTCTGTGTCTCATACTGTAATGTCCTTGATGGATTAATTGCCTCAAGGGACAAAGAAGCCTATCAAACCCCGTAGGCTATGGTCTTTGATAAAGGGGAAAACCCCAATTACCCAATGTTTGGGCAACATGGGGTAAGTTTTGGGGCAACTGGGGCAAAAATCCCAAAGTCGAGGGTTGCCATGAATCCCTCTCAATTAATTAAGGAGGAGAAATCCCCACAAGGAAATCTATAAATACAAGAGAGTTATAATCATTTTGATCATGATTGAATTGGATTGATTTGTCTGTGTTTTTCTTTGATCCTGAGGCTTTGAGGGTTTAAGACTCCTCTTTGATTAGCTTTGGTGGAGATGATCCTACCTTATCTAATCTCCTGTCTAGTTTCGTTGGAGTTGATCCCACCCTACCTAGACACTCCTTTCTTGTTTTGGCACAGGTCATTGGAGCATATTTGTTTTGGCACATCGAGATGCTTTTCTGTTCAGCTAGGGGAATCCGACATGGGTCTTGTTTAAGGACAGCCTGAGGCAAATTGGTAGCGTTCCTAAGGCAACTCGCTGCCTTCTTCTGAGGTGATTCGGTCATATCCTGGAGGCAATATTTGTGGCATTTCTGATGCAAAATTCGTGGCATCTTTGAGGCAGAAATTTGTGGCCATTTCTGGGGCAGAATTCGTGGCATCTATAAGGCAGAATTTGTGGCCTATCTGAGGCAAAATTCGGCAGCACTCTTGAGGCAAATTCAGTGGTAAAACTATTTGAAGGAGCTACTAACTGTGGACAAATTGAAGTTTTTGGATAGTGAAAGGGAGGATTAGTAGGCCACACTAGCATAGGAGCAACATACTGAGGTTTTTGGCCCCCAAGGCTGCGGTCTAGTTTTGAGGCAGAAAAAACACAAGAACGAATCTCTTCTGGACACAACGTACTCGTGTTTGGGCCCTCCTAGGGATGTGGTTCATTGTAGGAAGGCATCTGAGCTTCATCTCTGGTTGTGGGCGCCCTCAAGGAGTCAGCCGAGCCCATTAAAATTGTCTTTCAGACTTGCAGAGTAGTATAGGACAGTACATGTCACTAGTTGTAGGAGGTTAGGGTAAACTTAGTTAAATTTGTTTATTATTTGAGCTGGTTTGTTGAATCATTGTAACAGTACTGCATTTAGTGGAATATTGGATCTTTGGTTTGTTGGGAAGTCAACGCTATTTATTGTACAATTGAGGAGAATCGTACTGTTTAGCCTATTCATATATGACTATTGCTACTGATTGAATGAAATAATTATTATGTGAAAAATATCCATTGTTGAATAAGTAAATGAATTCTGTTGGTAACCCTAAGTTGAATAGGGAAAAAATTACCCTAGGTCATTACACATACTGGAACACATTCATCATAAGCTTCTTCTTTTATCACTGAAGCAAACCCTGTTGCAAGACTTGGACCCTTCTTTGAAGACATCTTGCTCTTGAGCATCCTGCATGGTCATCTTGTACCACGATTTCTTCTTGATGGCTTTGGAAGACTCCTCTCTTCCTCTTGAAGTTGAAGGCACACTCTTCCGGGGTTGCTGAATTTGCGAACTCTCTCTGAAACTTGATTCCCTCTGAGTTTCTGGAACCTTCTTCTTTCCTTGGTTAATAGGCTTGCAGCCTTGCCCTAGCCTATACAGACCACTCTCTCTAACTCCAAGAACCAACCCTGGGCTATAGTTAGATCCACTAGATTTGAGAGTCACCTTTACTTTTTGGAATAAAACATCAAACCCCTTTGCCTCATTTAAGTTATGGTACCCAAAGCGCTGTTAGTTTTTGTAGCATCGAATGTGTTTTAGCCACAAAATTTTGTGGAGAGACTAGAATACATGATTTCTCGAAAACCCAGAAATTGTTTCTGGAAATTCCACCTAGAAGTGTCTCAATTAGATTATTAACCAAATTTTAAATATTTCGTAAGTCTAAACATAGGAAATATGGTTAATTAATCAATATTAATTGAGATAAGGTGAGAATCATCTAGAAACTCACACGGATCGATAGGGAATTAATCTGGGCCATCGACTATGTTTTAATCTTGGCCGTTGGTGCTCCAACAGAAGATTATAAGAAGAAGTCGATGGGTAGATGGAGAACACACCAATGCAGTTACTCAGTTTGCCTAGGCAGTTCGATTTTCTCAGTGGCTGCGATTCAACAGAGGAGAGCCAGAGGGTGAATAATAGGTGAGAGAGGGTAGCAGCAGAAGTCCAAAAGGAAGATTTCTGGATTCTGGAAGAGGCAGCATGAGGAAGAGCGAAGTCCATAAGAGCTCTATGCAGTCACTGCACAGAGAGTGACGCAAATGCTCCAACGTGAAGGCAGAGGGTCCATCTCTTGGGCAGAAAGTCGCGGCGGAGTGTGAGACATTTCTCACAAAATTTCTCTTAGTATTTTCTTCTGTTTAGATTGTCAGTAAGGCATCTAAAATTCATATACTCAGATTTGCTGTTGAAGATTAATAAGAAAACCCTCATCTGCACCAGTTTTCCCAAGTTGGGTTTTTCTGGGGACAATTGTCCAAAAATAACTGTGTTAATATTCTTGTGTGTGTGCTAGAATTTCTCAGTTTCCAACATTTTATTTTCTGTAGTAATTTTATTGTGAAAATTCTAGTTCTGATTTTATTCATTGTTTGCCGTAGCAAATAAACTGCATAATTAAATTTACAGTTAGAAGAATATTTTCTAGTTGTTGCAATAGATGATTTTTTCACATCCCAAACTCGCAAAAATCCACTTGACTCCATTCTGAATGGTACAATCTCGATTCCTCCCATTGCATGTTGACTTTGATCACCATTATTCAACTGTAGATCACAATCCCACTTGGTTAGGCTCTTAAACACCTCTCGTGTTCCTATCATATGCTTCGAAACCCCACTGGCTAGGAGGCAAGCACCACCACAAATGGTGCTCCCTGAGAAATGAGAGATAAGAGAAAATTCACTCTCCTCGAACCTCCTAGCAAAATCATCTTCATCGATTGTAGTTGGAGCAACCAACTCTTGTTGCTTTGCTTTCCCTCTTATCTTCTTATGCGGACACTAGTTTGAATAATGACAAAATTCATCACATGCAAAGTGTTGATTTTGTAGCATCGGATGTGCTCTAGCCTCGAGATTTTGTAGAGAGGCTAGGACACATGCATTCTCCAAAACCCAAAATTTGTTTTGGGAAATTCCATCCAGAGATGACTTTATTAAAATAATTAATCATTTTTAATGTATTCCTACGTCTAAACTTAGGAAATGTGATTAATTAAAGTGTATTAATTAAGTCGGATGTGAATCTTCTAGATAAAGACGAGGATCAACTCCCAGTTAATCTTAGCCTTTGATTATGTTTTAATCTTGGTTGTTGATATGTCAACGAGATATTATAAGAGGGAGCTCAATGGGCATTTGGAGAACACACTGAGTGAGAGAGATTTAGAGATTGAATTCTTAAGAGAGCAGCGCAGTAGTTGCTGGAGAGAGATCGAGTGATTTCTTTGCAGTGAGGGGCATGGATAACTGGCCAGAGGAAGATTTTCTTGATCCGGTGAATGCATTGCAGAGGAAGCATCGAGAGGTCCAGAGAGGCAGCGCAATGCTTCAGAGGGAATCCACAGTTTTGCTAAGGAGCAGTCAAGATCTAGTGCCAGAAGCCGGGGTGTGAGATCGGAGGGTCAAAGATCCGAGTTTCTAGGCAGCAAATGATCAGTTGGAGAGGTGATGTAGGTCCTAGAGGCTGTGATGCAGTGACAACGCAGAGGCGGTGTGGTGCAAGTCATCCAGAGCCCAGATTAGTGTCGGATCACCAGTGACAGTGTGAGATATTTTCTTACTACCTCTTTGCCAGTTTATTCTCTGTATCGGATTGCCAGTTTTGGCATTCAAAGATTTGTATTCAGAAAACTACTGCATAATAATAAAACCCTCAGCTGCTGCACCAGTT
Source organism: Pinus albicaulis (assembly GCA_034641835.2). Lineage (NCBI taxonomy): Eukaryota > Viridiplantae > Streptophyta > Pinopsida > Pinales > Pinaceae > Pinus > Pinus albicaulis. The sequence goes on from CM076575.1 coordinate 1,556,632,079, forward strand.
TTCCCAAATTGGGTTTTTTCGAGGACATTTGTCCAAAAATAATGGTGTACATGTGTGTTTTCATTTATTTTTATGCGTAGTATTTTGTTTTCGCAGTATTTTATGTTGTGAAGGATGTAGTAGATTTTATTTCGATATTTGTTGTGTAACACCATAAATAACTTGTTTAGTAATTAACAAGTGGGAGAATTTTAATTAGTTGGTGCAATAGGGATTCCGATTTAGGAATTTTCACATGGTTTTAGAGCGCAGGTGAAGTAGTAAGAGCTCAGTTGCAGACAAAAGAGGGATTTCGAAAGCACTGCGTAGGCAACAGTTCGAAAGCCTTGAGCTGCGCAGTCCATAGCCAGGAGGGAAATTTTTTGTGGAAAATTATTTCTCTAAGTGAATCGACAGAGAATAAGATTTTCCGAATCGAAATTTGTCGGTGGCAAAGGGAGCAACACAATAGTTTCCACACAGAGCAGATCTTCAGCTGGGACGCAGTTTTTCTGCAACAGTTTGCTAGAGCAGAAAAGTGTCAGAAGGGAAGAAGAGCACACACTGAGGGAATTCCTTCCTCAGAGAATTCCTAGCCAAGGAATTCTATTTCTCACTACAGAGCAGCAGTAGCTGGGAGCAAATCTACTTACTCCAGAGTGCGTAGAGCTAGTCAGTAGCTGCACAACGAGAGAGGAGGTAGTTTGACTTTTGGTTGGCAAGATGGCATCAACTGTGTTGAGAGATCAGGATCGGTTAGATGAAGCCTCCAACTATGGGATCTGAAAGGCAAGGATCTCCCTCCTTCTATATGAGCATGATCTTAAAACTTATATCAATAATGTGGTAGCTGAGCCCATAGATGCAGATCAACTTAAGACTTTTAAGAAGGAGATGACGAATGCCAAGAGGTTGATCCTCGACGGAGTGAGAGATCACGTTGTATCTGACATAGCAGGCAAAGGCACAACCAAAGAAATGTGGGATGCATTGGCCACGTTATATTAGGGATCTTCTGAGCAGCAGAAGATGTACTTGGAAGAAAAGATGAGATGTATAAGGATGCAGAAGGGGGAGCGCATAGACCTCTTCCTTACGAGGCTTTAGGATGTCCGGGATCAACTGGCAGTTGTAGGGTCAACGACTCAGCCTACGGAGTTTGTGAGATTAGCCCTGAACAACGTTTCTGAAGAATGGCAGGTTTTTGTTTAGAGCATTCTGTGCAGAGAAAAATTACCGGATTGGGAGAGGATGGGGGCTAATCTACAACAAGAGGAGATGAGGCCAGACTTGGTGAAGAGCAATCTAGAAGGCAACAACAACAGTGGGACAAAGGCAGAGGTAAAGAAAGAGGAGAATGCAACCCTTGCATCAAGGGGACAACAGGAGCAACGCAAAAGAAAGAAGGATGTTTCGAAGATCAAGTGCTTCCAATGTGGTGAGATGGGACACTTCAGTTTTCTGTGTCCTCTTCAGAAGAAGGATAAGGAGAAGGAGTTGGAGCAATAGGTTGCATCCGCAGAGATCGACAGGTTGTCCTCCAGATTGGAGGAAGAGTTTGCCATGATCACCGAGATACCTCCAGGGGTGAGGTGGGGTGATTTGGTTTTGTAGCCCCAAAGAGCTACAGGATGGGTAGGATCCTTGAGGAGTCCACCTCTTGGATCTATGCCTTGCTACGGGAGACCATGGTAGTAGTAGCAGGATGGAACCGTTTCAGTTGGTGCAGTCTGGTGCCAGAGTGACAGATGCAGTGGTTAGCAACATTGGGAACTGAGCAGTGCATAACAGAGTTGATAACAGTGCAGTTGGAACAGTGTTGAGTCAGCAACAACGCATAGAGTTTAGTGACAGTGCAGAGGCTTCAATGACAGCGCAGACGATAGCAATAGTTAGAACTCGGTTGATAGATGCATCAGACTGAACACAGTTGGTTCAGTATGATGGACATCTCTCAGTTGCAGCAACAACAAATGAGAGTGAGTTGCGGATGTTGCAGTGGCAGCAACAATAGAGTTGCAGTGCATATTAATTAGTTGACAACAGTTCAGCAGGGTCAGCAGTAGCACGAATGTAGCGCAAAGTTAGAGCAGCACAGTAGTTGGTGGGCAACAACAACCAAACATCAACAACACAACTGGGATGGTGCAAAAGTCAGAGTGATGCTTCAGGAGGTTGCAACACTAGAGCACATTCCTCGCTAAGAGGGAGTGTTGATTTTTTAGCATTGGATGTGCTCTAGTCTGGAGGTTTTTCAGAGAGGCTAGGACACATGCATTCTCCAAAACCCGTAAATTGTTTTGGGAAATTCCATCCATAGATGACTTTATTAAAATAATTCATCATTTTTAATGTATTCCTAAGTCTAAACTTAGGAAATGTGATTAATTAAAGTGTATTAATTAAGTTGGATGTGAATCTTCTAGATAAAGACGATGATCGACTCCCAGTTAATATTAGCCTTTGATTATGTTTTAATCTTTTCCATTGATATGTCAACGAGATATTATAAGAAGGAGCTCGATGGGCATTTGGAGGACACATCGAGTGAGAGAGATCTAGAGATCGAATTATCAAGAGAGCAGTGCAACAGTTGCCGGAGAGAGATTGAGTGATTTCTTTGCAGTGAGGGGCAAGGATAGTTGGTCGGAGGAAGATTTTCCTAATACGGTGAATGAATTACAAAGGAGGCATTGAGAGGTCCAGAGAGGCAGCGCAATGCTTCAGAGGTAATCCGTAGTTTTGCTGAGGAGCAGTCGATATCTAGTGCCAGAAGTCGGGGTGTGAGACCGAAGGGCCAGAGATCCGAGTTTCCAGTCAGCAAATGATCAACTAGAGGGGTGATGCAGTACTTGGAGGCTGTGACGCAATGATAACGCAGAGGTAGTGTGGGGCAAGTCATCTACAGCCTAGATCAGTGTCAGATCGCCAGTGACAGTGTGAGATATTTTCTCACTACCTCTTTGCTAGTTTATTCTCTGTATCAGATTGCCAGTTTGGGCATCCAAAGATTTGTATTCAGAAAACTGCTGCATAATAATAAAACCCTCAGCTGCTGCACCAGTTTTCCCGCATTGGGTTTTTCCTGGGACATTTGTCCAAAAATAACGGTGTACATGCGTGTGTCAATTTCTTTCATGTACAATATTTTGTTGCTGCAGTATTTTATGTTGTGAAGGTTACAGTAGATTTTATTTTGATATTTGTTGTGTAATGTCGTAAACTATGTTGCAGGAAACGTGGGTCCCACCCCCGTTTCACCCAAAAAACGAAACGAAAATGCGTTTCTGCGTACCGTGCGGCCTAGAAACACGTTTCCGATCGTACTGGCAACATTGCCAGTACGGCCGGAAACGCGTTTCTAGGCCATATGACCGCGTTTCCTTCCACTTAAAGCGACTTAAGTTGTGTTTTTTTCAATTTTTTTGGGTTTGCGTGCATTTTAATATTTTTTTAATTGTTTACTTTGTCTTTTGGATGCTTCTAGATGGCTATCTAAACTTATAAAAAGGCAATTCGCCTCATTCTCTCATCACACGAATTATGATTTCACATAACATTTCTTGAATGTCCTAAATTCTAATATATATATATATATATACATCGCGTTTCCTCGTTTCCAAAATTTGGGGAGGTCACGTTTCGTATCGTTTCCCGTTTCGGAAACTCATTTCTGTTTCCCCGTTTTGTGCAACTTAGGCCGTAAATAACTTGTTTAGTAATTAACAAGTAGGAGAAATTTAATCAATTACTGTAGTAGGGATTCCGATTTAGGAATTTTCACACAAAGCATTTCACTTTGCTCAAGTCCTTCTTGCTATCATTGTTGGATTTCCCTCTGCCCTTCTTTAGCTTACTAGCGAGGAAACATTCTCCTTGGTAGGACTCTTCCACTGTCGATCCTCGTCTTGAAGTTCCTCCTAGAAGAAATTATCCCACAACCTGGTCCAATTTTGAAGTGTCTCCCGTGACACTACTCCTTTGATGGATGGCTTCCATAGTGTCTGTACTGGTCATCTTGGTTTCCATGAGCTTCTCTTTCAGCTTCATCTTTCGGTTTTCATTCTTATTTTGAATTAGTGCTTTCAAAGATTCCCACATGTCATATGTGATGTCATTTCCTCATCGATGCGGGATCAAATGGTCCTTTACTGCATCAAAAGGCATTCTCCTGGATTTCACATCCCTCTTGTTGTTCCGAGCCAACTTTGTAGGATCTGCAGGTGGAGTGATCTTGGTATCAACAGATTCCCAAAGATCATTCTCCATCAAAATCAACTTGATTCTCTCCTTCGATGTGGAGTAATTGGATATCCAAACCAACCTATCCTTAATCCTCAACCCAGAGACCATCTTCTTTGTTTTTGCTAGGTCCTTAGTTGTCAAATTTGCAACAACTCTTCAAGACTATTGCCACCTGCAAACAATCACTTCAGCTCCCTCTTAGAGTTGTCATCTTGTAATCTCTGAACCAACTGCTCGTCAAGTTCAAACTTGCTCTGATACCATGTTAACATTTCATGCACCCCAGGCCTGGTCTATATTTCGACAATTACACACAATGAAAACATAAACACACTAAAATGCCTAACTTTAAAAAACAACTTGCACAACGGAAAATATGCCAACAATTAGATTATTCACAAAACCCAATTTTAATTTAAAAAGCAATTTCTTATTTTTCCTTCAATAAGAATCTTAGGGCTCCCTTACTAGGGAAAGTGGACCTTTACAACTCCTTGGAAAAGCCCAATACAAGAGACAAAGAACCCAATGAAATTAAAATAATAATAATAAAAAGGTTTGATGTAAAAATAGGGAAATATTGCACACCAGGGAAGGAAGGTTAGAAGGAAGAGATTTAATATTGATATCGTTAACTATATAAAGGGAACAAAATAAAAAAGAGCTTAACAATAAGATGTTTGGCTTCAACTTGTAGAAGTAGATGTCTGCAGCCTGCCTTTCAAATGCACTAAAAAAATCAGATTTTGAAATTGTCACCAAATGAGAATTAACGTATGCATGCCGTTTATCTAACATGGTTGATGCATAACAAGTTACCTCACCAACCACCTGTTTGTTCATCAATCAAATGAGAGTTAACATTGGTTGAAACTTTTAGCTTACCTCCCATAAATTTAGAAGTTTTTTTTTTGCTTCAAAAAGTTGTCTTCTTCTACACCTAGTACCAAGATATTTCAAAACTCACAAAAAATGTTTCCTATGGTTGATCCATACCTACAAATCACACCTATGGCTGCTGTACATCTGTCCACCAACCATTTTGCTTTTCCATTGTTGACCAATGACACCACTCTGCATACATTTAGGTTCGTGGTAAAAGCATTCGATGTTGCTTGAAGTAGAAATGATTTCCTCCACACTTTTTCATGAACCAAGGACTCAACAACAACAAGGAAATTAATAAATACAAAATCAACAAAAAGTATATTTAACACACTTCTCACCTTCTATATCTAGCCTTCTACTTGCTCCATCACTAGACTATGGAAGTTCCTCTTCCTTTACATTTTCAAGTCTATCCTTCTTTACCTTACCATCTGAACCAACAACTTTTCCTGCTTCTCCAAATGCATTCTTGGCATCCCTTGTATTGGTGCTACTTGCACAACATCACATAATGATTGCCCAACATTCTGCACCCGTGAAACCTACCAACATCAACTTGATTCAAATTTTAACATTCATTGATTTTCACATGCTTGCTCAATGCTCACAAAAACTTGATCTGTGTAAGAATTCAAAACCGTAAATGCTTCTTCTTTGTTTGCATATTCGACAAACAACTATTTTCTACTTTTTGAATTTTAGAGTTGTGGCCATTTCTTTTGGTTGACTGTCCCTGCTAGGTACTTATTAGGTGGTCTAGGTCAGCTTCTATTATCTAAATAGGACTTGAACCAAGAGATAAGATAGGCTATCTATTCGTAGTACATCCAAGTCACTTCAATGGCTCACCCTAATCGTCCTAGCCTCAAGATGGCCGTTTATTTAGAGTACTCTTTGTAACTGACATATGACATTATTCTCAAACCTCCATATACATGCAGGTACTGAATGCATAGCCTTAGGATCCCCCTTGGTCAATTTTGAGTAGGATTTTATTGGATTTGGGTTGAGATAAGTGTTATCGGAACGAGACCGAAATCGGCCACTTTGATCAGTTTGGTGGTCAAATCGGTTTGGTTCAAGGTGTGGAATTGGAAATGGTCGATTTAGTACTGAATTGACTGGTTCTATAATGGAACTGGTCAAATTGATATAGGACTGACCTTTTTTCACTGAATCAACTGGTTTTGTACAACTTCACCAAAGACATTCCAAACACAATTAAAAAAAAAGAATTTTTGATTGAGACAGCCTAATATTCAAGTCTATGGCTCTAGTATTGCTATGTAATTCATGGTAATGTTTAATGCTTTACTTTTCATTTTCAACCTTTTACTTAAATTCTTAACATTACCATGAAATGACTGAGGATGTTTGAGAGTCGTTCTGACCTCATTGGATTTCATATGGAGAAAGTAGAATTTTACATTTCACTCAAAATTCAACAGACTTAACAGTTTTTCAGGATTTTAGGATTGGGGGGATTGCAACATTTCCATTGGATTTTGTCATGTATGAGGGTATGGAACTAGTATTTAGTTAAGAACACCAAGCCCTCTATGAACCTTGTGTTGAAGTTTTTGCAACATTGGGCAGACATTATCCCACGGGATCATGCTGATTTGACTAGGGGGGAATGATACATTTACCCATGGGGCCATGCTTATTTAGCTAGGGGTGAATGTTTGGGGGTAGTCTTTCTCCCATTAGCCTTGGCATCTGGCTTGGGGAGATTGGCCCACGATGCTCACATTGCTTGCTTGGGGATGGAGTGATCTATTCTTTTATAGAGCGGGTTTGATTTGTTTATGTAATGGGGGTTTTCACCCATTAATGGAATAAACAATTCTAATCTAATGTTGAGTTGTAATGTAAACTCAATAAGTGAAGGGGTTTCTTGTGATGAGGATCCACCTATTGGGTCTTCACTCAACATCAAAGCTCTATATAAATAGACAAGCATGTGAGGAGACAAATCATCAACATGGCAAACTCATTGAATCCTTTCTAGTGGAGGAGAAATTTAGCTAAGGAGAAATTAAGGAGAAATCTTTCATCATTCATCTTCATCATCGTTTATGCTCTTGAAGAGGCCGCACTTGTGAATTTGTACAACTGAGTTTAACTAGCGTTGACTGATATGTACAACCAAGCTTGACCAGGTCGCATGTGTGGAAGATTTGATCGAGTTTGACTAAGTTTGACCGAATTTTTTGATCGAGTTTAACTAGTTGACCATAGACTATTTGACTAGCGTTGACCACAAGAAGGTTGACCGTAGGCTGCATGTGAGAGGGTTTGACCACAAAAAGTTGACTTTTGATTAGACTGACTAATGTTGACCAGAAATAGTTTTGATTGGGTTTGACTAGAATTGACTTGTAAGTTGGCACGGATTTCTAGACAAATTTATGATGTGTAAACCTTGCTGAAAAGACAGTTTCTCGTCAAGAAAATATTGTTGGGTTTTCTCCCAATGTTAGGTTTATCGGGGTAAAAAATATTGTGTCTATTGTGCATGGTTGTCTTTCTATGATCTTTATTATTTCCGCTGCACTTATAGTTGAGATTTTCTGTATAATAATTCAATGATGTCATTTGAAAATTCATAAAGAAATAATTATTAGATTAGAAAATTGTATTCTACTGCACATGCTTAAGAATTTCAACATGGTATCAGAGCTTTGTTGAAATCACCCATTGATTTCAACCTCAAATACCAATATTCAACAACTTGTTCAAATATTAAATCTCTTGTCATAATGGGGCCCAATTTTAGAGTAGAAGATAGGTTGGATGGTGCTACAAATTTCAGATCTTGGAAAACCACAATACTCCTAGGAGTCTTGGCTGAAAATGAGATTCAAAATTATGTCAAGGAAAATGCCTTAGAACCACAAGATGTTGAGGAGAAAACCAAGCATAATAAAAATGAAGCAAAGGCTAAGAGGATCTTGATAGATTCCATAAAGGACCACTTGATTCCACATGTTGCTGAGTTGAAGACTGCCAAAGAAATGTATGATGCCTTGGTGGGATTGTTCGAGAGTAAGAACAGTAGCAGGAGATTAGCCTTAAGGCATAAGCTCTGGCGTATCATGATGTCTAGAACAAATTTAATTTCCACTTATCTCATGAGAGTCTCCCAGTTGAGAGATCAACTTAAAGCCATTGGAGATACCATTGATGATGCAGAGCCTGTTACATTGACTCTTAATGGAATTCCTTCTTCATGGGATCCATTTTGATAGGGTATTTGTGCACGGGCTGAGCTGCCCAAGTTTGATCAACTTTGGACTGATTGTGTTCAAGAGGGGGCCAGATTGTTGTCCAAGAATAGCTTGCAGAGCCCTCGGGATGAAAAATCTAAAGCTCTTGCAGCCCATTCAAGGAAAGGAAAAAGAAGAAGAAACTTGATAAGAAAAATACGGGTGGAAGATCAACTTCAGCTCAAGATCAGAAGAAGGATCTTTCTAAGATCAGATGCTTCAAATGTCATACATTTGTTCACTATGCCTCCCAGTGTCCTTGGAAGATAAGGAAGGGAAAGCAACATGGATCAACAACCGATGTTGATGATGATGATGAGCATCTATCATAGAAGAAGACAAAAGAATCTAAACTTGATGAGATTGCATATGGATTTCATAAATAATGTTTTTTTTTTCTGCACTCTTACAGGCACACTATTACAGACAATAGTGATATTTGGTTGGTGGAAAGTGGTGCTTCTAGGCACATGAGAGGCTCACAAGATTCTCTCACAGATTTGATAGGAAAGGATTCAACATTGCAAGTGGAACTTGGAGATAATTCCAAGTATGTAGTTATAGGAGTTGAGACAACATCATTTTAGCCCGAGTCCAAAGATTCTCTACACATGAAAGATGTATTGTTTGTACCAGGATTGAAGAACATGCTCTCTATTTTAGTGTTGGACGATAAAGGTTACAAATTTGCATTCGTAGATGGTTAGGTTCTTCTATGGCCTAAGGGCTCGAGCATAGACTCAACATGAGTGATTGGTGTTCCAAAGGGAGGTGTTGAGAAATCTATGCTAGTAGGGTTTAGGGTTTGATTCCTCTTTCTTGATAATTACTTGTGAATTATGTTGGCCTCTTTTACTTCTTTATTAGTTTATATTTCATTAATCAATTACCAAATTATATGTGTATGAAGATCACAAGAACAAGAGGCACAAGATGCAGGCGCACAATCAGGGCAAAACCCCTATAAGGGGAAAACCCAGTGATGAACTCTTCCTTCAGTAGATTCAATTCAAGATGAGACACTTCTAGACTTCTTAGACCTAGACAAAGACCTCCTCCAACCACGAAGTCAACGGTCAACCCTTCCCTGCAATAGATGATCTTGACAAAATAGTCCAAGTGACAGCTTCCGAACAACAACTTTAGTCCAAAATTTCGGCCCCCCAGTAGCAGAATTTCGACCCTAGCTTCAAAATTTCGGATCTGTATTAGACATAGATTTTCGGCCCCAGCAATGGCCCAAAAATATTCGCACGTGTGAGAGAAAGATAGCCCAAAACTTCGACTTAGGGTTTCCCAACAAACTTCGTCCTTCTCTAGCTTCTTCGCTCTCTTTTTCTGCTTCTCTGTCTTATAGATCGAACTTGTTGAGTGAGTGAGTGAAATAGGTTGAATGCCTCTCCTTATATAGCCTTTCTGCTGGGTCAAATTTCCCTCATGTAGGCCGACTTCTTGGGGACAGGGCCGACTTGGTGTGGAGGTGACAAATTAACCTTTTTGTGTCAAAAATAATTCTTTTTACATGATACAAAAGCTAAAGAAGGGTCTAATAAAAATGACAGTGACTCTAATAACTCAAGGCAAAACCTAGAAGCCTTCAATGGAGGCTTTGACCTAGAAAACATTGGCCCAAGCATGAAACCCATCATTTAATAAGTCATTTTCTTTAATAATAATATATATCTTTTTTTGACAAGTACAATTATGAAGACAAAAGCTAGTTACTATTGATTTTTTTTGTAGCATTTGAAAATGATCTAAGTCTCAAATTTGGTGAGGAGGCTTGGACACCAGCATTCCAAAGAACCCAAAAATCGTTTGTGGAAATTCCACTTGGTTCATGTTTTATTAAAATAATTAATTATTTTAATGGGGAACCTAAGTCTAAACTTGGAAAATTAAATAATTAATGGGTATTAATAAAGCAAAGTGTGAATCTTCTAGAGAACGAAGATCAATTCAAGATTTAATCTTAGCCATTGATTAGACTTCTAATCTGGGCCGTTGATTTGTTAATGAGAAGATTATAAAAGAAGGCTTGAGGGTCATTTGGAAAGGAAGCTGGGCAAACACTAAGTAACCCAAGGGAAGTCGATTCTCAGAGCATAAAATTCGATTTTAGAGGGAGAGTTGCAGGGTAGAGGAAGCAGTGAGCTTCAACAGCAGTTAGAACTCGAGAAAGAAGGGAGCATAAGAGCAAAGAGGCAACACAGAGGGACAACGCATTAGTGACGCAGTCTCTGCACGGAGAAGGACGCAGAGGTGACGTAGAGAGAGATAGGGTGTCTCTCGGGTGTCGAAAGTTCTCCAGAGATGAGGATAAAAATTATCTTAGGCGCCTTCCTGTAGTTTCTCAGTTATTCTGCTAGTAATTCCTTGTAAAGAAATTGTTGCTGAAGATTAATGTATAAACCCTAATTTGCTACACTTGTTTTCCCACATTTGGTTTTTCCAGTGACAATTGTCCAAAAATAACTGTGTTGACGTGATTGGTTGTTGTGCTTGTATTTTATTGTTCTTTTCTTTATATGTATAAATGTGATAGCTACAGTAGAGTTTATTTCGAAATTTACTGAAGGGTTTTCATAAATAACTTATTGTGAAAATAAGTAGGAGAAATAAATCAGTAACTGCAGTAGAATTTCAAAGTTGAAATTTTCACATAGTATCAGAGTAAAGATCAGGGAACCGGATTGGTGACTCTGCAATGGAACGAAGTCTAGATGCCGCTGTAGCAGCAACTCAGAAGGGTTCATGCAGTTCTCTAGAGAAAAAGGAAAGCACAAAAGAAAGGATGGATCACAACATATCTGTATTGGCTTTCGGATTGGAAGAAGAATTCGCTTGCGTATCAAGCTCTACTTCCTCAGAGGTTTGGTGTATTGATAGTGGAGCTTCTGCACATATGACGGGGATACGAGAATGTTTCTCGAGCTACCAAGAAGAAACAATGAACTTCAAGATCACCATGGGCAATAAGGCGAAATGTACCCCTATTGGAAGAGGTACCATAGTTTTCCAAGCTGAAGTTGGGAATAAGCTTCGGGCTACTAATGTGCTACATGTGCCTGGGTTGGGGATGAACTTACTCTCTGTGTCTCAGCTGCAGAACAAGGGCTATGACGTATACCTCATTGGCAAATGAGTATATGTCAAACACCCAAGTTGGAAGAAAAAGGCACAAATTGGAGTCAGGAGCAACAAACTGTATAAGTTGCAGCTCGAATCTCCAATGGCATTGATAGGCAGCGGTAGTGAGAAGGATTTGAATGAGCTTTGCCACAGAAGGATGGGACACTTACACCATGGGGCTCTAAGAATTCTCAAAGAGATTGTCACAGGAGTTCCAGAACTGAGCACCAAGCGAGATGATGTATGCAGAGGATGCGTACTAGGCAAGTACGCCAAGGCAGCTTACCCCAGGAGCAACAATAGTGCTAAGAGTGTGTTGGGATTAATACACTCGGACATTTGTGGACCTATGTCCCACAAAGATCTTAGTGTTGCCGAGTACTTCGTCACCTTCATTGATAATCATTCTAGGAAAACTTGGATCTACTTTCTAAAGACCTAAGGATGAGGTCTTTGATCAATTCAAAGAGTTTAAGGCTATGGTTGAGAATTCGACAGGAAAGAAGATAAAAATATTGCGGTCGAATAATGGCGGAGAATATATTGATAAAAACTTCACTGAGTTCTGCGCAAGAGCCTTAAGGCATCAAAAGAGAGTGGACCGCTCCATATAATCCGAAGCAGAATGGAGTAGCAGAAAAGAAGAATAGAACTATTGTTGAAGCAGCGAGGGCAATGCTATATGATCAAGATATGCCCAAATTCCTGTGGGTAGAGGCATGTAGTACAATTTACAACTATGTATGTTCAGAACAGGATTCCTCACAAGGCACTAGGTAAGATTACACCAGAGAGTGTCTTCACTGGCAGGAAGCCAGAAGTAAGCCATTTCAGGATATTTGGTAGTTTGGCATACTGCCATGTTCCAGAAGAAAAGAGGAAGAAATTGGATCAGACTGCAGAAAAGGGATATCTGGTGGGATATAGCAAGAATGTTAAGGCATATAGAATCTACATTCCTGGAAATAGGAAAGTTGTAGTACGAAGGGATGTAAAGTTCATGGAGGACAGAGCTTTCAGGAAATCTCGGGAGATGCCTTCCAAAATGCAGTCAAAGGATGATCCACTAGTCCAGCCTCTTCGACTAGTCGAAACTAGCGCCAATGCTTCTCCAGGGCACAAGGATCTAGGAGTTTTATCTCAGGAAGATTAGCAAGAGGAGCAACATGAAGATCCACCCTTTACCAGCGGTAGGACGAGCCGGGAACTACTGCAGATTCTGAGGGACGCATAAGAGTTTGTCGGAGCTCCTAGAAATAAGAAGAGGCAGCGCAGGCAACCTGACAGGTACCAAGCCTTGGTGGCTTAGGTTGGGGAACCCTCTAGTTTCCAGAAAGCAACACAACATCAGGTATGGGTAGATGCAATGGTGGAAGAATACAACTCCATCATGACTAATGATGTTTGGGAAGTGGTTCCTAGGCCTTAGGATAGATCGATTGTAGGATCGAGATGGATCTACAAGATCAAATATGTTGCCGATGGCAGCGTAGAAAAATACAAAGCTAGGTTTGTGGCTAAGGGGTATGCTCAGAAGGAAGGGATAGACTATGAAGAAACCTTCACCCCAGTAGCCAGATATACTTTTATCTGATCCGTGATGTCCCTTACTGCATAGATGGGGTGGGAGATTCAGCAGATGGATGTCAAGACTGAATTCTTGAATGGGGTGATAGAAGAAGAAGTATATATCGAACAACTAGAGGGCTTTGAGACGCATGAGCAGAAGACTCATGTATGTAGGCTTAAGAAAGCCTTTTATGGACTTAAACAAACACCTAGAAATTGGTGCGGTGAGATTGATGGGTACTTGCAGAAGATGGGGTTCGTCAAGAGTGACGTAGATCCTAATCTCTACTATATGACAATAGGGAATGAGCCTCTAATATTGGTGTTGTATGTGGATGACCTATTCCTGACAGGCTCATCTAGGCTCATCAAGGATTGCAAGGAGAACTTAGTTGCAGAATTCGACATGAAGGGTTTGGGACTGATGCATTATTTTTTGGGGTTGGAAGTTTGGCAGCAGAGGGGTGAAATATTCCTTGGTCAAGGAAGATATGCTATAGAAATTTTGAAGAGGTTCAAAATGCAGGATTGTATACCCGTGGCTACATCAATGATCACCAACTGGAAGAAGATCGATGTATCCGAAGATGATGAGGTTGATCCTTCCTTGTACAGACAGCTCATAGGGTCCCTGATGTATCCAGTCAACACAAGGCTAGACATCAGTTGCGCAGTCAATACCCTCAGTTAGTTCATGGTGGAACCAAGGAGGGCACATTGGGTAGCAACCAAGCTTGTTCTTAGATACCTACGAGGAACAATCGAGCATGGATTAAGATACACCCACGGCAATGACATCAGACTGAGTGGGTTCACTGACGCAGATTGGGCTGGAAGTTCAGTAGATCAGAAAAGTACCAGTGGGTACTGTTTCAATATTGGATTAGGAATGACTTCCTGGTGCAGTAGGAAACATAATTCCGTAGTTCTGAGTTCAGCTGAGGTGGAATATATGGTAGTAATCACAGGACATGAACACTTATATTATACTTATATTGAAGACATCATCAGAAGTGACATCATCTTTTTGAAGATATCCTTTACCATCAAAGATCCAAGGTTTTCTACATTGGAGAATTCTTTCTAAGAGGAAGTTCCTAACTTCATCTTCATCATCATCAAGGAAGCTATTGGAAAGAGAAAGTCACCCTTCTTAAGTAAGTATCTATGACCTTATCTAAGTCTGTCAAAATGACTTATTGTATAGAGACAACAAATTGGTTGGGTCATCAAACTTTAGTGCATGGAAGAAGAGGACATATTTGAATCTAATTGAAAATGAAGTTATGGGCTACATTGAAGGATCTACAATTCAACCTTCCAAAGGAGACATTCTTGTGAATTTTTTTGAATATGCTCAAATAGAAACCCTACTGTTAAATTTCTGATTTACTTCTCCTACTTTCATTAAGTTATTAATGTGAAATCTTCAGCATTAACATTGAAGTAAATACATTAACAGTCTACACATACAGATCTAAACTGAATAACTCGCATAATGACAAAGTGACACACAAGGATTTTCTGGACAACTGTCCCCGAAAAAATCCAATGCGGGAAAACCGGTCTTCTAGTCGCTGGAGGGTTTTTATTATTGAGCAGAATCTAAGCACAACAAATCTGGGCACCAAACTGGTTAACCCGACAGAGAAATAAAAGAATGCAGCTATAGCTCTGTTCTCGAGATAGAAAGCTGACTAATTCACACCCTCAAATGGGATTTACAGAACTCAGTGTTTTCTGGTCTTCAGAAAACCCAATGCTGCTCTGAAGCCCTCTACGTCAGCCCTGCTAGCCGACGTTAGCCTCTGCGCTGCTCAGGAAGGGCATGCGTCACTCCACACTGGGTTACGTTGCCCTTGCGCTACCCTGGCTGGCCAGCGTCAGTCCTCCTGGGACTGCATCAGCCTTCTCTGGCACTGCGTTAGCCCTCCTGGCCTCCTGCTGCCTCTGCGCTACCCCTGCTGGGCTATGTCTGCTCTGCGTAGATGCTGCTTCCTCTGCGCTGCTTTGGTCTGCTGCTTCTCTGCCCTTGTTGCACTCTTGGCCTGGGATCAAACCATCCCTCTCGCCAATACTGCCCCTCGTTGCAGCTGAAACACTTATGAAATTCTTAGCAAACCACGCCCTAGAATTCCAGCTTAGTTTCAGTGCTTTACCATTGTGTGTGTTCTCCAACTGACCTCAAGCCCTCTTCTTATACTTTTCTCGTTGAAACATCGTGATCTAATCTTGAATCGACAACTAAGATTAGAAGATGCTTGATCTATGTGACTTAAGTCATTTTCATCACATGTTTAATTTAATTAACTTTAATCTTTTAATTTTCCTAAGTTAGACTTAGGGTCCTTAATTAAAAATATTAATTAATTAAATATCTCCTAAACAGGATGGAATTCTCTTAAATCACTTTCTGGGTCTTGGAGATCTCATGTACACTAGTCCCTCCACAAAGTTTGGGAGCTAGAGCACATTTGATGCTACCCCATCACCCCAAAATCTCAACACTTCCTCTTAGCGAGGAATGTGCTCTATCAACAATACTTCACCCCGAAGTTCTGCACTGATCTCTAGTGTGGGTCTCTGCGTTGATGCTTGGCCTGCTGCCCTTCATCACTAGGGTGCTGCTACTCTTCTGTACTGCTGCCCATGACGCTGCCATCGCCACTGCTACATTTGTACTGCAACTCCCTCTCAATTTGCTACATCGTGCTGCCAACTGCTGCATTGCAACTCAGTTGCTGAGAGTAAGCAACTGAAGTACTCCTGCCCAATCATTGACAGACAAGTTAGTTGGGCTGCATCTTCATCATTGAAGCTCCATAGGCTGCTGCTTTATGTTGACATTTGGAGTCTACTGCATTGCTGCAGCTCTACACTGTGTAAGCACACCTCCTCTGCACTACTGCTGCGCTGCCCTGTCCTCCTGAAGCATTTGCGCTGCTGTAGCTTTGCACTGCGTAAGCAACCCTGATCTGCGCTGCTGAAGTCACATCAACCCCTCTGCGCTGCTGCATTTGCACTACGTTGCTCCCTCTCAGCATCCAGCTCTGCCTCTGCTCCATCTGTGATTCTTTGCACCCACTGCTCCACTTGTCCTGCTATCGTCTTAAGGCCCCCGTAGCTCGTATGTGATTCAAGAGTTGGGCTGCTCAAGATCCCGCTCTTCATTTGTAGCAGCTCTATAGATCAAGATCGCCCCACTTTCGTGGTTCATGAGCGCTCATGGCTAGATCACCTTCGGAGCCATCGTCTGCTACAACGACCTTGGAGATGGAAGCTTCCTTATCCTTCTTCTTTTGAGGACAATTGCTGGCGAAATGTCCTAGTTCACCACACTGGAAACACTTGATCTTCAACAGAACACGCTTATTTCTCCCTTGCTGCCTCTTTGATGCCAAGGTTGCATCTTCCTCTTCTTCCTTCTTCACTTTGCTCGAACCGGTGCTGTACTGTCGTTTGGTCATCCGACGGATTTCCTCTTGTTGGAGGATAGCCCACATGTTGTCCCAGTTGGGAAGGTCCACTTTTCCCAAGAGACTTTGGACAAAAGTTTCCCAGTCCTCTATGACTGCATTGAGAGTAGTTCTCACCATGACATCGTCGTCTACCTTGACCCCCATGCCAGTCAGCTGATCCCCAATCGATTGTAGTCTGGATAGAAAAGGGTCGATCTCCTCTCCCTTGGCCATCATGAATAACCTCTGTTAGTTCTCCAGGAACATCTTTCTCTGGACGGATCTTCCTTCATACAATGTGGTTAGGGCTACCCACATCTCACGAGTCGTTGCCTTCTCGGCTATGTGTGGTACCACATGATCTTTGACCCCGTCCATAATGAAACGCTTGGCATGTGCCGCTGCTTCATCGTGCTTCTCCAGGAGCTTCGCATCGGTCAGTGTAGCCAAGACTTTCTCCACATGCTCCCTCAATCCATGACTACCAGGATTTTGGCCTTCTAGATTGCAAAGTGGACAAACCGTCCAACCTATCCTGATCACACAGTCCATGTGGCGCCATCTGCTCAGATATTTGTCGGAACTGATCCTCCTCTCTCTCCTAGAGATTCAGATCTAGGGTCCTTGGTGAGAAAGGCACCCTCGACTCCCTATGACCATTGACTCCCTCCCTTGGAAGTCTGCCAAATAAAAACGAATCAACTCTCTTCGATCCTTTGATTGATCTACATATCTCTTTGGCAGGAAATCTGCTGAGAAGCTGTTCTCCTCCCGCTCTTTGTCAACTTAGCTTAGGCTAAATTCTGCATCGACATAATTTTCACCCCACTAGCAACTGCTGAAGGTCTGTAGCTTCAGCTTCCGGATCACGACACTTTGCACAGTAATCAGCCTTTGGATTGCGTCACCCTGGCTGGCCTCTGCGTGAGCAGACTGGCCCAACGCAGCCTCTGCGCAGCACAGGATGCTCATGCATCCGTTTGGGTGGCTGTGCGTTGCCTCTATGTCAGCGCTCTGCGTGGCTCTGCTGCTTCTGCTTCCCTTTGTGCTGTGTTGCCCTCTTCGAGTTATCTGTTGCTGCTGCTGCTTTCTCTGCTGCTTTTTGCAGCACAGATTCTTCAACCTTCTTGCTGGAGATTCAATTAGATCTGTAATCGCTCTGATACCATGTGAAAATTTTTGAATATGCTCAAACGTAAACCCTACTGTTAAATTTCTGATTTACTTGTCCTACTTTCATTAAGTTATTAATGTGAAATCTTCAGCATTAACATCGAATTAAATACATTAATAGTCTACACATACAGATCTAAACTGAATAAAATGCACAATGACAAAGTGACACACAAGGATTTTCTGGACAATTGTCCCCGGAAAAACCCAATGTGGGAAAACTAGTCTTCTGGCTGCTGGAGGGTTTTTATTATTAAGCAGAATCTAAGTACAACAAATCTGGGCACCAAACTAGTTAACCCGATAGAGAAATAAAAGACTGCAGCTATAGCTTTGTTCTATAGATAGAAAACTGACTGATTCACACCCTCAAATGGGATTTACAAAACTCAGTCTTTTCCAGTCTTCAGAAACCCCAGCGCTGCTCTGAAGCCCTCTGCATCAGCCCTGCTAGCCTGCGTCAGCCTCTACGCTGCTTAGGAAGGGCCTGCATCACCCCAGACTGGGTTACGCTAGCCCTGCTCTGCCCTAGTTGGCCAGCGTCAGTCCTCCTGGGACTGCGTCAGCCTTCTCTGGCACTGCGTCAGCCCTCCTGCCTCCTGTTGTTGCCTCTGCGCTGCCCCTGCTGGGCTATGGTTGGTCTGTGTTGCTGCTTCTCTGCCCTTGTTGCACTCTTGGCTTGGGATCAAACCATCCCTCGCTGCAGCTGAAACACTTCTGAAATTCTTAGCAAACCACGCCCTAGAATTCCAGCTTAGTTTCAGTGCTCTGCCACTGTGTGTGTTCTTCAACTGACCCCAAGTCCTCTTCTTATACTTTTCTCGTTGAAACATCAACAACCGTGATCTAATCTTGAATTGACATCTAAGATTAGAAGATGCTTGATCCGTGTGACTTAAGTCATTTTCATCACATGTTTAATTTAATTAACTTTAATCTTTTAATCTTAAGTTAGACTTAGGGTCCTTAATTAAAAAGATTAATTAATTAAATATCTCTTAAATAGGATGTAATTTCTTAAATCTCTTTCGGGTATCGGAGATCTCATGTACTCTAGTCCTTCCACAAAGTTTGGGAGCTAGAGCATATCTGATGCTGCCCCAACACACCAAAATCTCAACAATTCTAGCATATATCAAACACACGAAGGGAGACATAAGATCTCGGAGGATTCTTATAGAATCCATAAATGAATCTCTCATTCCCTATGTATCAAATCTAGAATCCTTAAAAGAAATATATGATAAATTGGTGGAGCTATTCTCGAAAGGTTCTGTAGGGGAAATAATATCCTTGAGACAAAAATTATACAAATTGAGAATGTCAAGAAAGGAAGGAATAATTCCATATCTTATGGAGATTTTCGCAATACGTGATCAACTGCAGAAATTGGGAGAAGTAATGTCTGATGGAGAAATACTCACTATGGTACAAAATGCTCTACCTAAAGAATGGGGAAGTTTCACTTCAAGCATGGATGGGAAAGAAGAAGCAATGCCATTCCAGGATCTATGTAAGATAGAAGAAACAAGATTGAAAGCCAAAGCTGATACAGGATCAAGTGTAAGAAATCAAGCCTTGACAGCCATGTCCAGGAAGAAAGGAAGATTCGGTAAATTTGGTCCTTTGAATAAAAGAAGAAATATGGACAAAGCACGATGCTTTAGATGTACTAATTTTGGGCATTATAAACGGTATTGTCCTAAATCTAAAAAGGACAAGAGGAAAAAGGAAGAAGCCCATGTCACAAATGAAAGGGAAGAACCTGATGCAAAGAAATCTAAGAAAGAAGAAAGTGAAAGATCTCTATTATAATTGAGATCATCTTTCTCTTTAAGTGATTTCTGTTGGTTGTAAAATAGTATGATAGGAAGCAGTGTATATTAATAGCATCATGATAGAAGCATGGAAGGAGATCTTGAAGAAGTAGCTCCTGGGAACCTCACCGAAAACAACATTGATGGAAGATATTCATCTGGATCAAGGGTCATCATTCAATTATCAATATGGAGATGGGTGCTGACATTTTTCTATTGGAGTCCTCTCGGGATTCACTAACTAGAAGGAAAGCAAAAGGTTTCATCGGGAATTCTATCTTGCAGAATTCGGGGATTAGAACATGATGAGATATTGATGAAGCAGGTCAAGGGAATAAAGTTCTTCATTCTAATTGCTGCAGGATGACTCAAAGGAAAAAGGATGAGGTACATATAAACATATGCTAACACTGGATGCTGTGAAGTCATGTCATGTGGTTGTAGGTGATGAACTTTTATTTTTAAAAGTATGATCTATGAAAGGAAGATCTCTTCTGGTGCACAGGTTGCCATTAACAGATGAAATTAAATATGTCCTCATATGGAATATGAGGTGGTTGTATGCAATCAAGGAACTAGATATTGGAAGTTCCTGGGAATAAAGCTGTGTGGAGAAAGCAAGGAAGAGATCATGAAGTGCAACCATGTCAAGAGGCGGTTATCATCCGAAAGCCAAGAAGATGTGACTAGGAGATCTCCTGAGAAGACATGTGGACTCTTATAGAAGTATGGTAAACAAGAAGACCCTTGACAAAACATATCTTTACGAGATGTGTCAATCTGAATAGAGGATGCCGATGCCTACAGGAAGATGTCATGGTGAAAGATCATCACTAAGGTAACTCTTGATTTAAAAGTTTATATGTATATGTTTATCTGGATAAGTTTATGCAGGGCTATCAATCATGTGGAAGGATGTAAGATCCTAGGGAGATGGTTCAGAGGAAAGCAGCATGGCATAAAGGTAGATCAGATGAGAAAAACTGATGAATCACTTTCAGATAGTTGACATGACTCGTGGATGAAAGTGATGAATGATCTGTGCTCTATGAAGCCAAAAGTTGAAGATTCCTCAATGTCGAAATCCATGACATCGAGGGGAGGAATTCTTCATGAACAACTGGGTGTCTCACCATTGCTGCTGCAAGTCCCTGGTTGAGAGGGAGCCTGGTGGTAAGTTTCTTGTTTGGAAGAAACTTGAAGTATGTTCTTCCTAAGTTAAGAAGGAGTGACGTATATGATTCTCTAATTCATGTGTCATGCACTAGACCAGGACTAACAACCGTAAGTCTTAGTGAAGGCCATGAGGAGAGAATGGATAGACGCATCATTTTGGTCTTCACTTGGGAAGACAAAATGGAGGATTTGGTAATCATTTGGCATCCAATACTCTTTGAGAATGAGATAGGGCATTCAAGATAAGAGTAGTCGGGGATCAATATTCTTTTAGGGCTGGCTACCCAAGAGAAGAATAGTCCAAGAAGGTCATACTCTAGGAACACCTGGGTGGAGTATGTACCTTGGAGAGATAATGACTATGGTGTCTAAAAGTCATGTGTCTCGCAAGCATTGTAGCCCATTGTCTCGTTGAGAGATGGGGCTCTTAGTCAAGGCCTTGCACTAGCACAATGCTGGTTGATATGATGCTATATAGATGCGATTACCAATCCGATTCTTCTTATGAGATTCTTCAGTTTGAAAGTGACCATGTACCTGTATGAATACCTCCCTAGTTAAGAGGGAGTGTTGGAAAGTGTAACTAGGTTCGGTCTTCATATTGACTATGTAATTATCTATTTATGTAATGAAGAAGACAAAGATAATAAAATGTATTTTTGTTATGCTTGCCTCATTGGTTTCATGAGGAAGGTTTTAATTATAGGTCAAAAGACTTCTTCTTGATGTCTTTTAGGGATTTGTCATTTTGTCATAAATGTACTAATTAAGAGTCATGTATATGAAGAGCCTAGTCAAAGGAATATGCCTCAAGACCTTGTCATATAGCCGTGAAGAAAATGGATCAAGTATGATGCTCAAAACAGCCTCCATCACGCTGAAAGATAAACCCTACAAGTCAGCCTATAAGCTGTGATTATCTCGGCCTGCCCTGAGTCCGTAAGGTTGACCTAAATCCCTGAAGAAGTACACTATATAAAGGACTGTCTGTGGCTCATTTGAAGTGACAGAATTTGGAGAAGTCTGAATAAGGTATGTGAGTATAGGTCTGCGGTTTGGTACGAAGAAGGGAACCTATTCAACGAAGATAGAGAAGCTGTTTTTGGTATAAGTATCTTGGTCAAGTTATGTGAGAGAGTGCGAAGTAAAGGACTGCAATTGGAAGGCCAAAGGGCTACCTAAGTGAGAAAGAGGTCTCCTATACAATGCGGAAGAGGATGACTATACAGTGCAGAAGAAGGTGACTAGGAAACAAAGAAGGGAAGATTGCAAGGTGTGCAAAGGAGACTCGGTCTTCATAGAAGATATACACAGCGTGAAGAAGAGGCATTTCAGCAAGAGAAGATCTCGGTCTTGGGCATCAAGGGTACTGAAAAGAAGACAGAGGCTATATCAAGGAAGGGCAGAAAAATGAGCTCACTGTTTAGGGCTAGGAACTGAGCTTTCCTAGTGCTGGTGCTGAACAGTGCAGATCAGTGCAGGAAGCTGCAGGAAAGGAGTTATTAAAGGAGCATTGACAAGGTCTTGGAGGCATATAAAGGTCAAGGGTCTGTGTCATGGTCATGGTACTTGTCATCTGAAAGTTTATAAGAAGAATTTCTTGTGGGTTTTCCTCTCCGAGAGGGAGAGGTTTTGGCCCTGACTTGAAGAGCCCAAATTTGTGTCTCTTGTGTTTTTGATAATTGACTTGATGAAATACTTAATAAGCTAAGAAGAATAGACACAAGTAAAAGAAGTAAGTTCACAAGTAATTATTGAGCAGAGAATTTGAATTAAACCTAGTCCTACCAAATTCTCAACATGATCTACCACAGAAATTTTCTGCCTACACCATCTCTCTGGCACACCAAAAATAATTTCTGCTTCACCTATGACACAGAGCCAGAAGAGTTGTGTTCTTCCCAACACATAAAATGCTTAACTTAAGATTTTATTATGGATTTACATATACGGTATCCCTGTTGTCTGGAAAAATATCTGGACTATATATGAATGCGATATGTGCTTTTATTGCAGAGCTCCCTAAGACTGGTGCTGAACAGTGCAGATCAGTGTAGGAAGCTGCAGGAAAGAAGAAGTTATTAAAGGAGCATTGACAAGGTCTTGGAGGCATATAAAGGTCAAGGATCTGTGTCATGGTCATGATACTTGTCATCTGAAAGTCTATAAGAAGAATTTCTTGTGGGTTTTCCTCTCCAAGAGGGAGAGGTTTTGGCCCTAGCTTGAAGAGCCTAAATTTGTGTCTCTTGTGTTTTTGATAATTGACTTGATGAAAGACTTAATAAGCTAAGAAGAATAGACATAAGTAAAAGAAGTAAGCTCACAAGTAATTATCAAGTAGAGAATTTGAATTAAACCTAGTCCTACCAAATTCTCAACATGATCTACCACAAATTTTCTGCCTACACCATCTCTCTGGCACACCAAAAAATATTTCTGCTTCACCTATGACACAGCCAAAAGAGTTGTGTTCTTTCCAACACATAAAATGCTTAGCTTCAGATTTTATTATGGATTTACATATACGGTATACCTGTTGTCAGAAAAAAATATCTGGACTATATATGAATGCGATATGTGCTTCTATTGCCACCCCTGTGCTTGCACTTCTGCATCCCGTGACTGTCCATGAGTCTTCTTATTTGCACATTTGTCCTCCACCTCATGTATCGGGTTTTGTGCGTGCTTACAACTATGTTTGTGCTCTAAATTGCACCTCCACGACTTTGGCTACTCATGCATCCAGCAGGACTGCCCTTCTTGTTCCTACCCGTGCACTCACGTCTGCTAATGCCTTGCAAAAAAAAAAAAATCTGCAGAAAAAAATTACAGGTGCCTCTATCATTCAACTCAGCATTCTTTTTTCTGCTTCACGTTATCTCAATGTTATTAGGATTGAGTCAGTTTACCCCAAAAATCAGAACTGAACTGAAGCCTTACCGGAACAGGTAAAAAACTAGACACAAAATCTTGTGGAGTTGGTGAGAAAATGACGTTGGTGAAACACTTCCTCTCCCATTGGGCGAGTGTCTACAAATGTGTGAGAGAGAGCTATACTATATTACTATGACCTGCCTGGGGCTGTCCCTCTTCCTATATTATATATAGCCCCTTACTGGAGAAACCTCATTTCAGGGCTTTCACCCTAGCTCTGGGTGGTTGGGATGTGGTTATTCTTCATGTTTCTTTCTCAAACTTTGTTATGGATAATTTTGGGTGATATCAGATACGATAATTAACGCACATACAAAATAGTAGAATACTTACAAAGAGAGAAGATAAGATACTTTTATTAATGTCCAACAAATGACCACAAAAGTAGGTCAATGAGACTAGAGGATACATCCAGTAAGAGTACAATGTGGGAGTGCCATGCTCTGGATCCACCTAGAACTGATCCCTTTAGTGTTCTGGACATGCGTAGACTGATGTGCTATTCGGCACCTTTGAACCGGTCTTAAGGATATTGATCGGTCTCCTCTAGTGGGCTGGGGGGAGACCGGACGTCTCGACTCTCACTACTCAACTATCTGAGGCATTCTGGAACTGAACTTGCCGCTTATTGCTTTTATCAGTCAGATCAGCCTGAAAGTATGATGTGATTGTCAGATCGTGTCACCCCCATGTGATGCAGCGTATGGAGAGAGAGAAAATGAGAGATATTACTGGATTGTATTGAATATGGTGAATACCAAAACACACTGGGAGAAAATGTTCCATGCAACCGCTCTATTATTTAAGACATAATCTATATTTAACATGACATGCAACTTTTTTAATCCTAGTCACTTTATTAAACTAAGTACATCTTAACTTTGTTAAATTATTAGACTACATCAAGTTATCAACATATGGCCATTACCATTTGCTAACTTTAACAACCTTCACCCTAAAGTAGTTCGCATAAATTTCTAAAGTCCTTTGATAGTCATGAGTTGTAACATACTTTGAGTGATTACTTCCTTAATATTATTTTAAGAAAGTGGCTATCGTAGCAGGTGGCTCTCTTCATTCATTAAGCAAGATAACTTTTCCAGTCAGTGATCTGACGGGGTTATATCTTGAAGTTCACATACCCTATTCCTCTTTAGGAACATTATCAAATTTCACAAGGAGTTTACATACCCTATTCCTCTTTAGGAACATTATTAAAGTTCACAACAACTTGCTGTCTCTTTGATTGCTATTGCATATCATACATTTTCAATTGCAGTTTCCCCTTATATCCAGTTCCATTTTACCTGAATGCAGAAGTTATTGTAGGCATTGAGGCTGCATTTAATTGATTGACTTGTTTAGCTACTTTCCTTGAGAAAGGATATGGTTCCAATTGCCTTTAGATTTCCGATTTCAATTGCTGCATGTAGATATCTTTGTCATTTTGTTTCCTAACAAGTTTCTCTATACTGGACTGAAAATTCTAGTCTGTAATCATAGACTTGAGACCAACAATCTCCTACTTATTGTCTGTAACAAACTGAAACAGTCAGGTTTTTGGCATAACGGTTCCTGCTTAATCTGCAGGCTTAATCATAGTATCTCCTTAGATTTTCAATTCTACAGTTATGGAGATTATGACAGTTCTGTCTTATTTTCAATTCACTTGCTACTTTTGGCTGGTTTAGGAACTTGATGGAATCTCACTTGTTATTTTATCTGTGGTTACTCTGATAAAATTTATTATAATTTAATGCACACTCTCAGAAATTCCCAACATCGTTAATTATGCTATCTTCATAAAAGGTTTTATTTTCTGAGTCATCGTAACTTTTGCTTCTCTCATGGTCATGTTTGCTGTCATTAAGGTTTGTTTTATTGTTTTGAGGAAGATTTTTATTTTGACTAGATAATAGTTGTTTTGCTTTTCTTTTTATGTAACCTATTATTAAGACATTGTTGTTGTGGACAGATTTGGCGAATTTTACCGTTGGGAAGTCTTGTTAACCAATTTATGAAGGCTTTTACAGACCATCGCGACTCTGAAATTCTTATTATAAGGTATGGTATCCTTTGTTGAAATGTATTTGGCTGATTACTTTGCTATATGGTACCATCATGGAATGTTAAGTTTTGTCACTTCCTTTAAGAGAGTTGGCTCAGCTAATCTAAAAATTTGTGTTTGTAACAGCCATTTTTCACTTCTACTTGGCTGTGCAATACCTATATGGATGTCTGGTTACCTCAATGATCGGCCTCTAGCTCCATTTGCAGGAATTTTGAGTTTAGGCATTGGAGATACCATGGTATGTGATTTTTGAAGTCATTAATTTGCTATAGAAATTATATATGATATGGTCTTGAATTTTACAATTAGTTGATTTTTATAGAAGCCTATGATGCAGGAGCATCCACAAGTTAAACTCACCTTTGACCTCTTTAGGTCAAAACCCATTTACTATGGGAGTTGGTTCCCTAATCTACTTTCGAGGGAAGTTGTGTTCCCTAAGTTATTTGAATTGTAACCATTAAATTAGATATAGTTAAAAGGAATCAAAATTGTTAGGAAGTTGGCCGGATGTTATTAGTTCCTATGTAAAAGGGATAAATTAGATAAATTTGGGACTTGGTTAGAGAAAGTAGGAAGTAGTTTTGTGTTGTTAGATTTGAACGAGAATTCTATTAAAAGAATTATCTTATGTAATAATCAAATTTTTTAGAGAGGAGTGAGATTTGGAGAGATCGAGAGATCTGTGTAAAGGGATTGTGCACAATTGTGAAATAATTATCATCCCCTTTATTCAAATTTCAGTATTCATTATCGAATTCCTCATGTGTGTGTTATAATTTGTGTATGTATGAGGTTTACCTTGTTGCCAATTAACAGACAGAGCACAGAGCCGAGACGGAGTTTGATTGCTAGGGCAAAGGCCCACAAAGCCATACTTAGTCGATTATTGAAGTTTTCTTGTCTTCGTATATTGATAGGGATGGGAACCTTTCCTTGTCAAATCAATCCTGTCTAACACTTGGTCATCAACCATCGGAGTGTCGAAATCTCTTATACATTGGCAATCAAACATACGGGCAATCTGACGACACTCCGTTAACTAACGGAACCGGAGAGAGAAGCCTTTTGTCGCCTGTTGTCCTATTTTCCGCCACCATTGACTGGGAGCAAAGAGAGTTGTGAAACAAAGCGACGAGTTACAAGCAGGGTCTATCAGCTGTTCGAGTCGATAGACGAAAATAAAGTTTGTCAACCTCTCTCGTCTATCTCTGAGTGCCCACCACCGAGTGCTCCACCGCCAACTCTTTACCGTCGAAGACTGCCAAGCACATATTGCTAACATCCTGTGGGCGCAAGTTCATCAACTAACATCGTCGACAAATGAAACTTTTTTTTTCGAGTGTTATCCCATTGTTGGGATCGGGAAATCAGAGTTTGCTCGGTAAGTGATAATTGGTAGCACCTTTTGACTTTAGATTATACTCCGCACCTGCATAAGGAAAATTTGGTGTTTTCTGTAGATTGTTTTGATTGCACATTTGAAGGGGGGACTTCAGGGTTTGTTGTAAGACTAAGGAGGCATCAACAATGGTATGAGAGCAATGTAAAAACAAAAAAAATGGCAAACTGAGGAGCAGTGAGACGAGCAACTCGAAGAGCAGGCAGAGGATGGCCTGTAGTAAATACGACCTTACAAGCGGAGGTGAGGCGGCTACAAGAGAGGATGATAACGAGGTAGACTGTGTACAGGAGAGGATCTGACACAAAAGATGCCAGTGATGCAGGGGAAGATTCTTTCGGTGAGGAATAAAGAGAAGAACCAACAAAGGAGAAAATGCTAAAGATGTTTGCTAAGATGTCTACTAGACCAAAACTGGAGGTACTAGTGTATGAAAGTATTTTGAATTTTGTTGACTTAATGGATTGGATTCATGCGTTAGATAAGTATTTTGATTATGAAGATGTTGAAGGGGACAAGCTAGTCGAGTATGCAATGACTAGACTCAGGGGCCATGCAACTCTATGGTGGGATGAGGTACAGACGAAAAGAAAAAGGAAAGGAAAGGAAAAAATTAAATATTGGGATAGAATGGTGGAAAAATTTAAATATAAGTTCTTCCCCGAAGATTATCAAATCAATCTTTTTAAACAATTACAAAGGCTTAGACAAAAGTGTATGTTGGTTAAAGAATACACTGAAGAGTTCTACAAGTTAAATGTTAGAGTTGGTCATTTAGAAGATGATGTTGAGAAAGTTGCTAGATATATAAATCGTTTGAGATTTGATATTCAAGATGAAATCAATCTATTATCCTTGAAAACTGTTGAGGATGCATATCAAGTTGCCTTGAAGGCAGAAGAAAAGATTGCTTGAAAGCAAAGCCAAAGAAGTCGAGGAAGGAGTCTTGCAAGAAGCACATGACAACAAAGTGGAAGAGGAAGAGTCAAGTTTGCAAGAGAAGGTGTTGATTTTTGTGTAGCATTGAGAGGTATTCCCGCATGCCAAGAGGGCTCCTAAGTTGGCCTATAAAATCTATGAAAATTAAAATAAAATAAATTTTATTTTGGGTTTCATGTACGCTCAAAAGGGACAAGTTGCCCCCCAACTTGAAATGGTGTGTCCCTTAGGTTAAATGCACCCATTCAACTTATATATATACACATAATGTGAAACTTCATTTGATCACTTACTCAACTTATATATCTCTTCTATAGAAGATGCTCGTGGGAGCAGGAAAAGGATGAAATGGCTAAAGTTTGGACTTGGTTTTTGGTACAAATTTCTAGACATTTTATTGTAAACCTTGCTGAAGAAAAATTTCTCCTAGAAGAAGAGTTGCTGAGTTTTCTCCCAAGTTTGGGTTTCTTAGGGAAAATTTTGTTGGCTCTATTGTGCATGGTTGTCTCTTTATGATCTTATTTGTTTCTACTATTTTCATTGCATCATTTTTGATATTTTATGTGTAGATTTCTTAGTGATATGAGTGGAATAAGAAGAATTAATTGAAGATCGTTAAAAGTAATTATCAGATCAGAAAATTGGTTTGTATTGTGTTTCTTGTAGAAAAATCAACATGGTAGCAGAGCATGTTAAAGAGTAGCCATTGAATTCAGTGTGAAGGACATCATTCGTGGAGAAAATTAACCCAAGAGGAGCCGCAACTGTCTAAGAGAGGTTGAGTTTGGAAGTCTAGGACTGCAACAAGCAAGGAAAGTTTGCCAAGTTTTTTTGAAGGGAGGCCGTAGGGCCACTTGCCTGTAGCAGAAAATTCAACGGATGTTGCGGCTAGTGAGGAACGAAATGCAAAAGAAAGATGCAACATATGTTTCTAAGCTTCATATTTGAAGTGTACTCAAAACAAAATTTTCATCAAAATGTATTTTTACGAATAGACAACCAAGGGTCTAGTCATGCTAGATTTCATGGTTCACTTTAAAGTGACAGAAGCACTAAAACAAAGGAAGTTGTGATGGTGGTTTGACCAACTAAAGGCTGAGAAGGTTCACATATATTCTTGGTACCTTTATCTTGGCATTCCCCAGGCAATCACACACGAAATACAACCTAAAGTTTCAGAAAGGTGAGGGGATTGTATTAGAGTTAGTTGATTGTTGTTTGTTATAGACATGTAAACAAAAAATATATTTCATTTGACGAAAAGGAATAATGAAGGAGACAAAGAACACAAGAAGGAGAGTAGCTTGAATTTCGACTGGCAACTCAACCAAACAGGCAAGAATGTTCAGGGGACTAGTGATTACCAGTCCAATCCCCATGAAGTGAAATGAGGCTCATTTCCATACCAAAGTTGAATTGCATTCGGGTTTGGAGTTGATCATCAAATTGTTTATGTGACATTGTTTAATTTTTGTGCTTTTGAAGTCTTGACATTGTTGTAGGTTCCAACAGAAATGTACTCATGGTGAGCAGGGTTCCCATGGTCCTAATGCTTTACCAATGAGTATATCCAGTATTAGGTCTGCAGAGAATCAATGGCACTCTATGAGACTTGAACTACTAAGAACTGGTTGTATAACACATTGGAAAATATTTTCTATCATGTTTTTAGGGATCAAATTGATTTTGAATTGGAAAAGCTTAGGGCTCAAGTGTAACTCTCTACTTATTAGGCACCTATGTTCTCACCATGGGTTGTTAGGTTTGCACTGTTATCTTACATATTTTCAATCATAATTTTGAATTGGCAAAGCTGAGGGCTCAAGTGTAACTCTGTGCTTATTAAGCATCCTTGTCCTCACTATGGCTTGAGTATTAAGCATCCATGTTCTCACCATGGCTTGAGAGCTCTGCACATATGGATTACATATTCTCAGTCATGATAATATATATCTCCAATTCCCCCCATCAAAAGGATCCAATATTGGAGAAATCATGATCTTTATCTGGAAAGGAAGTAATAGTGAGTTGCATTGTTATTACAAGTATTCATGTACAACTATGTTACAACAAAATCGTGGAGTTGTTCGTCAAAGGAAGGAGATAACAACAACGTAAGGCCTGTAAGCTGAGTCATATTAGGACTGTGGATTTGTTACAACTAG
This sequence comes from Pinus albicaulis, assembly GCA_034641835.2. Classification (NCBI taxonomy): domain Eukaryota; kingdom Viridiplantae; phylum Streptophyta; class Pinopsida; order Pinales; family Pinaceae; genus Pinus; species Pinus albicaulis. The sequence goes on from CM076575.1 coordinate 1,556,662,296, forward strand.
GAGTGTGGGCTTGAAGGGATAAGCTCAGACCTAAGAAGTTGATCAAGGAGTCTGCCAGGCAGGCCACAAGTTGACTATGATCAAAAGGAGCTAATCTCTGTGTGAGCATTGGAGGCAAAGGACAACCTAGTACAAGAGTTTAAAGTCCTAGGGTTTGTGGCATGAAAACTAGGAGTATTAAATGCAAATGGAGTTGGTGTGATGCATACTTGGTTTATCCCCTTGATATCATGTGGAATGACTTTGTGTTGATGCTAGTTTGTAAGCCTTTGGTGTGGCTAGTTAGCTCAATGAATCCGCAGAATGAAGAAACCCTAGCTCTCACAATTCATGCAAGAAATGGGAAAGGAAAACAACATGCATTAGTAGTTGATTTTGAGGACAAGGATGAGCATCCATCTCATAAGCAGTCAAAGGAATCCAAGCTTGATAAGATTGCAGATGGACTTCATTAAGGAGACAAGGATCAAGAAGGAATTGACAATTTCCTACAACCCTCTACATTTTCTTCCTTAATCAAGAGATAAGTACTTCATATCTTTCTTCCTTGATTATTGTTATTTTGGTGAGCCTCTTGTATTTGTATTTTTTGCTTGGTTATAATTCTTTCTTCCATGGCCTCCTGAATAAGGTTTGCTGGGACATCGTGAACGTTGCCAAAGCAATGATTCTGGCAACAGATGGTGGCATCGAGAAGAACAAAGCAAGGCTTGTGACAAGAGGGTTCTCCCAGTAAGAGGGAGCAACAATAGCAGAAAGATCTACTTACATGACAGAGGGAGCAACAGTGGCAGAAGGACTAGCTCACATGATAGAGGGAGAAGCCATGACCAAGGTTACTTTGGGAGTAGGTGCGGAAGCGAGAGCAAGGAGCGACATTTTCAAAATCTCCCGGTTCGAGAGCGAATCAAGAGCGAATTTTTATATATTTTGATGCATATATGTCAACAAAATCACGTAGAATGGCGAATTAGATATAAAAAGCATAAAAGCATGGATTGAACCATACAACATCAATCATCTAGAAGCTATAATTTTCATCAACCACGTCCACAAGTTAATAACATACACATATCTAGTCTCATGATTCATCAATGTTAAAGTTTCAAGCTTTCAAAATTCGATATATAACATTTATCATCATTGATCACAAAAGTTGTATCTTCTACTTGTAACCATTACCATTATGAAGTAACCAAATGATAACAAAGAAAATCTAACATGAAATGAAATGTTTCAAATTTCAACTTTCACGAAGCATCATATTCATAATTCATTACCAATGAGTTATAAATTCCGACTTCAAACTTCAATCATAAATTGTCATATATTGTTTACAAAAAATACCATAATAAATATGAAAGATTCAATAGTTAAAAAAAGTACTAGAGACTAGAAAAGACAAGTAAATCTATCATCTTCTGCTTGATTGTCTTGCCATGAGAAATTTCTAATTTCTTGTCTCGTGCTTTATTGGGAGTCTCGTCCTGCATATTTGAACGACCTTGGTGCTCCTGATTAAATACAAGTTCCATACCCTAGTACCCTAGGTGCTCTTGATTATTTGGAGTCTCCCCCGCATAGAGGGCTTGGTGCTCTTGATTAAATACAAGTTCCATACCCTAGTACATGAAAAAATCCAATGGAAACATTGCAATCCCCCCAACCCTGAAATCTTGAAAAAATGATAAGTTTGTTGGATTTTGAGTGAGATCTAAAATTCTACTTTCTCCATATGAAATCTAATGAGGTCGGAATCACTCTCAAACATCTTGAGTCATTTCATGGTAATGTTAAAAAATTGAGTAAAAGGATGAAAATGAAAGATAAAGAAGAATGTCACTTTTACTTTAAGAATTTAACATTTTCATGAATTGCATATCAATATTAGGGCCATAGGCAAGTCTAGCTTAGAGGAGAAGTCTATTCAAGACCATGTGCAAGTCTAGAGGTAAGTGCTGCAAAGTCGCAATTGATAGTGGTAGTACTGATAACTTAGTCTCCATTGAAATGGTAGAGAAATTGAATTTGAAGAAACCAATGCACCCTCATCCCTAAAAGGTATCTTGGTTGCAAATGGCCATAAAGTTTTAGTCAATGAACAATGAACATTGTAAGGTGGATTTCCAAATTGGGAAATATAAAGATGAAATTATGTGTGATGTGATGTCGATGGAGGTTTGCCATGTTTTATTGGGGAAACCATGGCAATATGATAGGAAAGCCATCCATGATGGCAGACGAAACATGTGCACTCTTGAGAAAGATGGCCAAAACATACCTTGTTGCTTTTGCTAGATGTAGCAGCCAAAGATGGAGCTGGTCCAAGTGTAGTGCTAATGAGTGGGAAGGAGCTGTTGCGAGAAGTAAAAAAGAGGTGTATTTTGCTCTAATTGGGAAGACTCAAGTAATTCTTACAAGCACCAATTTAAATGACTTTCCTGAAGAAATTAGAAGCATGCTGGATGAATTTGTTGACATCATTGTTGATGATTTACCAAACAATTTGCCTCCTGTTAGAAGCATCAACCATCGCATAGACTGGATCCCAGGATCCAATCTTTTAAACAAGGCAACCTATTGAATGACTCTACAAGGAAATGGGGAGATGAAGAGGCAAGTTCAGGAGCTAGTAGATAAAGGCCTTATCAAAGAAAGCTTGAGTCCTTGTGTTGTACCAAAAATGCTCAATCCGAATAAAGATGGTGGATGGAGAATGTGCACTAATTCCAAAGCTATAAACAAGATTACAATCAGGCATAGATTTCTACTCCCATGTATTGATGAATTGATTGACTATTTTAGTGGTGCTAGATATTTCTCAAAAATTGATTTAAAGAGTGGGTGCTACCAAATATGAATTAGAGAAGGGGACGAGTGGAAAATTTCCTTTAAAAATAATCATAGACTATATGAGTGGCTTGTGATTCCTTCGGTCTTACAAATGCACCCAGTAGCTTTATGAGATTGATGAATGAAGTCATAAAGGAGTTTATAGACAAGTTTGTGATTGTGTATCTAGATGACATTTTAGTGTACATCCAAACAAAGGAGCACCTACGACATCTCAAGTTGGTTTTGAGTACTCTGCAGCAAGAGAAATTGCTGATAAATTTAAAGAACTGTAGCTTCATGAAAAACAAGTTGGTGTACTTGGGCTTTTTTATTTCAGAGGATGGGCTGAAGATGGATCCGAACAAGGTGATAGCGATAATTAACTGGTTGGTTCCAAGAAACTTGTTTGAGGTAAGGAGCTTTCACGGTCTTGCTAGTTTCTATAGAAAATATATAAAGAATTTCAACAGTTTGTGTGCACCTATTGTTGAAACTATCACGGAGAATAATCATACATTCAAGTGGACTTTAGCAGCAAACCACAATTTTAAAGTGTTGAAGCAAAATATTATGGAGCAACTTGTTTTACTGTTGCTAGACTTCAAAAAGTCATCTCAGATTGAAATTGATGCTAGTGGAATTGCTATTGGAGTTATGCTGAACCAAGAGGGGTGACCAATCGCTTATTTTAGTGAAAAATTAAATGAGGCAAAACATAAGTACTCTTTATATGATAAGGAGTTCTATGCTATTGAGCAGGCCTTGAAGAAGTGGCGACATTATATCATGCCAAAGGAAATTGTTTTGCTTACAGATAATTGTGCTCTGCAATATATAAGCAGCCAACCAAAGTTGAACCAGAGACATGCCAAATGGGTGGAATTTTTGCAAAATTTTACTTTTGTAATAAAACATACTAGTGGGTCATCAAGCAAAGTAGCAAATGCTTTAAGTAGGATTAATTTAATTCTACAAGAATTTCAATTCCATGTTTTAGGTTTGATGAGCTCAAAGAAATGTACAAAAGTGATGTAGATTTCAAAGAAGCCCATGCAGCATGTGAAAACTTAGTGAGCATGAATTCAAATCCATGGTCAAGTTACATGATGCAGGAAGGTTTGTTGTTTAAAGACAATAAACTTTGCATTCCTAGATGTTCCATGAGGGACAACTTGATCAAAGAGAAGCATAGTGGAGGATTGGTAGGACACTTTGGAGTTGACAAAACTTTTTCTGTACTAAATTCTTTTTATTATTGGTGAGGAATGCAAGCTAATTTGAAAAAATTGTGGAAAGATGCAGAATATGTCAGCATGCAAAGGGGAGGAGTCAAAATGCAGGATTGTATCAACCATTGCCAATTCCCAACATGCTTTGGGATTCTGTCAGCATGGACTTTGTTTTGGGTTTACCTCGGACACAGAGAGGTAACGATTCCATTTTTTTTGTTGTGGATAGGTTTTCCAAAATGGCACATTTTATAGCTTGTACAAGAACTATTGATGCAACTAGTGTGGCAAATTTATACTTTAAAGAAATTGTAAGATTGCATGGATTTCCCAAAAGCATTGTATGAGTCAGGGAGATAAGATTCGTTCGCCACTTTTGGAGAACTTTATGGAGAAAACTAGGCACTAGTTCAAGCTTCAGTTCAACTTATCACCCCCAAACAGATGGGCAGCCAGAGGTGGTGAATAGAAGTCTTGGGAACATTTTGAGAAGTTTGGTGAATGAACATCCCAAGCAGTGGGATCATATACTTGCTCAAGCCGAATTTGCCTACAATGACTCACCTAACAAGAGCACAAGGATGTGCCCATTCTAAATATTGTATGGAATGCACCCAAGGGGGGTGTATGAATTAAGGAATTTGGGAAAGCATGAGCTTAGAAATGCAGAAGGTGAATATTTTGCAGTCAGTATGTTACAGGAAAGAGTCAAGCAACAATTGTAGGAAAGTAGTTGCAAGTACAAACAACAAGCAAATTTGAAAAGGAAATAGTTGGATTTTGAGGTTGGAGACCTAATAATGCATATTTGAGGAAGGGAATGTTTCTTGTGGGAACATATAATAAACTTAAGCTTAAGAAATTGGTCCATAGAAAATTACGAGAAAATTTTCTTCCAATGTCCCTGAGTTATAACTTCCTCAGGACATTGAAACATCACCAATTTTCAATGTGGCAGACCTATACCCCTTCAAGGAACCAGATAGTGTTTTAGCAGATGCACCTATAGTTGATGAAGTTCAGACCAGTAAGTGGAAGAAGCAACTGCCCAAAGTAGCTCCAAAATAAATTGAAGCAATCTTGGGTCAAAAAATGGTCAAGAAAACTAGAAGTAAGGAGTATCTTCAGTATCTAGTCAAATGGAAGCAACAACTAGTTGAAGACGCTACATGGATGACCGAAGCATATATCATCAAAATGGAACAAGCGTTGAGAAGCTGGTGCAAAGTTCTTTTCTTCCTTGGGAGTCTGATGCAAGAGCATCCACAAGTCAATCTCATCTTTGACCTCTTTAGGTCAAAACCCATTTAGTAAGGGAGTTGGTTCCTTAATTTATTTTCAAGGGAAGTTGAGTTGCATAAGTCACTTGAATTGTAATCATTAAATTAGATATAGTCTAGAAGGAATCAAAATTGTTAGGGAGTTAGCTAAATGTTATTTAGTTTCTAAGTAAAATGGATAAATTAGATAAATTTGGGATTTGGTTAGAGAAAGTAGGTATTAATTTTGGGTTTTTAGATTTGAACGAAAATTCTATTAAAACAATTATCTTATGTAATAATTAAAGTTTTTAGAGAGGAGTGAGATTTGGAGAGATTGAGAGATCTGTGATTCTGTGTAAAGGGACTGTGCACGATTGTGAAATAGTTATCATTCCTTTTATTCAAATTTCAGTATTCAATATCGAGCTCCTTGTGTGTGTTTTATAATTCGTGTCTGTATAAGGTTTACCTTGTTGTGGATTGATAGACAAAGCACAGAGTCGAGGCAGAGTTTGATTGCTAGGGAAAAGGTCCACAAAGCTATACTTAGCCGTTTATTGAAGTTTTCGTGGCTTCATGTATTGACAGGGACGAGAACTTTTCCCTGTCAAATCATTCCCGTCTATGTCTTGGCCATCGGCCATTGGACTGTAGAAATCTCTTATACATTGGTGATCAAATGTTTGGTCACGATTCGGCGACACTTCATTAACTAATGAAATCGGAGATAGAAACCTTTTGTTTCTTGTTGTCTTGTCTGCCACCATCACTGACCGGGAAGTAAAGGGAGCTGTGAAATAAAGCGACAAGCAACGTGTAGGATCTGTCAGTTGTTGAAGTCGACAAATGGAACTAAATTTTGTCAACCTTTCCTATCTATTGCCGAGCGCCCACCACCGAATGCTCCATCGCCAACTCTTTATCGTCGAAGACTGCATACGCATACCGCCGAAATCCTTTGTTGGAAATACTGAGAGGGGGGTGAATCAGTATTTCACTTCAATTAGTAAATTTTAACTTCATAGAGCATTAATTATTATTAGTAGCATCAAATCAAATATCACAAGAATGCGATTCAGCTTAGCTATAGTTTTGGAACTCCTTGATCCAATTTTGTGGCTTTTTTGGCGCATGAGACTAGGGTTTTTGCAACTTTTAGCGAAAGCGCTTCTACCCTTGGCAATGGCTCAGATCTTGTGTACTTGGTGCATGGGAATGACCTTCCTTCACAAGCCCGACTACAGTCGGATGCCCACATAGAAGTATGCGGGAACCATCAAACACTTCTTCGGATCTGGATATAGGTTAGATTTGTTTCAGAAGATGTTCCCCAGCACGTAGACTATCAATTCTTCATCCTTTCATCGGAGATGCCGCAACAAGATTTCCTTGATCAGTTGATAAAGAAATTGCACAAGGTTTTCCTCGATAAGCTGATAAAGAAATTGCACAAGGATGTCACCGTCTCCTTGAAAGCTCCTGTCTTTTGGGTAGAATTGTCAGAAGGTCAAAAATCCTGGGGCTAGATCTGCTTGACTGAGAAATTCGAGCGCAAGAAAACTTCCAACTCACCTCTCGTAGAAGTAGATCGACTCCATGGTCACCGCTCGTTGTTAGTATCAGATCTAACATTGCCAAATATGTGCGGCAAACTCCCGACACTAGATCACAGACCTGATCACGTTCTAGAGGAGAATATGCCAGTCAATTGGCTAGATCTGAAGCTGCAATGCACAACATTTGATCAGATTTATTGCAGTATAGATTTTCTCATCGATCGGTTAGTTGAAGGCAGATCTGTGCCCTTACTAGATTAGTAATGGGATCATTATTTCCCCTGTCTCCCATATTGCGCTTGCTATAATGGGGGTGCAGTATATTTTCAAATGAGGAATCCATGAATAGGGTGCGAATGTGAACAGGCTCCGTGCATATTGAGAGCGACGACCCTCTATGGGGATGGATCTAACTCATCCAAAACTAGATCTACTTGAAAACATCTGAATCCAAATCTTTATCAGAACATTGGATGGGAAAACAATGTGTCTGAGAGTCAGCAACGGGGAATGGATTAGAGATCTTAGACAAAGGATTCAAGACAAGACAGGCATTCCAACTTGCCTGCAAAAACTGATTCATGTAGGGAAAATCTTGCGAGACGAATCTAATCGACAGGATTACGACATTGGACCAGATTCAATTATCACTCTTAACACGAGACTTCTAGGTGGATTTCCTAGAATAAACTCCAAAGGACTAGTATCATTCAAAGATGCAGTTAAGGGGAAGGAGGAACCAACATAGGCTCACACTATACCAGGCCCTTACATTGTGGAGCAGATGAACCAAGTGTCGTCCTTGACAATAAACCTACCTAAGGTAAATGCGATTCATGATGAACTCCATAACAAATCAGTTATATGTAGATTCAATGGCTTTTGGCCCAAATCCGTGCCATTATGTGAATGGATTTATTCTATATGGACAAAAAACTGTGATATCCATTTATGCTTTAGAGGTTTTTTTATCGTCAAATTTGATACAACAAAAGATAGAGATTATGCACTAAACAAGGGACCACGGTTTTGGGGCAATGCAAACCTGTTTATGACCATGGTGATCTCCAAAATGCCTGTGTGTGTGGGTTAGATTACATAATCTACCATTGCATTTTTGGCATCATAAATTATTAGCAGGAATTGGGAATTCACTAGGGAAATTCATTGAGATAGATGCCAAATGAGTCTCAATGGCTATCTATACCTTTGCTAGAATTTACGTGGAGGTGGACCTTAGTAAAGGGTTACCTGATTGCATCCAACTATATTACAACAATCAGCAGTGGTCTCAACCCCTTGACTATGAGAATACAACCTTTCGATGTCGTATTTGTCTTCATACTGGCCACCTCCAAAACGCTTGTCCACTAGCTAAAAAAGAAAGGAAAAAAAGACAAACACAAAAATCGAAAGGATGGCAGTTTTCAGAATACCAGGACGCAGAAACTGAAGTAGCAGAGCCCACAGACACTGCCACCGACAACAATGTTCAGAATACCCAGGAAACTGTGATGAAGGACGAGGTCGAGCATCAATTTGCATTGGTTCCAGTACCAACCGAACAACAACAACAACTTGTGATGACTTCGGCTGAAAAATCAGCTAGGGGCACCAAACGAACACACATTTCTGAAAATTCTGATTTTGACAAAGAAATCTAGCCAACTAAGTCACTTGACACGGGGACACGGGACACGAAGGACACAAGGATTCAATTGTCGGACACATATACGTTGATCCCTCAGAACAGAGCACGTTATATATATATATATATATATATTAAAAAATAGATATTTGTTACACAAATTCTCATTCATGATACAAATTTATTGATTCAAACATAGATATTCATCTAGATGTAAGTTTTACAAAGTAACATTATGCATTCAAATACAATTGTGACATATTGATCAATGATCCAATAGGAGAAAGACAAGATACTGCAATTTTCTCATTAAGTCATCAAAATCAAAATGTGTTACATTGGTAGTAGAAATTCCAATGGCAAATAGAAATAGAAAATACAAAACCACTGCAAGACTCAATGCAGTAGGTAGCTCATGAGTCATCAATCCTCATTATCAAAATCAACATCATTATCATCACCTCATGGTCACCATTGCTCTCCTTTGTTGCATCCTCATCTGCTCCCTGGCCCTTGCTCTCTTGTGACATATTTCCACAAGGGATATTTGTTATCTTGAGGCTTTTGTCTTCCCTCAACATTTGAAGCTGCTATTGCAATTGTAGAGCCCCTAAACTGAGACATTTATCCTAAATTTTCCTACTTATAGATTTAAGCATAAATCCAAATGAATTGAGAGTGGCAGTAAAATTTAACTCACATAAATAACAAATTTATTCATAGAAGAATACTTAGAACAAATTTGGTGACTTGTTGGGTTGTGGCTCTTCCCGTGGGTGCAGCAGACGTGTTACCAAGTCAATCTTTTTCTCCCAGCTAATCCAGATCCCGAGCAATCTTAGATCCAGAGGATATCTCCTGCGTCTATGCTCATAATTCCAAGAACAGTGAAGACTCGCTTCAGAACAAATTCACAACACTCACTATTTCCTCAAACAATAGTTTCCTTATGTGTGCAAAAATTAGCAGAGGGAAAGCTTCCTCTCCTCATTCATATTCCTCCCCTTTATAACTTTGAATCACCTCCTTCATTTATGTAGATATTATAGAGTCATTTATGTAGATATTTACTAAAGCATTTATGGAGATATTATAGTCATTTATGTAGATATTATTAAGTCATTTGTGGAGATATTTATAGTCATTTATGTAGATATCATTAAGTCATTTATGTAGATATTTTTTGATTAATTATTTTAAGATTAATTTTATTATATTTTGTTTTTAAATTAATTAAATTAACTTTATAATTTTAATCAAATTATATTATTACTTTATTTGTTCACTCAAATATAATTTGTAGTTAATTATATTGTTCTCTTGATCAATGCTTTACCATGCATACGTATATAAGAGTGGTATATGTATTAAGTACCTAACTTGATATTTCATTATATCTCGGTGAGATAGAAATGCATTATGATATTCAATTCGTTACCCTAACTCAGATATTATCCCGATTTTTATTAAAGGTCTCATTCAACATATTTATTATATCAAGGTAGTTAAGTGTCTATTTTCATAATTGACTTATTAACCTACTTAGCTATTCTCAATACTAGCAGGTACACATACTAGTGCGGTGTATGTGATGTATGCATGTGTAGCTACCATATGCATACATTGTATACATGCTAATATTATTTGCTTATAAATTGAAATGGGTTATTACATACTTCCTCCCTTCGGAAAACTTCGTCTCGAAGTTAGGATTTTATATAATCATATCAATAATTGCTTTAGAGATTAGGGTGATTGTGTAAGGTTTGTACTTTAAGATTGACTTTCTGTTTGAATATCTATGTATTTGTAATTTAATTGTTACGTTCCATCTCAACTGAGTCTCCAAGCTATCCTAGAATCATCCTATCCTCTCTAATCTCTTCCGCTCCCATCCTATCTGTCCTCTACAGGAATATGCCATGGCATCAGTTTTACTGACTCAACCATTCATAGACCTTAGGGGTGTCAGCGTCGATTACATCGACCTGATTTACCAGTAGGCATCCGACAATCATCATCACACGTCTAGGGGAGCGTGACTCGCACAATCCTCCGATGACTCCAGGTTTTGGAGGATAAACGGTGGGCAACACCTCCACCCCTCCTAGTAGGACCAGGGTTAACACGTTATCATGGAATCTCATGGAAGCTCAACTGTTCTTGGAATTCTGTAATTACGTGATTGATTTGATAATGATGTGTTCTGCAAGGTAAACACTTGTACACACATTATAACATATGCATCCATAAACTCAATACAATTTCTCTCTAGATAACAACCCCTGTATAGTTCACATGTTGCCATCTATGATACAATGTATTTAGCCAATTTCAATCTATACACTAATAAGTTTAGCTTTCATATTTAAAATGTAGTTACTCTTCTATTTTTATTCCTCCAATCATATTGAGATGCAAAAATGAAACGAATTGATTTTTGTATAGTTCATACATGTTGCCATTTATGATACAATGTATTTAGCCAATTTTAGTCTATACACTAATAAGGTTAGCTTTCATATTTAAAATGTAGTTACTCTTCTATTTCTATTCCTTCAATTATATTGAGATGCAGAAATGAAACGAATTGATAGATAACCTTATTTATAACATAATCTACGATCTAGATTTCATATTCCTGCAATATTAACTTAAATGACATATTTCATATTGGTATCCATGTACTAGTAAAGCTAAGCAAATAACATATATCATTTATCAATAGAGTTAAGTAACATCATATCTTTATGGGTATCTACGTACCAGCAAAGTAAAACTCATCTTTACGTGATAAAAATAGGATCTCAAGTATCAAAATAGAGTAGTCATATATAAATAAGATTTCTAGTTTCTTAAAATTTAGCATAAGTTGGGGTATTTTTGGCATATGGCCTCAGCATCTTTTTAGGTCGCCGATCTAGGACTATATTTGTCCCACTGAACTTTAACTTGGTCTATTAGTCGGTTCCTAAGCTGTCGAACCTTACGTTCCAGTATACGTAATTGTTCGACCGTAATGGTTCCTTCGTTCGATACCTGCAGTTCCTTCCATTGAAGATTATGAGATTTGTCAGCAATATAATGTCGTAAGGTAGATACATGAAATACATTATGAATTTTGTGCAAGTGGGGTGGCAGTGCAAGATGATAGGCGACAGGTCCAACTTTTTCCAAGACTTCGAACGACCCAATAAATCGGGGTGATAATTTTGTCCATTTTCCAAACTGTATGGTGCTCTTATTTGCCCTTATGCGGATGAAAACCTGATCTCCTACTACATAGTTTCTATCTGTCCTGTGAGTATCAACATAACTTTTTTGTCTGTCCTGTGCCTCTTTCAATCATTCCCTAATTAGCTTTACTTGTTCCTCTATCTCTTGGGTCAATTCTGGCCCGACTGTTACTCGGTCTTCTAACCTGTCCCAACTCAATGGTGTTCTGCAGGGTCTTCCATATAATGCTTCAAATGGTGGCATCCCGATTGAACTGTGATAACTATTTTGTATGCAAATTCAACTAAGGGTAAGTACTTTTCCCAGCACGATTGTTGGTCCATAACATACATTCTTAGCATATCTTGTAGTACTTGATTTACCCTTTCTGTTTGCCCGTCAGTCTCAAGTTGATACGCTGTACTTAAATTTAACTGATTTCCTAAGGCTGATTGCATACAAGTCCAAAATCTTGACGTGAATCGAGAGTCTCTATTTGATATGATTTTCTTAAGTACTCCATGAAATCTGATAATTTCATTCATGAATACCCGAGCTACACCAACAACCTCGTAAGTATCTCTTACAAGAATAAAATGGGCGTTTTTTGTTAATTTATCTACTACAATCAAAATGGCATTATGCTTTTGTTGTGTAAGGGGCAGCCCGACGATAAAATCCATGGAAATTATTTTCCACTTGGTCATAGGAACGTCGTGAGGTTGTAGGAGATCTTCTGGGTGACAATGGTCAGCTTTTAATCGCTGACATTCAAGACACTTAACGACAAATTGGACAATGTCGTTTTTCATGCCTGTCTAGAAGAAGAGTCTCTTTGTGTCAGCATACATTTTATTTACACTAGGATGTGCACAATACACTACCCTGTGGGCTTCTTTTAGGATGGTGTTTCAGAGATCTCCACTATTTGGTATATACATCATTCCATGAAATCGAAAAAATTCCGTCATCTTCCATGAAATCGTAAAATTCCGTCCTCTTCTAGATCATATCCTTCAAACTTAGGTTCCTTTGAATGGTTTCTGTCAAGCCCCAACTTTACTTTTAAGTACTAACTATCTTTCATGAGATGCTCTAGTACTTGATCTCTTAAGTCCACCTTGATAGGTATGAGGGAAAATATTCGAGGTCTTCTCCTTAAAGAATCTGCTACTACATTCTCTTTCCCTTTTATATATGAAATCTCAAAATCATATTCACTTAAGAATTCACTCCATCGTTTTTGTCTAGTATTCAAGTCCCTTTGGGTGAACAAATATTGTAGACTTTGATGGTCACTTTTAAACATAAAGTTTCTCCCTACCAAGTAATGTCTCTATATCTTTAAAGCTAGGACCACTGCGGCTAACTCTAAATCATGCGTAGCATAAAGTTTTTCATGGAGCTTTAATTTTCTTGAAGCATATGCTATTACGCCTCCTTCCTACATTAATACTGCACCTAACCCCTGTTTAGATGCATCGGTACACATAGTAAAATTTTTGTCCATATTAGGTACTCACAAAATTGGTGCACTAGTCAATAATATTTTAATTTCGGAAAATGTTTTATCACATTCCTCAGTTCATTCATACCTAACACCTTTGCGCTGGAGGGTTGTGATCGGCTTTGCAATTTTGGAGAATCCTTCTACAAACCTTCGATAGTAACCCGCTAAACTCATAAAACTACACACCTCATGTGCATTCTTAGGTATCGGCCACTCCCTAATTGCATTTACTTTTTCAGGATCTAGAAAGGTCCCTTCACCAGATATGATACGACCTAAGTAATGAATTTCCTTTTGAAAGAAAGAACATTTGGACAATTTTCCATATAACTGGTGTTCCCTGAGGCAAGATAATACTATCCGTAGATGTTTTTCATGTTCCTTATCATTCTTAGAGTAAATGAGAATATCATCTAGGAAGACTTGTACAAATTGATCGAGATATTTGCGGAGAACGCTATTTATAAGGTTCATGAATACTGCTGGTGCATTGGTCAACCCAAATGGTACTGTTGTCGCACAAAATGTCTAGGCACCACGGCAACGGCTCAGATCGGAGGCTGTCACCCTGATCCCCAATCTCTCTATTTAAGCTGTCTCCTTGCAAGCTAAGGGAGGTAGACCCTAATAGAAATGAAGAAATATAATTGGTTGGAAGTCAACCAACTCAGGAGACAGTCAAATAACCAAGTACTTGATGAGATTAACGAGATTTCACAGATCAATTATATTAAAACCAGTGCCTTATGGAGTTAAAAGATCCCGTTATGCAATTAAAGCCAAGTAATTGATGTATAACTGCTGCTATGAAAACACAAATGATCACAATGATATTCGATAAAAAAGCACCACAACTATGCATTAAAGTACTTTGAACCCACAACAATAAATCATGAGATGACCATTAAATTAAAATGCCAGATCTTTTCAATATTTTCGAATTTATGATGTTCTAAATAACCCAATCTAGAAATTAGAAATTTTATATAGTCAAACTTAGGATAAAAAATTAAAAATTCATTTGACTATGAAGATTTTTGAGAATTTTTATATTCTTTTATTATTATTTTTAATTATTTTTCAAACAAAACATATATATAGAAATGAAATTAAGACTAGGGATTAAAATCTAAATTAAAATCTAAAACTAAAAACAAATTAAAACAAAACAAAACTAACACTAAACATTAAAACTAAAATTTAAAAAAAAATTCTTTTTAAAAATAAACCTAAAACTAAACTAAATTAAATTACAACTAAAATTTAAAACAAATTTTCAAACTAAACTAAAGCTACACTAAACTAAACATCTAATAAAGGCTAAAAAAATAAAATCTAAAGGTCTGCGAATAAAATCTAAAACTTAAACGAAAAATTAAACAACAAAAAATAAAAAATGATTCTAAACCTAACACTAAACCTTTCTACACAAAAAAATGAATCCGATCAGAAAAGATAACACATATACGTAAGGGCTTTCGAACTTTAATGTATGCATTTGCTTTGTTTGTATGTAGGTCGACGTGAAGGAAGAGGAATGATGCAGCGTATGGATGGCTTGATGGCAGAGGGCTCGACGGCAAAAATGGAGGCTGAGCGAAGTTGACGGCAGAGAAAGGAGTTTAAGCTGCAGGTGGATGGCAAGCCTGAGAGATAACTCGACGGTAATGGCAGAGATGGCTTGAGGAAATCGAAGGGCAGCGGTAAGATGCGTAGAGGAATGGACGGCAGACAAGGGAAACGCAAAGGCAAAGGCTGGAGAGAAGGGACGGCATGGAAAGTGGGCTGACGACAGAGGAGATACGCAACGTGTAGCAGCAGAGAGGGGTCGAAAGAAAGGGAAGGACGCTGAAGATGGAATGAAGGTAGCAAATGCACGCAGAAGCAAGGGGAGCGTTTTATGCAGCGTATGAGGCCAAGATTACCTTAAACAAACCCAGTACAATCAAAATCGTCCAGCAGATTGACTTCTTTCCATATAACTCAGATTTTAGATGCACCTTTAATAAAATAAATTCAGATCTGCTAACAGAAGCGACCCTGAGGACAGACCTTTAAATTTATTTATTTATTTTTATTTTTATTTTATTTATTTATTTTTAAAATTTTTAATTTTTTTTCTTTCTGAAAACCTCCTGCAAACCTGCAAAACCAGAACAGATCCAAAAAACTATACACAAAAATTATTAAACCCTTACACCCTAGAGCAAATATACAAATTTACAATGATAATCTACAGATCGAAGACCCTCATGGCCAGATTTAAATCCATTTCAGCACGATTTAGAAGATAGAAAATTTTAAGAGAGGCACAAGCCCTAGAAGACCCTGTAAAATTTTTTTTTGTAAGATAGTTTTGAGAATTTAGAAACTATGGGCTTTTTCAGATTTACGAAATCTGAGAGTCGGCTGGTCCAACTGAAGACTTCCCCAGATGCTCAAACCTTTAAAAAAAAGATTCCCTGCACACTTAGATCTGAACTTTAGATTGATAGAGATTTAAGAAAATAAACATGAGATTCTTCAGAAAAATAGATAACTAGTGTTTCTGTTAAATCAAAAATGTCATTTTATGAACCCAGAAAACTGCACAAGATACCTGTATGCAGATTAATCCATGAAGGCCATCAACCATAAAAATGCCAAACAAAGTAGCAGAGTTTAGAAATAAATCACCACATAGATCTGGAAAAGGAACAACAAAGTTTGTAACCCCAAAGTTTTTATGCTTTATTCACCAAAAGAAATCACAAGAGTTTCCAAGAACAAGTGCACTATTCAAAGATTGGATGCAAATGTCACATCAAGAACTCTAATTTATAAGACAAAATCTCCAAGGGCTAGTTTGGTTGATCCATGTCAAAATAATCTAGACCGTCGAAAAGATTTGATCATCTTTTAATTTGGACCGTCGAAATTATAAATTTGAGGAAAAAACGAATTTATCATTTAAATACATTTTAATTAACTCAAAAATAATATTTTTGAGTTAATTACCTCAAAATTTTGACTTTGACTTAACCACCTAGGCACAAGGGTCCAAAATTTCTTGAAATTCTCATTATTCCCTTGGCCTGGGGCCTTTAAAAATTCATTTTTTAAGGACCAACGAATTTTGTCTTTGAAGAATTTTATACTCACCTAGGACCTAAAATTAATTAAATTTCTGGCTTAAGATTTTTTAATTAATTTGACCAGAAAATTTAATTAATTGACTGAGAGGGGATTTTAATTATTTTTTTCCGACCCTCTTTACATAAGATAAATACATTTAGACACATGAAGGGGGAATACCCATTCGTATAGATCCTCAAGTAGGTACCCAATTCTGCGAGTCAAAACATGATCTAGTAGACCAAGTAGCTTGTAATAAAATAATCTAGCCAAATAGCTAGGATTATTCCCAAACTACTTTTACAAGGACTCGATAGAAAACACTAGGACTCACTCAGCATGCTGATGACAAAATCCATCCTAGCTTTGGGGTGAGGCTAGAGGGGAAAACTCTGCCGATAATTTGTGTCAAAAAACACAAGTAAATCAGTGAGACAAAAAACCTCCTAGGATAGAAATCGTCACCAACATACTAGGCTTACCTAGGTTGTTACATACATGACGGTCTTACTTAGATCATTTACATTATAAACATGCAGAATGGGTTTACATCATTTATAAAAAATGTCGGCTGTCGATGAAATCTGAATGGCGTGAACTTCGAACATGAAAAGTCCCATTTGAAAAAATGGGGGTGTACTGCTATGGGGTCATTGACAAAGTGTGGTCAACAGGTACCACAATGAATTCATAATGTTGTGAAACCAACTCCAAAAATAGAAGAAAAGAGATATCAACGGCTTAGAAATAAGCCACTTCGAGGGGGCAACCTCCAATATATTACATGGATGAACAATTCTTGGATGATGCAAATTACAAAACCTCCTTTCTATATATAGGAGTCCATGGGGCCATAATGTAATCCTAGTGGGGCCACAATGTAATCCTAGCCGACCTAACAATAATAATTTAAGGGCACAATAATAACAATATGGGGGTTACAAGGGTGCAATAATAACAATAAGGGGGTTACACTAACAACAATAAGGGACTATACTAGTAATATAGGGACCTAATATGCCCCTCTCCTTCAAAAAAGTGTTGTCCTCAATGCTTGAGTAGCTCTGGGTGCTTCTGTATAAAATTCTCATCCTCCCATGTAGAATCTTCAGTGGGTAAGTTCTTCCACTTGATGAGATACTCTGAAATTGATTGATTCCGTAGCTGTCGAGTTCTTGTTTCTGTGATCGCTTCAGGTTCCAATATGATTTTTCCTTCCTCATCAAGTTCTGGAAATATTGTTTGAACTGGAAGATTTTCACCTATAACCTTCTTTAAGCATGAAACATGGAAAACTGGATGCACTCGTGAAGAAGGAGGAAGCTCCAATTTGTATGCCATAGTACCAATCTTTTGCAACACCTTGTAAGGACCATAGTACTTTGGCGATAATTTATTATCCTTCTTAGCTTTCTTGAGGGACATTTGTTTGTATGGTTGTAGCCGTAAAAATACCCAATCTCCTACATCAAAACTTCTCTCGCCGCGATGTTGATCTGCCTGTTGTTTCATTCGATTTTGTGCCAAATTCAGGTTATCCTTTAAGAGTTGGAGAACTTCTTGCTGATGCTCGATGTGATCTTCCACTGCTTGAACCTTCGAATTTTCCCTTAAAGATGATGTGATGGATGGTGGATGATATCCATAAAGTGACATAAATGGGGTCATTTTTGCTGCAGTATGGAAGGAAGTGTTATACCACCATTCAGCGAGAGGTAACCACTTGACCCATTGTGTTTGTTTATCAGATACAAAACAACTAAGATATCCTTCCAAACATTTATTTACTATCTCAGTTTGACCATCAAATTGAGGATGATAAGATGAGCTATGAGCTAATTGAGTACCCAAACAAGAAAATAACTCCGTCCAAAAATTTCCAGTAAAAATGGGATCTCTGTCGCTCACAATAACCCTTGGGTTTCCATGTAGCTTTTGAATTGTGTCCATAAATGTAGTAGCAACTGCACTTGCTTTAAATGGATGAGATAATGCACAAAAGTGTGTATACTTGGTAAGTCTATCAACTACCACCATGATGACACTCTTTCCTTCGGACTTAGGTAAACCTGTGATAAAATCCATTGAAATCTCCTCCCAACATTCAACTTGGAATGGATAAAGGTTGTAGAAGTCCCGGGGTCTTAATTGTCTCAACTTTATTCTGCTGGCAAACCAAACATTCCGCCACAAACTTTTGAATATCAGATTTAAGGCCATCCCAAAAAAGTTCTTTTTTCACCCTGTGGTAAGTTTTTAAAAATTCTGAGTGTCCTCCTAAAGGAGAAGTGTACAATTTCAAAAGAATTTTTTGTTTTAGTTGGGAATTCTTACAAAGATATAAACGATCTTTGTACCATAAAGAATAATTTTTCCAACTAAATGTATCAGATGTACTAGGATCTTGCTGCAACTTTTGAATGAGTGCCCATAATTCTTTGTCCTTCTTCCATTCATCTCTTGCTTCGGTTATCCAATCTGGTTGGATAATAGAAATGGCACAAAACAATGCTTCCATCTCTTCATTCTTTCTTGAGAGTGCATTTGCAACAACATTAAGCTTCTCTTTTTTGTAGATTATTTCAAAGTCATAACCCAACATCTTTGTGACCCATTTTTGCTGCTCTTCTGAAGATAGTCTTTGTTCCAAAAAGTGTTTAAGACTATCATGATCAGTTTTTACCTTGAAGTGTCTTTCCATTAGGTAAGTTCGCCATTTCTTTAGTGCATGCAGTATTGCTAACATTTCCTTCTCATAAATAGGTTTCTGTAAATACTTTCCTTTGATTGGACGAATTTCAAAAGCAATGGGTCTTCCTTCCCGCATTAAAACAACACCAATTCCATTTCCTGAGGCATCACATTCCACAATAAAGGTTTTTGTGAAGTCTGGCGTAGCTAAGACCGGTGCTAAGCACATTGCCTCTTTAAGATGTTCAAAGGCCTTAGTTGCTTCAGGAGTCCATGAAAATGCATCTTTCTTCAATAATGTTGTTAGAGGTGCTGCTATTCTCCCATAATTCTTAACAAACTTGCGATAATACCCCGTTAACCCGAGAAATCCTCGCAACTGCTTTATGGTTGTGGGGACTTTCCATTCCTTAATGGATTTAATTTTGTTAGGGTCTACTTTAACACCCTCGTGAGATACAATATGACCCAGATATTCCACCTCTTGTACTCCAAAGAAACATTTGGATGTTTTTGCGTATAATTGTTTCTCTTGCAATAGTTTGAGCACCCCGTCAACATGTTCAACATGATCCTTCCAAGACCTGCTGTAGATTAGTATATCATCAAAACATTCTAGCACAAATTTTCTAAGGAAGGGTTTGAAAATGGAATTCATCAACCCTTGAAATGTAGAAGGTGCATTGGTAAGGCCAAAAGGCATGACCAAAAATTCATAATGACCCTCATGACTTCGAAATGCTGTTTTTGGAATATCTTCAGTCTTCATTCTAATTTGATGATATCCTTAACGAAGATCCAACTTGGTAAAATAAATTGCTCCATGTAATTCATCCAATAACTCATCAATCACAGGAATGGGAAATTTATCTTTAATGGTGAGCTTATTGAGCTCCCTATAATCCGGACACATTCACCATGATCCATCCTTCTTGTGTACCAATACCACAGGAGTAGAGAAAGAACTTTGACTAGGTTGAATTATACCCGCCTCTAACATTTCTGCAATCATACGTTCAATTTCGCTCTTTTGGACGTAAGGATATCTATAAGGCCTGATGTTTGGAGGAACATTTCCTGGAATCAAATGAATAGCATGATCATGATCACGAATAGGTGGGAGTCCTTTGGGAGTTTCAAACACCTTGGAATGATTGTCCAAGACTTGTTGGAGACCTGCAGAAATAGATGATTTTGATGTTGGAACTTCTAGTGAGCATAATTGTGCAATTACGCCTCATTTTTCTTTCTTTAGAAGCTTTTTCATGACATTAGAGCTTATTATCCTTCCTGGCTTCCCCGCAATACCCCGTAATTCGACTTCCTTTCCTTCTGAAAAAAATTTCAAGAAAAGTTCTTGAAAATTAAAAGCTACCGTCCCCAAAGATTGTAACCATTGTACTCCTAGTACAACATCAGCACCTCCCATAGGAATGGAAAGTATTGGACTATTCAATACATATTCCCCCATGGTTAGCTTGATATTATGGCATTTTTCAGAGCAATTTATAGTTCCTCCATTTGCAACCATCACTTGACATTCTGGTGCTGGGTATAGGAAACAATTTAATTCCTTGGCTACCTTACAATGAATAAAATTATGGGTGCTACCCGAATCAATCAACACTATTACCTTTTTCTTCTTGATTTGTCCTTGTATCTTGAGAGTTTGAGGAGTGGTAATTCCTGCCAGTGCATTACACGATATGGTCAGATTCATTTCTTCCTCTTCTAGGGTTGGTTCCTGGTGTATATCCTCTTCTTGTTCATTTTCTTTTTCCTCTTCACAATCTATGTAAACTAATTTCTTCTCAGCACACTTATGACCTTTAGTGTATTTGCTATCACAACTGTAGCAAAGCCCTTTTGCTCTTTTTTCTTCCAATTGTTGTGGTGCCAACCTTGTAGGTTGTGGAAATCTAGGCGTAGCAACACTTCCTTCTTTATAGAAGTGAGTGGTAGGCTTCCTTGTCGCTATAATTTTACATTCAATTTTTCTTGCCAACCTGAATGCCTTCTCCAATGAATCAGGTTCCAAAACGTGAACTTCATGTTGGATGTTATCCTTTAAAGTACCTATGAAGAGATCAATCCTGTGTTCCTCTGGAATATCAATTACCCTTATATTCAATTTTTGGATGTCCTCAATGTGCTCTCCCACTAAACCCTTTTGTTTGAGGTTTATCAATTGGCTAAAGAAGGTGTTGCTCTTTGTATCCTCATAATGTGCTATCATTTCCTCTGTAAAAAATGACCAAGTGACAATTTTTTTATGGGAGCAAAGCCATCGATACCATACAAATGTATTTTGTTCTAAATGTAAAGTTGCAATGCGTACCTTTTGTGTGTTTTGCACATTATGGAGATTAAAATATTGCTCCATTTGTAGTATCCATGTTACAGGATCCTTTCCATCAAACTTCCTCATATCCATTTTTGGAATATGGTGGTTCTTCCCGCTAACATTAGAGTTTATGAAGTCACGATTAACATTTATTTTGTTCTCATCATGGGTTTCCTCTACTATCTTTTCACCATTAGGAAACATTTCTTGTATCAACTTTGTCAAACCTTCCATGTCTGCTTTTAGATCATTCTTCATGTTTTCCATATTGTCTTTCATTTTTTCATCGATCTTAGCTTCCATGTAATCCGTATTAGATTCCATGCCATCTATCTTAGATTCCACACCTTTCTTCAAACCATCCATCTTCACTTCCACGCCTTTCTTCAAAACATCCATTTCATTTTTTGTTGCTCTTTGCGAGAGCGAAATTTGGTGCACTTACTCTTGTAATTTTGATAGATTATGTTGCGATTCTTCATCTTCATGAGTCATAGTAGAGCCTTTTGAAGGCTTAATGGGGCATTTTTTTTTAAACCCAATACTGATATATATTCTACAATATGCCTTTGGAATCAATTCAAATTGATTCTTCAAACAAGACTTGTGCAATTCATAAAAACAATACACACCTTTTTCTTGCTTTTGAGGAGCTCGATATTGAAATTGGATTATCTTTGTGATTGCGGCTCTTCAATATCTGAAATTGGGCACTGAGGTAGCCTTCTGAATTATCTTTCAAATGCCACAGGTCTGACTTGATTTGGATTGTCCAAGGCAAAGTTATGTCCAATCTCCCACAATGACCTAATTATGGACTGGTTCAGTAGAGCGAACTTGTACGACTTGCCACGTGTCACTGTTTCGTCTTTTAGCTCTGAAATTGATAGCAAAGAAACTACAGTCCGTGTACTTGCGACCACTTTTTACGGCACTCCAATCCGATGCTCAGAGAGAGAGTTATGAATATTTTCCCACGATCACCTCTTTGAGATGAAATTCAGGAGCCTGAAAAAGCACTACCTTCCACAGATCATATCTCCGAAAATATTGCGAACCAAGCTTTGAAATTTTTCGACGAGTTTCCTCAGGATTTTAGCTTCGCTCCCTAAAAATTTCAGATTCTGAACCTTCTTAGAAAAAAAGTTATAGCGCAAATGCCACGATGACCTGTTTAGATTAAATTGAGGAGCCTGCAAAAATACCTAACTTCCACAGATCATATCTCCGAAAATATTGCGAACCAAGCTCTGAAATTTTTTGACGATGTTCCTTAGGATTTCGGCTTCGCACCCTAAAAATTTTAGCTTCTGAAACTCCGTAGAAAAAATTTTATAGCGAAAATGCCACAATGACCTGTTTGGAGTAGCGAAACCCTAGAATCCAAAGCTCTGATACCAAATGTTGTGAAACTAGCTCCAAAAATAGAAGAAAAGAGATATCAATGCCTTAGAAATAAGCCACTTCAAGGGAGCAACCTCCAATATATTACATGAATGAACAATTCTTGGATGATGCAAATTACAAAACCTCCTTTCTATATATAGGAGTCCATGGGGCCATAATGTAATCCTAGTGGGGCCACAATGTAATCCTAGCTGACCTAACAATAATAATTTAAGGGCACAATAATAACAATATGGGGGTTGCAGGGGTACAATAATAAGTTAATAACAATAAGGGGGTTACACTAACAACAATAAGGGACTATACTAGTAATATAGGGACCCAATACATAATGCCCGAAACGAGTTCAGAATGCTGTCTTAGAAACATCACTTTCTTTAATCCTTAACTGATGATAACCTGATCGCAGATTGATCTTTGAAAACACTGCAACTCATTTGGTCAAAAAGGTCGCTAATGCGAGGCATTGAATACCTATTTTTTACAGTAGCCTGGTTTAAATCTCAATAGTCCACACATAGTCGTAATGAACCATATTTCTTCTTGACAAAGATTACAGGAGCACCCCAAGGTGAAATACTGGGTCGAATGTGCCCTATATCTAATAGTTCTTTCAACTGTATTTGTAATTCTTGAAGTTCAGGAGCTGTCATTCTGTAAGGTGTTTTAGTTATTGGTTCCGTACCAGGTTTCAATTCTATTGTGAGGTTTAGCTCTCTTTTAGGAGGTAGTCCTGATAATTCCTTTGGAAAAACATCCGAAAATTCTGACAGAATCAGATACTGTTCTAAGGATGGTCCTTTCTCCTTGCTTACTTCTTGAACTACATATACCTGACAACCTTTTCTTAAGCAACGTTTCATTTGCATTGCTGAGATGAAGTGTAAGGATACATTCCTCTTAATACCTTGGATTTGGATTGTCTTTCCCTCATCATTCATACAAAGTATTGTTTTCTCGAAACAGTCTACCCATGCTTGATGAGATCCTAACCAATCCATTCCTATCCTGGTGCTGATGACGATCTAGGTGGTGGCGATGGCGATGGCGTTGGAGATGACGTTGGTGGAGGTGTTAGAGATGGCGATGCATCTCGCTGGCGTTGTTGCCTTTGATACGTTCTTACCATTGTGGCTTTTCCTGGAATACATAATAAGATTTATGAGAATCAGGTAAATTTTAGACTAACTACATATAATTTTCGTAAAATTGAGCTTACATATGGGTATAGTTCTTTTGCTATTTTACCTGCAGGCAGGTTTTACTGGTACCGAAGTCAAGGAGGGTGGCAACGCTACCTCCTTGTCCTAATACAGGATATTCTATGCATAATAATTCTTTAGTGAAATTCAAGGGTTTTCATAGATCATAATATCGTTTCGTAATATTTGTCTAGAATGTTCAATCCTAGATGTAGAGTTATGGAAGGAGTTATATTTTTATTATCTTTATAAACTTAATTTCCAATTTATAGCTATGTATTGACATATTTAATAGTTTTTCCCTAACAAGCCATATCTTATTACATATAATACTTTTATAATAACTATCAACTCCCGTTTCCTATAGATTCCTCTAAATAAATCCCCATTACTTATAACCTTTTTTTTCTTTCAAAATCCTCATTTATAATATAATAATAATAAATGAATCCCTTGTAGTAAAATTATATATATATATATATATATATATATATATATATATTATTAGTCTTAACACCTATGATTATAATTTTAACAACCTTTAAAACATATCTTGAATTGACAAATGATGTCAACAATAGTCATAAATGTAAAATTTTAATCCAGACAACGGAATACGTGAGTTGATATCTACTAAACATTAAATGGATGGTTTTGACTGCTAACGTGAATAACATTGCTTGAATAAGGGATACACAAGCAAAGTTATACGTTGAACCTAAGAGATTTAGACATTTCTTTGTTAAAAATCAAATTAACTATAACATTTTATATATATATTTTCTCAAAATGCATAAAGAGTTTAATGATGAACTGAACCCAAAACATGAAACTTTGCCAACCTCAACAAGTATCTCAATTTAAAGCAAATATATTAATTTTAATAAACATCATTAGAGGCTTTAACGTTAACCAGAATGAAATCAAGGGCCAGCTGTCTGTCCAACACTCTCATTGCAGATGATGAGAAATAGCACAAACGGAGATTTCAAGTGCCTCCTTTGTCTTGCCTGTGAGTTGGTGTCACAGTGGATTCACTGCAGGGTCGAACGCTAACCTCCACTGTAGCGTGCCCTCTCAGCACAAATCTACAGTGCTCCTACCGAGGCCAAGCAGAAAGTCGTAAGGGAGAAGCCACGAGGGCATATCCACAACGCAACTGCTCAGTCGGTTATCAAAAGCCCTACACACAGCGGCTCAACCGAGTAAAGGTTATTCACGCAGCTGCTCAGTCAACGGATTGATACAACATTCAGCCATTCAAGTCAATAGTCTACTTGCAATTATTCCAACATGTCAGGTCGAATAAATTACTACGATGATAACACTGATGTCCGTGCAAAGAGGATTTTTTTCTCTGACCGCTTCTTCCTCTCAAGCTAAAGGGTTCATTAATAGCAGATGTTGTGAGTTTCGATTCTCAGACCTCGAGACTGGCGATGGATAACAGCTCGGCTCTGAAGCCCAAGCCTCTCGTGAAAATGAGTGTCAATATTTCTGGTTTTGATGATGGCGGATTCACCGTCAATAGACAGAGGCAGATTATCTATGTAATGATATATGGATGAGCTCTCTGAATCCTAGTGCATTTGCAACGATGGAAACTACTCAAGCTGTCAGAAGAATGCAACCGGAGAGTTTAAAGGAATATAAAAACTTAAAATTTTCCTTGCTGCATTATGATGTTGTGCTTGTTGCGTGCGACACATCCACTACTGCAATTGCAGGAAGCCAAGAATTTTCAAATGGGTCTGCAATGAGTTTGATAGCTTCCTAAGATTTGCATTCCTTGTTGACGAAAATTCTTGTTCCTCAAAGTAGAGTGGCAAGAAATGAGACGAGACTTCTATCTAATGACTAGAGTAGCATATAAAACTCAGCAATCACATGAGATACTGATATAATTAATGCATGTTGGTACGTACATAGCCATCTCATCAATTCAATAAAAGGACACATAGAGAGTATAATAGAGGAACCTAGAATGAACACAAAGATATAGCCTCCAATTAAGGTTTAATCCACAGAGTAAGTTCAGCAATAACAATGACAATGTGACAGTCCCTACGCTTCTTAGTCTTTACCCACTGCTACAGCTAGTAATACGCTCTTGAAGCTCTCTCTGGAACTGATATGTATGCACAGAGGTAGAGATGACTAGTCCTCCCTTTAGACTTTAGTTTCAACTTTTGAAATGATTAACCACAGCCAACAGAAACAACTCGTCCAAAGAGTAGTGGCGATACGTCCCTCTCATCCAGCAGAGAAACACGACCAGGAAAGCAGTATGAACTCGATTTGCTAACAGTAAAGTTAAGACCCCAAATAAAAGATCCATCACATCCAGTTTTGATGTTGTAAAGAACAACTCACCCCTCTTTAGCTGAGGTTAATCTCAGCCACACGACCAGCACTGAAAGATGGAAATTTTGGCCCCCCATACAACAGTATAAACTTGCCTCTTTTCCACTATAAGATGCTCCCTAGGAAGTACCTCGACTTTTCAACAAAATTTCTGAGTTTAACGAATTCTGGTTTTGATGAATCCCGTCAAATGGCCGAAGTATATATGCACTGCTGATTTATTTAATTTAAAATGACACGTGCATAGAACCACACAAGTATTCTGGAGAACCTTTAACAAGCATATATATGAAGGACATTTGATTCAGAATAAAATAAATCACACTAAATAGCTTGGACAACAATGAACACTTGTATTCTTCTTTCACTGTAGATGGCTCAAATAATATCAACAGCTAGAAGCTTTGGTTACTTTCAGAAATAGAGGGGACACCTCAATTTAGATATACATATTCTAGCAGTAACAACTCAGAGAAATAAAGAGAGACTGATGGCACATTAGAACCTTCGGCGAGGTCCCAGAATTAAAAAAAAAAATCTCTTTTAGAATTTTTGATGGTTGAGATAGTAAACATGAGCCTGTAAAGTCCCAAAGGGTTTGAACAATTTGCTCCGATACCATGTGTAGAGCCCTTAAACCGCGACATTTATCCTAAATTTTCGTACTTATAGATTTAAGCATAAATCCAAATGAATTGAGACCGACAGTAAAATTTAAGTCACATAAATAACAATTTTATTCATAGAAGAATACCTGGAATGAATTTGGTGACTTGTTGGGCCGTGGCTTTTCCCGTGGGTGCAACAGATGTGTTACCAAATCAATCTTTTCCTCCCAGCCAATTTAGGATTTTCCCGAACAATCCTAGATCCAGAAGATATCTCTTCTGCCCCTGTGCCCAAAATTCCAAGAACAGTGAAGACTCGCTTCAGAATAAATTCACACCACTCACTATTTCCTCAGACAATAGTTTCGTTTTGTGTGCAGAAATTAGTAAAGGGAAAACCTCCTCTCATTCATAGTCCTCCCCTTTATAACTTTGAATCACCTCATTCATTTATTTATATATTATAATCATTTATGTAGATATTTACTAAAGCATTTATGGAGATATTATAGTCATTTATGTAGATATGATCAAGTCATTTATGGAGATATTTATAGAGTCATTTATGTAGATATTATTAAGTCATTTATGTAGATTTTATTTTGATTAATAATTTTAAGATTAATTTTATTATATTTTGTTTTTAAATTAATTAAATTAACTTTATAATTTTAATCAAATTATATTATTACATTATTTGTTCAATCAAATATATTTTGTACTTAATTATATTTTTCTTGATCAATGCCTTACCATGCATACGTATATAAGAGCGATATACGTGTTAAGTACCTAGCTTGATATTTCATTATATCTCGGCGAGATAGAAATGCATTATGGTATTCAATTCGTTAGCCTAACTCATATATTACCCCGATATTTATTAAAGGTCTCATTCGACATATTTATTATATCAAGGTAGTTAAGGATATATTTTCATAATTGCCTTATTAACCTACTTAGCTATTCTCAATACTAGCAGGTATGTATACTAGTGCGGTGTATGCGATGTATGCATGTGTAGCTACCATATGCATACGTTGTATACATGCTAATATTATTTTCTTATAAATCGAAATGGGTCATTACAGCAACCCCACTTCCAATAGAGGGAATACTTGTAGACCCTGAAGAAATTGGAACAGGATGGGTGTTAATTTTGGACAACTAGGTCCAAACTCCATGTTGTGATGCTCAGATGAAGATGCCAATATTTTTATTGGATTCTTCTTTCGGAGAGGTGCAAGATCGATCTAAAGATCATCTTGATCCGATGAGCAAAACATTTATTTTGAATTTATTCAAAATATGTGCAGGTCGGCCTGAAATGAAATGTAGGCTTGAAGTTCCAACAGTTGTGTCACACACCCTCATTGATGGATATAAATAGGTCAACGTTGGAGGTCATTTTCACTCATCCATCCTCACACATTCTCTCAAATCATCTAATTGGTTCAATCACCTTGGAGGCTCTTCTTCATCCACACGTGGTAAATTGCAACAATAAGAAATTTCTGTTTTCGACCTAGGGTTTCAACGTAGAGTTGACCAGCGTTGACTTTGGCCAACGCATGGTCAAATTGACCCCAACTTTGGTCAAAATTTCGATTTCTGCAGTCCACATTTTCTGGCACAAAAATCGAGGTTGACCGTTGACTTTTGACCAAGCTGCGTTGACTTTTTGCTGCTGCTGTTTTGCGTTGACTGTTGACTGTGACAACGTTGACTTTCGTTATCACCTGACTTTACTGGTTGAAGCATCCTGTTGACCGACGTAACACACCAACACACATATTTTTGGCTTGTCTTCTGTCGATCTACTGGTATGTTTTATCAACATTTTACTTTCTTGTTTATGTGATTGTTGACTGATATTGGGGATAAAAAGTAAAGCTGCATCAAGCATAGAACATCTACAAAAATTTACAATGGGCATCTCCAATGGGGACATTCTTCCCCTTCCTTTGCCCCTTCCCTACTTCCTTTGATTAAGCCATAAATGCTATAAAAAAATAAAGAAAAAAAGCACAAATTTTCAAAAAAAAATGCACACGCAAACTGTTGTAATAAAAATGCAAAAAAAATAGAGACAAAATGCACTTACTTGTTGCTTGAATCGCCTCCAAAATGCTCCCACACCTTTTGCATTTTTCTCCCACACATACACAACAAACCCACATAAAGAGAGTTAAATGTGAAGTTGAAATGGGCCAAAACGACCCTTTATGGGTCGCGTGGCACTCATAACAGCGGGACAAGTGTCCCAAAATAAGGACACAATCAGGACATGATGGTGTCCCGATGGAACATGATCGAGACACTATGGTGTCCTGATGGGACACGATTGGACACGATCCAGAGGACACGTGTCCCACCAAATCGTGTCTGATTCGACCGATTCGGGACACGACGGGGCTGAGGAATGAATCCGGTTTCATAGCCAGCAAAATGTAAAAGAGACACAATTGTCCATTGTATCTCCCCCATCCAATTATAATGGTTGGCGGAAAGTGGAAAAAAAGAAAGGTAGGAAAGAGTAGAATAGGTTAACTCTCTGATGAGTTTTTTTTTTTTTTTTCTTTAAATCTTGTATACCAAGATCTATGAATTGATGCATATGCTATCTAACATCTACATGTAATTTCGTTCAAATGAATAAAATTACGATTTTTCCTTGGGAAAAATAAATCAATATCACAACACCATTAAACAATGTACACCATCAAAGACAGTACACAGATTTTTAGGTGGAAACCCTTCTGGGAGAAAAACGACCAAATGCTTCTTAATATAGGTCTTTTAAAGATTACATCATTTAGGAAGCTCCAACTTCCAAGATTTATCGGCTACAACTGGAAGGATGCCCCAACACCCTGGTTTACCAACTACAACTGGAAGGATGCTCCAATGCCCTGGTTTTATCAGCTCCAACTGAAAGGATGCTCCAACGTCTTGTTTCTTAGCTCCAACTGGAAGGACGCTCCAATGCCCTAGTTTTATCAGCTCCAACTGAAAGGACGCTCCAACACCCTGTTTACCAGCTCCAACTGGAAGGACACTCAATGCTCTGAGTTTATTAGCTCCAACTGAAAGGATGCTCCAACAACCTGCACAGGTGTTGACTTGCCCTAACACCTCCCTACTGCCCTGAAGTGTTCTCAGGTTCCAACATGAAGGAGACTCCAATCTCCTGCATTGCACCACCCTACCACCCTACTCAGCAAGCTGCCACTTGCCCTGAAGGCTCCAACCTTCAATTCGCCATGGCGGACCACGTTTCACAATTTTCAAACTTGATCGACTCGTGCTCTATGTTGCAGGAAACGTTGCCCAGGGGGTCGTTTCCCCTATGAAACGAAACGGAAACGTGGAAACCCGTATCGAACGACCCGGAAACGGGTTTCTGTATATTGGATCGTTTTGCGTGGAGGAACCGTGACCCAGTACAGACGGAAACGCGTTTCCAGGCCATACGGACGCATTTCCACGGTTTTATATTATTATATTCAGTTTTTTTTTGCCATTTTGTTTTTTATTATTATTTTATTTGGCGAGTAAAGTATCTTTTGGATGCTTCTAGATGGCTCTCTCAACTTATAAAAAGACTCTCGCCTCATTCACTCATCACACGAATTGAGCAAGTCTTTTCACTTGGAGACAAGAGATTTTAGCAAGGAGAGAAGAGGAAGAGAGTAGTTCTTCAACCAGGGCGTTTTCACTAGTGAGAAAAGGAGATTTCAGCAACAAGAGAAGGAGATTTCACAAGCGGATTTGGAGTGTGAAGTTTCCAGCTACGACATTTTTGGTTTTTGGCTTAGCTACAACCATATTTCCCTTGTCTTTTGTGGCATTTTGGGGTAGCTTCAGCTACAAAAATTTAATTTGGGTAAGAAGCATTCATTTTCTTAGTTTTTCCCATTGTTTCTTCTATTTTTCGAGGGTTTATGCTACCAAAATTATGAAAAACTTTTTTCTTTACGAATCTGAGATTTGTTGTTTCACTGTTTTTTTGCAGCAATGGCTTCCAAGGTGCAAGTTCAAGCCCCAAATCCAACCCAAGGACTGGATATTATCCTCTTTGGAAGCATGTTTAGAAGCTTCAAAATGTGGAGGTGGTGGCTTATGGGAATGGCGATGTAATCTTTGCCGTAATTCGTACAAGGGCTTCTACCCAAGAGTGAAGGCACATCTTTTGCATGGAGGAGGACAGAGGATTACAGGTTGCACAAAAACAACAGACCCATTGGTGAGGAGGGCGTATCAAAGAGAGCAAGGTAAAGTGGATGGAAGAGGAGAGCCACTCAACAACAAGAACAACCACCATCCAGAGGGGCATCCACTATAGTTCAAGATAGCAGAATTGCTAAATTGGTGAATGTGCAAGCAAGAGAGGAAGTTGATGCCAGAGTGGCTAGGTGCATCTGTGCATGTGGTATCCCATTCAATGTTGTTCGCTCTCCTTACTGGCAAGATATGATAAGGGAATTTAACAAAGCTCATCAAGGGTACAAGGGGCCCAACTGTGAGAAAGTTAGAACTCGGTTTCTCAAAAATGAGAAGGATGTTGTGGATGATATCTTATCACCAATTTGTTCTTCCTGATGTAGCTCTGGGGTTACCATAGATTCAGATGGATGGACAAATACAAGGCACAGACCATTGATAAATATCATTGCCACTTCACCAAAAGGAGCAATGTTTTTAAAGGCGAAAGACTCCTCAGGAGAGAGGTAAAAGATGCACAATTCATTGTTGATGTTATTATAAAATCTATTGAACAAATAGGTCCTAATAGGGCGGTGCAAGTTATCATGGATAATGCACTAGTTTGCAAAGTTGCAGGTTTAATTATTGAGGGGAGGTATGACCACATCTTTTGGACACCCTGCATTGTCCATAATCTGAATCTGAGCTTAGAAGAGATCAACAATAAAGTTCCATGGATAAAGGAAATCACAGGGGAATCAAGGGAGATTGTTAAATTCATCACCAACCACCACCAATCTAAAGCAATATTTCGAGAGTACTCCAAATTGGACTTGTTAAAAGTTGTTGAGACAAGATATGCCTCAAACATCATAATGTTGCGCTGCCTTGTTGAGGTTAAGCAAGCATTAGCGTAATATCCCAAATTGGGAATAAATACCAATATAAAGCACAAAAGACTACAACTACAACAAAACAGGAAATGCTATTAAAACACCATGATATGAGCCAAAATTATTTGAGCCATTTTATTAATTTTCTGATGGGAAAGGTACAATGAGGTGCTCAAAAAGACGGCACCTTGGCCTGTACAAGATAGGCTGAAATATCTCCTCAATCTCGAACATGAACTCTGCTGCTCTGCATGGCTCCTCCTCTACGCTGCCAGTGCTGGAACTGCTGCTGCTGGCAGGGAATGAACTGCGTGTTGAGTCTGATTCGTTGCTCAGAAAATTCTGGGAATTAGACACCGGACTCTCCTCAACAAACCCACAAAAACCCGCAAAGAGTTTCCAGAAATCTTGACCCCGGAAAAATGCCCCCTTGGGCTTGGCATGCTGCGCTACTGGGCAATCTGGTTCTCTGGCTGAACTACTGGAAGATTCTATCGAAAATCTACCCAAACCCCTGGTAGGAGGTGCCTAGCCTTCCTGTTGTAACATTATTTGGTTTTGATAAGTTAGAATATTAGACAAAAGTAAAAATCAAAATGCTAAGTTAGGATATGAATGAAAAAAGAAAGAAATCAAAAAATGTTAGGACTATGGTTATTTTATATATTCATATCAATAAAATGATAGAGGTACACTGCCCTAAAAAATGAAGGCATTAAAAAATGTTAGGAAAGCAAATAAAAATGGATGCTTTAGTTTCAAAAGATATATATTTGTATAAGGTTGCTTGTTTAAATGCGCCATTAAAATGTTAAATTTCATTAATTTGTGATTAATTTGCTTGAAAAGGCATTAATCCTTGTTTTTTAAAATTATTAAGCATAGAAATTTATTGTAGACACGACGCATATTTTTAAAGTAATGCCGCTAAAGGACAAAAGAGTTTTGTCGGGTTGTGAATAAACTCTGCACACCTTTCAATGACGGATCTTTTCCCCGCCCAGATTAGTGACGGGGAAACATTTCGCACCCCCCTCATCCATTTCCCATTAACCCGGGGGGGGGGGGGGAGGTTCCAAAAAGCAGTATTAATGGCGGGCGGGCCACCCTTACGTGTCGCTCTCTAATGACTTCGCACCCCCCCTGCTTCCCCGCGCGAAACCATAAACCACCCGCTACCCCTCCGAAATCCACTTGTGGTTTTCCTTCCGCCAACGTCTCTTGATCCTCGCTCTTTGACTGTTAGCCTTCACCCAACCAATCGCTGCCACCTCATTTGCCCATTGTTTATCCTATTCGCTCGTTGTGGTCCTGCTCCCAGACCGTTCGCCGCCATGTCATTACACCGTTCTAGTACCGTTAGCTGCTATGGTCACATATCAAACCATTACAATAAACCTTTTGTGCTATAAATAAACCAAACCTTGCCTGTTTATCACTTTTGTCTGATCCATCTATTGTTTGTTGTAGGTATTCAAATTATATTGCGCACAGTCACCAAGCAAGTCCAATTGCCCTCACACCAGATTGCGTTTCCTTCCCTCTATCATCCAATTATCCATTTCTTTCCCTTCTGTCTGTCAGCATGGCTCCAAAGGGAAAATCCAACAAACCAGATTTAGAAGAGAACCCTGCGACTGTCACCTCGATCGATCTCGACCATATCCCTCTTGTAGACCCTTTCTAAAAAATTGCTGACACAGAGTGTGAGTTTGATTTCCACGAACTGTACTTGTGGCTGAAGCAGAAATACCTTGACAGCCAAGATCCAATCAGATCTTAAGAATCTCTTCTGCCTTTCTTCAACTTTCTCAAAACCTATGTGTTTCGAGACCTGGTTATCTAGTGCCAAACCAGATATGACCCTGTTAAAAGGCAGTAGTGGCTCAGAATGGAGACATTCTGATCACCATTACTGCTGAAACCATTAATAAAATGCTCTTGATTCCCCAATCAAATTCCATGAGCCAGTTTTCACAAGCAACACTTATGGATCTATACCATAAGTTGAACTTTCCCCAAAGAGCCCAGATCTTTGAGACCTTCTTACTAGAAGATGTTGAATTGATAAAGAGAAATCCACCCTCTCCATCTTCAATATTTCCTGAAGCCTCTAGACATATTATTTCTCTACTCCCTTACCTGTTAGGCTATCCAGATGACAAAACTGTTGATGAATCCATTTTTGGATTCTTTTCCTTTTTTAATAAAGATCAACAACCTGCTTTCATGTACAATTACAGTCAATTTTTGGTTGATAATATACATGAGCAGTTTATGAATTTAACCACACAGGGAATGTTCAAGTATAATTCTGTACTTGTTCATATGTTTCTTTTTCAACAGGGAGATTTACTGCCAATCACACTCAACAGACAAGATGAACAAGGAGTGAATCAATCAATTATCCATTGGACTAAGATAGTCAGAACTGTTTCAACAAAATTTACTTTCTCAGACTTCATAAATGCATTCATACATCCAGTGGCACAACTCCTCAATAGTCAGATAGAGCTTAAGGATTGGTGAAGAAATAAAAAGAATTTTACATTTAAGTGATCAAGTTAAGACTGGTGAGTGGTATTTATACCAGAAATATACAGAAATAAGGATATATGGTTGTGAACTTGCACCATATAAGCTGCCAAAGTATGTTCCAATGAGAATCTTCTCTTTGGAATATATTAGGCAGATGATCAACATGGATGACCTGCATTTTGTATCAGGGAAGAGAAAGTCACAATTCAAAATCAAAACAAAGATTGGCTCATTTATCTGCAACACTAGATCAGTCGGTGTTGAGGTAGATACATAATTGAAGAATATGAATTTTCAGCCTAGCTTTACTTGGTCTTATGACCCTTTTGGCATTATTTCAACTTTAAGGGTTGAATTAAAAACAACTCCTTACAATCACACTCCAAGACCAAAAATAGAGAAGTTCATGAATCAGGAGCAGTGGGCTGAAGGTACACTTCAAGAAGTAGAGGAGGAGATTTTATCCACCTCAAATGTACAGACTCCAGTTGCTCAGAGTAAGCAACAGAAAAGGGTAAGAGAAGAGACTCCATTTGCCATGGAGCTAATCAAATAATTCATAGTTCAACAAAAGAAGCCAAAGATTGGCTTGACAGTTTCTATAGAAGAGAAATAGCCAGAAATTAGTGATCTTGGAGATCCAGAGGTCTCCACATCAGCAGGAACAAGTGTTCCAAACACTCCTACAAATTCACCTTCTCGAGAGCCTCTGGAGATCATTCAGACTACTGGAAGCAGCTCACCTGATGACCAAAATATCTTTCAAAGTTCCTGGAAATTAAACAGAAGAATGAGACTCTGAAGTCTAATGTCTACAGCCAATTCTGGAAGCAAACCTCCACTTCTCAACACAGACTTATCTCTGCTTTTGACAATGAGAAAGGCAGGATGCAAATGGCTTTCTTACAAGCCCAAGTTTCATTTCCAAAATCTCCATCAGACTACAAGAAGACTATATTTTCATTTGATACCAATCAAATTCATCCAATTGATCAAATGGATATGCATAGACAGTCTGGTGAGATGTTGTTTTCCACCATGACTACTACAACTATGTCTCTCTCTAAGCTCAGGACTGCCTTATCTAATGTTCAATCTCAGCTTAAGATTGAAAAGTTGTCTTCCTTAGCTCTAAGGATAATAATCTCAAGTCTTTGGAAGACCTTGTAGTCAAAATGGGATATGATCCGAAGGACTGTAAGGCAGTACAATAAATTCTTAAAAAGAAAAATGCAGACATTGCAGCTCTGCGAAAACAGTTAAAACTGCCTTCTACAGAGGACCCGCAGACCAAGGAAATTGAAGAAAGTGAGCAGAATAGAGAAGAAATGCTCAAGCTAATTATTGAGCAAAATATCCAGATTAAGAAAATGGAGGAGCAGATGGAAGGATTACTTAAAGAGAAAGAAACAACTCAGCTTGCCATGATTCCAGTCACAACAATCCCTATAGTAGTTGCAGGTACAGAGCTCAGTTCATAATTAACAACAATTGGGTCTACATCAACAACAATTGATCCAGCAAAGATAGCACAATAATTGGCCACACAGAAGCAGGAAAATGAGAAGCTGCTGGAAAAGTTTGAAAACTTAGAAACTCAGAAAAATTAAAAATGATACTCTGTATATGGAGGAAATGCAAAAGTCCCATAGATTGGGACTCAAGATTATGAAGTTAGAAAGTGAGTTGTTAATTGCAGATACCTTGGCCCAAGCCAAGGAAAGTGTTTGGACATAGATCAATCAATCAATGATAGATGTATGGCCATACATATAGATCATTTTTGAACAATAGGAATTAATTACCAGATGTAAAGCAGTGATAGAAAAAGAGAAAGCAACACTTACGGCCAAACTAGTAGAAGCCACAGACATGATAAAGGTGCTACATTCAAAGAGTAGAGCAGAGCTAGAATAAATAAATATTGCGGACATAACAACCACCATTTTAGAAATTAAAAAGGTTTTACAGAAGAAGAATTTGATTAATCAGTTGGAGACAAAATGTCAGACCTTGGACATTGTTGTTCAAAGGTTTCATTCAAAGTTCAATGTTTTGAACCAGAAAGGACTACCTGGACCGGTAGCTCCAAATGATAAATTGGTTAATCTGGAAGATTATTGCAAAAAATTGTATACCATTGCAATAGATAAAGCCAAGTTTGCAGGAATCAAAGGACATATAACAGGGAAGGCCTTTCTTGGAGCCTTAGAGTTTGATTTGACCACCAAACATGAAATCAAACATCTATTTATCAACAAGCCAACTTTCGAAAGGTATACACAGGTGGATGAAGTATTCAGAAAGGTGGTGAATGCAGAGATCCCAAGTGAAGAAAGATGGGATAAATTGTGTGAAACAATTGAGTAATTTATGATCACAACAACATGACATCACAACAACATTTTCGGGGCCAAATCATCAACTGTTTCCTTCAAAACAACGACAGATCATTCAACAGTTTCCTTTTCCTATTATTTGATACTATTATTGTATCAGTTTTAGATATTTTCTTAGTCTTAGAAACTAGTATAAATAACTCTCCCTACGAGTTATTAAGGGTTGCACCATTGGATGAGCATTTTGTAAGCAACAGTGACAAGCTTTGATCATTAATGATAAATAAAGGATTCTAGATTTGTTTCATACAATTTTGTTCTATTGTAAGTTTTCCTGTTTTTCATTACATCTTGTTTCTGCATATGTTTAATTTTTATGAAGATGACTAGGTAAGAAATAACTTAATTTCAGCTTATCTTAAATCCCCTTAGGTTATCATTTATATTAGAGAATTGCTTATTGAACTATCTGTTTATTTAAGTTCCTCTACATCACTAAATTATCAGCATCTTCATAATATTAAATATGTTTTGTTAAGCTATTAAACATTGTTTGATATCTTTCACACTTAAGGTTATTAGAACATTTAGTTTGAATACTTAATTAATCATATCTTACATTTTCTGCTTAAACACCTGCAATCTTAAATCACCGTGTGAAGTAAAGCAACAACCCTTTTCCTTATTAATTAATAATATCTAGAGTTTAAAGAGAACTGTTGCAAATTGTTTTATGCTATGGTCATCCAGAAATTCCGAACTTAAAACAAACAAAACAAAATATTATAGATGCTCTGGCATAATTAATTGACCCCAATTATCTCAGAGGACAACACTCCCCTCCAAACTTTGGACTGAAATCTGCTCTCTCTCCTTCTCTCCCAATGCTGCTGAAATCTGCTCTCTCTCCATCTCTCCAAATGCTGCTCCTCAACTGGACTGCATATTCCCTCTACTACTTGCGTGGCCTCTATGCTGTCCTGGGGGGACTACGTATGCCTGGATGTTTACCTGCAAATCTTCTCTCAAAACCGGATGGAACTGCTCTCCTGAGTAGGCACTTGTAGACTCAGCTAAACAACTCAAACGTGCTACAGTCTATCAGATAGAAAATCAATGATTGAATGAATGAGCAATGAGCTGCTCTCATCCTCTTTTACCTAGGCTGAGCCCCCAATGTTCCCTTGGGCCCACTTTGACTGCGCTGCCCCTCTGACAGCCTATCCCTGCGTTGCTGCCTCTCCCATGGTGCCACTGTGCTGCCTACGTTACTGCCTCTCCCACGCCGCCACTAGGACGCTGTCTTCTTCGAGTGGCTGGCCTCATGGGCCCCACTTCAGCTTTAATATCTGCCTTAGTGACTTTAGGGAAGTGAATTAACTATATGGTTTATTTGTGGCCCCCCTCACCCACATTATTCCTGCTGAACATTAGAAAAGGAAAAAAATTAACAAAATTTAATATTCCAATTAGCCGATTGCTAATTGGGAATATTACAGTTCTCCCCGCCAATACGTTGCTTGTCCTCAAGCAACTGCAAGGATGGATGTTGCAGGATCTTCCCCCCTCCCAAGTAGTATCTTCATCTAGGAGGTTCCTCCACTTGATCAAATACTCCTTCACTACCTTGCTCCTCAAATGTCTCTCTGGGTATCTAAGATGGCCTCCGGCTGTAGCACTAGATGCCCCTTATCATCAGTAGACGGGAGTTCTGTGGTTGTAGTCACCTGCTGCCCCAAAGCCTTCTTGAGGCATGAAACATGATAGATGTTGTGTATTCGGCTCCCTTGTGGTAGTTCCAGCTCATATGCCACCTCTCCAATTCGTCGGATCACCCTGTATGGCCCATAAAAGCGTGGCTTGAGCTATTCAACTCCCTTTTGCTTCAGCGTGGATTGCATGTATGACTAAAGACGAAGGTACACCAAGTCACCCACCTCAAACTGCCTCTCCACGCGGCCTCTATCTACGTACATCTTCTGCTGGTTTTGGGATGTGGCCAAGTTATCCTTGAGAACCCGAAGTATGTCTTGGCTCTCTTGGATCTAGTCTTTGGCCCTAGGGCCTTGCTAGCTCCTAACATCACATCAGCAAAAGTCAGAGCATTATAACCATACAAAGCATAAAATAGACACATACCAATCGACATGTAGAAAGTCGTGTTGTAGCAGTATTCTCCCAAGTGAAGCCAACATAGCCAAGCCTTCTGCTGTCCTATGACATAGTTCCTCAAGTAGCCCTCCAGCCACTTGTTCACGATCTCGGTCTGCCCATCTGTCTGTGGGTGGTAGCTGGTGCTTGGTGTTAACTCTGTGCCCACCACACAGAACAACTTCTGCCAAAAACCTCCCACGAACTGACTGTCCTTGTCACTGACTATGGTCTTTGGAAGACCATGGAGTCTGAAGATGTCCCTGAAAAATAGCTCGGCTACTTGTGAAGGCGTGTACCGAGCTGAAATGGTGAATAAATGGGCATACTTTGTTAACCGGTCAACCACCACGAAGATGCAACCCTTGCCTTGTACCATGGGTAGTCCCGTGATGAAGTCCATAGAAATTCTTTCCCACTTCCCCTCCGGAATGGGAAGTGGCTGCAACAACCCTGTCGGATGGTTAAGCTCCCCCTTGTTCTTCTGGCAAACTACGCACTCCCTGACATGACAGAGTACGTCCTCCTTGAGGCCGTTTGAAGAGAACCTCTCCTTGATCGCCTGGTAGGTCTCGACAAACCCTTGGTGGCCTGAAAGTGGTGAGTCACGGGCTGCATGCAAAATCTTCGGCCTTAGCTAGGAGTTTTCTGTCAAATAGATCCGGTCACGATAGTAGATGACCTCATTCATCACCCTATACCGGTCATCCGTGACCTGCCCATCCAACACCTCGCATGCAAACCTGCCTTCGTAGTACTCCACCAACAGTTGAGCCCTCCAATCTGCGTCAATGCTCATCAATGATAGAGACGCTGGTTTCCGAGACAACGCATCTGCTTCTACGTTGTTCTTCCCCTTGACATACTCGATGTCAAAATCGTATGCCTGAATCTTGCTGACTCACCTCTGTTGCCTCTCCTGCAGCTGCTTTTGCTCGAGGAAGAATCAAAGGTTGTTGTGATCCGTACTCACTCGGAACTTGTTCCCCAGAAGAGACCGCCAAAACTTGGCCAATGCATGCGTGATGGCTAGCATCTCCTTGTCATAGATGGGGTATAGTCTCTCATGCGATAGCAGCTTCCGACTCTCGAAAGCTATGGGGTGACCCCCTTGCATCAACACTGCGCCTACCCCTTCCCCTGAAGCATCACACTCCAACACAAAGGGTTGCGTGAAGTCTGGTAGGGCTAATACCAGACAACTGCTCATCACCTCCTTGAGCCTCTCGAAGGCCCTCTACGCAGTCTCGGTCCAGTTGAAAGCCCCCTTTTTGGTGATGTCTGTGAGGGGTGCAGCGAGCTGTGAAAACCCTTTGACGAACTTCCGGTAGTAGGGAAAATACCTACAAACCCCCGGAGCTCCATCACAATCTTCGGCTCTAGCCAATATTGGATGGCCCTGATCCTCTCCTTGTGGACTCTTACTCTGTCCACTCCAATGATATGCCCCAAATAGAGCATCTTTGTCAAACCAAACTCACATTTGGACAACTTGGCATAGAAGTGCTGCTCCTCCAAGATACGCAACACCGTCTCTATGTGTTGCAAATGCTCCTCCCATGTGCCGATGTATATGAGGATGTTGTCAAAGAACACCAGTACAAATTTCCTCAATTGACCACGAAAAATGTGGTTCATGCAAGATTGAAAAGTAGTCGGAGCATTGGTCAGCGCAAAGGGCATCACCAAGAACTCAAAATGGCCATAGTGACATCAAAATGCAGTCTTGGGAACATCCTGGTCCCTCACCTTGATCTGGTGGTACCCCGACCTCAGATCAATCTTAGAGAAGAACGTTGCCCCTCTCAGCTCATCCATAAACTCATCGATCCTAGGAATAAGGTAGCGGTTCTTTATGGTCTTCTAGTTCAAAGCCCTGTAGTCTATGCACATCCGCAATGTGTCGTCCTTTTTCTTCACCAAGACCACCGAGGAAGCGAATGGGCTTGTGCTGGGCCTGATGTGCCCCAATGCTAAGAGCTCATGAATAACTCTCTCAATCTCATCCCTATAGGCCTTGGGATGCCTGTAGGGGGTGGTGATCACGGCTTGAATGTCAGAACCATGCTTAATAGTGTGATCAAACCCCCGATCCGGTGGATGTCCTGGGGGAATGTCCCTAAAAACCGTAGAGTAACGGTCTAGGAGAGTCTGCACATCTGGGTGTGTAGGATAGCCTGAGACACCTACATCTGAAACCCTCAACTCCACAACCCACTCTATGTCTCCCTTCCGGAAATCTGCTTCCATCCTATGCGCAAAAACTGTCTGAGGGGGGTATGTGTGCATGCCCCTGAGCATCACTTGCTTCCCACTCTTCTTGTCCACAAACTCCATTTCCAGTGTCTGCCAATCAATGGTGACCTTCCCAAGGGTGATGAGCCATTGGACTCCCAACACTACGTTGGTGTTCGAAATATCAGCCACGAAGAAGTGATCTGTCATATTGTCTGTCCCCATGGTCACTGACAATGATGGAACATAATGCATGCACTGCATGGTCCTAGCTCCTGGAACCAACACAAAGAACCCATCAAATCCCTCTGTCTGTATGCCTCTCCTCTGCACCAGCTGGGCATCAATAAAGTTGTGTGTGGCCCTGCTGTCCACCAGCACTGAGACACGCTACCCCTGTATTGTCCCTGGGACCCTCAACGTTAAGTACTTGGGTACTCCCCGCAAGGATGCAAGGACCCCTCCTGTTGGTGCAAACACTGACCCTCGTACTGCTAGGGGAGGTGGTGGTGGATGATTCTCTGCTGGTGCTCCGATGCCGACATCTCCTCCCAACTCATCATATGTCTCCTCTTCTCCCTCACTGTCGGAGAAAACCTCAATGTAATGTGCCTTCCCTCTGGCACATTTGTGACCCGGTGCCCATGGCTCCTGATAGGTGAAGCAAAGCTTCCTCCGTCTCAAATCTCTCCGAGTGTCATCATCCAGAGGTCCTCGGCCCTGGTTCCCTCTTGGAGGTGGGGCTCTCACGTCCTTCCCTCTTTGCTGGAATGCCAGTCTATTGGGCATGGGAGCCCTTGTCCTCGACAAAGCATCCTGCAAATCTCTGGTTCTCTCTACTGCGTCCTGCAGCGTAGTAGGCCGAGTAGACCTTACTAGCCCACACAAGGGTTCATTCAGTCCCGTCAATGAACATATATATCCTCTTAGGCATGAACAAATCAGGAACCATCACTGAAAGTCTCAAGAACTCAGAAATGTAGGTTTTCAGGGTCCCCTGTTTGTTTGAGCTTGGTTAGCTCAACAAAATGCTCCTTTGTATCTTTCCGATCAAACCTCTCTATCAATCTCCGGGTGAACTCATCATACACTGTCACTCCTGAGTGACCCAGCGTAGCCATCCCGTGGAACCACCAGTCATGGGCTTCTCCCTCAAGATCCAGCGCAACCATCTTGATGGCCTCCACCTCTGCCATTTGATTAAGCTGGAAATAAATGTCCAGCTTCTCCACCCAAGCTTTGGCTGAACGTTTCGATGATCCATTGAACGTAGGCTAGAAAAGTCTGCCCACAGTATGTTGCAGGTCATTGCCCTGCGTGTACCCTCCTCCTCTGGTCTGGCCTTGTGGTCTGTTGTTATTCTTCAAGTGACATAACTCATTGAAGGTGAGGGCATCTCTAAACTTTGGCCTGTAAGACTAATACTCAGCAAAGTACTCTCCATAGTGAGCCACCTCTGGCTCTTGTGGCTCTCCTGCTCGTGCTCCCGAAGCCAGGAATGTGGGCATGGTGGAACGTGGTGGAGTGCGTGGCACCACC
Source organism: Pinus albicaulis (assembly GCA_034641835.2). Taxonomy (NCBI): domain Eukaryota; kingdom Viridiplantae; phylum Streptophyta; class Pinopsida; order Pinales; family Pinaceae; genus Pinus; species Pinus albicaulis. The sequence continues at coordinate 1,556,705,183 of CM076575.1, forward strand.
TGCTACGCAATGTTAGGCTCAGGTGGGTGATTGGAGGCGCCAAATCCTTCTCCGATCTGGAATTCCCTTTGAATTTCCTTCTGCTTCTTGTCTCCAGCGAACTTTTGCCCCATCTCTTCTATCCTCTTAGTGAGCTCCTGCATTGACTTTAGAAGGAGGCTAGCAAACTCCTTTCCATAGTCTCTTTCCTCTGCCATCGGTGTCTTCCCCCTCTCTTCTAAGTTCTTCTGCCAGAACGCTATCTACTTGGTCCAGTGTAATTTCAAGCCTCCTTTCTCTGCTTCTATACCGCTGCCTTCGGTATGTGATGCTCTGTCTATCCTCTTGTGTCTAGACTGTGTGCTCCATAGGTTGAGCCAAGTCTATGAGCTTTGATACCACTATAATATCCCAAATTGAGAATAAATAGCAATATAAAGCACAAAAGACTAAAACTACAGCAAAACAAGAAATACTATTAAAACACCATGATATGAGCCAAAATCATCTGAGCCATTTTATTAATTTTTTGATGGGAAAGGTACAATGAGGTGCTCAGAAAGATGGCACCTTGGCCTATACAAGATAGGCTGAAATATCTCCTCAATCCCGAACATAAACTGTACTGCTCTGTGTGGCTCCTCCTCTACGCTGCCAGTGCTGGAACTGTTGTTGTTGGCTGGGAATGAACTACGTGTTGAGTCTGATCCGTTGCTCAGAAATTCCAAGAATTAGACACCGGACTCTCCTTAACAAACCCACAAAAACCCGCGAAGGGTTTCCATAAATCTTGACCCGGGAAAATTGCCTTCTTGGGCTTGGCACGCTGCTCTGCTGGGCAATCTGGTTCTCTGGCTGAACTGCTGGAAGATGCTATCGAAAATCTGCCCAAAATCCCTGGTAAAAGGTGCCTAGCCCCCCCCTCTAAACTCTGGACTAAAATCTACTTTGTCTCCTTCTCTCCCAATTTTGCTCCTCAACTGGACTGTGTATTCTCTCTGCTACTTGCGTGGCCTCTGCGGTGTCCTAGGGGGACTGTGTATGCTTGGATGTTTACCTGCAAATCTTCTCTCATAATCGGATGGAACTCCTCTCCTGAGCGGGCACTCAAAGTCCCCCAAGGTAGAGGTTGAGATCTCCGCTTGGAAATATCTGTGCTAAACAACACTTGCAGAGTCGGCTAAACAGCTCAAGCGTGCTACAGTCTATCAGACATGGAAGCAGTGATTGAATGAATGAGGAATGAGCTGATCTCATCCTCTTTTACCTAGGCTGAGCCCCCAACATTCCCTTGGGCCCACTTTGACTGCACTGCCCCTCTGCCAGCCTATTCCTGCGCTGCCACTGTGCTTCTGCCTCTCCCACGCTGCCATTGCGCTGCTGCCTCTCCCACGCTGCCACTATGACGCTGTCTTCTTCGAGTGGTTGGCCTCATGGGCCCCACTTCAACTTTAATATCTGCCTTAGTGATTTTAGGGAAGTGAATTAACTATATGGTTTATTTATGGGTCTCCTCACCCACATTATTCTTGTTGAACATTAGAAAAGGAAAAAATTAACAAAAATTAATATTCTAATTAGCTGATTGCTAATTGGGAATATTACAATTAGTTTCTATGGCGGTGAGTCAAGTTTGGGCTGAGTGGAGACAGGCAGATTCAAAACAAGGTTATACGATGCGTAGATTGTGCCTTGATGAAGATTGGTGGAGCTAGATAGATTTTTAGCTAAAGTTCACAACCCTTGCATTTGAGCTTCTTGGGAATGCTGACATTGACCAACCTTTCTTAGGAGAGGTATATGATGGCATGGATTCCATGGTTGAGAAATCTATGGAAATCATTTCACATGAGTCTCCACAAATTTTGTTTGTAGATGATCATTTTGCTGATTTAGTCTAGAAAATCATTGTTGATAGGTGGAACAATTTCAACACTCCATTGCACACTTCAACACATGCCTTGAACCCCAAATTTTATGATGAGGAGCTTATTGCTCAAAGCAATGGGAAGAGGAAGGATAGAGAGGTGGCTAATGGGGTGAAAAAAGCTCTTATGAGGATGTTTCTAGTTCATCTACACAGGGAGGTGAAGGAAGACTTTGTCAGTTTTGCTGCAGGAATAGATGAATATTGAGATATATCATCTTTGGAGGAGAGAAGCACCATGAATCCAGTTAGGTGGGGGATTTGTCATGAAGAAAATGATGTACATTTGCAAAACCTTGCCATTCGTTTTCTTTCACAAGTGGCAAACTCTTCATCAACAGAAACGAATTGGAGCACATATGGTTTTATTCATTCTGTGAAGCGCAACAGGTTGGGCTCACAGAAGGCAAAGGATCCTGTTTATGTGCACTCCAATATTCGCCTTGCATCTCGTAGGGGTCCAGAATATAGAAATGGTCCTTTTAAAGAATGGGATGTGGATCTAGAAAGTCTTAATTTGGAGCTCTCTCTTGCTGCCATGAATATTGAGGACCAAGAGCATAGAAGTGGAATTGGCCAATCATCTTCTTCAGCTCCACCATCCACTGTTGAGCATGCTTCTGCTGCTATTTTTGATGAGGATTATGATGATGAGTATTAGTCGTTTGTCTTTATAGTACTTGCAACCTCATATATATAATAAAGGCTGATTTTGAGATTTGGATATATAATAATGGCTGATTTTGGATATTCCGATATTGCTATTTTCATTATGTGTCTGTGATCATTCATGAGTAAATGTGATGTAAATTTAAAGACTTATAGTTTATGCATTGACATTGGACATTTTAATCATAATGTTTAAACTTTAAATGTAATAAATTATAATTTATCATGTATGCTTTATGATTGCACATAACATTTCTTAAATGTCATATATATATATATATAACACTAAGTTGCACGAAACGGGGAAACGGGTACGAGCTTTCGAATTGGGCACGGGTACGAAACGCGACCCCCCAAATTTTGGAAATGAGGAAACACGTATATATATATTAGAATTTAGGACATTTAAGAAATGTTATGTGCAATCAGAAAGCATACATGATAAATTATATTTATTACATCAAGCAATAGTGAAGAAGCATAGTTTTACATCACATTTACTATGATCACAGACAATGAAAATAGCAATATCAGAATATCCAAAATCAGCCTTTATTATATATCCAAATCTCAAAATCAGCCTTTATTAAATATATGAGGCTGCAAGTACAATAAAGGCTATCAGGCTGCAAGTACTATAAAGACAAAAGACTAATACTCATCATCATAATCCTCATAAAAAATAGTAGCAGAAGCATGCTCAACAGTGGATGGTGTAGTTGAAGAAGATGATTGCCCAATTCCACTTCTATGCTCCTGGTCCTCAATATTCATGACAGCAAGAGAGAGCTCCAAATCAAGACTTTCTAGATCCACATTCCATTCTTTAGAAGGACCATTGCTATATTTTGGACCCCTACGAGATGCAAGGCGAATGTTGGAGTGCACATAAACAAGATCCTCTACCTTCTGTGAGCCCAACTTATTGCGCTTCACAGAATGAATAAAACCATAGGTGCTCCAATTCCTTTCTGCCGATGAAGAGGTTGCCACTTGTGATTGGACGCGAATGGCAAGGTTTTGCAAATGTACACCATTTGTCCCACGACAAATCCACCACCTAACTGGATTCATGGTGCTTCTCTCCTCCAAAGATGATATATCTCAATAATCGTCTATTCCTGTAGCAAAACTGACAAATTCTTCCTTCACCTCCCTGTGTAGATGAACTGGAAACATTCTCATAAGGGCTTTCTCACCCCATTAGCCACCTCTCTATCCTTATGGGGTGCCTTCCTCTTCCCGTTACTTTGAGCAATAAGCTCCTCATCATAAAATTTTGGGTTCAAGGCATGTGCTAAAGTGTGCAATGGAGTGTTGAAATTGTTCCACCTATCAACAATGATTTTCTTGACTAAATCAGCAAAATGATTATCTACAAACAAAAGTTGTGGAGACTCTTGTGAAATGATTTCCATAGTTTTCTCAACCATGGAATCCATGCCATCATATACCTCTCCTAAGAAAGGTTGGTCAGTGTCAGCATTTCGAAGAAGCTCAAATGCATGGGTTGTGAACTTTAGCAAGAAACCTATCTTGCTCCACCAATCCTCATCAAGGCACAATCTACGCATCGTATATCCCCGCTCTGAATCTGCCTATCTCCACTCAACCCAAACTTGACTCACCACCATAGAAACTAATGCTTGCTTAACCTCAACAAGGCGACACAATATTATGAAGTTTGAGCCATATCTTGTCACATCAACTTTTAACAACTCCAATTTGGAGTACTTTCGAAATATTGCTTGAGATTGGTGGTGGTTGGTGATGAATTTAACAATCTCCCTTGCTTCCCCTGTGATTTCCTTTATCCATAGAACTTTATTGTTGATCTCCTCTAATATCAGATTCAGATTATGGACAATGCAGGGTGTCCAAAATATGTGGTCATACCTCCCCTCAATAATTAAACCTGCAACTTTGCAAACTGGTGCATTATCCGTGATAACTTGCATCACCCTGTTAGGACCTATTTGTTCAATAGATTTTATAATAACATCAGTAATGAATAGTGCATATTTTACCTCTCCTGAGTAGTCTTCTGCCTTTAAAAACATTGCTCCTTTTGGTGAAGTGGCAATGATATTTATTAATGGTATGTGCCTTGTATCTATCCATCCATCTAAGACTATGGTAGCCTCGAAGCTACTCCAGGAAGAACGAATCGGTGATAAGATATCCTCCACAAGATCCTTATCATTTTTGAGAAGCTGAGTTTTAACTTTCTCATAGTTGGGCCCCTTGTACCCTTCAGGAGCTTTGTTAGCTTATCTTATCATATCTTGCTAGTAAGGAGAGCGAACAACATTGAATGGGATAACACATGCATAGATGCACCTAGCCACTCTGGAATCAATTCCTTCTCTTGCTTGCACATTCACGAATTTAGCAATTTTGCTATCTTGAACTGTAGCGGATTCCCCTTTGGATGGTGGTTGTTCTTGTTGTTGAGTGGCTCTCCTCTTCCTTGCTTCAACTACAATCCTTGGCTCAATGTTTGCTGGAGCTTTAGGAGTAGATTGACTAAGCTCTTCATGCCTTCTTTTAATTCCATCCTCTTGATCTTGCTCTCTTTGATATGCCCTCCTCACCAATGGGTCTGTTGTTTTTGTGCGACCTGCAATCCCTTGTACGAATTACTGCAAAGATTACATCGCCATTCCCATGAGCCACCACCTCCACATTTTTGAAGCTTCTGAACAGGCTTCCAAAGAGGATAATATTCAGCCCTTGGGTTGGACTTGGGGCTTGAACTTGCAACTTGGTTGGAAGCCATTTCTGTAAAAAATAAAAATAAAAAAAACAAATCTTAGATCGGTAAAGAAAAAACATTTTTCATAATTTTGGTAGCATAAACCCTTGAAAAATAGAAGAAACAATGGGAAAAAAACTAAGAAAATGAATGCTTCTTGTTGAGAATTTGGTAGGGCATAATTTAATTCAATTCTCTTCTTGATAATTACTTGTGAGCTTACTTCTCTTGCTTAGGTCTTCTCTTTATTAGCTTATTAGGTCTTTCATCAAGTCAATTATCAAAACACAAGAGACAAATTTAGGCTATTCTAGCCAAGGCCAAAACCTCTCCCTCTTGGAGAGGAAAACCCGCAAGTAATTCTTCTTATAGACTTTCAGTTGACAAGTACCATGACCATAACACAAACCCTTGACCTTAGTGTACCTTTAACACCCTTGTCACCTACTCTTCTTGACTCCTTGTTGTTGATCCTTCCTTCTGCACTACTCTGCACCAATACTAGGAACCTCGATTCCTATTTTTGAACTGTGAACTCCTTTCCTTTACCTGATCTCGGCCTTCTAGAACCCTATTTCTACATCATTAGTATACTGTGGAGAGATCCTCCATTCTCTATCTGAGATACCAGTAACGTTGAACCCTTTCTTGCAATCTGTCTCTCTTCGCTGGACAGTCCACCTTCTTCGCACTATAAAGAGACCTTTTCTTGCACTCCTTGCAAACTGTCTTCCTACGCTGAGCAGACTTACCTTATTTCGCACTCACTGCAGTTCTGTCACTTTCTGAGATTACCTTTGGTCAGCATGAGAGCTACTGTGATCATCCTTGACCTACTGTGATTACCCTCGGTCTTCTGTGATTACCCTCAGTCTATTGTGATACAAATTGGTCCTTATTTCTATTATCCTTTCTATTTGCGTACCAAAGAGATATTTCCTTTTCGCATTTCTTACTTAAACCTAATCTGAAATAATCTCAGAATTGTCTGAGATTGTATATCCAAATGAATCTGTTGTCCTTATTTATAGTGTCATCCTTCCTGCATTTAGGCCAAATTGTCAAACTGTGGGTAGGTTGACTTGATAATGAGATTCTATTGAGATTTTGTGTATTGGGGTAGCATCAGGTGTGCTCTAGCCTTGAAACTTTGTGGAGGGGCTAAGAAACATATCACCTCCGAAACCCATAAAGCGTTTGGAGAAATTTCATTTGGTGTTGAAGTTATTCAAATAATATTTATTTTTATTTTTTATGAAGATCGCAAGTCTAACTTAGGAAATTAGAAAAATTAAAGTGAATTAATTAAACACATGTGCTGAAATGTTCTAAGTGACGCGGATCAAGCAGTGTTTTAATCTTAGCTGCCGATTAGAGATTAAATCACGGTTGTTGATGTGTCAATGAAAAAGTATAAGAGAAAGGCTTGAGGGTCAGTTGGAGACACACACATGAAGGCAGAGCTGGAATTCTAGGTCGGGTTTGCTAAGGATTTCCAGAAGAGTTTTATGCAGTGAGGAGTAGTATTGGCTGAGGGGATGATTTAATCCTGGAGCCAAGAGTCAGCAAGAGGCAGAGGAGCAGCAATCAAGAGCAACACAGAGAAGCAAGGGTAGCAACAGCAGCTTAGAGGCTTCAGCCGCTACGCATGTGTTCCGCAGGCCCAGGAGGGGCAACGCTGCAGCTTTAGGAGGCCACCAGGGTTACGCAGAGGCCTTCCAGGGCAGCGTAAGGACTGTGTCACCTAGTCTGGGGTTATGTAGTCCCCTTTTGAGCGGCACAGGGGTACACAGAGCCTAGCAGGGCTGACGTTGGGGCTTCAGGGGCAGCGCTGGGGTTTCTAGGGCCAGCAATTGGCTGAGTCTTGTAAATCCCGTTTGAGGGTGTGGATCAGTCAAAGTTTTGGTCTCACAACAACAACTATTGCTGCAAATCTATATTTTATCTGTCGGGTTAACCAGTTGGGTACCCAGATTTGTTGTACTTAGATTCTACATAATAATAATAAACCCTCATATCTGTTGCGGCGGTTTTCCTGCATTGGGTTTTTCTAAGGACATTTGTCTGAAAAATCTGTGTTACTTTGTTGAATGAGCATAATATTTAGTAAATGATTTGTATGTGTGTAGGCTGTTAGTTGTGTTTACTTCGGTATTTTCTGAAAATAACCTGTATAATGTAATCACAAGTAGGAGAAGTAAACCAAGATACTACAGTAGGATTTCTGCATTAATGTATTCAAAAATAATCACATGGTATCAGAGCAATCGCAGATCAAGCTAAATCTCCAACAAATCAGCTGAAGAATATTTTTCTGCAGGGTAGAGTTGGAAGCAGCATAAATCCGGAAAGGGCAGCTTAGCAGCAGGAGGACGCAAACCTAGAGAGGGGCAGCGCTGCAACTTTAGAAGGCCGTCAGGCTTACCCAGAGGCTGCGCTAGGCCAGTCTGCTCATGCAGAGGCCAGCCAGAGGGACGCAGTCCAATATTCTTGTCTGTTTGCCGAGATCCGGAAGCAGTGCTTCAGTTCCTCAGTAGTGTTGGTGTGGTGGAGATTCTGCTGGTGCAGAATTGTGGCTAGCTAAGTCAACAAAGAGCGGGAGGAAGACAGTCACTCAGCAGATCTGAGCCAAACAGATCGGAGATTCGATCAGGAGGATTAGAGAGAACTGTCCGATTGTTTTAGCTGAAGATTTCCAGGAAGGAAATCAGTTTTTAGAAGGAGCAGTTAATAGAGGGTTTTTTAGTCACCAAGAAACCCAGATCCAGCGTTTCTGTGTTGCCACAGAAAGAGGGAGAACTGTTTCCGTCAGATTTGAGCTAGATGGCTTTTCATGGGCTAAGAGATCATGACAGGTTGGACGGTGTGTCCAACTTTGTCATCTGGAGGGCCAGGATCCTATCAGTCCTGGATGAGTACGACATCAAGAACCATGCAGAGAATGTCCTAGTTGAGCCTGCAGATCCTGATCCTTTGAAGAAATTCAATGAAAATCAAGCGTTGGCTAAGCGTTTGATTATGGACGGAGTAAAAGATCACGTCGTGCCACACATTGTCAGGAAGAAGACGACAAATGAGATGTGGACCGCATTGGAGGCGATGTATCTGGGAAGCTCCATTCAACGAAAAATGCTTCTAGAGAATCAGATGAGGCTATTCCAGATGCAGAAGGGTGAGGAGATAGATCCCTTTTGTTTCCGACTTTAGACTATCTGAGATCAACTGATTGCCATGGGTGCACCTCCAGACGAAGGGCTCTTGGTAAGGACTGCCCTGAATGCAGTCACCGAGGAGTCGGAAACATTTGTCCAAAGCATATTGGGTAGGGTAGCGTTACCATCCTGGGCAGACATGTGGGAAATCCTCTGCCAAGAAGAGATCAGGAGAATCACCAAGAGGCAGAACAAAACAACGGAACTGTCAGGGTGAAGAAATAAGAGGAAGATGATGCGGCCCTTGCATCGAAGGAACGAAGGCAGCAAGGGAAGAAGATGAGGGACCTATCCAAGGTTCGGTGCTTTAACTGTGGAAAACTTGGACACTTCGCCAACACTTGTGCTAAGAAGAAGGACAAAGGAGCTTCTGATTCCAAGGCTGCAACAGAAAAGGGCGATGGGAGTGATGATGACGTAGCCATGATTGCTTATGAGCCACGTAAGTGGGGTGACATGGATCTGTAGAGTAGCTACAGATGGTGCTAGTAGAATGCTTGAGTCAGCCCTACTCTTGGATCACATACGAGCGACGAGAGCCTTAAGACAGTAGCGGGACAAGTAGGAGATGGATGCAGAAGTTGGTTGTGAAGCAGAGGGTAGTGCTGAGACGCTGTAGAGGGAGTAGCACAGTGCAGAGGTAGCACCAACGTAGAGGCTGATGGGACTTCAACAACGCAGAGAGGCAGTGCTCACGTAGTGCAGAGCTGTAGTAGTGTAGTGGCTTCTGAAGGACAGCGTAAAGCAGCAGCCAAGGAGGTTTCAGTGATGGGATGCAACCTGACTTGCCTGTCATCGATTGGGCATGAGTCTTTCAGTTGCTTACTTCTCAGCAACTAAGTTGCAGTGTAGCAGTTAGCAATGGCAGTGCTATGGGCAACATGATGCAACAATTTGAGAGGGAGCTACAGTACAGATGTGGCAATGTCAGTGGCAGTGACATGGGCATCAGTACAGAGAATAACATCGTAGTGGATGGAGGGCAACAGGCCAAGCATCAGCAACGCAGAGACCAATGACAAGATCTTGTGATACATGGTGTGGATGTATTGCTAGAGCACACTTTGTGCTAAGAGGGGGTGTTGAGATTTTGTGTATTGGGGTAGCATCGGGTGTACTCTAGCCATGAAACTTTGTGGAGGGGCTAAGAAACACATCACCTCCAAAACCCAGAAAGCGTTTGGAGAAATTTCATCTGGTGTTGAAGTTATTCAAATAATAATTTTTTTTTATGAGGACCCTAAGTCTAACTTAGGAAATTAGAAAAATTAAAGTGAATTAATTAAACACGTGTTGAAATGTTCTAAGTGACGTGAATCAAACAGTCTTTTAATCTTAGCTGTCGATAAGAGATTAAATCACAGTTGTTGGTATGTCAATGAAAAAGTATAAGAGAAAGGCTTGAGGGTCAGTTGGAGACCCACACACGGAGGCAGAGCTGAGAGACTGAGCTGGAATTCTAGGGCGGGTTTGCTAAGACATTCCAGAAGAGTTTTCTACAGCGAGGGGATGATCTGATCACGGAGCCAAGAGTTAGCAAGAGGCAGAGGAGCAGCGCAGAGAAGCAAGGGTAGCAACAACAACTCCGCAGCATAGAGGCTTCAGTTGCTATGCAGGTGCTACGCAGGCCTAGGAGGGGCAACACTGCAGCTTCAGGAGGCCACCAGGGTTACACAGAGGCCTTCCAGAACAGCGTAAGGACTGCGTCACCCAGTCTGGGGTTACGCAGTTCGCTTCTAAGAAACGCAGGGGCATGCAGAGCCTAGCAGGGCTGACGTTGGGGCTTCAGGGGCAGCGCTGGGATTTCTAGGGCCAGAAATTGGCTGAGTCTTGTAAATCCCGTTTGAGGGTGTGGATCAGTCAAAGTTTTGGTCTCAGAACAACAGGTATTTTTGCAGATCTATATTTTCTCTGTCGTGTTAACCAGTTGGGTACCTAGATTTTTTGTACTTAGATTCTACATAATAATAATAGACCCTCATATCTGCTGCACTGGTTTTCCTACATTGGGTTTTTCCGGGGACATTTGTCGCGCTAGGATTTCTAGGGCTAGAAATTGGCTGAGTCTTGTAAATCCCGTTTGAGGGTGTGGATTAGTCAAAGTTTTGGTCTGAGAACAACAAGGATTGTTGCAGATCTATATTTTCTCTGTCGTGTTAACCAGTTGGGTACCTAGATTTTTTGTACTCAGATTCTACATAGTAATAATAAACCCTCATATCTGCTGCACTGGTTTTCCCGCATTGGGTTTTTCCGGGGACATTTGTCCGAAAAATCTGTGTCACTTTGTTGAATGAGCGTAATATTCAATAAATGATATGTATGTGTGTCGGTTGTTAGTTGTGTTTACTTCGGTATTTTCTCAATATTTTATGAAAATAACTTGTATATTTTAATCACAAGTAGGAGAAGTAAACCAAAATACTACAGTAGGATTTATGCATTAATTTATTAAAAATTTTCACAGATTCATCACTAGGAATGTAGCCGACTTCATGGAGCTTCTTCCAACGAGGTGACAAGTGTGTTGAGTGTTGTTTATTTGACTCTTTACAAGTGTAGCATTGCTTCATGTACATGACTCTAATTTATACATTTATGTCAAGATGACAAATCCCTAAAAGACATCAAGAAGAAGTCCTTGACCTATAATAAAACTCCTTGCTCATGAAACCCATGAAGCAAGCTTAACAAAAATACATTTTATTATATTTGTCTTATTTATTACATAAATTCATAATTACATAGTCATTATGAAGACCAAACCTAGTTACAATTTCCAATACTTTTTACCCAAATTAAATTTGTGTAGCTGAAGCTACCTCAAAATGGCACAAAAGACGAGAAATATGGTTGTTGTTGAGCCAAAAACCAAGAATGTCATAGCTGGAAACTTCACACTCCAAATTTGCCTGTGAAATCTCCTTCTCTTGTTGTTGAAATCTCCTTTGTTCACTGGTGAAAACGCCCTATCTGAAGCACTATCTTCCTCTTCTCTCCTTGCTAAAATCGACCTTCTCCAAGTGAAACGACTTGCTCAATTCGTGTGATAAGTGAATGAGGTGAGAGTCTTTTTATAAGTTGAGAGAGCCATCTAGAAGCATCCAAAAGATACTTTACATGCCAAATAAAATAATAATAAAAACAAAACGACAAAAAAAATCTGAATTTAATATTATAAAGCCGCAGAAACGCGCCCGTACAGCCTGGAAACACGTTTCTGTCTGCACTGGGCTGCGTTTCATCCACGCGAAATGACCCAGTACAGATGGAAATCCGTTTCCAGGCCGTACGATACGGGTTTCTACATTTCTGTTTTTTTTTCAGAAGGGAAACTATCCCCTGGGCAACGTTTTCTGCAACATATATATATCACATTTCCCCATTTCCAAAATTTTGGGGGGGGGGTTGCGTTTCGTACCCGTGCCCGTTTCGAAAACTCGTACCCATTTCCCCGTTTCGTGCAACTTAGGTTGAATCATAAATTCTTGTACCATGTTGAATATCTTTAGAAGGTTTAGCATATGCTCAGGGGGAGCATGGTCAGTATGCAAATTTCATGATTCATTTTCAGTAGATGGGATCTTCAGCGATCATCACTACAAGGGAAATACTTCATTCAGTCTCATTCAACCCTTTTCCCTTGATGTCAAAGGGGAAGAGAAGACTTGATGTTTGGAGAGAAGTCTTGGTTTTTACAGGTGTTGTCCAAACACCAAAGTGGTTGCCATCAAGTCCAAAGGGGGAGATTGTTGGTATTATGGCTAATGTGTTGTCCTTGATGGCAACCTGCTTGATAAATATGTCAACATTGTGATAACATGATGATTATGGAACTCATGTAGATGCTACGGAGGATATGGATAGAGAAATGACAGTTTAGTGAAGTTTGAGAAACTACACGTGGTTCCTGTGAAGAAGGGTCGCGTACATACGCAGGTCCTGTGAGTAAAGGTTGCGTACATAATCCGAACCATGGAAATTTGGATACCAGGAGTCATTACCATGGTATTGGCCCATAGTAATTGGAGCAACAATATTCATTTGATCCCAACAACGAATACTAATTACATTACCAAAGGATTTAACTAAGGTATTGGCTAAGGAAAATGCTATATAAGGAGATGGAGATCAAGGTGTTAAGTGTGCAAGTAATGGGTTATTTATGAGTAATATGATTTGGAACAAGTGTGCATCATGAACCAAGGAGAAGACTAAGATCTGAAAGATCTAAAGATGTATTGGCATATATGCTTGATTGATTTACTTGTTGCAAATGTCTAAATAGTTAACAATGATGGATCTATGATTATAGTGATCTAAATGAATTATTCAGAAGTCTGTATTTTTGACAGTGAAGGTTGCAGAGTGTGAAGTAAAGTTTACAATGAAAGATTTAAGATATGTACGTAGGTTTGCTTTTGGTTAGTCGGGTACATACGTGGATGTTGTTCAGTATGGTAGCTTATAAATTTTGCGATAATTTATTTAGTGTTTTGAAATACATACGTTGTGGACGGTAAATGTGTACATACGTTGATTTGTCTTGTGGAAGTCGCTTATATGTACTAGGGTTTGCAGTGTTGCCTAATGATGACATTTGATGTGTGTTCTATCTGTTGTTGTCTGTCAATGATGTCTCTATTATGATGATCTGTGTCTACTAGTGTTGATTGGGTTGAATTGATTGTGGAATGGAATATTGGTTAGTGATGATGCTACAATGTGGTGATTCGATTCAATACATGATTCAGTGTTACAGTGTTTCAGTTAGCTAAATGATTCAGTTTCCAGTACTCTGACATCTATACCAGATTTTATGCAGAGTCGGTGCGTATATATGCAAGTTCTTTTCAGAATAATAGCGTATACATTCTGAAGTAAATCTGATCAGGGTTTGCAGTAACAACACCTTGTTTCTGTAATGGCTAATAGTGTATGGCTTGGTATATTGATTAGTGATTGTGCATTGGTATGATCTGGTTATGGTGATTCAATATTTATTCAGTATTCTATGATTCAGTATGGTATCTTGGTTTGTTTAGTGATGGATGATTTGATTCAGTATTTGGTTTCAGAGTTGTTACTTGGTATTGAGCATAATGTTGGGTGTGGGTCCAGTTTGAAAATATGATGAAAGGTGACCTACAGGTTTAATGATTGACAGGTGGATCTAGTTTGAAATATTATGAAATGTGGTCAACGAAGGGTGTTGAGGGTTGGAGTCTTCAGTAAGGGAGTTGGAGCTTCCTTCCAGTGGTAGTTGGTAAACTTGTTCAGGGGGTAGGTGCTCCCTTCTGGTAGAAGCCGGTAAACGAGATTAGGGGGTTGTAGCCTCGGATAGGTGGGTGCCTACATGCTGGTAAGAGTTTGTGCCAATACAAGATGTAATGGAGTTTTCTTTATAACAACGGTGGTTTTCTCCCGCATTGGTTTTCACCTAAAATCCTGGTGTTCTATGTGTGTTTCTTATGTGTTGTGATTTATCTGTTCTCTACTACATATTGGATGGTTAATGAACTAATAATTAAATGGTTAACTCATTGATGAAAGATATGAAAAATTAAGTAAATTGGATATACGTTGTTTGCATTCATTGAAGTCGCGTACATATGTTGGTTGCATAAAGAACAACATCGTACATAATTCAAAATATGGAATTGAAAGTTTAAAGTAGTTAAAACACTGATCATAGTATTAAAAACAAAAACCAGTGACCGGACCAGTGGACCTAATGAACCGGTAACCGGACTGGAACCGGTCTAACTAGTACTGGTAAGGTCTAAACGAACCGGTTTTTAAAAAAATACATTAAATAATTATTTTTTAATAAAAAAACTATTTTTAAGATTTGCAACCATGATTCCAAGCCAATAGAGACAAAATATGCAAAGTTTGCTCATTTATATACCATGCAAAGGTGAATATATCAAATTGGCACCGAGTGCAATACATATCATCGAAAAATACATAAGCAATGAGGCTCCAAATGGCCCATAAAGTCCAAAAACAATGCTACAAGCTATGAGCCCATTGGCCTAATACAAGACTACACATGAATCATGATCAATCATCAAATTCATCACCACTACTAGACACAGGATCAACATTGGCAACTACATAGACATCATTTGGATCAGAGTCTGAGGATGCCTCAGCCTCAGGCTCATCTGCAACCTGAATACCACTGCCACCAATAACAATAGAAGTGGACCTAATGGAAGCACGAGTTACTCGAGCTGCATGACTAGTGCCTTCCATTGGTTGTTTGCCTTTCCTTGATGTAGCTATCAATCCTGGGTCTCTATTTGATGGCGCCACCAAATCTGCTTCAAATTCACCCCTTGCTAATGTTGCATCAAAATCAAAATCTGCCTCAAACACTGAATCTTCAGTCTCCTCCACCCATTCTGATGTTGGATCGATATCATCCAACACAATGGGATCTAGATCAGATGTTTTGTTCATCAATGGATTCCGCCTCAAGCGAAGGTTGTATTGCACAAACACAAGATCATTTAACCGTTTCTGTTCCAAATGGTTTCTCTTCTTTGTGTGTATGCGCTCAAAAACAGACCAATTGCGCTCACAACCTGAAGCATTGCAAGTTTGGCTGAGGATTCTAATTGCAAACTTTTGCAATTAAGGACATTGGCCGCCAAATGACTCCCACCAATGTGTTGCAAATCAAAAGACATTCATTAGTAACATAGTTCATTTCATTACTTATTTACAAACAATTTAACTTGAAAAGAAAAACAAATTGGAATTGCTTACCTGGTTGATCCACATCTCTTGCCATTTTCGCCAAGTTCTTTCCAAAGGTACCAGCTGCCATACTAAAAAGAGTAAGTTGTTTATGTGTTTCCAAAAGGTCTGCACGGATAGGGACCATGCGCTCCAAGCAATCAATCAATCCAGATATGACCTCCCCATTCTGCTGATCTCCTAGCTTAGCTTTATAATGATACTTTGGGTTCAAAAAATACCCCGCTGCATGTATAGGACGATGGAGTTGATTGTTCCATCTGTTATCAATGATCTCCCATATCCGGCCATATTTAGCTAACCTGTCCCTGTAAACTGCCCGTATATGCTCCTTTACCTAATCCATAGCCTCATAAATGTATCCAATTGTGTAATATCCCCAACGGGAAATAAACAGTAATACACAGAAAAACAACAAGCAGCTATATAGAACAAAATGCCGGAACTAGAATATGGAACAAAAACACATAAAATACCAGAACGCTAAGCCATTTTATTAATCTGAGAATACATGTATATGGGTACAAAGATAATCAGAATGAGTGCACCTATCCTTGCTCTAGGCAAGTGGAGACCCTCTCAGAATAAGAAATGGCTGCAACAGAGACTGCGTCCTAGCTGACTGGAGAAACTGCCGTAGAAAACTGCTGCTGCAATGTACTGGAACTAGGGGCTGATCCCCTCACCGGAATGAGCTGAAAACTGGAAGGCTAGCTGAACTCAACCCTCCGGACAAAACCCAGAAATCGTGAAGCAAATGCTCCACCTCCGAAAATCCACCAAACAAACCCCCTCCAGAGAAAACGCTGTCTCTCCCAGGAACAGCGCAGAAGCCCAAGAAAACGCTGGGAAAAGGGGCTGAATCCACCTGCAAAACCCCCGGATGAAATAGCAATCTCCTCAAGGCTTGAAAACGCTGAAACCACTGCCAAATCACCACTCAACAACTCTGCTCAACAATGACTGCGTCCTCTCTCCTAGACTGCGCAGTCACTCAAGGGGCAGCTCCTCTGCAAACGTCCACCAGAAATCCACTGCAAACCACCAACTGAAACTGAAGGACAAACCTTGCTCGAGCAGGCACTCGAAGTCCCCCGGAGCCAAGGGCGAGATCTCCGACCGGAGACACTCAGTTTGCACTAAACAGTGCTGCAGACCGACTAAACAAACGGCATGCTGAAGTAGACAGAAGTCTAGCTCTCAATATCAATATCATATCAACAATGCCAAATGGAGTGAAAACCCCACCTTTTATAGTGCTAGCTCCCTCCAAAAACCCTAACTGCGTCCTTCACCCTCCTTGACCTGCGCAGTTACCTTAGGGTCAGCGTGAGGCCTCCCCTCATATGTGTGTGGACCCCCAAGGCCACCCCTTTAAGTCACAACATTCATCAACTAGGAAAGCACTTTATTTTATTAAAGTGAGTTGACCCCCTTATTTCTCACTTTATTTATTATTTTAACTAAAGGCGGCAAAACTATACAAAAATGAAATATTCCAATTAGCAGTGCTAATTAGGAATATTACAAATTGCCATCTTTTCCCCATCCACCATCCTTAGCACCTTAACAAGGGGCTCCGTAATTTTTACCAGCTCTGAAGACCTTTTCCAAAAATAATTGTCAAAGACTTTCTTTTTGGTGTCTTTTCCATCTTGTCTACGAGCCCATCGAGATTCAGTCAAATCATCAGAAGAAAACATTTTTTGTAGGTTTTTCTGTTGAGAATTGAGACCTTGCAACGTGAGGAAGTGAGTTGCAAATCTCGTAATGGCAGGCCTAACAAGCTCTTTTCCCTCAGTGTTTTTCCTCATTAGGCTCAATACCCATGAGTGGTTGTAAATGTATTTTGTAATGCACTTGCCATGCTCTACAATGTTTTTTACCCAATCCACTTTGCCTATGTCCTCAAGCATGAGGTCTATGCAATGTGCAATACATGGAGTCCAAAATATGGTATTATACTTGGACTCAAGCATCTTTCCAGCAAGAACATAGTTTGAGGCATTATCTGTGATGACTTGCACAACATTCTGCTGCCCCACTTCCTGAATAATCTCATCCAAAAGCTCAAATAGAAGGGTTGCATCCCTCACCTTATCAGATGCATCAACTGATCTCAAAAACATTGTTCCTCGAGGGCAAGAAACAAGGAAGTTAATGATAGTGCGGTTTGTTGTCACATAGATTGTCTAGGCACCGCGACAACGGCTCAGATTTGGGGCTGTCACCTTGATCCCCAATCTCTCTATCTAAGCTGTCTCCTTGCAAGATAAGGGAGGTAGACCCTATTATAAATGAAGAGGAAGAATCTAGGAGACACAGCTAAAACACCAAATACTTGATAAAATTAACGAGATTTCCAAGATCAATTACATTAAAACCAATGCCTTATGGAGTTAAAAGATCCCGTTATGCAATTAAAGATAAGTATTGGATGTATAACTGCTGCTAAATGACCACAATGATATTCAATAGAAAGTGCCACGATTATTCATTAAGATACTTGAGGCAATCAACAAAGCTTATCATGAAGTGATCATTAAGATAAAAATGCCAGATGCTTGAAGAATTTCCGAAATTATGATATTTCCAATATAACCCAGTTCGAAAATTAAAATACTCCACAGTCAGATAAAAATTTGAGGCTCATTCGACTATAGAGAATTTTTTTGAAAATTTCTTATGTTTTTGTATTTTTTAGATTTTTAGAATTTTGAAATTTTGAAATTTTTTATTATTTTTTATTTAAATTTAAAACAAATTAAAATCTAAATCTAAATTAAAACTAAAACTAAAAAGAAATCTTAAAAAAAAAGATTAAAACTAACACCAAAACACAAATTAAAACTAAGTTTAAAAGTTAGATCTAAATAAAATCTAAACTAAACTAAAACACTTTAAAAAAAAATCTGTCTAAAACTAATCTAAAACACAAAATTGAAATCTACAACCGACCTAACTAAAGCTTAACAATATTAAAACTAAAATCTAATCGAGTGAATTAAAATCTAACAAAATTTAAAATCTAAAAATTAAACTAACGTCTAACAAAAAGAAAATGAATCCGACTCAAGTTTTTAATGCATATATTATATTTTTTTTTTAATGTGTGTGTTTAATCGTGGTATTGCAGGCTGGGAAGACTACCGCGGAAGAGAGGGACGCGACTGCACGAAGAGATCAATTGCGGAAGAGGCAGCGGCTGGGCTCGGATGCAGTGAAGAAGGGACGCAGCGTGAGGAAGCTCGACAAAGGGCTCGACGGTTCAATGGACGACGCTTAATGCAGGCAGGAATAATAAAGAAAGGATGGCGTCTGCAGAGGCAGCCAAGGAAATTGAAGGGGCAGAGAGAGCGAGGGCAGAACTGGAAGAGGAAGGTATGAAGAGGAAAACGAATGCTGGAAGGCAGCAAATGGAGCATATGCAGGCCAGATGACAAGGAGATTGCCACAGAGAATGAGGGTGATGGTTTGATGGAAGAAGCAGAGAAGATCTGCAATAGAAAAGGGAGGATAATATGATAATGGAAGCATAGGAGCAGAGAGGATGTAAGAAATGGAATTGGAGGATCGCCAGGTACAGCTTTGACAGCGGACAGAGGTAGAAATATGCGGTGAATAACCTAGAATGATAAAAACGTCCAGCAACTTCAATTTTCCCTTTCAAAATTCAGATTTTCAATGCTCTTTGGATTGAATAATACTCGGATTTTGTTCACAATAGCAATTTCAGGCCAGATCTGGCTCAAATCTTTTAAAAAAAATTTCTAAGTGAAACCTACAACCTGCAAGAAACCAGTTAGATCTGAAAATATATACACAAAAACTGATTAAACCCTTACAGCCCTAAAATTTACAAACTAATTTACAGATCTGAGGCCTCCATGGCCAGATTTGAATTCATTTCAACACAATTTTAGAAAATGAATTTTTTTAAAGAGAGGCACAAGCCCTAGGAGATCCTGCAAAACCACTAATTTCGTAAGATAGACTTGGAATTTAAAAATAATGAGTTTTTTAGATTTATGTCATTTGAGAGTCGGCTGGTCCAACCGAAGACTTCCCTAGATGTTCAAACCCTTAAAAAAAATATTTCCCTGCACACTTAGATCTGAACCTTAGATCGATAGAGATTTAAAAAAATAACATGAGATCCTTCAGAAAAAATCAAAATGTCATTTTATGAATCCAGAAAACTGCACAAGATACCTGTATGCAGATTAATCCATGAAGGCATCAACCATAAAAAATTCAAACAAAGTAGCAGAGTTTAGAAATGAATCACCACATAGATCCGAGAAGGAACATCAAAATTTGTAACCCCAAAGTCTTTATGCTTTATTACTTCAAAATTTACAAGAGCTTCTAAGAACAAGTGCACGATTATGAGATCAGATCACTCAAGACTGACAAAGACCTCTAAATTTATAGGACAAAATCTCCAACGGCTAGTTTGGGTGATCTTTGTCAAAATAATCTCAACCGTCCAAAAGATTTAATCATCTTTTAATCAGGAGCGTTGAAATTAAAATTTTGGGGAAAAACGAATTTATCATTTAATTCAATTTTAATTAACTCAAAAATATTATTTTGGAGTTAATTACCCCAAAATTTTGACTTTGACTTAACCACCAAGGCCCAAAGGTCCAAAATTTCTTAAAATTCTCAATATTCCCTTGGCCTGGGGCTTTTAAAAATCATTTTCCAAGGACCCACAAATTTTGCCTTTGAAAGATTTAATCCTAACTTAGGACCCTAAATTAATTAAATTTCTGGTTTAAGATTTTTTAAATTAATTGACCAGAAAATTTAATTAATTGACTGAGAGGGGATTTTAATTATTTTTCCAACCCTCTTTACATGAGATAATACATTTACATACATAAAGGGGGAATACCCATTCGTATAGACCTTCAAATAAATACTCAATTCTGCGACTCAAAACATGATCTAGTAGACCAAGTAGCTCAAACTACTTTTACAAGGACTCGATAGAAAACACTAGGACTCACTTAGCATGCTGATGACAAAATCCACCCTAGCTTTGGGGTGAGGCTGGAGGGAAAAACTCTGCTGATCACTTACGTGAATCAGTGAGACAAAAAACCTCCTAGGATGGAAATCATCAACAACATACTAGGCTTACCTAGGTTGTTACATACATTGACGATCTTACTTAGACCATTTACATCATAACATGTAGAATGGGTTTACATCATTTATAACAACTATTGTCTGTCGATGAAATCTGGATGACATGAGCCTCGAACATGATAAGCCCCATTTGAAAAAATGGGGGTGTACTGCTATGGGGTCGTTGACAAAGTGTGGTCAACGAGGTTCTTTCCATCAGTCCATCCATCTGACATGATGGAACAACCTGTTTTGAGCCATGACTCTTTATATTTAGCCAAATACTCATCAATATTACAAATCTCTTGTTGCAAAAGAGATCCCCTCAAGTCATGCACAGTAGGGCCTTTGAAGCCCTTTCCTGTAGCTAAAACAGAGTCCCACATAGCTTGGTAATAAGGTGAGTGACCAACATTAAATGGGATATCTGAATCATACCACCATCTAGCAATGTACTGATAAGAAGTTTCTTTGCATTGTTTTTTCCAATGTTGATCCAAAGTGGGTTGATGACTTGGCTAGGAGGAAGTGGCTGTGGGATTAGCAGTGGATGAGAAATAACTCTGGGGGTTGGGTCTCTTTGCTGGTTTTGATTTTTGGCCAACAGGAGGAACATAGTGAAAGGGGTCATTGGTGGAAGGGATAGAAGTGGAGTCTTGAATCTCATAATCATCATACCCACTCTCTCTCATCATTTTTATTAGTTCCCTTTTCCTTGCAATTTCATCTTGGATGGTCTTCTCCCTAGCCTTAGTCTCCTCAAACTTTTCAAACTTGGCAAGGTATTCTGTCCTAACCGGACCTATCACTTCATTAGGTGCATCACATGGCTTTACTTGGCCTCTTATCCCAACCAAGTGTTTTCAATCTAAGAATACCCCCACCTCCAATACATTTTTCACAAAATTTGCATCTCATCTTTCCATCAACCACATCACAATGGGCCCATGCACTGTCCTTGGTTTTTGGAGCCATCTTGACTTGAAATAATTGAAATTTGGAAATAAATCTGCCATTTAAAAAAATTGCAGCTAAGATAAATGGACAACTAAGGCTAAATTTACGAAACAAAATGCACATTCAAACATACAAAATTTGATAGCATAGATGATAGGAGTCAGGACTCAGGACTAGAGATTTGAGAGCAATAGCATAGCTAAACACATGAGAAAATAAATACATGAACAACAATGAAATGATGGATTTTTCAAGTGAAAATCCTTACCTGGCAATGCAAACTAGCTTCCTTAGCGTCCTCTTGAAGATGCCAACTCTACTGATAGCTCCAAATTATCTCTGAGATAGCTCCAACTCCAACTCCAAGCCTCCAAGATCACTGCTCCTGCAAACACTCGACACTCTCCAAGCTCTAAATCAAACTCACAAACTGCAAATGAGATGGTGTGAGACAAATGAGAGGTTGCCCATGCTTATAAAAGATTGGGGAGGGTGTTTTTGGAGGGAAACAACCCTCCCCTTCCCTCCATATCAACCCTAAACCTCATTGCTGGCCGTGCGTGGGTCCCCGCAACAAAAGAAGCTTTGACCGGTCGGTTCCGTCCTTAACCGGCCGGTCAGCGCTAGTTAACTGGTTTTCTCAGGCAACAAGGGGGGTATAACCCGGTTTTCCCACTGGTTTGGACCGACTGACCTTCTGACCGGCTAGTTTGACTTGTTTCCGGTTCAAACCGGCTGGTTTTAAATACTATGATACTAATTCACCCCCTTCCCCCCCTTCCCTTCAGTGTTTTCCTAACAAAGTTTATTTTTACTCAAAATAAGATAAGCACTTATAAAAGCAGGAATGGGAGATTAGGGGGTTGTAGCTCCCTTCCAATTGGTGCTAGAGAACGAGTGGAGGTTGTAGCCTCGTGCAGGTGGGTGCCTACGTGTCAGTAAACCATAAGAGTCTGCACCAGTTCAATATGTAATGGAGTTTTTTTTATAATAAAAGAATATAGATACGATAACAGTGGTGGTTTTCTCCCGCATTGGGTTTCCACCTAAAATCCTGGTGTTCTATGTGTGTTTCTTATGTGTTGTGATTTATCTGTTCTCTACTACATATTGGATGGTTAATGAACTAATAATTAAATGGTTAACTCATTGATGAAAGATATGAAAAATTAAGTAAATTGGATATACGTTATTTGCATTCATTGAAGTCGCGTACATATGTTGGTTGCATAAAGAACAATAGCGTACATAATTCAAAATATGGAATTGAAAGTTTATTTTTACCTAGAAGAAGATAAGCACTTATAAAAGCAGGAATGGAAACGCGAAAGCTTTCAACTACCTTGGGAACCCTTACCTACAAATATTGTTTGATCACTCGTTCCAATCACTATATTATAGGAAAGAGGAATAGTTGAACCTATTTCGAAATGGATCTATCTATTAGGAGAATGAAAGATTCCATTTCAAGCAAGGAAGTTCTTTGAAGAGTATTTTAGCGCTCTTGGCCAAAGTTTATTTCGACCAGAAGAGGAAAAAATACCTGGTCGACTAAAACTTAAATAAAATATGCAGTTTTTGATAAACAAAAAGAATTAGTGTACATCAGTGTAAATCCAAACCGTTAAGACACCAAATATGCAGAGTTGGCTAATGCATATAGCATGTAAGGGTGAATATGGTATAAAATAGCATTGACTGTGATACATATCTGAACCAAAATAAACTTGGATGAGGTTTTGGATTGGTTACGTTTTTTTTTTTGGATTTTGTGCACATTAACGTCCTTGGTGTCACTAGTTTGGGTTGAATCCATTCAGTTATTTCAGGGTCCAAACTGGTCCAAAATCAGTTTGGTACCAGTTTTAGTGCTGTTTTTCTTTTTGTGAACTGGTCCAGACCAGCTGATTCTGGTTTGGGTCAACTGGTTTTTATAACTCTGCTTTTGATGATTTAACTTGTAGACAAACCCTTCTTTGGGTCCTAGGAATAAAAAACGGGCTGGTTCATGGCAGTTAAAATCTTTGATTGGTACTGAGACATGGTCTAAAATGTCTCAAATGTGAATAGGAGGCTTGAGAACTTGCCCCAAACAGGACAGCAGAGATGTACAGAGTTCTCGGCTGAGCAGTCTTCAACTCTTGGGGACAAAATGACCAGGTTGTTCTAACGGCCACAAGAAAGAATAACAACACAGTGCAATTCTTCTTCAAAAGAAAATAAGAAAATTCCTTTCGTTAGTCTTGGGCATTCAGAAGATTCCATCCATGTGTCTTCTAGACTTCCTTGACCCAAGCCTTTATGATGGCATTTGGTAGAATTCCATTAACAAAATAGCGGAGTAGTGTGTACCTTTTGAGTTTATCACAAACACCAAATACTCTTCAATATAAATATTTACAGGAATTTCATTACCTTGGGGAATACTTTTGGGATTAACTTTCATGGGAGCTTCAGAGGCACTGTACTCATGGTCAATGGATGCATTATTACCATGGAGATGAGCAATTGTTGGTCAACAATCCTGATTTTGGGCACAAGGTCAACTATTTTAAAGAACCCAGGTTACACAAGGCTTGTGGCAGGTGGGAGTGGTTGTTTAGGGTCACCAGAGGACAGCTAAGGTGTTAGAGCAAGTAATGGCAAAAGTGACACGAAATGAAAGCATACAGATCCCAACCTTCAAAACCCTAGTGGAGCTCCACGATTCTCCTCTTTTTGACTTCTTGGAATTATTTAGTTGATCCCTGTTAAATTTATTCCTTTGATGCCTTTCTGCATGACATTATGTAGATATCCTTTAAAGCTTAGGGATGCTTTTATTTGTTTTGTTGCTTGAATGTTGAAATGCTCTATTTCTGACAACTTCTTTTGTTGTTTCCAATAGGCATCACTGGTTGGGCATAAATATGGCGTTTTGAGATGGAGCAAGGGTGGAAGTATGTGAAAGTTTTCAGTTGGTTGTATGATATGTGAAACAAGAAATTTTTTGATGTGCTTAGCTCTTGAAGATATGACGTGATTTATTGAACACGTATTTTAATGCATTTAGTTTTTGGTGGTGAACCACTTGCTTCTTTATTACCTAAGTTTTGTTACTTTCTGATTGTTGTACAGAGAAGACAATAGAAGGGACAGCAGCTGGTATAACTTCTATGCTGCTTGCATGCTTGTTCCTTCTTCCTTCACTGGCTTGGTCAGGGTTTACTTCATCCCAGGTGATATTCAATGAAATATTGATTGGCTAGGGCTACTATTTATTTTGTATATCCACTGTAATTCATAACCATCCAGGAAATAGTGCTTAATCTTTGCTAAAGTTTGTCGATGTCATTGTGTCCAGGATTGGTTATCATTGGTTTTTGCAGTCATCTTAGCTGGTCTGCTGGAGGCTTATACAACACAGCTAGACAATGCATTCATTCCACTTATATTCTACAGTCTACTTTGTCTCTAAGTTCAGCAGGAAATACATTAGTTCTTATGAATTTGATTTCTGTAATGTGTTGGAGAGCAAGGAGAATGAGGCAGATAAGTATTGTGACCCATTTTTTTTAACAGTTATGGAATTTTCAGGACTTTTTACAGTTTTGGGCAAAGCAATCCGCTGAGTGCTTTGAAAGATGCAGAGTCATATATGCGATGCATTAGCAACACAGAGAAGGAATGTTTCAAAGTGATGAAAGTTGAAACAGTATTTCATGTGTAAATTGCAGCTCAGCCACTAAGAGCAATGCCCGATTAAATTTATTTTTTTACGGATCAATTCAACTTTATGATGATGTTATACTAGAATCTTAGTTGGATGGTGTAAATAATGTACAAGAGCCAGAGTCAATGCTGCTCCTGACAGTGGTTGAGACTCAGTTTGATCTTCAGTTAGTCCATTTTGTAAACTATCAACATAATATTGTTTTATGTCGATGGTTACAGGCATTCTGTACAACTCTATTGTAATATAAGAGTCCTCATTGAAATGGAATTCACAAGGAGCTTCAAGCAATATGACATATTGATGAAGTGTTAAACAACGGACAAAAGCCACAACAGATGTTTCCTAAGTCTAAAATTTGTACACATAATATTCTCGCATCAATTAGTGTTGAGTAAATAAAACTAAGTTATATTTCAAGGAGAAATAGAAGTTAAAAGATTTTGATCTGGCAAAACTTGGGGCTTATATGTTACTCTGCTTGTCAGGCACCCACATTTTCTGTGGTGGCTTGTAATGTGCTTTACTCCATTTGCTGTATCTTAAGAAATAGGTGTGGTTCGTCATATTTTTACCCCGTGACAAAGTGTAAATTTTATCATTCAAGGCATTAATGAGGTTAGATATAGAGAAATGATGCATTAGTGAGTGATTTAGAACCCAAATTATGTTTTCTTGCAAACTTCACCCTTTCAAGAAGAAAACAGAATTGATAAGATTTTGAGCTAGTGAATTATAGGGCTCAATTGCAACTTCATGCTTATTAGGTACCAAAATTTTCACCATAGCTTGAAAGGTACTCAGTCCTATTGTTGTATGGTAAGAAAGAGATGCGGCTTGTCATATTTTGACCCCATCAAGTGTAAAAATATTCTTTTTAAATGTTAATGATGTCAATTTTTTGAAATGATGCATTAATAAGTGTTTCTTGTAAAATATCACGACCATGATTGCATTAAAATGTTAAGAAAACAAAGGGCAAAAGTTACACTATAGGAAAAGGGCAATCATTTTTTTTTTTTTTACAGTAACAGTTATGGAATATTATTTCAAACTTGGCCTAAATGCCAAAATTCTGATTACATTGAGAAGGACTATAGCCTGTTGCACCTCACCACTAAGGATGAGTGTGGAGCTAATGCTTGGAATTCTTCTCCTTAGTGATGATACTATGGATTCGATTTCAGAGATTTTTCCCAATTTGAAGATACATACAAATTGACTTAAGAGTAAACAGTAAAACATGACAGCAATTTAGCTTATGGAATGGGTTCCCATGATTCTTCTTCGTCTTTCATCTTGATCCCAGCAGAGAGGAGGGCAGCTTTATTGGCTTCAATGTCCGCCTCTTTATTGTTAGTTCTCAGCACATGGTAGAAATTCAGCTTCTGAAAAGTGTTTTCCAAGCTCTTAATTCTGACTATCAGCCTTGCGAGTTTTAAGTCCAAAGCTGGAGAGTTGGACACAATTGCATTTATGATGATCTGGGAATCGCGATTCGCCAAATACATTTTCTTCACTTATGTTTAATTCTTTGAGAATCTTGAGTCCCTGAAAGAGAGCCAAGGCCTCAGCTTGAATGCTGGTTAAGTGGCCTAGCCCCCAGGCAAAGGAATGCATTTTTTTCCCATCTGGATTTAAAATAACACCACCTGCACCAGCTTTGCCCGGATTTCCCTTTGCTGCCCCATCAAAAAAGAGAGAGTGTCTTGATTGTGTTATAATCTAGTCTTGAAAGTGTGTTTCAGATTCTCTTATTTGCCAGGCTTTGGGAGGAGGGACATTCCTTCTTTTTGAAAATGCATATCAAGGAAAGAGCCCCAAGCTATGTCTTGTTGACTGAGATTAGAGTCATCTTTTAAGTCAATCAGACACTCTTTTAGATGGCATTTGATCTTGATTTCTAATGCGTTGTGGTTCTGCTCAATGTTTCTGAAGATTCTTCTATTCCGTTCAAGCCAAATCTGCCAGCATATTACCTTTGGGAGGATAGACCAGGGAGCTTTGATTATCTGATTTTTTGGAGGAGGACCGGAATTCCTGTTCGCCCACTTAGAAAATAACTCAGCAGTGGAACTTGGGAGCGTAATGTTGGAATTCAGCTTGTGAAGGAATGTGAACCATATGTGCAGAGAAAATCTGCATTCTAACATTAGATGGGCAACACTCTCTGAATTTTCTTTACACAATGAACATTTGGAGGGATCGTGGAACCCTTTCCTCCGCAGATTTTCATGCGTGAGAATTTTGCAATGGCAAAGAAGCCAAGTGAAGTAATCCACTTTAGGCCACGATGGGCAGTGCCAAACGCCTTGCCATGGTGCTGGGTCTGGGGGAACGTAGGGCCTCTCCCTCAGCGTATCGTATCCCAATGAGACAACGTACCCTCTAGCCTTCTATCCCCAGCCTTTTGTATCTCTTTTGCTGATGTGGATAGGCGCCATACCATGGAGGAGGTCCAGCAGCGTACGCCATTCGTGATGCAGGTGTGTTGGCACATCAATACGTTTCCAGCCTGCCCAATTTGAATCGTTCCACAGAGAAATATCCCACAGCGTGTGCATCCCAGCTCCTTCCATCCAGCAACGCAGTGCTTTGATGGAGCCTCTGTCTTCTATTGGATCAGCATTCAAAATTTTATCAGTCCATATATTTATCTTTCTCCCGTTTCATGGGATCCAAAAGGAGTGCGCTTTGATAAAAGGAGCAGCTTTAGCATAAAGCTTGAGAAAAGACGAGTTGGGCAGTTGGATCGATTTGTCTAGACAACTGGTGCGTGGACCTTTGAAATATTTTTTCCAGAGAGCCAGTTGAGCCCAGCCTGGCTTGGGCGCAATAATCTTCCATATTAACTTCGCTCCCATAGCGATGTTCTGATGACAGAGATTTTTAAAGTTCAATCCGCCCTCCCACAAAGGCTTGGAGATGGTCTCCCAACTGACTAGAGGCAGTTTGTTTTCATTCTGTTTGCCTCCCTTCCAAAAGAATCTCCGAATATACTCCTCCATTTTTTTAAGAATACTTACCGGAGCAAGAAGAACAGCAAAATGAAATAGAGGAAGACTGGTGAGCACATATTTTATTAGAACTGATTTACTAGCAATGTTGAGCCAGGAGTAACCACAGGCTTGGATCTTGCTCTTAAATTTCTCAAGTTGTGGAAGCCAATCTTTACTTATAGATCTTTTATGGAATACAGGAAGGCCCAAATATTTAAAAGAGGTCCAAGAAGAGGAGGCTGCAAAGCCCAGACATCTAGCAATAGCAGAGAGCAATCTGGGCAATGTGTTCCAGCTATAAATGTGACATTTGTTCTTATTTAAGACACTGCCTGAGGCCTCACAAAAATCATCCAACACTGCTTTGAATTTGGTGGCTGAGGATAGAGTGGCAGCCCCCAATAATAGGGTATCATCCGCGAAGAGGGCATGGTTTATGTTTTTGACCCCTCTTGCTATACAAAGTCCATTAATATCTTGATCTTGCATATTTTTATCTAACATAAAGCTGAGAACTGAGGCTTGGATGACAAAGAGCAGAGGGGAGAGTGGGCACCCCTGCCTAAGACCTCTCGAAGCTTTAAAAAAATCTGTGGCTCTGCCATTCACTAGGGGTGCAATCCAGGGCTCCGAGATGCAAGCCCGGATCCAATTTATGAAATTTACACCAAAACCAAACTTGCTCAAGACATTTAACAGAAAGCTATGTCTTACTCGATCAAATGCATTTGCTAAATCGAGTTTGATAACCATACCTTGTTCATTTCGATGTAAGCTTGAGTGAATTGCCTCTTGGACTAGAGTGAAGTTGTCCACAATTTGCCTGCCTTGTATGAAGCCTCCTTGATTCTTCGGAATGATTTTGGGAAGAATGAGCTTTAGCCTATTTGCAATCACTTTGGTGATTAGCTTGTACCCTGTATTGCACAAGGAGATCGGGCGAAATTTTTTATTGTTGGCACCTTTCTCCTTAGGGATGAGGGCTAAAAACGCTTAATTTGTGCTGCCCCCGATTTTCTGACAATCTTAGGATTTTTGGACCATTTTGAAGAGATCCTTTTCAACTATCGGCCAACAGACTTGGAGGAACCTGGTAGAGAAGCCATCCGGTCCAGGGGCCTTATCAGGATCCGTGGCAAAAAGGGCATTTTTAACTTCATTCTTGGAGACTTTGGCCTCTAGGAGCGCATTCATTCTGGGAGAGATTGAAGGTGGAACAATATCTAACAGATCTGAATATTGATCCGGATCCGGATCCGTGTCCTCACTATACAAGTTTTGAAAGTGAGAGAAGGCTGCTTTCTTGATGTCCTCAAAGTCCTTGTGGATGACATTCTCCTCCTTGATCTCGGATATGGTGTTGAAGCATTTCCTGGCCTGGGCTTGTTTGTGGAAGAAAGAAGAGTTCCTATCCCCTACTTTGAGCCAAAGTTTTCGAGATTTTAATCTCCAGTATTCTTCTTCAGCTAAACAGGGCTTATGAAAACTCTGCTGAAGGTGAGCCTCTTTGTCTAAGACTCCTCAGTAATGACGGCATCCTCCACTTGAAGTTGATGAGAGGCTAGAGATATTTTAATGATTTTTCTTTCTGTAGCTGGGTTGGGCAATGTTTTGGCCCATCGTTTTAGTGCCCCTTTCACCCTTCTGAGCTTTTCCTCCCAGGCAAAGAAGGGGGATCCTTTGACTGGCTGTTTCCAACAATCCTTGACTAATTGCAAGAAATCTGGCTCCTTGACCCAGAGAGGACTAAATCTGAAAGGAATAGGACCCAGATCTAGATGGGACAGGGGTTCTAGCTTGATGGGCTTATGATCC
The DNA here is from genome assembly GCA_034641835.2 of Pinus albicaulis. Lineage (NCBI taxonomy): Eukaryota > Viridiplantae > Streptophyta > Pinopsida > Pinales > Pinaceae > Pinus > Pinus albicaulis. The sequence goes on from CM076575.1 coordinate 1,556,735,112, forward strand.
GATGTGCTATTAGTGAGAATATGCATTCTAGGTTCTAGTCCTAGTAACAGGAAAGAACTTTGAATGAAAAATCTATCTAGTCTGGCAGCAATATGGCCTGGACCAGTTCTTTTGTTAGACCAAGAATACTTACCGGAGGAAGGTTTGATGTCAAGCAGGTCCCAGTCCTGCATAAGATCCTCTGCCCATTCCCTTGCCGGATCTTGAACTACGCTGCCTCCTCTTTTTTCACACGACTGAAGAGTGAGATTGAGATCTCCAGCAATGATTATGTTTTCCAAGTTTGCTAGATCTGCTTGGTGCCTTATAGAGTCCCAACAATCCTTTTTTTCCCCAACATTGATTGGGGAGTATACATTGAAAAGACTGAAAATTTCTTTGGTGACCAGATGCTGCATTTGAAGCAGCAACCAATGAATATTGCTGGCCTCATAGATAATTGAAAATTTACTGGCATTCCATATGGTGCCTAGTCCGCTCGAGGCTCCCCGGGCAGAGATTGCTCGCTTCGCTTTTGTTCCAAAGTTTCTTGCTTGCATGCAGAAAGACTACGTCTTCCAGCTTGGTCTCCTGGATGAGAAGTATGTCTGGAGATTCTATTCTTATTAAACTTCTAATGGCTTCTTCCTTGGTTTTACTCCCCATACCTCTATAGTTCCAGGATATGACCTTCATTATTTATGTTTCTGATGGGCTCCCTTGGAGCCTTGGGGCTGATTTTTCATCGTCTTTGGCTTTGAGGCTAGCAGCTTCTCCAGAGTTGGTTGGCTGCCCTGAAGCTTTTCTTTGTATGTTTCCTGCTCTCTTTTTTCCCTGTCAGTCTTGCGGCCTCTTGTAGATCTCCTTACTGAGGCTTGAGACTCTCCTATTTCTCCTTCCTCCTCTGACTCTTCTGATTCCTGTTCTTCTTCCTCAACTTCTAAAGGAATGCCTTTGGAGGCAACACTTGTTCCTTTAAGAGAGGAAGAGGGGGTGCCTTTGCTTGGTGAGACTAGCTTTTGGATCTCGATCGCCTGAGTTGCCTCTGTTTGCTGGCTTAGAGGGTCGAATTAATTTTCTTGTGCCTTTTTGGGAGGGGGTCTCTGAGCATTGGCCTGAAGAGGGCCTTTACCATTGGGGCCTCCAAGTTTTTGACCTTTGTGAGAGGTCTTTGGACGCTTAACTTGGTTCCAGCCCTCTTCGTTTCCTTTCTCTGGCTCAGCATTGGACGGACAGCTTCTAGCAAAGTGGCCGTGAACATGACGTTTCCTGCATTTAAATGGCAGTTGCTCGTAGTCCAGTTTCTGCACATGAGACCAATTGCTGACATTGATTTTGATTGCCTCTGGAAGACCCACCTCTAGATCTACTTCTACGCAGATTCTAGCACAGTCGTACTGGTCCTTGTTGTTTGCCCGATCTATGAATTTCCCAAGGGCGTTGCCGATGTGCTTCAAGGAATCCCACTTCCAGCAATGGACTGGGAGATTTGGGAGCCGAACCCACACCAGAACCGCCGTGGGAACATCTACTGCCGGATCGAAATCCGGTGTCCATTTATTTAGATATAGACCTTGAAGGCCCATGAAATAGGGCCCATTTTGGAAAATCAGGTCTTTATCTTCTTTGGATGAGAATTCAAAGAGGAAGAACCCTCGCCCAAGAAAATAAGATGTGACACTTTGCTTGATCAGAGGAGCCCAGTTCTTATTAACCCATTGCTCGGTAGATTTCGGAGATGGCCAAAGACTCGTGAATTGGCCAACGAGGGCACGATCAGCCAGAGACAAAGCTACTTGGATGGGGGTCTTTGGAGGCAAAGAGATCTCCGGAATATCTTCTAGCTTCTTTACAAATTTCGCTGCTTCATTTTTTTTCTTCTGGGGCAATCCAGCCAGAAGCTGATTGAACGAATCTACAGCAGAGGAAGGGGGCGGCGGAGGAGGCTCCTTGGGTGAGCCCTGCGCCTCCACGGGAGCGGAGCCTTAGGCAGGCCGCCGCAGAGAGCAGCCTCGCTGCTCAGAATCGCACAGGGACGCGCTTGACCTAGCAGCGCAGCGCACAGCCAAGCTTGATCATTCCCCAAAAGGAGACTTAGTTACCAAAACGCAGTCCAGAATTTATCTGTGCAGGAAAAGGGCAATCATTACCACCTTTGATGGCAGCAAATACAGCCATCACAGCCTTTTTTTTATGGTAACCATGTTCCATCATGTGATGAGAGGGTGATAAGATGCAATGGGCTTTGAAAAATGATAGTTTGTGATTCTTTTAAGTTATTGTGCCAAGAGCTGCTCTCTAGCCTAGTATGGAAGAGATGTTGTAATCTCCTTGTAATATCTGTCTTGTCCTGTTATGTAAACATTAACAGTTTTCCATATAGAAGGATTTGGTTTTGACAACCCATGGTATTCTCTAATGTAACCTATTTAAAGACATAAAATTCCAATGAATTTTCCTCTTTTCCATATAGAAGGATTTCCATATAGAAGGATTTCCATATAGAAGGATTTGGTTGGGGTTGAAGCCAAGTGCAAATGGCAGCAAAACCCAGAGCCCGAAAACTGCTAATGACATGTTCTGATCTGATTCGTGAAGTATGTCCACATTGCCTCCTATTGGTGCGACTTCTTTAATAGCTGCTGGTGCCTTGGAGCTGCTGCCATCTCCTGGCGTTTAATGATTCAAGATCCATCTTCTCAAGATTCTCCTGGCGTTTAATGATTAAGGAATTTCACAATACATAACTGTCCCTCAATGTTGAGATTGGAGCTAAATTCATGCCTGGATCTCCATTTTTCCACAACAGAGCTTCATGTACCTGAAGGTCTTTCTAACAGGAACTCTCTGAGAAAAATTACTCTTCGTCGGTTGAATACTCACGTGCCTTCTCTCACAGTTCTTGGCTGTTTTTCCAATCTGGATGAACTCTCCTTAAAGCAATTCTTTTGAGGTTGGGAAATCCCTGGCTCTTATCTTAAGTTAAACGTTTCCAGCATCTTGGTTTTTACATGGAGGAGATTTATGAGGCAATTTTTTCATGGCAAAACAGGCAGCAAGTCCCGCGAGAGGAAGCTTGACCCTTCGGCTGATGACAAACCTCAAGAAGGTGCGTATAAGGGTTTCAAGGTTGGATCAGGAGATTATTGGTCTGGTTGGCTGCCTTCTCAGAAATGCTCCTTCTCTGCAGACGATGACAGTTCCTGTACCAATATCCTCTGAATATGTCCATGAGCAGCTTTTGGATTTGAACAGTCTTCTGGGGTTTATCTATTTCTTGCACATATCCTTTATATGGAAGAACTTGGATTATTTATACCATTTTCTATTCAGGATTTTGAAAATAAGGGTATTTTGACCTAATTTTTATTCTCTATTTACATATGGTAATTGCAGCGAATGTAGCTGTTCGTGCAAACCCAACTTGAACTCGCCAAGATCAAGCACGCCAAGCATGGAAACACAGGTGAAAATGACTACCTTCTACTGTTTCAGAGAATCCCCAATGTTGTTTGTTCAATGTTCACTTGTGGGATTTGCTCAATTCCTTTTTGATATAACAAGAATTTTCGGGCAATGGAGCCCGAGACCAGAGGCGCTTTATAATTTAATTCGCTGCGTTGTTGGGACAGTTAGACCGGAGCCTGTCCATCAGGATTAGAAATTTCTACCAAAGCTCTTTTAGAGGGATTTTTTTTTTTTTTCATTAATTTTTTTTTCTTTTCTATATTAAAGTATTTGATTCATCTTAACACGTGGTAAATATGAATTACTATACAGGTTGATTTACTGAAATGTTAAATACTAGCAATTGCACTTGTGGTGCAAAGGAACGCCGAAAGGAGACGAATGGTGTATTTTGGGTCTCACTGTCACACCCTTTTTACAAACGCACCCATGGTTTTGAAAACAAAAATCTGCTTACGGAAGTACTTATAGCAGTTTCTTGAGAGAAGATTAAGTGGTGCCGCAATGCATGAGAAGCGTAGATTTTGCAAAAAATGGTTTAAACAAAACTATTTTGCGGGGGCACTATCACATACACATGACAGTTTGAAACGTAAGCGTATAAGCAAGTGGAATACATTGATTGGAATTGTTAATGGTACTGAGCAAACACTAAATAGTAGATACTGAAGCCAACAAATTAAAATTGCATAAGATTAGTAAAGAGTGACTTGCTAGTGCATACTTGTAATATTCGAAGATCATATATGAAATGATATATGCACATCACAATTTGAAATGTGTGCGTATACAGAAAAAGAAAAACATTGATTGAAGTTGTAAATAGTACTAAGTAAATACTAAACAGTGGAGAGAGTAAGATTGAAATGGCTAGTTTGACTCAAACAATTAGAAAGTAATTTATTTTATTTTAGAAAGAGTGAAAGAAAGAAAGAAAGAAAGAATTTTTAATGTCCACGAGGCTAAAAATAGCCTATGGGACAGATTGCTTCTCTATCTGACTCTTGTATTCGGCCCTTTTCTTGTGAAGTTTTACAATGAGCACTCCCAGCTTATCGACAAACTCTTCGCTGAATAGATTATCCCAAGAATTAGCTGCCAGAATACTTGCATAGTTTTCTCTGGTGTCCTTGAAGGCCTCACATTCTAGAATGAAATGTTTTTCTGTTTCCACTTTTCCGGAGGAGCAAAAAATACATACTCTTTCTTCCCACATTTCTTTTGGCCTTTTCCAGCGCCCTGTTTCACAACGGATTTGATGAGAATTAGTCCTTAATTGAGCAATAAGAATTTTAGATCTCCAAGAAATATCAGCCCCTATGTATGCCTTTTGTTGATGGTTATGTGTGGGGTTAAACTCTTCTATGTAGTACTTCTTCTTTCTCTCTAGCTCTTTCTTCCAAGTATGTTTATGGAATTTATCCATAACAAAAGTTTTTATCTCTTTACTTTTTGTAGGACACATGCTCAAGCAAATACCCCATTTACTAAACCATTTGTTATTCTGCCGCATCCAAGTCTTCTGTCTTTTACACAATCTGTCACTAAACACCACCTTAGGCCATCTATCCTCTTCCATTTGCTCAATTTTTTTCGGATACCTTATGACTCGCACCATAGCGATTGCTTCAATAGGAGCAGCCCCTGTTTCACTTAACAGAATAGCATAAGGAACTGCACTTTTAATTTTGAATTTGTTTGTAATCAAACGTTTCTGAATTTTCTCAATTTGTTTCCACTGCATCTTGGTTGTGTTGTTGGCCCATAGTTCACAACCGTAAAGAATCACCGGAATCACTAGAAGCCCAAAAAGAGTTAGGGTGGTTTTCCAGTCCCACAGCTCTGCCTCTCTACACCTGTTTTGAAGAGCATAAAATGCTTTCCAACCCCCTAAAGTTCATTTCTTTCTACAACCATCCCAACTTAAATTTTTGTTGAAGTCAATTCCGAGGTATTTGTAATCTGCAACTTCTTCCAAAATGCTGCCTCCAAAATAGAACTTGTGTTGGTTATGCTTTCTTTTGTTAGAGAAAACCACTACTTTCGTTTTGCTAATATTGACTTGCATCCCAACCCTTTTACAAAAATGCTCAAGGGAATGTAAATGCTCTTGCAAACCAAGAGCCGAATTAACAATCAATATAAGGTCATCTGCGTACAAAAGAAGCCTGATAACGAACTTGCCCAAATGGATACCGTCACCCCCTTGCGAATTTAGCCACTCTTCAAGCTTGTCAATATATAACCCAAAAAGGGTAGGAGACAATGGGCAACCTTGCTTGACCCCGATATCACTTCTAAAACTTTCAGAAGTGCCAGCTGAAGTTCTGATTTTGACTTTCACCTCTTCGTACAACCTATGCACAGCTGCTCTCAGATGTTTGGGAACCCCGAGTTCCTCCATTCTGCCCCAAAGCTTATCCCTAGGAACCGTGTCAAAGGCTTTTCTGAAATCAACAAAGCAACAAAAAACTTCTTCCTTATTTTCCCAACCTTTTTCAATGATGTGCCTTAAAGTTATACAATGATCAACTGTGGAATGTTTAGGTCTAAAACCTGCTTGCCCTTTAGCTCGTTTATTTCTTTCTTCTGCCCACTTGCTAATTTTCTTTTCCAACATGCTTCCAAATAACTTTGCAAACAAGGGGTTTATCATTATGGTTCTATAATTGGAAGGATTATTGACGTCACCACTCTTGAAAAGAGGTATTGCCATACTAGTTGTCCAATCTGTGGGGAACCCCTGTTGTAAGATGTTGTTGAAAATTTTTGTGATGTGAGGTGAAAGAAATTTTAAGCCCCACTTTAGATACTCTGCTTGGAGTTCATCTAAGTCTTTTGCTTTTCCAGCGCCCAACTTCTTGATACCCATCTCTACCTCTTGCACCGTGAAGAGTTCTGTGTCTGTGTTGACCAAGGGAGGAGGGTCAACCTTGGGATCCTGCTCATAAAGTTGTCTTGCATAGTCAAACCATTTAGAAGCTGTAATGTTGTTTTCAGTTTGCACAAGATCTAAATGTACTAAATGTCTTTGCGAAGATCACATTAGAATAGATTAGGTTGAAGTATGTTTATTTATTTATTTATTAATCTTTATTTTATTTTATTTCTATTTATTTATTTATTTTATTCTTATTTTTGTAATGAAGAAATTTTTTTTAATCTAATTTTTTTTTTAATTTTAATTTTACCTTTATTTTATTTTATTTCTATTTTTTTATTCATATTTTATTTATTTATTTAATTATTATTATTATTATTATTATTTTTTTCTATCATAGCATGTAACTATAAAAAATGAAATAAATATATAAATTGAAACTTTAAATATTATTTAATTACTTTTAACATTTAATTTATTTGATAATAATAAAAACAAATGAATATCCTTTGAATAGTGCACCCAGGCTATCACCCTCTTTTATAAAGCGCTCGAATATTAATAGATATGACAATAATTCCAAACCATCCATAGATATGACAATAATTCCAAATATTAAGAAAATGTTGACATCGTAACCATTATCCCTGTCCAAGAACAATGACCCAGCATCATTGAGCACAATCGAAGGTACTGGAATATGCTATTTATATATACACACGCATAGTACTATTGAAACCATCTAGCAATATGAAGGCAAGTCCAAAAATATTAGGAAAACGCCTCCCAAAATAACTGTCCAAAATTTTGATTAACTTGCTTCGCTCCTCTCTAAAGCTGCAAGACAAAAAAGCAAAGCAAATATAAGACCATTGATGAATACACTTTTAACAATTGATGGATACATTTAAGTGAAATTCCTGTTAAAAACCAAATTTACACAAATAAGCGAACAACTGGATATGACAAAAACAACAGTACAAGTCCTGTGAATATTAAAAGCATAAGACTTACTGTTGAATGGATACCTCACTCCTAAATCCTTGTTGTTCTTGAAAACTCTGATAGGGACATCAGATATGTGCGTTGATCTCTGCCCCCCTTTCCTCCACTGAAAACATTAGTTTGGAGAATGTAAGGCTGTCCAGACCTATTGCCCAAGAAGTCAAAGTCTATTTCATCATGTTAAGAGTTCTGAGAGGACAACTGTTCCAACAAAGGCAATACACTATTGTTTTGATGCTGGCCTCTTTAGCCCCTATTTTCCCTCCTGGTAGCCTTGCAGGACAAGTGGTTGTTTTCGTCATTATTGGCTTTGTTTTTTTTATCGACTTTCTTGTATGACACTATGCTTACTATGCTTGCAATTAGTTTGAATTTTTGGAGACAATCTGGGGGCATTGAAGCTTAACAGGTACATGTAACGGTCTTTTAATTAATGAAAGATATGTTGTTTTCTTAGCTTGAAAAAAGTGCACACTTCAATTTGCATAAGCTAATCCACATTGTCCATTGTCTCATAGAAGCTCTGAAATATAAATGCATTTCATCTAGTTTAATTCAATGTTATTTATAAAACTTGAAATTGTACATTTGGGTCAACCTTAAATAGCGATTCCGCAAGAATTAGATCAATTGATTATGTTGATTTCAAAACCCCATGAGACCCTGATGCACATAACTCAGCTGGGTATGCGAAATTCACCTTTGTGGGGCGCATTGCAGAGTCCAAAGATGAGAGGCATCGATCAAAGGAACCCAGAACGTTAAGCATGGCGTCTGTTACAGCCTGACTCTTCTGCAAGCATTCCCTCAATTTTTTAGCGCTCTCCATCTCAACTTGCATTGTGATCAGAGCACAACTGAATTATGCTTCTAGATGAATGGTTGAATGCTCGCATTCCAAAGCTTTTCTGTATTATGTCGTCCTGAAATATGGCGCGGTATGACGAGTTGGATATAGAAACTGCCTGAGGCTCGCCATCTTCTTTATAGCGGTCTTGATGTTATGGGCGATCAAAGTTGGAAAGATGCACGTATTGAAGGTGGCAAAGAGACAACGAGGTTGTTCTCGATGCATGGTGGTCTGGACATGTAGAGTAAAGCGCAAGACATTGGGTTTTTGGAGACGATGCCGTTGAAGTAGCCCTGGTTGCAAGGAAATTATCTCGAATAACCCTGTTTTTGCCGGACGTTCCAGCAGATAGACCGCTTCTCTGTCTTTCAGGCCTCCACTTTACTTCCATCTGACGAAAAAAAATTCGAAGATGACAAAATTGGGCTGCTTTTCTTCTCACAAGCAAAAGCATTCTCATTCAAAGTAGGCCTCTCAAAATATTTATGGTTGACCGTCTCGGTGCTGCAAGTGGGCACCTTATCAACAGACTTAAGCCTTCGGGCCATACCATGGCAGTTGGTAACCCCTTCCATTGCATTCAAACCAGGGGCGTCAGGTTCACATTCGAATTCGAGTTCGAGCCCACAGACTGTATAAAAAAGCCATTCTGCATCGAAGGCACAGCCCTGGCCACCACATCCTCTGGGTTACCTAAACAGGGGTGCCTACCTGGCAGAGGTCGAATGCAGCGCAGACATGGAACAAGGGAAACCGACTGAAGCCGGTTTGTATAGAATAACAGTGCTAGTTGTAGCTCGTATGTGAAAATAAGATGGTTTTCTTCATCGAATAGGGAAATGTAAGTAGAATGAACCGAGTCGGAAACCTTGATGTAAAAAACTTTGTTCCGCCAAAGCTCGCTCCCAGACAATGGCGGAACAATGTCGATCACTTGCAGAAGCAAGAAATTTGTGTTCTCCAACGAATTTCACATCGGACAGGAATTCCAACTTTCCTGTTCCAGCGTGAGGTGGATGCACATGAGTGTGGTGAATGCCACAACAACGCGAAGAGTGAGAGTGGGAAACTTTGTGAATGTCTTTTGCCGCTGCCTCTGCCCGGTTCCTCCACCCGTTATATGTGGCTGAACCTGAACGCCTGGAATCTGAAGGAGAAAGGCAGAAGCATTTGAAGGAAATTCGTTTGCATCACAGGGAGAACGACGCCACATCCTCATGGAAGATGGTGGAGAAATGGAGGACGTCAGCGGCGGAAACTTCGTGAATGCAGTGAATCACCAACCCCAACCCGAGGGCAATGAATGAGAAACTACAGTGGGCGTTGGATGGATGCACAAAATATCTAAACATTGATGGACATCGGATACAACAGGACTTCTGATATTCACATGGGCTGAGCGATGTTAGATCAAATCAATCAGGCCAAGTCTATTTGCCTCCCCTGGACGATCAACGATGACTTTGAGTGCAGGGATTTATAATTGCAGTGCAAAACTTGGAAAAATGCGGCAAACGCCATTCATATTCTCGTATCCTTCGTTGAAGTGAAAATGATGCACGACCGCACCAACAAACTCAAGATAAATTAAGAAATTGACCCTCTTTATGTTTCACTTGTAGAAGAATTTTCATTACTGTGATGCGATAAACACACTATGTTTTTATTTGATGGGCTCGAGTTCCAGGCTGTTGAAGTTAATGCTGAGGAAATATCGGATAAGGATTGAATAAATGTGGAATAACAGGAGGAAGAAAGACTTGGGAAAGTATTCCAGACCAATTTCGACCACTTACAGGTCGCTTGAATGTTGTGCTAAGTCATTCGGGTAGCTTTGACATTGCAACTGCAGAGAATGTTGTTGTGTGTGGGAGTTTGGGTTCAGTTCTTGAGATGCTTGCAACACCTCCATACTCTATGTCAATAGAGACAGTGTTCCTAATTGGAGGTGATAAAACTTATCTTTGGTTGGATCTTTTTCCAATATCATATTTGGTCTAATTTTGGATTATACTAATTCTCTTTTTTGTCTTTCTCCAGATAATCACTCTCGACACCTAACTGTGATGAAATTCACATCACTGAGATAGATAATGCATTTGAATGTGATACATTCATCACACCCATAGCTGCATCTGTGTTTCGGCCTTGGTATTTGTCATTGTCAAATCGTTCAGGCATCCAATACCATTGTGTTATGCTTTTTAGTTCTAACATAAGAAGCTGCATATTACCATTCTCTATTTGGTGAGATGCATCATTTCTGTTACTATAAATTGAAAATGTGGTTTTAAGTTTTGAACATGTCTTAAAGTAAAATAATTATGTTTTACACATGATACTATAAGTCCTAGAGGACCGGTGTAACATGATTTCTCATGATATCCACACAGCTCCTAAAATGTTTCATTATAAAATTTTAACACTATGGAAAAGTTCAAACGTTTTGCTTTAAAACGTCTTCACCTAACGTGTGGAAGGAACCACTTTGAGAAAACCCTTCAGTCCAAACAGCATAGGTGACTCTCTGCGTGGTGCTTTAAAAGCAAGTACATAAAGGATCATCTCCAATCAAATTTATTTGCCGTCAGACAAAGAGGCAGCACTTTTATTGTAATCTATTTCTTTTTTATTCATCAATATAGAATTTAAGATTAAGAAAAAAAATGAGAAAATATTTTAAGCATATGTTATGTTTATAGAGAGTTATGTTGACAGTCCTCATCAATTTGAAGGGAACCCCTGCTTGGACGTCGATGACGAAGAAGAGAATCCTAGATTGAATGTCGAGATCAAGTGGAAGTGTGTCAAGGGCAAGCTCAGCTCCCCCTTCAAGCGACAATGTGTGGAGAGGAACTTTACGGCTGAGCAGAGCATTGGGGAAGATGGCGTTTGGGAGTGGATCTAAACTGAAAATTCCAGCTATGTCTCTATGTTTAGAGTACCGCAGCGGAAATGCCCAGAAAGCCAGAACTCTACATAAAAGCTCCATGCCAAATATGGAGGAAATTATTATAACAGCACGCTATGGTCGGAATGATTTGGTGGGAACGGCAGACTCAAAGCAGCAATGCAAACATTATCCTGCACACAGAGCATACTCGTGGATGGAATTTTTTCTCTACTTTTTTTTTATAAATAGCTTCAAGTTCGTGAGCGCATGCGATCCTGGAGAGGAAACAGTATCCTTTGCCGTCCAACTGGTTTGAAAAACCCAGTTCAGTGAGTCGACAAGTGATTGTCGTGACGCGGACTTCCATGAGAACTTGATCTTTAACCTCTGGTACCGGGTCCCCATCGTCCAACTGCAAAACGTCATTGGCAGCCCCGTATTCCTTATAAATCAATCAGGCCAAGTCTCAGTGTACGAGTGTTTCATTAACTGGTGCGGATCTGCACTGTCGCGTAACGTGGTGGACAGATGTCAACTACGACCAATAATCTATTTACCTTTGTCAAGATATTACTCGTTACAAGGGCGATGAGAAAGCCCTCCCATTGGCTAAAAGAACAATCACATTCCGCTAAAGCCGGTAAAGGTGTTTGCCATTAACCACACTTGGCATTAAAAATCTCTTAAATAGAAGAGGAGACCTTAGTAAATGACAATGTTCATATGCAAAATAGAAATAACTTAATAATAGATCAAAAAATTAAGCTGCTATGATAGAACCGTGATTCTTTGTGCATCAATATAGTGAGAATCTGAATAAAACTTGTAGCTGACGAAATGTAAGGAAAAGAAGGGCGAAGAAACAAAAATATGGTTGCAACAAATACAGGTCTAAATGCATTCACGACAAAAGATTGAGAGGCCCATTCATGATCATTAATGTCGAATGGAGAAAAGCCATAACTTCCTCGTGTAACTAAAAGGAAATAATTCGACAAGTTGGAACTAATAGAGACTCTGATTTCCCATTTTCAATGCACCGTATTAATACCAGTTGTTAGAGCATGTAGTATTCTAAGAGGCAGTTTTGTGACGATACAAATAGTGAAGAGATAAAAACTCGTCAGGATGCCACTACCACCCCTCAATTACATTGGTGGACTCGACGTCTTGCTGGATTGACCAAGACCTTTCAGGAACTTCTTAATAAGAGATTATCCAAACAAAGTTATACCAAATATCCTGATTGTCAGTAAAAATAAAAAACAAGACAAAGAACATAAAAGAAGCCCTCCTTTTCGAGCCCAATGCATCTTATTTAAAGTCCTTAAAACCATGCAAATACAATGGCAGATTGCCCTGTTAGCTGACAGTGCATTAACTGGCCCGAGTCAGACTGTGCCTTAGTTCCTCTTTAGGGAATCTATGACAGGTCCCATTTCGGTTTAGTTCAGTTGAGCATTGATGGAACTTGCAGGCCTGGATTTTCAAATTCTCTTTGCCCATCAAATGAAATTTTGATGACGTTTTTTGCATTTTTCGAGCCTTTCATTTTACGTTTTACACAAATTTATAAATGTCGACCTTCGCTCTTTAGATTTTTTTCTTTCAAGTATAGATACTGTAGTATATAGATATTAGGACAAAATTATTATACTGAAATGATGGCCCTTGTCTTATTAGAGATAGTCATGGGAAAATAAGTGAGTTTGAATATATATAGGATTATTCCTTTGATTATTCAATCGATGAAAGGGAAAATACAATTTAGTAAATTAGTCAAAAGAGGCATCACATGTTTGAGACAAAATCATTTTCTGGTGTACCTGTGAAACAATATGTTGGTTCTTCAAACAAGGCCAACAAGTTGAAGCTGGATGAACTATTTTGGAAGACTTTATATGTAGAACCTTGATATAGTCAAGGTATTGTATATTTTGATTTGATGTCCAGTTTTGATGATTCATTTTCATTTTTTTTTTTTTTCTAATTATAATTTATAATCCTTATATCTCAGGAATGCCATGAGGGCCTATTTTGGGAAGAAAGTTTCTACAGTGGACTGGGACTGTAGGGTGGGATTTTTGTGATATCTTTTTTTATCCACATGTATTCACGGGAAAATATTACTCTATTTGCTCTCAGCGACCTTATCTCATTAGGCTGGTGATTTCTATTCTTTTATTAGGGATGTGATTTCCATTCTTTTTTTAGAACATAAATTACAATTTTTTTTTTCCACAAGGAGATTAAAGAAAAAAAAACTATAAGTATCTCATAGAACTTTATCATTTAGTGTTTTTTGGAAACTCAAGCAAGAACTGGGTAGCTTCCATTACAATTTTTTACATGAGAAGATTTAAAAAAAAAACCTGTAAGTACCTAATAGAACTTTAACATTCAATTTTTTTTGGAAACTCATGGAACAACTGGGTAGCTTCCACTTGGTACTGGAAAATCTATCACCATGCCCTCTTTGTATTCATTAGGTTATATAGTAGCATTCTATATGCATTCCTATATTATTTGTAAATATATTATAACATTTAAAATTCCTCCCTCTATTATCTAGAGACAATGTTGTTTATTATGAACAGTGGAAGCACAAAGAAGAGCAAATAATATATAGGGAAGCTTCAGTATGTAAAAGTAGACCTAACTAAAATGGATTCTCATGGGCCATTAAAAAATAAATTTCCATAATAAGAGATAAAGTGAGTTAGCAGAAATTATGTCGACAAACAGAAATTCCAAAAATTCCAGAGGCCATCAACATTCTTGATGAATATTATAAACTAATTCCACTTTGTTTGCCTCAAACATAGATTGCAAAATAAAATACTAACGATAAATGAAACCTTTAATACAACATGACACTCCATAGCTGGAATACCTGAAAAGGTGCTCCAAAAACTAATTATACCTCGACATAATGAGTGAGTGATTTATACAATGATTCAACACTCGAGATCTAATAAGGCCAGTCCTAAGACCAAAATCCAAGGAGATAGGTGAAGTGGGATTGTAAAGACCCAACACGTTCAAGCCGCTACTTTATATGGAAAATGAAATGTCAAACCCTTGGGAAGTTATCACCTAGGCTTCTCTACATTAATCGATTTAATTCAATGTAGTTATATCTTAAAATATTGTGGGTTGGGTTGTGGTTCAAAATCAAGTTGGGGGCACTTGCAGTGAATGTGCTAATGGACGAGGACATGAATGCAATTCTTGATGATTTTGATGGAATGAACACTGCTTAGTTGTCATAGCTTTGAACAAAAGGTAAACTGGTTGTAAAGCATAAAAAATGTATAGAATTTCATGGGATGAAGAATAACCTAGGCCAATTTTTTTTTAATAAAACTAAATAATTGGAAACAAAAACTGATTTCACAAACCGAACTAAAACCCTATCTTTAAAAAAAAAATTGAGTAACCACAAAACGCTACATTTTAATATTTCTCCACTTTCCTTCAGACAAAATGGGCATGTTCATAATCTTATAAACATAGATTGGAAAACGAGACAATAGGTGATGAAAACAAATTTTAAAAAACTATGTAACAACCAATCAAATTATGATGGGTAGTGGTCAAATTTAATATTTCAATAGGTTGTGTTTTTAGGGATAGACTACGCTTCCAAGAGAATGACATAATAGGATAAAAGCACAAAACGAAAATCAGGGACGTGTAGCCCAACCAAAAAAAAAAAAAAAATCCATGAGGTGTTAGAAAGAAATGAAAATAGCTGACCTTTGTTCCAACAGTAGCTCGCATTCTTGGTTCCCATTAAGAAATCCTCTGTTCAAACCTGACATTATTATGGAGTATCCAACAAAGAAGCCCGCATACTTGGTTCCCATGAAGAAATCCTCTGTTCAGCCCTAGCATTATCATGGAGTAAATGCTTCCCAGAAAACAACTTAGTCACATAGAGTTGTTGCTTCTATTTGAATATTTACAAAATTCTGAATTATATTCGAAGTTATTACAGCAGCAAAGAGCTAAATAAGTAGGAATAAGAAACCAACCTGGCTATCAAACAATGAGATTGCGCCTCCCACTGAAGGCAGATGATGGAGCTACCGACATAATCACTATTATGCTAGTTTCAACTGGTGGGAATAGTAAAGCTTTGTTAATATGGTCGAAATTGAATTAAGCTCATGTGATAGTAGGGCCAAATTTGAAGAAAGCTCATGTGAGAGTATGGTGGGATTTGTTTGGAAAAAGCGGGATGGTTTGAACGTGAAAAAGGTATCCCACTCTCTCAAAAAAGTCAAGAAAATATCAGATGTTGACTCAAATAAAAAGATTATTAATGGACCATCAAGCGATTAATTGAAATTCCACTCGGTAATCAGTGATATCAACAATAGTTTGAACAACTCAAGGATTGTTATTTTCAAATTACAAGGCCCGCCTTAACTCTTCATCGTGACAATACACTGTTTTCTAACCAGCTACATGTTTTGAACAATTCGAAAGGATACTGTGCTTAAGTTCGAAGTTGAATTTTCTTGTCCACTGTCCCATCCATTCATGCTTTCAGAGTGCTTATAACTTTAGGTAAGATGGAGGTATCATAATTTTTTACGGTTTACTCTTGAAATCAAACGTCAAAATGACGGGTTGAACAAGTATAACACACGTCAAATCTGACGTGGGAAAATTAGCAATGCCGGTCAAATACGTCCTGGAACTGAGAATACGTCCTACAGGACGTCAAATTCCAAGCCTGGATGGAAGCAAATTATATTCTATTAGATCCCGGCTTATTTTCTCTACTCCCTGAATAATTGCTCCACTTAGATCTCTGGCATGGCGATTTCCCAAATGCGGTTTTCATGTTAAATGCTTATTTATATTTGCACATTGGAAAATTAGGTTTGAAATGCTGCTGCTTTTGGTAAAAGCAAATCTTGAATATTACATCAAATAGCAGGGAATAGTGCATAAAGGGTACTGTAGAAAACTTACTCTAATGGAAGCGGACGCCATCGAAGTTTGTGGAATCCATGGCCACGGTTGAGACTGCTGAGCGGCGAGGCGGCAGAAATTTGAGCACCCAAAAACTGAGTGGGGCAAAGAGCGAAGGGCTTTTCAGTCCTCGACTTGCAAAGAGCAGGCGGAAGTGAAAGAGTCATCGATGCTCTTCTACTGAAACAGAACGCTGAACCAAAATCCACAGGTCCAAGCTGCTCGGATTAGATCGAAACTTCCTTGGACAAAGCAGAGAATCTCCAATTAATTGACGGCTTGGGACAGAACGTTGAACCAAAATCCACAGGTCCAAGCTGCTCGGATTAGATCGAAACTTCCTTGGACAAAGCAGAGAATCTCCAATTAATTGACGGCTTGGGCATCGGGAAACAACCATTCAACTTCGTCCTCAGCTTCTCCCGTAGAAAATTAGTGTGGGCTCTTACCTTCACGCTGCTTCTTCCACTCTCTTTTCTAACTCTGGGTCTCTACTTCATCTCCGCCCGTCTGGTCATCAAAACCAATGAGAGGGAAACGTATTATACTATGGAGGCCAACGCTCTCTCCCGCCAGAAAACTCTGCGTGAATTGACCTCCGAATGGAGCGAATTTCTGGTGTTCGTAACGTTATACGGAGCTTTCGTTTTTGTCTTGCGGATGCTATCGACGGCGGCTGTGGCGTGCACGGTGGCCTCCAACTACTGTAGGGCCAACACCAATAAATTGGAACTCTTGGACAGCTGACAATTGTCAAGATATTACTCGTTAGAAGAACGATGAGAACGCCCTCCTATTGGCTGCAAGAACAGTCTCATTCAGCGAAACCCAACAAAGGGAACGCCTTTCGGCGTAAAAATAAAATAAAATAATAAAACATAAAATTAGCTTATTAAAAAAATAATGAAAATGATAAATGGATTCAATTCAATTTGTTATATTGTAATTTTTTATTTTTACTTTTATTTTCAATAAATAAATCATAATATGTATATCATATTAAAATAAATCTAAATAAAAATAATTCATATTTATAACCATGATATTTGATAACATGTAATTAATAAAGATATAATTAAAAATAAGAATATATATATATATATATATTCAAAACTGCTCAGTTCATTGCCCAACTGGGTTAAGTCGGCAGAAAAATCCAGTTAAGGGTGGCTTGTGACCAAAAAACTAGTTTGACCAGTGCTAACTGGCTGGTTTAGGAAGGAACCAACCGGTTTATGGATAAATTGGCCACTTCCGTCCTAAACCGACCGATTAGTTGCCACGGCTGCGGAGGGACCCACATATGCGGTTTTGGGCGGTAATGGGTGGTTTTGGAAGGAAAACCATGGTTGTTTCCCTCCAAAAACACCCCTCCCTAATCCTTTAAAAGGAGGGGTACCCTCTCATTTGTCTCACATATCTCATTTGGAGCTTTTGTGCATTTGATTGAGAGCTTGGAGAGTGTTGAGTTTTTGTTGGAGTAGTGAAACAACAGAGAGTTTGAGCTAAGTAGTAGCTATCATGCCTCCAAAAGCCAAGGATACTGCATGTTTTTTTATGATATGATTGATGGCAAAATGATCTGCAAATATTGCCAAAAATCTATTGTAGAAGGGGGTATTTACAGGTTCAAACAACACTTGGCTAGAATAGGAGGTCATGTAAAGCCATGTGGAGCACCAAATGAAGTAATAGGGCATATTAGGGCAGAATACCTTCAGAAGTTTGAGACTCAAGTCACTGAACCAATAGAGAAGTTTGTGACTCGAGCAGTTGCAAAGTTTGGGAGTTGAGACTCAGCTGCGTTTGATCATGATGAGAAGTTTCAACTTTAAACTTTCAAGTGATAATGTAGATCACTAGTATAATATATCATATATGTAGATTTGTAGTAGGCCAGTGGCCCCATAGTTTGTAGCCTGTAGGCTTTGTTTTTGAACTCTAGAGGCCATTTAGAGCCTCATTGCTAATGTAGTTTGTCGATGATATGTATTACACTCGGTGCCATTTTGATATATTCACCTTAACATGGTATATAAATGAGCAAACTTTGCATATTTTGTCTCTATTGACTTGGAATCATGGTTGGAAATCTTAAAAATAGTTTTTTTTTTTATTAAAAAATAATTACTTAATATATTTTTTTAAAATCCGGTTCATTGAGATCGGACCAGTCCTGGTTTGACTAGTTCCAGTTCGAAACTCGGTTCATTAGGTCCACCGCTCCGATTACCGGTTCCAGTTTTTAATACTATATATATATAATCAATGCTACCCATATCACATCAAAAAGTTAAATTATAAAACATGTCAGAAAAATATCAAATACATATATATGTAACTATATGTATTTCATGGTTTTTTTGTTAATCGATATGTGAATTTTTATATTGATATTCAAGTCTGCCCTTTTGTTGCAACAAATATTTTAGGTATTATATATTAGTATCAACAAAATTTTAGTCTTAGTCTTGTTCCGTCCTATCTAAGAGTATTTCTATCTTTTCTCGAGGTGCATGATTATGAGAATCAAAAAGGGGATTTTATAGGTGAACACCTTAAAAAATTGCCCCACCAAAAAAGAAAATTTTACATAACATTCAACAATTGATTTATAATACAATTTCTCATAAAAAGGAACTTGGGTAGGTTCATCTAAATCAGGACAATTAACGATGGTTGGATTTCTTGGATTGGATGTATTATTCATGTTGAGGGTTAGGTTGTTTACCAAAGCTTTGGGCCCTTTTATTTGTTGTTGAAGTTCGTTCACTCCGTATTCATTTTTCTCTAATTTTGCTTTCACCTCTTGAAGATTATCCATAACACAATAAGTAGATGTTATATGCTCATAGTTCTTCAATTTTAAGTTAAAAACATCTAACTGCAGCGAGTTAAACCTCTCTACAAGCTCAACAATGGTTGCCTTATGATTACAACCCATAGATGCCTCATTGTGTAAACCAACAACTTTGTTAATGTCAAGGGGGTTTGTACTCTAACCCAAGCCCTCTTTTTGTATTTAACAGATTGAGAAAATGCAATTCAATCCTAGAACTATCCAAATTTTTTATTTCAAATTCCTTAGTGATTTTGAACTGGTCACAGGGTCAACTATTTATTACAAAACACTGGAGCAAACTAAAGACAATAAAACACCAAAAGAAAGTGGTCGCAAAGTGTGAATTCCAATCGCAATTCTGCAAAGAAATTGATAGGAGTTACCAATTTTCAAATTGTTTAAAACTCATATCTCCTAGCAAGAGACTCACACTAATTTTCCTGTACCACTTCCAACAAGAATTTATTACAATGAAAAATAGGACAAACTGTAGCACATGCCAATCACTAAATAAAGCACTAAAGTCACTACATGAAGGTCCTCTATATTTTATCTGAATAAAATTCACTATTTTTTCACACTAAATTTTCCAATATAAAAAACCTAATTAAGAATTGATCAACAACCTAGAATAAGCGCTCTCCATGCTTCAGTTGAACCAAGATTTGATGCGGACAAGAATTGCATGACTCC
Source organism: Pinus albicaulis (assembly GCA_034641835.2). Lineage (NCBI taxonomy): Eukaryota > Viridiplantae > Streptophyta > Pinopsida > Pinales > Pinaceae > Pinus > Pinus albicaulis. The sequence goes on from CM076575.1 coordinate 1,556,754,709, forward strand.
CACTAGCTGCCACTAAATCCCTTCCCAGGGTTGAAAGGAAAATCCACCCCTTGCCTCCATAATTCATTGTTTACAAGGGAAACTTGCTAGTTCTTGGAGTGTTCACTGCTCCTCCCCACTTTCATTATGATTTTCTATTGGTAATTATGACTATGATATTCTATTGCAAAAAGATGGGTGGTAGCGGGATTGACCCGAGCCATCCCTTTACAAAATTACCACGATCACTAACAATTTGTTCATTGTTATTATCCATAAATGGCAAGCAATGTGTATTGATATCAACTCATGGGAGCATGATCAAGGAATTGAAAAACTCTGTATTTGTTTGCTTGGATAGGACAACCTTCCTATACTCTTCATCTTGTGAAATATATTGACAAGAATGATGGGTTTGTTTGCATGTGATAACTTCAATGGGGTTGCCATGGTGTGCCAAGGCCCCCCCATATAATTATTGAATAAAATTTCTTTAAAAAAAATATTTTTAAAATTTAAATCCATCATCTTCTAAAGTATTAGAGAGGGTTTAACATGGCCATTTACTTTTAAATCCCTCGTTTGTAATTTACACCCCTCATTGTCACAAATATTTGCTTTTTTTATTGAGGTATCTTAGGACATGAAAGAATGCTAAGGAGGGGGTTCCTTCTGCAACTTTTCTTATTCTTCTTATAATTTTTTCTATAGATTTATCCTTTGAGGAGGAGCCCTTGACCATATGTTGAAGAATTAGGGGAGAAAATCCCAAAATAGTAAGTGAATTGGCATGATTTTCCTTAGCCTACAAAAAACCTTGCTAGAGTCCATAGGTTTATGGTTGATTACTAATCAGGTGTCCTAGTCCCCGTGAATGCTCTATAACTTTAATGTCCTTAGGGTCATAAAGCACCAATCCTCCTCCTACCACCCTTATTAAAATAAAGGAGGACATGGGGGTGGGATTTGATCCAAATATGTGTGAACAGGTCATGAAACCACTTAATACTGTCTTTTCTAGGTGCAACCACATATTTAAACACTACCTCAAGTTTCCCACGTGGCCCCAGGGAAGCCCTTATGTTATTTGAATCTTGCTCAATGGTGAAAAACTCCTCTATTTCTACCATTGGATCCAACCCCTTCAAGTATGTATTTCATGGTTTTAATCAAACTAAAAATAGGCATACTTTATATATAGAGACATGAAATTTATATAAATATAAATAATATTATTAAGAATTGACTTAGATCCATTTGAACTCCAGATATACCAAGCATCGAGAGAAATCAAATTTTTTGAGGTGTAAACATTTCCTCAAATTTTGCACTTAAAAAGAGGTTTTCATCTTGAGATATTTGATCCCTCTTGGCGCTTGGTAGATCCAGAGTTGAGATGAATCTATGGTGGTTTAAGACATGTAAGCATACTTGATGTTATAATGAAAAAGTGAGCATTGGCTTTGTCAAAATTTCTTTTTTTTTGGTTATTCATTTAAGAGTTATGTATGCATACATGATGCTACAATGAAAGAAGTGAATATTTATCTTGTTAAATTTATGTATGATTTTTGTCGAACTCTTAGTCCAACACACATTCCCCTAATTTTGCATGTATCATTTTTCATTTTCCTCATTATGAAAGAATGGGAATTGTGAAAGGTGTTTAATTTTTAAACTTTATGGTTATGTGTAGTTTTACCTTTATTTGTAGGATAGGTTGTGGTTTTGTTAGTTAGAAGACCGAGAGAGACATGGGTTGACATAGGCGAAATACTTGCAAGGTGTTGAACTCTTGGTTAAACTGAGGGGGGGGGGGTGAATCAGTTTAACACATTCAAATTCTTTTAAACCTTTTATTAAACCTTATTTACACCTTCATTTCATGTCCAACTTAATATGTGAGTAATCTTAGAATGTGAACAACAAGTATTAATATAATATAACAGCAGACTTAATATGAGAGCAACAGGTATTAAGAAGATGATATAAATCAGATCAACACATAAACATCATGCACAGAGACACCAGATATAAGTGGAAACCCATAAAGGGAGAAAACCACATCTCATTATTGTTGTGATGCAAAGGCAAGCTCCAACTCCCTCTCACCACTGTTTTTCTGCAGGCACCAACCTACAGGAGACTCCAACCTCAATTCTGCAAGCTACAACTTGCAAGGAAGCACCAACTCCCTTCAATTTTCTGCAGGCACCAACCTACAGGAGGATCTGTTCTGTATTTTCTCTTTCTGCTCTTCTTTTCTTAATATTTTCTTCCTTACACTTCTATACTCTTCCTTCTCTATATTTTCTCTCTCTAACCTCTCATGTGCATATCAATGTGATATTATATATAGAGTTCCTCACATGACTGTTTGTATTTCACAAGGAATTTAGAGTGAACAGTCATGACTCTTTGGCTTCTGTCTTCTTATTCCTTTATCCAACTCAATTTCAAAATTATAACAATATGTACAAATTTCCATGCTACAGTGGGATTTTTCTTTTCCTTAGGATACTTGCCTTTGCATCACAAACAACAAAAAATAATTACAACATTTACATTCATATTTTTAATTACACATTCCAATTTCACTCAGCTCCTTTTCTGGATTTTGGCTTTACTAGATTTGTCTTTTCCTGATGTTGTTAAGAAATTGTTCTGCATACTCTTTGTTCACTGTCATCTGCATATTCCACCTGTTCACTTCATTCCTGTACATATTCCTGTTAACCGAAATTTCATCTCTACACGCTCTCCTCTTCTTTTTATTTTTCCATACACATTCATATTTCAATCTTTACAATATTTCATATGGGACTATATATATCTGAATTAACCCTCGACTTTTTTTTTAAACCTTAGGCATTTCAAAATGCATCCATATGCATTAAAATTATAATCAGTTCCAGGCCATTCTTATGCGCACATTCCACTTTTAATATATCAGATATTGTAATATATATCAATCAAGTCATAATCCCGTTTTTTCTCTCACTTACTCCATGCAAATGGTCATTACATATACAGGTTGTATTGTATTTAGTCAAATATTAAGACCCTTGGTGATATGTAATATGTTTACGAACTTCCACTTTGCCGTCGAACCTTATTTAACTTAAAACCTTAATCGAAAAACACACACATATGCGTGGAACCCAACGCTAATGGTCTCTCCATCCAACGGCTGTTATCGTGTCGCCTCGGCCTTGACGATCCAACGGATATCGCACGGGCTACTTGCAGAAACAATAACGTTAAGTATACGGGCTTATACTGGTTATTTCACGCCGTTATCTTCCAACACAACACCGCTTTATCGCTTTCTCCAGATCGACGCTTATGTCAATATCGTCAGTTTTTGTCGATGGTTAACGGCGTATGGCGTCAGCTGCGGGGAGGTATGCTTTTGCAATGTTTGCCGGGACACGCCGCTTTATCAATCTATGGAATCGCCTAACTCCTCTTTAATACCGCCTGGTGATAAGGGTGGTGTGATGCATCACCAAAAACCACCGCATCGTCATTGCTCGTTCGTTCGCTTACTACACAAGGTTCATTCAATTTACGCGTAATTTTGATTGCTTCCTCCGGCGAGTTTTCTCCGCTTATTATAGATAAATTTTCACTACCATCACCAACCATTAACACAACAACGCATTTATGCAGTAGACAAAGTATTACTAATTCTTGGAAGAGTATTACTAACTCTTTCAACAAAACCTTGTTTCGACCGGATCTGGATTCACTATTTGATCAATGATCATAACAATCCATGCAAGATCCACTCTATAACTGAATATTAGTCCTTTGTAAAAGCCACCTTAAATTTCTTGAACTTGTTTATTATGTTGATCGAGTACGATTTCTCTGTTCAAAACTGGCGATAATTTCAAACATAATTCAAATAGTGAATGCCAACTGATTGAAAGCATATCCAATCTCATTGCATACCATATGGTTCAAAGATGGAATTTAACTCAGAGATCGAGTTCTTCTATTTACATGCAGACTTACATGGATTTATTTTATCAACCCCTGTTCTAAGTACTAATTCATAAATAAACCTATGTATTACACTCCTTCAAGCCCTTTCAACTCCACTGCTCTGTTTCTAATTCCTCTGTTGCTTCTGCTTCAATTCCTCTGTCTCTTCTGCTACCTCTCTATCTCTTTTGCCTTATGGATAGTTTAGGTGTTGCTCTTGTCTTCACCTTTGCCATCAATGCCAACATTTCCAACAGTCTCCCCCTTTGGCATTGATGGCAATACACTTTTTCTGTTTGCATACACTTTGCCTGCGCTTCACTTTTTCTGTTTGCATACACTTTGCCTGCTCTTCACTTTTTCTGTTTGCATACACTTTGCCTGCTCTTCCTCCCCCTTTGACATCAATGGCAAGGGGTTGGTCATCTCATAGTGTAGATTCTGTCCTTTAATCCTGTGTTTTTATCCTTTTTCAACATTTTGTGCATTTCCTTTCTCTGAGATCATCTGACTTTATACCCTGCTGCTCCACACTGTGGATTAAATCTAAAATGCTAACGCTTTAGCCTTTTCATTGACTCCTTTATGCTAGATGTATTCTTTCCATAATCCTTTGATCCTAAGGACCTGATTCATGCTTCCCTTGTTGGCTGATCTCCCCCTGGAATGATATTTTCATTTCTGTTCTCCCCCTAAAACTGTACTTTCTCTTTATATCAGAGAGTAGCATCTACAGATACTACCCCTAGTTTATCTCTCAAGTATTCGAATGGTTCTCTGGCAAGAGGTTTGGTAAATATATCTGCTGTTTTTTGTTTTGTTGGCACATACTCCAGCTTCACTATCTTTAGAGCCACTTGTTCTCGGAGAAAATGATACTTGATTGGGATATGCTTAGTTTTTGAGTGAATCACATGATTTTTAGTTATACTTATAGCACTTGTATTATCACATTTAATTGAGATAGGTTCATTAATGCTTACCTTCATGTCTTGAAGAGTTTGCTTCATCCACATGACTTGTGTACAACATGCTGCTGCTGCTATATATTCTGCTTCAGCTGTAGACAGGGAGATAGATGTTTGTTTCTTGCTTAACCATGCCACCATAATTTCTCCTAGATAGAAAGCACCTCCACTTGTGCTTTTCCTGTCATCCACACAGCTGGCCCAATCTGCATCTGTGTATGCTGTTAAAGTGAAGCTTTTGCCTTTAGGATAACAAAGTCCATATTGTGTTGTTCCTTGTAGATATCTGAATATTCTTTTTACTGCCAGAAGATGGTTTTGTTTGGGTGCTGCTTGATATCTAGCCACTAGTCCTACTGCTAGCATGATGTCTGGTCTTGATGCAGTCAGATACAACAGACTTCCTATCATGGATCTGTAGAGTTTTTGATCTATATCAGCAGATTCATCATCAGCACATAGCTTGCATCCCGTGATCATGGGAGTTGACACAGGTTTGCAGTCCTCCATTTTGAACTTTTTCAACATTTCTTTCAAGTATTTTTGTTGTGAGATGAATGTACCTGTGTTCTTTTGCTGAATTTGAAGTCCTAAGTAGAAACTGAGCTCTCCAATCATAGACATATCAAACTCTGTTTTCATCTCATCAGCAAACCCTTTTTCTAGTTCTTCTTTGTTGCTTCCAAACATAATGTCATCAACATATACTACAACAATCAGAAGTTCATTTTCATGGGCTTTTATGTATAGATTGCTGTCTACTCCCCCTCTCTTAAAGCCTTGTTTTTGCAAATACTTATCCAGTCTTGAGTACCAAGCACGAGGAGCCTGTTTCAGTCCATATAGGGCCTTCTTCAGCCTGCACACATAATCTTCTTTGTCTGTCAATGAGAAGCCTTATGGTTGTTCCATGTAGACTTCTTCTTCTAAGTCTCCATTCAGAAATGCTGATTTTACATCCATTTGATATACTTTGAAATTCTGGTAGCATGCAAATGCCAGGAACATTCTGATAGCTTCCATTCTGGCTACAGGGGCAAATGTTTCATCGTAATCGTCCTTCGACTTTTGAATATCCTTTATGGGTACTACCCTGATTTATTCCATTTTCTACTGGTTCCGTTCATTCATTTTGTTTTTGAATACCCATTTCTCTGAACCAATGATATTTTTTCTCAACAGGTCTATGTTCAGGTCTGTGCATCGTTTTTTCAATTTGGTCCAATTCTTCATTCATTGCTTTTACCCAAGACTTGTCCTTGCTGGCTTCTTCAAATTTATTTGGCTCTATTTGTGACAACATAGCTATGTATACCTCTTCAGTTTGTTTTGTTAGCTGCCTTCTTGTCTGGACCCCTGCTTTCTTATCTCCTATGATTTGATCTTCGGGATGATTCTTCTGAGTGTATCTTGAGGCGGATTTCGAGCTCAGCCCTTCATCTTCTGTAGTCGCGCTTGTTTCATCATCATTCTGGTCTTCTTCTTCATGGTTATCTGATGGAATGCAGCAGTCAGTATCTCTTGTATTGTTTGGAATTTCTTCATCAAATCTCACATCAATGCTTTCTACTATTTTCCGAAGAGTCTTGTTGTAGCACCTGTACCCTTTTCTTTTGGATGCATATCCAAGAAATATTCCTTCATCTGATCTTGCATCAAATTTTCCAAGATTTTCATCATTATTCTTTATGTAACACTTGCTACCAAAGATTTTGAAGTGTTTGATTGAAGCTGGCTTTCCATGCCACAGTTCGTAGGGAGTTTTGTCACTGCTTGGCCTTAAGTGAGCTTTATTAAGGATATGTACTGCTGTGTGCACTGCTTCTGCCCAGAAGGTTTGAGCAATATTATTTTCTTGCATCATGGCTCTGGAAATTTGTTGAACAGATCTGTTTTGTCTTTCTGCTACTCCATTCTGCTGAGGTGTCCCTGCAATAGTAAATTGTTGTTTTATGCCATGTTCATTGCATAGGTCAGCAAGGTCATAATCTGTGAATTCACCTCCTCTGTCTGATCTGATGCATTTCAGCTTGCATCCTATCTGATTTTCTGCTAATGCATTAAATATTTTGAATTTGTCCAGAGCTTCCGATTTATTCTTGAGAAAAGCAACCCATGTCATTCTGGAGAAATCATCTATTATCAGCATGAAGTAGGATTCTCCACTTGGTGTTTTAGTTCTTGCAGGTCCACATAGATCCATGTGCACAAGCTGAAGTGGTCTTCTTGTTGACAACTCCTCTTTGGCCTTAAAGGATGTGCGGGTCTGTTTACCCAATTGACAAGATTTGCATATGGTATTAGAAGGCCTCTTTATTTCTGGCATGTCTCTGACTGCTTTCTTTTTGCTCAGTCTGATGATATGATCGAAGCTGAGATGTCCCAATCTCCTATGCCATAACCATGACTCCTCAAGTTTACTAAGATGGCATGCTTCATCTTCCTCTTTCACAATGTAAACATTGCTCTCTGTTCGAACACCTTTGAGTAGAGTCTTACCTGTGGTGCTTGATCTGACTTCACAATCTTGTGCTCTAAATAGAACTTTGCAACCTTTTTCACACATCTGACTGACACTCAGTAAATTTGCTTTTAGCCCATCTACAAATAGTACATCTTGGGCCTTTCCTCTGCCATTGTCTATGCTGACTGAGCCTTTTCCCTTGATCTTACCTGATTTGTCATTGCCAAAAGTAACATTGCCAGATTTCTTTTCATCAAGAGTTATAAACTTACTTTTGTCTCCTGTCATGTGTTTAGAGTAGCCACTGTCCAAATACCATTGACTTTTCAAATCTTGAGCAGTTAGAGCCAGGTCACACTTATTCACCTTCTTTATCCACTGGAGGCACCCTTTTGTTTTGTATCTTTTGTGAGGTGATGACCTCCATCTTCTTAGAGGACATTTGGAAGGTATATGTCCAACTTGATTGCATACACAACATTTGATCATAATTTTTGTAGAATTATGAGTATGAACAAAATTTCTTTGATTCGTAAACCTTCTTGGGGTTTTAAACATCAATCTTTGTCCATACTTTCTACACTTAATGATTTTATGACCAAATTCCTTACAATAAAAGCAGTAACCATAGAAGCTATTTGCATACCTGATGTAAGGTTGTCTCTTCCAAGTTTGCATCTTTTGCTGGTTTGAATTACTCCTCCTTGCATAACAATATGCGGCAATGTGTCCCAGCTTGTGGCAGGCATAACAGGTGGCATTCTTCATTGAAGAGAAGAATCTCCTTTGATGGTTTCCAAATTTTACATATTCATGGGTCTTAGTATTTATTACATTCTTTGCTACTAGTGGTTTCTTCTGATCTGTGTCTTCCTTATTGCAGATTTCTTCTTTTGTAGGAATTGTTTGAGCTGCTTCATCATTCTTCTTTGCTTTTACAAAAATAATTTCTCTGTCAACCTTTTATTTTCCATTACTTGATTCTCCTTCATAGCCTATTCCAGTCTTTATCATAGGGGATCTTTGAGCAACCAGAATTTCATTCAACTTACTAGAGCTTGTTGTTTGAGAAGAGTTTGTACCCACTTTCCTTTGAGCATTTTCTAATTTCTTCCTGAGACACACTACTTCTTCTTCCAACTTTTCTTGTTCTTGAGTTTTTTCTTTGATTTGCTTAAGTAACATGTCCTATATCTTCTTGGCTTCTTCAAGCTCTAATTTTAGCTGCTTAAGGACTTTTGAATTCTATTCTTCTCGTACATACTTGAGGAGAATGTCCTTTTGTTTTCTGCATTTCAGTTTGAGTCTATCAATCTCTTCTAGAGCACTTCTTAGCTCCCCCTCAAGGTCGACTTCACCTTCTTCTTCTTCATCTTCTAGCAGGAGACCTTCAATTTCTTCTATGGCCATCAATAAGAATTCAGAGGTTCCTTCTTCACTTGAGGATTCATCTGAATCTTCAGATGTACTGTTGTCTTGTTGAGCATAGAAGAATTTTCTGCTGAACTTCTTTCCTTTCTGCCAGTTCTTTGCTTTATTTCTCTCTAACTCTTGAGCCTGATTCCTCACTTTCTTGTGAGGACACTTAGCAGCATAGTGTCCCACTCTTCCACAGTTAAAGCATTTGAAGGGGAGTTTACCTTTGTATTTACCTGAGCCTCTATCCAATTTCTTGACAAACTTTGCCTCTTCTTCATCCGAGCAGGAGCATATGTCTCCCTCTTCTTCTTTCTTCTTTTCTGTTTTAAAGGCTACTTCCCTCGTACTTGGCTTCTTCTGTGGGAGCCTCATTTCATAGGCTGTTAGATTTCCAAGTAGTTGGTTCATGGTCAAGGTCTCCCAATCAGCTGTTTCTTCCATTGCAGACACCTTTGGATTAAACCTGGATGGAAGAGATCTTAGAATCTTTTGCACAATTATACTTTTTGGCATTTTTTCTCCAAGAGCTTTCATATTGTTAATAATTTCTGCAGCTTTGAGGAATAAACTGGCAATATCTTCATCATCATTCATTTTTAAGTTTTCAAACTGGGCTCTATAGACTTGAAGTTTGGCAGTCTTTACTTTCTTTTATCCCTCATGTATGTTTTCAAGAGTATCCCATATTTCTTTGGCAGTGTCTTTGTGCATTACTTTGATAAACTCTGCTTCACACAATCCATTCAGGATGGAATTCATGGATTTTGCGTTAGCCACAAAATCTTGTTTTGTTTCTTTCTCTGTATCAGTTGCCTTTGGGGCATATCCTAATTCCACAGCAGCCCAGACTTCTATTCCTAGAGACATTATGTATGTCCTCATTCTGATTTTCCAGAAAGCATAATTTTCACCAGTGAAGAAAGGGGCTTTATTGGTTGAGCATCCTTCTTTACTAGCCATCCTGAGAACCTAGGATCTCCTTTCAGTTGTTAGACTGGTACAAAGGAACAAACTCTGATACCAATTGTTGAACTCTTGGTTAAACTGAGAGGGGGGGTGAATCAGTTTAACACATTCAAATTCTTTTAAACCTTTTATTAAACCTTATTTACACCTTCATTTAATGTCCAACTTAATATGTGAGTAATTTTAGAATGTGAACGACAAGTATTAATATAATATAACAACAGACTTAATATGAGAGCAACATGTATTAAGCAGATGATATAAATAAGATCAACACATAAATATCATGCACAGAGACACCAAATATAAGTGGAAACCCATAAAGGGAGAAAACCACATCTTATTATTGTTGTGATGCAAAGGCAAGCTCCAACTCCCTCTTACCACTGTTTTTCTGCAGGCACCAACCTACAGGAGGCTCCTACCTCAATTCTGCAAGCTACAACTTGCAAGGAAGCACCAACTCCCTTCAATTTTCTGCAGGCACCAACCTACAGGAGGCTCCAACCTCAGTCAGCTACAACTGACAGCTATCAAGCTGCAACTTCATAGGGAAGCTCCAACTTCCTCAATTTTTCAAACTGAATGTTTGTTGATTTACCTCAGATATCAGCTCTGTTATGTAGCTTCTCTTTCTGCTCTTCTTTTCTTAATATTCTCTGCCTTACACTTCTATACTCTGCCTTCTCTATATTTGCTCTCTCTAACATCTTTTGTGCATATCAATGTGATATTATATATAGAGTTCCTCACATGACTGTTTGTATTTCATAAATAATTTGGAGTGAACAGTCATGACTCTTTGGCTTCTGTTTTCTTATTCCTTTATCCAACTCATTTTTTAAAATTACTACAATATGTACAAATTTCCATGCTACAGTGGGATTTTGTCTTTTCCTTAGGATACTTGCCTTTGCATCACAAACAATAAAAATAATTACAACATTTACATTCACATTTTTAATTACACATTTCAATTTCACTCAGCTCCTTTTCTGGATTTTGGCTTTACTAGATTTGTCTTTTCCTGTTGTTGTTAAGAAACTATTCTACATACTCTTTGTTCACTGTCATCTGCATATTCTACCTGTTCACTTCATTCCTGTACATATTCCTGTTAACTGAACTTTCATCTCTGCACGCTCTCCTCTTCTTTTTCCTTTTCCATACACATTCATGTTTCAATCTTTACAATATTTCATACGGGACAATATATATCTAAATTAACCCTCGACTTTTTTGTTAAACCTTAGGCATTTCAAAATGCATCCATATGCATTAGAATTATAATCATTTCCAGGCCATTCTTATGCGCACATTCCACTTTAATATATCAGATATTGTAATATATATCAATCAAGTCATAATCCCATTTTTGCTCTCACTTACTCCACGCACACGGTCATTACATATACAGGCTGTATTGTATTAAGTAAAATATTGAGACCCTTGATGATATGAAATATGTTTACAAACTTCCACTTTGCCGTCGAACCTTATTTAACTTAAAACCTTAATTGAACAATACACACATATGCGTGGGCCCCAACACTATTGGTCTCTCCATCCAACGGCTGTTATTGCGTCGCCTCGGCCTTGACGATCCAACGGATATCGCACGGGCTACTTGTGCGAACAATAACGCGCGATGGCGCGCCGTACCTGGGTTATCCTACGCGCACCTTCCGAACACAGCCACCGTCAGATCGTTTCCCTCCAGATCGACGGCTTATGTCAATATCGCTCTGCGTCTTTGGTCGATGGTTAACGTGCGATGGCGCGCCGTGGGAGGCGGTTTTGCAATGTCGGTCGGGGACACGCGTCGATCAATATAAGGAATCGCTCCCAAATCCTCTAATACCATTCTCCGTATAAGGGTGGTGCGATGAATACCAGAAACCACCGTTACTGTTCACAGCACTCGTTCTGGGTTCCGCTTATTTACACAATGTTCCGTCCGAATCTCCGCGCAAATTTTGATTATTCCTCCAGTTTGTTTTCTCCGTCGATGTTATAGATAACTTCACTACCATCGCTAATCATTAACACAACAACGCATTTATGCAGCAGACAAAGTATTACTAATTCTTGAAAGAGTATTACTAACTCTTTCAACAAAACCTTGTTTCGACCCGATCTGGATTCACTGTTTGATCAATGATCGTAACAGTGCATGCAAGATCCACTCTATAACTAAATATTAGTCCTTTGTAAAAGCCACCTTAAATCTCTTGAACTTGTTTATTATGACAATCGAATACGTGTGCTCTGTTCAAAACTGGGGTTAATTTCAAACATAATTCAAACAGTGAATGCCAACTGATTCAAAGCATATCCAATCTCATTGCATACCATATGGTTCAAAGATGGAATTTAACTCAGAGATCGAGTTCTTATATTTACATGCAGACTTACATGGATTTATTTTATCAACCCCTGTTCTAAGTACTAATTCATAAATAAACCTCTGTATTACACTCCTTCAGGCCCTTTCAACTCCACTGCTCTGTGTCTAATTCCTCTGTTGCTTCTGCTTCAATTCCTCTGTCTCTTCTGCTGCCTCTGTTACCTCTCTGTCTCTTTTGCCTTATGGATAGTTTAGGTGTTGCTCTTGTCTTCACCTTTGCCATCAATGCCAACATTTCCAACACAAGGTCTAATTTCCATTGAGTGTAGATATAGGTTGATGGTTTTGTATTATAGGTAATAATTTCTACAATGTGCAACTCTAGGTGTTAGCAAAGAGGAAAATTGATCACAAGTATTCATAGTGAAGAGAAAAAGTGGGTGCCAATGTTGATGCTTGTGAATTTGGGGAACAATTGCTTTATGTATTTTATTAAGTCTAATTTGAATATTTAGTTAAGTTGGTGTTTCAAAGGTGATCTATCATAAGTGTTTGATTGGAGAAAATGCAATAACTTGTAAGAAATGCGAGTTAGGTGTTTCACATGACATGTAAAAAAGTAAGCCTTTGACATGTTGCTTTTACATGATCTATTATGACACACATGAAGGGTGCACTTGTCTCTAGGATAGATAATCAAGTTGCAATTCTCTCTAGGATGGATAATTGATTGTTGTTGTTACCTCAAACACCTTCACATCTCAAATGGATTTTTGCTTGATATGGATTTTGTCCCTTATAGTTTGAGCTCCGGTTCATTGAATATGAGGTTCCACATGATTGCTTGCTTGTAGAGAGAAAAGACATTGGAGTTTTAATTTTTCCAAATGTTATTGCAAAATTTAATTAAATATTTCATGATGGTTTCACACATGCACTTTGCATATGGTTTAATGATCTACCATGCAATTAAGTCCAAAGGAAATAGATGGCTTATTGCTTTTGGCATTAGTAATATTATTATTTTTTACATGTAATCTCAAGGGGAGTTTGGAATGCTTTAGCCATATCTTTCACATTTTGAATCATTTTTCAGCTATTTTAATGATGATGTATAGAGTATTTAGATGATTTTTCAACCACTAGCTCCCTGATTACATACATCTACCTTTTGAGAGAATTTTCTTTCTTGAGAGTGGGAGATTATTTCATTGGAACTATTTTTCCAATGTATATTAGGAGGCTTTCACCCTCGTTTTATCATTATATTTGGCATAAGGACTCCTGTTTTATTCTATTATGTGCAATACATGGAGTATTTAAAGAGATTTCTAGACATTGGGTGCATAAAAATGTTTGCTGACTTATTTTCACTTCGAGAATTGATATAGGCACCTTGATGAAGGAATTTGTTTGTTCTCATGGGGCGCTCTCACATATTGTGCCTAATTGAATATTTTTCTTCGTCATTAAGTGATCATTTTGTAGTATTTATTTGATTGTAATGATATCTCCCTCTATTGCTCAATGCTTCTTTTATTAAGGGACGTTATCTTGGTAGATGTATTGTTTGGAGAACACATTTTTAACTATCTTGGAGCATCTATGTTGATTGTTGTTAATGTTTTGCCATTTTTATGTTTGTGACAAGCCTTTTGTTAAAATTATGCAATTGCAGTCAAATTCCCCTTTGGACAGCTTAGATGGTTGAGATCATAATTTCATTAGATTTATCTTTTCTAGATGACCAAAATCGACCTATAGATCGCCCCAATTGGTTGAGTGGAAGTTAGTTTTTGAATTATTTTATTTAGTAATGTATGATGGAATGGATTGCCCAAAGCACATGTGGAATTAGTCAAGTCAGCCTTAACCCAAAGTGGACCCACAAAAAATCCTATAAATAGAAGAGACCTCAAGCTCATTCTTACACTTGCTCAAGCGATCTTCTATTTGCATTCTTTTTTTTGGTTTGTCCGTTTTGTTTTGGCTCGCACAGGTTCGACGGAAAGAGTTCACGCAAGGTCCGAATGTATGTTATGCTTGCGGCCAGGGTATCATAGTCACAAGCACAGAATGGCAAGGTAGCGGCTAAGGCTTTAGGGACATATCAGGATGATTTGGTCCATATTCACGGACAGAGTGTGTTATGCTTGTGGCTAGGGACCCATAGATGCAAGCACATAGTGCTATGGGTGTGGTTAAAAGATTTATGAGCATATCTAGGCTAGATCAACCCCAGTTTCTCGTGCAGTGCTTCCAGACATCATCTGCTCAGTCGCAGATGATCACGATCAGTCTTTGATAACATCATGGATTCAGATCTAGGATTTTACAGTTGACTTCAGTGATCTATTGGATCCATGTTTCTTACTGGTGTAGATCTGCAAATTTGAAGATTTTATTTGTATATTTCCGTTGTAGAATAGGGCCTCAAAGATGCATTTGCAGTTCTCCGAAGTTTCCACTCAGTGACAACAGTGTTCAGCAGTATGTTATAGGAAGTGACAGTGCATTACAATTCTCAGAATCAGGATCATTCAACAGAAGTATGTTTATGTTTATATTATGCATATGCTAGTTGTTTTACTCCATTATGAAGACATGGATCAATGGATCATTGTACTCTTGTTTGTTGAATCATTTGATGACGATCTAAGAAGAATAATTTTCAAGGGTTTTCCCCACAGTGGGTTTTGCCCTTGTCTCAGACCAATCCTGGTGTCTATATGTGTTACACAACAATTTTTCATCGTCCCTGTACTCCCCGTTCCTTGATCCTAGAGAACCCATACAATGACCCTTGTGTACTTTCCACGCCTGGAATACATACCCCTGAACCAAATTTTGTCTGCCAATTCATCTCCCTTTACAACTTTTCTGAAAGTTCCTTGTAAAAACCTGGTTTTCAAGGTCGGCGCTTTCACTCAGTGTCTGACCCGTGACGATAGAAGATATTTGCACTGAGACCCGCACTGATTGGCGCTCTGTCTTAATGTCATACCCACGCCGATCATGTTTTGGAAAGTTTTTTAAATAGAAAGGAAGCTTCCGCGACTAGAAGCTTCGTGAGGCGGCGAGCTGGAAGTTTGTTTTGAGGATATGGTCAAGGAATTCCCCTTTGGGCTTCTTGTTCCCAAGAAATAGGAACTAATCCAAATGATAAGCTCTTTTCCCATCATTTGAGGGCCCATAACCTCCTCCTCCATTGTTATATAAGGAGACCTCCTTCAACTCTACAGCCTTTGTTAGTGATGATATAAAGGAGAAGCAATCATAGCTTCGGGAAAATAGTGCAGAGTGTGATTGTTTTTGTGTGTTGGGAACATAGTGAGATTTTGGACCTTTGTGTGTGAGGGTGTTGCAAACGTGCTTGGATAAAAACCTGCCGAAGGAGAGCCTCAACATCAAGGCTTGGTTGTAAACTCCCCTTGTCTTTATCATAATAAAATGCATCTGATGTTTATCTTCCATTCTTGTTTACATATATAATGAGATTTCTACCATTCCGAGATCAGTTAGATAAGTTGTAATTGTTTTATGTTTGTCACAATTTTACGCTTGTCGTGGTATCTTGACTGTTTGTATAGGTAATCGAACGTTGGTAGCAGCGTGCATTGGGCTTGAGAAGAGTGACGGATCAAGAAGCTTCGACAGAAGACGACAACATAGTATCAAAACGAGGTAGGTTATCTTCCTTGCTTTGAATTTCATTTACAATCTAGGAAGGTAGATGTTAGTATGTTCCCGTAGTTGCTAGACCCACCCTATGGCTAGAGGGATCGCCTCTGTCTGCAGAGGGGATTTACCTGGACAAAAAATTGGCGACTCCTCTAGGGATCAGTGTGAGTTTGTCATTTTTCCTTTGTCAAGTCGACTTCGGTCGTTTTCTTGCTTGTCTATTTTTTTTGGCTTGCTTGATTGTTTAGAGTCCTCTTGTTCAGCTCCAGAGTGTCAAGATTGACCTCTTCTCACTGATTTTCCCATTTTCCCATAGATATCTGCCTTGGCGTGCTTTTTGATTAAACAGTCGCGCCAATTGGCGCATTTTTCTTGTGTTGCAGTAGTGCCAACCCCTGTTTGGCGCGGATTACCGCCTTATAGTCGTGCTGAATCCTGTAGGGTTTGGTTTGACCTCCCTCTTGAGTTTTCGGTCAGTCGTGCTTGACTCTGGATTGGTATTCTAATTTGCAATTGTTTTTTTTTGGGATTGTTTTGACTATCGTAGGCTTGCTCTTCTCAGTTGTTCGTCCATTTTCTTATCAGTTCAGTTTATGGCCTTAGGGTTTCTGAGTGTCTTAGCTCACTGATCCTTCTGATTGGAGGTCGAGTCTTTTGATTCTTAACAGTCTCATCCTTTGATCAATTTATTTTAGCTCTTTCTTGATCCTTTGAGCGTTTTTTTTTATTGAATGATCATTTCGAGTTTCGTTTGATTCTTCTTCTCGCCGCTCCGAGCATAGATCACATTACTCCTTTAGATCATTTCGAAAGCTTTCTTTTTGTTTGGAAGAGTGCATCATTGGTTTGAGTGCATTTTTTGTGTTTGTGTTGCTTTCATTGAATCATTCAGTTTAGCTCTTTACATTCACACTCCTCAGAACTAGTGTTTGTTTTGTTTTTTCGTGTGATAAGTGCATTGTGTGCTTCATTTCATTGAAAAAATAAAAAAATTGCGTTCTTTTGTTTGCATGAAAAAGGAAAATTTCTTTTGCATAACTAGTGCCTGATAAACTAGGAAAGAGTTTTTCGTTTTTCGCTTGATTATATTAGATGCATTAGCGGATTTCTTCGTGTGATTTCATTGATTGATATTGTTTGAAAGATCTCTATCCTTCTCTTAATTAGCGTTCATTGAATGGAAAATGGTGTTCATTTGCATATAGTTTGCATTTATGAAATTCGAGATCGAAATTCGGTAGGGCCTTGAAACTGAAACACTAATTCAAGATCAACTATAAAGTCAATTGAATTAACCTAAGGAAACATTGGAACCTAACGTGAACATTTTAGTGGTCTAGGCTAGAGACGTGTTCCGACGTCTTTAAACCTAGTCGCTGTCATTCGCCTTCTGGCTTTAGACAGCGCTAGTACGGACTTGTGCTCCCCGTACCGTCGAGTATATAAAGGGATACCCCTATAGGTTCAAATCCTTTATCCATAGGAAGTTGAGTCTGCCGCCTTGTAACCGTGATACATCGAACACAACATTCGGGGAGACTACTTACACGTACGTCCAGTCCTTGGTCATTTCTCTTTCATTTGATCACCAAGGAGTATATGGCAGTTCACGGAAACTTGGTACACCCTCTTACTTAGATTACTTGAGTAGTCATTTCGATCTTTTTGTGACTCCTTAAAAAGAGAAGAGATCATCAAGCACTTGTCTTTTCACGCTCGTTTAAAATTGAAAGTGACTAGAGTCATCTTTTGTTTGTTTCTCGACTCTTAAAACATGAAACAACAAAGTTTGGTTTCAATGTCGTAAAATTAATTACCCACGATCACATGCCCGTTAAAAGTTTGTTACTTAGCTTGTTTTTGTTTTTCCTTAGACTTTGATCTTGAAGCCTTTGTTTGGCTATCTCGTTTTCCTTCCTGTGTTGAAATACTATCACAGTGGCGGAACCACCAGTTTCGTCATCTTCTTCACTGCCGCCTAGTGGTAGTTCCTTTCTTGACGTTTCTTACGAAACCCCTCAGTCCACTAGGTCTGTCGAGTTTTCGTAGCCTATTCTCCCGACTGTCTTGCCTCTCATTACCCGATCACCCCCTGAAGAGTCAGTTGAGTTCAATTGGCCTCCTCGGGGTGCTTGGTCTGGTTTTGGGGACGAGGAATAATTTCCTCCTCTTACTTCGGGATCGCCATTTATAACTGCTGCTATACCCCCTAGTCCTTGTCATCTCTTTGACGATCTTACGGCTTCATCAGATATGGATTCTTCGAGTCCTGTTGGCAGTGAAGGAATGCCTATTTCTACAGGGGAATATCAAATTTTCCCAGAAGATCTCCCGCATGTTTCTCTTCAATATTCTCCTCAATCAGTGTCACTTCCACTCGGTAATCAAAATTTGAGTCAGATTATTTCTGGTGTTACGTTTATAGAACAATCTAGTACATCAACTCCCCCAAGGAGTTTGGTCCCCCCTTCGTTAGGACTGTCACCTTCGACACTGAGTTTGTTGGTCACTGTTACATCTGTCCTGGCCCAACCTACCATCTGTGTGGCTTCGTCTACGCCGCTTGTTACGACTCAGTCGTCAAGATCTCTTCACACTCGCAGCTCTACTTTTCTTAATCCCATGTGGCTTGTCAATCAGGTTCCGAGCAGATCACAAGCTCACACTCCAAAGGCTGCACCTGCTGGTGCGGCTACGACTACCCCTATGGTGTCTACCTATAATTTTGATGAGCACATGTTGAACATTAACCGACGATATGCTCCTTCTCCGGATGCTCACTCTCCTGAGGCCACGTCTGCTTCTAGTATGACTTCGACTGTCCCCATGATTCTTGGCGGCCTTACTTTTGGAGAGTATTTGTTGGCTGTTCACCAACAGAACTCTCAGGGTCCTCAATAGCCCCAAGCTCCTATAAATCCTCCCCATCACTATGATGCTTTCCGTAACCCCGTCTATTTCCTCCTGTCGATCCAAATCAGGTTGTCTATTTTCCTCCAGAAAATCCTTATCAGACCGTCACTCATCAAGGACCTTTGTTACAGGGACAACCCTCAGGCTTACAAGGACAACCCTTACAGGGAAAACCTTCGACCTAGTAGGGACAACCCTTTGGTCCTCAGGGACAACCTTACGGTTTGCAAAGTTGACCTTTGGTCCAACAAGGAAAACCCTATGATCCTTCAGGTCAGCCTCAACTAGGAATGTCGTATGTTGCCGGGGGGAAAATGTATCCACCACAAGGACAACCTCTTGTACAACAACAAAAATCCTACATCCAGTATGGCCAAAAATTTGTGCAACAAGGACAACCCTACAGTTCTGCTCTGGGTCAACCTGGTCCATCTCAACCATTGGGCCAACCCCTTCCACAAGGGCAACCTAGTGGCCCTCAATATCCAGTCCAACCTACTTCGCATGGGCAGCCTGCCAAACACTAACAGCCGATTCAAGCTGCTCAACCAGCTCAACAACCGGTTCAACCTGTTCAACAACCAGTTCAATCTGTTCAACAGCCTGTTCAACCTGCTTAGCAGCTGGTTTAACCTGTTTATCTGACCCAACAGGGTCTGCCTGCTCAACAGGGTCCTCCTACTCAACAGGATCCACCTGTTCACCAACCCACTCAACCTGCTCAGCAGGGTCCACCTGCTCAACCCCAAGGCGCTTATTACCCCCAAGGTCAATATTAGCCGGTATATAGTGTGCCCCAAGGTTTCACTTATTACCCTCAAAATCAATTGCAGTTGGTGTATAATCAACCTCAAGGCCATGCTTACATTCCACAACAAAATCCATATGTTGCTCAGCAAGGACCTCAATGGTATGCTCAGAATCAGTATCCTGGTCCTTAACCCCAGTATGAGTAGAATTATCAGGCTTATAACCCCTATGGTCAGAATCCTCTGGGACAAAACATATGGGGGAAAAATTTCTTGTAGATAGGGTGGAATGTTAACACGGGTCCTTATCAGAGACCTCCAATGCCTTTTAATCCTCAATTACCATTTCTCGCTACGTTGGAGCTGCCTGATGTGTCAAAGTTAACGAACGATCCAATTCTTCATAACCCATATTGGCCTCCAGTTCCGATTAAGATTCCTGGTGATTGTCCTAAGTTTGAGGGAAAGTTCAGAGAAGACCCCTAAGTGCATGTTATGAATTACCACTTGTGGTGTTCTTCTAACTCGTGGGTTGAAAATTCCATCTGACTCCGTCTTTTGCAACGGACTCTTACTGGTGCCGCTGCAAAGTGGTACATTGAGCTATCTCGTGGCATCTTTCAAGACTTCAAATCTCTCGCCATGGCATTCCTTACGCATTTTTAGTTATCGGTTTGTTATGAGACCGTGACACACCTCCTCACATCCTTGAAATACGACCGAGCTACTCATATCTCGGATCATATTCATGAATGGAGGCACCGTCGTCGCTTGATCAAGTTTGAGATTCCTAATCAGCTTCTGACTGATTGGTTCACTACCTCCTTTGTCAATCAAATCGCGAAAGACATAGCTATGGGAGCATGTGTAACCGAGGAACATGCCATTGCTCGTGCCCAGTACCTTGATCTTGTGTACTCTCAGTCTGGCACATTGTACGATATCTTTCCTGATGCCCCTCGACCTAGAACTTCTAAAGCACTGACAACCCCATCCGTCAACGATATTATTGGTTCTGTGTCTCAGACTTCTTGGAAGTCTTCTCCTTCAAATCCTAGGAAGCAAAAGTCTAATCCTTCCAATGATGCTACTTCTCATCCCACTCCGAATCTTGGTAAAAGCTCGGAAGTCAATGCCGTTTAGGCCAATCTGGCGGACAAAAATTCCAAGGGGAAAAAGAAGGGTAAAGGTAAGGCCAAAGCCGATACCCTGAAACCAGATTCTTCAAAACCTCGTGCTGATGATGGTTCACAACGCAAGCCAAAGTACCCTTGTTTGATCTATTATGAAGAGCACTACTTCAAGGATTGTCCTCGATGGTCTGAAATGAGCTGATTGCTCAAAGGCACCTAGGGAAATACAACTGTTCTTAAAGAACCTTTTCCATCTCAACAGACCCAGATGGTAGAGCAACCTCAGTCCTCTGCCCCATTTGGCCCTCAGGTGTTCATGATGAACGTTTTTGCATCTGTTTCTATTGCTACTCGATCGAAAGATTATACCGGATCGTGTCAGGCGGTGGGAAAGGAGATCGTTGATGGTCCTCCTCCTCCACCCGCTTCTGGCCCCCTACAGATTGAAAGGCCTAGTGCTGAGCCCATTGTACGACCACCTTCTAAAGGTGTACTTCACAAGTCTTCTTACAATCCAAACGCCCGTGCCACTCAACATTACAATATTGTTGAGGATTTGGCTCAGGTGCCATCTGAAATGTCTGCACTAGAAGTACTTCAGAGTTGTCCGTCTTAAAGGAAAGCTTTGTTATCTATGATTGGCGGGGTTGATCCTGCTGATACTAGCCTTCTCGCTTTCGATTTAAAGAATTTTGTTCCACGACTCTCGCACCAAATTGCGCTCATTATACAAGTTGTCATTAATGGTCTCGATAACCATCGGGCAGTTGTGGATGAAGGTGCATCTATGTGCATCATGCCATCTTCGTGCTAGAAAGCCATTGGTTTTTCGGCCTTGAACTTATCACCAAATTCCCTTGAAGCATTTGATGGAAGGGAATCAAAATCTTTAGGTGTTCTCGCTAGTTTACCGATTACCTTGAAAGGGAAGACAGTCAATGTCGAGGTAGAAGTAGTTGACGCCAAACTCAATTACAATCTTCTTCTCGGTCGTAGTTGGACTCATGCCATGCTGTGCGTTCTGTCCACTCTCTTTCGTTTCCTAAAATTCCCGCACGAAGGAAAGATTGTTACTATTGATCAATTGTCATTCTTCACTTCTTCTTCCCAGAACAACGTTCTATATGTGGATCAGATTCCTACTCCCTACGAGATCGTAGGGCTAGGTCTCTTCAAAGATCCTGCCCTCATGGGTATTTTTCCCCTTCCTCCACCCAACACTGTTCAGATCAATATGATCTCTCGGTCTGATGACCCATGGATCATCCCTTCACTTGAATAGATCAATTCTTTTGGAGATTTGATGCCGTTAAGTCCGATCGGGATTGACTATTGTAAACTTCTTGCGGCTTCAGATTCTCCACCTTTTGATCATGCTCCTTTGAGTGTGTCTCTCGACACTTATTCTCAATCCCCTTGGCTCGGAAATTCGGATTCGTCTGATCCCTTGAAAGAGATATTTCCCTCTGATGAAGCCATCGTGGAAACTATGTCTCTCGAAGATTTTCCATGGGACGATAGTCATCATCATTCCTCGTTCATGCCCAACCTCGGGGCCATGTCTACGTGTCTTGAGAGGTTTTCATCTCAGGTTCCTTCTCCTCTGCTTCAAATTCCTATTCTGAAACATGAAGTTTTTACAGAGGGTAACTTGAGTAATATCACGCAAACAATGCCTATTGACATTTCCGTCAAATCAGGAATTGTCGAGAACATCCATCTCGGGGTCACCTGTTCTTCAGCTGAAGTTCAGGTTTATACTAGCATTTTCCGCGAGTTCAACGACATCTTTGCATGGTCCTATGAAGAGATGTCCAACATCGATCCTAATATAGTGGTGCATGAGATTCCTACCTACCCTGGTTCGAAGCTTGTTCGTCAACATCTTTGTCCTATGCACCCTAGAAAGGCTGCCGCCATTAAGGGTGAATTTGAAAAACTTCTCAATGCTGGTTTTATCTATCTGATTCCCTTGACAGAATGGGTCTCCAACACTGTCCCTGTAGATAAGAAACAGGGTACCATTCAGGTCTGTGTCGATTATCGTGACATCAATCGGGTTTGTCCTAAGGATAATTATCCTACTCCCTTTATCGATCAAATCATTGACGACTGTGCCGGAAGTGAGATTTTTCCCCTCATGGACGAATTTTCTGGCTACAACCAGATTAAAATTCTCCAGACTGATCAACATAAGACTGCCTTCATTTTTCCATGGGGTACTTTCGCATATAAGAAACTCCCTTTTGGCTTAAAAAATGTTGGGGCCACATTTCAGCGAGCGATGTCTTGCACTTTTCATGATATTAAGCCCATTGTTCAGCCTTATTTGGATGATCTTCCGGCTCATTTAGATAAGCGTAAGGACCATCCTGACCATCTTCATAAGATATTTCTTCGTTGTCGATGTTACAACATCCGGTTAAACTTGCATAAGTGCGTCTTCTGCGTTGATTCTGGTAGGCTCTTAGGGTTTATCGTGTCCAAAGATGGGATTTGCCTCGATCCGCTCAAAGTTGAGGCTATCATTAATCTCCCCTCTCCATCTTCATTACATCAGCTGCAGAGTCTGCAAGGGAAGGCTAATTTTATATGACATTTTATACCTAACTATTCTGAAGTGGCTAAAGGATTCACGCGACTACTAAAGCAGGGCATCCCATTCCTCTGGGATGAGATTGCTCAGAAGTCTTTTGACACACTGAAAACGTTGCTCGTCAACGCTCCTCTGATACGTCCTCCAAACTATCATCGTGATTTTTCCCTCTATTTAGTCGCTGCTTTTAGCATGATTGCTATGGTTTTGGTACAAGATGATGATGAAGGTGATGAGCATGTTATCTA
The DNA here is from genome assembly GCA_034641835.2 of Pinus albicaulis. Taxonomy (NCBI): domain Eukaryota; kingdom Viridiplantae; phylum Streptophyta; class Pinopsida; order Pinales; family Pinaceae; genus Pinus; species Pinus albicaulis. The sequence goes on from CM076575.1 coordinate 1,556,778,162, forward strand.
TTACCTCTCTCGTAACACGTTATGCACATGTCGAGAAGTTAGCGTTAGCTACAGTTCAAGAAGTTCAACGTTTTCGTCATTATATTCTGTTGCGTACTATGACTGTGATTTCTAAATGCAACCCCATGACCTACATATTGTCTCGAAAATTGCTGGGGGGGAAATACTCAAAGTGGATTGTTATCCTCCAAGACTTCGATTTGGAATTTATTACTGCCAAGTCGAAGAAGTCCTTAGTCTTTGCTGATTTGATCTGCTCCCTTCCCTCCGACTCTGCTCTGTCTGGTTCTAAAGAACGCATTCCATACGATACGATTTTTCTGATTAGCACTCTCGATCCTTGGTACGGTGATATCATTGTCTATCTACAAACTTCTACCTTTAGAACTAAGTTGATGAAGGATTCTCGCCGACGCATCCGTCTTCAATTGCAACCTTATCGTATAGTTGGAGATACACTCTACCACATTGGAGTCAATTCCATTCTCCGCCGGTGTTTGACCCTCGAGGAGGCTGAGAAAGCTCTGAATGATTGCCACATGGCACCTTTGGCGGTCACATGTCTGGTTTTGCCATTGCTCAGAAGGTTCTTCGTGCTGGATATTTCTGGCCCTCTATCTTCAAGGATTGCATTGTTGCAGTTCGTAAATGTCACGATTGCCGGATCTATCAACACAAGATGTGTGCGCCGCCTGCACATCTCCACCCTGTCGTTACCGTTGGACCCTTTGCGAAGTGGGGAATCGATTTTATGACGTGTAACCCTCACTCGGCCGGGGGGCATGCTTATATTATCATAGCCATTTACTACTTCATCAAATGGGCCGAAGCAATGCCTACACTTGCGGCTGATGGTAAGACAACAAATCAATTCATATTAAATCACATCATTTCTAGGTTTGGCATCCCTCAAGCCATCATTACCGATCATGGTTCCCATTTTTGACATTATATGGTGGCAGAGCTGACTTCTAAGTTGGGTCTGCGTCACGATGGCTCAACGCCGTACTATCCTCAAGCCAATGGCCAGGTTGAAGCTGTGAATAAATTTCTAGTCACCATGCTTTAATGTACGATTGAGATCCACAAATCCAATTGGCATATCATGTTATTTTTGACTCTTTGGGCATACCGAACCTCAGTTAAATATGCGACCAGATTCAATCCTTTTCAGCTTGTTTACATTCTGGAAGCTACCCTTCCGATTGAGTGTGAAATACCTTCGCTCAAATTGGATGTTGAATTAATACCCAACACTTCACCTTAAGAATAGTGTCTTCTCTACTTAGAAAGGCTGGATGAAACTCACTGCTTTGTTGCTTTGGTCATCGAGGCACAGAAAAAGCAGGTCAAAGCCCATTTTGACCAGTCAGTTTCTCCTCGCTCTTTTGTAGAAGGAGACCTCTTCCTCTTGTATGATCAAGCTCATGATAAGCTAGGGGCAGGAAAATTTCAACCCATGTGGCATGGGCCTTACATCGTTAAACGCGTTTTGAAGAATGGGGCCTATGAGCTCATTGATTACGAAGGTCATCCTTTCGATCAACCCAGAAATGGGTTGTATCTCAAAAAGTATTATGCATGAGTCATTCGTGCATGTTTTGTGTACATAGGTGTTCTTTTAATTTTTGTAGATTTCTTGGCTTGGTGTGTTTTGTGAGCGTTTTCCTGCTTATTGGGTCGTTGCTTATTGTGCAGATGTATATTACCCCTTATGTTGGTTTCGCGGATGGTTCTTCCCACAGTACCCGGAACTTGTCTTTGGCAACCTGGGTGATTTATGATCCTGTTGGTGAATTGATAGACCTGCAAGGTATTTGTATAGGACGAACTACAAAAAATGTCACTGAATATAGTGCTGTCATTGAACTATTAACCGAGGCGATTACCCTCGACATTAATGCATTGGTTGTAAATCTAGACTCACAGCTTGTTGTTCTTCAACTTAATGGGTATTATTCAGTTAGAAACCCTCACATTTTAAGATTGTATTTACATGTTCGTTTGATGGAAAGCCATTTTGATTATATCACATATCAGCATATTCCTAGACAAATGAATGCATTAACTGATACAATGGCCAACATTGTATTGGATAGACATTTGCGTAATCTGTAAAATCATCATCACATTAGAGACTCATATCAAATAGGAAAATAGATATATATATATATATATATCGAATGTTTGCATCAGTGTGCATTATAAGTTTCAAAAAATATGTGTGTTTCTGTTACATCCTGAGACATCATGTCTCTCAAAAATATGCACAAATAAAGCTTAGGTGTCTAATCTACATGATGATCATGATAGCATGTCATTGCTCAGACAAGCTGCCTCAGCAAGCGGTGAACTCCGTTTGACACCCCTACAGTGTGTCTTTGATACGCACGAGGAACATCATCGAATCGCGCATAGTCTGGAACCCCATGGGTGATTCCCTCCAAGTTGTGCATGATCTCCTCCTCCTCACCCTAAGGGGCAATATCAAAATCGTGAGGTATTCGCCTTGCTATCAGAGACATCCCTGCAGGTCTCTCTGGGCCTACATCTGCAAATGCATGGATAGAATGTCATATTGTACATACCAAAAAAAATCATAATACTCATGAAAATTAAAAATGAATCTTACCAAGTGCTTCATCCTAATCCTCTCCTTCCGGGAGTGGGAGGTTCGGATCACCAGTGAAATTTGTGCTAGAGTAGGGCCAGTCCTCCACGAAAATCAATTGTCAGCGGAGCCAATCAAATAACTCTGGTCTCCAGGACATCTGCTAACTGCTCCCTGACCCTTGGCATTAGAGCTGCCCATCGGGCCATCTGTGGTTCCAGTGCTGGTGGTGTCGGGACCATCACCTCCTGACGCTGAAAGATTGGTAGTCGTTCCAGGAAGAATGATACTAGGATGGACCCATAACCAAATTGCTTCAATTTGGTCTTCTTGCACTTTGTCAGTTGACGTTTCATATTGATTGTCAATGCCTCTGCCTAGTTGTAGATGGTTGGTGTCAAAAAATCTGCAGCAAGAAGTAGCTGTGTTTTTGTTGCTTCGTGTGGTGCTTGTGATCCCGCAGCTCGTGTGATCGTGTGTATCACTACCTTCAGTGCTAGATCCGAGATAGTCTGGATGTCCACCTTCCTGCTCTTTGATAATTTCCGTTCCCTTGGACATACCCTGTCAATTACCATGCTCATGCTCTCCATGGTGGGCCGGGTGCCGGTCAAGATTGGTTATACCCTCCCTCCGTGATAGTCCTATTATGAAATAGACATCTGAAACATCAATCTCGAGCTCCTGATCTCGAAGAATGATTTTTTCCTGATCCTCATCCCAGACACTGATCAAGTATTGCAGCAGCTCTAGTTGAGCTTTGAGACATGGTTTCATGAAGAACTTTTTCAGTCCACAGAATCTGAGAGCTTCCATGCATCTCTCATTTCCCATGGCAAGCTCATCCTCTTCACTGTGTTCCTGTTCCCTCCACTCGATCACCATTTTTCCACTCTAAACCTACAAACATGTTCATATGGACGTTATTAACCGAATTTAAAGCTAAGATTTGTGAAATTTAGGCCCATAAAACTTGCATTATGAGTTTAAAAAAGGTTGCGCGGTTGGTGTGACTGTTTGGGAAACAATCGTGCCAATGGGAGCACCCTTGTTCATAAAATCGGGCGGTTGGCGCGAGTCCGTGCCCGAAACTCGTGCCGACCGCCATGCCCTAGTTTTCACAATTTCCCCGTCATAAATTAAAACTGAAGGTTGCAGGTAATGAAAGAGGACTTAAAATTTGCGGAAGGATGTCGGCTCTTACCTGGAACTGACGGATTCGAGATTGGTCTATCGGATTTCCCGTTATCGTCGCCGCAAAATCGCAGTATAAAATGGGTAACTATTGCTGCACAAGAGGTAAAAGTGAAAAGTGAATGTTTTTTAGTATTTTTAGCATTTTATAACTTTTAAAAACCCTGATTAGGTTTTAAGGCACATTTTTTGATTATTTCATTAAGTTATTTCGAGAAATGGGTTTTACGTTTGTCTCTTGTGTAGTGACAGGTTTTTAATGAGATAGCGATGAAGTACGAAGTTGTATTTTATACTTTTTTCAGACTCGGTAAACACATGAAAAAGTCACTACTAGAGTCATCTTTCAACTCTTTTCTGACTCTCTAAAACTGAAAAGATTTCTGAGACTCTTGTCATTTTGAACTCGTTAAATGGCTGCGAAATGATATCTACCCAGTATATGTTTACCCCTTTTTCAGGCTGGGATAGATTATTTACGAAAAAGGAATAACTTAGTCTATTGCGACTAAGAGGTTCTTTCAAATATTTTTTTCTACCTTTTAGGATCTGAGAGACTATTTACAAAAAGGGACATGCTGGAGTTTTCTTTTCCGCTTCTTTTCAAACTCTCTAAACATGAAAAGATGCCAAGTTCTCCCTTTGTCAGACTCGTTAAACCCTGATGACATTGGAAATCATCACCATGACGTTACTCGAGTTCCTCCTTCCTAGGGCTCGTAAAATGTACTAGGTTGGATTTTTTCGAAGGAAAAACTTAGATTGGAAGCATATGCTATCCCCTTCAAGCTTGTTTTAAAAAATAATTGGGGTACTCGCCAGAAATGGTGGGGGAAAATGGAACCAGTTTTTAGTTGTGTTGGCAATATGTCGCTCTTGAACATGATACTCGTCTGTGTTCGTGTCGGGTTGGGGACATCTCATTTCGTCATTTTTTTCCTCCATGGTTTTGGGTAATCTGTTTTGACCTCTTATCTGCTCTTTTCCACATCATCATGACCTCAGATCTCTTGATGTCAAATACTTCCAAATCCAGAGTCGTGTCGCTAATATGTTCAAGAGAAGTTTTGCCTCTGCAGTTTTCAACCTCCCTCTGATTCTCTGTTGGTCATGATTGACTATCATCATGTTCCTCTGTCTCGTGTCGATGATGTGGGAAAAATTATCGCCCTCCTTCGACCAGGTCACTTCCTGTCAAGTTCAACTCATTATCCAGGAAGTTGGTCTAGAGAGTCCCTTCCGGTACCTTGGAGCCTGCATGCCTCAATGGCAGGTTCTTCGCATTCGACGATAGGTCCACATCATTGGCCTTTGATCGAGTGACTCTGTAGGTGTTTGATGCCATATCAATGTTCACATTCTGTGGATTGTACCAGTTGTACCTTGAGAGCCATTTTCATTATTGGTGGTTTCTCTTGCGCCTGTTAACAACTTTCATCATTGGCTAGTAATCAGGTGATTTTCTTGCATGTTCGACTTCAGCTCACATATTCACATGCTTGAATTTGTACTTGTTCGGGTCGAGATGGAGCACAAGACCCTGGGTTTTGTCTGCTAAGATCCAGGCTGTGGGATATTTTACTTTATCATGAATTATTGCATGATTCTTTTGATTGGATGGATGCGACCATACCTGAGTCTAGATCCTTACTACAAGATGGCTGTGCCCATACCTCGGATCTCAGTTTCTATGTGCTCTATTATGGATGGCTACGCCCATACCACATATTCGTGTATCAAAGATATCAGTTGTATTTGTAATTGCAGGTCTACCGATGGAGGTGTTTGGTTTGAACGCGTTCTCATAAAGCATTTCACCCCTTCCTCTCTCCCGGACCTCATGCTTTAGAGGGCATCCGTTACACAACATTTTGTCACTGTCCCTGCAATCCCCATCCCGAACATTGGAGGCTCATTTATGTGACCAAAATAAAGTGTCATGCCTTGCATAGACCATCATGGAATCCCTTGCCATGAGGAAAACATTCCTTCTGTTGAAAATTTCCTAAATAGACCATCAGAAACATCTGTTTTTTCCTTGGCGTTGGTAGCTCGTTATGCCCTCGCGCCAATGAGGAAGATTAACACTGGACCCTGCACTAGCTGACGCTCTGTCTCAGTTAGCTGCCTGCGCCAGCTGGCGCTCTGTCTCAATTAGCTGCCCGAGCCAGTTGGTGCTTTGTCTCAGTTAGCTACCTGCGCCAATTTGTTCATGGAAAGTTTTTAAAAAATAGAGGCAAAGTTTCCATCATAACAACTTCGTGGCAAGTCATATGGAGTGGTTCGACTGAATAACCACGACCTTCCTCCTTTGGCCTCCTTTTTCCACCTTTTGGGGAAACCTCCCAAGGATAAGGCCTCCCTTCCATTATTGTAGGGATCCCAACATCCTCCTCTCCCTCTATAAATATAGCTATCTTCCATTGATGAGCTAGCTGAATTGAACATATTATAGCAGAAACGCTGAAGAGATTCTGATGCACTTTGCTGGAAAATATATAATGGAAGAGACCCTTATTGAGAGAGCTTAGGCTTGTGTCTTCATCTTGTCTGAATTCCCTGACATTCATCGAGACGCGCTTCGATTGAACCCCGCTGAAGGAGGCTGCGACGTCAAGGCTCCGGTTGTAAATCTTTCTTCTATTAATACATATGCATGACTATTGTCTGGTTCCCATCTTGCATTAAAGTGTTTTATTTGATGCAATATTCTTAACCCTCTTTGACTGGTTAGTAGTTATGAATGAGATTTTTGTTGTGTATGCTGCTCTTGTTTGTTGATCTTTGTGCAAGTATCCAAGCATCGCTGTGGAAGGATCGTGACTCGCTAAGACAAGAATCGAGAAGCTACCACCACAACAACCACGACAACAGTGTTGGACTCTAGGTAGGTTGATCTACCTTGTTCGTTTCATTAGTTAATTAGGAACTGACACTCTAGCTTGTCCCTTTGTTACTAGACCCACTCTAGGGCTAGAAGGTCGTCTTTGTCTGCAGAGAGGATTTACCTTCATAACAATATGTGTGCATGGTTTTCTTCCTATGTTTCTTTATGTTTCATTGCATAGATGATGATGTCATTGTTTTTTCTACATAATTGCATATACTTTTGGTTAATTGTTTAAATTTGAATAATTATGTAATGATATGGGGTGAACTTAATGTGTTAATTAAGAAATGAAACTATAAAATCAAATATCAATGCATCCCTATGGAAAATTAACATGGTATCAAAGTTGGGCTGAAGAAAAGCCATGGAGATCACCCCCATGGAGACACATTTTGATTGAAGAAAGAAGAGGATGGTGGAGACCTAAAATAATTCTAGGGTATGGAGAAAACCCTAGGTAGTTAGTTCATAAGGGTTTGATGGAGAGGGTTTGAGAGAAACCTTATTTTATGATAAATACGTGAGATTTTTTGGATGAAACCCTAGCATGGTCTATGTGAAGATGCTCAAGCACTTGGTATTTATTTGTTGAAGCCCTCAATGGGATAGTCCCTAGTTGTTGATAAATTTGATTGAAGGAAACACTGTTATGTGTTCTATGGAAGCCTCTTGAAGTTTGGTTCAGGAGGGAGAGGATCATCTCTCATTAAAGATAATTATTCCTTGACTTATGAATTTAATCTTGTTTAGACTTATGGATCTGCTATTATGGTTGTTGTTTTGATCATTGTGTATACCTCCTGCATGTACATTTTGAATACCTGGATGTTTCTAACCTTCTTGATGAGATATGATAAGTGGATCCCTCTTGAGGGTCATTTGATATGCAAGAAATAAAAGCTAGATCTGGAAAAGGTAAAGAGGCACCTGATGAAAAAGGTGACAAGTTGCCTATGTGAAGGTGCACAGGTATTTGAATACTACAAGGTATGCATGGTATATTGTTTTAATGCTATGTTTCAGTTATAACATTGGATGGCTAGGTATTCCCTATGGTATGTTGAATATGTCTCTTTTGAAAATGGCTCATGCATGCATATGAAAATGATTTATGTTTCTTGTGATGAAATAGTGCACCTGGTGTTGAGCCTCCAATTTGTCATAATTTTGTTGATGAAACCATCTATTTTCGCATCATTCCATTCACCCATTGTCATCATTTTTAACCATATTTATTCATAAACACACCAAATTATCACAATGTTTACATGGTTTATTATTATTATCTCTATTATTTTTAATGAATTAAAGAGAATTATGCATGGTTTTACTAATGATAGTTTGACAATTCAAGTTTCTATAGTTTCCGCAGATAGCTCCATGGTTGAGGTAGTAGCACTACTCGAGAATGAAATCAAATACATGGAAATTGTTTCTAGAAGCTCCAATATGAATTTTTTTTGGTCAAATTCCACCCAGCTCGCACATGTGGACCTTCAGGAAAATATCAAAGGAAAATCGCAGCAGTTTTGACTAGTCAACTTCAAACGCGTTTCTTGAGCGAATTAAAGTGAATATCGCAAAACAAATACATGATTTTTCTTTATTACGAGCCCAATTAAGTTTTGCATGAGAAGTTTTCTCGAATCCGTTACCATTTGGGAGATATTTCAGGTTCTCTAGAGCCCTATTTTGCAGTTGCGTGAGCATACATTGCACCCATGTGTCAATAAACGCCCAGTCAAGCAAACAGAGGTTGGAATGGACTGTGCTTCATCAAATTCATGGAAAATAGGTGTCCATTCAGTTCTTATATTTAGCCATATGAATATCCATGAAGTTACATTGCAACCCCTATATAAACACTCCATTGAAACAAAGAGAGGAGGTTAATTTTCTGAAGCATATTGTGAAGTTTTAAAACTATGTTTTTCATTCATTTAATGAAGAAGTACCTTGAAGACTTGATGCGTAGCTAACTGTTGGAGTAAATATTTGACCACCTGTTTGTGAAGGGCCCCTGCAACAATGAAGGTTTTTCATTTTATGTTTTTAATATATTTGTTTTCATGTTTTCATTTTATCATTTGATGTAGTTATTTTCAGAATTCCAATTTGTCATTTCCTGTAGTAGTTTCCAGAATTCCAATTTTTCATTTGCTGTAGTTACTTCCAGAATTTCATTTTGTTATTTGATGTATATGCTTTCATAAGTCTTCCTTTATCATTTGATGTAGATTCATCAATATTTCCTTTCAAATTGTCAAATTGCAGAGGATTCATAGTTTTACTTCTAGAGCAGCAGTGATTTATTTTAGAGTAGTTTTACAAGTTCATGAGTGGTTTATTTCAAGAGCATCGAGTGATTTCTTTTCAAGTTTTTGAATGAGTTCTTTTCACGAGCATGAGTGATTTCTTTACAAACAGTAGTGATTGAGTGATTTCCTTTCAGTATATGAGTGAGTGCTTTTTCAGTTCAAGAGTGATTTCTTTTCAGAGTAATGGTGATTTTTTTACTTCTTTACAAGTTTCATTTGCATAACATTTCATTTCAAAAACATAAAAATGTATAAATTCCATTTTCTAGAATTTGATGTTATCTTCGTACACTAGACTATAGATTTTTTATAAACTAACAAATTAGTTAATATTTCTTCATAAGATAGAGAACAATTTATTTCACTTTTTGAAAAATAGAAAGCATTTTGATTTTTAGAACTTAGTTGCAATTTAAATTTATTTAATTAGGAACATAAGAATAAAAACATCCTTAGAAAAAATCTCTACAAATTCAATCATCGCACCAATAAAACGAATTAAAAAAGGCTTCTAGCACATATAGTGCACTTGCACTTCACAAGCGTACCAACTTTGGTCGATAATTTATGTAATCAATTTAAGACAATTAAATTGACAAACATTTTGGCTCCATTGACAGGGAAGTGTAAATAGGATCCTCTTTCTTTTCATTAAAAAAAAAAACTTCAATCACCTACCACACCCACTATATGACGTGGTGCAGTAAGAGCCACACATCCACAACATGGATTCTTATTTTTGCAGGTAGAAGAAGATATGACAAAGGAGGTTGAAGAAATGGACGAAGATGATGAAAATGAGGAAAATCCTTTTGGATTTACCATTCAAGAAACTGATGTCAATGGTCATATGAAGGGCATCCCTCCATCTGTACTTCCTAACTTCAAATATATGAGATCAGAAGACCTAGAAACCTTCCTTTTTGAGTTTGAAATCATTTTTGGATCTTATGGCTACTCATTACACATTAAAAAATTGAATTTGTTTCTGGAAACATTGAAGGATAGAGCTCTTAGATGGTTCATGACTTTAGGAACAAATTCTATAAGGACACGGGATGATATGAAAAGAGTATTTTTGGAAAAATATAAAGATTATTGCATACACCATGACCTTAGAAATGAAGTATGTAAGATGAACCAAAAAGAGGATGAAATCCTAGAAGATTTAGTGGAGAGATTTACTTATAATATCAAAAGATCTAAATTGCATAATTTAGGATCAAACACATTAAAAAATCTCCTACTAAATGCTATAAAGGATAAATGGATTGATCTTCTTAATTTGGTGGGAAAATGAGATGTTTATCAATTGTCATTTCAAGAGATTTGTGAACTGTGTAAGAACTTATCAAGAGGAAAAGAAAAGTATGTAATATCCCCTCAAGATCCATTTATGGCAAGAGTAACTAAGCCTTCATTAGGATTGGTAAGTCAAACTGAACTTAACAATTTGCTAAACATTCTTGGTAATTTAAATGAACAAATTGACATGCTAAGAATGCAAAACAGGAAAAAAGTTGAAAATGTTTCTTTATTTTGCCCTAAATATACAAAGAAACATTATTTCCATTAATGTCCACTTGATAACATTAAAATTTGTGACATCTGTGCAGGATCACATACTACTAAAGATTTTCCATCATTACCACAGTTAAAGGCAGTTTACCAGGAAGCAAATCAAACACTGGAACAATCTTGTTATGTAGCTCTAAGAAGACCAAGGCAACCTCATCAACCTATTATGATGCAAGATCTCAATTCTCATTTTCATGGCTATGCACAACAATATCAAAGTAATTGGAAAAAAAACTTCCCTTAGCAACCTTGGACATCTCAATCCCAACCTCAAAACCATCCTTGGAAACCTTGGCCATCTCAATCCCAACCTCAAAACCAATCTTGGCAACAAATTCGGCAAAGGCCCTACAAAGGAAATCCACCATATCCTCATTATTTCCCTATCTATCCTCAATACCAATATCAATGTTATCCATACCATTCACCTCCACCACAACATCAATTTCACCATCAATCAACCTCAATTAAACCTTTCCCATTACCACCCACACAAGCACCCCAAAGATTCATTCCCACTCCACTACTTGCACAACCATTTCATATCCCCAACAATAAAAGACCTCAATCCACTTACAATGTTGAGGTATTGCAAAATGATTCTCCAAATTCCATTGAAGGACACCAACCAGAAGAAGAAGATTCAGATAGGGTCCAATAATCATCGATTCCTATTGGTAAAGAGCAGTGTTTGGAACCTGAGATTGAAAATTTTCTTGCATGATTATCACCAGATTATATGAATGGAGATCACATCTCTGAAGACTTGCATGACATGATAGCAAGAAGCTAATGAAGACAAGATTAAATTGAATATTGGTTCAAGATAGTCATCGAATCCCAATTATCCATTCTTCAGTATCTTTTGACCTCATCTCAACCAAGACAGTTGGTCTCTCATATACTGGTACATATCAAAGTGTATCTTTCAAACCTACATATGAGTTTATCTATCATCTTGTTACAGACATGGTTCCATTGGAAGTATTCATATACTTGAACAAGATTTCATTTTCAAGTATATTAGGACATATAAAAAATAAAAAGTAAAGAGAAAAATAAGTCCTATTGTGACAACCAGTTTGCTGGCGCAATTGGACATGAGATTTTCTTGAAAACCAGGCATTTGGTGAGCAAAGTTCACAATAAGTTATGCAATTTCATGATGGTTTCAATCTTTTATTATGGTTCTTCAAATAATTTTTGGTTCTATGCTCGAGTTAGATGATGTGGAATTTCTTAAGGTCCACCTTCCAACAGGTCTTGTCCCATAAACCTCAACACCTTATTTGGGATCAAGATTAAAGATTATTTGGAGTGCCTTGGAACTTGCTTACGTTAATGGAAAGCCTCATCGTTAACAACAATGAGAATACAAAAATGTCTCTTGATTTTCAGATCTTGCAGGTGACTCGACTTCAACACATTTATTCGTCCTTGTCAAGATGCACTTAGGTACCTTGACACTCATTTACATTATCGGTGAGTTGTCTCGCATTGGTTAATGATTTTCATCATTGATCTATAATCCAATGATTTCTTCCCATGCTCGAATTTGACACATTCATTCTCATGGTAAGAATTGGACCATGAATTTTGGCTTTCATGAAGACTAATGGTTTTATGGGATCAACAACAAATTGCAACAATACATTTTATTGGTTTCTTGTAGCAACATGTTCATCTTTTTTTTTTTCATTCAACAACAACATGATGGCATCATTACAACACCTTTTCATTCATTTTCATTTTCAAGCAAAACAATAAATTTGGGCCTATTTAAGTCAATATGTAGTATGTTTGATGGTTTCTACTTGAGCATGCAGTACACAATTCAAATTAACAGTTCAAAATCAGAGAAAATAATTTTATGCAAAAATTGACATTTTTTGCAACAGCTGCAGAAAGTCGCAGTTTTTGCAGCTATCGCTGTAGCGGCCTGTTTTTGCTATAGAAACTTGTTCTAGAGGCAATTTTGGCACAAATATTGCAAGAGATTGGAGCAGAAATAAAAAAAATATGAGCTTCTGGGTTTTCTCAGAATATGATAATTTGAGTAAACCGTATACATAATTAAAAAAAAATTACAATTTTCCAAGACTTCTCAACGGGTTTTAAAGGTAGATTTTTATTTTTCACCAGTTTGGACAAATTAGGGGAGATTTCGGTATTTTTGCACAAAAATGCTTTTTATTCATCAAAATGGGATTCTGAAGGCATGTGGCGGTAGAAAAAGTAAAAATACACGGTTTTCCTTTTGAATCACTCAATTTGGCCTTAAAATGAGTTCGTGGAATATGTTTTTGTTGCAATGTTGGGCAGCGTGAAAGGTGAAACATGGCAGAAATTGATTTGATCATAATTTGCAAACCATGCATCCATTGGGCCTGAAATTTTTATGGTAAATGTATTGAGGTAGGGTAAATGAACAAAAACAATTTCAGAAAAGTCTAGCGTGTATTTTTCAAGAAATTGGCCACTTTCACCTATAGCCATTTCTCATTTTTCTCAAGATCCGTGCATCGATTCACTGATATTGTTTTTGGGAAGATGCATAATATTAATAGTAACAATCTCAACAAATTTCAGGAGAATCTGATTTAATATTTGAGAGAAATTGGAAAAACAAATCTGCTACATGAGAAAGATACATTTTGTGGAGCAAGGTCAAAGTGGAGGTCAACGCATCATAGAGAAGAGTACTTGAGGCAAATAAACACCAAATCAACCATCATATTCTGCTATATTCTCCAATTCCAAAAGGTAAACTTGAGGTAAAAATAGCATTAAAATTTTTAATTTGTTAAAAATTCTAGAAATTTTGATGAAAAGCTATTGTAAACATGTAGTTCCAATTTTTCTCCCATTATGTTTTGTCATACCTTTTAACAACCAATCCCACAAGTTATGATTGATTCTTTATCAACAAATTCCTGCCACACATGCAATCATCCCATTGTTTTCCATGGTCATAATGATGTTCTTCTATGCTTTCACCACTCTCTTGTTTAAACTTTATATTCTTGTTAATCCATGTTTCCTTAATGGTCCATAAACATGGTGTTCTTGAGAAAAATAATTATTTTACAAATAGAAATACTTGACTTCATGGTACATGTTTGTAGCACATGATCAAAAAGTACATGGAGCACTTAAATTATGTGTCATATTGCTCATCTTCAGATTTTTAATGGAAGCCAAGAAATGATGAGCACAAAGCCACAAGAAGAAGATTGCAACAAGGCTTTGTTCACACACTCTTGAAATCACTTGGAAGCATATTTTAGGCTTTGATAAGTTGTATAACCCTCAACAACAACTCTTATTTTGTGTTATGCGCTACTCATCTTGTCAAAAGCTTCACATTGGGAAGTCTTCTTCATTCATTAGTTTGTGAGTTCTTGAAGAAACTATTTGATAACATTGTTGAAATATGATTGGTTGCTATGAATGAAATATAAGAAGACAATCATTATGGGCTGCAATCTATGACCATTTCTAGCCATACTAATGGGATGAACTTCACAAGGATGGAAAGCACATTCTATAGATGGAGTAAAAGTATTGAGGTGTTCTTCACAATATGGTATTCTACCAAGGCTTGAATAATTTGAGCACAATTAAAATAGTGACAAGTACTTGGATATGTTACTATTTGGGCATCCTTTCTTTTCACACAAGTTGCATATAATAAATAATGAAGGGTTGGAAAAAAATGCATCTTATTGAGATAAAGGGTCAATATTACTCTCTTGGATCTTAGGTCAAGGATTTAGTTGAAATGATAGAATAAAGGAACAGAAGGAACCGATTGGATTATGAAACTTCGCAATACTTTGTCTGCATGAGGACATGAAAAATCTGTGGTGTGGGGGAATGTTGAGCCTCCAATTTTTCATAATTTTGTTAATTTTCACATCATTCCATTCACCCATTGTCATCATTTTTAACCATATTTCTTCATAAACGCACCAAATTCCTGCATACATGTTTACATGGTTTATTATTATTATTTCTATTATTTTTCATGAATCAAAGAGAATTATGCATGATTTTACTAATGATAGTTTGACAGTTCAAGTTTCTACAGTTTCCGCAGCTGTCTCCATGGTTGAGGTAGCAGCACCACTCTAGAATGAAATCCAATATATGGACATTGTTTCTAGAAGCTCAAATATGGATTGTTGCTAGTCAAATTCCGCCCATCTCACACATGTGGACCTCTAGGGAAAGATCAAGGGAAAATCGTTGTAGTTTTTACCAGTCAACTTCAACGCGATTTCTGAGAAAACGAAAGAGAATCTCACAAAATAAAAACATGGGTTTTGTTCAGCACGGGCCCAATTAAGTTCCTTATGAGCATTTTTCCCGAATTCGTTACCATTTGGGTTATATTTCATGTTCTTTGGAGCCCTATTTTGTAGTTGTGTGAGCAAAGATTGCGCCCATGTGTCAATAAACACCCAGTCAAGAAAACAGAGGTTGGAATAGACCATGCTTCATAAAATTCGTGGAAAATAGGTGTCCATTCAGTTCTGATTTTTAGCCATATGAATCTCCATGAAGTTACATTGCAACCCCTATATAAACACTCCATTGAAACACAAAGAGGCGGTTAATTTTCTGAATCATTTTGTGAAGTTTTAAAACTATTTTTTTCATTCCTTTTTAATGAAGAAGTACCTTGAGGACTTGATGCACAGTGAAATGTTGGAGTAAATATTTGACCACTTGTTTTTGGAGGGCCCCTGCAAATAGTGAAGGTTCTGCATTTTATGTTTTTAATATAGTTGTTTTCATGTTTCCATTTTATCATTTGATGTAGTCATTTTCAGAATTCCAATTTGTCATTTGCTGTAGTTGTTTTCAGAATTCCAATTTGTCATTTGTTGTAGTTACTTCTAGAATTTCATTTTGTTATTTGATGTATATGCCTCCATAAGTCTTATTTTATAATTTGATGTAGATTCATCAATCTTTTCTTTCGAATTGTCAAATTGCAGAGGATTCATAGTTTTACTTCTAGAGCAACAATGATTTATTTTAGAGAAGTTTTACAAGTTCATGAGTGGTTTATTTCACGAGCATGAGTGATTTATTTACAAACATTAGTGATTAAGTGATTTCCTTTCAGTATATGAGTGAGTGCTGTTTCAGTTCAAGAGTGATTTCTTTTCAGAGTAATGGTGATTTGTTTATTTCTTTACAAGTTTAATTTCCATAGCATTTCATTTCAAAAACATAAAAATGTATAAATTCCCTTTTCTAGAATTTGATTTTATCTTTGTACACTAGACTGTAGAATTTTTAGAAACTAATAAATTAGTTAAGATTTCTTCATAAGATAGCGAACGATTTGTTTCAGTTTTTGCAAAATAGAAAGCATGTTGATTTTTAGAACTTAGCTGTAATTTAAATTTATTTCATTAGGAACATAAGAATAAAAAAATCCTTAGAAGAAATCTCTAAAAATTCAATCATCGCACCAATAAACTGAATTAAAAGACGCTTCTAGCACATATAGTGCACTTTCACTTCACAAGTTTACCAACTCCGGTCGATAATGTATGTAATCAATTTAAGACAATTAAATTGACAAAAACCTGGTATTCAATATTTGATCATGATGATCTTTTTTATTCAGTGAGGCTAGTTATTGATGATCTTGGATATAGTGGCATAACTTGATGTTTGGCTAACATCTATTGTTTTTTAGATCATGATTTTTACTCTAGTAAATGACATTCTTGACTCTTGATATGCATAAGACATGTTGATCTCTTATATAAGTTTACCTCATTGATATGGTATTGATAATGCTTGTGATAAGCATGTTGAAAGTTCATGGAAAAAGAGATTGACACTATGTTGGTTTATTGAATAACCTAACTTGATCCTATTGATCATGATGAACATGGTATTGGTGACCATGATGATAGAGGTATAACTATGAGATTGATATTTCAGATCTCGTACTACATGTATTTATGGAATATGGTGAAATTAAATGCTCTAACTTGATGTATTGTTATTTTGTTCATAAGATATGGTTTCACATATGCCTGTTTCCCTGATCTTTCAAGTCTAACTCCTTGATGAAATATTGATGACATAATCATGATAGATATGTGTTTATGACCTGACCGATTTGTTGTTGCATGACTCTAGTAAAGACAAGTTGATGACATGAATATGAAATTACATGTT
This sequence comes from Pinus albicaulis, assembly GCA_034641835.2. Lineage (NCBI taxonomy): Eukaryota > Viridiplantae > Streptophyta > Pinopsida > Pinales > Pinaceae > Pinus > Pinus albicaulis. Next base: position 1,556,794,960 of record CM076575.1, read on the forward strand.
CTATTTTATGGGTAGCTGACATTGTTGATCTACTACAAAGGTCTGAGCCTCACTCGCACAAAGGAAGGCCCATAGGTGTGACTATGCCTTATAGACACAAAATTGAATTAATATACACGAAATCAGCCTGTACTCTGAATCAAGGGATCTCTAACATGTCCTGCCATTGTAAACTGATTTCTGAAATTCCCGGGTTAAAAATTGTTAATCACAGAAAATAAAGGATTGAGGATGAACTCATATGGTCACCTAGAAGATGTTAGTTCTACAGATGTGTTGCAGATATCGGTAAGATATGTCAGTAGGAAAAGTTCACATGTTTGAATCGAACTTGTGTTTGCAGGTGACCGAGACATTCATATGAATATGTCATTATGTTGGAAGTTTGTACTACATGTTTTGATTGGTTGATACAGATGAGTTGTGTTTGGAACTTTGACATGATGTCTTATAAATTTTAATTGATAATTGAGACATGTATTTGGAGTATAGATCATTCTATTTGGACTTGATCTATTGATTGTTGATTTTCCCTGATGACAATGCTATGTGGGCATAGTGACCTTCAGTGTCTTATGTGAGTATTCAAAATTATGGTTTTGTATTGGCCTCCTTGTTCCTAGAAAAATGGTTGTTGTGATTCAGTATGAAGATGGAACTTGCATGACTTAACCTTGATGTATGCACTTGCATCTAGTGACGGAAATGGCTTGTATGGCATGTTAAATGACAAACTTGATGGCTTGACAGTAAATGAATTCAAGACTTGATATGAGCTCTACCTGTCACCTAGTTGAAAGAATTGATACTATGACATCAATGTCTTTGATAATAGTTTTTGTTTGGCTTCTAAACTCTGGTTTAAAGTTCAAATGTTGTTAAACTTGACATGGCATCTGACAGTTGATTGAAGCATTGATGTTCCGTTTTGAACATCCATATCTATATAATGTGTATAGAACATGATTAAATTCATGATTGAGTTGCTTCATTCAGAATTTCCACCAAACATCCTTCGAAATATTTTCATGAAATGCTCTACTTTTAAAGGCTGAGATATTTCTCCTATGATATGTAGTTGCATGAATATATTTATGATGTTTGGGATTATTATTGATGAGCACATTGGATGTTGCCTTAATATGAGATATCTCATGATATCTTGGATGTAAGTTCCATAGCACGACTGAGGTTGGATACGATATTGCTGGCATGACTATCTGTCAGGTTGGATGTAGAAGCTCCTTAGAGAGTGGTTTGAGCATGATCTGGATGAGACATGGATACACTGTTATGACAGAGAATCCCATATATATATATATATATATATATATATATATATATATATATATATATATATATATATATATATATATATATATATATATATATATATATATATATATATATATATATATATATATGGGATCAACATTTCTCCATTCATTGAGACAATGCAGCTGTTCGAGACAAGCTTAGGCTTATGATTGACATCTCCTTGAGAGGGAGGATGTTTACGGTATCCATTTTTTATTATACATGATTATTTATGTTCTAACATAATATTTTATTTTATGTCATGTATGAACATGAATCAGTTGCTATTGAGACAAATAGATTTGAGTATGATGAGAGCAACGCTAATTGAGGACACTAAGCCAAATCTTCCTCCCTGGCTGAGCTCCCAGGATGAGGAATTGAGATAGAGGGCTCCTGGGGTTGAGGAAACTCTGGAATACGGTATGACCCTTATATGTTACCCATATGGTTAGATATGTTTCTCCCTATATTCATAGGGTCGGAGAATGTTGCTCCACTGTCTGGTCTTTGCAGAGTTTACCCTATTTGGCATCATACCCACAAGCAGGGCTTGTTGGGAATACTGCTCCTTGTTTGGCCAACGGGTTGAGAGTGTAATTAGGGTGTACAACCCAAGTTGATTATGATGCAGTTTTTCTACCACATGGATATTTAGGATCATTGATGGGAATATCAATAGGAAATAAGATGGGTTGAGATAAACTTATATGGTTTCGGGTTGATATTGAGCTCCTCGATGTAATCCCAGGGTTGAGATGGGCTCCCCTACGTGTTTGGATATCCTATTTATCGATATGGGGTTTTAGATGTATAACTCCCCCATGAGATTATGGGTTGAGATATGCTCCCCGATGCGGATACAGGTCGGTATTTTCTCCTTGATGATATGTTCTCTGGTAATGATCAATATTCTGGGTAGTAGCCCACTAGAAAAGATTTTGAATGGTAGCATGATGGATTAAGGATGATATCCTAAGCTTGTTGAATTTTGAAACAAGAAATAATGAAATTGGCATCCAGAAACAACAAGCAACACCTACATTAAGTGTGGGACCAAGAGGTCCCAGCAGTACCTACACTAAGTGTGGGACTAGCAGGTCCAAGCAGCTCCTACACTAGTGTGGGCTAAATTTTGTGCATGTCTATTTTAGTTATCCCTTAATTAAGATGGAAAATAAAATGTAATCTAATCTCAAAATAACTTGTAATAGTTAACTGAGTGTGATAAACTCAGTTAGCTCATGAATTTCGAGTTAGAGGTAGTTGGTGAGGCATGCAGAGTAATTCTAGTTGTAACAGAGTTCGAAGTGCAGTGTTGCATTAGTTAATGCAATTTGTAATCAGTTTAACTCAATTGTGCTAGTTGTAATTGTTTGATACACTAGTGAGAGATCAAGTGAATTAAATATTATTTATTCACAATGAGTGATATAACATGCAACTGAGGATTTACTATTATTAGTTGCATGCATGTTAGTTCCAGTGGAGACCCAGTTGAGATCTAGGTGAAAGGGAAGTGTAACTATCAGCTGTGATATTAGCAACCTACCCAGGCGTAGTTAAAACACCACAAGATGCCCATGATACTTAGCGCAGTGTAGGAAGGATGGAATTCCTTGTGAATAGGGATTGCATTCCTCATGAAATGCGTGAGCAAGGCAGGCTAAGAATTGGCTGAGAATTGGCCTGATTTTGTCTGGATGAGTGTGAGACAATTAGCTAAATACAGGAGGACTCTTGTGAGAAGAGTTGTATGTAAATTTTTCATGATTCCTTGTGGAATATACAACATATGATAGAGGGGTTTTGAGTAGCAAGCTTTCCCCGGGAAATTATTTGTGTTGTGGCTTGATTGATTCTTCTTCGCTTCATGTGATTGGCGATTGTGTTTTTAATTCCGCAATTGATTTGTAGAAGTGATTCAGTATTTAACTTCAGTACATTGTTAGATCAGATTGAATCCATGATATAAATGCTTGCTGTATAATTTATACATGGTATCAGAGCATTGTAATAATTTCTACAAAGCTCTTCTTCGCTGACAAATTTTTCTTCTTCTAGATCTGATAATGTTCAGTATATGAGCAACAACAGTCAAGAGATAAGCTAGAATAAGCATGAGTAGTTCATTGCTGATTTGTAATGATGAAGGATCACAACATGATGACTACATGACAAAGATGTTCAGTGACGATACGTGACGATGCATGAAGATACCAGAATGGCATATTGATCGATGAACATATGTTAGCAGGTGGAATTATCCCTGGTTGAGAGGGAGTGTTAAAATTATACAACTGCAGTCACATTCCACTTTGTACATCTTAGATGGTCGAGATCATAATTGCATTAGATTCCTATTTTCATGAGGACCAAAATCAGCCTACAGATCGTCCCAATCAGTTGAGCGGAAGTTAAATTTTGAATTATTTTATTTAGTAATGTATAATGGAATGGGTTGGCCTAAGAACATGTGGAATTAGTCAAGTCGGCCTTAACCCCAAGTGAACCCACACAAAATCCTATAAATAGAAGTGACCTTAAGCTCATTCTTACACTTTCTCAAGCGATCTTTACTTTCATTCTTTGTTTTAGTTTGTCCATTCTATTTTGGCTCACACAGGTTCGATAGAAGAGTTTGCGCAGGGTCCGAAATTATAGTTCCAAAGCTCATGCAAAAATTAGGGTTTGTTGTTCTGGCCGCAGGAACAGAACTGGCGAAACCGGGCTCTAGCCGCGAGGAAAATGTGTTATTCTTGCGAACATGGTATCATAGACATAGGCACAAAATGATAAGGTAGCAGCTAAGGCTTTATGGCTAGATCGAGCTAATTTGGGAGCTAATTTGGGCCCTAGTTGCGGGCACAATGTGTTATGTCTATGTCCAAGGACCCATAGTCGCAGTCACAGAGTGCTATGGGTGCGACTAAGGGATTTTTGGGCGGATTTGGGCTAGATCAACCCCAGTTGCTTGCTCAGTGTTTACAGACATCATTCGCTCAGTCACAGATGCCCGTGATCAGTCTTTGATAGCATCCCAGATTCAGATCTAGGATTTGACAGTTGATTTCAATTTACTTCAATGATCTATTGGATCCATGTTTCTTACTGGTGTAGATCTGCAGATCTGTAGATTTGTTTTGTATATTTCCCCTGCATATCAAGCCCTCAAATATGAATCTATAGTTCTCTGAAGTTTCCACTCAATGAAAATTGTGTTCAATAGTATGCTACAGGTAGTGACAATGCATTAAAGTTCTCGAAATCAGGATCCTTTTGCAGAAGTATGTTTATGGTTATATTATGCATACGCTTGTTGTTTTACTGCATTCTGAAGATATGGATCAATGGATCATTATACTCTTGTTTTTTTAATTATTTGATGATGATCTAAGAAGAAGAATTTTCAAGGGTTTTCCCAAAGCGGGTCTTTCCCTTGTCTCAGACCAATCCTGATGTCTACATGTGTTTTTTTATGTTTTGCTGCATAGATGATGATGTCATTGTTCTTTCTACATAGTTGCATATACTGATGGTTAATTATGTAAATTTGAATAATGATATAATGATATGGGGTGAACTTAATGTGTTAATGAAGAAATTCAACTATCAAATAAAATATCAATGTAGCCCTATGGAAAATTAATGCCTTCTTCAACTCCAACATATTCAACAATCTTCACAATGTGTGTGCCCATTTTTCATGGAACACCTTTGAGTATTTTTGTGATCATTGCAATGTTTTGTGATCTTGTACCTTTGTGACAAATCATTTCAATGTCAATATTTCCATCTTTTCTATCATCTTTCAAAGATCGTTCATTTGCAAGCTTTTGATATTTTTGTGCAATTTTACACCTGTCGTGATCAAGTTGTCAAAATTGAAATATATTTTTTGAATGCATAAAATAGAACATATATCAACACTAAACAAAGGGATGGAAAATTTCTGATCCCTATCTCACGGAGGAAGAAGAAGAAGAAATCATAGAGAACTTGTTGATTTTCTTAGTGAAATTACGGTTAGTAGAATGTTTTTGAAATTTTGATAATTACTTTTTGTGTAGATCTTATTTTACCTTAGTCCAATATATCATTTAGAAATTATAATTCATAAATTAAACCATAAATAATAGTAGAACATTAGAGATCACAACACACAATATTTAACCTGGGAAAACCCACTACGGGGAAAATCCTAGCAACATTTCAATAAAGAAATTCTTCTTGATCAATGAGAGACACACCTAAACCTATGGTCAAACTTGGTTTTCTCCTCCAAGTCAAGCCACCCAATTTGATCATGCACTTCGCTCTTGATCTTGAACTTCCATAATTTCAACCCTCCTACAATAGCCAAGTTGCCCTGGAATTTTGACCCTGCAATAGTTGCCCCAGTAACCTAGAAATTTCGCCCCCTACAATAGTTTCCTCCAAAAATGGTGAACCATAGAGAGAAAGAGATTAATCCACATGTGTGAGTTTCTAAAGAAAGAGAAAAGATAAAACTCAACCTTCTTTTTCTACCTTCTTCATCCTTCTTGTCCTTCACACACTTGCCCAGAAACTATCTTGTGTGAGAGAATGTGGATGTGCCAAAGGAGGAGGTCGAGTTGCCTTTATATAGTAGTCTGTCTTGGGTGACTGGATGTGTCTCTTGAACAATGCTGACTTGACTTGGAGGGAAGCCGACTTGTCACTTTTGGAGAAAAAATTTACATTTCAAAAATTCAAATTTTCATCTTTTAAAAGTCGCAATGGGACTTTGACTCAAAATACATTTTCCTTTGACTCAAGAATTTATAAATATTATTTACAATGATAAATACAATTACATCAAGTGAACAAATGTACATTATGAAGATCGACCATAGTTACAAATTCAACACTCCCTCTTAACCAGGGAGGTATTAATAATCATTGTCATAAATGTTCTCAAATTGAACATATTTCTCTAAAGAAAAGGTTACCCATTATCACCAGCATCATCATCCGTCATCAACATATGTTAGTGGCCATAGCCAGGGCGGTACCAAACCCATGGCAATGCCATCAGCATATCAGGACTCACTCCTCCAGAGTGATTCTCGTCGAATCCCTTGGCCTCTCCCTAGGCCAAAAATGTTGAGACCCTCGACTAACAAGCACTCACTCACCCTTCCTAGTGAGCTAGTTAGGCCAAGGCCTCACTCAACCCCTTCCTGGTTGGTGATCGGGTCTAGATGATTAAAATGACCTCACTCCACCCTTCTCGGTGTATGATCAAGGTCCGAGACCTCACTCCACCCTTCTCAATGTATGATCAAGGTCCAAGACCTCACTCCACCCTTCCATTATGTGATCAAGGTCCAAGACCTCACTCGACCCTTCCATTGTGTGATCAGGGTCCAGATGCTAAAGGACATCACTCCACCATGCCTGGTGTGTGATCAGGATCTAGGACCTCACTCCACCATTCTTGGTGTGTGATCAGAGTCCACCTCCAAGAGACACCCACTCAACATTGCCTGTTGAGCTCTCTTGGTCTCTTATACCCATTCTCCCTTCCAGGAGAATTTCCATATGTGTTTCAGACATATCAACACTCCCTGTCAATGAGAGGGGTAATCTCCATGAGTCCCAACTTTTCATTGATGTCAATATGGAATTTTTGGAGATGGGAAATATTCTTGTGATACATGAATAACCCTTGTTTCCCTAACCTCATGCAACCATAGGAGAAAACCCTAAGCATGAGATGATGTGAATTCCTAGGTTTTCTATGCCATGAAAACCTAAGGGTTGTCATAAAACACTCAAGCCCTAAATATTTGATGCATGATCTAATGATGGGTGAAGAATACCTTACCATAAACCTTTGTCCTTATGCATACACCCTTGTCCTTATGTGATAATGATGCATGGATAAATGTTTATTGTAAAAAGGATGCCCTAAGCCTTAGCCTTGTTTGAAGATGCCCTAATCCTAATGAAGAACACATGTGAATGACCCCGCATAAAATTGAAGGCCTAAGTCTATGAAGAAAGAGCCCTAGCACTGTCCAAAGCATAAAATCCTAAAATAATGATGACATTTCACAAAACACAACTTTTTTGATGGAAAAATGACCTCATTAAAGAATGAAATTGACACCAGCTTATAGAGAATATTTTTCCCTTTCTAACGAGCTATTACACGCCTCCTAAATCCTCTTAATCTATGAGAAAATGATTTTCTAAGATGAAATAATATATATTATCCTAGCCCAACTAAACCGACTTATGTAGGCTCAGGTTCCTTGGCCAAGGGACATGTATTTTGATTTATAGGTAAAATATAGTATAAATTAACACTAAAACACTTCATTCTAGCATCCAAATTTGGTGATCATTTCAGAGATAAGACACAGAACAACAAGGAGGCTGAGGAGAATAAATTTTTGGGTTAGTATTATGTTTAAAGATTTATGTTTGGGTTAAACATCTTGAAAACAATCAATCACTAACAACAATTCAGTGAAGAAGTTACAAAATTCAAGCAACAACCTTTATCCTTTCTAGCTCGGACCCGTGACACGAATATAGGAGCCTCAGAATGTCTTGACAGCTAAAATTGATCAATACTAAGACAGGTTGGAGTGGAAGACTTGGATTTGTGGCAAAGGAGTTCAGAATAATCAAGGCTCAGACTTGACTTAACTATCATCTGAATAAGTATCTCGGACTTGTGGTAAATCAAGTCTCATCCTCACCTCAGACTTGTGTAAAGTCTAGAACATAACTTAGACTTGTTTTGTGGGAGGCCAGAATTGTGGAAGAGGCTTAGACAATCACATATATAAGAGCTTAGACCTTGCACCTATAACAACCAACTATGGAGTGCTAAAAAAAGAGGACAATCACATTTTTTTAGGACCTATTACCCACCACTTCGTGGGTGATATCCCTAGGAGAAATGTTTCTCCATCATGGACCTTAGTTGACAGTCGACATCCCCTTGCAGCCTCCTTCTGGCAGGTTGTGCCATTTATCCGCCATCTGAGCCAGCCATGTGGTCCCTCACCCATCTATGTTGATTGTATGTTTGAATTTGAGCCTCCCGAATCTAAAGGTATGTCTTGTCATTTGGTAATTGAGTATTGGGTTTACTTATCATGGATACTTTAGGGCATGGATTGATTGTGGGATTTTGGTGGAAAGAGTGGGTTTAGTTTTTTCTCATGTCCCCTTGATCTCTTTTGGGTGCTACCCTTGCATCATAGTTCTGTGGGTTCTTCGTTATTGACCATTTGGTTCTAGGGCGGTACTAATTGGGAAACTGTGACTTTGGGTGTGTAGTCTCGCTCCTTTATCCGCATATGTTACTCCCCTCCCACTCATTGTACCCCCATTCATCATTTCTCCCACCTGGGTCCACATAGCCCCCATGGGTCCAAATAAGGCCAACCTCCCTATCCCCTTCCCCACACTTTGACTCAGACCTAGAATGATGCTACAAACATTGAAGCAGCTAAAAGAAAAAGAAAAAGCACAATTGGCCACAATTAACACGAAATTATACCACAAAATGAAAAAAGATGGTCAGGACAAAAAAAATAATTAGCACATGGGAAAAGTGCAATACATGAGCTATGCCAGTTATCCATGGTCATCACCCTACTTCCATAGGCCCTAGATGAGCCTCCTTTATCATTTAGGAACCCATGATTGTTCCAATCCCTAGAGGCAAATGAACCACCCTACCTGAAAGGGGGTAATCACTGTTATATCTTACACATCATGCTCTTGTCCTTTGAGCCCCGAGAAATTAATTAAATAAAATTCATAAAAGGAAAAAGGCATATGAAGAAGGGTGAAAAAATCAAGGCCAGGGCACCTAATGTACCACGATTTCTCCCTCCTACACATTATATACCCAGGTGTGGGCATCCCCTTATCTAGTTGTCCTTATACCCCAATATGTGGCCCAAGATTTCCCCTCTCATTCTCTAATCCATATCACTTATTTATCACTTTCCACCCCCATTAGAGGGATGTACCTTGGACATATTATCCCCTTTAAGGGTTGAAACCACCTAATAAGGTGTTTGGTTAACCCCCTTTAGATCTAGGAGACACTAGCACATGCTGAAGCCCACTATGGAAGAGCATGCCGTTGTGAAGTGCCCATTTTGTTATTAATAGTTTGTAAACTCTTTTACATGATTACTCTAATGTCTGGTTGTACTGGAAGCCTAGGGAACGCATTGGATCTTATACAAGATTGCAGGTGGTTTCCATTTTGGTTTGGTCTCCCTATACGGGGTCCTAATCCCAAGAGGGCTACATTTGAACATAGAGGGTGTGCATAGAAACCCATAGGCCTCCAGCGCAACAAAAAACACTCCACGGATCCCCATCGATGTTCAGAAACTACTAGCGATCCACTTTTGGGATGATGATGATGTGCTTGGTACATTATGCCCAGTAGGCCCCACATGAGCCCCACACTCTTTGAAGGTGTCCCAGGACTTGTACAATGTCATGGTAGCATTCATTCCATCACTCAAGCCCTTGTAGAGGATCTAAATACATCTTCGACTCATATGGAGACCCATGGGGTCAATTATGTGCCCCCACACCCACTGGGAGTACCACATGTCTGCTACTTGGAGAACAAGGGGCCACCCCTCTTATCCATCATATTTTGAGGAGTTTATTCCTCATTTTGGCACTTCGGGATATTATTAGGACATTGGAGGGCCCCACGACATGTACATACTATTATTTGGCCCCCTGAGAGGTTTATTTTCCATTTATGAGCTAGTTTGGTGGGATTTTCACTAATAAGGGTTTTAGTTGCACATTATTTTATTAGTAGGGGATAATGTAGGCTTGTAGGCTAATTGGAATTCCTAAGAGGGGTATATATTGATGTTAGCTACATTCATTTGTATCATCACTTCACTTGGGATCTCTCTATCATTAGAGAACTTCACATTTCTTCGTGGAAGATTATTTTGGATAAATGGATGAATTTTGATTTATGGATTTGGGCTATTTTTATGATCTGGACTTATACAGGAATGAAATAAAATACAGAAATACACATAAACACAGATATGCAGTAGAAATAAGACTTCATTTCATTAATATCTCATAACTGAAATACACTTACAGACAGAATCCAAAGAAACTAGCTAGGGCATTGGTAGCTTATCTCTGAGAATAGATGTGGCGGCTACATGCCTCTGAACTATGTTACAATGAGGCTCGAAGGCCTATTTATTATTGATAAACAATGGAAAGCCCTAAACATCCAAAAACCTGACCCTAGGAGATGAAACGCCGGACTATGGGCCTCGTCAAGGTAAATTGGTACATCAATTTCCCGGCGTCGTAACTTTGGCATACTATCTCCGTTTTATGCACATGATACATCGTTAGAAAGATCTATCTGAGGACTAAAATTGATAGCAATAAATATCAAGCCCTAAACTCACATTTTCCAAACCTTTCATGCCCAAAAAATGTCGTTTAGGGCCTCAAAATGGCTCTGCAAGTTCAAGACTCGAAAAACTGACAAAAATAGTAAATTGTACTACAATTAAGGAAATTGAAAAACTGAAAGAAAAAATGGTGGGGGTCCAAGTGGAATAGGTGGGTGGCCACCAATATCCACCTGTATCATTCCTTATCCCTTAGGAAGAAATGGTCCCCATTGCGTTGAGTTCCTCCATGAGATGAGGAAACTTTTGTTGAACTTGGTCCCTGGTGAGCCACTTGCCCTGGTGAAGGCGTTGGCTTGCTTTGACAACTCGATATATCTCGATCCTCTGCTGGCAGGTGTTCTTGATCTATGTGTCCATAATTCGATCAGTTGTGGCTTTTTCCATGTAGTTTGGGCTTAAGTTTGTTGTTGTGAGTTTTTTTTCCATGTCAGATGTGTCCATTAGAGGTGGAAAGTAGGGTCGAAGGCGGTCCACATTGAACATTGGGTGAAGACTAAGGAATGGAAGAATAATGAGCTCGAAGGCATTTTCCCCTACAGCCTTGGTGATGGTGTATGGTCCATATCGGAGTGGGCGAAGCTTGCAATGGGGTCCAAAGAGGCACTCCTTCTGTAAATGTAGCCACACTTTGTCGCCCACCTCAAAGTTGTGTGGCACTCGATGCTGATCATGCCGCTACTTGTACTTAGAATTGGCTTTGTCTAATATGTTATGAACCCGTTAGTGGATGTGCTGAATGTGCTTAATGAAGTTTTTCGCCTTGTCAACTTCAGACTGGACATGACCCGAATCGGCTTGAGTAGCTGCAAATGGCATGGCTACGTCAATGGGACATAGTGGTTGGAATCCCAAGCCTACATAAAAGGGGCTATGGTCGGTTGAGTTGTGGAGGGCCTGGTTATAACTGTGTTGTACATAGGGGAGGCTCTCATCCCATGTGTGTTGATTCTTTGAGTTGTACATGTGCATAATGTGTACTATCATCCCGTTGATGACCTCTGTCTAGCTATCAGTTTGGGGATGGAAAGATGTGAGCTTGGTGTCCAGCATTGGCTTTTGCTGTGATATACTTCTTGCAGGCTTCCATAATGGACATTTTCGAGAATCTGTCAACGACCAGGAAAACACATTCGTTTCCATGCTTAGTAGAAGGAAGGTCTGACATGTAATCGATGGAGATGGATTCCTAAGGTCTACTAGGGGTAGGCCACGAAGTATAGAGGCCTTGCTTCTTGATGGTCAGTTTGGAAATGGCACAGTCAATGCAGTATCTAATTTACATCCCGACATCCTGTCAAAGGTTTGGCCAATAGAAATACTTTTTTAGTACTGCCATTTTTTTTCGACCCCGAAATGCCCAGTGACTCGACCGTAGTGCACTTCCCAAATCATCTTTCCACGCTCGCTTGAAAGAACACAAAGGTATCCCAGGTGACATAGCAGTGCATCCTGGAGGTGAAAATTTAGAACACGGTTACCCTCCAAGAAAATCTTGTATGTGTGGCCGAATTATGGATTGCTCTTGTAGAGAAGCGGCCAATCAGAAGTCATGTGCCCATAAGAGTTGAGCATTGTGGTTAGCGGCACGATCGGTGGTCGGTTGAGGCAGTTTGCAACATTATTAGTGCTTCCCTTCTTGTACTTGATGTTCAAATGAAACTTTTGCAGATATGTGGACCACTTCTGATGGCGATCATTTTGCAACTTCCCTTGTGTCTGTATGAATTGCAAGGGTCGGTGGTCTATGTGGATGACCGTTTCCTTCCCCAAAATGTAATGCTTCCATTGTTGGAAAGCCTGCACAATGGAATACATCTCTTTGTCATAAGTGGGATACTTCCGGACTGTGTCGGATAGTGTCTCACTTTGATATTCCACTGGATGCCCCTGTTGAGTAAGAATTTCCCCATTAGCATAATTAGAGGCATTTGTCTATATTTCATATGGTTGTTGCAAGTCTGGTAATGTGAGCACTGGGGTAGAGAAGAGGTGATGTTTCAACTCTATGAACGCCTTCTGTTGAGATTCAGACCAAAATAATTTTTCTTTCGCTCCTCCCTTGGTGGCTTGACTCAAGGGCCAAGTGATATGAGAGAATCCCAACACGAACCTGCAGTAGAAATTAGCAAGACTTAGAAAGTTGCAGAGCGCTATTAGAGTGGTTGGGGTTGTCCAATCCCGAATGATGTGGATTTTGGTTGGATCCACATGAATCATTCTCTCATCAATAATTTATCCCAGCTATTGAACCTAGGTCATGCCAAAAGTGCACTTCTCCAAATTGGCACACAACTTGTGTTTCCGCAGTGTTTGGAGGACCTGTCAGATGTGGTGGAGGTGCTCTTCCCAAGTCTGGATGAATATCGGGATGTCATCCAAGTATACTACTACAAATGAGTTGGTGAATGGCCCCAAGATGCCATCCATCAACTTCATGAAGTTTGTAGGAGAATTCATCAACCCAAAAGGCATGAACAACCATTCAAACAAACCCTCCTTGGCTTTGAAGGAAGTATTCCACACATCAGAGGGTTCGATTGGTATCTAGTGATACCCGAACTTCAAGTCGATCTTGCTGAAATATTTTTCCCCCTTGATTTGGTCCAAAAGGTCATCAATAAATGAGATCGGGTACCTATTCTAGACAATGATCTTGTTCAGCGCTCGATAGTCAATACATAGTCTCCAATTCCCATCCTTCTTCTACACCTACACGACCAGGCTCCCACAGGGTGATGAACTTGGCCAGATGTGACCTTTCTGTGGTAGCTCTTGAATCTACCTCTTGATTTCATTGTTCTCCAGAACATAGCACCCATAGATTGGTCCATTGGGGAGTGACACACCTGGGTTTAGATCTATGGGGTGCTTGACCTGACATTGCAGAGGCACCCCTGTGGGTGAGGTGAAGATGTCCCCGCACTCCTCCACGGCCTTGTCCATTAAACATTTGTTTTTTTCATGTGGGGGAGCCCTGTCTGGAGGTTGTGGCCCCATTATTATTCTTGCCTTGAGGGTGGATCATCAGGAAAACAAATTTTCCGGTTTTGTAAATGAGCTTACTTCATTGTTTTGCAATAACCAAAGAGATGGAGATCGGCGGTGCTACCTTCGGTATCATGTACAAATTATTTCCCAAAGTAACAATAACAACACAAGGTCAAGAATCATATACAACATGTCGCTTCCACAAGTATGGTTGGCCTAATAATACATCACAAACATCAAGAGGGGAAATGTCACATAATACCTCATCCGTGAAGGGCTTGATTTTGTAGGGAAGGCAACATTTTTGGTTGAAGCAGAGATCTTGTCCTTGGTTAAGCCAACTGATGGTGTATGGATGTGGGTGTGTTGTGGTCGGAAAGTCCAGCTGCTTCACAACCTATGCCGAAATGAGGATATTTTGGCTCCCACTGTCGACAATGAAGTACAATGGGGAACCCTTTACCCACATATGGGAATGGAAGAGGTGCTCCTCTTCCTTTGGATATTTCGGTTCCTCCTTCTGGATCTTCATGGTGGAAACGGTGTCATTGGGATCCGAATCGATAATTTTCTTCCCTTTATCACTCCCCTTGTCGGGTTCTGATTTAGAGTTGGAGCATGCATCTGATTTAGAAACCTTCAGCTTGGCCACCAGTGACTACTTGACCCAAACCTCACTTGTGTTGTGAGTGGAGATGTTATGGAAATCACACCACTTTCCTATGTCCTTCTTTGGCCTTGCAGTGTTGTTATTTGCTTACAGCTTTGGAGAGTCATCTTGCGCTGCCCCACCTTCGCTTTGTCCTTTTTTCTACGGTTTGGGGGCACATTTCCCTTACTTATGATTCACAGATCCAAAGTCTCACTTCTTCTATTTAAACTTCTACTCAATCTTGGTAGCATACTGGTACGATGCACCAAGCGAGGAGATGTCAAGGAACTCCATTTCCTCCTCAATGTATATGTGTAGAAAACTGTGGCACTTCAGCACCAAATGTTTCTTCAAATCTTTGATACCCAATTTTGTGCACATGGTATGTAACAGATTCGTTAGCTCATGCACATCTTGATGCCTTTACTTTCACAGCATAGTCCACTATATGTACCTGTCGTCATATCTCCCCACGAGATAATATTGTTCCTTGATGGCGTCTCAGAAATAATTCCAAGTGGATGCGGCCAAAAACAGAGAGGGTTCCCTCTCATCCTTTTGCTCACAGTAGGTTTCCCACCATTCCTTGACATGGGGGGCGATTTTGAGGAGTGCAAAGTAGTTTTTTCTCGGTTGGAAAATTCATGAACTGATAAATACCATTCTAATAAATTCAACCATCTAGATATGACGTATATATCTATTTGGCCCTAAAATATGGGAAAGTCAAAGTTTACTTGTACCTTAAAATGAGTTGCACCTCCAAAGTGGTTGCTGGATGGAGATGCACCACCAGTGGCCAGTCGTTGAAGAATATGGGAAAATTTATCCATCATCATGTTCCTATGTTTCTCGATGGCCTCCTCGAGCAATATTTTGATAGGATCTCCTGCTCCCTTGTCTTTTCTTTCGTCCCCCATGGGCGACCGTCGGGGTTTGCAAGGCTGATATTGTAAAGGTTCAACCAGATCGAGCCCTAACTCCTTATACCTTGACCTCGTTGGGGACATGCTAAGAAGTATCGAGAAAAATAAGACCGATCTGATACCACTGATCCAGAATTATGCAGGAAGAAAATAAAATACAAAAATACACATAAATACAAATATGCAGCAGAAATCAGACTCCTTTTCATTAATATCTCATAACTGAAAGCTTACAGACAGAATGGAAATAAACTAGCTAGGGCGCTAGTAGCTTTTCTATGAGAAGATATGTGGAATCTACATGCCTATGAATTGTGTTAAAATGAGGCTCAAAGGCCTATTTATTATTGATAAACAATGGAAAACCCTAAACATCCAAAAACCTAACCCTAGGAGATGAAACACCAGATTATGGGCACGGTCGGGGTAAATTGGTACATCAATTTCCTTAGGTCGTAACTTTGGCATACTATCTTCGTTTGATGCACATTATACACTGTTAGAAATATATATCCAAGGAATACAACTAATGATACCAAATATCAAGTCTTGTACCCATATTATCCTGACCTTTTATACCCAAAAAACATCATTTAGGGCCTCAAAACGGCTCCGGAAGTTCCGGACCTGAAAAAACTGCAAAAAATAGTAAATTGTGCTACAATTAAGGAAATTGAAAAATTGAAAGAAAAAATGGTGGGGGTCCAAGTTGAATAGGTGGGTGGACACAAATATCCACTTGGATCATTCCTCCCCCCTTAGGAAGCAATGGTCCCCATTGCGATGAGTTCCTCCATGAGATGAGGAAACTTCTGTTGAACTTGGTCCCTCATGAGCCACTTGCCCTGGTGAAGGAGTTGGCCTACTTTGACAAGTCGATATAGCTAGATCCTCTGTTGGCAGGATTTATTGATTTGTGTTTCCATAATTCGATCAATTGTGGCTTGTTCCATTCAATCTGGGTTTAACTTTGTTGGTGTATTTTTTCTGCCATGTCAGATGTGTCTAGTAGAGGTGGAAAGTAGGGCCGAAGGCGGTCCACATTGAACATTTGGTGCAGATCAAGGAATGGTGGAATACTAAGCTTGAAGGTATTGTCCCCTACAGCCTTGGAGATGGTGTGTGGCTCATATCGGAGCGGGCGAAGCTTGCGGTGGGATCCAGCGAGGCACTCCTGCAAATGTAGCCACACTTTTTGGCCCACGTGGAAGTTGTGTGGCACCCGATGTTGATCATGTCGCTGCTTGTACTTAGCATTGGCTTTGTCCAATATGTCATGAAACTATTGCAATATGTGTTGAATGTGCTCAATGAAGTTGTTTGCCTTGTCATCTTTGTACTGGACATGAGACGAATCGGCATGAGTAGCTGCAAATGGCATGACTACGTCAATGGGACGTAGTGGCTGGAATCTCAAGCCCACCTGAAAGGGGTTGTGGTCAGTTGAGTTGTGGAGGGCCTAACTATAGCTGTGTTGTACATAGGTGAGGCTCTAATCCCATGTGTGTGGATGCTTTGAGGGTTAGATGCACAGAATGTGTACGATCATCTTGTTAACGACCTCTGTCTAACCATCAGTTTGGGGATGGAAAGTTGTGGACTTGTTGAGCTTGGTGTACAACATTGACTAGAGGCTGGACCAAAATGTATTGAGGAACCTATTGTCCCAATCTGAGATGATAGACTGTGGGATCCCAAAGTGTACCCACAATTTTTCAAAGAAGATTTTAGCAATGGCTTCTACTGTGATATTCTTCTTGCAGGTCGCCATAATTGTAATTTTCCCAAATTTTCACATGATATTTGGAATATTAGAGTTCTTAATAAACCTACTTAATTAAGTAAATAAAAGGGTGGAGGGACCCATAATCCTCAAGATGAATAAATATCCACTTTTTATGTGTGAATGTGGATTAATTAAGCTTAGATCTACATAATGAGGTAGTGGAGCCACTACTAATGTGAATGGAATTGGAGATCATGTCTCATTAATGAGATAGATCATGGAGGTTGAAGTAGTCAACTAATATCTTGGAAGGGATCAAACATAAGATCATAGAGTATTCATGACGAAGTGATGGAGGAAGTTGTGCAATTAATGCACACATGATGGAGAGGGTGTACATTGCACCTAGACATGATGGATGACTTGGAAAGACAACGCAGTCAAACATGGAGGATCATGTCCACATCCACAACGCAGTTTAGATGAGGGCCAAGGCATGGGAAGTCTCATAAACTATATAAATGAGATGAATACAACAATGAAGGCATGTTATTGAATATATATTTTGAGGTCTGTATAGATCTAGAATTGTCATGTGACATTCCAAGCTTTCTTGGGGTGTTTAGCAAAGATTGCAAGTGCTGTTTAGCACAGGGTGTTCCTGGTCGGGAATCCCTCCTCTTTCATTGAGTGATCTCTCTCATTCTATATCAAGAAATGGTGCCACTTATATTTTCCATCATTTGTAGAACATCTACCTTCAGGAATTACGCAATTTCTGAAGATCAGTTGGAAGGTGGAGGTTGTCTTCATCATTTCAGCTGGAGAATCGGTGTAGGATTATCCCTATCACCTTGGGATTGAAGATCAGCATTCCCAGGGCTTCATTTCATATTTGGCATCAGGACAAAAGTTATTGACCTCCTAGCAGCAGTAATTCCATCCATAATTACGTTGTCCATCATTGCAAATCGAAAGGAGGAAAAAAGTTTCTAGCATTTCAGCTAGTAATCATGTGAGGGATCATCCCCTCACCTAGCCATCAGGATTTCCATCAGCCTGGAGCCTATTGCAGCATATTTCAGTAGGAATAGAGCCTCTCTCTCTTGTACAACGCAGTTTCTGTAGCAGATGCATATTCAGTTGCTGTAACTTGAAGGAGGAGGAAGAGAATGCAATATCTCGAGCTCCTAGCTTGTTGATCTGAAGGAGGGATCAACCCTCAAGGCATAGATCTGTTTATACATCATATTACAGCCATATTTAGATAAGATCTAGCTTTAGATCTGTAAACCCTGCAGACAAAGGATCAAACCCTAGGAGGGTGATTTTCCAAAGTTGTAGATCTGGAAAATATTTTTTGGATTATCTTGGGTTCCCATCACATTGGCCAGATCTTGAATCTTGGCATCATCAGAGCTCCTGAGCTCCCTAGATTTGCATTTCATTTTGAAACATTTTCATGTATATCAGCAGCAGAAGGGACAATGTAGTATTGCTTCTATAAGCTCACCAGTTACGTAGAGCTAGTTGCAGCACCATTGTAGGGTGATTCTAGGCCATCTCTTGGGCTATATCTACTAATTTTATATACATTTTCACAACTGATTCATCTCCATATAATATAATGGCTCAGATTCTCTGTATATTCTAATGTTGTACTTAGATCTATCATTTACTAATTTGCAGTTCTTATATTGTGTTTAAGTATTACTGAATTCTCCATTTTTGGGATATTACAGTGGTATCAGAGCATGATCTTTGGCTCAGCTTGTGGACACTTCATCTTTTGCATCAAAAGGAAGAAGTAGCTAGATGAGATCTATCATGAAGGAGGATATTTTTTCCATTCCTCTATTTAGATCCAAGGTGATCTATCAAATGAGGGGAGAAAGGCAAAGGAAGGATCCAAGAAGAAGATTTGAAGAGGAAGGTCCAAGCACTTCCTATCAGCAGAAAAGAAAACCGGAGAATCATAAATATCCTCATAGATATACTATGCCCACTTTATTTGAAGAAGGTGAGAGGTATATAAATCAAGAAAGAAAAGAACCTGAGACTCATGAGACTCTCAGCCTATATCTGGAGGAGTATAAAGCATAGTCTAGAGCCTTCAAAGAGAGTCTAACTCTCCAAGAATTCTTTGAACTCAAAGAAGAAAGAAGATCCTATAGCAGCAATAGAAGGAAGCGGCACAATAGATTCTGTTTGCCTACATTTGATAGATATTCCTCAAGCACTGTTAAGGCTTGGAGGAAAGAGTTAGATACATTTTTCATGCTACATCCTGTGGCTGAAAAAGAGGTTGTCCAAATTTCAACACTTCATCTCTTAGGTGAAGCCAATGATTGGTGGTTTAGTCACATGGAGCATGCAAAGGTGACTAAATATTTAGATTTATTTCACAAGTTGAGGAAGAAGTTTGATGTGAAGAAGACAGAGATGGGCCAAAAAGAGTCATTTCCTAAGGAAACAAAGGAGGATGCCATTCTTGTCACTCTGGACAAGAGGTCACTACATTCACCACCAGCTGCAGAAGTGCTTATATCTAGAGAAGAGACACTTGCAACTTTGCAAGATAGTCTTGAGCTCTTGACATATAGAGTCACATGCATGATTCAGGAGATGCATGAGGAAGAGGAGGAAGATTAGAGCACTGGTACATTGGTAGAAGAACAACCATATCTCTTACCAGTAGTTGGAGACACCAGTGTCTCGGTTGGAGGAACTCTTGTGTTCTGGCAAGAGGTTCCCACACTTCAGTTGATCCAAGGTATGCATACACATTCATCACCTATTGTTTCAATAGATCTTATTGAAACTTATGGGGACATGCCATCAGGGCCAAAACATAACCAAGGGTTAAAACAAAATTTTGATTTGAAGCAGCAACATATCAAAGTGCAGAGGACCCTTGATCTAATCAAGGAGGAGATGAAAAGCTATCCCAGTTTGTCATGGATGGACTACATTCAACCTTTTGAGTTGAAGTGTAGAGTTTCAGAAGAAGGGACGAGCATGATCCTATGTACAATGATTAGTTATTAGATCAATATTGTACCTTGCTTTGAGACAATATATGTATTACCATGCAGATCTATAGCGCTGCCACTTAGTAACAGTGATAATGAAGGGGCCCCATTATTCTTGGAGCATTCTGAAGGTAGCTTCACTCATGAAGCAATGGAGGTTAATACGATGAATGGTAGACATCTTGAGATGAGAAATATTTTCTCTTTTCTTGATGACACTTTCTCAATGAGCATCTCACAGCTCAAAGAGAGACTTCTACCTGCAGTAGATCCAAAACCTCATTGGTTTTGGAAGGCCATGGGTGAGAAGAAGGTCTCATTAAGAGATCTCATTGGAGGTGCACTTCAACATTTCATGGAGTGAAAAGTTCTTCATTAGTTTGAGGAGGTTGGTGTCCTACAATGGGAGGATACCAAGTATTTGCAGAATGAGATCCATTATCCACATTGGGATGAATGGTTGATAGTATGGAGCAAGGGGTTTCCAAACCACTTGCAGATCTATGATACATTCCAGCAAGAAGCATGGTTGCGTTGGTTGCTCTTGGGTGAGTATGGATAGCACTCAATGAGTCATAATTGTCTGATTCATGCCTTACACATCACTGGAAGAATGCAAAAGAAAAAGGCATGGCTACTTTGGTTGTTGATGAGAGAGTTTGGACATCACATGATATATATTATGTCCTTGTATTTAATCTTGTTTGGGATATATTTAATGTCTTTACATGTATTTCTATTTGGGATGTATCTCATGTTCATGTATGTACTTGGGGTTGGGAGAAAGCACAACTCTCACATGATGTGGCATAAGGGAGCTTGTTTGTATCATGTTAATGAGACATCTCACATGTCCATTACTTTATTGTTGCTCCATGAATTTCATCATGATAATGCAAGGAGGCAGCAAGAATCCTTGTTGCTATGGTTACTATTGGGAGAGTATGGGCTAAATTATTCCCATACATTGCATGACATTGTTGGAGGATGGAAACAAGAGGCCTTACAACATTGGCTTTTTTTGAGTGATTATGGTCATTGTACTTGGTATAATGATGATGTGATGGGGCAACAAGATGCCTTGTTAAGGTGGCTTCTCTTGAGAGAATATGGTCACTACATTTGGTACAATGATGATGTGGTATGGCATCAAGATGCCTTATTAAGGTGGATTATTTTGAGAGAGTATGGCTCTCATATTCTCATTGATGTTGATTTGGCATGGCAACAAGAAGCATTGTTGCAGTAGCTTCTTTTGAGAGAGTATGGCTCTCTTACTTATTTTCATGATGATATAGCATGGTAGTAGAAGGCTTTTCTACACTGGTTGTTATTAGGAGAATATGGTTTGACACTGTTAATGTTTTCCCATATGTCTCTACTTCTTGTTTTTCACTATGATGATGTGATGTTTGATTCCTATATGGCCAACATGGCTAATGATGAGGACATTGATATATGTAATCTAATCTATGTATCATGGGTTGGAGAGATATTTCATGAGTTGGGAATTTCCACTTTGGGAATGAACCACTTTATCTCATGTATAGAGGAGAACTTTGGTCATCATATGGTTGCCACTTGGAGATTCATTGATGAGGATGGGTATCTAAATTTTCAGTTGGAGGCCATTCTAGACATTCTAGAGAGGCAGCTTTGGAGCTGGACATGCATGAAACATTGTGAAAGATGGGAAGGCCTTCCACATGAGGATGTCATTTGGAGGGAGGATGTTTGTTGTAGCATCCACTTTTGTAGTTTCTTGAGGACAAGCAACATTTTTCCGGGGAGGAATGTAATATTCCAAAATTTTCACATGATATTTGGAATATTAGAGTTCTTAATAAACCTACTTAATTAAGTAAATAAAAGAGTGGAGGGACCCATAATCCTCAAGATGAATAAATATCCACTTTTTGTGTGTGAATGTGGATTAATTAATCCTAGATCTACATAATGAGGTAGTGGAGCCACTACTAATGTGAATGGAATTGGAGATCATGTCTCATTAATGAGATAGATCATGGAGGTTGAAGTAGTCAACTAAGATCTTGGAAGGGATAAAACATAAGATCATAGAGAAGTCATGATGAAGTGATGGAGGAAGTTGTGCAATTAATGCACACATGATGGAGAGGGTGTACATTGCACCTAGACATGATGGATGACTTGGAAAGACAACACAATCAAACATGGAGGATCATGTCCACATGCACAGCGCAGTTTAGATGAGGGCCAAGGCATGGGAAGGCTCATAAAATATATAAAGGAGATGAAGACAATAGTTAAGGTAGGCTATTGAATATAGATTTTGAGGTATGTTTAGATCTAGAATTGTCATGTGACATTCCATGCTTTCTTGGGGTGTTTAGCAAAGATTGCAAGTGCTGTTTAGCACAAGGTGTTCCTAGTCGGGAATCCCTCCTCTTTCATTGAGTGATCTCTTGGAAGAGGGTTGTACTTCATTCTACATCAGGCATTGGTGCCACTTATATTTTCCATCATTTGCAGAACATCTACCTTCAGGAATTATGCAATTTCTGAAGATCAGTTGGAATGTGGAGGTTCTCTTTAGCATTTAAGCTAGAGAATCGGTGTAGGATTATCCCTATCACCTTGGGCTTGAAGATCAACATTCCCAGGGCTTCATTTCAGATTTGGCATCAGGACAAAAGTTATTGAACTCCTAGCAGTGGTAATTCATCCAGAATTACGCTGTCCATCATTGCAGATCCAAAGGAGGAAGGAAGTTGCTAACATTTCAGCTAGTAATCCTGTGAGGGATCATCCCCTCACCTAGCCATCAGTATTTACATCAGCCTGGAGCCTATTGCAGCATATTTTAGTAGGAATAGATCCCCCTTCTCTTGTACAACGCAATTTATATAGCAGCTGCATATTCAGTTGTTGAAACTTGAAGGAGGAGGAAGAGAAGGCAAGATCTCAAGCTCCTAGCTTGTAGATCTGAAGGAGGGATCAACCCTCAAGGCATAGATCTGTTTATACATCATATTGCAGCCATATTTAGATCAGATCTAGCTTCATATCTGTAAACCCAGCAGACAAAGGATCAAACCTTAGGAGGGTGATTTTCCAAAGTTGTAGATCTGGAAAATCCTTTCTAGGTTATCTTGGGTTCCCATCAAATTGCCCAGATCTTGAATCTTGGCATCATCAGAGCTCCTGAGATCCCTAGACATGCATTTCCTTTTGCAGAATTTTCATACATATCAGCAACAGAAGGGATAGTGCAGTATTGCTTCTGTAATCTCACTAGTTACGCAGTGCTAGTTGCAACACCATTGTAGGGTGATTCTAGACCATCTCTTGGGCTAGATCTACTCATTTTCTATATATTGTGTAACTGATTCATCTCCATATAATAAAATGGCTCAGCTTCTCTGTATATTCTAATGTTGTCCTTAGATCTATTGTTTACTTAGTTGTAGTGCTTATATTGTGTTTACGTATTACTACATTCTCCCATTTTGGGATGTTACAATAATGGCCATCTTCGAGAATCTGTTGACGACCACGAAAAACACAGTCATTGCCATGCTTAGTAGAAGGAAGGCTTGACATTTAATCCATGGAGATGGATTCTCAAAGTCGTTTAGGGGTAGGAAAAAAAGTATAGAGGATTTGCTTCTTGATGGTCGGTTTGACAATGACGCAGGCAGTTCAGGATCTGATGTATTTCCTGACATCTTGTCAAAGGTTTGGCCAATAGAAATACTTTTGAAATATTGCCACTATTTTCTCGACCTCGAATTTCCCAGCAACCTGACTGTAGTGTGCTTCCCAAATCATCTCGACACACTTGCTTGAAGGAACACAAAGGTGTCCCAGGTGACATAATAGTGCATCCTTAGGTTAAAATTTGGAACTCGGTTACCCTACAAGAGCGTCTTGTATGTGTGGCCAAATTCTGGATCACTCTTGTAGAGAAGTGGCTAATTAGAAGTCTCGTGCCCACAAGTGTTGAGAGCAGTGGTTAGCGCCATGATCAGTAGTCAGTTGAGGTAGTCTGCAACATTATTGGTGTTTCCCTTCTTGTACTTGATGTTCATATTCAGATGGCGATCGGTCTGCAACTTCCCTAGTGTTTGTATGAAGTGCAGGGGTCGGTGGTTTGTGTGGATGACCGTTTCCTTCCCCAAAATGTAATGCTTCCATTTTCGTCAACCCTGCACAATGGAATACATCTCTTTGTCATAAGTGGGATACTTCCTGATTGTATCGAACAATGTCTCACTGTGATATGCCATTGGATTCCCATGTTGAGTAAGAATAACCCCAGTAGCATATTCAGAGTCATCAGTCTCGATCTCAAATGGTTGTTGCAAGTCTTGTAATGTGAGCACTTGGGTAGATCAGAGGCGATGTTTCAACTCTATGAACGCCTTCTATTGAGATTCAAACCCAAAGAATTTTTCTTTCACTCCTACCTTGGTGACTTGATTGAATGGCCAAGTGATATGAGAGAATCCCAACACGAACCTGCGGTAGAAATTAGCAAGACCCAGAAAGTTGCGGAGCTCTGTTAGAGTGGTTGGGGCTGGCCAATCCTGAATGACTTGGATATGTTGAAAAGTGTAACTAGGATCGGTATTCATATTGACTATGTAATTATGTATTTATGTAAAGAAGAAGTCAAAGATAATACAATTGATTTTTGTTGTACTTGCTTCACGGGTTTCATGAGAAAGATTTTATTATAGGTCAATGGACTTCTTCTTGATTTCTATTAGGGTTGTCATCTGGTCATAAAT
The DNA here is from genome assembly GCA_034641835.2 of Pinus albicaulis. Lineage (NCBI taxonomy): Eukaryota > Viridiplantae > Streptophyta > Pinopsida > Pinales > Pinaceae > Pinus > Pinus albicaulis. The sequence goes on from CM076575.1 coordinate 1,556,819,846, forward strand.
ATAATCAAGTGTCATGTATATGAAGTAGCTAGAGAATTCTCCAAGACCTTTTCATAAAAAATGAAAGAATGTCTTAAGGCATACCTCATCAAACAATGGAAAATATACTCTCTCATGTTGGCCTATATACACAGTGATCTAGTCAGCCTCTGATTAGCTTGAAGGGTCGGCCTAAAAACAGTGACATGATGCTTATATATACACTCAGCTCTGCGGTCATTTGCACCAAGGAATAGTGGATCTTGGATAGGAAACAGTGTGGATACATATGTGATTTCAGGAAGGATATAACTTCGGACAAGTACAGGGTTTAGTGCAGATATATTTGAGATAGATATATCATGATAAAGTCTAGTTTAAATGTGAATTGAAGACAATGTTCTAAGTATGGTGCGGATCTATTGTGAAGCACTCTCAAGCAGAGGATGTGGATCAGAATGAAGGAGTTGCGGTCAAATGGATTATGGTCAAACCTATAATGCATGCACTTATATACACCTAAGTTCTGTGTTCTATACGTATTCCATGTTAGGAAAATAATTAAGGTTGATAATCATGTTGTGATGTAAATTTTAAGGATTATTACATTATGGGGAAAAGGGGGAAGGTAAATCTATGATTTACCTTCCTACTCATAGTTCATAAATTAAAGGTTCTACAAAGTTTCAAGTGTATGCAAAATGAAGGACAAGATCTCAAATGATCATGCATCTAATATCTGAATCAACAAGAAAAAGTGTTTGAAGATAAACTCAGAGACCAAGCTCTCTAGTGTTGGTGCAGGACAATGCAAGTTGGTGCAAAAAAGAAGGATCAGTGTTGAAGGTTGTTACACATCATTTTGTCACCATCCCTGCAATCCCATCTCCAACATTGGAGGACTAATTCTATGACTAATACAAAGTGTCATGCCTTGAAAAGACCATCATTGCATCCCTTGCCATGAGGAAAACATTCCTTCTGTTGACATTTTCTTGAGCAACCCATCAGAAACACATGTTTTTGCATTGGCGCTGGTAGCCCATTATGTCCTTGCGCCAATGAGGATGATTAACACTGGGCTCAATGACCATTGGTGCTATGTCCCAGTGCATTACCCACACCAAGATATTTTTGGAATGTTTTTTAAATATAGAGGTGAAGTTTCTATCCTAACAACTTTGTGGGCGAGTCAGCCTGAGTGGTTTGATTGAATAACTACGACCACCCTCCTTTGGCCTCTTGTTTCCACCTTTTGGGGAAACCTCCCAAAGGATAAGGCCTCCCTTCCACTATTATAGGAATTCCAACCTCCTCATTTCCCTCTATAAATAAAGCTATCTCCCATTGATGCACTAGCTAAACATATCATAGCTAAAAGGCTGAAGAGAATTGCTGAACATCTTGTTGAGGAGATAGATCAGAAAGAGAGCTTTGTCGAGAGAGAGCTTAGGCTTGTGTCCTCACCTCGTCCAAATTTCCGACGATCCTTCGAGCTACACTTTGATTGAACCCTACTGAAGGATGTTGTGACGTCAAGGCTCCGATTGTAATCTCTTTCTTCTATTTATATATACATGACTATTGTCTAGTTCCCATCTTGTGTTAATATGGTTTATTTTACGCAATGTGTTTAGTCCTCCTTGACTGACTAGTTAGCTATGAATGAGTTATTGTCTCGTATATTGCTCTTGTCTTTGATCTTTGTGTAGGAATACGAGTGCCATTGCTGAAAGATCGTGACCTGGCGGGATGGAGATCAAGAGGCCGCCACTACTACAACTTAAGACAATTGCGTTGGACTCCAGGTAGGTCAATCTACCCCAATCTATATCATTCATTAGCTAGGAACCTACACCTTAGCTTGTTCCCTTGTTTCTAGAGCCACTCTAGGGCTAGAGGGATCCCTCTGTCCGCAGAGGGGATTTACCTTTCCAACAAGTTGGTGACTCCACTGGGGATCAGTGTGAGTTTTTTCGTCCCATTACTTATTTGGAATTAGCTTTGTTGAGTCAAATTCGGTTGTTTGATTGCTTGTGTTTCTTTTTTGGCTTGTTTGATTGTTTAGAATTCTCCTGTTCAACTACAGAGTGTCAAGATTGACCTCTGCTCACTATTTCTTCCCTCCTCCCATAGTTATCCAGCTTGGTGCGAGTTTTCCTTGAACAGTCGTGCCAATTGGCATTGGTTGATTTTTTTGCAGTAGCACCAACCCCTGTTTGGCACGGATTACCACCTCACAGTTGCGCAAAATCCTGTAGGATTTCGTTTGACCCTTTTGTTGAGTTTTTGGTCAGTTGTGCTTGAATATGGGTTGTTTCTTGATTTGAAATTGGTCTTTTGGAGTTGTTTTGACTGTTATAGGCTTGCTCTTCTTGGCTGTTTGTCTATTCTCTCATCGGTGCAGTTCACAGCCCTAGGGTTTCTAGGTGTCTTTCACTCACTGAGCCTTCTGATTGAAGTTCGAGTCTTTTTGTTTTTGGTTAGTTCAATTCCCTGATCAGTTGTATTAGTATTTCTTGACCCTTTGAGTTTTTGGTTTGTTTAATGATCCCTTCGGTTTCATTTTGACTCTCCATCTCATTAATTCGAGCATAGATCACAATGCTTGTTTGGGTCATTTTGAAAGATTTTTATTGGATTAAAAGAGTGCATCATTGGTTTGAGTGCGTTTTTATGTCTGTATTGCTTTCAAATAATATATTTTTAGATCTCTACATTCGCAGTACTCAAAACTAGTGTTCGCTTTGCTTGTTAATGTAATTAGTGCATTTGTGTGCTTCATTCATTGAAAAAAAAAAATTTGCATTCTTTCATTTTCACCGGAAATGAAAAATTATTTTGCATAACTAGCGCTTGATGAACTAGGAAAGAGTTTTAATTTTTCATTTTGATTGTATTATATGCATTAGGGGACTTTTTGTATGTTTTCATTGTTTGCTGCTTTCAGAAAGATCTCTATCCTTCTCTTAGTTAGCATTCATCGAATGGAAAATGGTCTTTTTCATGTAGTATGCATTTAGGAAATTTGAGATCAATTCGGTAGGGGCTTGAAACTGAAACATTAATTCAAGGTCAACTTTAAAATTTATTCAATTTACCTAAGGAAGAATTGGAACCTAACACAAACATTTTTAGAGGTCTAGGCTAGTGACGTGTTCTGGCGTTGTTAAACCTAGTAGTTCTCGTTCGTTGCTTGGCTTTAGACAACACTAGTATGGAATTGTGCTCCCCGTACTGTCACGTATATAAAGGGAGACCCTCCTAGGTTCAAATAATTTATCCATAGGACGCCGAGTCTGCCGCCCTGTAACCGTGATACACTGAACACAACATTCAGGGAGACTATCTACACGTACGTTAAGTCCTTGGTCATTTCTCTTTCATTTGATCACCAAGGTGTATATGGCAGTTCACGGAAACTTGGTACACCCTCTTGCTTAGATTACCTGAGTAGTAATTTCGATATTTTTGTGACTTCTTAAAAAGAGAAGAGATCATCGAGCACTTGTCCTTTCACGCTCGTTTAAAATTGAAAGTGACGAAAGTCATCATTTGTATGTTTCTCGACTCTTAAAACATGAAACAACAACGTTTTTTTTCCAGTGTCGTAAAATTAGTTACCCATGATCACATGCCCGTTAAAAGTTTTATAATTGGCTTGTTTTTGTAGTTCCTTAGAGTTTGATCTTGAAGCCTTGAATTGGCTATCTCGTTTTCCTTCCTGTGTTGAAACATTTTCAAAGTGGCAGAACCTCCAGTTTTGTCGTCTTCTTCACTGCCTCCTAGTGGTAGTTTTTTTCCTAATGTTTCTTTTGAAACCCCTCAATCCACTAGGTCTGCCGAGTTTTCGCAGCCTATCCTCCCGACTTTCTTGCCTCTTGCTACCCAATATCCTCCTAAAGAGTTAGTTGAGTTCAATTGGCCTCCTCGGGTTGCTTGGTCTGGTTTTGGGAGCGAGGAAGAATTCTCTCCTCTTACTTCGGGATCATATTTTTTAGCCACTGCTTTACCTCCCAGTCATCATCTTTTTGACGATCTTACGGATTCGTCAGACATGGATTCTTCGAGTCCTGTTAGTATGGAAGAGATGTCTGTTTCTACAGGGGAATATCAGTTTTTCCTAGAAAATATCCCACGTGTTTCTAGTCAATCTTCTCCTCAATCGGTGTCACTTCTGCCTGGTTATCGGACTTTGGGTCAGATTATTTCTAGTGTTGCATCCATAGCACAATCCAGTACCTCGACTCCTCCAAGGAGTTCGGTCCTTCCTTTTTTAGGACTATTTCCTTTGACACCTAGCTCGTAGGTCACCGGTCTCGGTCCAACCTACCGTCTGTGAAGCTTCATCTGCACCGGTTGTTATGCATCAGTCGTCGGGATATTTTCACACTCGCAGGTCTATTTTTCTTAATCCCACGTGTCCTGTCAATCCCGGCATGAGTAGATCACAAGCTCACGTTGTGGAAACCACGCCTGCTTGTAGTGTGGCTAGGACTTCCACTTATATTCCTAGCGGCCTTAATTTTGGTGAGTATATGTTGGCTATTCAGAAGCAGAACTCTCAGGATTCTTAGCAGCCCCAAGATCCTGTCCATCCTCCCCATCACTATGATGTCTACGGTAACCTTGTTTATTTTCCTCCTATCGATCCAAATCAGGCTGTTAATCTGCCTCCGGCTAATCCCTATTGGACTGTTCCTCATAGAGGGCCATTGATACAAGGACAACCCTCAAATATACAAGGACAACCTTTTATCCAACAGGGAAAACCTTATGGTCCGCAAGGACGACCCTTATAGGGTCAACCTTCGGTCCAACAACCCTACGGTCCTTCTGGTCAGCCTCAATATCAATATCAACCATGAGCGTCTTATGTTCTTAGGGGGAAAATGTATCCACCACAGGGACAACCTTTTGTGCAACAACAACAACCTTACATTCAGCAAGGCCAAACTTTTGTACAATAAGGACAACCCTACGGTCCTGCTCCGGGTCAACCTAGTTATCAGGGACAACCTGGTTCATCACAACCATTGGGCTAATCCCTTCCACAAGGGCAACCCGGTGGCCCTCAGTATCCAGGACAACATGCTCCGCAGGGACAGCCTGCCCAACCTTAGCAGGCGATTCAACCTGCTCAGCAACCGGTTCAACCTGCTCAACCCGCTTAGCAGTCGGTTCAACCTATTCAACCAGCCCAACAACAGGTTCAACGTGTTCAACCAGCTGATGAGCCCGTTCAGCCTGCTCAGCAGGGTCCACCTACTCAAATTCAAGGCGCTACTTACCCTCCTAAAGGTCAATATCAGGTTGTATATAGTGCGCCCCAAGGTTTCACTTATTACCGTCAAGATCAATCCCAGATGGTGTGTAATCCACCTCAAGGCATCGCTTACATTCTGCAGCAGAATCTATATGTTGCTCAGCAAAGACCTCAATGGTATTCTCAGAATCAGTATCCTGGTCCTCAACCCCAATATGGGCCGAATTATTCAGCTTATAACCCCTATGGACGGAATCCTTCGGGACAAAACATATGGGGGCAGAATTTCTCACAGCCTGGGTGGAATGTTAACACCGGTCCTTATCAATGACCGAAAATGCATTTTAATCCTCAACTGTCGTTTCTCACTATGTTGGAATTGCCTGATGTGTCAAAATTGACAAATGATCCAATTCTTCATAATCTGTATTGGCCTCCAGTTCCAACCAAAATCCCTATCGATTGTCCTAAGTTTGAGGGCAAGTCTGGAGAAGACCCCGAAGCGCATGTTATGACATACCATCTTTGGTTTTCCTCTAACTCTTGGGTTGACGATTCCATCCGACTCCATATTTTCCAAAGGAATTTTACTAGTTCCACTGCAAAGTGGTACATTGTATTATCTCATGGCATTTTTCAAGATTTCAACTCCTTATCCATGGCATTTCTTACACATTTTCAGTTACTGGTTCGGTATGAGACCGGGACGCACCTCCTCACAGCCTTGAAACAGGACTGAGATACTCATATCTCAGATCATATTCATGAGTGGAGGCATCGTCGTCGCTTGATCAAATTTGATATTCCTGTTCAGCTTCTAATTGATTGGTTCACTACCTCATTTGTCAATCAAATTGCTAAAGACATAGCTATGGGGGCATGTGTAACTGAAGAACAGGCCATTTCTCATGCCTAGTAACTTGATCTCGTGTATTCTAAGTCTGGCACATTGTATGATATCTTGTCTGATGCTCCTCGACCTGGAACTTCCAAAGCACCAACGACACCATCCATTGATAGTATCATTGGTTCCATGTCTCATACTTCTCGGAAGTCTTCTCCTTCAAACCCTAGGAAGAAAAAATCTAATCCTTCCTATGATACTGCTTCTCAGCCTACCCTGAGTTCTGGTACAACTGTGGAAGTCAATGTCGTTCAGGCCAATTCGGCAGATAAAACTTCCAAAGGAAAAAATAAGGGTAAAGGTAAGGCCAAAGCCAATACCTCGAAACATGATTCACAAAAACCTCGTGCTGATGATGGTTCATAGCGAAATCCAAAGTATCCTTGCTTGATTTGTAATGAAGAGCACTACACTTAGGACTGTGCTCGACGGGCCGAAGTGAGTAGATTGCTCAAAGGCACCCAAGGAACCATGACTGTTCTTAAAGAACCTTTTCCATCACAACAGACCCAGATGGTAGAGCAACCTCAATCCTATTCCCTATTTGGTTCTTAGGTATTCATGATGAACGGTTCTGCATCTGTTTCTATTGCTACCTGGTCGAAAGATTATACCGAATCATGTCAGGCACCGGGGAAAGAGATCGCTGATGGTCCTCCTCCTCCGCCTGCTTCTGGCCCTCTTCAGATTGAAAGGCCCAGTACTAAGGCCGTTGTACGACCACCTTCCAAAGGTGTACTCTGTAAGTCTTCTTACAATCCCAACTCACGTGCTGCTCAACATTACAATATTGTTGAGGATTTGGCTCAGGCACCATCTACAATGTCCGCATTAGAAGTACTTCAGAGTTGTTCGTCTCAACGAAAGTCTTTGTTATCTGCGATCGACGAGGTTGATCCTGCTGATTCAATCCATTAGGGGAATTTTGAGGTCTAAAATGGGCCTCCTAAGAAAAATGTACAACCAAAATAAACTTTATAAGAACCAATAGGATTCAAGATGATGATGTCAACCATGGGGGATGATTCCCAATTTTTTAAGTAAAAGGGTAAAAAGATTAAAAAATAATAAAATAATAAAACTACTTTTTCAACTCGTAATTTCAACTTATCGCCCAAATTTTTTACTCAAATTTCAAGTGGGAGTACTCATTGGCTGCAAAATTTAATTCCTCATCCAAGGAGTACCCATGTTGCATACTTTCGATGGACCCTGCTATGTGAAAAATGAGAAATACATAAAAAAGCGTGATTGCAATCACGTTTTTAATGTATTTATTATTTTTCATGCAGTAGGGTCCATCAAAATTATGCAACATGGGTACTCCTTGGATGAGGAATGAAATTTTGCATCCAATGAGTGCTCTCGCTCGAAATTTGAGTAAAAAATTTGGGAGATAAGTTGAAAATACGATTTGAAAAAGTAGTTTTTTCTTTTTTCCCTCTAAAATTTGATGATGTCATCAATTCTTATTTTGTTATTTCCACTATTATTTTATAATTTCCTTAGGAGGCCCATTTTAGACCTCAAAATTCCCCTAATTCTTATCACTTTCAACTTGGAGAATTTCTTCCCACATCTCCCGCACTAGCTTGCGCTCATCATACAAGTTGGAATTAATGCACTGAATATCCATCGTGCGGTTGTGGAAGAGGGTGCGTCTACGTGCGTCATGTCATCTACTTGCTGGAAAGCCATTGGTTCTCCATCTTTAAATTCATCACCAAATTCTCTTGAAGCATTTGATGGAAGGGAATCTAAACCTCTTGGTGTTCTCTCTAGTTTACCGATTACTCTAGAAGGGAAGACGGTCAATGTCGAGGTTGAAGTAGTTGACGCCAAGCTCAATTACAATCTTCTCCTCGGTCGTAGTTGGACTCATGCCATGCTATGCATGCCATCCACCCTCTTTCATGTTTTGAAATTTCCATACGAAGGAAAGATTGTTACTGTTGATCAGTTGTCATTCTCCACTTCTTCTTCCAGGAACAACGTTCCGTATGTGGATAAAATTCCTACTACCTACGAGAGCGTAGGGTCGGGTCTCTTCAAAGATCCTGCCCTCATGGGAATTTTTCCTCTTCCTCCACCCAAAACTGTTCAGATCAATATGATCTCTCGGTCTGATGACCCGTGGATCATCCCTTCGCCTGAACAGATCGATTCCTTTGGAGATTCAATGTCGTTGAGTCCAATCGAGATTGACTATTGTGAACTTATCTCGGCTTCGGAGCCTCTGCCTCTTGATCATGCTCCTTTGGGCATGTCTCTCGACACTTATTTTCAATCCCCATGGCTCAGCGACTCAGATTCACCCGATCCCTTGAAAGAGATATTTCCCTCCGATGAAGCCATCGTGGAAACTATGTCTCTCGAGGATCCTCCGTGGGACACTAGTCATCATCGTTCCTCGTTAATGCCTGGCCTCGGGGCTATGTCTAGATTTCTTGAGAGGTTTGCATCTCAGGTTCCTTCTCCTTCGCTTCAAACACCTATTCTAACACTTAAAGTTTTTACAGAGGGTAACTTGAGTAACATCACTCAAACGATGCCTATTGACATTTCTGTGAAACCGAGAATTGTCGAGAACATCCATATTGGGGTCACCTATTCTTTAGATGAGGTTCAGGTTTATAATAGCCTTTTATGCGAGTTCCGCGATGTCTTTGCATGGTCTTACGAAGATATGTCTGGCATCGATCCTAGTATAGTGGTGCATGAGATTCTGAAATATCCTGGTGTGAAGCCTGTTCGTCAGCGTCTTCGTCCTGTGCACCCTAGAAAGGATGCCGCCATTAAGGGTGAAGTTGAAAAAATTCTCAAAGATGGTTTTATCTATCTGATTCCCTTGACAGAATGGGTGTCCAACATTGTCCTTGTACATAAGAAACAAGGTACCATTCGGGTCTGTGTTGATTATCGTGACATAAACTAGGCCTGTCCTAAGGATAATTATCCTACTCCCTTTATTGATCAAATCATTGATGACTATGCAGGGAGTGAGATTTTTTCCCTCATGGATGGATTTTCTAGCTATAACCAGATTAACATTCTCCGGACTGATCGACATAAGACTGCCTTTATCTGTGCCTGGGGTACTTTCGCATATAAGAAGCTCCCTTTCGGCTTGAAGAATGTTGGGGCTACATTTTAGCGAGCAATGTCATATGCTTTTCACGATATTAAGCACATTGTTCAACCTTATCTGGATGATCTTCCGGCTCATTCGGCTAAACGTAAGGACCACCCTGACCATCTCCATCATATTTTTATTCACTGTCAATGCTATAACATCCAACTGAATCCACACATAAGTGCGTCTTCTGCGTCGATTCTGGTAGACTCTTAGGGTTTATCATGTCTAAAGACGGAATTCACCTCGATCCACTCAAAGTTGAGGCTATCATTAATCTCCCCTCTCCATATTCAATACATCAGCTACAGAGACTACATGGGAAGGCTAATTTTTTACGTCATTTTATACCTAACTATGCCAAAGTGGCTAAAGGATTCACGCGATTACTAAAGCAGGGCGTCCCATTCCTTTGGGATGAGATTGCCCAGAAGTATTTTGAAGTGCTCAAGACGTTTCTTGTCAACACTCCTTTGTTGCATCCTCCAAATTATCATCGTGATTTTTCCCTTTATTTAGCCACCGCTTTCAGCACGATTTCCATGGTTTTGGTGCAAGACGATGATGACGATGACGAGCATGTTATCTACTATCTCTCTCGCAACCTTCTCGATACTAAAACACGATATGCACATGTCGAGAAGTTGGCGTTGGCTGCTGTTCAAGTAGTTCAACATTTTCGTCATTATATTTTGTTGCGTACGGTGACTGTGATTTTTGACTGCAACCCTATGACCTATATATTGTCTTGAAAATTGCTAGGGGGGCAAGTACTCAATGGATCATTATCCTCCAAGAGTTTGATTTGGAATTTTCTATTGCCAAGTCAAAGAAATCATTAGTCTTTGCCGATCTTATATTCTCCCTCCCCTCTGACTCCACTCTGTCTAGTTCTGAGGAATGCATTCCGGACAATTCACATTTTCTGATTAGCACCCTCGATCCTTGGTACGGTGATATCATCGTATATCTTCAGACTTCTACCTTTAGATATGAGTTGTCGAAGGATTCTCATCGATGCGTCCGTCATCAATCACAACCTTATCGTATAGTCAGAGATACAGTCTACTGCATTGGAGTAGATTTCATTCTATGCCAGTGTTTGACTCTCGAGGAGGTTGAGAAAGTTTTGAGTGACTGTCACAGTGGCGGTCACATGTCTGGCTATGCTACTGCACAGAAAATTCTTCGTGCCGGGTATTCTGGCCCACAATATTCAAGGACTGCATTTTTGTTGTTCGTAAATGTCATGATTGCCAGATCTATCAGTGCAAGATGCGCGCCACCTTCACATCTCCACCTTGTCATTACCATTGGTCCCTTTGCAAAGTGGGGCATCGATTTTATGACGTGTAACCCTCACTCGGCCGGGGGGCATGCTTATATTATCGTAGCCATTGACTACTTCACCAAATGAGCTGAAGCAATGCCTACACTTACGGCTGACAGTAAGACAACAACTCAGTTCATATTCAATCACATCATTTCTAGGTTTGGTGTCCCTCAAGCCATTGTTACCGATCATGGTTCCCATTTTCGGCATTAGATGGTGGCAGAGTTGACTTCCAAGTTGGGTTTGCATCACGACAACTCAACGTCGTACTATCCTCATGCCAATGGCTAGGTTGAAGCTGTGAATAAAGTTCTTGTCACCATGCTTCAACGTATGATTGGGATGCACAAATTAAATTGGCATCTCATGTTATTTTTGGCTCTTTGGGCATATCGAACCTCATTTAAGGATGCGACCGGATTCACTCCATTTTAGCTTGTTTACAGTTTAGAAGCTACCCTTCCGATTGAGTGTGAAATACCTTCACTCAAGTTGGCTGTTGAATTGCTGCCAAAAAATTCACCTGAAGAAGAGTGTCTTCTCTACTTAGAGAGGCTAGATGAAACTCGCTGCTTTTCTTCTTTAGTCATTGAAGCACAGAAGAAGCGGGTCAAAGCTCATTTTGACTAGTCGGTTTCCCCTCGCTCCTTTGTAGAAGGAGACCTCGTCCTCTTGTACGACCAAGCTCATGATAAGCTGGGGGCAGGAAAATTTCAACCCATGTGGCATGGGCCCTACATTGTTAAGCGTGTTTTACATAATGGGGCCTATGAGCTCATTGATTACGAAGGTCATCCTCTGGATCAGCCTAGAAATGGTTTGTATCTTAAAAAATATTATGCATGAGTCATTCGTGCATGTTTTGTGTACATAGGTGTTCTTTTCATTTTTGTACATTTTTGGCTTGGTGTGCTTTGCGAGCGTTTTCCTGCTTATTGGGTTTTTTATTATTATGCAGATGTCTATTACCCCTTATGTCGGTTTTGCGGATGGTGCTTCCTGCAGTACCTGGAACCTGTCTTCGGCAGCCCGGGTGATTTATGATCCTGTTGGTGAATTGATAGATCTTCAAGGTATCTATCTAGGACGAACTACAAACAATGTCGCTAAGTATAGTGCTATCATTGAACTATTAACTGAGGCAATTTCTCTCGGCATTCGTGCATTGGTTTTAAATCTAGACTCACAGCTTGTCGTTCCTCAACTTAATGGACATTATTCAGTTAGAAACCCTCACATTTTAAGGTTGTATTTATGTGTTCGTTTGCTGGAAAGACATTTTGATTACATTACATATCAACATATTCCTAGGCGAATGAATGCATTGACTGATACAGTGGCTAACATTGTATTAAATAGACATTTACACAATTTGTAAAATCATCATCACATGAAAAAGATCCATAATAGGAAAATAGATGTATATATATATATATATCGAATGTTTGCATCAGTGTGCATCATAAGTTCAAAAAATATGTGTGTTTCTATTACATCCTGAGACACCATGTCTCTCAAAAAATGTGGAAATAAAACCTAAGTGTCTACTCGGCGTGACGCTCATGATAGCATGTCATCGATTGTACAAGCTGCCTTAGCAAGCAGTGAACTCGGTTTGACACCCCTACAGTGTGTCTCTGGTATGCACGAGGAACATCGTCGAATCGTGCATAGTCCGAGATCCCATAGGAGATTCCCTTTAGGTTGCACATGATTTCCTCCTCCTCGCCTCCCTCACCATGAGGGGCAATATCAAAGTCGTGAGGGACTCGCCTCGCTATCGGAGACATACCTACAAGTCTCTCTGGGCCAATATCTGTAAACACATGGATTTAATGTCAGAACATGCATAACAAAAAAAAATCATAATACTCATAAAAATAAAAATGTGTCTTACCAAGTACTTCATTCCAATCCTCTCCTTCTGGGAGTGGGAGGTCTGGATTTCTAGTGAAATCTGTCAGAGTAGGGCCAATCCTCCACGACAATCAGCTGTCGGCAGAGCCAAAAAAAAACTACAGTCTCCAGGACATCTGTTGAATGCCCCTTGACCTTGTCATCAAAGCTGCCCAACGGGCCATCCATGGTTCTTGTGCTGGTGGTGTCAGAACTATCACTTCCTGTCACTGAAAGATTGGTAGTCGTTCCAGGATGAACGATACCAGGATAGACCCATAGCCAAAATGATTCAGTTTTCTTTTCTTGCACTTTGTCAATTGACGTTTCATGTTGATGGTCACTGCCTCTACCTAGTTGTAGAGGGTCGGTGTCAAGCAATCTACAACAAGAAGTAGCTGTGTCTTTTTGGCCTCATGTGGTGCCTGCAATCCCGCAGCTCGTGTGATGGTGTGTAGCACTACCTTCAGTGCCAAGTCTGGGATAGTCTGGATATCCACCTTCCCACTTCCTAATCCTTTCCGTGCCCCTCAAAATACTCTGTCGATTACCATGCTCATGTTCTCCATGGTGGGTTGGGTGCCAGTCAGGACTGGTGCTGAACCCCTCCGCGACAGCCCTATTATGAAGTAAATGTATGAAACTTTGATCTCGAGTTCCTGATCACGAAGAATGAATTTTTCTTGGTCCTCATCCCAGATACTGATTAAGTATTGCAACAGCTCCGGTTGAGCTCTGAGGTTCGGTGTCATGAAGAATTTTTTCAATCCGTAGTCTCTGAGAGCTTCCACGCATCTTTCATTTTCCATGGCAAGCTCGTCTTCTTCACTGTGTTCTCATTCCTTCCACTCGATCACCATTTTTCCGCTTTATACCTACAAGAATGTTCATATGAACATCATTAGCCAAATTAAAAGCTTTGAATTTGTGAAAATTGGGCCTGCTTACTTGCATTGTGAGCTTAAAATGGTTTGCGCGGTTGGCACGCCCCAATTCATAAATCTAGGTGATTGGCGCGAGTTTGTGCCTGATATTTGCGCCAACCAACATTCCCTATTTTTTACAATTTCCCACATAGAATTCAAAATTTGGGGTTGCAGGTAATGAAAGAGGAATCAAAATGCATTGAAGGATGTTGGCTCTTACCTGGAATTTCCAGATTCGAGATTGGTCTGCCGGATTGCCCGCTATCGCTGCCGCAAAATGACAGTCTAAAGAGGGTAACTATTGCTCCATAAGAGGTAAAAAGTAGAAAGTAATTTTTTTTACCATTTTTGTCATTTTATAAAATTTCGAAACCCTAATTAGGTTTTAAGACGTGTTTTTCGATTATTACATTATGTTATTTCGAGAAATGGGTTTTACGTTTGTCTCTTGTGCAACGACAGGTTTTTAATTAGATAACGATGAAGTAACGAGTTGTATTTTATACTTTTTCGGACTCAGTAAAAACATGAAAAGTCACTGATGGAGTCATCTTTCAGCTCTTTTCTGAATCTCGAAAACTGAAAAGATTGTCGAGACTCTTGCCGTTTTGAACTCGTTAAATGGCTACGAAACGATATCTACCTAGTATACATTTACCCTTTTTTCGGGTTGGGATAGATTATTTACAAAAAGGGAATACCTTAGACTATCGCGACTAAGAGGTTCTCTCAGACATCATTTTCTACCTTTTCGGATCTGAGGGAATATTTATGAAAAGGGACCCGCTGGAGTTTTTTTTTCCGTCTCTTTTCAAACTCTCTAAACATGAAAATATGTCAAGTTCTTCCTTTGTTAGACTCGTTAAATTCTGATGACATCGGAAATCATCACCATGACATACTCGAGTTCCTCCTTCCTAGGGCTCGTAAAATGTACTAGGATAGATTTTTCCGAAGGACAAACTTACAATACAAGCATATGCTATCCCTTTCAAGCTTGTTTTTAAAAAATAATTGGGGTACTTGCCATAAATGGTGGGGGGCAATGGAACCAGTTTTTAGTCGTGTCGGTAGTATGTCGCTCTTGAACATGACACTCATCTGCATTCGTGTTGGGTTAGGGACATCTCATTTCATCATTTTTGCCTCCATGGGTTTGGGTAATCTATTTTGACCTCTCATCTGCTCTTTGCCACATCATCATGACCTCAAATCCCTTGATGTCAGATACTACCAAGTCCAAAGTCGTGTCGTTGATATGTTCGTGAGAAGTTTGCCTCTGCAGTTTTCAACCTCCCTCTGATCCTATGTTTGGTCTTGATTCACTATTTTCATGTTCCTCTGTCTCGTGTCGATGATGTGGGAAACCTTATTGCCCTTCTTCGACCGGGTCACTTCCTGTTGACTTCATCTCATTATCCAGGAAGTTGATCTAGAGACTCCTTACTGGTACCTTGTAGCTTGCATGCCTTAATGGCAAGTTCTTCACATTTGACGATAGGTCCACATCATTGGCCTTCGATTGAGTCATTCTACGGGTGTTCGATGCCAGATCACTGTTCACATTATGTAGATTGTACCTATTGTACCTTGAGAGCCATTTTCATTATTGGTGGTTCCTCTCGTGCCTGTTAACAACTTTAGTCATTGGCTGGTAATCAGGTGACTTTCTTGCATGTTTGACTTCAGCTCACATATTCACATGCTTGAATTTGTACTTGTTCAGGTCGAGATGGAGCACAAGACCCTGGGTTTTTTCTGATAAAATCTAGGCTACAGGATATTATGGTTTATCATGACTTATTTCATGACTCTTTTGATTGGATGGCTGCAACCATACCTGAGTCTATTTATTGATCCTTATTTCTAGATGGTTGCGTCCATATCTAGGATCTTAGTTTGTATATACTCTATTATGGATGGTTGCACCCATGCCACATGTTCATGTATCAAAGATATCAGTTGTATTTGTAATTGCAGGTCTTCCGACAGTGGTGTTTGGTTCGAACGCGTTCTTGTAAAGAATTTCTCCCCTCCCTCTCTCTCGGACCTCATGCTTTAGGGGGAATCTGTTACACAGAATTTTGTCACCGTCCTTGCAATCCCCATCCCTCACATTGGAGGACCAATTCTATGACTAATACAAAGTGTCATGCCTTGAAAAGACCATCATTGCATCCCTTGCCATGAGGACAACATTCCTTCTGTTAACATTTTCCTTAGAAGACCATCAGAAACACATGTTTTTGCATTGGTGCTGGTAGCCCGTTATGTCCTCGCGCCAATGAGGAAGATTAACACTAGGCCCCACACCCATTGGTGCTCTATCCCAATGCATTACCCACACCAAGCTATTTTTGGAATGTTTTTTAAATATAGAGGTGAAGTTTCTATCCTAACAACTTCGTGGGTGAGTCAGCCTAAGTGGTTCGACTGAATAACTACGACCACCCTCCTTTGGTCTCTTGTTTCCACCTTTTGGGGAAACCTCCCAAAGGATAAGGCCTCCCTTCTGCTATTTTAGGGATTCCAACCTCCTCCTTTCCCTCTATAAATAAAGCTATCTCCCATTGATGCACTAGATGAACATATCATAGCTGAAAGGCTGAAGAGAATTGTTGAACATCTTGTTGAGGAGATAGATCAGAAAGAGACCTTTGTCGAGAGAGAGCTTAGGCTTGTGTCCTCACCTCGTCCTAATTCCCGACGATCCTTCGAGATGCGCTTCGACTGAACCCTGCTGAAGGAGGCTGCGACGTCAAGGCTCCGGTTGTAATCTCTTTCTTCTATTTATATATACATGACTATTGTCTGGTTCCCATCTTGTGTTAATATGGTTTATTTTATGCAATGTGTTTAGTCCTCCTTGACTGACTAGTTAGCTAAGAATGAGTTATTGTCTTGTATATTGCTCTTGTCTTTGATATTTTCACAGGAATACAAGTGCCATTGCTAAAATATCGTGACCTGGAGGGACAAAGATCAAGAGATCGTCACTACTACAACTTACGACAATTGCATTGGACTCCAGGTAGGTCAATCTACCCCAACCTATATCATTCATTATCTAGAAACCTACACCTTAGCTTGTTCCCTTGTTGCTAGACCCACTCTAGGGCTAGAGGGATCGCCTCTGTCCACAGAGGGGATTTAACTTTCCAACAAAGGCAGTCAAAGAAGTAGTGACAACGTCTTGGAGGAATTCATTGGTTTATGGTATAAGTCTTGGTTATGGTACTTGTATTTTGAAGATTTATAAGAAGAATTTCTCGTGGTTTTTCCTCTTCAAGAGGGAGAGGTTTTGTCGTGGCTTGAAGAGCCTAACTTTGTGTCTTTTGTATTTTGGTAATTGACTTGATGAAAGACTAACTAAGCTAAAGAAGAGAAGACATAAGAAACTCAAGTAAGGTCTCAAGTAATTATCAAGAAGAGGATTTGAATTAGTCACCGACCCTCTAAATTCTCAACATGGTATCAAAGCTAAGGTGTTGAACACAAGGGATACTTGATAAAAAGACACTCTAGGAAGAAAAGATCAAAGTTTGCGTTGAAAAGTCAAATCAGTTTACCAAGAAGACCCTCAAGCTATCTCATTCAAAGGATCAACTCACTCAAGAAAATAATCTTTGCCATCAAATATTTACATTCAAGACATTGTTGGAAGAAACTTCATCTTTTGAAGACATCCTTCATCATCAAGGAAGTTGCAAGTTACTCTACTCAAGAATTGGGAGAAGTAATGTCTAACACTGAGATGACTACAGTGGTGTTGAATGCTCTACCAGAAGAATGGGGAAGCTTCAATTCAAGTTTATACGGGAAAAAATAAGCAACACCATTCGATGATTTATGGTATCTATGTAAAATAGAGGAAACAAGATTGAAAGCCAAAGCTGATACATGATCAAGTGAAGGGAATCAAGTCTTTGCAGCCATATCCAGGAAGAAAGGATTATTCAGAAAATAAAATAAGAAATATGGACAAATTACAATGCTTTTGATGTAATGAACTTAGGCATTATAAAAGAGATTGTCCTATATCTGAAAAGGACAAGAGGAGAAATGAATAAGCCCATATCTCAGATATGAGGGAAGAACTTGATGCAAAGAAATCCAAGAAAGAAGAAGTGATAGATCTCTATTATGAATTAGATCATCTTCCTCTTTAAGTGATTTTTGTTGATTGTAAAATAGTATGGTAGGAAGAAATGTATATTGATAGCATCATGATAGAAGCATGGTAGAAGCTCTTGGTGAAACAGCTCCGGGAAAACCTCACTGATAACAATTCTGATGGAAGGCATTCATCAAGATCAAGGGTCATCATGGAAACAAGTGGTGACAGTTTCTAATGGAATTCTTTATGAATTCACTGGTTAGAAAGAAAGCAAAAATGTTTCATCAAAGAATTCTATGCTAAATAATTTTTGGATTAGGATGTGATGACATATTGATGAAGCAGGTCAAGGGAATGAAGTTCTTTATTCTAGTAAAATTGCTACAAGATGAATCAATGGAAAAAGGTATGAGGTATATACATTTATATTCTGACACTGGATGACATGAATTCATGTCATATGGTTGTAGGTAATGGACTTATATATTTAGAAGTATGATCTATGGAGGAGGATCTCTCACGGTGCACTGAAAGATAAAATCAACATAATATATCCTCATATGGAATATGAGGTGTTTTTATATGAACAAGGAACTGGAAATTGGAAGTTCCTGGGAATAAAGATGTGCAGAAAGGAAAATATCATGAAGCACAACCATGTCAAGAGGAAGTTATCATCCAAAAGCCAAGAAGATGTGACTAGAATATCTCCTGGGAGGATATGTAGACTCTGATAGAAGTCTGGTAAAGAAGAAGACCCTTGACAAGACATATCTTTAGTAGATGTGTCAATATGAATAAAAGATGTCGATGCCTACAGGAAGATGTCATGGTGAAATAACATCACTGAGGTAAATTTTGTTTTTAAAAGTTCATACGTATATGTTTATCTGGATAAATTTGTGCAAGGCTGCTAATCATGTGAGAGGATGTAAGAACCTTGGAGATGATTCGAAAGAAAACATCATGGCATAAAAGGTGGACCAGATAAGAAATATTGATGAATCACTTTCTAGTAGATGACATGAATCATGAATGAAAGTGATGGATGATATGTGCCTTATGGAGCTAAAGTTGAAGATTCCTCAATATCGAAATCCATGACATCGAGGGGAGGAATTCTTCATGATCAACTGGGTATCTCACCATTGCTGCTATAGGTCCCTGATTGAGAGGGAGCCTGGTGATAAGTTTCTTACTTGGAAGAAAACTAGGTAATTCCTAAGAATAAGCTTAGGTACATTCCTTATATAGGAATGAGTAAATTCCCTTGTGGAATAGGTCCTCCCTGGCTAAGAGGGAGAGATAGACACATCATTCTGGTATTCTCTTAGGAAGAAAGAGTGGAGGATTGGGTAATCATTTTTCATTCAATACTCTTTGAGAATGTGATAGGGAATTCAAGATAAGAGTAGTCGAGAACTGATATTCTTTGAGCGCTACCTGTCCAAGACAAGAATAGTCCAATAAGGTCATACTTTAGGAAAATTCAGGTGGAGTTTGTACCTTGGAGAGACAATTACTATGGTGTCTATAAGTCATGTGTCTTGCCAACATTGTAGCCCATTGTCTCGTTGAGAGATGGGGTTGTCAGTCAAGGCCTTGCACTAGGAAAATGATGGTTAATATGATGTTATACAGATGCGATTACCAATTTGATTTTTTTTATGATATTCTTTAGTTTTAAAGTGACCGTGTACATGTATGAATACCTCCCTAGTGAGAGGGAGTGTTGAAAATTGTAACAAGGATCAGTATTCATATTAACTATGTAATTATGTATTTATGTAAAGAAGAAGTCAAAGATAATAAAATGTATTTTTTTTTACTTGCTTCATGGGTTTCATGAGAAAGATTTTAGTATAGGTCTATAGACTTCTTCTTGATGTCTATTAGGGTTGTCTTCTGGTCATAAATATAATCAAGTGTCATGTATATGAAGTAGCTAGAGAATGCTCCAAGACCTTGTCATAAATAGTGAAAGAATGGCTTAAGGCACACCTCATCAAATGATGGAAAATATACTCTCTCATGTCGGCCTATATACACAGTGATCTTGCCGTCCTCCGATTAGCCTGTAAGGGTCGGCCTAAAAACAATGACATGATGCATATATATACAGTCATCTTTTTGGTCATTTGCACCAAGGAATAGCGGATTTGAGGACAGGAAACAATGCAGATACATATGTGATTTCAGCAAGTATATAAATTTAGACAAGTATAGGGTTTAGTGCAGATATATCTGAGATAGATATATCATGATAAATTCTAGTTATAAATGTGAATTGAAGATAGTGTTCTAAGTATGGTGCATATCTATTTTGAAGCATTCTGAAGCAGAGGATGTAGATTAGAATGAAGGAGTTGCGGTCAAATAAAGTATGGTAAAACCTGTAATGAATACACTTGTATGCACCTAAGGTCTGTGTTCTATACAAATGCCATGTTATGCAAATAATTAAGGTTGATAATCATGATGCGATGTAAATTTTAAGGGTTATTACAGTATGGGAAAAATGAGGAAGGTAAATCTATGATTTACCTTCCTACTTAGAGTTCATAAATGAAATGTTATACAAAGTTTCAAGTGTATGAAAAATGAAGGATAAGATCTCAAATGATCGTGCATCTAATATTTGAATCAGAAAGAATAAGTGTTTGAAGATAAACTCAGAGACTGAGCTCTCTAGAGTTGGTGCAGGACAGTGCAGGTTGGTGCAGAAAAGAAGGATCAATGTTGAAGGTAGTCAAGAAGTAGTGACAATGTCTTGGAGGCATTCATAGGCAATGGTATAAGTCATGGTCATGGTTTTTGTCATTTGAAGATCTATAAAAATAATTTCTCGTGGGTTTTCCTCTCCAAGAGGGAGAGGTTTTTCCCTGGCTTGAAGAGCCTAACTTTTTGTCATTTGTATTTTGGTAATTGACTTGATGAAATAATAACTAAGCTAAATAAGAGAAGAAATAAGTAACTGAAGTAAGTTCTCAAGTAATTATCAAGAATAGAATTTGAATTAATCAACGACCCTCTAAATTCTCAATGGGATCTTGGTTGATCCACATGCACCCCCCACTCATCAATAATGTATCCCAGATACTGAACCTGGGTCATGCCAAAAGTGCACTTCTCCAAATTGGCACACAACTTGTGTTGTTGCAGTGTTTGGAGGACATGTCGGATATGGTGGAGGTGCTCTTCCCAAGTCTAGCTGAATATCAGGATGTCATCCAAGTATACTACTACAAATGAGTTGGTGAATGGCCGTAAGATGCCATCCATCAACCTCACGAAGATTGTGGGAGCATTCGTCAACCCGAAAGGCATGACCAACCATTCAAATAGGCCCTCCTTGGCTTTGAAGGCAATCTTCCACACATCAGAGGGTTCAATTGGTACCTGGTGATACCCGAACTTCAAGTCTATATTCCTAAAATATTTTTCCCCCTTGAGTTGGTCAAGAAGGTCATCAATCCATGGGATCGGGTACCTATTCCAGATAGTTTTCTTGTTCATTCCCCGGTAGTCAATGTAGAGTCTCCAAGTCCTATCTTTATTTTGCACCAACACGATCGGACTCCCACAGGGTGATGAACTTGGTCGGATGTGACTTTTTTGCAGTAGCTCCTAAACATGCCTCTTGATTTCATCATTCTCCAAAACATAGTGTCGATAGATTGGTCTATTGGGAAGCAACGCACCTGCGGTCAGATATATGGGGTGCTTGACCTAACAGTGTAGAACCAAACCTGCGAGTGAGGTGAAGATGTCCCCGTGCTCCTCCACAACCTTGTCCATTTTTTGTTGTCGTGCAGAGGAGCCTTGTCTGGAGGTCGTGGACACAATCTTCTTCTTTCTCTGAAGGCATATCATCAGGAAAATAAATATTCCGATTTTTAAATGAGCTTACTGCATTGTTTTGCAATAATCAAAGAGATGGTGCCATGCAGTGCTACCTATGGTATCCTGTACAACTCATTTCCCAAAGTAACAATAATAGTGAGAGATCGGGGCTCATACACAGGATGTCGCTTCCATAAGTATGGTTGGCCTAATAATATATCATAAACATCAAGAGGGGAAATTTCACATATTACCTCTTCCGTGAAGGGCTTGATGTTGTAGGCAAGGCGACATTGCTGACTGACGCGGAGATCCCGTCGTTGGTGAAGCCACCCGATGGTGTACGGTTGTGGGTGTGTTATGGTCGGCAAGCCCAACCGCTTCATGACCTCTACTTAAATGAGGTACTTTTGGCTCCCGTTGTCGAAAATGGGATACAACGGGGAACCCTTTACCCACATCTGGGAATGGAAGAGGCACTCCTCCTCCTCTGGATCTTCCAGTTCCTCCTTCTGCATCTTCATAGTGGCAATGGTGGCATTGGGCTCCGCATCAATAATTTTATTCCCTTTGTCACTCCCCTTGTCAGGTTCTGATTCAAAGTCAGAGCATGCATCTGATTTAGAAACCTTTAGCTCAGCCACCAGTGACTTCTTGGACCGACACTCACTTGTGTTGTGATTGGATCTCTTATGGAACTCACACCACTTTCCCATGTCCTTCTTTAGCTTCATGGTGTTTTTCTTTGCTTGTGGCTTTGGTGGGTTATCCTGGTCCGCCACGCCTTGGCTTTGTCCTTTTTTTTGCAGTTTGGTGGCACCATTCCCTTGCTTCTGATTCACGGATCCAAAGTATCACTTCTTTTGTTTGAACTTCTACTCAATCTTGGAAACATAACGGTATGCTGCACCAAGAAAGGAGATGTTGAGGAACTCCATTTCCTCCTGAATGTATATGTGCAGACATCTGCGGTACTTCAATTCCAAATTTTTCTTCGAATCTTTGTGCATAGGGTATGGAACATATACCTCAGCTCATGCACATATTGATCCCTTTGATGATGCAGCGTAGTCCATTATATGCACTTGTCCTCCGAGTGGGTGCAGCCAAAAATAGAGACGGTTCCCTCTCGTCCTTTTGCTAACAGTGGGTTCCCACCAGTCCTTGACATGGGTGATGGCTTTGAGAAGTGAAAAAGTAATATTTTCCCAGTTGGAAAAGTCATGAACCAAATAATACCCTTATAATAGATTCAACCATCTATCTACGATTTCTACATCTATTTTTCCCTCAAATATGGGAATGTCAAATTTTACTTGTACCTTAAAAATATTTGTGCCTCCAGAGTGGCTGCTGGATGCAGATGTGCCATCGGTGTGTAGTCGTTGAAGAATTTGGGCAAAGTTATCCATCATCATGTTATTTTGCTTCTCTAGGGCCTCCTCGAGAAATATTTTGATAGGATCCCCTGCTCCCTCATCTTTCTTTTTGTCCCCCATGGGCGGATGTCAGGGTTTGCGAGGCTAATCTTGCAAAGGTTCAAATAGATTGAGCCCTAACTCCTTATACCCCGACCTCGTTGGGGACATGCAAATAAGGATAGAGAAAGAGAAGATTGCTCTGATACCACTAATCTGGAATTATGCAGGAACATAATAAAATACATAAATACACATAAACACAGAGATGTAGCAGAAATAAGACTTCATTTCATTAATATCTCATAATTGAAATATGCTTACAGACAAAATGAAAATAAACTAGCTAGGGTGTTGGTAGCTTATCTTTGAGAAATTACGTGGTGGATACATGCCTATGAAATGTGTTACAATGAGGTTCAAAGGCCTATTTATTATTGAGAAATAATGGAAAACCCTAAACATCCAAAAACCTGACCCTGGGAGATGAAAAACCAGACTATGCGCCCTATCGGGTTAAATTGGTACATCAATTTCCCAGGGTCGTAACTTTGGAATACTATTTTTTTTGACACACATGATACATCGTTATAAATATCTATCCGACTACAACTGCTGACGGTGTATATTGAGTATTTGACTCATACTTTCCTGACCTTTCATGCCAAAAAAATGTCGTTTAGGGCCTAAAAATGGCTATGGAATTTCAGGACCTGAAAAACTGCCAAAATAGTAAAGTGTGCTACAATTAAGGAAACTAAAAAAGCTAAAAGAAACAATGGCGGGGCTCCAAGTGGAATATGCGGGTGGTCACCATTATCCACCTAGATCATTCCTCCCCTCTTAGGAAGCAATGGTCCCCATTACATTGAGTTCCTCCATAAGATGAGGAAACTTTTGTTGAACTTGGTCCCTAGTTATCCACTTTCCTTGGTGAAGGAGTTAGCCTTCTTTGACAACTCAATATAGCTGGATCCTTTGCTAGCGGGTTGTTCTTGATCTGTGTTTACATAATCCGATCAGTTGTGGATTTTTCCATGCAGTATGGGTTTACTCTATTGGTGTGAGTTGTTCTGCCATGTCGGATGTGTCCAGTAGAGGTGGAAAGTAGGGCCGAAGGCGGTCCACATTGAACACTGGGTGAAGAACAAGGAATGGTGGAATACTGAGCTGGAATGCATTTTCCCCTACAACCTTGGTGATGGTGTATGGCCCATATCGGAGTGGGAAAAGCTTGCGGTGGGGTCCAACGAGGCACTCCTTCTGCAAATGTAGCCACACTTTGTCGCTCACCTAGAAGTTGTGTGACACCCAATTTTGATCGTGTTGTTGCTTGTACTTAGTATTGGCTCTGTCCAATATGTCATGTACCTATTGGTGGATGTGTTGAATGCGCTCAATGAATTTTTTCGCCTTGTAAGCTTCAGACTGGACATGAGCCGAATCAACTTGAGTAGCTGCAAATGGCATGGCTACATCAATTGGAAATAGTGGCAAGAATCCCAAACCCACCTGAAAGGGGTTGGGTTTGTTTGAGTTGTGTAGGGTCCGGTTATAGTTTTTTTGTACATAGGGGAGGCTCTCATCCTATGTGCATGGATGATTTGAGTTATACATGCGCAGAATGTCTACGATCATCTTGTTGACAACCTCTGTATAGACATTAGTTTGGGGATGGAAAGTTGTGGACTTGGTGAGCTTGGTGTCCAGAATTGACCAGAGGCTGGACCAAAATGTACTAAGGAACATGTTGTCTTGATCTGAGATGATAGAATATGGGATCCCAAAGAGTACCCACACTCATTCAAAGAAGAGTTTAGCAGTGGCTTATATTGTGATATTCTTCTTGTAGGTTGCCATAATGGCCATCTTCGAGAATCTGTTAACGACCAAGAAAACATAGTCGTTGCCATGCTTAGCAGAAGGAAGGTTGAACATGTAATCCATGGAGATGGATTCCCAAGGTTGACTAGAGGTAGGAAGCAGAGTAAAGAGGCATTTCTTCTTGATGGCTGGTTTGGAAATGGCGCAGGCAGTGCAGGATCCGATGTACTTCTTGACATCCTGTCGAAGGTTTGGCCAATAGAAATACTTCATTGTTTTCTTGAACTAGAAATTACCAGCGACCTGACTATAGTGTGATTCCAAAATAATCTTGGCACTCTCTCTTGAAGGAACACAAAGTTGTCCCAGGTGACATAGCAGTGCATCCTGGAGGTGAAAATTTGGAACTTGGTTATCCGCCAAGAGCGTCTTTTATGTGTGGCCTAATTCTAGATTGTTGGTATAGAGAAGTGGCCAATCAGAAGTCTCGTGCCCACAAGAGTTTAGGATGGTGGTTAGCGCCACGATCGGTGCTCGTCTGAGGTAGTCTGCAACATTATTGGTGTTTCCCTTCTTATACTTGATGTTCAAATGAAACTGATGTAGATATGTGGACCACTTTCGATGGCGATCGTTCTTCAACTTCCCTTGTGTGTTTATGAACTTCATGGGTCGGTGGTTTGTATGGATAACTGTTTTCTTCCCTAAAATGTAATTCTTCCATTATCGGAAATCCTGCACAATGGAATACATATCTTTTTCATAAGTGGGATCATTTTGAATAATGTCAAAAAGTGTCTCACTGTGGTATGCCACTGGATGCCCCTGTTGAGTAAGAACTTCCCCAATAGCATAGTTAGAGGCATCTGTCTCGATCTTAAGTGGTTATTGCAAGTCTGGTAAAGTGAGAACTGAGGCAGAGTAGAGGTGATGTTTCAACTCTATGAACGCCTTCTGTTGAGATTTAGACCAAAAGAATTTTGATTTTTCTCCTCCCTTGGTTACTTGACTCAAGGGCCAAGTGATATGAGAGAATCCCAACACGAACCTGTAGTAGAAATTAGCAAGACATAGAAAGGTACGGTGCTTTGTTAGAGTGGTTGAGGCTGGCCAATCCCGAATGACTTGGATCTTGGATGGATCCACATGTGCTCCCTTCTCATCAATAATGTATCCTAAATACTGAACCTGGGTCATGCCAAAAGTACACTTCTCCAATTTGGCACACAAATTGTGTTGCCGCAGTGTTTGGAGGACCTGTCGGATGTGGTGGAGGTGTTGTTCCCAAGTCTGGTTGAAGATCAGGATGTAATCCAAGTATACTACTACAAATGAGTTGGTGAATGGCCACAATATATCATCCATCAACCTCACGAAGGTTGCAGGAGCATTCTTCAACCCGAAAGGCATGACCATATATTCGAACATGCCCTCCTTGGCTTTGAACGCAGTTTTCCACACACCAGAGGGTTCGATTGGTACCTGGTGATACCCGAAATTCAAGTCAATCTTGCTGAAATATTTTTCCCCTTGAGTTGGTCCAAAAGGTCATCATTCCATGGGATCAGAGACCTATTCTGGACAATGATCTTGTTTAACACCCGATAGTCAATACAGAGTCTCCAAGTCCTATCCTTCTTCTGCACCAACACAATTGGGCTCCCATAGGGTGATGAACTCGACCGGATGTGACCTTTCTGTAGCAGCTCCTGAATCTGCCTCTTGATTTCATCATTCTCCAGAACATAATGTCCATAGATTAGTCCATTGGGAAGTGGCACACCTAGGGTCAGATCTATGGGTGCTTGACCTGACAGTGTATAGGCACCCCTACGGGTGAGGTGAAGATGTCCCTATACCCCTCCATTACCTTATCCATTTGTTGTTGTCGTGTAGAGGAGCCGTGTATGGAGGTCGTGGCTATAGTCTTCTTCAAGTTGCCCTGGGGGCAGATCATTAGGGGAATTTTGAGGTCTAAAATGGGCTCCTAAGAAAATAATAAAATAATAGTTAAACCAATAAAAAAATATTGATGAATTTTCAATTCACTTTTTGCACCACAATCCATGTAACCATAGTTAAATTCAATTCAAAAGTTGTACCAAAATATAATTAATAAAAAAATTGTATTGATGTGACTATAAATAAGAATGAAATTTTCAAGAGAACATCATTATCATTGAACAACTAATGCATTTGTCCTTTGTACTTAAATAAATTAAAATAAAATATAAATATAAATTCATAAATTCTTAATTATATAATATGTTATTAATTAAAATATATATTATTTAAATTATATAATAACATGTAATTAATATACTATATGTTATCACCAAATTGATCTTGATTGGATGCTCATCAATCAACTCAATGTAACTCTTTCAAATCACTTCTAATTGAAGATTAGCCTCTTCAGTTTGAGAGGGCTCTCTCAAAGGGGGTTTATGATTTTGAATAAAGGTAATACTAGATGGCTAACTCTATGAATTCTAAGTTGGTTTTTATATGATTTCAGGTTGAAAAATTAAGGCTTGCTACCATTGGGCTATGGAGTCAACATTAGTACTCTTAATGACAGTCTTTCTTTACATGGAAGCTGAGACAGATAGAGGTCTTTAATCAAGATAATTCACACACACAGTATAAGGAAAACATAGTTGTTTCACCCCTAAAGGAATTCGTAGTAGAATAGTATGAATTCTGAGTAATTAGAGATAAAATCCACAAGTGATTGGACATAAAGATACATAGTAACAACACATTAAACACCTCATGATAATCTCAGGTCTGGAAGTAGAATGTCACTGTATATTACTGATAATGGACAAAAGCATACAAGCAGCAATTTGGTGCAATATTCTCCAACCCTTTGCTCTTCGATGTTTAGTCTATTAAATAGACATTTTTTACAATGTAGATGATCTGCCCAACTGGCTAGATCTTCAAATTCTACTCTGACACCTATCATAAATGAAACTACTAACTTGAAACAGAAAAAATGACAACTATCCTTTAAAGAAAACAAACTCCTAATAGGACTCTATATCCTATTTATTACATTCGGTTCTCCTATCAGTGAAACAGTTACATAATGAATATCACATGCTCGAAGGACAAATCACCATCCTAGAGAAACGAATGTAACACATCCCTAGATATGTGGAACACAATCCTACTTTTTAGGAGTGGATAACCCTTCACTTTAATCATTGTTTTGCCTGATGAGCTATTTGTGTGACACTCCATTTAAGAAATGAGTCTCTGCTGATATGTCCCACTGACATGTTGGATAGCTCCAAATGGCTAATGTGTTGTTGGGATGCTCAAAACTCTTCAAAAATCTCCTCACTACGAAAAAGTGCATTTTAGGCAGTTTCGTAGCGTATGAAAACTTGATTCTCCACCCATTTCCTTGACACCTTTGTTGTTCAAACACCTTTAATATGCCAACAAACCTTGCAAACAATCAATATCCCTCCATAATACTTGACAAAATTGGATTCTAAGGCAAAAATTCACCTACAAATATTTTCGTAGCGTTTTTCTGGCCTCAAGCCTAAGGTACGCTACGAAACTGTCCAAAAAACCAAAAATTGTTCTCCAGCTACAAAATTTGGGTTCTCTGCATGTTATGAACCTCATCAAACATATTCCATCTCAATTTTTTATTCTTTTGGTATTTCTTCTTCATTCAAAATCAGTTGGCTGATGGGCTCTTTTACCACTGTCATCTTTAGCCCTTTCTTTTCTAACTCCATTTGAATCAAATCCAATTTCTCCTGAAGATCTTCCACTTGATATTTTAATGATTTGTTTTTGGATTGTAAGTGCAAGTTTATCCTTTTAATGT
This sequence comes from Pinus albicaulis, assembly GCA_034641835.2. Lineage (NCBI taxonomy): Eukaryota > Viridiplantae > Streptophyta > Pinopsida > Pinales > Pinaceae > Pinus > Pinus albicaulis. The sequence continues at coordinate 1,556,848,338 of CM076575.1, forward strand.
GTTTGACCTCTCCTCTTAGTGGTTGACTCCATTTCATCAACTTTTCTATGTTGTCCAAAGTTTTTGAAACACTTGTGACTTGTTCTTCCCATATTTTCCTCATTTGTTCAAATTGAACCTTCTCATCTCTGTGTTTCTTTGCCTCTAGATTTAAAACTGATATTTCTTTAATTGCTTCCTTCAACTACTCTTTGAGGGTTTCTATTTCTGTTTTTTCAATCGTTTTCTCTTTGCCCTTTCTTTGCTTGATAACCAGTTCCTCCTTTGCTGATGGAGACAAATCTATGATGCTTATTGGCTAGACAACTTCATTGATTTTCTCAGTCGCTTTGCTTTCCATGACCTTCCTTGAATGTCTGGTCATTGGCTTCCTTGGTTGAAATATGAAACCAGCATCATCACCTGCAAAATTTATTTATTTAGCAGTCTTACCTTTCTTCAACTTTCTTCCTCCATCTTTAATGTCTTCAGCTTGCACAATAGGCGACTCTTCAATTTCAATTGCATGAAGGGTATCCTCCAAATTTCCTTTGGCCAATGTATAGCTTCTGGTGACTCTCTTGCTGCCTTGTTTGCTGACTGTATGATTATGTTTTGTAGGTGCTGCTTGAGGTGTGTCAGTCTCTTGCAAAGTTTTTTCTTCCATGTTCACTAGTTCTGCAGAAGATGATCTATTTCTTCTTCAACTTCTTCTGCCACAGCTAGTGATGAAGTGGTTCTAGGTTTGGAGGCTTTCTTTGGAGTGACCACATCAATTTCATAGCCACCCATGAACAAGAATGAAATCCAATCTCTGTCTAACCTTCTCAATTCTTCCAACACTAAGAGCTCAATTAAACCATGATGAAAAAGAGATGTCTCATTGCCCTCGGTCTTAATTTTAACGTTATTTGACATTTTCCCTAGACTTATTTATAAATAGAAGGGAAAATCAAGTGACCTATTACCTACAAAATGTAGAAGAAGTCTAAGATGATAGGAATAGACCATGTGAAACCTTCCTTCACAGGTAAAATAATTTTGAATGACCATCAACATCTTTTCATAAGTCTCCTTCATGAAACTCCTAGGGATAACACTTTTCAAATCAGCTTCACTGTGTTCTTGCTTTATAAACTATTTGCAATCGTGCATTGTGAATTTGATACCTTTAAACCACTGTTCACCACCTCTGGGGATTCCTATATATGAGGATATGTTCTCTGGTGTCACTGTAAGGTTCAGAATTCCAACCTTTGATGTTGTTCCTGTGAAGCTAGTGGCAAAATCCTTTAAAAACTGTAAATGAAATCCTTGCAACCTCTGACAGAACTACAAGTAGCCAGTCCTTCTGAAAACCTCCATGGCAGTAGGGTCTTCATTGAGTAATTTCATGTCCATGGGCTCATACCTATGAAAATGGCCACCCTTATTTGTTTTTCTTCTTGTAGCCATGGATGCTTTATAGTCTTCACTACCTTGCTTGTTGATGACACCTACAAAGTTCAAATTTGCCAGCAACCTGCTTGGCTCGATGAAGCAGCTCTCCAGGGATCAACTCACGTGCAAGGATAAAGCATAATATGACAAAATTCTAATTGAGGTAAGGTTTTATGGTTTAATTGATAGCTCAAGCTTCAATCATGACACATACAAGCCAAAAAAAAGTAATGATGACATCAAACATGACTATGTACATTTGAATTTACCATAACAACCTTGAATGACCTCTACCCTTACTGCTCTAATCAAAAAATGAAACCTCATACAACTCTGACAAGCCAGGTTAAAAAACGGATTTTCGTAGTGAAATTAGTTAATTCTCTGACAGATTCGGTGTGAAACTATTGGGCAGTTTCGTAGCGAAATCTGTTGTTTTCCTGTGTAAAATGCTATGAAAATCTGAAAAAACTGACATATGTGCCTTTTTTATTTTGAATGCATGGGGAATGACAACTGACACAATATGTGATTGATTTGACAGTAATGGCATAAATGAAGGTGATCCTAAAACTTAGGATAGGCTCAAAAAATGCAAAAAGTTTCCTATACCACATTAAAATGGCTTAGGAGACCTTATCCATTTGGTGAGTGACCTGTATGACCTTATCAAGAAATGTTTCACAATTTAATGAGTGATAACACTATATAAAAATAATATAATATAATATAATATAATAAATGTAATATAATTTTTTATGTATGAATTTTATATTACATATTAAATTGATTTTATTTATAACCTAAGAAGAAATAATATATAATATAAAAAGAAATATAATATATATTCCATAACATTTAGATTATTTTTCATAATATTATATATAATAATATATAATATTAATATAATCATAATGTAACGAGTTGAGTTGTACTTAAAATTAAAGAAAAAAAGTATTGAAATAGATTTAATTTATATTTATAAGTATAATATAAGATTTATATGCATTGAAATTTAGATTTTTTTTCCTCAAACTATGTTGAACCTAATATAACTTTTTTTAACATACAAAACTAATATACCCTTTTTCACCATACAAAACTAATATGTTTTTTTTTCTTTAATTTTAATATTTTTGTATTGCTATTAATATTATAATAATATTATTTATAGATTTGATTTATCCTAAAATTAGAAGGTTACATTTTTATTTAATTTGAATTCATATGAATAATATATATGTATAGATATTAACTTATAATTAATTTTCAATTGTAATATTAAATAAAATTATATAAATATATAATTTAAAAATAAATACATGAAAATATACAAATATAATATTTATTGAAAAGTGTGTAAAGACATGAAGATTGTGTAGAGATATGCATTGTTTCTTTCAAAAAATATGAAATGACAATAATAATATTTTATTCAAAAGAGTGAAATGAAATTTATTATGAGTACTTTAATTTATGACTTTAAAAACACTTAGAGCACTACCATGGTAAACCATTAAATTTTATCCACCATTGAGGGTGTGAAAAGTAAGTACCTTTAACTCAAGCAATGTCACCTTAACCATTAGGGATGATGTCATTCCATAAAATGTGATTGATTCTCATAAAGTAAATTTTGATTGTACATTTTCCTTAGGAGGCCCATTTTAGACCTCAAAATTCCCCTGATGCATCAAGAAAACAAATTTCCCGGTTTTGGAAATGAGCATACTACATTGTTTTGTAGTAACCAAAGATATGGTGGCAGGCGGTGCTACCTCTGGTATACTATACAACTTTTTTCCCAAAGTAACAATAATAGCATGAGGTTGGGACTCATATAAAACATGTCGCTTCCACAAGTATGATTGGCCTAATAATATATCACAAACATCAAGAGGGGCAATGTCACATAATACTTCATTCGTGAGGAGCTTGATGTTGTATGGAAGGTGACATTTTTGGCTGACACGAAGAGCTCGTCCTTGGTGAAGTCACACGATGGTGTACAATTATGGGTGTGTTGTGGTCGGAAACCCCAGTCGCTTCATGATCTCTGCCAAAATGAGGTTCCTTTGGCTCCCGCTCTCGACAATGAACTGCAACGAGGAACCCTTTACCCATATCTTGGAATGGAAGAGGCGTTCCTCCTCCTCTGGATCTTCTGGTTCCTCCTTCTGGATCTTCATGGTGGCAACAGTGTCGTTGGGATTTGCATCGACAATTTTCTTCCCTTTGTCACTCCCCTCGTTGGGTTCTGATGCAGATTTGGAGCATGCATCCGATTCAAAAGCCTTCAGCTCTGCCACCAGAGACTGCTTGGCCCGACACTCACTTGTGTTGCTGAGTGGAGCTCTTATTGAACTCACACCACTTTCCCATGTCTTTCTTTGGCTTCGCAATGTTGTTCTTTTCTTGCGGCTTTGGTGGGTTATCCTAGGCCACCCCACCTTGGCTTTGTCCTTTGTTTTGCAGTTTGGGGGCACCTTTCCCTTGCTTATGATTCACAGATCCAAAGTCTCACTTCTTCTGTTTGAAATTCTGCTCAATCTTGGCATCATATCGATATGCTGCACCAAGAAAGGAGATGTCGAGGAAGTTTGTTTCCTCCTGAATGTATTTATGCAAACATCTATGCTACTTCAACAACAAATGTTTCTCCAAATATTTGATACCCAATTTTGTGCGCAAGGTATGGAACAAATTTGTCAACTCATGCACATCTTTATCCCTTTGTTTCTGCAACGTAGTCCATTGTATGTACTTGTACTCATAGATCCCCATGGGATAATATTGTTCCTTGATGGCATCTCAGAAATAATTCCAAGTGGGTGTGGCCAAAAAAAGAGAGAGTTCCCTCTCGTCCTTTTGATCACAGTAGTTTTCCCACCATTCCTTGACATGGGGGGCAGCTTTGAGGAGTGCAAAAGTAATCTCTTCCTGGTTGGAAAATTCATGAACCAAGAAATACCCTTCTAATAGATTCAACCATCTATCTACGATGTCTGCATCTATTTGGCCCTCAAATATGGGAATGTCAAAGTTTACTTGTACCTTAAAAGGAGTTGCGCCTCTAGAATGGTTGTTAGATGCAGATGTGTCGTCGGTGGGCAGTCGTTGAAGAATCTAGGAAAATTTATCCATCACCGCGTTCCTTTGTTTCTCGAGGGCCTCCTCAAGCAATATTTTGATAGGATCACCTGCTCCCTTGTCTTTCTTTTCGTCCCCCATGGGAATTCGTCGGGGTTTGCGAGGCTGACCTTGCAAAGGTTCAACTAAATCGAGCCCTAATTCCTTATACCCCGACCTCAATGGGGACATGCAAAGAAGGATCAAGAAAGAGAAGACCGTTGTGATACCATTGATCTGGACTTCTACAGGTATGAAATAAAATACAAAAATACACATAAACGCAGAGATGCAACATAATTAAGACTTCGTTTCATTAATATCTCATAACTAAAATATGCTTACGGACATAATGGAAATAAAATAGCTAGGGTGTTGGTATCTTATCTCTGAGAAGAGATGTGGCAGCTACATGCCTATGAATTGTGTTACAATGAGGCTCGAAGGCTTATTTATTATTGAGAAAAAATGGAAAATCCTAAACATTTAAAAACCTAACTCTAGGAGATGAAATGCCAGACTATGGACCATGTCAGGGTAAATTGGTACATCAATTTCTTGGGGCTGTAACTTCGGCATACTATCTTCATTTGTTGCACATGATACATTGTTAGAAATATCTATCTGAGGGCTAAAACTGCTGATAGCAAATATTGAGTCCTCGACTCATATTCACCCGACCTTTCATGCCCAAAAAAGTTTCATTTAGGGCCTCAAAACAGCTCTGGAAGTTCAGGACCCGAAAAATTGCCAAAAATAGTAAATTGTGATACAATTAAGGAAAATGAAAAATTGAAAGAAACAATGGTGGGGGTCCAAGTGGAATAGGTAGGTGGTCACCAATATCCACCTGGATCATTTTATCTTGGAGCTTCATTTTTTTTTTTCAAATGTGATGTTGGTTAGATATACTCTCTGACACTGTAAGTGAATTTTGATGATATTTTTTTTGTTGTTGCATATTGTTGAACTTCGCTATAATTGGGGCTAGTTGTTGCATGATTGAAATGTGTAATTAAGTTTATATTTATCTTGTTTAATGTATGGGTCATTGTTATATGAAATAAATTTCCTAGAGATTATTTTATCTCTATAAGCTTGCACTATTTGCATGAAGTATAAATGCTTGAAGGTCACTTTTCTTCTTTTTCCCTTAACATTGGATTAAGTTTACTTTCCGAGCCTCCTTGATCAAGAAATTGAATTTTCAATCACTATCATCCTTGAATCCATATCCCCAAGGGAAATAGGCACTGGTCCCTCAAAATGTTGGTCATTTTCCCCTTCTTTTTCACGGTTTTCCCCTTTTCCCTAGGTATAGCCTTGATAGGTCACATAGGGAATCAATTTCCATAGAATTCACCCACAGGAAAACTTCAATCTCTTGGAGGCTACTTCATTGGTGATTCCCTGCCTCTCCCACAAATTTGAGGCAATTCCAATGGTGGAATCTTCGAGAATCCCAAGCCCTAGATCTAGGACCAAGTTTTTCCTAGGCATCCCCAAGGCTAGACCCTAGTAGGATCAATTTAACCTTTTGAAGAAAATTTTCTTGTCTGGTCCTTTACCCTCACCTTGTCTCAGATAGGAACATCATTGGTTGCTATATTCCATCCCTGAAACTGGGTTGGGTCTACTTGGTCCTATGTGGTCTCGTTTCCAATCAAAGACTAATCATCAAGGGTTATTTAGGAAACCAAGTTCATATAGGATTTTATGGATCAGGAATTACCTCTTCAAGTTGTATCCTTCTCCATTATCCTCACCCCTTCTCCCCTAGAAGGCAAGTCCCTTTCTTAAAGAGCAAGCAAGCACCATTTTTTCACCTCCTCCTTGGGAAAGGGTTATTGGGATCACTTCATACTTATCCATTGACATATACTTTATAGGTGTCTTCCAAAAAACATGGGGACTCATCCCATTGGTGAAAGTCCATAAAGAGCAGGGAATCTTAGCTGTGGTGACAGTGGGTTAAGCCTCCACGGTTTCCCTTAGTCTAGAAATTTCCCTAATGGGAATCCCTTTAGGTTCCCTACTGGTTTGAGTGGTAACATTTATGGCATTGTTTTCAGGGACTTGATGTATGTCTTGATCTCCATAAGACATATTGACATATTATTATTTGTGACTCCATTTAAAGAACGAAGCTCCATTTCTTCATTTCACTCTAAAGTTAATGCTTGTAGAGTGAATCAATCATCTATCAAGGCACTTAATTTCACCCCGGAGACTCCATATTAATCTTAATATGAAAAATCATAAAAAAGGGACTATTGAAAAATGGAGGTTTGTCTTGGTCTTATATTTGCAAATCTCAATAACTAAGACATTCAAGAACTACAACAGAATGTGGTTAAGTATGAAGAATCCTATAAAATTATATTGCAAGGTATGGATACAGAATTCATGCTTAGGTTTTATAGGTTGCAATAAGCGCAACTTGACACAGTCAGGTGTTCCTATGAGAGGGATCCTACTCGCCTTCTTGACTTTTCTCGCATAACCTATGCTTTGAATATTCTGGATAACTTGATCAAAGACTATAACGAGGTACAAAGTCCCACAAAGGGTCATCAATTGGATGGCATTGAACAAAGCTCAAGTGCAAGCAAGGATGATGAGAAAATGTCAATTATGGAGGTGGAAGACCATGGCAATGAAAAAGAGAATATCTCTTCTAAGGATGATGATGAGTTGGATCCTCTGAGCCTCCAAATCACGCAAGAAAGAATGGATGAATATAGTAGGTCATGTAGAGGGTTAGTGAGGGAATGTAATTCTAATGAAGTATTATTTCATTTGCATGAAGAAGAGGTGAAGCTTCATAATATGAAATGTGAGTATAAAGAAAACCCCACTAATTCTCTCCTCTTAGAAGCATACTACCAAAATCATGTAAAAAATACCTTGTCTATTATTCTTCAAAAGAAGAGGAAAGAAGATTTGTCTCGTTGGTCAACCAACCAAGATGAACACACCCTTGAGAATATATCCAAGGAAGATGAGTCCTTGTTGAATCTACACGATGAATGGGATGATTCTAAGAACACGTGTGTTGAGGATGACGAGGCTATGGAAAGTAAATTGAGGCTTACCTTAACTTTCTCGAGGATGTCACTCCTGATAACTCTCATTTTGAGGACCTTGAGGAAGGTGGTCGCATGAGTTCCTTAGAAGATAACATTAAATATTATTTCTGCATTGAAAAGGAGAAATGGAAAATTGTTGGGCCTCAATTTGATTGTGCTCCCATTTATGATACCGACAAAGAGGATGAGGCTGACATTAGTATTCCTTTTATCTCAAGCATTACTTATGATGACATATCCATCGATACCCTTGGGAAGGAGGATTATTATTTTCATTTGCATGAGGAGGGGCAGTTGGGAGTAGTCAATTCTCATTTTAGGGGAGACTCAATATTTGGTACTGATAACGATGAAATCAATAATACTCCCACCTATATTCCTTATGATTATATATTCAAATCACTTGAGACTTTAGATTATTGTTTCAAGGAGGAAGAAAGACTCGTTGAATATAATGTTTCACTTTCCTCTTTGTCTTTTCCTCTTTTTCATCATCGTGAGTCTCCCACAAGTGATTCTCTCACCCCTTATAATATTTTCCCAAGTGTCTGTGAGCCCTTTTCCCCTTCCGAGTGTAGTGTCAAGGGAGAACCCCTCATTGACTATACTTTACCTCCTTGGATGCACCCTCAGGGTTTTGATCACTCCACGACCTCCCCTCTCCAATGTGGTCATTACCTTGAGAAGCCTAGTTGTTGCACTCCTTTCCCTCACCTTGTGTTTCCCTCTCAGAACAAACTCATGGCATCTACAAAGCATAATATTAGGAGAAATGATCGTGATAGGGATTTCTTGAGAGTGATAATTCATTCCACCATTTTGTACTTGGAGGGAAATACCGACGCTTCTATATTGACTTATTTTCCTAGAGCTTCCTTTTATCTCGAAGGAGGATCATGTTCTCCTGCCTCCCACTCGTTTAATTCTCCATGTGACTACAACCAAATTCAATTTTATATTTGCTACATGAGAATAATAATGGCATAAATATGTCTATTGGTATTGATATGATGATATGTTGGTTGCAATGGATTTATGATTACACTTAGTGATGACATACCATATACATGTTAGAGTATGATGCATTGCATGCTCATTTTGCATTAGAACTAACTTCATATGATATTTCTCATGACATATTAGTTGCATTTAGATTAAAATTGCATATATTTATTACTTGTTGATTTTATGAGCTAAAATTAAGCATGGGTGGTCATAAGACATCGTGAAAAATATGTTGCCCGTTGGCTTTGATCTTTGACATGTGTAGATAACAGGTCTACGATGACGAAGAGATTGTTGGAATTCTCATGACCTCTCATTCGAGTATCCTTGCCCACTTCTTCAAGAGATCACGTCCCAGTTGGAGCCAGATGTTACCCACCACTTTGTGGGTAATATCCCTAGGAGAATGTTTTCTCCATGATGGACCTCAGCCGACCTCCAGCAACCCATTACAGCCTCCTTCTAGCTTGTTGTTCCATTTCTTAGCCACCTAAGCCAGCCATATGGTTCCTCACCCATCTATATTTATCTTATGTTTGAAGGTGTGCCTCCTGAATCTAAAGGTATGTCTTGTCATTTGGTAATTGAGTATTGGGTTTACTTATCATGGATATTGTTGGGCATGGATTGGTGGGGAGATTTTGGCAGAAAGAGTGGGCTTAATTTTGTGTTCTTGTCCCCTTGATCTCTTTTGGGTGCTACCCTTACATATTAGTCTTATGGGATCTCCATTATTGACCGTTTGGTTCTAGGGTGGTACTACTTGGGAAACCCTGACTTTGGGTGCGTGGTCCCGCTCCTTTATCTGGATATGTTACTCCTCTTCCTCTCATTATACCCCCATTCATCATTTCTTCCACTTGGGTCCACATAGGGTCAACCTCCATATCCCCTTGCCCCCACCTTGGGTCAGGTCGAGAATGATGCCCCGGAGGTTGAAGCAGCTAAAATAAAAAGAAAAGGCATAATTGGTCACACTTAACAGGAAATTGTACCAAAAAATGCAAAATATGGCTAGGAAAAAAAATAATAATTAGTGTGTGGGAAAAAGCCAATACATGAGTTATGCCCCTTATCCATAGTCATCACCCTGGTTCCATAGGCCCTAGATGAGCCTCCTTTATCATTTAGGAACCCATGATTGTACCAACCCCTGGCAGGCAATGAATCGCCCTACCTGAAAGGGGGTAATAATTGTTATATCTTACACATCATGCTCTTGTATTTTGATCCCCGAGCAGTTAATTAAAAAAAATTCATAAAAGGAAAAATGCATATGAAGAAGGGTGGAAAAATCAAGGTCGGGGAACCTCATGTACCATGATTTCTCCCTCCTACACATTATATACCCAAGTGTGGGCATCCCCTTATCTAGTTATCCCTATGCCCCAATATGTGGAACAGGATTTCCCATCTCATTCCCTACTCCATCTCACTTATTTATCACTTGCCACCACCATTAGAGAGATGTACCTTGGACATATTATCCCCTTTAAGGGCTGAAACCATGTTAGGTCCCTATATTACTAGTGTAGTCTCTTATTTTTGTTAGTGTAGCCCCCTTATTGTTATTGTTATACCCTTGTAACCCCCATATTGTTATTACTGTGCCCTTACATTATTATTGTTAGGTCATATTATGACCCCATGGACTCCTATATATAGAAAGGAGGCTTTGTCATTTGTATCATCCAAGAATTATTCATTTATGTAATGTAAAGGAGGTTTCCCCCTCGAAGTGGCTAATTTCTAAGGCGTTGATCTCTCTTTTCTTCTATTTTTGGAGTTGGTTTCATAACATTTGGTATCAAAACTCTGGATTCTAGGGTTTCGCTACTCCAAACAGGTCATCGTGGAATTTTCGTTATAAATTTTTTTATACGAAGTTTCAGAAGTTGAAATGTTTACCACGAGAAGCCGAAATCCTGAATAAAATCATATAAAATTTAGATCTTGATTCGCAATATTTTCGGAGATATGATCTGTGGAATTTATGGTTTTTTCAGGCTCCTGAATTTCATCTAAAAGAGGTGACCTTGGGAAAATCGTCATAACTCTCTCTAAGCATAGGATTGGAACTATGTAAAAATTGGTCGAAATTAAATGAACTTTAGTTTCTTTTGTATCAATTTCATAGTCGAAGGAGGAAACAGTGACACGTTGCACATCGTACAAGTTCGCTCTACTGAACTAGTCCATAATTAGGTCATTGCGGGAGATTGGGCATAACTTTTCCTTGAAGCATCCAAATCAGGTCAGACCTGTGGTATTCGAAAGAAGATTAATAGGGCTACTACCAGACCGAATTTCAGATATTGAAGAACTGAAATCACAGAGATAATTCAGTTTCAATATCGAGCTCCTCAAAAGCAAGAAAAATGTGTGTATTTGTTTTCAAATTGCATAAGTCTTGTTTGATAAATCAGTTTGAAGTGATTCCAAGGGAATATTGAAGCATAAATATCAGTATTGGGTTCTAAAATGACCCCTAAAAATAATTCAACACCCATTACGCCCTCATAATACTCTACTATGACTCATGAAGAGGAAGAAGTGGAACATGATATATCAAAATTACAAGAGAAAGTGCACCAAATTTCGCTTTCGCAAAGAGCATCAAAAAATGAAATGGAAGGTTTGAAGAAAGGCATGGAAGCTAAGATGGATGGTTTAAAGAAATTCATGGAAGCTAAGATGAATGGCATGGAAGATAATATGGATGGCATCGAAGCTAAGATGGATGGATCGATGAAAAAATGAAAGACAACATGGAAGAGATGAAGAATGATATAAAAGCAGACATGGAAGGTTTGAAGGAAGGTTTGACAAAGTTGATACAAGAAATGATTCCTAATGGAGAAAAGATAGTAAAGGAAACTCATGATGAGAAAAAAAAAATTAATTGTGATTTCATAAAATCTAATTTTGAATGGAATACCCACCATATTCCAAAGATGGATATGAGGAAGTTTGATGGCAAGGATCTCGTAACATGGATACTAAAAATGGAGCAATATTTTGATCTCCATAATGTGAAAAACACACAAAAGGTACGCATTTCAACTTTACATTTAGAAAAAAATACATTTGTATGATATCGATGGCTTTGCTCTCGTAAAAAAATTGTCACTTGGTCAATTTTTACAGAGAAAATGATAGCACAATATGAATATACAAAGAGCAACACCTTCTTTAGCCAATTGATAAATCTGAAACAAAAGGGTTCAATGGTGGAGCACATTGAGGACTTCCAAAAAATGAATATAAGGGTAGCTCATATTCCAGAGGAACACGGGATTGATTTCTTCATAGGGACTTTAAAAGATAACATCCAACATGAGGTTCGCCTTTGGGAACCTGATTCATTGGAGAAGGCATTCAGGTTGGCAAGAAAAATTGAATGTAAAATTATGGCGACAAGGAAGCCCACCACTCACATCTATAAATATGGAAGTGTTGCTACTCCTAGACTTCCACAACCTACAAGGTTGACACCACAACAATTAGAAGAAAAAATATCAAAAGGGCTTTGCTACAGTTGTGATAGAAAATACAGTAAAGGTCATAAGTGTGCTGAGAAGAAATTATTTTACATAGATTGTGAAGAGGGGGGAGAAAATGAACAAGAAACTTAAAAAGAAGAGGATATACACTAGGAACCAACCCTAAATAAAAAATAAATGAGTCTAACCATATCCTGTAATGCATTGGCAGGAATTACCACTCCTCAAACTCTCAATATAGAAGGACATATCAAGAAGAAAAATGTAATAGCGTTGACTGAATTGGGTAGTACCCATAATTTTATTCATTGTAAGGTATCCAAGGAATTGAATTACTTCCTATACCCAGAACCAGAATGTCAAGTGATGGTATGGAGGAACTATAAATTGCTCTGGAAAATGCCATAATATAAGGCCAACCATGGGGGAATATGTATTGAATAGTCCAATTCTTTCCATTCCAATGGGAGGTGTTGATGTTGTACTGGGAGTACAATGATTACATTCTTTGGGGACGATAGCTTTTAATTTTCAAGAACTTTTCTTGAAATTTTTTTTCGAAAGGAAAGGAAGTCGAATTACAAGGTATTGTAGGGAAGCCAAGAAAGATAATAAGCTCTAATTTCATGACAAAGCTTCTGAAAAAATAACAACGAGGTGTAATTGCACAGTTATTCTCACTAGAAGTTCCAACATCAAATCAGCTATTTCTCCATATCTCCAAAAATTATTGGACAATCATTCCAAGGTGTTTGAAACTCCCAAATGACTCCCACCTATTCGTGATCATGATCATGCTATTCATTTGATTCCAGGAAGTGTTCCTCCGAACATCAGGCCTTACAGATATCCTTATGTCCAAAAGAGCGAAATTGGACGTATGATTGCAGAAATGTTAGAGGTTGGAATAATTCAACCGAGCGAAAGTTATTTCTCTGCTCCAATATTATTGGTGTACAAGAAGGATGGATCATGGCGCATGTGTCCAGATTATAGGGAGCTCAATAAGCTCACTATTAAAGATAAATTTCTCATTCATGTGATTGATGAATTATTGGATGAATTACATGGAGAAATTTATTTTACCAAGTTGGATCTTCGTTCAGGATATCATCAAATTAGAATGAAGACTGAAGATATTCCAAAAACAACATTTCTAACTCATGACGTTCATTATGAATTTTTGGTCATGCCTTTTGGCCTTACCAATGCACCTTCTACATTCCAAGGGTTGATTAATGCCATTTTCAAGCCCTTCCTTAGAAAATTTGTGATAGTATTTTTTGATGATATACTAATCTACAGCAGGTCTTGGAAGGATCATGTTCAACATGTTGACAGGGTGCTCAAACTATTGGAGTAAAAACAATTATATGCAAAAACCTCCAAATGTTTCTTTGGAGTACAAGAGGTGGAATATCTGGATCATATTGTATCTCACAAGGGTGTTAAGGTAGACCCTAACAAAATTAAAGCCATTAAGGAATGGAAATACCCCACAACCATAAATCAGTTGCGAGGATTTCTCGGGTTAACAGGGTATAATCGCAAGTTTGTTAAGAATTATGGAGAATAGCAACACCTCTAACAACATTATTGAAGAAAGATGCATTTTCATGGACTCCTAATGAAACTAAGGCCTTTGAACATCTTAAAGATGCCATGTTACTAGCACTGGTCTTAGCTATGCGAGACTTCTCAAAAACCTTTTTTGTGGAATGTGATGCCTTAGGAAATGGAATTGGTGTTTTTTTAATGCAAGAAGGAAGACTCATTGCTTTTGAAAATAGTCCAATCAAAGGAAATTAAATCTATTTATGAGAAGGAAATGTTGGCAATGCTACATGCATTAAAGAAATGGCGACCTTACATAATGGGAAGACACTTCAAGGTAAAAATTGATCATGATAGTCTTAAATACTTTTTGGAACAAACACTATCGTCAGAAGAGTAGAAAAAATGGGTCACAAATATGTTGGGTTATGATTTTGAAATAATCTACAAAAAAGGGAAGCTAAATGGTGTTGCATATGCACTCTCAAGAAAGGATGAAGAGGTGGAAGCATTGCTTTGTGCCATTTCTATTATCCAACCAGATTGGATAACCAAAGCAAGAGATGAATGGAAAAATGACAAAGAAGTGTGGACACTCATTCAAAAGTTGCAACAAGATCCTACTACATCTGATACATTTAGTTGGAAAAATGATTCCTTATGGTAAAAATATCGCTTATAGCTTTTTGAGAAGTCCCAACTAAAAAAAAAGAATCTTTTGGAATTGCACACTTCTCCTTTAGGAGGACACTCAGGATTTTTAAAAACTTACCACAGGGTGAAAGAATTTTTTTGGGATGGCCTTAAATATGATATTCAAAAGTTTGTGGCTGAATGTTTGGTTTGCCAGTAAAATAAATTTGAGACAATTAAGACCTCGAGTCTTCTACAACCTTTATCCATTACAAGACAATGTTGGGAGGAGATTTCAATGGATTTTATCACAGGTTTACCTAATTCCAAAGGAAAGAGTGTCATCATGGTGGTAGTTAATAGACTTACCAAGTAAGAAAAAATTTGTGCATTATCTCATCCATTTAAAGCAAGTATAATTGCTACTGCATTTATGGAAAAAATTCAAATTCTACATGGAAACCCAAATATTATTGTAAGCGACAAAGATTCCATTTTTACTAGAAATATTTGGATGGAATTATTTTCTTGTTTGGGTTCTCAACTAGCTCATAGCTCATATTATCATCCTCAATTCGATGGGAAAACTGAGATAGTGAACAAATGTTTGGAAGGATATCTTCATTGTTTTGTATCTAATAAACAAACACAATGGGTCAAGTGGTTACCATTGGTTGAATGGTGGTATAACACTTCCTTCCATATTGCAGCAAAAATGACCCCATTTATGGCACTTTATGGATATCATCCACCGTCCATCACTTCATCTTTAAGAGAAAATTATAAGGTTCAAGTAGTGGAAGTTCACATCGAGCATCAACAACAAGTTCTCCAACTCTTAAACGATAACCTAAATTTGGCACAAAATCGAATGAAACAACATGGAGATCAACATCGTAGCGAGATAATTTTTGATGTAGGAGACTGGGTATTTTTATGGCTACAACCATACAAACAAATGTCCCTCAAGCAAGCTAAGAAGGATAATAAATTATTGCCAAAATACTATGGTCCTTACAAGGTGTTTTAAAAATTGGTACTATTGCATACAAATTGGAGCTTCCTACTTCTTCTCAAGTGCATCAAGTTTTCCATGTTTCATGCTTAAAGAAGGTTATAGGTGGAAAACTTCCAGTTCAAACAATATTTCCAGAACTTGATGAGGAAGGAAAAATAATATTTGAACCTGAAGCATTCACGGAAACATGAACTCGACAGCTACGAAATCGATCAATTTCATAGTATCTCATCAAGTGGAAGAACTTACCCACTGAAGATTCTACATGGGAGGATGATAATCTTATACAGAAGCATCCAGAGCTACTCAAGCATTGAGGACAACACTTTTTTGAAGGAGAGGAGCATGTTAGGTCACTATATCACTAGTGTAGCTCCTTATTGTTGTTAGTGTAGCCCCCTTATTGTTATTGTTGTACCCTTGTAACCCCCTGTTAAACAACATTTTGTCACCATCCCTGCAATCCCCATCCCGCACATTGGAGGACTATTTCTGTGACTTATATATAGTTTCATGCCTTGCAAAAAGTGTCATTGCATCCCTTGCCATGAGAAGAACATTTCCTCTGTTGACTATTCCTAGAAAATACCATAAAAAAAACATGATTTTGGGTCGGCACTGGCAAGAAGTTATGGCCTCGCACTTATAGATAAATTAGCACTGGGTCCCACACCCATTGGCGCTCTGTCTCAGTGGAATGCCTACATCAAGTTTTTTTTGGAAATTTTTCTAAATATAGAAGTGAAGTTTCCTTTTCCAACCACTTCATGAGTGGAGTCAGCATGGGTTGTTCGACTGAATAATGTTGAACATCTTCCTTTGGCTTCTTGTTCCCTACATTTGGGAAACCTCCCAAAGGATAAGGCCTCCCTTCCACCATTTGAGGGATCCGAACCTCCTCCTCCTATCCTCTAAATACATCTCTCTCACATAGATGTAGCTAGTTGAACATTTTGTATAATAGTTGAAACAGTTTGAATTAGCTGGTGTGAGATAGAGTAGAGAGAGACCCCTTGTCGAGAGAGAGTCTAGGCTTATTGCCTCGCCAAGTCCAATTCCATAATGGATGCTCGAGACATGTTTTGATTGGACCCACTAAAGGAGGTTGCGACGTCAAGGCTCATTTAATTGTAATCTATTTCTTTCTCTTAATTAATACATGACTGATGTTTTGGTTCCCGTCTTGTGTTGATGTGATTGATCTTACGCAATAAATTTAATTCTCCTTGAACAATTAGATAGTTATGAATGAAAATAGTGTTTCATATGCTGCTATCATTCTCTGATCCTTGTGCAGGCACCTAAGTACCACTGTTGAAGGACCACGACGTGTTAAGACGAAGATCAGGAGACTGTTGCCACAACTACGACAACTGCGTTGGATCAAAGGTAGGACATCTATCTTGACTCAGTTTCATTCATTAACTAGGAATCAATGCATTAGCATGTCCTCTTGCTGCTAGACCCACACTAGGGCTAGAGGGATCGCCTCTGTCCACATATGGGAACCTACACAACAAGTTGGCAACTCCGCTGGGGATTAGTGTGTTTTTTTCGTCTCGTTTTTTGTCGAGAGTTTGTCTTGTCGAGTCAAATTTGGTCGTTTCATCGTTTTTCTGCTTTGCTTGACTTGTATGATTGTTTTCAACCGTCCTGTTAAATTCCAGAGTGTCAAGTCTGACCTTTGCTTAGTGGTTTTATTTTTTCCCATGGTTTTCTAGCTCAGTGCGAATTTTCTTTGAACAGTCACGCCGATTGGCGCATGTTTCTTTCGTCACAGGTGTGCCAACCCTTGTTTAGCACGGATTACAACTAAACAGTCACTCTGAATCCTATAGGGTTTGATTTGACCTTTTTCTGAGTTTTTGTCAGTGTTTCTTGGCTCTGGATTGGTTTTTTACCTTGCAATTGGTCTATTGAGATTTTTTTGACTCTGTAGTCTTGGTCTTCTCAATTGTTTTTCCATCATCTTATCAGTGGAGTTTTTAGCCCTAGGGTTTCTAGGTGCTTTGTGTTGTTCGTTCGACCCTCTCCTCACTGATCCTTATGAGTTAAGTTAGAGTCACTTTTGATCTCTATTGTTTCAATTCACTGACTGATTATGTTAGTCTTTCTCTCAATTCTTCGTGTCTTTGGTTTGTTAGATGATCACTTTTGTTTTCATTTGACTCTTTATTCGTCACTTCGAGCATAGATTATATTGCTTGTTGGATCATTTCAAAAGCCCTTTGTTTGCTTGGAAGAGTGCATCCTTGTTTTGAGTGCATTTTATGTGTGTATTGCATTGGTCTCTTTGTTTTAGATTGTTACATTCATAGTGCTCAAAACTAGCATTTGTTTTTCTTTTTAGTGTAATAGTGCATTGTGTGCTTCATTCATCTAAAAAGACAAAAATTTCATTCTTTCGCTTAAATTGAAAATGAAAATTTTCTTTTGCATTACTAGTTCTTAGGGGACTAGGAAAGAGTTTTCGTTTTCTCATTTGGTTGTATTAGATGCATTAGTGAAAAATTCTTATGTTTCAATTGATTGCTACTTTGTCATAGATTCCTATCCTTCTCTTAGCTAGAATTCATTGAATGGAAATGATGTTCTTTTGCATGTAGTGTGCATTTAGGAATTCAAGATCACATTCAGTAAGGCCTTGAAATCGAAACATTAATTCAAGATCAACCTTAAAATGAATTCAATCAACCTAAGGAAGCATTGACACCTAACGCACATAATTTAGAGGTCTAGGCTAGTGACGTGTTTCGGTGTCGTTAAACCTAGTAGCTATTTTTCGCCATCTGGCATTAGACAACACTAGCATGGACTTGTGCTCCCCATACCGTCGTGTATATAAAGGGAGATCCTCATAGGCTGCAATCCTTTATCCATAGGAAGCCAATTCTTTCGCCCTGTAACCATGATACACCAAACATAGCATTCGGGGAGACTACCTGCATGTATGTCAAGTCCTTGGTTATTTCTCTTTCATTTTATCACCAAGGTGTATATGACAGTTCACGGAAACTTGGTACACCCTCTTGCTTAGATTACCTGAGTAGTCATTTTTGTATTTTTCGTGACTCTCTAAAAGTGAAAATATCATTGAACACTTGTCCTTTCACACTCGTTCAATCTGAAAGTGACTAGAGTCATCTTTTTCCTGTTTCTCGACTCTTAAAAAATGAAACAACAAAGTTTCGTTCCAATGTCATAAAATTAACTGCCTATGATCACATGCCCGTTAAAGATATTTTCTTAGCTGTTTTTTAGTAATTTTTTGGTCTTTAGTCTTGGTCTTGAAGCCTCGAGTCGGCTATCTCATTTCCTTCCTGTTTTGAAACAAATTCAAGGTGACAGAACCACTCGTTTCATCGTCCTCTTCATTGCCTCCTAGTGGTGATCCTTCTCCTGACATTTCTTCGGAGACACCTCAGTCCACTAGGTCTATCGATTTTTGGCAGTCTATCCTTCTAAGATCTTGCCTCTCGCTACCCGGTCTCATTCTGAAGGGTCAGTTGATATCAATTGGCAATCTCAGGGTGCTTGGTCTGGTTTTGGGAGCGAGGAAGAATTCCCTCCTCTTACTTCGGGATCACCGCTATTAGTCATTGCTTTAATTGCTAGTCCTCATCATCTTTTCGACGATATTATAACCTTGTCAGACATGGATTCTTCAAGTCCTGTTGGAAGTGAAGAGCTTCATTTTTCTACCGGAGAGTATCATCTCTTCCTAGAAGATTTCTTGTATGTCTCCAGTCAACCTTCCCCACAACCGGTGTCTCTTCCACCCGATTATCGTACTTTGGGTCATATCATTTTTGGTGTTGCATCCATGACACAGTTTGGTACATCGACTCCCACAGGAAGCTTGTCTATTCCTGTATCAAGGATATCGCCTTCGACACCCATCTCGTCGGCCATTGTTACATCTGTCCCAATCCAACCCACCGTTTGTGTGGCTTCATCTGCACCGGTTGTTAGTACGACTCTGTCATCAGGGTTTGCTACTATTCGCAGGTCTATCTTTATCAATCCCATGATGTCTGTTAGGCCCGCCGTGAGTGGATCATAGCCTTGTGTTGTGGAAATCCCATATACTTGTATTGTGCCTATGGTTTCTACTTCTATTCCTAGCGATTATATATTTGATGAATATCTGTTGGCTATTCAGCAATGGTATGCTCCCTCTTCGGACCCTCAGCAGCATAATTCCACACCTCAGGGTTCTCAGCAGCCACAAGCTTCTAGCAATCCTCCACATCATTATGATGTATACGTTAATCCTCTATATTTGCCTCTGATTGATCCCAATCAACCTGTTTACCAGCCGAGACAACCCTCGAGCTTACAAGGACAACCCTTTTAGGGACAATATTTGGTCCAATAGGGACAACCCTCTGGTCCACAGGGATAACCTTACAGTCCATAAGGGAAATCCTTACAGGGACAACCTTCAACCCAACAAGGAAAACCCTACGGTCCTTCTGGTCAACCTCAATTCCAACAGGGAGCATCTTATGTTCCCGGGAGGCAAATCTATCCACCACAGGGACAACCTTTTGTGCAACAACATCAACCTTACGTTCAACAAGGCCAAAATTTTGTACAACAAGGACAACCCTACGGTGCTGCACCGGATCGACCTAGTTTTTAGGGGCAACCTGGCCCATCCCAACCATTGGGAAAACCTCTTCCACAAGGGAAACCTGGTGGCCCTCAGTATTCAGGTCAACCTGCTCTGTAGGGACAACCTATCCAACCTCAGTATTCAGGTCAACCTGCTCCGGAGGGACAACCTGCTCAACCTCAAGGCACTACTTACCCTCCTCAAGGTCAATCTCAGGCAGTATATAGTGCACCCCAAGGTTTCACTTATTATCCTCAAGGTCAATCCCAGATGGTATATAATCCACCTTAAGGCAATGCTCACATTCCGCAGCAAAATCCATATGTTGCTCAGCAAGGACCTCAATGGTATGCTCAGAATCAATATCTCAGTACTCAACCCATGTATGGGCAGAACTATCAGGCTTATAACCCCTATGGACAGAATCCTTGGGAACAAAACATATGGGGGAAAAATTTCTCTCAACCTAGGTGGAATGCTAATACTGGTCTTTATCAATGACCTGCAATGCCTTTTAATCCTCAGTTACCTTTTCTATCTACATTGGAACTGCCTAATGTGTCAAAGTTGACGAACGATCCCATCCTTCATAACTCATATTGGCCTCTAGTTCCAATCAAAATTCTTGGAAATTGTCCCAAGTTTGAGGGAAAGTCCAAAGAAGACCCCCAAGCGCATGTTATGACCTAACATCTTTGGTGTTCCTCTAACTCTTAGGTTGACGATTCTGTCTGACTCCGTCTTTTCCACCGGACTCTATCTTATGGTGTCTTCCAAGATTTCAACTCTTTAGCCATGGCGTTTCTCACGCACTTTCAGTTTCCGGTTCAGTATGAAACCGGGACGCACCTCCTCACATCCTTGAAGCAATATAATGCTACTCATATCTCTAATCATATTCATGAATGGAGGCGTCGTCATTGCTTGATCAATTTCGAGATTCATAATCATCTTCTAACTAATTGGTTTACCACCTCCTTTGTTGCTTCGATTGCTAAGGACATTGCTATAGGGGAATGCGTCACTGAGGAACAAGCCATTTATCATGCCCAGTACCTTGATCTTGTGTACTCTTAGTCCGACGCGTTGTATGAACTCTCTCCTGATGCTCCTAGACCTGGAACTTCCAAAGCACCGGCGACGCCATTCGTCGATGGTATCATCGGTTCTGTGTCTCAGACTTCTCGAAAGCCTTCTCCTTCGAAATATGGGAAGCAAAAATCTACTCCTTCCAATGATATTTCTTCTCATCCAACCCTAAATTTTGGTAAAATCGTGGAAGTGAACGCCGTTTAGACCAATTTGACGGATAAAACTTCCAAGGGTAAAAAGAAGGGTAAAGGTAAGGCCAAAGCTGATACCCTGAAATAGGATTCTTAGAAATCTCGTGCTGATGATGGTTCACAACGTAAACCAAAGTATCCTTGCTTGATTTGTGATGAAGATCACTACACCAAGGATTTTCCTTGACGGGCCGAAGTGAGTCGATTGCTCAAAGGCACCCAAGGAACTCTGGTTGTTCTCAAAGAACCGTTTCCGTCACAATAGACTCAGTTGGTAGAGAAACCTCAGTCCTCTGCCCCATTTGGCTCTCAGTTTTTCATGATGAACGGTTCTACATCCATTTCTATTGCTACTCAGTCAAAATATTATACCAAACTGCATTAGGCAGCGGGGAAAGAGATCGCTGATGGTCCTCCTCCTCCACCTGCTTCCGGCCCTCTTCAGATTGAAAGGCCCAATACTAAGCTTATTGTATGGCCACCTTCCAAAGGTTTACTCTATAAGTCTTCTTACAATCCTAACACCCATGCTTGATCTAAAAATGAAAGTATTTGTAATGCTATGCAAAGTATCAATTTCCATTAAATTAAGTGTGCAAAGTGTTTATCATGTCTTGCAAATTAAACAAAGTGTTTTTGGTAACTGTTTTTGAGTTTATGTGTGAGGGAAGATTAATTAAAATTACTGTTTAACATCTTAAATCACAAATACACAGCAGCATAACTTCACCATAATAACACAACAACATGATGAGGTAGTTCACCCCTCCTGGGCTACATCTGTCAAGTCCAAGGCTCCTAATGGACATGTCCTTGCTCTATTAGGTTGCTCAAATTGGTTTTACAGTGAGAAATAAGCCTAATCAAGCTGAAATAGCTGTGAAAATGAATTTAGAAGACAGAAATAAGCAAAGCATGGCTTTTATTTCACCTCAAACAGTGAAGTGTAGCCCAATGCAGCTCCATTTCCCTCATGGCCCTGATGGCTCTCCAAGCTTCCCTGAAGCAAAAAATTCTAAAAAACACCTCTGTTGGCTCTAAAACCTGTTCCAAACACTCCATAATTCTCAAAATACCCAAAATTGACCAAAATTTCGTCCAAATTGGTCCAATATTCAAGAAGTTATGATGAAAACAAGATTTTGCCCGATTTCAAGTGAAAAACCCCACTAAATGTGGGAGAACTGGAGTTAAGCCACTAAGGGCTGGCCCCTTTTGCCACCCGTTTGATTATTGTTTAACCTTTAAATAAAAATCATGCCCACCGTTGGTTAAGACCCTTACAAATAGAAGAGTTGGTCGGGCATTGTGCTTGTGGCGGTGAGGTCCGGGGTTCGAATCTCATAGACCCATAAAAATGTCATATGCCAAATCTTCCATGGCCTGGGGCCACGTGGCGGCCTTCGGGCTTGCCACGTGGCACCTACTGATTGGCCAAAAATACAAATAGTCAAACCATAAACCAATCACTGAATGCCACTTGTCCTCCAACCATTCGTCTAGAAGGAATATTCCAGGGAATATTCTCAAAATATTCTTTGGAATATTCTTTTTTTAATTTTTCCAAAGTCAAAGTCAACCTTGGTCAAACTGGATTTTTGAAGGATATTAAAACTTCAAACTTATATAACTTTCACATACAACGTCGGATTTGAGTGTCGTTCACGGTGCCAGAATTCTAGCAACGAGGCCTATTCGGTCGTTTAGGTTTCAACCAATTCTGAGCAATTCCATTTTGAGCATTTTTTCCACTTGAACATGATCACTTGATCAGTGTTGCTCAACATTTTAGTATTGTTGAGGATTTGGCTCAGGCACCATCTGCTATGTCTGCATTAGAAGTACTTTAGAGTTGTTCGTCTCAACAGAAGGCTTTGTTATCTGCCATCGGTGGGGTTGATCCTGCTAATTTGAGCCTTATCACTTTCGACTTGGAGAATTTCGTCCCACGTCTCCCTCACCAGCTTGCGCTCATTATCCAAGTTGGGATTAATGGACTGAATATCCATCGAGCGGTAGTGGACGAGGGTGTGTCTACGTGAATCATGTCATCTACCTGCTAGAAAGCTATTGGTTCTCCATCTCTCAATTCATCTCCAAATGATCTAGAAGCGTTTGATGGAAGGGAATCTAAACATCTTGGTGTTCTCGCTAGTTTACTGATTACTCTAGAAGGGAAAACAGTCAATGTCGAGATTGAAGTAGTTGATGCCAAGCTCAATTACAATATTCTCCTCGGTCGCAGTTGGACTCAAGCCATGTTGTGCGTTCCATCCACTCTCTTTCGTGTTTTTCGATTTCTGCACAGAGGAAAGATCGTTATTGTCGATCAGTTGTCTTTCTTCACTTCTTCATCTTTCGAGAGAAATGTTCCTTACGTAGATAAAATTCCTACGCCTTACGAGAGCATAGGGTTAGGTCTCTTCAGATATCCTGCCCTCATGGGTATTTTTCCTCTTCCTCCACCCAACATTGTTCAGGTTAATATGATCTCCAGGTCTTTTGATCCATATATCATCCCTTCGCTCGAGTAGATTGATTCATTTGGAGATTCTATGTCATTAAGTCCAATCGAGATTGATTATTGTGAACTAATTTCAGCTTCGGATCCTCTGCCTCCTGATCATGCTCCTTTGGGAATGTCTCTTGACGCTTATTCTCAATCCCCTTCGCTCGGCAATTCAGATTCGCCCAATCTCTTGAGAGAGATATTTCCCTCCAATGAAGCCATCGTGGAAACTATGTCTCTTGAGGATCCTTCTTGGGACGATATTCATCATCGTTCCTCATTCATGCCTAGCCTTGCGGACATGTCTACGTGTCTTGAGAGGTTCTCTTCTCAGGTTCCTTCTCCTCCGATTCAAACATCTATCCTGACACATGAAGTCTTTTTGGAAGGCAACTTGAGCAACATCACACAAAAGATGTCTATCGACATCTCTGTTAAACCGGGGTTGTCGAGAACATCCATATTGTGGTGACCTGTTCTCCCGATGAGATCTAGGTATACACTAGTCTCTTCCACGATTTTCGCGACATTTTTGTATGGTCTTACGAAGAGATGCCCGGCATCGATCCAAGTATAGTGGTGCATGAGATTCCTACCTACCCTGGTGCAAAGTGTCTTCGCCAGCGTCTTCATCATGTTCACCCTAGAAAGGCTGCCGCTATTAAGAGAGAAGTTGAAAAAAGTCTTAAAGCTGGTTTTATCTATCTGATTCCCTTGATAGAATGGGTTTCCAATATTGTTCCTGTAGATAAGAAACAGGGTACCATTTGTGTCTGTGTTGATTACCGTGACATTAACCGTGCTTGTCCTAAGGATAATTATCCTACTCCTTTTATTGATCAAATCATTGATGACTGTGCTGGGAGTGAGATTTTTTCCCTTATGGATGGGTTTTTTGGGTACAACTAGATTAATATTCTTCCGACCGGTCAACATAAGACTGCCTTTATCTGTCCTTGGGGTACTTTCGCCTATAAAAATCTCCCCTTCGGTCTTAAAAATGTTGGGGCTACATTTTAGGGAGCAATGTCATATTCCTTCCACGATATCAAGTGCATTTTTCAACCTTATCTGGATGACCTTTCGGCTCATTCGGATAAGCGTAAAGACCATCCTGATCATCTCCGTCGCTGTCGATGCTATAACATTTGGCTCAATCCACATAAGTGTTTCTTCTGTGTTGACTCTGATAGACTCTGTAATATTCCCAATTATCCTTGAGCTAGTTGGAATATTAAATTTTGTTTTGTTGTCTTGTTTTATGAATAAGAGGACAATGGAGGTCCATAAGTCTCCTTAATAATGAATAAAATCAATGCCAATGTGAAAAGAAAACATCTTGGCAGCTTAATTGAGCACCCTTAGGTGTGAAAAGGGGCTATAACACCTTGACTGGGTCAACTTTGACCAAATCAACAACGTTGTCATGGACTAGTGGCATTCAATGAGGGAAAGCGTAGTTTTAGATGGAGACACCTTGCATGGAAGTGGTGTCATAAATGAATGGGGATTAGGGTTTGGAAGCTCATTTCTTATCAAAGGAAGAGGATGGCAGCCATATTCATTATGTTTATGTTATTATATTTCTGAATATATGGTTTGTTTAGACATATAGCTTTCTTTAGTTGTTTAGCTAAGATTGCAGTGTTGTTTAGCACACGGTGTTCCTGATCAGGAATCCCACCTCTTTCCTTGACAGGCCTCTTGGAAGAGTTTGCACTACATTACACTATCATGCATTTGGCCAAGGCTTCAGTCTTAATGTACAACGCAGCTCCTGTTGAGGATTTGTGTGTGTGTTGCAGGGCAGAAGTTGTAGAGGTTTGATTTGGGATATTTCTGAGTTAGATCTCATTGGAGGGAGGTTTCTTTCTCTTTTGAGGCTATTAAAGAAGGCCCTAAATTATAATTGATACATTTTGCAATAGGCCATAGTGTTTTTATCCCCTACAGCGCAGTTCCAGTCCATGACTGCGTTATTTTAGTAAGTTGTTGCAGTGGGCAACCCAAAAAGAGCTGAAAATCCAAATTTAAAATCTAGCCAAACCATTTCTGGGTTTTTATGGGTTTTTTTAGTAGAATCTATGGTTAAAATATTGGATTATTCTGAGCACTCTAACATCCTTTCGAACATGGTTCTTGGCCTCAGTAGTAGTAGTTTCCAACAACAGCAGCAATAACAGCACAACATTTCCGGTGCTTGGTTTATTTAGTGTATTTCAGCCATATTGTGGCTTGAGTGCATTTCTTTTGGAGAACTGTGTACATTCATATTTGCTATTGTTTATAATGATATGACACAACTGTTTCTGCTCATAGTTATAATGTCTTGATGTAAATTTCAGTTGCAGCATATTTCCGGCATTTTCCAGATTTTAGTGCTATATTCTTGTTTTTCTTTATTTGGAATGTTGAATTTGTTCTATATTACTACTTTTTCCCATTTGGGAATATTACATACTCTTAGGGTTTATCGTTTCCAAAGACAGGATTCGTCTCGATCCACTCAAAGTTGAAGCTATCGTTAATCTCCCCTCTCCTTCCTCCTTACATCAACTATAGAGTCTGCAAGGAAAAAATAAATTCCTACGCCGTTTTATACCTCACTAAGCTGAAGTTGCCAAATGATTTACGCGATTACTGAAGCAAGGCGTCTCGTTCCTCTAGGATGAGATCACCCAAAAGTCCTTCGCTGCACTGAAGACGTTGCTTGTTAATGCTCCTCTGTTGTGTCCTCCAAATTATCATTGTGATTAATCCCTCTATTTGGTCGTCGTGTTTAGCATGATTGCCATGGTTTTGGTACAAGACGATGATGATGGTGACGAGCATGTCATTTAATATCTATCCCGTAACCTTCTCAATACTGAGACGCGATATGCACATGTTGAGAAGTTGGCATTGGCTGTCGTTCAAGTTGTTCAACGTTTTCGTCACTATATTCTATTGCGCACAGTGACAGTGATTTCTGATTGCAACCCTGTGACTTACATATTGACCTGTCAATTGCTGGGGGGCAAGTACTCAAAGTGGGTTGTCATCCTCCAAGAGTTTGATTTGGAGTTCACTACCACCAAGTCGAAGAAGTCAATGGTTTTCTCCGGTTTGATCTGCTCTCTCCCTTCCGATTCCGCTCCATCTGGTTCCGAGGAACGCATTCTGGATGACACGCTTTTTCTGATTAGCACCCTCGATCCTTGGTACGGTGATATCATCGTATATCTTCAAACTTCCACCTTCTGATCTAAGTTGACGAAGGATGCTTGCCGACGCATTCGTCATCAATCGCAACCCTATCACATAGTTTAAGATACACTCTACTGCATCGGAGTTGATTCCATTATCCACTAGTGTTTGACTCTCGAGGAGGCTGAAAAGGTCCTAAATGATTGTCACGGTGGCGCCTGTGGCGGTCACATGTCTAGATATGCTACTGCAAAAAATATTCTTCGTGCTAGGTATTTTTTGCCCACCATCTTTAAAGATTGCATCATTGTTGTCCATAAGAGCCATGATTTCCAGATCTATCAACGCAAGATACGCACGTCGCCTTCCCATCTTCACCATGTCATTACCGTTGGTCCCTTTGTGAACTGGGGCATCAATTTTATGACATGTAACCCTCACTCGGCCAGGGGGGGGCATGCTTATATCTTCATAGCCATCGACTACTTCACCAAATGGGCCGAAGCAATGCCTACACTTACGGCTGACGGTAAGACAACAACACAGTTTCTATTCAATCATGTCATTTCTAGGTTTGGTGTCCCTCAAGCCATTGTTACCAATCATAGTTCCCATTTTTGGCATTACATGGTGGCGGAATTGACTTCCAAGTTGGGTTTACGTCACGATAGCTCAACGCCGTACTACCCTTAGGCCAAGGGCCAGGTTGAAACCGCGAACAAATTCCTCGTCACTATGCTTCAACGTACGATTGGGATGCACAAATCAAAATGGCATCTCATGTTGTTTTCAGCTCTTTGGGCTTACCGAACCTCAGTGAAGAATGCGACCGGATTCACTCCATTCCAGCTTGTCTATGGTCTGGAAGCTACCCTTACGATTGAATGTGAAATTCCTTCTCTCAAACTAGTTGTTGAATTGTTGCCAAATACTTCGCCAGAAGAAGAGCGTCTTCTATATTTGGAGAGGCTTGATGAAACTCGTTGCTTTTGCTACTCTAGTCATAGAATCACAGAAAAAATAGGTCAAAGTTCATTTTGACCAGTCAGTTTCCCCTCGTTCCTTCATAGGAAACCTCTTCCTCCTGTACGACCAAGCTCACGATAAGTTGGGGGCAAGCAAATTTCAACCCATGTGGCATGGGCCCTACATTGCTAAACGTGTTTTGCAGAATGGGGCTTATGAGCTTATTGATTATGAAGGTCATCCTCTAGATCAGCCCAAAAATGGGTTGTCTCTTAAAAAGTACTATGCATGCATCATTCGTGCATGTTTCTTTGTACATATGTGTTTTTTCATTTTTGTACATTTTTGGCTTGGTGTGCTTTACGAGATTTTTTCTGCTTATTTGATCGTTGCTTATTATGCATATGTCTGTTAATCCTTATGTTGGTTTCGCGGATGGTGCTTCCCGCAGTACTCGGAACCTGTCTTCAGTAGCCTAGGTGATTTATGATCCTGCTGGTGAGTTGATAGACCTTCAAGGTATATGTCTAGGATGAACCACAAACAATGTCGTTGAATATAGTGTTGTTATTGAGCTATTGACTGAGGCCATCTCTCTCGACATTCATGCATTGATTGTTAACCTAGACTCACAACTTGTTGTTCTTCAAATTAATGGGCATTATTTTGTTAGAAACCCTCACATCTTAAGGTTGTATTTGCATGTTTGTTTGTTGGAAAGACATTTTGATTACATCACATATCAACATATTCCTATACAAATGAATGCGTTAACTGATACAATAGCTAATATTGTATTAGATAGACATTTGCGTAATTTGTAAAACATCATCATCACATGAAAAGATCCATACAAAATGAATATATATATATATATATATATATATATATATATATATCGAGTGTTTGCATCCATGTGCATCATAAGTTCAAAAAATATGCATGTTTCGGCTACATCCTGAGACATCATGTCTCTCAAAAAATATGTGGAATGAAAGCCTAAGTGTCTAGTCAGCGTGACGCTCATGGTAGAACGTCACTACCCATACAAGCCGCCTCAACAAGCGGTGAACACGGTTTGACACCCTTGCAGTGTGTCTCTGGTATGCGCGAGGAACATCATCAAATCACACATAGTCCGGGATCCCACGAGAGATTCCCTCCAAGTTGTGTAAGATTTCCTCCTCCTTGCCTCCCTCACCATGAGGGGCCACATCAAAGTCGTGAGGAATACTCCACGCTATTAGCGACATGCCTGTAGGCCTTTCTGGGCCAACATCTATAATTACGTGGATTAACGTCAAAACATGCATAACAAAAAAAAAATCATAATACTCATCAAAATAAAAAATGAGTCTTACCTAGTACTTCATCCCAATCCTCTCCTTCTGGGAGTGGGAGATCTGCATCACCGGTGAAATCCATGCCAGAGTAGGGCCAGTCCTCCATGACAATCAGCTGTTGGCAGAGCCACTCAAAGAACTCTGGTCTTTAGGACATCTGTTGACCGCCCCCTGACCTTGGCATCAAAGCTTCCCAACGGACCATCCGTGGCTCCTGCGCTGGTGGTGTCAGAACTATCATCTCCTGACGTTGGAAGATTGTTAACCATTCCAAGATGAACAGTACCAATATGGACCCGTAGCCAAACTGCTTCAGCTTGGTGTTCTTGCATTTTGTTAGTTGGTGTTTCATCTTGATTGTTACCACCTCTGCCCAGTTGTAGGGTGTCGGTGCCATGCAATCTACAACAAGAAGTAGCTGTGTTTTTGTGGCCTCGTGCGGAGCTTGCGATCCAGCAGCTCATGTGATGGTGTGCAACACTACCTTTAGTGCCAAATCCGAAATAGTTTGGATATCCACCTTTCCGCTTTTGGACCCTTTCCTTTCCCCTGTTCACACTCTATCAATAACCATACTCATGTTTTCCATTGTGGGCTAAGTACTAGTCAATATTGGTACTACCCCCCTCCGCGACAATCCGGTTATGAAGTAAATATCTGAGACCTCAATCTCAAGTTCTTGGTCGTGAATAATGAATTTTTCTTGATCAATGTCCCAAACACTGATCAAGTACTATAGTAGCTCCGGTTGAGCTCTGAGACATGGTGCCATAAAGAATTTGTTGAGCTTGCAATCTCTGAGAGCTTCCATGCATCTCACATTTCCCATGGTTTTCTCATCTTCTTCATTGTGTTCTCGTTATTTCCATTCAATCACCATTTTGTCCTTTCACACTTGCAAAAACATCCATATGGTTGTCATTAGCCAAATCCAATGCTTTTGAAACAACTAAACTAGGCTCATTTTTTGAATTTTCAAGGTAACATGGTTGTCGCGGTTGGCACGCCTCCGTTTGATTTTTAAGCCGGTTGGCGCGAGTCCATACCCAACACTCGCGCCGACGGCCACACCCTAATTTTTACCAAATCCCCCCATAGATCTACAAAAATGGGGTTGCAGGTAATGAAAATGCTATCAAATGCAGGGAAAGATGTGAGTTCTTACCTAGAACAGACGGATTCAAGATTGGGTTTCCGGATTTCCCATCGTCAGCTGTGCAAAATCATAGTGAAAAAGGGTAACAAATTTCTCACAAGAGGTAAAAGTGAAAAGTAATTTATTTTTTACCATTTTTGGCATTTTATAACTTTTCAGAACCCTAATTAGGTTTTAAAGAGTCTTATTTGATTATTTTGATATTTTTATTTCAAAAAATGGGTTTTACGTGTGTCTCTTGTGCAGCAACAAGTCCTTAACGTGATGACGATGAAGTAATGAGTTGTATTTTATACTTTTTCAGACTCAGTAAAAACACGAAAAAGTCACTGTTGGAGTCATCTTTCAGCTCTTTTTTGACTCTCGAAAATTGAAAAGATCTTTGAGACTCTTGTTGTTTTGAACTTGTTAAATGGCTGTGAAATGATATCTACCCAGTATACGTTTACTCCTTTTTCGGGTTGGGATAGATTATTTACGAAAAAGGAATACCTTAGTCTATTGCGACTAAGAGGTTCTATTAGACACAGTTTTCTACCTTTTCGGATCTGTGAGACTACCTATGAAAAGGGATTGTTGGAGTTTTCTTTTCCGCTTCTTTTCAAACTCCCTAAACATGAAAAGATGTCTAGTTCTTTCTTTATTAGAATCGTTAAAATATAAATGACATCAGAAACCGTCACCATGACGTAACCGATTTCCTCCTTCCTAGGGCTCGTAAAATGTACTAGGATGGATTTGTCTGAAGGAAAAATTTACATGAAAAGCATATGCTATCGCCTTCAAGCTTGTTTCCAAAAATAATTGGGGTACTCCCCAGCAATGGTGGGGGAAAATGGAACTAGTTCTCAGTTGTGTCGGCAGTATGTCGCTCTTGAACATGACACTCATCTGCATTTGTGTCGGGTTGGGGACATCTCATTTCGTCATTTTTCCTCCATGCATTTGGGTAATTTGTTTTGACCGCTCATCTGCTCTTTTCCATGACATCATGAACTCAGATCCCTTGATGTCAAATACTGCCAAATCGAGAGTCGTGTCACTGATATGTTCAAGAGAAGTTTTTGTTTGCAGTTTTCAACTTCCCTCTGATCCTCTTTTTGGTCCTGATTCACTATCATCATATTCCTCTGTCTCGTGTCGATGATGTGGGAAACATTATGGCCCTCCTTCGACCAGGTCACTTCTTGTCGACTTTAGCTCATTATCCAGGAAGTTGATCTAGAGACTCCTTTCCAGTACCCTGGAACTTGAATGCCTCAATGGCAAGTTCTTCGCATTCGAGACAGGTCCTCATCATTGGCCTTTGATTGAGTGATTCTGAGGGTGTTCGACGCCAAATCATTGTTCACATTATGTGGATTTTACTAGTTGTACCTTGAGAGCCATTTTCATTATTGGTGGTTTCTCTCATGCCTATTAACAACTTATATCATTGGTTGGTAATCAAGTGACTTTCTTGCATGTTTAACTTCAGCTCACATGTTCGCATGCTTGAATTTGTACTTGTTCGGATCGAGATGGAGCGCAAGACCCTGGGTTTTGTCTGATAAAATCCAGGTTGCGGGGTATTTTGGTTTATCATGACTATATGCATGACTCCTTTGATTGTATGGTTGCTACCATACCTAAGTCTATTTATTGATCCTTACTGCTGGATGGCTATGTCCATCCCTCGGATCTCAGTTTATATGTACTCTATTATGGATGGGTGCGTCCATGCCACATGTTCATGTATCATAGATATCAATTGTATTTGTACTTGCAGCTCTTCCGACAACATTGTTTGGTTTGAACGCGTTCTCATAAAGCATTTCACTCCTCCCTCTCTCTCGAACCTCATGCTTTAGGGGGCATCTGTTACACAGCATTTTGTCGTTGTCCATGCAATCCCCATCCCGCACATTGGAGGATCATTTCTATGACTTATATGTAGTGTCATGCCTTGCAAAAAGTTTCATTGCATCCCTTGCCATGAGAAGAACATTTCCTCTGTTGACTATACCTAGCACTGACCATCAAAAACACATGATTTTGGGTTGGCGCTGGCAGGAAATTATGGCCTCGCGCCAATAGAGAAATTAGTACTGGGCCCCATGCCCATTGGCGCTATGTCTCGATGGACTTCCCGCACCGAGCTGTCTTTGGAATTTTTTTAAATATAGAAGCGAAGTTTCCATTGCCAACCACTTCGTGAGTGGAGTTAGCATGGGTTGTTCAACTGAATAACGTTGAACATCTTCCTTTGGCTTCTTGTTCCCTACATTTAGGCAACCTCCCAAAGGATAAGGCCTCCCTTCCACCATTTTAGGGATCCCAACCTCCTCCTCCTCTCCTATAAATACATCTCTCTCACATAGATGCAGCTAGCTGAACATTTTTTATAATAGCTAAAACAATTTGAATTAGCTGGTGTGAGATAGAGCAGAGAGAGACCCCTTGTCGAGAGAGAGTCTAGGCTTATTGCCTCGCCAAGCCAATTCCTTGATGGATGCTCGAGACGCATTTTGACTGGATCCGCTGAAGGAGGTTACGACGTCAAGGCTCATTTGGTTGTAATCTCTTTCTTTCTCTTAATTAATACATGATCGATGTTTTGGTTCTCGTCTTGTGTATATGTGATTGATCTTACACAATACGTTTAATTCTCCTTGACCAATTAGATAGTTATGAATGCAAATATTGTTTCATATGATTCTATCGTTCTTTGATCCTTGTGCACGCACTTGAGTACCACCGCTAAAGGACTGCGATGTGTCGAGACGAAGATCAGGAGACTGTTGCCACAGCTATGACAACTGCGTTGGATCAAAGGCAGGACATCTATCCCGACTCAATTTCATTCATTAACTAGGAATCGACGCATTAGCATGTCCTCTTTCTGCTAGACCCACCCTAGGGCTAGAGGGATCACCTCTATCCGTAGAGGGTATTTACCTACACAACACCCCCATATTGTTATTATTGTGCCCTTACATTATTATTGTTAGGTCGGCTAGGATTATATTGTGACCCCATGGACTCCTATATATTGAAAGGAGGTTTTTTCATTTGTATCATCCAATAATTGTTCATTTATGTAATGTAAAAGAGTTTTCCCCCTCGAAGTGGTTGATTTCTAAGGCGTTGATCTCTCTTTTATTCTATTTTTTGAGTTGGTTTCATAACAAACCACCTAATAAGATGCTTAATTAACCCCATTTGGAGCTTGGAGACACTAGCACATGCTAAAGCCCACTATGAAAGGGCATGAAATTATGAAGTGCTCATTTTTGTTATCCATGGTTTGTAAACTCTTTTACACAATGATTCTAATGACTGGTTTTACTAGAAGTGTAGGAGACACATTGGATTTTATACAGGATTGCAGGTGGTTTCCATATGGGTTTGGTCTCCCTATACGGGGTCCTAACCCCTAGAGGGCTACATTGGCACATATAGGGTGTGCATAGAAAGCCATGGGCCTCCACAATAGCATAAAAAATTCCACATATCCCCATCAATGTTTAGATACTACTAGCGATCCACTTTTTGAATGATGATGATGTGTTTGGAAATATTCCCAGCAAGCCCCAGAGGAGTCCCATACTCTTGGCAGGTGTCCCAGGACTTGTATGATGCCATGGCTACGTTCATTCCATCATTCAAGCCCTTTTAGATAGTCTACAGGCATCTTTGACTCATATGGAGACCCATGGGGTCATTTATGTGCCCCTACACCCACTGGGATCACCACATGTCTACTACTTAGAGAACAAAGGGCCACCCCCCTTGTCCATCATATTTTGAGGAGTTTATTTCTCATTTGGCACTTCAGGATATTATTAGGCCTTTGGAGGGCCCCACGACATGTACATATTATTATTTGCCCCCCTAAGAGGCTTATTTTCCATTTATGAGCTAGTTTGGTGGGGTTGTCACCATTAAAGGTTTTATTTGCACATTATTTTATTAGTAGGGGCTAATGTAGGCTCACAGGCTAATTAGAACTCCTAAGAGGGGTATATATTGATGTTAGCTGCATTCATTTGTATCATCACTTCACTTGGTATCTCTCTATCTTTAGAGAACTTCACATTTCTTCTTGGAGGATTAATTTGGATAAATGGGTGAATTTTGATGTATGGATTTGGGTCATTTTTATCTTGGCGCTTCATTTTTTTTTTGCAAATGTGAGGTTGGTTGGATATACTCTCTAACACTGTAAGTGAATTTTTATTATATAGTTTCTTTGATGCATATTGTTCAACTTAGTTATAAGTAGGGCTAGTTGTTGTATGATTGAAATGTGGAATTAAGTTTCTATTTAGCTCATTTAATGCATGGGTCATTGTTAGATGAATGAAATGCCCTAGATATTATTTTATCTTGATACTGTTGCACTATTTACATGAATTATAAATGTTTGAAGGTCACTTTTCTTCTTTTTCCTTTAAAATTGGGCGAAGTTTATTTTCTGAGCCTCGTTGATCAAGAAACTGAATTCTCAATCATTACCATCCTTGACTCCATATCCCCAAGGGAAATAGGCATTGTTCCCTCAAAAGGGTGGTCATTTTCCCCTTCTTTTTCACCTTTTTCCCCTTTTCCCCAGATCTAGCCCTGATAGGTCACCTAGGGCATCAATTTCCTGAGAATTCACCCACAGGAAAACTTTGATCTCTTGGAGGCTACTGCGTTGGTGGGTCACCTCCCTCTCCTCCAAATTTTAGGCAATTCCAATGGTGGAATAGTTGGGAATCCCAAGCCCTAGCTCTAGGACCAATTTTTTCCTAGGAATCCCCGAGGCTATACCCTACTAGGATCAATTTAACCTTTTGAAGCAAAATTTCTCGTATGTTCCTTTCCCCTCACCTTTTCTAGGATAGGAACATCATTGGTTGTTATATTCCATCCCCGAACCTGGGTTGGGTCCACATGGTCCCATGTGGTTCTGTTTCCTATTAAAGTCTAATCATTAAGGGTTATTTGGGAAACCAAGTTCATATAGGATTTTAGGGATTGAGAAGTACCTCATCAAGTTGTATCCTTCTCCCTTATCCTCACCCCTTCTCCCCTGGAAGGAAAATCCCTTGCTTAAATAGAAAGCAAGCACCATTTCTTCACCTTCTCCTTGTGAAAGGGTTACCGGGATCACTTCAAACTTAGCCATTGACATATACTTTATAATTGGCTTCCCAAAAACATCGATAATCCTCCCATCGGTGAGAGTGGGGACCCATTCTCCCTTCAAGGATAATGTCCATTTGTGTTGTAGATATATCAACACTCCCTCTCAATGAGAGGGGTAATCTCCATGAGTACCAACTTTTCATTGATGTCAAGATGGCATTGTTGGAGATGGAAAATATTCTTGTGATACATAGATAACCCTTGTTGCCCTAACCTCATGCAAACCCTAGGATAAAACCCTAATCATGAGATGATGAGAACTCCTAGCTTGTCTAGACCATGAAAACCTACAGGTTTTCATAAAACACTCAAGCTATAAATAGTTGATGCATAATCAATTGTTGATGCATGATCTAATGATGGATGAAGAAGCCCTTACCATACACCCTTGTACTTATGTGATAATGATGCATGGATAAATGTTGATTTGAAAAAGGATTCCCTAATCCTTAGCCTTGTTTTAAGATTCCCTAATCCTAATGAAGAACACATGTGAAGGACCACACATAAACTTGAAGGCCTAATTCTATGAAGAAAGAGCCTTGGCATTTTTCAAAGCACAAAATACTAAAATAATGATGGCATTTCATAAAATGAAATTTTAGTGATGGAAAAATGACCTCATTGAAGAATGAAATTGACACCAACTTGTAGAGGATATTTTTCCCTTTCTAACGAGCTATTAAACGCCTCCTAACTCCTCTTAGTCTGTGAGAAAATGATTTTCTAAGATGAAATAATATATCTTATCCTAGCCAACCTAACCCGACTTATGTAGGATCGAGTTCCTTGGGAAAGGGACATGTACTTTCATTTATAGGTCAAATCTAGTATACATTGACACTAAAACACTTCATTCTAGCATCCAAATTCGGTGATCATTTCATAGATAAGGCACAAAACAACAAAGAGGTCGAGGAGAATAAATTTTTGGACTAATATTATGTTTAAATATTTATGTTTGGGTTAAACATCTTGAAAAAAATCAATTACTAACAACTCGGTGAATAAGTCACAAACTTTCATTAGCAACCTTTATCCTTTCCATCTCAGACCAATGACATGAGTACAGGAGCCTTGGAAATTTTGGACATCTACCATTGATCAATACTTAGACAGGTTGGAGTGAAAGACTCAGATTTGGGTGAATTTTCTATGCTTGGATTTGTCGAAAAGGAGTTCAGAATAGTCAAGGCTCAGAATTTAATTAACTATCATTTGAATAAGTATCTAGGACTTGTGGTAAAACAAGTCTCATCCTCACCTCAGACTTGTGTAATGGCTAGAATAGAACTCATACCTATTTTTTGGGAGGCCAGAACTGTGGAAGAGGCTTGGAAATTCAAATATATTAGAGCTTAGACCTCACACCTATAACATCCACTTTTGGAGGGCTCAAACAAGAGGAAAATCACATTTTTTTAGGACCTACTACAACAAACAGTGAAGTATTCAGACAAACTTTGATTATGAAGCTTTGAAATTGTTGTGTGTAGACAATCCTTGTCTACTGTAGCTCAAAACAGAAAATAGTCTATTGATTTTAGGAGCTCAGAACCTTAAAAAATTGGTGACGTATGTCATGGAAAAATTCCAGTAAATAAGTGTGCAAGAATTCGGATCCACACTTGTGGCATGTAGTTTATTAATTCAAGGAGCTCAAAAACCTTGAGAAAAATTATGTGTGGAAGAGACAGGTTCCTAACTATGAAACTCATTCTACAAAGGGAAGTTACACCTATGTCATCTGTGGAAGCTTGAAATCTTGGACCAGTGAATAGTAATAGCTTAAACCTGTCGATAGTCAATAATAAGCCTCAAACTTAGACCTGTGGTTGCAGTCTAGCTCAGATGGACAAACCCGTGGAGCTCATCTCTTACTTGAAATTTATTCACTCATGGAGGCTTAGATTTAGGAAAATACAATTCAATTTGCAGACCTGTGGTGGTGAAACTTGGGCTTAGATATGTTTTAGTCATTGTGGAAAATATTTTAATTCCTTTTTAAGGCAAGAATAGAGGGTTTTAGGAGTTTCCAAGCAAGCATCCTTGAAGAATTCCCTTGGAGCTTTGTCATCCTATTTGAAGATTGATTTATGAGGAGTATTGATTATACATCCATTTTGAAGTACCATATTGAATACATCCTTAAGACCGACTCTTAAAGATAACCTTGGAGTAGCATACCTCAGTAGAAGGAGCAGCCCATTGACATATTTTGGAAGACTTGTAGAAGCTTGTCTTGGAGACATAATTGGAGATCATGATGCATTGTTGAAGCCATCATGAGGTAAACTTGGAGAAAGTGTTTGGGTGACATGAAGAGTAGTGGTGACACCTTCATAAAAATACAAAGTTTTTATTGATGCTTTTACTACCTTGGAGTTTGTTTAAGGGGAATACTGAAGGTCAAGATATTGTTAAGGCTTATTGCAAAAGATATTTGGAGCCTTGAAGAGTCATTGACTTATATTGATGAATTGAAATTGTGGGTTGGATCCCTAAATGATAGGAGTCCTCAAGAAGACCAAGTTTGAGCCTGTACTAGAGATAGGGTTGGATCCCTAGAGGTTGGTGCCTCATAGTGACAAGGTTGGAGCCTTGGAAGATAGGGTTGGAGCCTCGTGAATTCCAAGTTGGTGCTTGGAAAATTACAGGTTGGAGCCTGGTGTCTTCATCTAGGGTTGGAACCCTACACTATATTATACTTTATTTATTATAAAGAAGAGGATTTAAGTCCTCGTTATTCCTGATTAATAAAATTATTTATTCTTATTTTTCATTTTGTGTTCTAATTATAAGTGATCTAACTAGTAAAAATAGCAATTGAAAATAAATATTGATTCACCCCCCCCCCCCCCCCCTTCTCAGCATTTCCAACAATGGCTTTGTAAGAACATCATTTGTCTACTCATCGTTGGAGATGTACTTGAACCTTATTGCTCTCCTTTACACCATGTCACAGATGTAGTGGTATTTGATCTCAATATGCTTCAAGCTATCATGGAAGACAGGATTCTCTGAAAGCTTCACATGACTTTGATTATTGTAGTGTATCATTATCGGTTCCAAATCTTAGTCAAACAATCCTACAAACAATTTCCAGAGCCATATTGCTTTGGTACAAGCCTTGTTGTTTGTAATGTACTATGCTTCAACAATGCTGAGTGTGATTTACCTTTTCTTCTTGCTCATTCATGATATCATAGCGAATCCCAAACTAAAGCATACTCCTGAGGTACTCTTCCTATCCTCAACACTTCCTGCCCAATCAATGTCTGAATATCCCTGAAGTTGGACATCCTTGTCTTCAACCTACCTCAAGCCATAGTACATTATACCACACAAATATATCAAGATGTGATTTGCTACAATCCAATGCTCATGTATTAATTATACCTAGCACTAGCTCAAGTTAGTCACAACAAAGCAGATGTCTGGCGTGGTGTTAATGAAATAAATCATACTAATAAACCGTTGGTACATTGATGGATCTACCAATCTGGAGTTGTAGCCTCTTAACTTCTTCAAGTTAGTCACCATGGGAGTCGCCATGGATTTGCAATCCATCATACTGAATTTCTGAAGGATCTCTAATACATAATTTCCTTGACCAAGTAAGACTTTGTGAGGTTTCTGCCATACTTCAAATCCCAAGTAATAGTGCATCAACCTAAGATCCTTCATGTTGAACTCAGAATCCAATTTATTCTTTCACTGAATGATAAGAGGCTTGGCACCTATCAGAAAAAATTCATAAACATACAATAGTAATATCACAAGTGCATTCTTCACAACATTAAAGTAAAGGTTTGCATTGACTTCATTCTTGGTAAATTCCAGTCTTGTCATATAGTTTTCAAAATGAGCATACCAAGCTCATGTAGCTTGCTTGAGTCCATATAAGGCCTTTTTCAACCTACAACATGAGACTCCTTCCCATATACCTCAAATCCTTGAGGTTTCTCTATGTGCACTTATTCCCCAATCATGTCGTTGAGGAAAGAAGTATTTACATCCATATGGTACAATTACCATCCCATAGATGAAAAAAGTGAGATGATGGAACTAATATAATTGCACCTATAAACTGGAGTAAAAGTCTCAGCATAGTCTTCTCCCTCTTTATAGGAGAATCCTCTAGCCATGAAATGTGCCTTGTATTTGTCAATACAACCATCTGCAACATGCTTAATATTGTATATCCACTTGGAAGTCACCATTGAATTCCCTTCAAGCCTTGGCACGATTTCTCAAACATCATTCTTCATGATTGATCGGTATCTTCATTCATTGCATCCTTCCAAACCTACTGACTAGCTACTTCTTCATATGCGGAATTTTCTTCATCAATAATTTTTTCCATGAGAGTTGCATAACTGGATAACCTTTTTTAGCTTTATTCACCTCTCTAGATGTGCCATCAGGATTTGTATGTCCTTCTTCCTCTTCCAATGTGGATCTAAGCCATGTTGATCTCTAGAAATATGACTAGTTCTAATGAATCTTCATACCCTTCTGGCCTTCCAACACATTCTGTAGAACTACTTGAATGTTGAAAATGCAACAAGATGATGGAGCTTAGTGAAATGAAGTCGCCTTCACTAAGTGGGCCAGCAGGCTATTTTTGGCGCAAAGTCTATTTTTAGACTATGCCTATTTTTAGACATATGGAGCATGGTCTAGGAGTTGCAGTATGCTATTCTTGGATGATTGGTCGAGTTGGTAAAAATAGATGGACCTCTATTTTTAGACATACAGGTCGAAGTCTATTTTTAGACTGCTTGTCTAAAAATAGGTCAGTCAAATATTATTAGCCCTTAATAATATTTGGACTCTAAACTTCAGTTTATTCTCTTACAGCACTTCAGTTGGAGCTACGGATGTGGCTCATGCATCTGACAGAAGGAATTACGCTATTCCTATGGGTTTGGTGAGCTCATGCATGGTTGACTTCAGTTAGAACTCAAGTGGCGGAGTTTGGTGGAGTTGATGAGACAGTTGGTGGAGTTGTGTTCGGTTTAACTTAGTTGAACTAGTTGTGTTTAGTTTAACTGGCTAATACACTAGAGATGAGTGGGGTGAATTAAATATTATTTAATTCACTAATTATTAACTCATTATTCAACTCAAGAACACATCAGTTTACTACAATGCATGAGCCGATTCGTTGAACCGATGGAAGGTAGATGAAAAGGGTGGGTTGCTATTAATTGCGACATTAGTTGTGCATAGAGATTTGCCACAAAAAATTGGAGAAGTTGCCCATAAAGTTACGCAATTGAAGCCAAGGAGATTCAAACTTGGATCTCTCATTGAACCAACTTGGATTGCGCAATAGAGGCAGGCAATTAGTGGATGAGTTTTGAACCTGTGACTTGTTCAAAACTGAGCTAGTTTGTGTGTAACTTTTGGAGACAGTACTGAGTACTTGTGAGGAGTATTGTATTGAGATTGTTACATGTTCTCTTCTATTATAATATACAAAATAGCTGGGGGTTTTCAGCTATAAGCTTTTCCCATTACATATTGTGTTTATGTGCGCATGCGACTGTTTCTATTTCCGTATATCGATGATCAATTGTAGAAGAGGTTATGTGTTATGCATGAATTCGAATTAGTGTGTGACCAGGATAATCTTGGTGGATAAATCTTCAGTATTCAGAAAATTTCACAGCAGTATCGGAGAATTGATCATCGGATCTATTACGGTGATTACAATTTTATTTCGGTAGACAGAGTCTGTAACGGGCCAGGTAGCCTCTCGATCCATCCTTTCTCTGAAAGGTGATATATCCAGTAAATGCCCTTACAGTTGATCTCTGTGCTAAAAATAATTTGTTCTCACAGATCCATAAGCAGTTGAGTTTTTGAGTTTGGAATTCAAATTTTGCAGCAGTTTGTTTTCTTGGTGCTAGAGTTGAAATGTCTTTCAATGGTTTGCGACTCGAATATGCTCTTCAAGGTAGTTCAAATTATGTTGCATGGAAAGATCGGATGGAGGAAGTATTAGAAGATAATGGGCTGAAGGATTTCGTAGATATGGATGTCCAAAATCCCACTGATCCTGCTGAAGTTGAGGCTTGGCAAAAGAAGATGGCGAAATGTCGAAGGATTCTGTTGGAGGGTGTGAAGGATCACATTGTATCCAGCCTGCATGGAAAAGCTTCTCACATATTTGATGTGAAGCGTTGACGGATCTATTCCGGTGGGCGGCTGGGCGGCTAAAGGATAAACCGAAACATTACGATACATTAAGGCGACGATGTCGCCAAGTACCTCACGAAGTTCACTCAATGCAGAGATGAGCTAGGAAGTGTGGGGGTGACTGTCGATGAAGAGGACTTGGTGGACCTGGCTCTCCTTGGTCTTCCGAAGGCTTGGCATTCCTATCAGGACTCTGTCAATGGTCGGGAGAAGTTGCCGGGATGGGAGCGACTTTGAGCGGATCTCATGCAAGAGGAGATAAGGAGGACTACCAGGGACGGATCTTCATCAAAGGTATCTGATGAAGAAAATTGTGCTTTGGCTGCCAAAGCAAAGAAGGGGAAGAGAAAGAAGGCTTCTTAGTCTGGTGCGAAAGGCAAGAAGCAAGACATGTCCAAGGTGAAGTGTTTTCACTGTCACCAGCACGGACACTATGCCACAAATTGTCCGCAGAAGAAGAAAAATAAGAAGGTTGCTGGATCTGCAGCGGGAGAGGCATTGGCCTCCCAGTTTGAACTGGATTTTTCACTGATCGCATGCTTGGTCTCAAGTGTGATGGGATCAGTATGGTTCTTGGACAGTGGTGCGTCATTTCACATGACAAGAGATCGGGATCTGTTTTCAGATCTGGAGGAAAAAGATCTTGGAGTGCACATCGAGATGGGCGATGATGGGAGATACAGTGCGACCGGTATCGGCACCATTTCCTTTGAGAGGGATTCTGGTAAACCCTTAGTATTGAAGGAAGTATTTCATGTTCTAGGATTGATGAAGAATCTGATCTCTGGGCGATGTTGGAAGACAAGGGGTATGATGTGGTCTTCAGCGAAGGAAAGGCTTTCCTGCGCAGTAAGACAACTGGAGAGACCCGGAAGATAGGGGTTCGAGTCAAGAACCTTTATCAGTTGCAAGTAGATGGATGCGCAACAATGGCATGCAAGGTGGAAGCAGTGGTGAGCCGGGATGATGATGGCGAGCTGTGGCACAGGAGATTGGGCCACCTTCACCATGGCGCTTTGAAGATACTGCAGCAGATTTCTACTGGGCTTCCTAAGGGCACTCTTGCGCAGTCAGATCAGTGCAAGGGGTGTACCTTGGGAAAATATGTGAAAGCCACTTTTCACGAGAAGGATAGTCAT
Source organism: Pinus albicaulis (assembly GCA_034641835.2). Taxonomy (NCBI): domain Eukaryota; kingdom Viridiplantae; phylum Streptophyta; class Pinopsida; order Pinales; family Pinaceae; genus Pinus; species Pinus albicaulis. The sequence continues at coordinate 1,556,891,267 of CM076575.1, forward strand.
GCCACAACGATCCTTGAGAGAGTTCACACAGACGTGTGTGGTCCTTTCTCATTAGCTTTGACAGCAAAGCACAAGTACTATGTGATCTTTGTTGATTATTTCTCTCGGAAGTGCTGGATCTTCTTCATGCAGAAGAAGAGCGAGACATATTCAAAGTTCTGTGAATTCAAGGCGCTGGTTGAGAAGGAATCGGGAAAGCATGTGAAGGCTCTTAGGAGCGACAATGGTGGTGAATTCATCTCTACTGAATTCAAAGACTTTTGCAGCGTAGAAGGGATTCGGAGAGGAAACTCATGCCGCACCCCACCAACCACGACGAGCCGAGGTTGCGCTGGCGGAAAAAACGATCGTGGGTCTTTGCCGCAGGCGATGTTGCATGATCAGGGCCTACCCCTTCACTTATGGGCTGAGGCATGCAATACTGCAGTATATGTGCAGAACCGTTGTCCTCACAAAATATTTGGCATGAGTACACCGGAGGAGGCGTTTTCTAGCAAGAGGCCTGATATTTCCCATTTGAGGATTTTCGATTCACCTGTCTACATGCATGTGACGAAGGATGCGAGAAGGAAGCTGGATCCAACTGCTGAGGTTGGAATATTTGTGGGGTACACTGATACACCCCACAACTATCGAGTGTATTTGTCAGAACCGGTCACTTAGGCCCACATCGACGAGGATGTCAAGTTTCGGAGGAAAGCCATGCGGTGCGCGAGAGGGGCTGCTTGCATGCGGATGAGGAATTTATTAGTTCCTAAGGAGAACTTAGGATGTGGATCAGCCACGAAGGAAGTTCATGGGTAAGAAGAAACCACTCATCGGCACCAACCATCGAAGGCGCAGCGCACTACGAAGGGCGAGCGGCGGCACAAGATGCGAAGGGTTGTAGGACACACGGCCACAACGCAGAGCAGAGACGATCACGGACAGGCCTGGCAGATACATGGCTCTTGTGAGAAAATGTATCGTGACGAGCCATCCTCTTTGAGGAAGCTGTGGAGGAACCCGCATGGGTTGATGCCATGATCGAAGAATATGATTCGATCATCAGGAACAGTGCATGGGAGATTGTCCCAAGACCGGTTGGGAAATCAGTGGTGGGTTCGCGATGGATCTGCAAGGTGAAGCAGGCGGCTGACGGGAGTGTGGAGAAGTACAAGGCGAGATTTGTCGCCCGTGGCTTCTCACAGATCGAGGGGATTGACTATGAGGAGACTTTTGCACCTGTCGCAAGGTACTCTTCCATACGGACGATCCTTGCTCTCTCAGCGCGGATGGGGTGGCACATTCATCAGATGGATGTGAAGACTGCGTTCCTCAATGGAGTTATTGAGGAAGAGGTGTACATAGAGCAGCCTGAAGGTTTTGAGATCTTCAGCAGTGAGTCGCATGTGTGCCGACTCAAGAGAGCACTGTATGGGCTGAAGCAAGCACCTCGTGCTTGGTACCCTCGGATAGACAGCTACTTCACCGGGCTTGGATTCTCCAAGAGTGAGGCGGATCCAAACCTGTACCAGATTGTGGTGGAGGGGAAGCTGTTGATCATCGTACTGTATGTAGATGATCTGATTTTGACTGGCGACGAGCAGTTGATACTTTCATGCGAGGAGGATCTTGCACGAGAGTTTGAGATGAAGGACCTGGGCATCCTTCATTATTTCCTGGGATTGGAGATTTATGACGTGTGATGTTGGACCCCATTTTGTTCTCGAGGAAAGTATGCACGGAAGATACGAAGTTCCTTGTGTGCATGACACATGACTTTATTGATACTCCCTCTTCTCGGTGGTTGGAGGAGAGATGCTACTTCAACGGTAGTGGATACCACTTTCTGTCGACGGTTAGTGGGGTCGCTTGTGTATATGTATCTTGGTCAATACACGACCGTGTGCCTTTATCTTTGAGCTAACTGAGTACGACTATGGTTAAGCCTACCAGCTCGCCACGGAAAGAGGGCGAGCATGTATTGCATTATCATGTTAGTAGCACATCGGGATGAGTGTGGTACGGACATGAGGTTGGAGCGGATGACAGCGCTTCAACGTGCGGTTAGGCGAGGCCAACGGACGAAAAACTGTCTGGAGGAGTTTTCGGTATCGGGTCGACGATGGTTTACATGCAGGTAGGAAGCGATGGTAACTCGGTTCGGCGAGCCCGGTACATGGCAGCAAGTTTGGCTGCATACGAGGCTATTTGGATGAGGAAGATCCTCGCAGGTTTGTTCAGGTTGCATTTGGAGCCTACAGTGATCTACTGTGATAACCAGAGCTGCATCAAGCTCTCGGCTAATCCAGTATTTCATGATAGGTCCAAACATATCGACATCAGGTACCATCATATCGGAGATTGTGTTCAGCGGAGAATCATGATGCTTTCATATGTTCCCACGGAGGATCAGGATGCCGACATCCTGACGAAGGCGCTCACCAGGAGCAAGTTCGAATTCCACAGAGGCAGGATAGGGGTTGCAGATAATCCATATCTTGCTGAGAGGGAGTGTTGAAAATGAAACAAGATGATGGAGCTTAGTGAAATGAAGTCGCCTTCACTAAGTGGGCCCGCAGGCAAATTCTGGCGCAAAGTCTATTTTTAGACTATGTCTATTTTTAGACATATGGAGCATGGTCCAGGGGTTGCAGTATGTTATTCTTGGAGTATTGGTCATGTTGGTAAAAATAGATGGGCCTCTATTTTTAGACATTTAGGTCGAAGTCTATTTTTAGACTGCCTATCCTAAAAATAGGGAAGTCAAATATTATTTACCCTTAATAATATTTGGACTCTAAACTTCAGTTTACTCTCTTGGAGCACTTCAGTTCGAGCCTTGGAAGTGGCTCATGCATCTGACAGAGGAATTACGCTATTCCTAGAGGTTTGGTGAGCTCATGCATGGTTGACTTCAGTTAGGACTTCAGTGGCAGAAGTTTGGTGGAGTTGATGAGACAGTTGGTGGAGTTGTGTTCGGTTTAACTTAGTTGAACTAGTTGTGATTAGTTTAACTAGCTAATCAACTAGTAATGAGTGGAGTGAATTAAATATTATTTAATTCACTGATTATTAAATCATTATTCAACTCAAGAAAACATCAGTTCACTACAGTGCATGGACAGTTTAGTGGAGACCAGTGGAAGAGGTAGATGAAAGGGTTGAGATAGCTATCAGTTGTGACATTAATTGTGCATGAGATTTGCACAAGCAATTGAAGTTGTATGAGTTGAAGGGTTGGAGCCAGGAGATTCGAACTTGGATCTCATTACACAACTTGGATTGTGCAATAGAGGCAGACAAATAGTGGATGAGTTTACAGACACATCGACTTGTTCAATGACTAAGTTGTGTAACTTTTGGAGACGATATTGGTGGTGTGAGGAGTATTGTGCGGGGTGTTACATGTTCTCTTCCATTATAATATACAAAACTGTTGGGGTTTTCAGCTATAAACTTTCCCCATTACATATTGTGTTTATGTGCGCATGCGACTGTTTCTATTTCCGCAAATTGATGATCAATTGTAGAAGAGGTTATGTGTTATGCATGAATTCGAATTAGTGTGTGACCAGGATAATCTCAGTGGATAAATCTTCATTAATCAGCAAATTTCTACATTGAATGTTGCTCCTTTAAGGCCTCTTGTTTTACTTCATCCAGGAAATCTATGAATACTTTCTCCAATATTTCACTTTCTCATTGAAGGTGACATCTTGATTGACCTCAATTTGTTGCTTCTCTCGAATGTATATTTTGTATGCCTTTGAAGATTCACTATATCCAACCGATATTCCTTTCCTTCCTGAAGGATAAATCTTGTTCCTCTTATCCTTAGGAACATGAATATATACAATAAAACCAAAGATTCTCACGTTCCCGGCCTCTGGCTTCCTTTTAGAAAAGGCTTCTTTAGGAGTCATATCTTCCATAACTCTATGAGGACTTCTATTTTGAATGCATACATTTTTCTGTGATGCTTCGCTTGATAAGAGAAATGACAATTCCAAGTCATGCATCATGGCCTTGAAAGATTATTCAATGGAATTATTCTTTCATTCTTCTACATCATTCTATTGTGGATTATAGGGGACAATTAAATACCTATTAATCCCAACTTTCTTATAGAAAGGAACAAGCTCCTTTGAGGTGTATTCTCCTCCATTCTCAGATCTCAATATCTTGATCTTTCTGCTTGTCAAGTTTTCCACTTCAGCTTTGAATTCCTGGAACTTGTTCAATACTTCGTCCTTAGTCTTCAATATATGTATCCATGTCTTACAAGAGAATTCATCAATAAATGTCACATAGTACAATGAACCACCAAGTGATTTTATATGAATAAAACCACATACATCATAATGAATCAAGTCCAAAGTTTCCTTATACCTGTTGTCACTATTTGGAAATGGTTTCTTGATGTTCTTCCCAAGAGCACAACCTTTGCATACACCGTCATTTTTAATTCATAGTTCAAGAACTCTTGACACTATTTGACTCAATTCAAGCAATGCTCTAAAATGAAGATGTTCATACCTCTGGTGCCATAACTCACTTGGATTTATTTCATCATCTACTAGTGCTTTATCTATTTGATTTTCAAGTCTATACAACCTTCCATCACGAATCCCAATAACCCTATAATCATCTATAATAGATCCCTTCGACCAAACAATTACTTTTCCATCCAAAAAAGCAACTTTATCTCCTTTATCTTCTAAACAAGAAACAAAGACAATATTTTTTTTCAAACCTGGTACATAGAGAACATTGTTGAGATGTACATTGTTACTAGATTCCAACTCTATGGATGTCTTTCCGACTCATTTGACTACATAGTTGTTATTATCTCCCATTTCAACCCTTCGAGACAACTTATTTTATGTCATTCTTGAGAGATTCCCACACTCTTTTATCATGTGCCTTGGTGCTCCATTATCCACCAGCCACATGTCATCATCATTTTCAAAGGAACCTATCAAAGTGGAATAGTAGAAGAAATCATTTTCACCATTGGTCTTCTTTGGCTTTTCAACTTCTTCAACTTCTGCTGCAAAAGAATGTTTTTTCCCTTTTCTTTTCTTATTGGGCATATTAGGAAAATATCTCTTGAAATGTACATATTCTTAACAACCATAACATTGTATCTTTAATAATCCTTTCTTATTCTTAAAGGAAGAAGATCCTTTTCCTGACGTTTTTTGTTGATGTCCAAACTTCTTATTTCCCTTGTTCTTGAAATGACATGCAAGGGCTTGAACTTCCTCATCTTTTGATATTTAGTCATCAATCTTGCTTCTTCTTGAGCACACGATGTCCATATTTGTTCAAATATAGGCACTTAATTCCAACTTTTTATACCTGATGCAAAATCATCCCATGATCTAGGAAGACAATTGTAATTACGAGTTCTTGATCAGGGATGGATTCTCCAATTTCTTGAATCTGATCTATTATTTTGGAAATCCTTACGAATTAAGAATCCATTGTATCGCCATTATTCATATTTGTATTATTAAATTTCATTCTTCAAGCTCATTGATTGACCAACATTCTTCATCATGTAGAGATTCATTAGGGCATTGTACATATTCTTTGAGGTATCAAGTTTTTCAATGTAGGGAACCAAATTATCCCTAATGGAGTCCACTACGATTCTCATAACATTGATGTTGTCCTCCTTCAACTTTAATTTTATTTCATCACCTTCTAGTTCAACAACCATTCGTTTCACAATGTTCAAAACCTTGTTCTTGGCAAGAATAATATCTATTCTAACTTTCCAATCTCTTAAATTAGATGCTCCCTCTACCTTGTTTTCATATTTCATAGAGGAAACCATAGAATCCAATCTATAAGAAGAAATTGAATAAAAATATTTCAAGGGTTTTTTCAAGGTGATCTAAATGTTCCCTTCTTCCTTCACCAAAGCACTGATATCATGTTGATTTTCTTAGTGCCATTAGGGTTAGCACAATTTTTATGAAATTTTGATAATTAATCTTGATGTATATCTTATTTTAGCTTATTCCAATATATCATCCAACAATTATACTTCGTAAATTCAATGATAAAGAACAATAGAACAATAGAGATCACAACACACAATATTTTCCCTAGGAAAATCCACTGCGGGGAAAAACCCAATAACCTTTCAAAAGAGAAATTATTTGTTCAATGAGAGGCACACCTATACCTATGGTCAAACATGGTCCTTGTTGAGATTTCGGGGTGTTGGGGTAGCATCGAATGTGCTCTAGCTGCCAAAATTTGTCGAGGGACTAGAGTACATGAGATCTTCAAGACCCAAATAGTGATTTAAGAAATTATATCTTGTTTAAGAGATATTTAATTAATTAATATTTTTAATTAAGGACCCTAAGTCTAACTTAGGAAAATTAAAAGATTAAATTTAATTAAATTAAACATGTGATGAAAATGACTTAAGTCACACGGATCGATAATATTTTAATCTTAGTCGTTGATTCAAAATTAGATCATGACCGTTGATGTTTTAATGAGAAAATTATAAGAAGAGGGATCGGGGTCAGTTGGAGAACACACACAGTGGCAGAGCACTGAAATAAAGCTGGAATTCTAGGGCATGGTTTACTAAGAATTTTAGAAGTGTTTTAGCGGCAGCGAGGGGAAGTAGTGGCAAGAGGGATGGTTTGATCCCAGGAAAAGAGTGAAAAAAGGGCAGAAAAACAACAAACTGAGCAGGGCAGAGGAAGCAGCAGCTATGCAAAGCATCCATAGACCAGCAAAGGCAGCAGGAGGCTAGGAGGGCTGACGGAGTGCCATAGAAGGTTGACGCATTCCCAGGAGGACTGATGTTGTCCATCCAGGGCAGCACAGAGGCAACATAACCCAGTCTGGGGTGACGCGAGGCCTTCCTAATAAGCGCAGAGGCTGACATAGGCCATCAGGGCTGACGCGGAGGGCTTCAGAGTAGTGTTGGGGTTTCTAAAGACTAAAAAGGGATGAGTTATGTAAATCTCGTTTGAGGGTGTGAATCAGTCAGTTTTTTGTCTCCAAAACAGAGGTATAGCTGCAGTTTATTTATTTCTCTGTTGGGTTAACCAGTTTGGTGCCCATATTTCCTGTATTTAGATTTTTCTTAATAATAAAAACCCTCCAGCAGCTAGAAGATTGGTTTTCCCACATTGGGTTTTTCCAGGGACAGTTGTTTAGAAAATCCTTGTGTGTCACTTTGTCATTGTGCATGTTATTCGATTTAGATATGTATGTGTAGGTTGTTAATGTATTTACTTCGATGTTAATGTTGAATATTTCACATTAATAACTTAATGTAAGTAGGAGAAGTAAATCTGAAATTTAACAGTAGGGTTTCTGTTTGAGATATTCAGAAACTTTCACATGGTATCAGAGTGATTGCATATCTAACTGAATCTCCAACAAGAAGGCTAAAAAATTTGTGTTGTAGAAAGCAGCAGAGAAAGCAACAACAACAGTAGATAAACTGAACTAGAGGAGTCAGCACAATAGTAGAAGGAAGCAAATAAGGCAGAGGCAAGGCTGACGCAGTCTCCACGCAGACCCATTCAGGCCCACGTACGTACAATGCAGAGGTTGCGCTGAGAGTGTCTGCTCACGCAGAAGCCATCCAGGGTGACGTAGTCCAAAAGATAATTTTTGTGCAGAATGTCATGATCTGGAAGCTGAAGTTGCAGACCTTCAGCAGTTTCTCGTGGGGTGAAAATTCTATCGATGCAAAATTTAGCTTAAGCTAAGTTGACAAAGAGTAGGAGGATAACAACTTATTAGATTATTTCCTTCCAAAGAAGTCTGAAGATCGATTAGAGGATCGAATAAAGTTGATTCATTTTTTTTGTTAGACTTCCAAGGGAGGGAGCAGAGGGTGCTTGTCTCACCAAGGAGCCTAGATTTGAGTCTCTAGCATAGAGAGGAGGATTTGTTCCGACTAAATTTTGAGCAAATGACACCCCATGGACTACTTGATCAGGATAGTTTGGATGGCTTGTCCAAATTTTCAATCTGTAAGGCCATAATCCTGGTAGTCATGGAGGCATATTTATTGAGGGATCATGCATAAAAATTCATGGCTACACCAACCGATGCAAAACTCTTGGAGAAGCACGAAGAAATAGTGGCACATGCCAAGCGCTTCATTATGGATGGGGTCAAAGATCACGTGGTTCCACACATAGCCAAGAAGGAAATGACTCATGAGATGTGGGTAGCTCTAACCACACTATATGAAGGAAGATCCATCCAGAGGAATATGCTTTTGGAGAACCAGCTGATGTTATTCATGATGCCCAAAGGAGAGAAGATCGACCCTTTTCTATCCAGACTACAATCGATCTCAGATCAGCTGACTAGCATGGGGGTTAAGGTATATGTAGATGACGATATCATGGTGAGGACTACTCTCAATGCAGTCACAAAGGACTAGGAAAATTTTGTCCAAAGTCTCTTGGGCAGAGCGGACCTTCCCAACTGGGACAACATTTGGGCTATCCTCCAATAAGAGGAAATCCGTCAGATGACCAAAAGACATTACAACACTGGTTTGAGCAAATTGAAGAAGGAAGAAGAGGAATATGCAGCCTTGGCATCAAAGAGGTAGCAAGGGAGAAAGAAGTTTGATATGTCAAATACCAATTGTTTCCAGTACGACGAACTAGGACATTTCGCCAGCAATTTTCCTCTAAAGAAAAGGAGAAGGAAGATTCTAGCTCCAAGGTTGTTGTGGTGGACGATGGCTCCGGAGATGACGTAGCCATGAGTGCTCATGAACCATGAAAGTGGGGCGATCTTGATCTGTAGAGCAGCTACAAAGTGTGGACAGGATCCTTGAGTAGCCCAAACCTTGGATCACATACGAGCTATGGGATCCTTAAGATGGTAGCGGGGCAAGTGGAGTAGTGGGTGCAGAGAATCACATATGGATCAGAGGTAGAGTTGGATGTTGAGAGGGAGAAACATTGTTCATATTTAGTAGTAGCATAGCAATAACAGCACAGAGGGACTGATGTGACTTTAGCAACGTAGAGAAAGCTTTCTTATGCAGTGCAGAGCTGCAATGGTGCAGAGGCTTCAGGAGGAAAGCGTAGCGCAACAGTAGCATGGGGGACTTCAACGCAGAGGCAGCGTAGATGAGGTTCGTTTACGCAATGCATAGTTGCAGCAGTGCAACAACCTCCAGATGTTAGCACAGAGCAACAGCCTATGGAGCTTCAGTGATGAAGATGCATCCCAACTGATTTGTTTGTCAAATATTGGGCAGGAGTACTTCAGCTACTTACTCTCAGCAACTGAGTTGTAGTGCAGCAGTTGGCAACACGATGCAGAAATTTGAGAGGGAGTTGCAGTACGGATGTAGCATTGGCGGTGGAAGCATCATGGGCAGCAGTACGAGAGAACAACATCAAAACAGTGATGAAGGACATTAGGCCAAGCATCAGCACAGAGGCCCACACCAGAGATCAGTGCAGAACTTCAAGGTGAATTATTGTTGCTAGAGCACATTCCTCACTAAGAGGGATTGTTGAGATTTCGGGGTGTTGGGGTAGCATCGTATGTGCTCTATCTCCCAAACTTTGTGGAGGACTAGAGTACATGAGATCTCCAAGACCCAAAAAGTGATTTAAGAAATTCCATCTTGTTTAAGAGATATTTAATTAATTAATATTTTTAATTAAGGACCCTAATTCTAACTTAGGAAAATTAAAATATTAAAGTTAAGTAAATTAAACATGTGATGAAAATGACTTAAGTCACACAGATCAAGCATCTTCTAATCTTAGTGGTTGATTCAATATTAGATCACGATTGTTGATGTTTCAAAGAGAAAATTATAAGAAGACGACTTGGGGTCAGTTGGAGAACACACACAGTGGTAGAGCACTGAAACTAAGCTAGAATTCATGGGTGTGGTTTGCTAAGAATTTCAGAAGTGTTTCAGTGGCAGCGACGGGTGGTATTGCTGAGAGGCATGGTTTGATCCCAGGCCAAGAGTGAAACAAGGGAAGATAAGCAGCATACTGAGTAGCGCAGAGGAAGCAACAGCTACGCAGAGCATCCATAGCCCAGCAAAGGTAGCACAGAGGCAGAAGGATCCTAGGAGGGCTGACGCAGTGCCATAGAAGGCTAACGCAGTCCCAAGAGGACTGATGTTGGCCATCCACGGCAACGTAACCTATTCTGGGGTGATTTAGGCCCTTCTTCAGCAACGCAAAGCCTGATGCACGCTAGTAGGGATGATGCAGAGGGCTTCAGAGCAGTGATGGGGTTTCTGAAGACTAAAAAGGGTTGAGTTCTGTAAATCTCATTTGAGGGTGTGAATCAGTTAGTTTTTCTGTCTCCAAAACAGAGGTATAGTTGCAGTTTATTTATTTCTCTATCGGGTTAACCATTTTGGTGCCTAGATTTGTTGTAATTAGATTCTGGTTAATAATAAAAACCCTCCAGCAGCCAGAAGGCCAGTTTTCCCACATTTTATTTTTCCAGGGACAATTGTCTAGAAAATCCTTATGTGTCACTTTGTCATTGTGCATGTTATTCAGTTTAGATCTGTATGTGTAGGTTTTTAATGTATTTAATTCAATTTTAATGTTGAATATTTCACATTAATAACTTAATGTAAGTTGGAGAAGTAAATCTAAAATTTAATAGTAGGGTTTCTATTTGAGATATTAAAAAAATTTTACAGTCCTCTCCTCCAAGTCAAGTCACCCAATCTAATCCTGCACTTAGCTCTTGATCCTACAGTTCCAAAAATTTGACTCCCCTGCAATAGCCAATTGTCCCAGAATTTTGGCCCCGCAATAGTTGCCCCAGAAAAATGTGAACCACAAAGATAGATTACTCCACATGTGTGAATTTCTAGAGAGAGAGAGAAGAGAAAAAACTTGACCTTATTTTTCATCCTTCTTCGTCCTTTTTGCCTTCACTCATTTTCCCATAAATTGCACTGTATGAGAGAATGTGAATGTGCAAGTGGAGGAGGTCGAGCTTCCTTTATATACTATTATATCTTGGGTTAATGGACGTGTCTCTTGGTGAAGACCGACTTGACTTGGAGGGAAGCCGACTTGTCACTTTTGGAAACAAAATTTACAATTCAAAAATTCAAATTTTCATTTTTTGAAAGTTGCAATGGGACTTTGACTAAAAATAAATTTTCCTTGACTCAATAATTTATAAATATGTTTTACAATGATAAATACAATTACATCAAGTGACCAAATGTACATTATGAAGATTTACCATAGTTACAAATTCAACAAAGCCTCCCAAACCATGAATAAGGGGATGCTCAGGTCTAGAATGGAAATGCAACCCACAAACATAATGGTACAAAATCAAAAGTGATCCATGAACCAAAACAATAGAAAAAAAAGGCACACGAGGATGGGACAGTGGAAACAAAGGGTTTTCATGTTTTAGAAAGTTTAGATTCAAACAAATAACTACCACCAAAGATAACAAAGTATTATTTGGCAATGGTTCCAATAAACCCCAACTCAAGGGGATGGCAGAGGGTCCAACAAAAGAAAGGAAAGAAAGGGAAGTTAAGTGATTATTATAACATTTAATTTCTCATGCCTTTGTTTTTTCTTTTTAGTTTTATTTCTTATGCTCATAAGTTGAGAGTCTACTCTTATTGAATGCGGTTAGCATCTACAATATGTAAATTTGTTCCTTTTCTTTGAAGTTGAATAAAATTACGGGTTTTTTTTCCCTTTGGGAAAAAGAACATATATCAACACTAATGAATCTCAACTTACCACTATCAAAATTTCCACAAACTAAAGTGTTCTCTAAGTGAAATAGTGGTAAACCTTGAGTAATTCCCTCAAGATAAATATTTAATGTGACTCATATCATTCTTGTATGGAAACATGATAAACCTTATGCATTGATTATCATGGACTATAGATAGTTACTATGAAATGGAATTTTTATTTCATTGTATTCATTAATAGAAGTTAAAGGAATTAGAGAGAGGGGCATTTCTTGAATTTGAATGTATGATTATGGAATTAGTATATGAGAATAAATTTAAAGTAATTTCAATAAATTTTCATATTCAACACTTCTTAGGAGTTCAAAGTAATGTTATTTGGATTGGAAAATTATTCCCAAATATTTTTGGCCACTAAATAATTTTTATTTATTTTTATATTTTGCAATTAAATATTATTCTCATACTCTCGATGATTTTCTTATATATGTTAATGTTGATAAAATGGTAATGAAACTTCTAAACTGGTTATTAAGCATTCTAAAATATGGTAAATTATATAACAAGCAATCTATTTATAGTTTGGATAAACTAGACAATATAATAGGATCAATTAATTTCACACATTAAAACTTTGAGATCTTGCTTAAAGAGGGAAGGTACAATGATCAAAGATGTTCTTTCCTCATGTGATGAAAATACCAATCCTTCATTCTATTTCCATAATCATTCCAAAAGGAAGGCATAAAATTCCAGCAAAATGTGTGAAGAATAAACTTATTAAAGACATTCAACCAAACTAAAAGAATTAAACAAGAAATTTTGTTGAAAATATTATTTCATAAAAATGACAAGTGAACTTACCCTAGCATCCAATTATAAGAGACAAATATTGAAATAAACACTATTCAAACATATTGGTTTCTACAAAACAACATACAACATTTACTAACTATTGTTTTTTAAAGGGGTGAAGAATGAGATACAACAATAGCTAAAAGAATTTGACATGTGGTGAACACGTAAAGGAGAATATACAGTACATGGAAAGAATATAGGATCACATAAAGTTTCAAAATAAAGAAGTTTTAGTGCAAACATATCTCCAACAATTATAGAGTTACAGGAATTAGAATTTGAATAAAAATACCACTACACTTTTTGTTGAAAAGTAACTTGGTTCGGTCTTCATAATGACATGTGTAATTGTGATTTATGTAATTGATGAAAAGAAAGAAAAAAAATTAGTGTAATGCTTGTCTCATGGGTTTCATGTGCAAGGAATTTTATTTTATTAATGGCTCCCAATGTGATCCTTTAGGGATTTTCATAGAAGTCAATTTGAGTCTATGTCATGTGTGAAGGACCCTTCTTAGGCATGTTATATTTTGTATAAGTCATTAGATAAGTATGAAATCCCTCCAAGACAAGCACAAGGCAGCCCCCTTCAAGTCAACTTCAAGAAATAATATAATATCTCTACAAATGACATGTCGGTTGAGCTTAAAGTCATGTCGGCTTAACTATGATGGCAAACAAGTATAAATAGGGAAAATCGGCATAATTTCAGGCTGAAAAATCCGGACAAGTACATAACTGCAGAAAAAGTGTGAGGATCACTTAGAAGGAATCTGTATAGCCAGAAAAATGAAGGGAGGAAGTGTTAGGTGTGTTTGGGACTATTTTAGGTTATTCATCACTCGTACATGCAAGGAAAGGGGATTGTTCAGTTGCAGCATAGGCCGAGGCATTGCATGAAGGTCAAAGCAAGAGAAGATAAGGGTATATCTTTAGCCAAGTTGCCAAGAAGAAATTCGAGTTGCTAAGAAGAAGATATCCCACTAAATATAATGGAACCAAGTCATAATAAGAGGGTCTTATATATATGTTAGGGTTTCTGAATTAGGGTTGCAGACATAATTCTAGGAGGTTGAAAGTCTGAAGCAAAAAGGAAATCAAAGTTGAAGAGGAGACGAAAAGAAGAAAGGAGAAGGTTTACTATCATTGACTAAGTATCTAATCAAGGGAGCTTGTGTATTGGTCTTGGAGTGGTAAGTAGGTCAAGGGTCTTGGTCTTGGTATTTGTCAATTGGAATCTTTATAATAAGAATAATTTGTTCAGGTTTTCCTCTCAAAGAGTGAGAGGTTTTGGCCTTGGATGATAGCCTATATTTTGTGGCTCTTATCTCTTTATGGTTTATGCATTAGTAGTTGTTTGATGAAGAAAAACACTAATAACTTAAGTAAAATAATATCCTAATCTAAAGAAGTAAAAAACCACTCACAAGCAATTACTAATAGAAGAGAATTCATTTAATCTCTATGCCATATATTTTTCAACATGGTATCAGAGCTAAGGTGACTGATGTTACACCAATTTTTGGTCATCTAACCTATTACTATTAGATGGACTAAAGTACACAACATAAGAACAATTTTACCATAGTAAAATTTCTTTCACTATGAGAAATAATTTAATAACCCACAGTTTATTAAATTATTTCTGGTCTAAACACGAAACTCCATGAGGAATAATTAAATAAATCCTTATTTGTTTGATTTTCCTCTAGGGATAATTAACTAAACCATTGTTTAATTATTATTCCTAGTCATATTTAACCCAAAACAGGAGAACTAATTAGATAAATCATTATTTATCTTATTATTCTCTAGGAATAATTATTTAAATCATTATTTAATAATATTCATTGTTAAATTTGACTAAATCATTTATAAATAATTGAATAAATCATTATTTATTTAATTATTCCTTAATCTCATCCTTGAAATAATAAATAAATAATTTATTTATTTATTATTTTTAAATAAATGTATTTAACCAATTTTAAATTCCTCTTCCCTCCACCAAAAATAATAAAATATTCCAAGTAAGTTGGATTTGGATTTAGTTAATAATATTTTAATTATGCACCAATATCTAGACTAACTCAATATTTTGTTATAAATAGAAGGTTTTTCCATTCATTCACTACCTTTTGTCACCTTTTGATCACCTTTTGATCTATGCTTTTGGTCTAACTTTGATCCTCCATCATTATCATATTTTTTCTACTCTTGCTTGTGAGCTCCCTTTGAGTTCCATTTTGTCTGGGTTTTCTGCACCATCAAGAGAGAGAGGTCTTGGATCTAAAGTGCTAAGGACATACAAGAACCCATCCCATTGAGGGGGACTGGTATCAACTTTCTATAATCCCTTCCCAGGTGTCATAATACAAAAAATTCTTTATAAATTATTGTCTTGTCTATTGGATGTATGGAGAAACTCTTGTTTATTTTTGTTGTTTAATGTCTTTAACTGCATAGATCTGGATTTTTGTAGTATTTATTTTGATCACCTACTACAGATCTAAGGAAATTGGCATCCACATTTGATTTTAAGGTTGTTTTCTATGCACAGCTAAAGTGAGATTTTTTTGTATGCTTGCGATTAGATTTCACACTAACAACTGGCGACTCCACAGGGGTTTTTTATTACGACCGCTGTCGTTTTTTAGATTCCTGCATGACCAGCTGCTTCAGCCCCGAGGTTTTTTCTTTAGATTTTTATTTTTCATTCCTTGATGTTGTTTTTAACCATTTTTACCCTAAAACAGTAAAAGTTCTAACTTATGTGTGTTTCTGGGCCATTTACGCAGGTAACAGGGATCAACTGCGACAGAGATGACACTTTTTTATGACACCTGCCCCCAAGACAGACAGAAGTGCAGGTCACACTTTTTGGCCCAAAAATTGTGACCTCAGTTCTCAGGTAGCGGATAACTACCCAAAAACTACGACCTTAGTGGAAATCGGGTCAGAACCTACGACCTTTACTTTTTTGCGGGATTTTTTATGAAAATTTCAGGGTTTGCCGAGGGCACTGTTGAGGGTTTTCTGACCTTCATCTTTACCCATATTGGACCTGTACTTGGTTCTTTTTACTCATCGAAGTAGGAACCAAGCCCCTTAGGGCTTCAGTACGCTTCCACCTTTTTAAGAGGAGTTTAGCTGAAGCAGGTCTTCTGAGATTTCAGTTTTTTTCAGCCATTTTCAGATCTGAACCTGCCTTTTCAAATCCATTCCATATCAGTTATTTTTCCATCCAAAACACCTCTTTTTAGTTTTTTTTGGTCCTCCCTTTAGGGTCCCCTACGTTTCACTTTAGGTTGTAGCCTTTCGCCACCTATTTTTCAGCATTTTTCCCTCTGGTTTCTTGTTGTTTTCTACACCTCTTTTCAACAGATCTGACCTTTAGATCCTTGTCCCTCTTGACCTTAGATCTATTTTCCATATTGTGTGTTTTGAGTAGATTTCTCCCACCCTTAGACTAGTTGTTGGGAAGCCCTCCTTTTTGGCTTTAAATTTATGCATCTTTAGTTGTTTATTTTATTGTCGCTTTCAGTTGCATTTATTGTCGCTTTTAGTTTTATTTACAGTTATACAACATGTTTTTTATTTTTTCTATACACACGTCTGGGCTTAATTAAAATCAGCACACTCATCACACACATACACACCTAAAGCGAAGAGCGCCTGGTTTACACCGCGAGACCAAGACTAGAACATTGTAATTAATTAATCTGCACCTCCATGCCCTTGTTTCCCTCTCTTCCTTATTGGGTTCCATGTATCTTTTCCATCATTGTGTCCCCAAGGCGTTTATCCCGGAGACTCCAAGGCCTTCATCCTCAATTTCCATTAGGAAGACTTAATCCACTACGTAGGGTCTGAGTTAGTCCTCCGCCGAGTCCCCATTTCAACTATGATTATGGTTCATTGGGTTCCCCTTCAGTTTCTATCCCCATTTCACCTCCACCTTTCCCCTTCATCATGTCTGGTGTAGAACCTACCACTAGTGGTGGCCCCAGTTCTAATGTTGGAACCGCTACTAGTGGAGCTACAATAGGAATGACTACGGCTGCTCCCTTGATTCCTTATATGGCAGACCTAAGCCTTCCCGAGTTAAGCCAGTTGATTAATGACCCTATACACCATGATCCAGGTTTTCCTACAATTCCAACCAAGCTTCCTTTAGACATCCCTAAGTTTGAAGGAAATGATGGAGAGGATCCTACCAACCATGTTTTTTCTTTCCACATAGGGTGTTTGTCCAACTCTATCACTGATGACTCATTCCATCTTCGGTTATTCCAGTGTATGCTTACTGGAGAAGCTTCCAAATGGTATGTCGACCAAGTCATTGCCTCTCACGCCACTTTTGTGACTCTTGCAAAGGAATTTTTGTCTTACTTCCAGCTTCCCCTTTGATATGACACCAGTACCGAACTTTTGACTGATTTCCATCAAACTTCTACCACTCGCCTATCTAACCATGTTCAAGAATGGCGCAGGAAGAAGAGCTTATGTCGATCTCCTGTTTTCAAAGACCGTGTCTACATGGACTAGTTTCTCAGATCCCTTTTTACTTCTATTGGTAAAGATGTCGCGTCTCACTTTCCTCATACTGAGGAAGAATCCCTCCAAGTTGTGTTTAAATATGACTTAATCTATGCATAATTTGGTTATTTTTATACCATCTTACCTAACCTCCCTAGACCTGGTGGTGCCAATGCACCGGGGGCATCTCACATTGCCGAAGGTATCGTTGGACCCCTTTCACATCCATACACTCATCCTCCTATGGGTTATGGTTTCCCTCAAGGAGGGGCCAATTCCTCTAGCACTTTTCCCCCTTCTGACATCATGTATCTAGGACACGACATGCCTCATGCCTTTTCCCAACCACATCCTCTGATGCCAGGGCCTGATTTTGCCCAACCTATTTACCCCAATGTTGCTCAACCTCCTTACTATTTGTATCCATAGCCCAGTGCTCTAGCTCCTCCAACACAAGCACCTTCGCCTCCCATGCCTTCTCAAACTCCGGAGTAGCAGCCACTCCCCCCTCAGGGTCAGGTGTATGCGCAACAGAGTGTGGCTAATCCTCCCACTTCCTAAAAGAAAAGGAAAGGCAACCAGAACTATCCCGCTATAAGTAATCCAGGAAATAATCCCCAAGGGAATATATATAACACTGCAACCCAGCAACAGGGCAATCAGCCCGAGCAGAATAAGCCTCTTCGCACAAATAAGCCTTTTTCTTATTGCGGTGTCCATGGTCACTATACCCATGATTTTCCCCTTTTATCTCAGATGCGTCAACTGTGGGAAGCTCAAGCAGCATCTCGAGGACAGAAAGCCTCTACTTTGATTCCTCCTAATGCTGCACGTACTCAACCAGTTGTGTTTACCAATCCTTTCCCTCAATAAGGATATGTGGCTGCCCAACCCCCTAAAGGTCAGGCGGTAGCTCAACCTCCTCTTTCTGGTACCTCTAATTTCCAGATCCTTATGATAAACTCTGACTAGGCCAATACCGTTGATCTCAACCTTCAGACTCGGTCACGCTAGTACACCAAGCCTCTCACTACGTCCGCAACCAAGCCCCAGTATTCAGGTCCAACAGAGCCAATTTCAACACCCAATGGTCCTTTACAGATCCCTCGACCTAAGGAAGAGGTACATTCCCAAGATCCCCAAAGGATCGTTACGCTGAAACATTGCTTCCGGTAAATCTTCCCACACATACAGTATAGTAGATGACTTGGCGCAATCCCCTACTGCCATGTCAACGCTGGAAGTACTCCATTAATGCCCTTCACAACCTAAATCTCTAATAACTGCTATGGGTGTTGTGTATCCTTCATATGATCATTTTATTGTCTTCGATGTTGACAATTCAGAACATCCACCCCTACCTGCATCCGTCGCCTTCCGAATACCTGTCAAGATCCAAAATGCCAACGTCTCTCGATGTATCATTGACGAGGGGGCATCCACCTGCGTGATCTCATATTCTGTTTGGAAAAATCTTGGATCGCTCGAGTTAGCCCCTTCCACTATCACCCTTCGTGCGTGGGATGGCCACTCATCCCAGCCCCTTGGCATGTTCTGCAATTCTCCTATTACTCTTGCGGGAAATTTTTTGTGTGTTGACATTAAAGTCATTGATGCCCCCTTAAACTACAACATTCTATTGGGTCGTAGCTATAATTATGCGATTTCTGTTGTCCCATCTACGTTTCACCATAATATTTTCTCTCCTCGCAATGGAAATATCGTCACTATCGATCAAACTACATATTACAAATCAAAGTCTCAGACCTCTCCAAAGTCCATTATTTATTCGGTGGCCAATAAACAAACAGTTGAACCTCCAACCAGTGTCTCACCTAAAGTATATAAATTTTCCTATTTTCTTGGTTCATTCCCTGGTCTCCCCCCTCTCATATCTGACTCTAGCTCGTCAAATGTTTGCATGATGCAATCGTCTCGGTCCGACCTTAAGTGGTCTGGTTCAACTAGTCAGCAGCCTCGCCCTTTGTAAACTGCTCCCAATATTTTGACTCAGCCTTCGGGACCTCCTCCTCAAGGCCCTTCATCTATAGCTAGTTTCCCTGATCCTATTTTCCCTCATGGAATGGTTCCCCCTAGCCTTAACCATTTGGGAGCTATTCCACCTGGCCATTACCCCTTCGGTTAGATACCATTTCTTTCTCCCCCTTATGGAGTATTTTCGATACCTGTTATGGCTACCTTGACCCTTCCCAACATGACCCTGGGAATCCCAGTCTGGTACATTGATCCCCCATCCAATACCCACCTGGTCAGCTCAAACCTTACATTGCTTTGACCCCGGTCCAACCGGTCGCTATGACCCCTCCCTTCGCTTCTTTGCCTCAGCGACCTCAACTGGAATCTACTCCTATTGCGAAAGCCTCGGGTGAGGGGGGGAAATCCTGAAAAAAGACACCTAAGGACAAGGCTGCCCAAACAACACCTACTCCTCCTAAGCCTCCAAAGTGTACACCTCTATGTGCTTTATGTGCTATTGTCAGTCATGCCACCCATATTTGTCCTGAATTGTCTCGTATCAAATCCATGATCAACAAAGCGTTTCCTGAGTCTGATGTCCCATAAATCCATGTTACTTTACCGACTTCAACCCATAAACTCAAGAATTTTCACACAAATCACCCTTTTGCTTTGTGTGATTTCCATGGCCACTATACTCACCTCTGTCCCCACCTCGAAGATTTCCGCACCTCCTTGGAAGCGGTTTGCCAATTTGAGGCCAAGCGTAACGAGTCCACCTCTCCCTTACTTGCGATTTTTGCTTTGGCAAAACCAGAGGAAACATCCGCTCCCATTGACATACCCCCTCCCGATGTTGAGATGATGGAGCCTTCAGCCAATATCCTCTACTTGTCATCATCTATGAGATCCATGGTGGAAGACCCCCCTTGGGAACCCCCTTCTGTTTCGCGTGACCTCCCTTCAGTGATCTCCTTGGGCTCAACATCGGTCGATTCTTCATATAATTGTTCTTATTTCACCCTCCATGACAATGCGCATGTGAACCTCACTTCTGATGATGATGATTCAGGTAGCTTCTCTGCATCATGTGGTCATCCTTTCACCAGTAACCCGATATTCCATTCTGATGAATACATTATGGAATTTATGACCACCCTTGACTTTCCATGGGATGATATGCACCATTGTGCGTACTTCCTCCCACAACAATACCATGACCAATATGCTGTGGAATCAAAATATTTCATTACTGATGAAGTCGATTGGTTTAAAAATCCCATTCCTACACCAGATTCTTTCGAAGAAGGAAATATGGCCAATATATATCCTACCATTAAAATTAACATTTCTCACAAACCAGGGGTAGAGGAAAACATTACCTTGGGTGCCCAATGCACCCCAAAATAAATTGAGGCTTACACTAATCTATTCAAGGAATTACGCAATGTTTTCAACTGGTCCTATTCAGAAATTCTCGGTCTTGATCCCACCATTGTCGAACACCATATTGATACATGGCCCGATGTTGATCCTGTCCGTCAAAATTTGAGACCCATTAATCCTTCTAGACGAGAGGCTTTTAAAGCCAAAATCGATAAGCTCGATAAGGTTGGTTTTATCTATCCCATTAAATACACCACTTGGGTGTCCAATCCGGTTCATGTTCTCAAAAAACAAGGCACCATCTGTGTCTACACTGACTTTCGCGACCTGAACAAATATTGTCCTAAAGACCACTTCCCCACACCGTTCTTTGACCAAATCATTGACAAGTGTGAAGGTCATGAGGTTCTATCCTTCATGGATGGTTTCTCTGGATAAAACAAGATTGTTATTCATCATGTTGATTAGCTTAAAACTGCATTCATTAGTTTGTGGGGAACCTTCGCTTATAGGTTCATGCCGTTTGGCCTTAAGAATGTTGAAGCCACTTTTCAGCGGGCCATTTCATACTATTTTCATGACCTGGCTAATATTATCCTTGCTTATTTAGACGGTCTCATTGTGCGTTCTAAACTTCAAGCGCAACACCTCCATTATTTGTGTATTGTCTTTCTTCGATGTCACAAGTATAATATCCACCTCAACCCACTGAAGTGCGTCTTTTGTGTTCCTGTCGACCGTCTTCTAGGCTTCATTGTGTCTAAAGATGGTATAATGCTTGACCCCTTGAAAGTTAAATCCATTCTTGAGCTTCCTATTCCTCATACCATACGCTAGTTACAAAGCCTCCAAGGCAAAGCTAATTTCCTTCGTTGGTTCATACCTGACTATGCCACCACCGTGCATATTTTCCTTAGATTCCTCAAATCTAACATTCCATTCATATGGAATGACTACGCTTAAGACTCTTTTGACTCCAAGAAACATTCTCTCACCTCCGCTCCCTTGATCAGTCCTCCTAACTTTGATAGGGATTTCATCATGTACATATTAGGCTCCACCCACTTGGTCGTTGGGATCCTTATTCAAGAAGATGACAACAGAATCGTGCATGTTATCTATTATGTCAGTAAGAACCTTGTAGGTCCCCCCGTGTCCAACTCACATGAAGATAAATTGGCGTTGGTTGTTATGTTCTCAGTCCACAAACTTCATCATTATATCCTCATGTGTTCCACCAAGGTCGTGACTAATTCCAAACCTATGGCCTTCCTATTGAGTCGACGGATCATCAATTGGAAGTATGATCATTCGATTGTTATTCTTTAGGAATTCGATCTTGAAATTGTCACACCAAAGTGTAAGAAAGATTTAGCCCTTGTTGAACTCATTTCTGACTTACCTACCGGTACACAATATCCATGAATTAATGATGATTTTCCCAACGAACATTTGTTTTCCATTACTTCGGATGACCCTTGGTATGGAAACATCCTCACGTATCTGCGGACCCAAAATTTCGCCCTCCATCTTGATCGTGATGCTCAACGACATATCTGACAACAAGCCCCCAGCTACCTTCTCATCGATGACGACCTCTATCATCGCGGTGTAGACAGTCCTTCGTCGTTGTCTCACGCACGCCGAAAATAACATTAGGGGAATTTTGAGATCTAAAATGGGCTTCCTAAGGAAATAATAAAATAATAGCTAAACCAATAAAATAATATTTATGAATTTCCAATTCACTTTTTTCACCACAACCATGGTTAGTTAAATTCATTTCAAAAGTTGTACCAATATAAAATTAATAAAAAAAATTATATTGGTGTCACTATAAATAAGAATGAGTTTTTCAAGGAAAAAGTCATTATCATTGAACAACTAATGGATTTGTCCTTTGTAATTAAATAACTTAAAATAAAATATAAATATAAATTCATAAATTCTTAATTATATAATATGTTATTAATTAAAATTTATATTATTTAAATTGTATAAAAACATGTAATTAATGTACCATATAAAAATAATATAAAATAATATAATAAATGTAATATATTATTTTATGTATGAATTTTATATTACATATTAAATTGATTTGATTTATAACATAAGAAGAAATAATATATAATATAAAAATGAATATAATATATATCCTATATCATTTAGATTATTTTTCATAATATTATAGATAATAATATATAATATTAATATAATCATAATGAATTGAATTGAATTATATTTAAAATTAAAGAAAAAAATATTGAAATAGATTTAATTTATATTTATAAGTATAATATAAGATTTATATACATTGAAATTTAGATTTTTTTTGCCCCAAATTATATTGAACATATTATAACTTTTTTCAACATGCAAAACTAATATATATTTTTTTCATTATACAAAACTAAAAAAAAAAATTTCTTTAATTTTAATATTTTTATATTGTTATCAATATTATAATAATATTATTTATAGATTTGATTTATCCTAAAATTACAAAGTTACATTTTTATTTATTTTTATTTCATATGTATAATATATATGTATAGATATTAACTTATAATTAATTTGAAATTGTAATATTAAATAAAATGAAATGAATATATAATTTAAAAATAAATATAAGAAAATATACAAATATAATATTTATTCAAAAGTGTGTAAAGACATGAAGATTGTGTAAAGATATGCATTGTTTCCTTTAAAAAATATGAAATGACAATAACAATATTTTATTCAAAAAGTGTGAAATGACATTTATTATGAGTAATTTATTTTATGCCTTTAAAAGTGCTTAGAGCACTACCATGGTTAACCATAATTTTTTAGCCACCATTCAGAATGTGACAAGTAAGTACCTTTAACTCAAGCAATGCCACCTCAACCATTAGGGATGATGTCATCCCTTAAAATTTGATTGGTTCTCATAAAGTGAATTTTGATTGTACATTTTCCTTAGGAGGCCCATTTTAGACCTCAAAATTTCCCTAATGGCAAGTCCTTAATGCCTGCCATAGCAGCACTTGTGGTGGCCACCTCTCTGGTCTTGCTACTGCCTAGAAAATCATGTGCACTGGGTATTTTTGGGCTTCTCTCTTTGGTGATTGCATTGAAGCATTCAAACACTGTTCCAATTGCCAAAATTTCACCCCAAAGGCTTGAGCCCCTCTGGCTCCCCTCCATCCTGTCATCTTAACTGGTCCCTTCTGTAAGTGGGCCATAGAATTTATGGAGTATCGACTCCATCTGCTGGTAACCACAAGTATTTCATCGTGGTGGTTAACTATTTCATCAAATGGGTTGAGGCCATGCCAACATTCAACAACACGGCAGCTACTGTAGCCCTCTTTTTCTTTAACCATGTTATTGCTCGATTCAGGGTTCCGAAAAAATTTGTCTCTGACCATAGCCGAAATTTTGAAGATGATATATGGCATGATTTGTCCTCTCTGTTGGGCTTTGAGCACCAATAT
The DNA here is from genome assembly GCA_034641835.2 of Pinus albicaulis. Taxonomy (NCBI): domain Eukaryota; kingdom Viridiplantae; phylum Streptophyta; class Pinopsida; order Pinales; family Pinaceae; genus Pinus; species Pinus albicaulis. The sequence goes on from CM076575.1 coordinate 1,556,915,228, forward strand.
TCATCGTCTTATTACCCCCAAGGTAATGGCCAAGTTGAAGCAATCAATAAAATCCTTAAAACTATGCTTCAACGGACGGTGAATAAGCACAAAACCAACTGGCACCTTATGCTCTTCCCTACTTTGTGGGCCTATAGAACTCCTGTTAAAACCTCCACCAAGTTTACTCCTTTCCACCTTGTTTTTGGTGAGGAGTTAGTCTTACTGATCAAGTGCAAAATCCCTTCCCTTCACCTAGCCGTTGAACTTATCCCTGACACCCAACCGTTAGAACAAAAAGTTATCATGCTTGAGCGCACTTCCGAAGTTTGTTGTGTTGCATTGCAAACCACCACACCGGCTAAGAAATGCACCAAAGCTCAATATGACTGAAACGTCCACCCTCGTACTTTTAACGAAGGTGATCTTGTTCTAGTGTATGACTAGGTTGATGATGTCCTCGGTCATGGGAATATTGACTCATTATGACTAGGCCCTTACATCATTAGTAAGGATTTGCGTAAAGGGGCATACCTTCTAGAGGATTTCGAAGGCCGCCCTCTTCCTAATCCTCGTAATGCGCTCTATCTTAAGAAATTTTACCCTTATCATTTCCCTCTTGAAATGCGTGCTTTTTAGGTAGCTAGATTTTGTTTTTGGTGATTTGATACTTCACCCGAAAGCCTTTTTTCCAAGAAGGGTCACTTTGTCACTTCTCAAAATAAAATTTCTTCACTTGCGACACTTGTACTTGGGGCACCACTTTTCCTTCATACTTGTCGATGCTTGTGTCGATTTTCGTCGTGAGTAACCATAGTTTACTCATGTTTTTATGGTCCCCATCGGGCCTAGTCTATGTAGCAGCATCATCGATTCGCCCATGTTTAGAGCATCCGAGTTGAGTCATCATCACATCCATGGAGTCTATCCCGAGTTCATTTTGTCTCTCATCACTGTCTTCCATCCTTCATTGCTTTTTAACTCTCTCGTGTCGCACATTTTGGCCCCCAATCATATTGTACCCTATCCACTCCGAAGTCGATTTAGTAGCTGCCAGGTCATCCATGCCCTTTATTCTCTAATGAGGGAAGTCGTCAACTCACAGTACCTCCAATTCCACCATTATCCCTAGCATTAGTCTATCAGTCGCTCTACTATTATCCCTCGTGCCTTAGTTGAGGATTCCTCATTGCCTCACCTGTGGTGGACCTCCTTCTTTCGATGTCAGTTTATTCATTCCAGAAGACAGGTCTAGAGGGTGTTGTACCTTGGTTCCAGCTTCCACTCTTGTTTAGTGCCTTGGATCAGGAAAAGGGACCCTTTATTTCCCTTTAACTTGATTGTTTCTCAGTTCCAGCTCCTTATGCCATGATCGAGATCCATATACTTGATGGTTCAGTGATGCAACAAATTGTACTAGTGATTCTCGCGTGTGTGTGAGATGTTTCAGACCTCATGAGGGGGTGGCCCTTCAGGTAGCCCCCCACATGCCCGGATGACCTCTTTCACTACAGCCTTGGATGTAGCTCTACAGATTTAATGGTTCCGGCCTTAGCCGCTTGTAGCACCTTTTTAGTTTTCATGTATCATTCAGATTTTTAGAGCCCTTTCCTATTTTATAGGGCCTCTTTGGTTGTTATTATATCTCATGTACTCATATATTATTGTATAAGTCCTGGTTTTTGTCCCAAGCACAGTATATATGTGGGATCCATTATGTTTTTTTATCTGGCCCATGTTTATGCCAGCATGTACTATATATTTCAGTCCCATGTTTGTTGGGTGCACCATTATTCTTTGTACTTTTTCATCTCAGAGGTCATAGGTATGCCTCCCCTGCCTCATTTAGAACAGGTAATCACTCATAAAAGAGATTTGTCGCACTTGTAAGTCTCGCCTCGTCAGGGTGATCTTGTCCTCTCCCGTGGAATAATTAAATAAATCCTTATTTGTTTTATTTTCCTCTAGGGATAATTAAATAAACCATTGTTTAATTAAAATTCCCGGTCATATTTAACCCAAAACGGGATAACTAATTAGTTAAATCATTATTTATCTTATTATTCTCTAGGAATAATTATTTAAATCATTATTTAATAATATTCATTGTTAAATTTGACTAAATCATTTATAAATAATTGAATAAATCATTATTTATTTAATTATTCCTTAACCTCATCCTTGAAATAATAAATAAATCATTTATTTATTTATTATTTTTAAATAAAGGGATTTAACCAATTCTAAATTCCTTTTCCCTCCACCAAAAATAATAAAATACTCCAAGTAAGTTGAGTTTAGATTTGTTTAATAATATTTTAACTATGCACCAATATCTAGACTAACTCAATATTTTGTTATAAATAGAAGGGTTTTCCATTCATTCACTACCTTTTGTCACCTTTTGATCACCTTTTGATCTATTCTTTTGGTCTAACTTTGATCCTCCATCATTGTCATATTTTTTCTACTTTTTCTTGTGAGCTCTCTTTGAGTTCCATTTTTTCTGGGTTTTCTGCACCATCAAGAGAGAGAGATCTTGGATCTGAAGTGCTGAGGACATACAATAACCCATCTGATTGAGGGGGACTGGTAACATCTTTCAATGTTCCCATCCTAGGTGTCATAATACAAAAAATTCTTTATAAATTCTTGTCTTGTCTATCGGATGTATGGATCAAATATTGTTTATTTTTGCTGTTTAATGTCTTTAACTACATAGATCTAGATTTTTGTAGCATTTATTCTGATCACCTACTACATATCTAAGGAAATTGACAACCACATTTGATGTTAGGTCTTTTTGTTATGCATAGCTAAAGTGAGCTTTTTTCGTACGCTTGCATTTAGAATTAACACTAATAACTAAGTCAAGGAAGGGAATCTTATCAAGGGACATTCGAGGATCAAATCCCAAGGAAGGCATAAAAGCGAAGATCATCTTAAATTCAAAGGAAGCATCATAACCCTAGATCAAATAAGTCTACAAAGAAGTATTGGGATCATCATCAAAAAGGAGAAGGAAAAAGCCTTACATCTACACAAGTTAATTTGTTTTGAAGACTATTCATAAAAAGGAAGCTATATCAAAAGGTAGTATAATTGACCTCTCTGTGTGATCAAGGATCATTGTTGAAGAAAACTATATTCATAAAAAGGAAGTTTTATCTCCTCTATATCATCATCAACATCAAAGAAGCAACAAGGAGAAAGGAGCATCTTATCAATTAAGTATATGACCTTATCTGAATCTGTCAAAATGTATTTTTGCAAGGAAAGAAACAAATTGGTTGGGGCTTCAAACTATCTTCTATTAAAGAAAAGGACAGATCTAAATCTCATTGAAAATGAGGTCATGGATCATGTCAAAGTATTTATCACCAAACCAGGAGAAGAAGATGCTCAAGATCTTGTAAATTATATGAAAGGGGAAGTTAAGGTGTTATACAGAATTTGTTATGAAACCAGCTCCAAAAATAGAAGAAAATAGAGATCAACGCCTTAGAAATAAGCCACTTCAAGGGGGCAACCTCTTTTACATTACATAAATGAACAATTCTTGGATGATACAAATTACAAAACCTCCTTTCTATATATAGAAGTCCATCAGGTCACAATCTAATCCTAGCCGACCTAACAATAATAATGTAAGGGCACACTAATAAAAATATGGGGGCTATAGGGGTACAACAATAACAATAATGGGGCTACACTAACAACAATAAGGGACTACACTAGTAATATAGGTACCTAACATGCCCCTCGCCTTCAAACAAGTTTTGTCCTCAACGCTTGATTATTTCTTGATGCTTCTATATAAAATTCTCATCCTCCATTGTGGAATTTTCAACAGGCAAGTTCTTCCACTTGCTGAGACACTCTGAAATTGATCGATTTTGTAGTTGTCGAGTTCTTGTTTCTGTGAATGCTTCATAACTTCTTTCTTTGTGATGTTTATCTTGCTATTGTTTCATTCAGTTATGCACCAAAGTTAGGTTATCCTTTGAGAGTTGGAGAAATTTTTGTTGATGCTCGATGTGATATTCCAATACTTTATCATAAATATTAGCTTTCATTTTACCCTTCAAACCGTCCAACTTATCCTTCATTTTTTCTTTTAAACCATCTATGTCATCTTTGATTGCTCTTTGTAAGATCGAAATTTGTTGCACTTCGTACCGTAATTTTGATATATCATACTGCAATTCTTCCTCTTCATGCGTCATAGTATAAATTTCTAAGGGATTAATGGGTGTTGAATTATTTTTAGGGGGGCATTTTGGAACCCAATCCTTATATCTATGCTTCAATATGCCCTTGGAATAACTTCAAACTGAATTTTCAAACAAGACTTATGCAATTTGAAAAAACAATACACACATTTTTCTTGCCTTTTGAGGAGCTCGATATTGAAACCTAATTATCTCTAAAATTCGGTCCTGTAGCAGAAATCTGAATCTTCTTTCGAATGCCACAGGTCTTACCTGATTGGATGCTTCAAGGCGAAGTAATGTCAAATCTCCCACAATGACCGAATTATGGACTGGTTCAGTATAGTGAACATGTACGGTGTGCCACGTGTCAATGTTTCCTCCTTTGTCTCTAAAATTGATACACATAAAACTATAGTCCGTGTATTTCGGCCACATTTTACACAGTTCCAATTTGATGCTCAGAGAGAGAGTTATGACGATTTTCCATGGTCGCTTATTTTAGATGAAATTTGGGAGCCTAGAAAAACCCTAACTTCCACAGATCATATCTCCGAAAATGTTGTGAACCAAGATCTAAAATTTTTATAGGACGTTCCTCAAGATTTCGGCTGCACGTGACAAAAATTTCAGCTTCTGAAACTTCGTAGAAAAGAAGTTATAGTAAAAATTCCACGATGACCTGTTTGGAGCAGAAAAACCCTAGAATCAAGAACTCTGATACCAAATGCTATGAAACCAGCTCCAAAAATAGAAGAAAAGAAAGATCAATGTTGAGATTCAACAAAAAAATTTCAGCACCCACGCCTAGTGCATTAAGCACCTACACTAGGGTGGGGCCCACAAGTGCTAAATTTGGTGCATGTCTATTTTAGTTATCCCTTAATTAAGATGGACAAAAAAATGTAATCTAGTCTCAAAATAACTTGTAATAGTTAACTAAGTGTGATAAACTCAGTTAGATCATAGATTTCGAGTTAGAGGTAGTTGGTGAGGCATGCAGAGTAATTCTAGTTGTAACAGAGTTCGAAGTGCAGTTGTGCATTTGTTAATGCATGTTATAATCAGTTTAACTCAGTTAAGTGAGTTAAACTCAGTTGTTCTAGTTGAAACTGCTTGATACACTAGTGACAGATCAAGTGAATTAAATATTAATTAATTCACAATAAGTGATCTCACATGAAAGTGAGGATTTACTATTATTAGCTGCATGCATGTTAGATCTAGTGGAGACCCAGTTGAGATATAGGTGAAAGGGAAGTTGACTATCAGTTGTAGGATTATTGGGTTACACCCGTGCAACTAAAAACCCATTGGAGTTCCCATGATACTTGCACAGTCAAGGAAGGCCAAAATTCCTATTCTTTAGAGATTGCATTCATCAGGGATTTCGCAAGCAAGGAAGGCTATCTGGAAGCAGTAAATTGGCTAAGTATTGGTCAGCTTTTTGTATGAAAATGTGAGACAACTAGCTGAGTATAAGAGAGCTCTTGTGAGAAGATTTGTATGTAATTTTTTTCATGATTCCATGTTGAATATAAAATAGAAGATATTGGGGTTTTGAGCAGCAAGCTTTCCTCATGAAATTATCTGTGTTGTGGCTTGATTGATTCTTCTTTGCTTCATGTGATTGGTGATTTTGTTTTTAATTCCACAAAATATTTGTAGAAGTGATTCAGTATTTAACTTTAGTACATTGTTAGATTGGATTGAATCCATGATATACTTGCTTGTTGTATAATTCGTACATGGTATCAGAGCACAGGAAATCACAATTGTGAAGGTGTTGAATTTGTGACTAGATAGAATTTGAATTTGCAAAAATAATTTCTTGGGGCTACAACTAATTCAGGATCGAAATAGCTTTCAATGGCTTGAGGTTGGAGTATGCACTCAGGGGCAGCTCAAAATATATTTCTTTGAAGGACGGGATGGAGGCAGTATTTAAAGACAATGGCTTGAAGAAATTCATTGACAATGATGTTCCTAAACCCGCTGTGATAGATGTTGAAAATATTGATGCATGGAAAAAGAAAGTGGAAAAGGCGAGGAGGATCCTATTGGAGGGAGTATGATACCACATTGTTTCAAGCCTCCATGGGAAAGCCACACCATATGCAATGTGGAAAGCTTTGAAGGATCTATTCCAGAGTAGCAGCGACTATAGGAACTTGGTGCTCAAAGATAAACTCAGGAAAATCAAGATGGAAAAGGGCGACTCCATACCAAAATATCTAACAAATTTTGTCCAATTTTGGGATGAACTGGGGAGTGTTGGTATAAATGTCGTTGATGATGATTTGGTGAGCTTGGCTCTCCTAGGAATTCCCAAGAGTTGGTATAGTTATCAAGACTCTGTCAATGGAAGGGAAAAATTGTCGTATTGGGAACGATTATGGTTAGATTTGGTGCAGGAGGAGTTTAAATGGAACACCAGAGATGGATCTTCATCTAAGAATGAAGATGAAGAAGACTATGCTTGGGTTGCCAAGGCGAAGAAGGGGAAGGGGAAGGAATTCCATTCCAAATCCGAGTCCAAGAATGGAAAGAAGCACGACATGTCCAAGGTGAAGTGTTTTCACACTATCATGAGCATGGGAATTTTTCTACTAACTGTCCACAAAAGAAGAAGAACAAGAAGTTTGGAGGATCTGTAGCTGGTGAGGCTTTGGCCTCATAATTTGAGCTTGACTTATCATTTATCTCATGCATGGTGTCAAGTGCATTAGGATCTATGTAGTATTTTGATAGTGGCACTTCCTTTCACATGACGGGTTAAAAGGAACTTTTCAGTGACTTGGAGGAGAAGTATCTCTAGATGCATATTGAAATGGGTGATGACGGGCAGTACAATGCTACCGGGATTGGTACCATTACCTTCTAGAGAGATTCAAGTAAACTCTTTCAATTAAAATATGTAATGCATGTACCAAGTTTGAAGAAAAATCTAGTCCCAGTCGCAATGTTGGAAGATAGAGGCTATGATGTTGTTTTTAGTGAAGGAAAATATTTCCTACGACACAAAACAACAGGACAAGCCAAGAGAATAGGGATTCAAGTTACGAATCTCTACAAGTTGGAGGTAGATGGTTGCGCAGAAATGATGGGCAAGGCAGACAAAGTGGTGAGACAGGATGAGGGTGAATTATGGCACAAGAGATTGGGCCATTTTCACGATGGAGCCTTGAAAATCATGCAGTAACTCTCTACTGGTATTCCCAAGGGTACACTTGCATAGTCAAACACATGCAAAGGATGTACTATGGAAAAATATGTAAAGGCCACCTTTCATGAGAAGGATAACCGAGCTTCAGGGATCCTTGAGAGAGTTCACACAGACATGTGTGGACCATTCTATGTTGCTTCGACAACAAAACATAAGTACTAGGTGATACTTGTTGATGAATTTTCTCGTAAGTGTTGGATATTCTTCATGCAGAAGAAATATCAGACATTCTTTAAGTTTCCTGAGTTTAAGGCACTGGTGGAGAAATATTCGGGGAAGCAAGTGAAGGCTCTTAGGAGCGATAATGGTGGAGCATGTTAGACTCCTATACCAATAGGTGTCATATTTCATGATTGACTTGATGAACTATACAATATGTTCATAACCTTTTCTTGTTGCAAAGGTTTTCCATATTCTCAAAACAATCAAAAAATTAAAAAAAATGTAAAGAGGGTATACCCTAAAAGAAAAATCAAAGGGTGAAAAGAATAAAAATGGCCAAAAAAGTGAAAGAAAATGAACCCCACCAAAAGAAAGGCCAAGGAAAGTGCGCAAGTCTAAATGCCACTACCCTTTTGCTCTTGTATAATAAATAAAATTGTGTGCAACTTATATTTTATGCCACAATTTATGAATAGTCAAACGAGTTTAAGCTTGGCCAGTTCATCTTTCAATTTCATGTTGTAGAATAGAGAATAAATATCTGGCCAAACAGTTTAATCTTGGCAGATAAGTAGATAGGTAGAGTAAATAAAAATGAGCTCAACAGTTTAATCTGAGCCCTTGGATGTAATAAGTGTAGACTTAGGTAGGCTTGCCATGTAAAAGAAAAAGAAGATTGATAAGGGTTTGCCAGTCTAAGTGCACCCAAATAAAGAAGGAAAATATGCTAGGTTAAAGTAGGGAGGCTAGGTAGATGGTGTTGTAGAATTACTTGTGATGGATAATGTCATTAGATGTGTTAACTTTTACTTTTATCACAAGTATAAGACAAACATTTCACTTGATGCAGTTCAAGCAAGACAAGGTTAAATAACTAACTTCCATTCACATTTTTCCCTAAAGATTTCACTAATTCCCCCTGATATTAAGGTATTTGAAAAATCAAAGGAACAGACATTTCGACTTTTGGAGGGGCCAGGACCCTAGGCAGTAATTTAGAGCTGAAAATGCTTAAGCCTCCACTAAGCCATTCTGACGTTTATAAACTTCATTTCTAAAATTAACCAATTTCTTTACTTAGGAAATACCTTTATCACCTAAAAACCTTTTTCATCTTTAGCCTAGTTGTGAATACCTGAGTGAAATGTTTTAACCAGCATGCCATTTCATAATCATATTAACTTTAACACATAGTATATAACTCCCAAATAAATTTTCACCTTTTTCCCATATTATTTTAATAATTCCCAATTAATATAATATCCCGTCCGTTGGTTGAAAAATAACCATATAACTTTAATTAATTGGTTGAATTTCCAATTAAATAAACTCCGCCATATAAAAATATTAATTAATCCTCACGATTAATTAATAACTTGAATATTCAATCAATCACCCCCGTCCGATTAATTCAATAAATTACATTGGGCAGCCTAGATTCATCTTTAAGTCATCTGTAGGAGCTACCGTTCGAATCAGCAGGATCTCATATATGGTTGATATCCAATATACGCTAGCCATCTCATCCGACGATAACGTCTGATAGCGAGCGGACTCAGGCTTGATGCACGCCATGCGTCGTTCAGCATCGTATGGAATCGCTCACCCTCAGCCCAAAACCACCTTTCCCCAAAGCGGTTGTCCGTACCTCTTACCACCTCCCTCTAACGACAAATTCACATCTTCAAATCAGAGGTACCCATCTTTCCCCTTTATTCATTCCAACTTTTACCCACCAATATCAGCAGTTGCAGGTTTAACCTGGCCTATTTGCTCATTTCTTTGATTGTGCGGTAAAACCATTTGTAACTGCAATTTTTCTAGAAGCCTCATTGTGATTCAAGCATGGTTTACCTCCCAAAAATCATTCTAGATTCACTCCAGACCTCTCAAAATCAAATGACACCTTTTCGACCTTCCCTACAAATCAATGCTTTCTTAACAATTTGTTTTGTTTTACAGGTGATCAGAAGACCACATCCTTGGATAAGCAGTCTTAATACTAGTCATAAGACTTGTTTACTCCAAGCATGTTATCAAATCTATTCAAACAGAGATGGAAGATAAAACATACAGTTGAAAGACAAGCAAAGGAAACAGGATATTAAACGATTTACTGTTGAAACAGACAATAAAAACCTAAACTACATATTGAAGGTAAAAGGACACAGTAAAGAACAGTCAAAGAGTATCAGGATTAAAGAGTATCAAATTGAAGACCAATTCAAGTAAATCAGCTAGCATGAAGATAACCAACAGGGAAGACAGTTACAAAATAGAACATACAAGTTCATGACAAAGTGAAGACAGATAAAAAATAGAGCGGTAAAAAGTAAAAAGTAAACAGTTAACAGTGAAAGTAAACATGAAGATATTAAGGGTTAAACAAAGATGAAAACACTTTCACCAGCCACAATGAAGTTTATCCAAAGTAAAAGTGAAAAACAGTCAAAAGAAGTTTAAGGTTAAAAGATGAAATTAGAGCAAAAATGGTACATTCTTCAAAAATTTCCTTTTTAAGTCATAGTTTTGCAGAAACTATTGTGATCAATCCAAGATGAATTTTACAAAAATGAAGGAGGTTTATGTTCTTAATAGGAAAATCTACAAAAACCGCTCTCACGTTTCTAACAGCTATTTTGGTTTTGATAACTGTGATATTTGAAAGCACTTTGGAAAAATTAGTTCTAAGTGTCATTTTAAAGGAAATGTAGGCAGTAAGAATACATCATACAAAAATGAAGGATTTTTTTGTTCCTAAGAGACATATATACAAAAACCTATCTCACTTTTTGCACAGTGATTTCATAATGAGAGATACATGCACATCTTTACAGGCTATTTTTCAGACTATGTAAAACTCTGTTTTACACATATTTTTGCAGAGCCTATTGTGCACAGCTAGAGAGGAATTTTAGGAAAATGAAAGAGGTTTATCTCACCAACATATTTATCTACAATAAAATCTTTCACTTTTTACATATCTGTTACGTATTGAGAAATAAAAATATATCATTGGACCCCAAGTTTGCAGAATTGTTGGAGCAGAATTCACAAAAAAAGGAAGCAGTTAGTGACTTGGATGCCTCATCATCAACTAAGAGTTGGATCAAATTCGAATTCTCCTCTTTTTCATCACCTATCACACAAAAATAATTACTTCAAATAGATGCATTAGTTTGAGTGTCCTTTACTTAAGTTCTATTTATGTAAAATAGTTGGAGAGATTTGTGAACTAATCTTGATATTGTTTCAAGATATTTTAGTTTAGAATTTGTATAAATACTTCACTCTTGGAAGTATTTTGGGGTGGATTTTTTAGACTCGGCTGTAACATTGACTATTTGGAATAAAGTGCTATTGGAGAATTTTTTTGTGGCTAAGCTGGATGATGAATTGAATCGAAAGACTTTTTACAGGATTCATGTGTCTGATCACGGATCAATAAATCATCTTCCTCTTGTGTTTTAAAGTCTTTATATCTGTTTATTATATCACTGTGTTTCATTTCTGAATGATTAATGAAAAGGAGTAAATCATAAGGTACTTAAGTGTAATCTGATTTTAATCATTGTTATTCTAAATGTTTTCTTCTAAACTGGTTTTAAACAGTGAATTCTTAATTGCTCTTGTTTTTCTAGTTTAAACATTTCTGGTTATTTAATAAAGAATACTTAATTGCTCTTTGTTAATAATCACTCAATTTTCCCTCTTATAAATGTATTTTAAAATATCAACAATTTCTTTCATCATTTAAATCCATTCCATTCTTTAGATCTAAAATTCTATAGTTTGGGGCCTCCTTGCACAATAATGAGAAACCATCTTTTGTTTGATAAACTTAATCTGATCAAAACCATCACCTCCATATTGATGACAGAAACTACTCAATCTTGCCCTCGGCTATCAAATTCCACCCAAATTCAAACAAACCACTTGGACTTCATAACTAGCCTAACATCTTCCATGGCATAAATTATCTGAGAGAGCCCTCTTCGGGTATGCCTCAGCTGGAATTTTTGTACTAAAGATTGGTTTGTGGTTACCTCGGACCCCTTTCCTCTTCCAACAACTTCAAGGAAAATCTAAGTGATAACATAGTGGCGACCATATTGGGGACCAGAATAATTTTATTGTTACTATTGTTTACTTTATAAACTACAGACGGAGCCTGAAGTTAGCCAGGTAGCTTTTGAACTATTTTTGCTCTGCAATTGCATAGTAAATAAATGCTACATCAGTCTATCTCTGGTCTAGTTTATGAGCTGAACTTTGGTTTCAAATACTTGATCAGTTCCTCTTGTCAAATAAGTCTTTAAGAAAGTTTAAATCTCATATCTAAAGCCTCTTAAAGAAATCATAGAAGTTGTTTTGAAAATTCATAAAAAAAAAACAAAATAATCATAAAATACTCAAAATTTGGTTTCCTGAAGAACTAACTTTTTCTTCAAAATTGTTTTACAGGTTTAGATCTGATCTATGATGGTGGACAGGGATCAGACACACAAAGGTTAAAATCATCCACCCGGCGACTCCAAAATCAATTTCACTACTAAGACTCCACTGGAGGAATGAACCTGAAAGAACAATACGAAAAGATTAGGCTTTTAACTTGGATAGTTATCCAAGACATTATGTTCTTTATAAATTGATAGATTTTTCCAATGTATATTATATTTTAGAGAAGATCTTAGAGTAGTTTTTAATTTATCTCTTTTGAAAATTGTAAATATAAAATCTCCATGCACATTTGAGCATCACTCTTCTAACTCTTTTGATATCATTTTCCAGTCAAGACACTGTTGATCAAAGATCCATAGCTTCAAGTTTCAGAGCAATTCCACAACCAAATAATCCATATTCCAAAGCATTAATAGTGATACAGGATGACAGGGTTTGTGGAAAATATTTCATTTGATGAAATTTTAAATGAATTCAGGGATGAGTTATCAAAATTTCAGCTTGATGAAGATTTTTTAAGAGTTGTATTTATAATTGTCAAAATAATAAAATGCTCTCATGAAACTAAAATGTGTTTTCTTAATTTAGTTGTTGAAAAATATGAAAATGAAATTAAAATTTTGCATTCTCAAATTCAGTTGTATAATTTTCGAGATCCTAAAGAATTCTTACAAAATCTTCCTTTTCCAAACCATGAGGAAATTGTACTACCTTTTGATTTGCAGATTGAGGATGATTATGCTTTCAAGAGAAAAACTGAAGAATTAGTTGCAGGGTTTAGTATTGAGGATACAACTGATAAATTAGACAATGAAGGCCCAGAAGAAACTATCACACTTTATGCTTTTGTTGATCCTATTGCAAATTATATGGAGGTTCTTCTCAACTCAAATTCTTTAACATGTTTTCTCTATGAGGACCAAATACATCAGCAGTGGCCTTTATATATCACAATTTCGATTATGTGGGTACATGATCAAATTATGCTTCTGATTTCACTGACAATCAGTCAAGCAGTTCATTTATTTTTACAGCTACTTGATTGGCTTCATTGGCATTTTTGTATTACCTGATTCAATAAGATTTTTAGTGGATTAGAGTAGGTCAATGAGTGCTAATAAGCTCAGAATTTTGAGCATTTTTTTTAGTTTTCAATTTTCAGCTAGTTTTTCATTAAGTTGGTTTGAAAATTTTTGTGTGTTGTTTTAGTTTCAGATCAGATTTCAGGTTGCAGAAAAAGGACTATATTCAATTCAAGATTTCCAGCCACAGTAAATGCATGTTTGGGATTGGACCAAGGCAGAAGATTTCCAACTGGGAAATAAAGTTTTAAGTTTTGAGTGGATAGTAACTTACTGGAGTTGAAGCCCGAGGAAAAGGCCCTAATCTTCAGAAGTATTACTGTCATACATACAATAAAGCAACAAGGAGAAAAAGATTCCATGCTTCAGTCATAATCATTTTGAGGCCAACTGACCTGTTGTTCTTGACTTTTCACCAGGAAAATCCATCCCCAAGTGGAGCCAGTGTTAGACTCCTATACCAATAGGTGTCATATTTCATGATTGACTTGATGGGCTATGTAATATGTTCATACCTTTTCTTGTTGCAAAGGTTTTCCATATTATCAAAAAATCAAAAAAAAATTAAAAATGTAAAGAGGGTATACCCTAAAAGAAAAATCAAAGGGTAAAAAGAATAAAAATGGCCAAAAAAGTAAAAGAAAATGAACCCCACCAAAAGAAAGGCCAAGGAAAGTGTGCAAGTCTAAATGCCACTACTTTTTGCTCTGATGTAATAAACAAAATTGTGTGCAACTTGTATCCTATGCCACAATTTATGGACATTCAAACAGTTTAAGCTTGGCTAGTTCATCTTTCAATTTCATGTTGTAGAATAGAGAATAAATATCTGGCCAAACAGTTTAATCTTGGCAGATAAGTAGATAGGTAGAGTAAATAAAAAGGAGCTCAACAGTTTAATCTGAGCCCTTGGATGTAATAAGTGTAGACTTAAGTAGGCTTGCCATGTAAAAGAAAAAGAATATTGATAAGGGTTTGCCAGTCTAAGTGCACCCAAATAAAGAAGGAAAAAATGCTAGGTTAAAGTAGGGAGGGTAGGTAGATGGTGTTGCAGAATTACTTGTGATGGATAATGTCTTTAGATGTGTTAACTTTCACTTTTATCACAAGTATAAGACAGACATTTCACTTGATGCAGTTCAAGCAAGACAAGGTTAAATAACTAACTTCCATTCACATTTTTCTCTAAAGATTTCACTAATTCCCCCTGAAGTATTAAGGTCTTTGAAAATTAAAGGGGCTCAGAGCATTTCTCTGACTTTTGGAGGGACCGGACCCTCGGCCCAATGATTTAAGAGCCTAAGTACTTAGAATCATCCATAAACCATTCATTTGATTTCATAAACTCATTTCCTAAGTGTAAATTCCTACTTTACTTAGGAAAATACATAACATCACCTAAAAAACCCCTTTTTCATCTTTAGCCTAAGTTTGAATATATACGTGAAATGTTTTAACTTGGCTCTTTTCATTTCATAATAATATTAACTTTAACACATAGTATATAACTCCCAAATAAATTTTCACCTTTTTCCCGTATTATTTTAATAATTCCCAATTAATATAATATCCTACTTGTTGGTTGAAAAATAACCATATAAATTTAATTAATTGGTTGAATTTCCAATTAAATAAACTCCGTCATATAAAGGAATTAATTAATCCTCATGATTAATTAATAACTTGAATCCGCTAATCAAATCACCCCCGATGCGATTAATTCAAAATAAATTACATTGGGCCCGCTCATTATCTTTCTGTCATCTCGTAACCCCGACCACCGTTCGATCAACAGATCTTAGATCTATGGTTGATATCAATATCGCTAGCCATCCTCGTCCGAACGATGATGCGCGATGGCCAGCGGTTTTTTGAACAGTATCGCGCCACGCGTCGTTCATCGTATGGAATCGCTCGCCCTCCGCCCAAAACCACCTTTCCCCAAAAGCGGTGCGATCGCGTACCTCTAACCGCCTCCCACTAACGACAAAACTTCACATCGTCAATTCAACGCCATCTTTCCACTGTTCATTCAAAGCTTACCTGCCAATATCAACCGTTTACCCGTTTAAACACAAGCACCCTAGTGTTGCTCATTTTCTCCTGATTGTGCAGTAAAACCCTTTGTAACCCAGCTGCGCCACCTGAAGCCTCTGTTAACCAATTCGAGCATGGTTTACCTCCCAAAAATGATTCTAGATTCACTCCACAGACCTCTCAACATCAAATGAAACCTTTTCGACCTCCCCTGCAAACCAATGCTTTCTTAACAATTTGTTTTGTTTTACAGGTGATCAGAAGACCACATCCTTGGATAAACAATCTTAATATTAGTCATAAGACTTGTTTACTCCAAGAGTGTTATCAAATCTATTCAAACAGAGATGGAAAATAAAACATACAGTTGAAAGACAAGCAAAGGAAACAGGATATTAAATGACTTACTATTGAAACAGATAGTAAAAACCTAAACTACACATTGAAGATAAAAGGACACAGTGAAGAACAGTCAAAGAGTATCAGGATTAAAGAGTATCAGATTGAAGACCAATTCAAGTAAATCAGCTAGCATGAAGATAAACAACAGGGAAGACAGTTACAAAATAGAACATACAAGTTCATGACAAAGTGAAGACAAATAAAAAATAGAGCGGTAAAAAGTAAAAAGTAAACAGTAAACAGTGAAATTAAACATGAAGATATTAAGGGTTAAACAAAGATGAAAACACTTTCACCAGCCACAATGAAGTTTATCCAAAGTAAAAGTGAAAAACAGTCAAAAGAAGTTTAAGGTTAAAAGATGAAATTAGAGCAAAAATGGTACATTCTTCAGAAATTTCCTGTTTAAGTCATAGTTTTGCAGAAACTATTGTGATCAATCCAAGATGAATTTTGAAAAACTGAAGGATTTTTATGTTCTTAAGAGGACCATCTATGAAAACCTCTCTCACTTTTCTAACAGCTATTATGGTTTTGGAAATATTAAACAATGTTGGAAAGCACTTTTTGCAGAAAATTCCAGTTAAGTCATCATTTTGCAGAGAAGATTATGGCCAATCCGAAATACATGATACAAAACTGAAGGAGGTTTTTGTTCCTAAGAGACCTATGTAAAAAAACCTATCTCATGTTTTTCACAGTGATTTCAGAATCAGAGATACATGCACATCTTTATAGGTTATTTTTCAAACTCTGTAAAACTATGTTTTACACATATTTTACAGAGACTATTGTGCACAGCTGGAGAGGAATTTTAGGAAACTGAAAGAGGTTTATCTCACCAACATATTTATCTACAATAAACTCTTTAAATTTTTACATGTCTATTATGGATTGAGAAATAAAAAGATATCATTGGACCAAAAGTTTGCAAAATTGTTGGAGCAGAATGCACAAAGAAAGGAAGCAGTTAGTGACTTGGATGCCTCATCATCAACTAAGAGTTGGATCAAATTCGAATTCTCCTCTTTTTCATCACCTATCCATAAAAAATAGTGCCAAATAGATGCATTATTTTGAGTGTATTTTACTTAAGTTCTATTTATGTAAAATAGTTGGAGAGATTTGTGAACCAATCTTGATATTTTTTCAAGATATTTTAGTTTAGAATTTGTATAAATACTTCACTCTTGAAAGTATTTTGGGGTGGATTCTTATACTTTGCTGTAACATTGAATTTTTGGAATAAAGTGCTATTGGAGAAATTTATTTGTGGCTAGCTGGATGGTGAATTGACACTAAAGACTTTTTACAGGATTCATGTGTCGAACTACGGATCAATAAGTCATCCTTTCCCTTGTGTTTTAAGTCTTTATATCTGTTTATTATATCACAGTGTTTCATTTCTGAATAATTAATGAAAAATAATAAATCAGAAGGTACTTAAATGTAGTCTGATTTCAATCATTTTTATTCTAAATGTTTTCTTCTAAATTGGTTATAAACAATGAATTCTTAATTGCTCTTGTTTAGCCAGTTTATGCATTTGATTATTTAGTAAATAATACTTAACTGCTCTTTATTGGTAATCACTCATTTTCTCTCTATGAATATGTTGAAAGATTCTTAATTTCCTTTCATCCATTCTAAACCCATTCCATTCACTTTAGATCTAAAATTGTTCTCTGCTTGATTTATTTGTCCCTGTGAAATCCATATTTTGTTGATAATGATGTGTACACCCAGCCGATTTTGACTCCATAAGCCCAATGGAATAAATTATTCAATATTGCCCTCAGCTATTTAATTCCACCACCAAAACTCAATCAAAACCCTTGAACTTTACAACTATCCTAATATCTTCTAAAACAAAGCTAAATTATACAGAGAGAGCCCTCTCTAGGTACAGATTGGCTAGATTTTGTACCTAAAAGTTGGTTTGTGGCTACCTCGGAATATTTATTTTGAACCTGGAGAAATTACTGAGTGATAACATAGTGGCAAATTCACTGGGGAGTCTGAATAATTTTATTGTTACTATTGTTTACTTTATAAACTACAGACGGAGCTTGAAGTTACCGAGGTAGCCTTTGAACTTCTTTTGCTCTGCAATTTCATAAGTAAATAAATGCTACTTCAGTCTATCTCCAGTTTAGTTTATGAACTGAACTTTGGTTTCAAATAATTGATCAGTTCCTCTTGTCAAATAATTCTTTAAGAAAGTTTAAATTACATATCTAAAGCCTCTTAAAGAAATCATAGAAGTTGTTTTGAAAATTCATAATAAAAAAAAATAATCATAAAATACTCAAAAGTGGTTTCCTGAAGAACTAACTTTTTCTTTAGAATTGTTTTACAGGTTTAGATCTGATCTATGATGGTGGACAGGGATCAGATATACAAAGGTTAAAATCATCCGCCTGGCGACTCCAAAATCAATTTCACTACTAAGACTCCACTGGAGGAATGAACTTGAAAGAACAATATGAAAAGATCAGGCTTTTAACTTGGATAGTTATCCAAGACATTATGTTCTTTCTAAATTGATAGAGTTTTCCAATATATATTGTATTTTAGAGAAGATCTTAGAGTAGTTTTTAATTTATCTCTTTTGAAAATTGTGAATATAAAATCTCCATGCACATTTGAGCATCACTCTTCTGACTCTTTTGATATCATTTTCCAATCAAGACACTATTGATCAAAGATCCAGAGCTTCAAGTTTCAGAGCAATTCCACAACCAAATAATCCATATTCCAAAGCATTAATAGTGATACAGGATGATAGGGTTTGTGGAAAATGTTTCATTTGATGAAATTTTAAATGAATTCAGGGATGAGTTATCAAAATTTCAACTTGATGAATATTTTTTAAGAGTTGTATTTATAATTGTCAAAATAATAAAATACTCTCATGAAACTAAAATGTTTTTTCTTAATTTAGTTGTTGAAAAATATGAAAATGAAATTAAACTTTTGCATTCTCAATTTCAGTCATATAATTTTCGAGATCCTAAAGAATTCTTACAAAATCTTCCTTCTCCAAACCATGAGGAAATTGTACTACCTTTTGATTTGTAGATTGAGGATGATTATTCTTTCAAGAGAAAAACTGAAGAATTAGTTGCAAGGTTTAGTATTGAGGATACAACTGAGAAACTAGTCATTGAAGGACTAGAAGCACAAATCATACATTATGTTTTTAATGATCCTATAGCAAATTATATGGAGAATATTTTTAGCTCAAATATGCAAACTTATTTTATCTATGAGGATCAAATATATCAGCAATTGCCATTTCACATCTTATCATTGATTATGAAGACACATGATCATGTTATACTTCCAAGTTTGATGACAAGCAGTCAAGTTATCCATTCATTTCTACAACTACTTGACTGGTTTCATTGGCATTTTTGTATTACCTGATTCAATAAAATTAACAGTAGATTTATTAGGCAGATGAGTGCTAATAAGCTCAGGATTTTGAGAATTTTTCTTTTCTAGTTTTCAATTTTCAGCTAGTTTTTCATTAAGTTGGTTTGAAAATTTTTGTGTGTTGTTTTAGTTTCAGGTTAGATCTCAAGTTGTGTAGGAAAAGGTTAAAAATATTTTTGATAAAAAGATCAAGACTGAATATTCCCACCTAAGTTACAAGTTTCTCAAGTGGGATTCAAGTAGGAAGAATAAAGGTTTGGTGTTGATTAGATAGTAACTTGCCGAAGTTGAAGCCCGAAGAGAAGGCCCTAAGATTCACAAGTGTTATAGTCATACATACTATAAAGCAACTAGCAGAAGGAGAATTCAGAGCACAGTCAAACTCATTCAGAAGGCCATCTGACCTGCTATTCTTGACTTTTCACTAGGAAAAGCCATCCCCAAATGGAGCCATTGTTAGACTCCTATACCAATAGGTGTCATATTTCATGATTGAATTGATGAACTATGCAATATGTTCATAACCTTTTCTATATGCAAAGGTTTTCCATATTCTCAAAAAAATCAAAAAATCAAAAAATTTAAAAAAATGTAAAGAGGGTATATCTTAGAAGAAAAATCAAAGGGTGAAAAGAATAAAAATGGCCAAAAAAGTGAAAGAAAATGAACCCCACCAAAAGAAAGGCCAAGGAAAGCGTGCAATTCTAAATGCCACTACCCTTTTTCTCTTGTATAATAAATAAAATTGTGTGCAACTTGTATTTAATGCCACAATTTATGAATAGTCAAACAGTTTAAGCTTGGCCAATTCATCTTTAAATTTTATGTTTTAGAGATAGAGAATAAATTCTGACCAAACTGTATAATCTTGGCAGATAAGTAGATAGATAGAGTAAATAAAAGGAGCTCAACAGTTTAATCTGAGCCCTTGGATGTAATAAGTATAGACTTAGGTAGGCTTGCCATGTAAAAGAAAAATAAGATTGATAAGGGTTTGTCAGTCTAAGTGCACCCATATAAAGAAGGAAAAAATGCTAGGTTAGAGTAGGGAGGGTAGGTAGATGGTGTTGCAGAATTACTTGTGATGGATAATGTCTTTAGATGTGTTAACTTTCACTTTTATCACAAGTATAAGACAGAAATTTCACTTGATGCAGTTCAAGCAAGACAAGGTTAAACAACTAACTTCCATTCACATTTTTCCCTAAAGATTTCACTAATTCCCCCTGAAGTATTAAGGTCTTTGAAAATTAACGGGGCTCAGAGCATTTCTCTGAATTTTGGAGGGACCGGACCCTCGGCCCAATGATTTAAGAGCCTAAGTACTTAGAATCATCCATAAACCATTCATTTGATTTCATAAACTCATTTCCTAAGTGTAAATTCCTACTTTACTTAGGAAAATACATAACATCACCTAAAAAACCCCTTTTTAATCTTTAGCCTAAGTTTGAATATATACGTGAAATGTTTTAACATGGCGCTTTTCATTTCATAATCATATTAAATTTAACACATAGTATATAACTCCCAAATAAATTTTCACCTTTTTCCCGTATTATTTTAATAATTCCCAATTAATATAATATCTCGCCCATTGGTTGAAAAATAACCATATAAATTTAATTAATTGGTTGAATTTCCAATTAAATAAACTCCGTCGTATTAAGGAATTAATTAATCCTCATGATTAATTAATAACTTGAATCTGCTAATCAAATCACCCCCGATGCGATTAATTCAAAATAAATTACATTGGGCCCGCTCGTTATCTTTCCGTCATCTCGTAACCCCGACCATCGTTCGATCAACAGATCTCAGATCTACGGTTGATATCAATATCGCTATCCATCCTCGTCCGAACGATAACACGCGATGGCCAAGCGGTTTTCTGAACAGTACCGCGCCACGCGTCGTTCATCGTATGGAATTGCGCGCCCTCCGCCCAAAACCACCTTTCCCCAAAAGTGGTGCGATCGTGTACCTCTTACCACCTCCCACTAACGACAAAACTTCACATCGTCAAGTCAGCGCCATCTGTCCACTGTTCATTCAAAGCTTACCCACCAATATCAACCGTTTACCTGTTTAAACACAAACACCCTAGTGTTGCGCATTTTCTCCTGATTGTGCAGTAAAACCCTTTATAACCCAGTGGCGCCACCTGAAGCCTATGTTAACCAATTCGAGCATGGTTTACCTCCCAAAAATAATTCTAGATTCACTCCACATACCTCTTAACATCAAATGAAACCTTTTCGACCTCCCCTGCAAACCAATACTTTCTTAACGATTTGTTTTGTTTTACAGGTGATCAGAAGACCACATCCTTGGATAAACAGTCTTAATATTAGTCATAAGACTTGTTTACTCCAAGAGTGTTATCAAATCTATTCAAATAGAGATGGAAGATAAAACATACAGTTGAAAGACAAGCAAAGGAAACAGGATATTAAACGATTTACTGTTGAAACAGACAGTAAAAACCTAAACTACACATTGAAGGTAAAAGGACACAGTAAAGAAAATTCAAAGAGTATCAGGATTAAAGAGTATTAGATTGAAGACCAAGTCAAGTAAATCAGCTAGCATGAAAATAAACAACAGGGAAGACAGTTACAAAACAGAACATACAAGTTCATGACAAAGTGAAGACAGATAAAAAATAGAGCGGTAAAAAGTAAAAAGTAAAAAATAAACAGTGAAAGTAAACATGAAGATATTAAGGGTTAAAAAAAGATTGAAACACTTTCACCAGCCACAATGAATTTTATCCAAATTAAAAGTGAAAAACAGTCAAAAGAAGTTTAAGGTTAAAAGATGAAATTAGAGCAAAAATGGTACATTCTTCAAAAATTTCTTGTTTAAGTCATCGTTTTTTAGAAACTATTGTGATCAATCCAAGATGAATTTTTAAAAACTTAAGGAGGTTTTTGTTCTTAAGAGAACTATCTACAAAAACCTATCTCACTTTTTTCACAATGATTTCAGAATCAAAGATACATGCACATATTTATAGGTTATTTTTCAAACTCTTTAAAACTCTGTTTTACACATATTTTATAGAGACTATTGTGCGCATCTGGAGAGGAATTTTAGGAATATGAAAGAGGTTTATCTCACCAATGTATTTATCTACAATAACCTCTTTCATATTTTACATATCTATTACATATTGAGAAATAAAAAGATATCATTGGACCCCAAGTTTGCAGAATTGTTGGAGCAGAATGCACAAAGAAATGAAGCAGTTAGTGACTTGGATGCCTCGTAATCAACTAAGAGTTGGATCAAATTCGAATTCTCCTCTTTTTCATCAACTATCCATAAAAAATAGTGCCAAATAGATGCATTAGTTTGAGTGTCATTTACTTAAGTTCTATTTATGTAAAATAGTTGGAGAGATTTGTGAACTAATCTTGATATTTTTTCAAGATATTTTAGTTTAGAATTTGTATAAATACTTCACTCTTGGAAGTATTGGGGGTGGATTTTTTAGACTTTGCTGTAACATTGACTATTTGGAATAAAGTTCTATTGGAGAAATTTTTTGTGGCTAAGCTGGATGATGAATTGAAGTGAAAGACTTTTTACAGGATTCATGTGTCAGACTACGGATCAATAAGTCATATTCCTCTTGTGTTTTAAAGTCTTTATATATGTTTATTATATCACTGTGTTTCATTTCTGAATGATTAATGAAAAGGAGTAAATCAGAAAGTACTTAAGTGTAATCTGATTTTAATCATTGTTATTCTAAATATTTTCTTCTAAATTGGTTTTAAACAGTGAATTCTTAATTGCTCCTGTTTTTCTAGTTTAAGCATTTCTGATTATTTAATAAAGAATACTTAATTTCTCTTTGATTAATAATCACTCAATTTTCCCTCTTATAAATGTGTTGAAAGATCCTTAATTTCCTTTCATCCATTTAAAATCCATTCCATTCACTTTATATCTAAAATTGTTCTCTGTTTGATTATCTTGCCCTGTGAAACCATCTTTTGTTGATAAATTTAATCCAGTAAAGCCATCTTTTTGACTCCATAGCCCAATGGCCTGAAACTACTCAATCTTGCCCTCAGCTATCGAATTCCACCACCCAAATTCAAACAAAACCCTTAGACTTTATAACTAGCCTAACATCTTCTAAAATGAAGCTAAATTATACAGAGAGAGCCCTCTCTGGGTACAGATTGGCTAGATTCTGTACCTAAAATATTGGTTTGTGGTTACCTCGGATCCCTTTCCTCTTTTCTACAACTTCAAGGAAAATCTGAGTGATAACAGAGCATACATCTCTAACGAATTCAAGAACTTCTGCAGCAAAGAAGGAATTCGAAGAGAAACGATAGTGCCTCATAACCCACCGCAAAATGGGGTCGTTGAAAGAAAGAACACAATGATTGTGGGTGCAACAAGAGCAATGTTTCATGAACAAGGCCTACCGATGCATCTATGGGCGGAAGCATAAAACACTGCGGTATTTGTGCAGAACCATTTTCCTCATAGGATACTTGGCATGAGTACACCTAAATATTATTTCACTGGTAAGAAACTTGATGTTTCACACTTTAAGATTTTTGGCTCATATGTTTATGTGCAAGTGACCAAGGACACTGGGAAGAAGCTAGAACCAACAACTAAGATTTGAATTTTTATGGGGTACACTGAAACACCCCATAATTATCGAGTGTATTTTCCAAATAGCAGAATGAATGTTGTGCGACAGGATATAAAATTTGATGAGGAGAAATCCATGCAGTTGTCCCTTGAGATAGAGTTGGACTTACATGCAGAGGAGAAACTGTTGGTTCACAAGGATGAGCCTCAAGATGTGGAGTAGCCACATGAGGAGGTTCATGGAGTGGAGGAAAACACTCATGCAGAGCCATCCATCATAAATGGCAGAAGGCACACCACGGAAGCTGATAGATTGAGACTTGATGTTGCATAGAATGTAGGAGCCCCTACTTCATAGCGCAGACAAAGACAATCTCCTAACAGGTTTACTGGATACATGGCTCTTATGAACAAATGTATCGTGACTAAACCATATTCCTTTTAGGAAGAATTTTGGTAACCAACTTGGGTTTATGAAATCGTGGAGGAGTATGACTCCATTGTCAATAATAGTGCATGGGAGATTTTCCCAAGACCAGTCGAAAAATCAATGGTTGGATTGAGATGGATTTACAAGGTAAAGCAAGTTGTTGATGGGAGTGTGGAGAAATAAAAGGCCAAATTTGTAGCCCGGGGATTCTCAAAAATTGATGGGATCGATTATGATGAGACTTTTTCACCTGTTGCAAGCTACTCTTCCATTAGATCCATCCTTTCCCTCTCAGCGCAGATGGGCTAGCGCATTCATTAGATGGATGTGAAAACTGTGTTTCTCAATGGCATCATTGAGGAAGAGGTGTACATAGAGTAGCCTAAAGGTTTCGAGATCTTCAACGGTGAGTTGCATGTGTGCCGACTCAAGAGAGAATTGTATGGGTTGAAGCAAGCACCTCGTGCTTGGTACACTCGGATAGACAGTTATTTCACTGGACTGGGCTTCACCAAAAGTGAATCAGATGAAATCCTGTACCAGATTGTGGTTGAGGGTAATCTATTTGTTATTGTTCATTATGTTGATTATCTAATTTTGACTGGTGATGAGCAGCTAATACACTCATGCAAGGAGGATCTTGCAAGGGAGTTTGAAATGAAGGACATGGGACTCCTTCATTATTTCCTTGGAGTGAAAATATGGCAGCGGGATGGTGAAATTTTTGTGTCTCAAGGCAAGTATGCAAAGGAGATACTAGGTAAGTTTCACATGGAGAGCTTCAAACCCATGGATAATCCTCTTCCAGGAAATCGGAGGAAAGAGGATGCTACTTCTGGAGAGGTAGTGGATGCTACTATCTACAGGAAGCTAGTTGGTTCATTGATATATCTAGTGAACACCACACCAGACATTTGCTACGCAGTTAACCAACTGAGTCAAGCTATGGTTAAGCCTACCAAGCTCTTTTGGAAGGCGAGGAAGCATGTTTTGAGATACCTGAGGGGCACATCATATTATGGTCTATGGTACAGATGGGCAGAGGGAGTGAAGCTTCAAGGCTTCACGGATGCAGATTGGGCAGGCAGTCCATCAAACAAAAAGAGCACATAAGGAGGGATCTTCAACATAGGATTGACACCAGTTTCCTGGTACAGCAGGAAACAACGATTTGTACATGGCAGCAAGTCAAGTTGCATGTGAGGCTATCTGAATGAGAAAGATCTTGGTTGGTTTGTTTGGTTCTCAAATGGATCTGACAGTGATTCATTGTGATAATCAGATTTGCATTAAAATCTCAATTAATCCTGTGTTTCATGATAGGTCCAAGCACATAGATATCCAATACCATGATCTTAGATATTGTGTGCAAAGAGGAATAATGTTGCTTCAGTACATTCCCACGGAATATCAGGATGCAGATATTCTGACGAAGGCACTCACCGAAATAAAATTCTAATACAATAGAGACATGATCGGGGTGAAGGATAATCCCTTTCTTATTGAGAGGGAGTGTTGAGATTCAACAATAAAATTTCAGCACCCACACCTAGTGCATAAAGCACCTACACTAGGGTGGGGCCCACAAGTGCGAAATTTGGTGCATGTCTATTTTAGTTATCCCTTAATTAAGATGGACAATAAAATGTAATCTAGTCTCAAAATAACTTGTAATAGTTAACTGAGTGTGATAAACACAGTTAGCTCATGAATTTCGAGTTAGACATAGTTGGTGAGGCATGCAGAGTAATTCTAGTTGTAACAGAGTTCGAAGTGCAGTGGTGCATTAGTTATTGCAGGTTGTAATCAGTTTAACTCAGTTAAGTGAGTTAAAATCATTTGTTTTAGTTGTAACTGCTTGATACACTAGTGAGAGATCAAGTGAATTAAATATTAATTAATTCTCAATCAGTGATCTCACATGCAACTGAGGATTTACTATTATTATTTTCATGCATGTCAGATCCAGTGGAGACCCAGTTGAGATCTAGGTGAAAGGGAAGTTGACTATCAGTTGTAGGATTGTTGGGTTGCACCCATGCAACAAAACACACATTGGATTGCCCATCATACTTGCGCAATCAAGGAAGGCCAAAATTTATATTCTTTAGGGATTTTACTCATCAAGTATTGCACAAGCAAGGTATATTGTCTGGACGCAGTAAATTGGCTAAGTATTGGTCAAATTTTTGTATGACAGTGTGAGACAATTAGTTGAGTACATGAGGGATCTTGTGAGAAGAGTTTTATGTAATTTTTTCATGATTCCATGTTGAATATAAAATAAAAGATAGTGGGGTTTTGAGCAACAAGATTTCCCCGGGAAATTATCTGTGTTCTAGCTTGATTAATTCTTCTTTACTTCATGTGATTGGAGATTGTGTTTTTAATTCTGCAAAATATTTGTAGAAGTGATTCAGTATTTAACTTTAGTACATTGTTAGATCAGATTGAATCCATGATATACATGCTTGTTGTTATAATTTCTACAATCAATGCCTTATAAATAAGCCACTTCAAGGGGGCAACCTCTTTTAAATTACATAAATGAGAAATTATTGGATGATACAAATGACAAAACCTCCTTTCTATATATAGGATTCCATGGGGTCACAATATAATCCTAGCTGACCTAACGATAATAATGTAAGGGCACAATAATAACAATATGGGGGCTACAGGGTTACAACAATAACAATAAAGGGGCTACACTAACGACAATAAGGGACTACACTAGTAATATAGGGACCTAACAGAATTATAATCTACGAATAAACTAGATTCCCTGAGTGTGTTGTTCCTTCACTCAAAACAACAGAAGAAAGACAACTATTCTTTTCTCTAAGACAAATAGATAAACGGAAAGGAAAGAAACCTACTTTTAATCCTTTCGATCTCTTTTTCCTTCTTTTGTTGTTTTCGTCGCTCTCAATCCAACTAAATCCACTAGATCGATACCTGCAATCAAAGACAAAGAACAACAAGCAACATACAAATATACAAGTATCTACTTATCTTAACCAAATCGAACCGATTAGATTTGAGAATAAATACACATGTGAATACAATTCAGAATATATAAGCATACATATGAGAAAATGAACAGATATCTTTATTAAGAAAGTATGAGGAGAATATTAAAACCAATAGATTGATTCACCGTCAACCTGTTGCAACTTCATTTCATCCTCATCACACCAAGCATCATCTCAGCAGCATAACAGTACTCTAGCTCTCATTAATTGAGAATCCAATAGCATAACACTATACAAATTTCCCCCTCCCTAGCACTTAGACGAGTGCTCAATTTATAGGGAAATTGAAGGTAGTTTCACAATAAATGGAATTGAATGGCGTTCTAATAATAGGTGAGACATGTTTCCAAGTTAAGTGGTGATGGATGAACACTTGTATTCAAAGTATGACACCTATGAGCTCTTCTAGAAGGCACTGGACATGTGGATATTCCCGAAACAATGATGATTTCGCTCTCAGGAGACCAACGCACCCTTAAGTGTCGAGAAGTGCTTTGCAGAGCACCCTTGCATGGAGATAAGTGATTTGCAATGCACTTAGGCCCATTCATAAGAGTGTTGATGATTCAATGGGTCATATAATCTGTACTTAAAACAACAGAAATCTCACAATTAAATTCATCAATGGAATGACTTCTCTTGGGCCATATAGCAACTAAATTAGGGGATGATAGACCCTGATAGTATTGAATTAGGGCATGATAGACCGTTTTCATACTGGTCCTGCAGGATGATGCCCAATTTGACCTGGTCTTGGGGAATGATGCCCAAATTGACCTGTAACAACTGCCCCCTAAAGCATGAAGTCAAAATAATGATAATATTTGGATGAGATGTTTTACGATGTGATGAGTAGGATCTGAAGTGGATGGTGACCTGCATCAATTTTTAATATATTACATCATGATATCTTACATCTTAGACATGAATTGTTGAGGGAGGCATACCCATGCTCAACACATAAACTATCATAACATGTACATAATTCAAAAATTCGTCTATAGAAATAGACATTTCTATAGATATAGGCTTATGTTTGGATGACCAGATGTATGTAAAGCCGTCGTACGGATGATGTGGTAAAATTCTTGAAATTGCAACCCGAATGGATGAAACTAGATCTGGGGTCTTCTATCTCCTTTACTTGATCATTCAAGTACAAGTCTAACCATGCGAATATATGATCTGAAGTCGAACATGGGAAGACATCGTCTGATTACCATCCATTGATGAAAGTTGTTAACAGATGTGAGAGAAACCACCATTGATGTTAATGGTTCTCAAGGTACTGCAGTACAATTTGCAAGGCGTGAATAGATGATTTGATGTCGAACGCCAAACAAAATATTTCGGTCGAAGGTCCGGAAGCAAGAAATCTGCCAATGATGTAGCAAGTTCCAAGGCAATAGAAAGATATTTCTAAGTTAACTTGTTGGATGATAAGTTGATGTCGACAGGAAGCAACTTTATCATGAAATGGGTGTAATGATTTTGGAGACAAAATGTGACTTGATGAAGCAATGTCTAGGTATGGCGGTCATGAAAATGAAGGTTTATGACTATTGCAGAAGATGAGGAATTATTGGATGACTTCTCTTGAACATATCGGTGACATTGAAATGAGTTGGCAGCATTGACCCAAAACTGAAGTGATGGTATGATGGACCATATGTATGATAGACCGTCAAGAAGCTTACCCAACCCAAAAGTCACAGTGATGAAGTGAAAGTGCCATGTTCAAGAGCGACCTACTACCATAAAGTGTTCTGTTCTTTTTCCCAAATTTTTCCTAGTCATTGTTGACCAGTACCTCTTTATTTTTTAAGAAGCTTGAGGAGGGTAACATATGCTTGAGCTATAATTCGACCCTTCGGGTGAATCCATCGTTGTTTAATGTTTAACAAGTGTAGAGATAATGAAACTCAATATTTCCATTATCGACAAGTCTGTCGCTATTTTATGTTTTAATGATTCTAACAATAATGAAAACTCGGTCCTTTTTCATTTTTAGAGAGTTTGAAAAAGGGAAAAAAAAAAACTCCATGAGTCCTTTTTTGTAAATTTGTCACTTAGGTATGAAAAGGTGTAAAATGATACCTGAGAAAACCTCTTAGCCATGTTCGACTAAGGTGTTCCTTTTTCGAAAATAATCTATCTTAGTCTGGAAAAGGGTTAAACTTATACTAAGTAGATGTCGTTTCATTTACTCTTACGAGCTCTAACAGGCAAGTGCTCGGCAATCTTTTCACATTATCAGAGTCTGAAAAGAGCTAAAAGAAGGCTCCAGGGGGTTCCTTTTTTGCATTTATCAAAGCTCGAAAAAGATATCAAAGTGTGCTTTAATTCCTTTTTCATTTTTATCAAAGCTCTAAAAAGGAGGATAAAATCATGCTTTATTGTCAAATCATTCTTGAATAATTGTGCACTTTAAACTCACTGTATCAGTTGTGAAACTTGTTTAGAGAACCATAAAACGAATTAAAAATACCTGTTTCATAGTAAAAATTAATAAAAACTATAGTCACATCATTAAATATGAATAAAATAATCGAAATGACTATTAAAAAGTAGTTTTTACCATTTCATTTTACCATTCCATAGTTACCATTTGAAAATTAGGAGCTCTGAACCAGTTTTTCCCTCGAACTTCAACGATTGATTGCGACAGTTTCAGCGGACAATTTCTCGTGACGTTTGATCCAGGTTGGAGCTATGAACCTTCTCTTTATTTTAGTATCATTTATGTTGCATTTCATGGTAAATTTTTAGGGTTTTTAGCCCCTTAGGGTAAATATGTTACGCTTTGAGGGAAACGCACCCTTGAATGTCGAAATATGCATTGCAAAACATTGGAATTGAAGTCCAAGTGAATTTTCAATGCTCTGTCCATTGACCTGGGGTGCGTTGAGCACATTTTCAAAGTTTGTTTCTTGTTGTGTGCTCAAAATTTCCCAATTTTTTTGCATGAAATGGATCCTAATGAAGCTTATGGTTGGCTTTTAGGTATTTATCATATCAAAATGAATATTACATGGCAAGAAAGAGAACATGAAGAACAAGACATGATTTCCCTAAATGATCTGGGTATAGTAAGAGCCCTTAAGGATTGTGGGTTTCTTAAATACTTCAGATTATCACGGATGAGACAACATATGGAACTATTGGATTTCCTAGTTCGTTCATGGGATTCGGTATTGCAGCCTTTTCACATTGGGGACAAAGTGCTCCCAATATTGGTTGATTACATTTACTTTCTCACTAGATTATCAAGGTGTGGTTCTCCTGTTTCCCTTGAGGGATCTACTCTGGGAGGAGAGACAATGAAGGGTTACATACGCCAGTATTTTCATCCAGGTACTGAACCAAGTAAATATGGGAAAACAAATATCTGTGATGTGCGTGATTTTCCTTTGAGAACCATCCTTTTTACTATTGCAAATTTTGTTGGTTCCGTGACACTACATGTCGCAAACCGATCATACATGCAATATGCTCTTGAGTGTCTAGAACCAACGGTGTTCAACTGGGCTGAAGTAGTTGACTCTTTTAGATGAAAGAACAGCTAACTAAAGCAAAGGGAGGTAGGAAGAATAATTTCAGTTATGGCTCGATCCTGATTTCCTTCATTTTAGAGTAAGTTCCATTTATACAACTGCAGCATGTTACACTGAGCATATATGGTCCTAGAGATCCTCGGATGTAGAGATGGGTTGAATTGATGGCTAGACATGTTGTTCAATCAACCATCATATTCTCTACTTCATTCTTTGCCTGGTTCAGACGAAATATGATCACCATACAGGAGTATCCATACGCAGGCATAGATTTCCATGGAGATCCAGACTTGATTTTACCAGATGGCGCTCAATGGGGTGCAATGGGTGAAAATTTTTTGACCATGATGTTTTATTTTTTTAAGGTTTCTACATGTTTTTTATTTTATTTTTGATGTTTTCCAAGACAAAACTAAATTTTTGATGTACACAGATGTGGGTCGCGTTCGACCAGTGGGTCGACCAGAGCAGGTAGCAAATGAGATGGTAGAGAGGAATCTTGGGAGATAAGTCCTTTGGGATTTATATTTGATTGGGACTTCTGCTAAGCTGCAGCAACATGTCAAGGGATTGACTCTTGGGATACCAGATTGACGGATCGGGGAGTTACCTATGAGACTGCAGTGCCATACTATTGGTGTTCCTAACTATTGGATGTGGTTATTGCACAGGATAGCTAGAGCAGTTGCTTGTTATGATGAGCATCACTAGTTTACTTTGACATTTTGCACACATTTTGAGGTAAAATGAAAAATATGTCTTAGGCACAAATTTTGTAAAAACCTAAACTATCTATCTATTTGTTTCCATTGTTTTCCTATGTTTAATGCGCAATCATATTCAATTATGTGATATGAATTGGAAATGTGACTTTACATGTGTTGCAAATGTCTGCTTAAAACATAATTCGCTAAGGAATCAGTTAATGTGTTCAAATTTATGTAAATGTGTTGATATTGGATGTAATCAAAATGTATTTCCAAAAGTTGAAATATAAGGAACATACAATTAATTGTTGGATTTCAGACATTATAGATGCTAGTAAGTTGCAGTATGAAAAGTTGTGAGTCTCACCTAAAGATGATGCGGTTAATGCCAAATGAAATGGCATCAGAGAGAAGTTTTATCAATGCATTATACTCAGTAATATTGTTTGTGGATCGACTGATACAAATCCCTTTAAAACTCACTAACTCGCCACCTAGAGAGAAAATGGCCCATGCTACAGAAGATAGGTTCTGCGTACTACGACTAGCACCATCGGCATACCCAACGAATGGTTCCAAAGATTCAGTCATATGCGATGAAATGTAAAGTGGATTACTAACTTCAATAAAAATATAGAAAAACAAACAAAGACAGTAAATTCAAATCAAAGCATATATACAATATGATACAAAATATTAATACGCTCAATTAAGCATAGTAACTTTTAAGATATAACCCATTTCGAGGCTGCGCCAAGGGAATTCCATCATAATCAACTAAATCATGAGTGCCCTTAGCCATAAATCTTTTGAAAATGTAGGGGCCATGCCATTGTGGCTCAAATTTTCCTTTTCCTATCAAATCAGCTTCCTGATCATAAAGCAAGACTGGGTCTCCCTCTGAGAAGATGCGAGGCCTTACATGTTGGTCATATTGCGCCTTGATTCATCTCTTATGCGCTTCATTGGCCAATTTAGCTTCACAATGCATTTCATCTAGATGGATGAGGTTAAAAAGACGCACTTCTTCATTATAGGTGTCAGGTAGCAGGTCAATAGCAAGTTTTAATGACAGAATTTCACATTGGATTGGTAATATATCTTCCAGACCATACACCAACTGAAAGGGAGTAAATCTGGTTGCATTTCTCACCGAGCTTCAATATGACCAGAAAGCCGAGTATAGGATTAAATTCCAATTTATTTTATGAGCCCCTATCATTCGTTGAAGCATTCGCTTAAGGATCTTGTTAATGGCTTCAACTTTTCCATTAGATTGTGGATAATAAGGGGTAGAACTATCATGCGACAGTCCTAATTTGGTAGTCAAGTCATTCATCGTGTAATTGTGAAAATGCTTACCATAATCTGTAACTATAGCTTGTGGTACACCAAACCATGAGATAACATGATTGAAAAAGAACAATGCAGCTGTTTCGCCTGTGTTATTTAATGTAGGCATTGATTCGGCCTACTTGGTAAATTATTCGACTGCAACAATAATATAACCATGCCCCTCGACCTAACAAGGGTTGAAGGTCATGAATTCAATGCCCCATTTTTCAAATGGTCCCACAATGATGACAAGATGCATCGGTGTTAGTGTCATGCAGTTTTTACGATAAAATATCTGGCATGCATGACAACTTATGATCGTGAGGATGCAGTCACGAAATATGGTTGGCCAAAAGTAACCAGCGCGGAGAATCTTTTGTGCAGTAGCATAACCAGAAAAATGTCCACCACAAGCACCAAAATTACAATCATTTATAACTTTCTCGGGCTCCTCATGAGTGAGGCACCTCCTAAAAATCATATCAACACCACGACGATAAAGTGTATTGTCGACATTCAGATAATATTTGGCTTGGTATCAAATACGTCATTGTTGTGAGCGAGAGGTATCGGGACGGAAAGTTTGGGTTTGGAGATAAATGATAAAATCCCCATACCAAGGGTCAAATGACCCAATCAGAAACAGAGACTCATCTGGATTTGATGGTTCTAATGTAGTTTCAGTACCATCAAAGGGAAGATCACAAAGAAGCTCAGCCAAAACTAAAGACTTCTTTGACTTGGATTTGATGAATTCCAAATAAAATTCCTGCAAAATGACGATCCATTTTGAATATCCCCCCCCCCCCCAGCAATTGACATGACAGAATGTATGTCATGGGGTTGAAATCAGAAATGACAATGGTCTTTCGAAGCAAGATATAATGGTGAAATCTTTGGACATCTTGAACGGCTGCCAAGGTGAGATTTTCGACGTATGAATATTTAACTTCTGTATCATTGACATTACGACTCAAATAAATATATCGGATGTTCTATCCCATAATCTTCTTGGACCAAAACCATAGCAATGGTTGTATCTGTCGCGATGATATATAGGAAATAATCACTCTGATAATTAGGGGTATACATTAATGATTCTCAGATCAGGGTATCTTTAAGAGCATCAAAAGAAGCTCTTACAACCTTATCCCAATGGAAGGGAATCCCATTTTTCAAGAGATGAGTAAATCCTTTAGCCATTTCGGCGTAGTTGGGTATGAACCTCCTTAGGAAGTTAGCCTTTCCTTGAATTTTTTGTAACTGAAGAAAGTTTGATGCCGCAGGAAAATCAAGAATGGCCTCGACCTTCAGTGGGTCAATTCGAATTCCATATTTTGAGACGAAAAATCCAATTAAAAGATCAGAACCAACACAAAACACACATTTTTGTGGATTGAGGCATATCTTGTAGTGTCGGCAGCATAAAAATATAGCTCTCAAATGCTCTGGGTGATAAGTATGTTTTCGTGAATGTGCGGGTATATCATCTAGATAAGGTTGAACAATATGCTTAATGTCATGGAAAGCATAATCCATTTCTCTGTGAAATGTTTCCCCAACGTTATTTAAACCAAATGGGAGATTACAATAAGTGAATGTGCCCCAGGGACAGATGAATTTTGTCTTATATTGGTCCTGTGGGTGAATATTGATTTGATTGTAACCGGAGAATCCATCCATGAACAAAAATATTTAGCAGCTAGCACATTCATCAATAATTTGGTCGATAAAGGGAGTAGGATAGTTATCTTTCAAACAAGCAAGATTGACATCCTGATAATCGATGCACACTCTGATTCTCCCTTCTTTCTTCATGACAGGAACAATGTTGAAAACCCAATCAGTAAGTAGAACAGGGTAAATGAAACGAGCACGCAAAAGTTTTTCAACTTCTGCTTTAATGGTAGCATCCTTCTTCGGATGAACAAGACGAAGGCGTTGACGTACCGGTTTGACATCAGGGTAAATTTTAATTTTGTGTTCAACGATACTAGAATCTATGCCTAGCATTTCCTCATAATACCAATCAAATATATCTCGGAATTCACGAAAAAGAGAGCTATAAGTATCAAGTTTGGATGGAGAAAAAGACACACCGAAATGAATGTTTTCTACAACATCGGGTTTGGTCAAAATATTGATAGAAATGGTTTCTTCAATATTTGACAGGTTTCGCTCGGATTCGTTAGCGTTAATTGGAATAGAATTCAAAAACAAAGTAGAGATCCTAGGGTGAAATAGTTCAATAAGATTATATTCGTTGTAATCTTGACGATGGGAACGATGATGATAATCGTCCCATGGTTCTCCTTCTGGCATCATGGATTCCACGATGCTTTCATCAGTCAAGAAAGTGGATAAAAAGGAATCAGAAGGAGTACCAAAATCTAATGAACGATCGACCCAAACGATCGGCGACGATGAATCAGGATGCACCGCCTAAGCCAAGTAAATTGATTTCTATGCTAGCTCAAGTGGGCTTGGTGGTATAAATTCACCAAGCATACAAAATTTAGAATCGTTGGTAATCTTCCTTAAGTCAGATGAAGTGGAATATATCATGCAGCAAGTCTCTATTCATACAATTTCCGCCGACGTCGCAGGAGGCGGTAATGAAAAGGTGCCCATTAGGGAAGAATCCTTTAAGATCCCTACACCAATGTTTTGAGGTGCTATCTGGGGTGCGTGAACTAACATAATGCTTCCAGTTACCTGGGAATTAGAGGCAAAGAAGGAGATTTGATTAATGATTGTGATAACGCCTTTATGAGGGAAGGCGATCATCCAAAAGTAAGTAGAGACAATCGTAGTCATAGCGTAAACCCATGGCTTTCCAAGTAAAATGTTGTATTCAAGGGGTCCATCAACGGCCTCAACTTCAACACTTATATTTTTTCCCTCTTATTCGACATTCAGTTTATTGATGATACCGCACGGCTTATATGTACAATCGTAAAAATATTTCAATGTAGTAGGCGATTGAGACAAGCAAGCTGAGCCAAGTGACTTCCAACAATTGAGAGACATAATACAAGTAGATGCTCCCTCATAAATAATAGTTTGATGAACGAGGTGATTTAGAACATTTACTTCGATTTAAAATGCTAATTCGGCTGGTAGTTATGGCACATAGCCCATGTGATTAAAGACTACAAGATTGGAATATGTCGGGTCGATTCCACCAATTTCCGACAGCAAAGCCTGCTTCTAGGAGGGAAAATTTTGAAGTACCTCAAGCGTCGACATAGTTGAAGGTGACTGGGCCAAATCTTCAACTATATTATAATTTTTATCTACTCGAGCTTGAGGATTGAACGTCAATTTGTGGATGACTCCCTTCGATGGCTTTATTGTTAACTCTGGAATAGCAGGTGGCGGAATTGATTCAGTGGATGAATTTGTGGTTGAGATAGTAGGTTGATCAGTAGCCTGACTACCGTAACCTTTATTTCGCGTAGACACCAAAACATCATTTTTTGGCTTTGTGACAGATAGCATAAGCACTTGGGAACTAGAAGTGGGATCTGTAGCAACCATGTCTGTGTCTAGATTCGGAAAAGGATCTGTCAACACAACAGTTGCAACCGAGGTCTTCAGAAATTTTGAGACTTCGGTGTAGTGAGGATAGTCTCAAACAAAGTGCTCCTCATTGCATATAAATCAAGGGTAATGAGGTTTCTGAGAATTTCCATATTGTTGATCAGATGATTGTTCCTATGGGGTTGAATTTTTATTTTTCTTCTCTTTCCCCTTTTTATTGCTTCTGGGTTTCTTGTCACATTTTCCTTTGTTAGATGACACGGCATGAATTTCGAAATATGGTGCAGGATCAGATGCAGTAGAGTTGTGAGTGTTTTCAGAAACGATCATACCGTCACCAACATGATAGTCCTTACCAAATGGAGGAGGAATTGTAAAATTTGATCGCAGCATGTTTGGAATTTTCTCATAGAGCATGCCAGACTAAGTATAAATCAAATCTAAGTACTGGGCATGCTTAATGACTTGCTCTTCAGTGACGACGCCACCTTTATCTACATCCTCGGTGATAGATGGCAGCAAGGACTTAATAAACCACTCAATGAGGAGCTGATCAGGAACAAATTTTTTGACCATTCTACGACGACGACGCCACTCATGAGTATGATAAAAAAATGTGAGTATCATTTTTCTATTTGAAATTGGTCAACAGTTCAATTCTAGTTTCCTATCGTATGGGTAACTAGAAGTGGGTTAAAAAGGTAGTGGCTAAGGCAGTGAAGTTATCAAATGAAGCTTGTGGTAGTTCGATATACCACTTCGCGGCTGGACCAGTAAGAGTACGCTAGAAAATACATAGTCTAACAGAGTCATCATTTAAGTAATTTGATGAGCACCACAAATGATAACTCATTACACGCATTGACAGGTATTCTCCAGGGTTTCCATTGAATTTAGGAATGTCAGGGGGTAATTTATGTGGCATCACCGGCCACCAAGGATAATAGTTGATGGGATCATTGGTAAGTCTATTTAAATCAGGTAATTCTAAAGTTGTGACAAAGGGAAACTGTCAATTCAAGTCAAGTTGAGCATAACTAGGATATCATGGAATTTCTTGGGAAACAGACCTTTGAGCACCAACATAAGGAATTTTCTACTAGTAACCCAGATAGGGGTTGTTTTGATGACCAAACGCTTTAGGGATCTGTTGACCAAGACCTAGGTAAGTTGCTTATTGTTGGAATTGTTGTTGTGGAATTTGAGGCTGTGGTTGCCAAGGTGACTGCCCGCCAATATTATAGCCCAAACCAGAATAGCTTGGACTTGGTTGTGAATGGGTAAGACCAGTAGGAGCCTGTGACATCCCATAAAATGGTAATCCATCTTGTGGTTGTAAGATTCTAGATACGGGTGGTTGTTGTAAACCAGCTGAAAGAGGTCGAGTCTAGAGGCCCAAAACTTGAGGGTAATGGGTTGAAGGACCTGCCTGAGATGGTTGAGCTACAGTCAACTGAGCCTGTAAAAGGGGTAATGAAGTATTAACAAGTGGGGTAGATGTAGGCACAACAGGT